>CM062920.1:13950000-15190000 GCA_031878705.1 Tapirus indicus
AGGAAGATTAGCAACGGATGTTAGCTCAGGGCTGGTCTTCCTCACACACACACAAAAAAGTTTTTAATTTAATTTAATATTGGTTTAATGTCTGTCTCCCTCAATGGCCTGTAAGCTCCAGCAGGGCAAGGACCCCACAGCTTTGGCTCTTAGTTTTGGTCATTGTTGCATTTCTAGCTCCTAGTTCACTTGTACCTGGTAGGTATTCACTCCCTCATTTATTCAGAAAAAAAAGGGGGGGAGTGAGAGATGCTAAGAACACAGGTAAATAAGATGTATGTGTCTTGCACTCAAGGAGTAACAACTTCTGCATAAGCATTGGGTCAGCGCTTTTCCAGTTGCAAGACTCAATGGGTGGTGAAATTAACTTGGTGGATTGCAACAATTCTTAAAACATGAAATAGACTAGAATTGAAGATAGAAATGGACTAGAAAACATCAGAGTGCATCACACATAATCAAGGTTATTCCATCACATTTTTATGTCAGCATATAATGTTATAGATATGCGCACACCCCTACGTACTAGGTTGCAGCGTAAAATGCATCTTTCACTGGGAGTTGGGTCAAAAAGTTTCAGGAACCCTGCATTAAGCTGCCTGAACTGAAGTGTGATGAGATAGCATCCTTCCAGTTCAGAGCAACCCAGAGCTCCAGATCCGGAATTACGTCATCACCGGGAAGTAACACCTGTGAAGCTTGTTGAAAGAACCAGAGTGGAAGTGGAGACACAATTTCAGGAAGCTGTTGCAGGGTGAACTCTGGATTTTTGTACTTTGGTTGGCTTGTGTTACATCCTCAAGGCCATTTAATCATATGTACAGTCAGGTGTGTTTTCTTTTTTTTTTTTTCAAATAACAGATGACTTAATGGTTTTCAAAGTTGAATACAAAATTAAAAAAAAATTGTTTTGCTGCCATGTATTGTGCCATAAATTGCATATTCCTAGAAAATATTGAATTAACTAAAATCCTGGAGGAATAGAACTCAGGGAGGCTGGAAGACAGGAGTTAGTATGGTGCGGAAGGTAACAGGAGTTAGTATGGTGTGCAATTGTCCAGAACAGATGGGGTTTGAATCCCTGTTTCAGTACTTGCTGGCTATGTGGATTCAGGTGAAGGGACTTGATACACATTTGCTGAAGACTCACTCAGAGCAAGTCACTGTGGGAGGTACAAGAAAAACACTATATCATACCCTGTCCTCAAGCAGTTTACAGTTTGGTAGCAAATACAAGCACAACTGAGCCACAGTTTCCCGATCTGGAAAATGCATATAATAATAGACCAACTTCACTTGGCTGTTAAGATTAAATGAACGAATTCAGATACTAAGCCCAGTGCTAACAGATAGTAGAGAAGCACTTGATAAATGTTTTCTATTCAACTTTATAAAATGAAAAAATCCTCTTCTTCAGTGTTTGACTTCATATAGAGAATCAGATGCTGCAAGTCAGATGCAGTTTTGAAAAACTAGATATCGAAATCCATGATGAATAAATGTCTGTGATGCAGATGAGATGTAGATATAGTTGTAGAAGAAAGAAATTCTGTTTAAATTCCGGATTATTTTAGTTTTTTTCCTTTAGGCTATGTGTTTTCTCTGTGGAGTTTCTCAAATTTGAGTCTATATCAGTAGCACAGGCTAGGTTTGCTGTAATACAACTCCTAAATCTTAGTGGGTTAACATAGCAAAGGTTTGTTTCTAGTTCGTGCACAGTCGACTCCAGCTCCCATCAGCTCTACAGGGTAACCATCCTTCATGTGCTGGCTCAGAGAGCCAGAGCATACCGCTCCTTTCTTACAGTACCTTCATATCAGCACGTGGGAAAGAGAGGACCTGGAGAAAAATGCTTCCATTGAGGGGTAAGAGATGCCACTCTGCTCACATTTCGTTCACCAAAGCAAGTCTTATGACTCCACCCAACTTCAAGGATTCCACCGACCTTCAGGGGAGCGGGCAAGTACAATCCTCCCACGTGCTCTGGCGGGAAAGAGAACTGGAAATATTAGTGAGTAGCAGTAATGTCTACCCAGGTTCTCATAGCATGCTTCCTGCACTCCAGCTGGTCTTTTTTTTGTTTTTCAAATGGCCATGTTTCCTCCTATCCCAGGACCCTTGCCTGGCTGTTCTGATTGTGACACTTTTTGCACCCCCACCCCCCTTTGCCTGGTCTAAATTTCTTTCAGATAAGGCAAGTTTTCCCTTCCTTAGGGAAACTTTTGCTTTCCCCTCTCAGTCAATTTCCTCATTATTATTTGCTTTCACAGCATCAGTCGCCCCCACTTTATGGCACTTAGCTGTAATTTGCAGTTAATCATGTGATGACTTCATTAATGACTGTTTCTTCCTCTGCAGCATTTGCTGTAGGAATCATGTTGCTTTGTTCACCCCAGTATCTCCACCACTTAGCCCAGTGCCTGGGACTGTTGCTGAGTGAATGAAGAAGTGAATGGTCTCAAGAGTCTGGGAACATTTTTTGCACTCTCCAAAGAGTCTGTGTATTATTGGAATTTGAGAAACTCTGCCTTGTATGATTTTCTCTAGGTTAAGGAGACACTTGACAAATACTTGCTGATTTCACTCCGAACATTTAGTCTGGATGGACCATCCCTGAACCCTCAGAATGTGTTAAGTCTTGATTTTGTAAGAGGAACAACGTTTATCTGCCCCTTGACCAATCTGAGGGATTGAGGACTAGGGAAGTCGTTTCACATTCTGCTTTGGTTCCCACCCTTTCAGATTGAGCAATCCAGGTTTTCGTTTTCGATATCCATCCTGTACCTGTAAACTTCCCCATTCATTTGCATAGGTATTTCAAGACTGCTCTAGATCTGTAAGCTTGATTTAAGTACCAAGAGTTGGTAAAAAAGCCAAACTGCCCTATCTACCTACATTTTGAAACAGACTTGATTAACAAGCGGAAGTGAAAGAAAGTCAACTCTTTGGTTTGGTGTTGGCTTAAAGAAAAAGGCTGTGATGGAGCCCGTTTTTTAGCTAAAGGAATTCCCTTTGAAGTTAGGGCTTTGTTTTGTAAATATAAAGCCTTGTGAGCTGCCTGAGGAGCTGAATATAGGCTCTTCAATAAAAATTCAGTGATGGGTGAATCAGGGTAAAACTGCAAAGGGGCCACTGGCATTGGAGTTTGAGACATTTCTGCCTCTGACGCCTTCCTGATGGGCCAGAAAATTCTTGATTCAAGTTCTTCAAGGTAGCAGATTATTTTAAATGTCAATTTAATTACATTACATTATCTTTATTTATAAAAACAGGTTAAATTGGAGTCTCGGGTGGCTTGTCAGCAACAACAAACAGGGCAGCGCCTTTGTTGATAAATAGCTCACATTCCACAGGACAGAGTCACATCCAAACCCCTTGGGAACCAGGGCTACAATCTTTGATCTAACTAACTCTGCATACCAGGGTTAATTGGTTTTAAAAGTGCCTGATTTATTATTTTTCAGCATTCAACTTATATTTCGTTAGTAGATGACACCATTCTAGAGTTGCAAGTTAATAGGATTGAAGACTAATTATGCTTAAAATACAGTGTGATCAGACTTCTCAATTTGCAAGGCTGGTCCCTGAGCCTACTTCCTGTCCTTCTGGTGCCCTCATTGCCACACCGGCTCCCTCACTAGGCTCCACCCCTTCCTCTCTTGCTTTCTGCCTCTCCTTCCTCAATGACAATCATACTTCTTGCTAAATTACAAACTTTTATATATTTTCTTTATATATATGTAATAGTTATACATGAGCGTGATAAAAATTTCAAGGGGCATAAAAGAGCATAACCGTAAAAATTTATTCTCCCTTCCACCCTTGTTTCCCAATCTCTAGTTCTCCTTCCAGGCAAACACTGTCAGTTGCTTGTGTCTTTCTGATGATGACCTATGCACATGCAAGTGGTAGCACACTTTACTGTTCCGCATCTTGTCTATTTCGTTAAATAATATTTTGGAGACTGTTTCAGATCAATGCATATGGAAATGCCTCATTCTTTTTAAAGCTGTAAAATATCACATAATTCAGCTATAATCTCTGAGTCTGTATGTATGTATATGCGTGCATGTGTGTGCGTGCATGTGTGTGTGTGTTTTATTAAATTTTCCTCTAAAACCTTATAAATCTCTTATTTTGCTTTCCAAGAGAATGTAGTGTCTGGTCCCCCTTGAGTCGCAATTCCTGGCATTCTCCTTTTCGGAATGCCCTCTCTATTCCTACAGACTCCAGCCTTGCAGGTTGTACATTGATGTTATCTGGACTCTGAATCCTTTCCCAAAACAACATGGATAAAAATGTGAGTAGAGCAGAGAAGTTAGTTCTTTAAAAGAAAGTCTTCAATTAAAACCAACTGACATTTGTGCTTGGACCTGGTGATATAGAAAGGAGCAAGAAGCATCCCAGCCCTCAAGTTTCTTGCAGCCCACTGGGGAGATAGGCAGGAAAGCCAGTGATTACCTGACAGACGGGTGGGAGTCTCATAGTGGAGTGCTTATCACTAAAGGAGCAGAGAGAGACCAGCAGTCACAAGGAAGTGAAATTGAGGATGAGGCCTTAGAGAAGGGTTGGCCAAGATAATAAGGCAGATGTGGCTTGGACTGTAGGGGGTGGTAGGGAAAATTTAAAAAACGGAACCCGAATCCTCCCAGGCTTTCAGCACCAAAGTAGATACATCCTAGCAAGGAAGGCAGGAAAGATGTCACCAGGCAGTATAAAGCTTCCCTCTGGCTCCTATAGAATTGTACCTTGACTCTTCTCACAAACCTCTGAAGGTTTCATCAGTCCCAGCAGCCCAGGAATGGTTCCTTGGTATTCCCAGAGAACTTCCCATTCAGCTGGGAATGTTGCATAAGCAGTGCTTCGGAACCTAAGGTGCATGGAGAGGTATTTCAGTGGGTCTTGAGGAGCAACTGGTAGGCACTTCAGCAATATTAAGAGCCTAGAAGATCTGGGTTTCCACTGCCTCTGGGACCTTGAGCAAACCCCTTAACCTCTCTGGGCCTCAGTTTCTTCAGCTACATAATTCATTCATTCAAAAATATTTAATAAGCTTCTACTATACGTTAGGCACCAGTCTTGGTCCTGGGGAGGCAGTAGATAAAAGAGGCAAATATGAAGAAGCTGGATAATTTTACCCCAGATATCCTGTTTAAAGCCAGGATTTGGTATTTGTCAGTGATGTTACTGATCATCAGGCATTTGTGAAAATGTTTTTTCTTGCCTGGAGAACACATAGAAATCCATGTCTTCTTGCCTCCCCATCTCCCTCCAATATCACTGCACCCTTATCTGCTCCCCAAGTTTTCTTTTCTTTTTTTTTCATTTTTATTGATGTCTTAATAGTTTATAATATTGTGGGGTTTTAGCTGTACATTATTATTTGTCTGTCACCATATGGATGCATCCCTTCACCCCTTGTGCCCACCCCACCCCCCTTCCCCTTGGTAACCACCAGCCAGTTCTCTCTGTCTGTGTGTTCGTTTATATTCCACATATGAGTGAAATCATGCAGTGTCTGTCCTTCTCTCTCTGGCTAATTTCACTTAACATAATACCCTCTAGGTCCGTCCATGTTGTTACAAATGGGACAATTCTGTCTTTTTTTTTATGGCTGAGTGGTATTCCATTGTATATATATGCCACATCTTCTTTATCCAGTCATCAGTCGAGGGACACTTGGGTTGCTTCCACTTCTTGGCTATAGTGAATAATGCTGCAGTGAACATAGGGGTGCATAAGCCTCTTGGGATGGTTGATTTCATGTCCGTTGGGTAGATGCCCAAGAGTGGGATTGCTGGATCATAAGGTATTTCTATTTTTAATTTTTTGAGGAATCTCCATACAGTTTTCCATAGAGGCTGCACCAGTTTGTATTCCCACCAGCAGTGAATGAGGGTCCCCGTTTCTCCACATCCTCTCCAGCATTTGTTGTTTTTTGTCTTTGTGATTATAGCCATTCTAACAGGTGTAAGGTGGTATCTTAGTGTAGTTTTGATTTGCATTTCCCTGATGATTAGTGATGTTGACCATCTTTTCATGTGTCTGTTGGCCATCTGTATATCTTCCTTGGAAAAATGTCTGTTCATATCCTCTGCCCATTTTTTTAATCTGGTTGTTTGTTTTTTTGTTGCTCAATCGTGTGAGTTCTTTATATATTGCGGAGATTAACCCCTTGTTGGATATACGATTTGCAAATATTTTCTCCCAGCTGGTGGGTTGTCTATTCATTTTGATCCTGGTTTCATTTGCCTTGTAGAAGCTCTTTAGTCTGATGAAGTCCCACTTGTTTATTTTTTCTTTTGTTTTCCTTGTCCAAGTAGACATGGAATCTGAAAGGATCCCTTTATGACTGATGTCAATTAGTGTACTGCCTATGTTTTCTTCCAGAAGTTTTATAGTTTCAGGTTTCACTTTCAGGTCCTCAATCCATTTTGAGTTGATTTTTGTGTATGGCGATAGAAGATGGTCCACTTTCATTCTTTTGCATGTGGCTGTCCAATTTTCCCAGCACCGTTTATTGCAGACTTCCCTTTCTCCATTGTATGTTCTTTGCTCCTTTGTCGAAGATTAGCTGTCCTTAGATGTGTGGCTTTATTTCCGGGCTTTCAATTTTGTTCCATTGATCTGTGTGTCTATTTTTGTACCATCAAGTTTCTTTTCTATTGCAGAGTTTGTCTTTCCTCAAGTGGCTGCTGCTCACCCTCCACCTTCCCTTTTGCCCTCCATCTGCCTGTCTCTTTCTGTCCTCTTCCTCCTGTGGTGGTGGCCCTGGGTGTGTGTGGCTGGGCCTTTTTGTGCTGGTCTTTGAAGGCGGTTGGGGAAGAGGGGAGAGAGGGGCAGCATGCCAATAGCTGTGGGCAGGACAGGATGTTTGAGGTTTTGTTGGCTCTCTCTGATATTTGAGACAGCATCCAGGCCTCCTCCTTCAGAATTTGGGGGTGATAACTAACTTGCTCTATGGCTTTGTGCAAGACTTTTCACCCTTGAGGGCTTCGATTCCTCTCTGTGTAGGATGAGTGGGCTCTACAATATGATTTGTAAATTTCTAAGCTCCAAGCTCTAAAAGTCAAGGAAAATAAGCTCTCAAATACTTTGCTGGTGAGAGTCTAAGGCTACATCCCGTATAGAGGATAATTTGGTAATATCCTACAAAATTACAAATACCTATACCTGTTGACCCAGTAATTCTACTTCTAGGAATTTATTCTGTAGTTATACTTGCATATGCACAAAATGATATAAATTCAAGGTTGTTCATTGCAGCATTGTTTGTCTATCAAAAGATTAGAAACAGTCTAAATATCCATCAATAAGGGACCAGATAAATAAATTATAGTATAGCTTTACAGTGGAACATTATATAGCCATCAAATAGAATGCAGATACAATGAAATACTATATAGCAATGAGAATGAGCAAAGTAGTGTTACATGCAGTGCTGTATGAACACCAAAAACAATAGAGAGGAAATGTAGAGCAAAAGAAGTCAAACACAAAAAGAGCACACACTATATGAATCTATTTAATTAAAGTTCGAAAACAGGAAAAAGGAATCTCTGGTGTTAGAAGCTGGGATCGTGGTTACCCCTGGGGGAAGGACAGTGACTGGAAGGGGTCACAAGTGGGTTCTGAGATGTTCATCACATTCTCTTTATTGATTTGGGAACTGGTTACACAGGTGTATTCAGTTTGTGAAGATTTATGACGTGTACAGTTTTTCGTGTGTATTCTATACACCAATAAAAGTGTAAGAAGAATACAGAAACTCTATATGCACTGATATAAAACAACCTGATATATAATATGTGAAAAAAAGCAAATATAAACCAAACACTTCCTTTGTGTAAAAAAAATGGGGAAATATATCTGTATTTGCTTATATATGCATATAATACCTCCAGGAGAATGTTCAAGAAATTAACAACACTAGTTGTCTGTGAGGAGACCTTCAGAGTTGAGAGAGAGACTTCTATTACATGTGTGTTGTACATTTTGGATTTCAAACCATGTGAATATATTACTTATACAATAAAAAGGAAGTTCTCAAATTCTAAAAAGAAAAATAAAAAAATTCTGTGAGCCTAGGAAATACTCAGAAGTATTTGGAAAGAAAGAAAATAGCGGGAAAACACCAAAAGATTATATATTGAAAGTATAGCTCAGAACTCATTGAGGGGACGTGGGGGTCATGGAGAACATTTGAATCTGCTAAAATCGGACAGACAGAACCTTCTCTTTATCTTCACAACTTTGACCATGATTTAAAAAGTAGTCACAAATTTTTTCTTTTTTTTGTTTGCTGAGGAAGATTTGCCCTGAGCTAACATCTGTTGCCAATCTTCCTCTTTTTGCTTGAGGAAGATTCACACTGAGCTAACATCTGTGCCAATCTTCCTCTATTTTTGTATGTGGGTCACCACCACAGCATGGCCACCAATGAGTGGTGTAGGTCTGCACCCAGGAACTGAACCTGGGCTACTGAAATGGAGCACACCACTGAACTTAAGCACTCAGCCACAGGGCTGGCCCCCACAAATTGTTTTTTTCTTTAAAACTGTATTTATTTGATTAAAAGAATAAGATAATACATATTACTGGTTCTAAAAAGTAAGATAATTCAAAGATTCAGAAAGAAAAGCATCTTTCCACCCAACCCTCCTCTTTCAGCCCTCTGAGGTATCCCATGTGATCAACCAGTAGATTCTTCCACTTCTTTCTCTATGCTCACATGAATATATATAAAAATAGTCAGCAATATACTAACAGGATCATACCACTCTTTATCATTCTGCAATTTGCATTTTTCACTTTAACAATATATCACGAACATCCCTCTGGGTCAATACAAATAGGTTCAACTCATTTTCATCATTGCATAACATTCCATACTATTTAGGCAGTATGATTGATTCATGGGTTTCATTACCTATAGACAATCAGGTTGTTCTCAGTTTGTTTGTGCTTGTTTTGTACTACAGAAAATACAATAAGCATCTGTATTAGTTTCCCGTGGCTACCTTAACAAATTATGACAAACTACGTGGCTTAAAACTACAGAAACTTATTTTCTCACAGTTCTGGAGTCCAGAAGTCTGAAATCAAGGTATTAGCGTTGTTGGTTCCTTCTAGAGGCTCTGAGGGAGAATCTGTTCTATGCTCCTCTCCCAGCTTCTGGCAGCTGCCAGCAATCCTTGGCATTCTTTGGCTTGTAGATGCATCACTCCCATCTATGCCTCATTCTTCATGTCACCTTTGTCTCTGTGTCTCTATGCCTCATTCTTCATGTCACCTTTGTCTCTGTGTCTATCTCAAATCTTCCTCTGCTTTCTCTTATAAGGACACCTGTCATTGGATTTAGGGCCCTCCCTAAATCTAGGATGATCTCATTTCAAGATCCTTAACTTAATTACATCTGCTAAGATTTTTTTTTTCCAAATAAGGCTATGTTCACAGGTTCCAGGTGGAGGGACAACCTTTTGGAGGGACAACCTTCAACCCACTACAGCAACCATTCAAACCGCTACTATATTCTTACAACTGGTATTTTCTTTAGTTTTCCTATAGGGCAAAGTTAATATATCTTTTGGTCAATGGGTAGGTATGTGTATTTTAAATTTTAAGTAGATATTCCCGGGTGGCTCCTAGAAAGTGTGTGGCAACTTACACTCCCATCAGAGATGTACCAGGGCTTGTTTTCCCATGTATCATTGATTGCTCTTGTAAATGTTTGTCAATCTAATGAGTCTAATGAGTGAAAAATGGATTATTGTTTTAACCTTTTCCATGACTACTAGTGAAATAAGCATCTTTTTAATGGACTATTTGGATTTTCTCTTCCATTAATTGCCTGCTCGTGTACTTTGCCCATATTTTTAAATCATTGAGCTATTTGGCTTAAAAAAAAATCCGTTTAGAGATACAATGTGTTTGCCATGTTTTGTGGAGTTCTATTCCACCTATTTTTTTTCTTTTTTAAAAACTTGTTGGGGCTGGCCCAGTGGCATAGCAGTTAAGTTCACTTGCTTGGCTTCTGGTGGCCTGGGGTTCGCAGGTTCAGACCCCGGGCGCGGACTGACGCACTGCTTGTCAAGCCATGCTGTGGCCGTGTCCCATATAAAGTGGAGGAAGATGGACACGGATGTTAGCCCAGGGCCAATCTTCCTCAGCAAAAAGAGGAGGATTGGCAATGGATGTTAGCTCAGGGCTGATGTTCCTCACAAAACAAACAACCCAAAACCTGTCATTATGATGTCATGCAAAACTTTCAAAACATTTACGCAGATAAATGTTTTTATTTTTTCTTTAATGATTCTGGACTTCCTGTCTTGCTTAAAGTTTCCCCCTCACTAAAGTTATGTTACTAGTCTTTAAAAATTTTCCTCTAAGTTTTTGTTTTGTATGTTTTTATATCTTTCATTCTTCTGGAATTTATTTTGAATATGGTATGGTTCTAGCTTTGGTTTGTTAGTCAATTAAACCAGGATAATTTATCAAATAAACTATTCTTTTATCACTATTTTGTTTGCCACCTTTGCTTTATATTAGGTTCTACTGGTAGATTCTATCTCAGACTTCTCAACTATTTGCCTGAGTCATTATAGTAGCAATAAGTTTACAATAACTTTACAATACTGTCGTTTTACAATAAGTTAAGATTTTGGTTTTCAGTAAGTGAAATTCAACTGTGCCATTAAGAAAGTGAGCCATGAAATTTCCTGGTTGAGGTCAAAGACAGCAAAAGATAAGGTATGCGAAAAGGTCTCGGTAAATTGTAAGGCTCTGCAGACCAATGTTAGCTGTAATTATTGAAAAAGTGAACACACAGAGAAAGAATCTTGGGCTTAGGAGGCTGGACTTTTGCTTTTACGACCATTAAAAGTGCAGGGATTGAAGGGTCCAACCGTGGGGTTCGCCGACCTCGCGCCCCCACCCTCAGAACTGGAGTGACAAACAGAGAGGAAGGGTGAAAGCAAAGTGCTGCGCCCAGGAACGAGGAGTCTGATCGAAGTCGCAGAACGGAACTGGGGAGAGGGACTGGAAAGAGAAGGCCAGCAAGGAAACCTAGGAACAGAGGAGTCTCTTGGGAGGGGGCTACGAAGGCCGGGGGAGGTGGTGGGTCTCTCCTGAAGGCGGCTTGCTGGGGATTCCCGATCCCGTGGTCCTCTGGGAGCAGCAAAGAGGAGCAGAACGGCCGCGCAGCGCCGCCACTGCCATTCCGGCAGCCGCAGAAAAGTAGGCGGCGGCGCGACCCTTCTCCCCGTCGGGCCGGGCCCGACCCGGCCCGCAGGTCTGGCGGCTGCCGCCGCGGGGTCGGAGATTGGCTCCGGCGGCGCGCGGGGCGGGGCGAGGGCTGCCGGGAGGCCGGCCTGGGAGGCGCGCGCGCGCGCGGGCACGGCGGCGGCGCGCGCGTGCTCCGTCGGTCGGTGCGGCGGCGGCGGCGGCGGCGGCGGCGGCGGCGGCGGCGGCGGAACGGGCCATGGCAGTGGGCGGCGGGCTGGTGTAGCGCCGCGCTGGTGTAGCGCCGCGCGGGGCAGGCGGGAGGGGTGACTGAGAGGGGCGGGATGAGGGCGCCGCAGCTGGACGGTCGCGGGGGCCTGGGCTGCTGACCGCGCAGCCGGAGCCTGGAGCTGGCGGCGGCGGAGCGCCGGGCAGGTGAGTGTGGCGGCGCGGGACCCGGATGCGGCGCGGCTGAGGGGCGGCGCGGTGGCGGCGGCCGGCTGAGGTGTCCCCGCGCGGGCTGGTGGCGCGGTCTTGCCGCCACAGCCTGCGGCGCCGGCGACTTGGGTGCCCGCGCCTCGCTTCCTGACGGCGGGGAGGACGCCCGCCCCCGGCCGGCGGGCGCGCCCCGCTCGACTGCGGCCCTCCCGGGGCTCTCCTAGGTGAGGGCGCTCCCCGGCCTCCGGCGCTTTCGGTCGCGTCCCGAGGGGCGCTGTGTGAAGAGGCGGCGTCCTCGCCCCCTGCGTCCCTGCGGGCACCCCCGGAGCTGCCCGACCCTTAGGTGGCTTTTTTCGCAGAAGTGTATTTTAGGGGCGGGGATCCTGGACTGTTGGGCTCTGGTCGTGGTTTCAAATCTCAGCGCTCGAGGCCTTGGGCCAAAGTGTCTTGATTTGTGAATGGAAATAATAATACGTACTTCCCAGGGTTGTTGTGAGGATGGGACGGGATGATTGGCATCCGACCGAACAGCAAATGCTTGGTAAACGGAAGGCTGTTAGGAGCAGCGCTGGTGCAGCATCTTCTCTTGTTAGCCATTGCTAATTCCTGGCTGCGGGTGTACGTTTGGGGGCACATTTATTTCCGAACTGCTCTGGTGTTGCAATAATGTCCACTGGAGTTGCTTAAAACTGGAGTCTGTTATCTTACAGAGGTCAAGATAGCCTCCTGTAGTCCCATCTTAGTATCCTGTAGTCTCTGTCTTGCTAAGGCTAACTTGGAATACCTGTCTCAGGTGTCCGGTGGGAATTCCTGCTGAAATAAAACCGAGCGAATTTAGGATTCGCTTAGGATGGAAGACGGTGGGACTCAGAAACTTGAAGTGCTCTGCTATTTAAATAATCTTTAAGTGACGCTTAAACTCTGTCACTTGTTACAGAGTATAAACACACAGAGAATTTGGAAACAGACTCCTTTTTCTGCATTGCTACATCCGAAGGGAGTGACAAGTGCTTTTGTAAACATCATTGTGGGCGGTGTTGCTGTCTGGTGAAGTCATCATAATTAAATTAGCTGAGTACTTATTTTGAAGCACTGAATGGATGTTTGGAAATATGATTCCTAATAAAATCATCTCCAACGAGTCAGAATTCTCAGCAGTTCGTTAATCATTTGGGGATTTTTATGCTACGCTGTAAGATATTTATGGTAAAAGCAGAACTGTTTAAGTCATGATAATGTAGCATATAGGAGAGGGTGGTCAGGATAAAGATCTTAACCTAGTTTTAGAAGGCAAGTGTGGAACAAAGTAAAAATCGTAAGCTTTAAAACTGGAATTGTATTCATTAAAGCAAAAATGACTAAAAACAAAAAACTTTGTTTTACTCCCCCTGATGCACACTCTGATGAGGGTCTTCACCTTCAGGGTGTTTTTTAGAAGTGGAGAAGATTGAGTTGGGTTTTGATTTAATTGCTATTTTGCACCTCTTGCCTATATTTCCTGCTGTTCTTAGAGACTCATCCGTAAAGGCTTTTGATCCAACTTGCTTTGTGAATGTGAACAAAATACATAGAAAAAAATTGAAAGTGAACTTTGTAATCTAAATTATGTTCTTTCTTGTAGTCTAATTATGATCTTCCTATTTTATGATCTTCCCTGTTGTCTAACTTTAGAGTGGTGAGCCCAACAGTAGAAGCACTGCTAGCCACTGTGAAAAGGCTAGAGGTCAGAAGTCATATCTTGGTTCTAGGCATGGACCTGGGTCTCAAATAGCTGAGGCTTTGGGGATGTCACCCAGTCTTTCTATGCCTCAGTTTTTTTATTTATAGGATTTGAGTGTGTTCATGTGGCTGACAGGTTGGGAGGGTGGTGGTGAACTAGAGAATGACATTGTATAAAGGAACCTTCCAGTATATTACACTTTTTTGGTTTTCCTTCTCTTCACTCTCTTTCTTTAGTTGACTTTCCCTTCTTTTCCAGAATTCAAAACATCCTAATGCCTCAGGGTTTCCAAGCCAGTCCCTCTACTTTTTTCTACCTGTATTCTCTGTAGGTGATCTCATCATGTCCTATGGTTTAAATACTATTAATGTGCTGTTGACTCTCAGATTTTTATCTCCAGTCCTGAACTTTAAATTGCTTCTACGTGCCTACGTGATATCCTCACTTCATTTGTCTATAGGCACCTTAAACTTAGCATGTTCAAAGTGGAGCTCTTGATTTCTATTCCTTAACTAGTCTTTCCCCAGCAGTCTCCATTTCATAAGAGCAGCCCTCTGCCCCCCTCCTCCACTGTGCTCAAGTGAAAAATCTGTTGGCCGTCCTTAATTCATCCCTTTTCCTCACTGCTCCCCCACTCCCACACATGACCAGTCCTTCAGCAAACCCTGTCAGTTTTACCTGGAGAATGTATCTACTTCACTTTAGTTTCATTGCCACCACCCCAGTTCTTCCTGGGTAGTAGCTTCCTAACTTGTCTCCTTGCCTATGGTCATGCTGTCCTACAGTCCATTTTCAAACAGCATTCAGAGTGCTCTTACTTCCCTGCTTCAGTGGCCCCTCAATACACTAAGAAGTAAATCCAAACTCTTTACCTGTGCTATCAGCTAATTATCTTGTTCATTTGTTTATGGTCTTTTTCCTCCAACATATCTATAAGCTCTCTGACAGCAGGGACCTTGTCTGTCTTCCCTAGGGTACTCTCAGTAATCAGAACAGTGTCCAGAACATTTAACTAACGTTGAATGAGTGAATGAAATAAGTTATAAAATCTTATGATTCCAAGTATAACATGTGCTGAACACACTTTACCCTTTTTTGGTCCCAGATTTCTGCAAATGAGGAAGTAAGTAATCAGAGGGCCTAGAGTTATTCTAATAGGCATCCTTACTCTCTCAGTCTTCATTAAGGTGCTTTACCTCCTGAAAAGGCTAAACATTTAGACATTAAGCCATTGATAACAAAAAGAAATGTGAATTTTCTTCACTGTGTACTGGATCATTAGTATTTTTGCAGATAAGGAACCAAACAAGCTCTCCAGCTTTGTTTTGTTCTTTTGAGTCATTGAATTTTGGTCTTGATTGGAGGGGACTGGTTCTAGAATGTAGTAGTTTAAGTATTGCATATCGATTCCTATAGGGTAGCAGTTGGAATTTTCAGAGAGAGCAGGTGTTTTTATTTCAGTTATACTTTTTTTTTGAATCTGAGAGCCCCCCGATGTGTGTGCATGTGCACGTGGTTATGGGTATATGTGTGTATCCTCTGAACCATTTGATTTTGAGTTATCATATCTCACTATATCTTGGGGATAAATCCTTATCATTTGGTTTCTCTTAACTGCTCATTTGAGAGGTTTGTCATATTGTGGAAAGAGGCAAATAATTTAGGATTTTTTCCCCCTCCTGAGACCGAGTCTGTAGCCCTGAAGACTGTCTAGCAGGTATGAACAAAGAAGGGTATGGAAAAATCAGAAGTGTACAATTCTATTTTCAAAGTAGAAATATAGGGGAAAAAATAGGTTGGAGGAGGAAATCCTAGACTAGAAGAGTAATACTGATTGAACATTTAGTAGAAGAAAAGGAAGATAAGAGAGAATATCATAGATTTTCAGGCTTGTATGGGACAACTTCCCTTCTCACTCCTCTTCTCACCCCCTCCCCGAATTTTGACACTTGGATTTCCCCTCTGCCCTCTCTCCCATCGTAGGGTCTTTTTTCTGAGGAGTGCCTGTGAGCCGTCAATAGTCGAGTGTCTGCTAGAGCACCTTGTCAGAGAAGAAACTGTTTCTTGAAGAGGCCTTTTTCCTTTTTCATGATCAAGGTCTGTCCGCCTGGATTTTCCAGCCATTGGGTCCAGCTTTACCCTTTAGAGTGGCTCCAAACTGGTGCACTTCCTTTTTAAGCTGTTGTTCTGCCCTATATTTCATGGTGGACTTCATGTTATCATCTCCAGGTTAAATAATTCTGAGTCATTAGCTTTAGTTGAGAGAGGGAAAATGAAAGGGATTAAATATGTGATTGGGTGTGTATAGCATGTTAGCTCCCAGTTGCTCTGATAATGCAGATTGCATATTTCTACTTTAGACCTTTTTTTTTCTGAGTCAGTAGACTTACTTTTTTGGATGACTAAAGAGATTTTAATAAAAAGATATTTCTAAAAGAGGAGTGACATTGAAGTTTTAAAATCTTACATACAGTAAAACTCAATTTTTTCGTGTATAGTCCTGTGAGTTTTAACACATGCATAGATTCTTGTAACCACCACCACCACCACTAACAGAACAATTCCAATATCCCAAAGAATTCCCTTATGTTACCCCTTTGTAGTCAACACCCCCCCCCCGCCCCACCCAATTCTTAACACTTGGACTCACTTGTATTTTAAAGAGAAAATTTCTCGTGGATAGAATATGTCAGAACTGGAATGAGTAGATAATTGATCAATCTAATTGTTGGTTTTCTTTTAGAAATATAAGTGAGAGAATTCCAATCTTCAACATAATGGGTTTACATGCAATAAAGTAATTAACCTTGTAGATGGAAGAATGGTTATAAAGGCTTTAAATTAAAAAAAAAATACTGTATAACTTCTGGAACATGTCATGTGAGGCAGATCCCATGATGTCAGGTTACAATAGGGACCATCTAACAAAGAAATTTGGGGCTGAGTCTGTGATAAAATCATAATGGATGGCATCAGGTATCCTCTCATCTCTCTTTGGTAAACCCAGAATTCCCATTTACTGCTATCCCGTGGTAAACTGGAAATGAATTTGCTGAGGGTTATGTTACGAAGTCTCAAGTTTTTCTCCCTGGTCTCTCTCTAGATTGTCACTTTCTACTGGCCTATCCATTTTATTCCAGCACTTAACAGTTGTTTTAGGTATTCAACTTTCCTGGGGATTGAGGGAAGGATATGCTGTCTGTATAGCTAAAGTGTATTGTAAGTGTAGTTTTCCATTATCCTATTAACTTGGTTCTAGCCTAAAGCAGTTAATAATCTAGAAATTCCATCATTTCGTCAGAAAATTCACAAATCCTTCCCCTGAATCCTGACTCCAGAAACTGTCTTTTCCCCATCTCTTTACCAAGAATGTATATCTCCTATTTCCTCAAATATTTAAAGCAGATCACCTGAGGTTATTATCAGTTGACCCTTTAACCGGGAGTATTTACTGCTGAAATACAGAATGTTAATCTGGACAGTCCCCTATATTGTGGTATTGCTAGAGCCGGCTCTGCAGCTCAGAATCCCTTAGTGCAAGCCTGGGAGAGGCTGCCACATCACTAACAGTGTAGCTTGTCATCCTCTGGTGCTCTGGCCACTTGGGAGACCACCTGGCAAATGCTCATTTGCCTTCAAGGGAAATGCGATACTGATTATCCATGCCTTCAGGAGGAGGATTATGTGGATTAAAAGGAATCCATGGATAATCCAGAAGCTTTATTTAAACTGCAGTTTAACCACATTCCTGACCATAGTTTTTCCTTGCATTTCTAATAACTAATTTATAATATTTACTAATTTCACATCTATCTCCTCCTGCCATTGAGAAGTAATGGCAGTTGTGAAGTAGAGAAAAGATGGGAGGAGTCAAAGGAGTTAGATAATGAACAGGCATTGCCCCACATAATTTGGTGTTGACTGGGTGGTTTAACCACAGTGCTTACTAGACCTTGAAGACCTAAATTCCATGAATTCCTTACCTACTGAGCCACTGGAAGAAATTTGAGGTGACTGTCAACAAGAGGTCAAACTCCATTTTGAGACATTTGCAGTTTACTGGCTTAAATGATTAAGCTTTTGTGCTTTAAACGAGTATATCAGATTTCAGAATTATACGTTTAATGCAATTTAAAATTTTCTTTAATGTTTATTTAATAATTTAACCTATTGACAGTTTTCATAGGAATTAAACTGAAAGACCTGCTCTTTGAGGTAGAGATGCTCAGTTTTTGTAGCCAGGCCACCGACTGCTACCTCCAGGTTACTTACATGTAGTTACACAGTAATTAATTTCTATTAAATAGTTGAAATATGGTCATTTAAAATAGTTTATTCTTGAACTACTGATTTAGTGTATGTCTTGTATTTAGACACTATTAAAATCAATGTTTTCCTCTGGCTTTATACAAATTACTGCTGTTATGTTATCTGAACAAAAATTATAATTTGTTACATAAAACTTATCTCTGCAGTTGTATATTTTAAAAAGTTAGGTTCCCTATTTATCAGCTATATAGATATCATTCCCCTTAATTAAACTTCATTATAGTTAATTTTGGGGGGTATCCTGAGTAGAACCCACCGGAATTGCCTTAACATGCTTATTTTTTGTGTTGTGAGCCTAAGGAAACATCTATAGGAGTAGATGGTTGTTGATTTTGGACAAGGTTGTGATCAATTGAAATTATTTTCTGTTTTTTGGATGGCTGTGATAAAATCATAATGGACGGCATCATGTATCCTCTCATTTCTCTTTGGTAAATCCAGAATTCCCATTTACTGCTATCCCATGGTAAATTGGAAATTAATTTGCTGAGGATTATGTTACGAAGTCTCAGTTTTTCTGAGATGTGGAAATTTCACGTTTTTTATTGGAAATCATTATTTGTCCTTTTTTTTTTTTTTTTTGCTAAGGAAGATTGGCCCTGGGCTAACATCTGTTCCCATCTTCGTCTACTTTATATGTGGGATGCCTGCCACAGCATGGCTCGATAAGCTGTGCATAGGTCCACTCCTGGGATCTGAACCTGCAAACCCTGGGCTGCCGAAGCGGAGTGTGTAAAGTTAACCACTATGCCACTGGGCTGGCCCCCCTCACTATTTGTCTTAACTCTTGATATACTTTGCCCACCATTTCATTATTAATATTTTTCCTAACTAACTGAGAGGCTTCTGGGTTTTAGGTTCTCATTCTAAACAATTATTTTACCTTTGAATTATGAAGCATTCACTATCTTCTTGAGCACCAGGCAATTATTATTATTTTTTTAAATTTTTATTTTTTTGGTGAGGAAGATTAGCCCTGAGCTAACATCTGTTGCCAGTTCTCCTCTTTTTGCTGAGGAAGATTGGTCCTGGGCTAATGTCCTTGCCCATCTTCCTCTGCTTTATATGTGGGACGCCTGCCACAGCATGGCTTGAATAAGTGGTGCATAGGTCTGTGCCTGGGATCCGAACCTGCAAACCCCGGGCCATCGAAGCGGAGCGTGCGAACTTAACCACTACGCCACTGGGCCGGCCCTGAGCCTAGGCAATTATTTTTAATCAGTGATTTTTAAAATTCTGTGTACTGTGTATTGTTACCTGCTTCCTTTTATGTTCTTTTGTCAGTTAAAGTTATGGCTGTCAATATAGCCTATTAGAAAAACTGTGTGGCTTACTCTATAGAATTAGACAGACTATAACAATAGTTAAGATTTATTGGATGCTTACTTATGTGTCAGATTATGTTAAGTGCTCTTTCTATATTATTTTATGTTATCTTCATAACAGACTTGTAATGAAGTACTAATGATATCCTCATTTTAAGAGATGAGGAAACTGAAATTTGGGAAGTAACATGCGAAGTGGCACACAGCTTTTAAGTGGAAGAGTCATGTTTCAAACTCAGGTCTGTCTGATTCTAGAGTTTATGCTTTTAACTGATTGCCTCATACAGTTCTTTATTTTTTAGGTCCTTCCAAGGAAGGTTGAAAGAGATTATATAAGTTTAAAGTGTTATGTTTCTTATCCAGTTTTATGGATAAGAGTTAAGTTAAACAATGAGCTAGTTATTTGATGTAGTATGCCTTTGTTTTGAATGTATGATAAGCTTTTCCTTTTGCCTTGGCTTTACAATTAGAAAGACTGTGGTTTGTGGTTTGTCATATATAGGTAACTAACAAAAATGCTTAATGTATGACTAGTGTAGTTAGATGTTCTAGTAAGCTTGTGTAGATCATCTTTACAGAGTTTTCAAATAAAAAAACTTAAGAGTATTTTTTCCCCCTTCTGCTCAGGTAATTTGTTTGGGTGGTATATTGAAACACGTTGCTAAGCTTGATCCTAAAGTGTTAGGAATAGAGGAAGATAGACATAAATTTGCTTTTGATTAAGTGAACCAATAAACTACAATTATTAATCTTTTAACTATAAAAGAAAAAGAAGAGAGAAGCATTAGTACTATGTGATCATTAACATTACATCCACCATGAATAGTACTTAGACACATAGGAAGAGATGCATAGGACACGTAGGTTTCCTGCCTAACTCTGGAGCCCAGGTAGCTTGTTTCAGCCAAATTTCTGGTTGTGGTGTCATTACAAGCCCTTATGACAGAGTGTCCGATTCTGCAAGTGAGGGATTTAGGATTATTTTCTTTACTGCTGAAGAGTTAAGCTCTTAATAAGTGTGCCTCTTCCTATAGACAAGATGTGAGTGGACTTACATTGGGGCAGTGTGACTTTTCTCTCTCAGTAGTCTAAATTTTTAACAGTAATCTCAGTGACTCACAAATGTTATTTTAGTTACCTAGTTCTCCTTTCACCTTATTTCCCAAACCATGTATTATTTTACAAAATAAAAAGCAAGCACTTAAAAGAAGAAAATCCTGTCTTGTCAGTTCCATAAGAATTATTTTGAGCTAACCACTAATTTTGAATTCATTTATAAGCAGTGGTATCTATAGATGTGGACTGTGTTAGTTTTAATATTACAGGTATTATTTCTTCATTATTGGGCATGGAGAGTAAAATCCAATGAAGTATTATCCATTTTGAAAATGAGCTATTTAATAAATTAGAGAAGTTTTGCATTTGAGTGCATCTAGTTTTATGCTAAAGTTGGGATCTGATTCAGTAAAGGAAAATATTTTTAAGGAGCCCAATCCTTTTTGAAGTCATATGTTATTGTCTGTGTCAATAATGTTTGCTTTAAAATGTAATCTTAAAAAAGAGCAATTTTGGAGGGGAGTGGATTTACATAGTGAAATAGTTTACCTTTAAGAGAAACCCAAATTATTTAAAATGACATGAAGTAACTTTCACCTATCAGCTTGGCAAAGATAAAATATTTTAGTACTTTTTTTTTTTGGTGAGGAAGATTGGCCCTGAACATCTGTTGCCAGTCTTCCTCTTTTTGCTTGAGGAAGATTGTCTCAGAGCTAACATCCATGCCAGTCTTCTTCTGTTTTCTATATGGGACGCTGCCACAGCATGGCTTCCTGAGCAGTATGTAGGTCCACACCCAGGATCCGAACCTGCGAACCCCGGGCCACCGAAGCGGAGCGTGTGAACTTAACCAATATGCCACTGGGCTGGCCCCTTTAATACTTTTGAATAGGATTGGGGGAAAGATATTTTCATACATTGTTCCTGAAAGTATAAATTGGTACAACTTATAAGGAGGGCATTTTTGCAATATCTCTTAAAACTTATGAATGCACATACTCTGACCCATTAATTGTTTTTGTAGGAATTATCCTTTAGATATACTCACACGTGCAAAATGATGCGTAAACAAGGTTATTTGTTGTGTTATTGTTTATAATAGCAAAATTCTTGAAGTAACTACAGTGTTCATCCGTAGGGGATTGAGTTTAAAAAAGTAGTACATCCATATGCTTGAATGCTCTGTAGCCATAAAACAGGATGAGAAAAGTTTTTATGTGCTGATCTGGAATGATTTGACCACATAAATGGGTAAAGTTAGAAAAAAAAGTGTGGTCACAGTATGTGTAGAATTCTACCATTACTGTTTTTCAAAAAGAAGGCAACAGAATATATGTATTTGCTTGCTTTCAGAAATGCAGTATTTCTGAAAGGATACCCAACAAACTGGTATATTGGTTGCCTCTGGGGAGAGGAACCTAGGTTACTGAGGGACGTGGGTGGTAGGGAGACGTTATTGCATATCCTTTTGTGCTTTTGAATTTTGTGCTTTTGAACTTCCTTTTGTGCATTTGAATTTTGCATATCATATTCACCCCGAAAGGTGACTAAAATAAATGCATATAATTAAAAAGGAGAGAAATTCAGCTATTTTGAAGATTAAAAAGATAACTTTATATAAGTATTACAAAATGAAAATGGATGTTTAGTTTAAGTATCATTAAAATAAAACTGTAAAAATGTTTGCTAAATCTTTTATATGCATTATCTCTTAATGCTTTCAAAAAGTCTGTGAAGTAGATGGTGTTATCTCCAGTTTAAATAGGAGTAAACTTGGATTTTAAAAAGTGGATTGTTGGGGCCAGCCCGGTGGTTAAGTTCACGTGCTCCGCTTCAGCTGCCCCGGGTTTGCAGGTTCGGATCCCAGGTGGGGACCTATGCACTGCTCATCAAGCCATGCTGTGGTGGCTGGCATCTCATATACAAAATAGAGGAAGATGGGCACAGATGTTAGCCCAGGGCCAATCTTCCTGACAAAAAGGAAAAAAAAGGATTGTTTATCCAAGATCACAAAATTTGTGAGTGTCAGAGCTGGAATTCAAACTGCTTTGCCCAATGGTAAAGCCTTCTGCTTTGCTCTATACAGATCATCCGTGGCTTCTATTGGTTCTACTTTTGTATGTGTACATGCTGTCACCATAATCTACCTTTAACTAAAGTCAGCCTTCAGTACATTGCCTGATGATTTGGAGCTCTTGCATGGTGGCACTGATAGTTGGCTACTGCCCCTCTGGGGGAAAGACTACTGTCAAGAATATTAATTTGGTTGTCTGTAATCAGCAGATTATTTGGAGAATTGCTCAACTGTCCTATTGATTGCCTTTGTACAAGTAACCCAAGATCCTTGGAGTAGAATCATAAAATATTCTTCTGTGATCTGCGGGCAGACTTGGAAGGATTCCCTTCAAAGATTGGGAGATGGGGACCGGGAGGTACTACAGTAGTCCAGAAGAGCAGTGAGGGATGCTTAACTATGACAGTGGGTGTGGGAGGGTGAAATCTGCATTAGAGAGATATTGAACATTTTGGAAGTTAACTGGGTTTCTAGGAAGAATAGAAACGTCAGGAGGAACAGGAAAACTTGCTTAATTTTGTTTAAAAGGGCTGTGTGGGGGCCGCCCGGTGGCGTAGCGGTTTCGTCCGCGCTTGGCAGCCCGGGGTTCACCGGTTCAGATCCCGGGCGCCCGCCAACGCACTGCATGTCACCCACGCTGTGGCGGCGTCCCATATAAAGTAGAGGAAGATGGGCACGATGTTAGCCCAGGGCCAGTCTTCCTCAGCAAAAGGAGGAGGATTAGCAACGGTTGTTAGCTCAGGGCTGGTCTTCCTCACCAAAAAAAAAAAAGAAAAAAAAAAAAAGGGCTGTGTGTGTATGTGTATGTACATATGTATATATAGTTTGTAAGAGTCAAATTTTGGCTAATTTCTTCTGTGAGGAAAAATACTACTTCTCTTTTAGAAAAAGGTAACACTCCTGCTATTTTCAGGTTTAAAAAAATAAAGTTAATCAGAGTTGGTGTTAAGGTACATTTTCGCCTTTCCTGAGATATCCCTGGTTATTCAGTAACCATATGCTAGTTGTACAAAATTCAAATAAAGAAGAAAAATAGAGTAAAAAGTGAAAGTCCCCTTTCAGACCTTCTCACTCCAACCTCCTCTGTTCTCCCCATCCCACTGTCCTCCTCAGAGATAACTGCTGTTATCCTCAGGCATGTGGCCTGCATACCTTTCTCTGTACATTTTCCAGTATATTATTAATTTTAATTGGGATCATTTTACATTTTCCGTAAGTATCTCTTTTACTTTTCATTGAAGTTGGCAAAGTCAGTCGTCACTTTTCAATTTAACACATATTTTCCAAACACCTATTGTATGTCTGTCTAGGTTTGTGCTACACAGACTTTTTTCCTTCAAGAGATTCTTTGAAATCTAGTCATATTGGGGAAGAGCTATGTGGAGATTCAGGGGAAACCTAGACACACAAATGTGGTTGGAGAAGTAGAATAATTATTATTTAATTATCTCATAGAATCTCAGAATTTTAAGAGTAGAATCTCAGAATTTTAAGAGGAGACTTAGGGACTGCTTAGTTGTTAGGCTAGGAAATGGGGTCTCTTGGGTCTCTATTTAGTGTTCAGGATGAATATTTCCACTGTTCTGTGTTTCCACTTATGTAGAGTTTCAGTCTCTGGAACTCTGTTTGGGAAGAAGATGGAGATATGAGAATGGATGATAGTGCCATCACTTTTTTTTGTGTGTGTGTGAGGAAGATTAGCTCTGAACTAACATCTGTTGCCAATCCTCCTCTTTTTGCTGAGGAAGGTTGGCCCTGGGCTAACATCCGTGCCCATCTTCCTCTGCTTTATATGTGGGACGCCGCCACAGCATGGCTTAAGTGTTGCGTAGGTCTGTGCTGGGATCTGAACCTGTGAACCCCGGGCCGCTGAAGTGGAGTGTGTGACCTTAACTGCTGTGCCACTGGGCTGGCCCCCATTGTGTGGTTTTAGGCATGTTTTTTAACTAGCCATAAAATAGTTGCTTAATGGATCTGTGTCAAGCTATAGGGCCATTATACTTATTGAAAGATAATTTTTGAATTTAACTTTTTTTGTTGTTTTCAAATAGATAATACGTCTGTTCAAAATTTGAAGGTACCAAAGGCTTCCTTCCTCCAGCCATGTTGTTCTCTTCCCCACAGGCAACTAAAGCCATCAGTTTCTCGTGTGCCCTTCAGAGACTTTTTGCTTTTTCAAACAAATATGTACATGTGTATATATTCTACTTTTCTACCCACTATTTACCATATATATTTGTGTGTGTATGTTAGTATAGTCTACACAGTTCTGCACACTGCTTTTTTTGGACAATTTTATAATTTAGTGATTAGGACCAATATTGAAGAAGTGCTTGTAAAATTTTCAGGTGATAAAACTGGGAGTCGTGGCTGAGATTAATTCTGTGTGTCAAATAATAGGAACCAAGTTTGAAAAGAGTTCAACAGACCAGACTACAACTAACAAAATGAAATTTTTTTTTTTTTTGTGGGGAAGACCAGCCCTGAGCTAACATCTGTTGCCAATCCTCCCCTTTTTGCTGAGGAAGACTGGCCCTGGGCTAACATCTGTGCCCATCTTCCTCCACTTTATATGGGACGCCACCACGGCATGGCTGACAGGCAGTGCGTCGGCGGGCGCCCGGGATCCGAACTCGCAAACCCCGGGCTGCCAAGCGCGGACTAAACCACTGCGCCACTGGGCGGCCCCGAACAAAATGAAATTTAACAGACCTAAAAATTAAATTTTTTTTTTAAGTGAGGAAGATTGGCCCTGAACTAATATCTGTTGCCAATCTTCTTCCTTTTGCTTGAGGAAAATTGTCCCTGAGCTAACATCTTTGCCAGTTTTCCTCTATTTTATATATGGGATACTGCCACAGCATGGCTTAATGAGTGGTGTGTAGGTCTGCACCCAGGATCCAAACCTGCAAACCCTGGGCCACCAAAGCGGAGTGCGTGAACTTAACCACTACACCACTGTGCTGGCCCCTAACAGTTAACTTTTGATTTTAACATTCCAAAAGGCATTTTCATGAACATGGCAGAGAGATATTTTTCTTTCCTTTTTTCCTTGTTTCCTTTCTTCCATTCCATATGTCTTTCCAATTTTGTTTTCATGTGTATTTTTTTTTACCATTTTTTTTATTGATGTCTTAATAGTTTATAACATTGTGGGGTTTTAGTTGTACATTTTTGTTTGTCCGTCACCTTGTGGATGTAACCCTTCACACCTTGTGCCCCCCCCACCCCCCTTCCCCTTGGTAACCACCAATCAGTTCTCTCTGTCCGTGTGTTCACCTATATTCCATATATGAGTGAGTTCATGCAGTGTCTGTCCTTCTCTCTCTGGCTTATTTCACTTAACATAATACCCTCTAGGTCCTTCCATGTTGTTGCAAACAGGACAATTGTGTCTTTTCTTATGGCTGAGTAGTATTCCATTGTATGTATATACCACATCTTCTTTAACCAATCATCAGTCGAGGGACACTTGGGTTGCTTCCACTTCTTGGCTATAGTGAATAATGCTGCAATGAACATAGGGGTGCATAAGCCTCGTATGATGGTTGATTTCATGTCCATTGGGTAGATGCCGAAGAGTGGGATTGCTGGATCATACGGTATTTCTATTTTTAATTTTTTGAGGACTCTCCATACTGTTTTCCATAGAGGCTGCACCAGTTTGCATTCCCACCAGCAGTGAATGAGGGCCCCCATTTCTCCACAACCTCTCCAGCATTTGTTGTTATTTGTCTTTGTGATTATAGCCATTCTAACAGGTGTAAGGTGATATCTTAGTGTCGTTTTGATTTGCATTTCCCTGATGATTAGTGATGTTGACCATCTTTTCATGTGTCTATTGGCCCTCTGTATCTCTTCCTTGGAAAAATGTCTGTTCATATCCTCTGCCCATTTTTTGATCGGGTTGTTTGTTTTTTTGTTGCTCAGTTGTATGAGATCTTTATATATTACTAAGATTAATCCCTTGTCGGACAAACGATTTGCACATATTTTCTCCCAGCTGGTGGGTTGTTTATTCATTTTGATCCTGGTTTCATTTGCCTTGTAGAAGCTCTTTAGTCTGATGAGGTACCACTTGTTTATTTTTTCTTTTTTTTTTTTTTTGGTGAGGAAGACCAGCCCTGAGCTAACATCCGTTGCTAATCCTCCTCTTTTTGCTGAGGAAGACTGGCCCTGGGCTAACATCCGTGCCCATCTTCCTCCACTTTATATGGGACGCCGCCACGGCATGGCTGACAGGCAGTGCGTCGGCGGGCGCCCGGGATCCGAACCGGCGAACCCCGGGCTGCCAAGCGCGGACTAAACCGCTGCGCCACCGGGCGGCCCCATGTTTATTTTTTCTTTTGTTTTCCTTGTCTGGGTAGACATGGAATCTGAAAGGATCCCTTTCTGTCCAATCTCAATTAGTGTACTGCCTATATTTTCTTCCAGGAGTTTTATAGTTTCAGGTCTCACTTTCAGGTCTTTGATCCATTTTGAATTGATTTTTGTATATGGTGATAGGAGATGGTCTACTTTCATTCTTTTGCTTGTTGCTGTCCAATTTTCCCAGCACCATTTATTTATTTATTTTTTTTTTCTTTTTTTTTTTTTTTTTGTGGGGAAGACCAGCCCTGAGCTAACATCCGTCGCCAATCTTCCCCTTTTTGCTGAGGAAGACTGGCCCTGGGCTAACATCCGTGCCCATCTTCCTCTACTTTATATGGGACGCCGCCACGGCGTGGCTGACAGGGAGTGCGTCGGCGGGCGCCCGGGATCCGAACCGGCGAACCCCGGGCTGCCAAGCGCGGACTAAACCGCTGCGCCACCGGGCGGCCCCTCAGCACCATTTATTGAAGAGACTTCCCTCTCTCCATTGTATGTTCTTTGCTCCTTTGTCGAAGATTAGCTGTCCATGGGTGTGTGGTTTTATTTCTGGGGTTTCAGTTCTGTTCCATTGATCTGTGTGTCTATTCTTGTACCAGTACCATGCTGTTTTGATTACTGCAGCGTTATAGTATATTTTGAAATCAGGGATTGTGATGCCTCCAGCTTTGTTCTTTTTTTTCAGAATTGCTTTAGCTATTTGGGCTCTTTTGTTGCCCCATACGAATTTCAGTAGTTTTTGTTCTATTACCGTGAAGAATGACATTGGGATTCTGATTGGGATTGCATTGAATCTGTAGATTGCTTTAGGTAGAACAGGCATTTTAACTATATTTATTCTTCCAATTGATGTACATGGAATATTTTTCCATTTCTTTATGTCCTCCTTGATTTCTTTCAATAGTGTCTTATAGTTTTCATTGTAGAGGTCTTTGACCTCCTTGGTTAAATTTATTCCCAGATATTTTATTCTCTTTGTTGCAATTGTAAATGGGATTGTCTTTTTGAGTTCTCTTTCTGTTGTTTCATTGTTAGTGTATAGAAATGCAATTGATTTTTGTAAGTTGATTTTATACCCTGCCACTTTACTGTAGTTGTTGATTGTTTCTAGTAGTTTTCTGATGGAATTTTTTGGGTTTTCTATGTATAAGATCATGTCGTCTGCAAATAGTGAGAGTTTCACTTCTTCATTGCCTATTTGGAGTCCTTTGTTTCCTTTTTCTTGCCTAATTGCTCTGGCCAGAACTTCCAGTACTATGTTGAATAAGAGTGGTGAGAGTGGGCACCCTTGTCTTGTTCCTGTCTTCAAAGGAATGGCTTTCAGTTTTTCCCCATTGAGTAGGATGTTTGCTGTAGGTTTGTCATATATGGCCCTTATTATGTTGAGGTACTTTCCTTCTATACCCATTTTGTTGAGAGTTTTTATCATAAATGGATGCTGGATCTTGTCGAATGCCTTCTCTGCATCGATTGAGATGATCATGTGGTTTTTATTCTTCATTTTGTTAATGTGGTGTATCATGTTGATTGATTTGCGGATGTTGAACCATCCCTGTGTCCCTGGTATAAATCCCACTTGATCGTGGTGTATGATCTTTTTGATGTATTGCTGTATTCGGTTTGCCAATATTTTGTTGAGGATTTTTGCGTCTATGTTCATCAGTGATAGTGGCCTGTAGTTTTCCTTCTTTGTATTGTCCTTGTCTGGCTTTGGTATCAGGATGATGTCGGCCTCATAGAATGTGTTGGGAAGTATTCCATCTTCCTTTATATTTTGGAATAGTTTGAGAAGGATAGGTGCTAAATCTTCTTTGAACGTTTGATAAAATTCTCCAGGGAAGCCATCTGGTCCTGGGCTTTTATTTTTTGGGAGGTTTTTGATTACTGTTTCAATCTCTTTACTTGTGATTGGTCTGTTCAGATTCTCTATTTCTTCTTGATTCAGTTTTGGGAGGTTGTATGCTTCCAAGAATTTGTCCATTTCCTTTAGGTTGTCCAATTTGTTGGCGTAAAGTTTTTCATAGTATTCTCTAATAATCACTTGTATTTCTGTGGTGTCTGTTGTAATTTCTCCTCTTTCATTTCTCATTTTATTTATTTGAGTCTTCTCCCTTTTTTTCTTAGTGAGTCTGGCTAAGGGTTTGTCAATTTTATTTATCTTCTCAAAGAACCAGCTCTTTGTTTCATTGATCCTTTCTACTGTTTTTTTGGTTTCAATTTCATTTATTTCTGCTCTGATTTTTATTATTTCCCTCCTTCTGCTGATTTGGGGCTTTGTCTGTTCTTCTTTTTCCAATTCTGTTAGGTGCAATTTAAGGTTATTTATTTGGGATTTTTCTTGTTTGTTAAGGTGAGCTTGTATTGCTATGAATTTCCCTCTCAGGACTGCTTTTGCTGCATCCCATATGAGTTGCTATGGTGTATTTTCCTTTTCGTTTGTCTCCAGATAACTTTTGATTTCTCCTTTAATTTCATCAACGACCCATTGGTTGTTCAGTAGCATGTTGTTTAGTCTCCACATCTTTGTCCCTTTCCTAGTTTTTTCCTTGCAGTTGATTTCTAGTTTCACAGCATTATGATCAGAAAAGATGCTTGTAATGATTTCAATCTTCTTAAATTTATGGAGGTTTGCCTTGTGTCCTAATATATGGTCTATCCTTGAGCATGTTCCATGTGCACTTGAGAAGACTGTGTACTCTGCTTTTTTTGGGTGGAGTGCTCTGTATATATCTATTAAGTCCATTGCGTCTAGTTTTTCGTTTAAGTCCATTATTTCCTTATTGACTTTTTGTCTGGATGATCTATCTATTGATGTAAGGGGGGTATTAAGATCCCCTACTATTAGTGTGTTATTGTTAATATCTCCTTTAAGGTTTTTTAGCAGTTGTTTCATGTACTTTGGTGCTCCTGTGTTGGGTGCATAGATATTTATAAGTGTTATGTCTTCTTGGTGAAGTATCCCTTTTATCATTATATATTGCCCTTCTTTGTCCCTCATTACCTTTTTTATCTTGAAGTCTACTTTGTCTGATATAAGTATGGCTACTCCTGCTTTCTTTTGTTTGCCATTAGCTTGGAGTATTGTTTTCCATCCTTTTATTTTGAGTCTGTGTTTGTCTTTAGAGCTGAGATGTGTTTCCTGGAGGCAGCAAATTGTTGGATCTTGGTTTTTAATCCATCTTGCCACTCTGTGTCTTTTGATTGGGGAATTCAATCTATTTACATTTAGAGTGATTATTGATATATGAGTGTTTAATGTTGCTATTTTATTGTTCATCTTCTGGTTCTTTTGCATTTCCTTCGTTTCTTGTCCCTTGTGTTTCGGACTGCAAATTCAATTTGGTATTTCTGCATGCTCATTCTCTTGGTTTTCTCTTTATTTGTCATGTGTGGTTCTCTTCTGGTTATTTGTTTACTGGTTACCGTGAGGTTTACATAAGTGATCTCCTGGATAAGAAAGTACATTCTCGGATGCCTCCTTTTTCGTGAGGCTGGGTTGATTCAGTCCCTTACCTCTTCCCCTCCTTATTTGTTATCTCTTTATTCCAGATTGTGTCATGAATGTGTGTTTCCAGTGATGAGCTTGAATTAATTTTTGATGTTATCCAACTGTAGTTTGTTCTGGTTTAGTCTCCTTGCTTTTCTCCTTGCTGAAATCTTTGTATCCCCTTTCTCATTTGTTTTTTTTTCAGGCCTAAAGGCCTTCTTGAGCATTTCTTGTAGTGATGAACTCTCTTAGCTTTTGTTTATCAGGGAGAGTTATTATTTCTCCATCGTATTTGAAGGATATTTTTGCTGGATAAAGTATTCTCAGCTGAAGGTTTTTGTCTTTCCTGATTTTGAATATATCATTCCAGTCTCTCCTAGCCTGTAGAGTTTCTGTTGAGAAATCAGCTGAGAGCCTGATGAGGTTTCCTTTGTATGTTATTTTGTTTATTTGTTTAGCTGCCTTCAATATTATTTCCTTGTTATGGGTATTTTTCAAGTTTGCTACTATGTGGCGAGATGATTTTTTCATTCCTGTTTATATATTTAGGTGATCTATTGATTTCATTCACTGTTATTTCCCTCTCATTCCCTAGGTTGGGGAAGTTCTCAGCTATTATTTCTTTGAACAAACTCTCTGCTCCTTTTTCTCTTTCTTCTCCTTCTGGAATACCTAGTATCCTTATGTTGCTTTTCCTCATTGAGTCTGATATTTCTCGAAGAATTTCTTCATTTCTTTTTAGTCTTAGCTCTCTCTCCTCCTCTATCTGGAGCATTTCTGCGTGGCTATCCTCAATAGTGCTAATTCGTTCCTCCATATTGTCAGTTCTGCTCTTTAAAGACTCCATTTTTTTCCACTGTCTTGTTGATTTTGTTTTTCACCTCCAATAATTCTGATTGGTTTTTCTTTATGGTTTCAATATCTTTTGTGACAAAATCCCTGAATTCGTTGATTTGTTTCTGTGTGTTCTCTTGTATTTCGTTGAGTTTGTTTATGATAGCTATTTTGAATTCTCTCTCATTCAGGTTATCAAATTCTGTGCCTTCAGGGTTGGTCTCTGGGTGTTTGTCATTTTCCTTGTGGTCTGTAGCCATGACAAATTTTTGCAAGGATCCAACGGGGATGCCTTTATTTTTCCCCTCATGATAAAGTTGGTCCTGCAGTTTCCCCCTGCTGCCACTAGATGGAGATCGCGAGCGGTTTGCTCTGAGGCGGCTGCAGCCTCCGGATGGATTATGCTGAAACGCCGGGTGTGTGGGGGGAGGGCTCCTCTCTTTCTCCTGCTTGACCCAGGGGTTTCCCTTCTGGCTCTCTTAGTGTTTGCTATTCCCCCTAAACAGTCCGTCGTCACTTCCCAGTGGGGATCTCGTGACAGTCTGTGAGAGCACCTGGATGGCGATAGTTCCCCCCCCCCCCCGCTGTGCGGTGCCCCTCCCCTCTCTGTCTGCAAACTGTGCTGTCTTTGCCGATCAATTGGGGAGGGGGAGTACAACTTCTTACCTCTCCTCCCGTCCTTTTGGGCTTCCTGCGCCTCCACTGTCCGAGGTATGGCAGCAGGGGTTTCTTAGAAGTCCTTCGTAGTGTTTGATTGAGCTCTGTTGGAATGTGAATGATGTTTTCGTTGTGTCGTAGGGGGCAGAGATTCAAAGAGGGAATCTCACTCTGCCATGATGCTGACGTCACTCCTCTCATGTGTATTTTTAAAAAGCAAAATTGGGATCATGTTAACCTACAGTTCTGCCACCAATTCTCTTTCCTAAATATAGTAACGTCTTTCAAGTCATTAAATACTCTTACAATATGATTTTTTTTTTTTTTTTTTTGTAAGGAAGACCAGCCCTGAGCTAACATCCGTTGCTAATCCTCCTCTTTTTGCTGAGGAAGACTGGCCCTGGGCTAACATCCGTGCCCATCTTCCTCTACTTTACATGGGACGCCGCCACTGCATGGCTGACAAGCAGCGTGTCGGCGGGTGCCCGGGATCCGAACCGGCGAACCCCGGGCTGCCAAGCGCGGATGAAACCGCTATGCCACCGGGCATCCCCACCTTATGATTTTTAAAGTCTGTATAGTATTCCATCACATTAATGTAATACAATTTACCACAATTTAATCGATCTTTGTTTGTTGGATCCTTTTGTTATTAAGTAATTTACTTTTGCTGTTAGGAATAACTTTATAGTGAGTGTCTTTGAATTAAATCTTTATATACAATGACTATTTCTTAGGGATGACACATGAAGACTTAGAATTATTGGGTCACAGTGTTTGAATATCATATTCCCTTCTTTTAAATTACATAAATAATTAGGAGAGGTTGGAATTATGTAGGGAAAGGGAAACTGATGTATATTGTACCATGAATGATAGATAGCCCTAACCTACACGTATAATATGCATAGCTCTTTAGTTGATTTGCATTAAGGTATTGTAAGACCAATTATTTCTTCCTTCATCCATTTCTTTACTCAATAGACGATTCAAATTTGCTTCTGCATCTCAGGTACTAAGTATATGTGAAAAAACTCTGTACTTTTTTCTTTTTCTATATAAGCATTTTATCTATTTTCATTTTATTTTTATTGTCTATCTGTGAAGTCTGTTGTTTCCTTTCCCCCCATTTTTTTGCAACAGCTTTATTGATATATAATTCACATACCATACAGTTTATCCATTTCAAGTGTAGAATTCAGTGGTTTTTAGTATATTGAGAGTTGTACAAAATCAATTGTAGAAAATTTTCATCACCTCAGAAAGAAACGTTTTAGCTATTATTGTCCAATCCCATCCCTACTCCTTGTCCTAAGCAATGAGTAATCTACTCTATGTCTCTATAGAGTTGCCCATTTTGGACATTTCATATAAATGGAATCATATAATTTCAATCTTTTGTGATTGACTTGTTTTACTTAGCATAATGTTTTCAAGGTTCATCTATATTGTAGCAATATTTTATTACTGAATAATTCTGTTTCCTTTTTCAGTTCCATTGTTTTGCCAAGTATTAGGGCTGTTAATCAGATTACCCATGCCCTAGATTTTCCTTTAGTGTATCACCTGGTTATTAACATTTTGCTGTGTATTAATCTCTAAGAGCATTGGCATAGAGAGGGAAAAGATGTGAACCTCAAAGCAAGCAGTTTAGCTGTTAGTATCGTTGGCAAGAATTTTATTTTAAAAGGAGTTTGAAATTATGGGATAAAATTAAGTGAAACTTGGGAATTACTCCTAGATTTTATTTTTCATGTTTTCTTCTCAACCCCTATTATTTACTACATTTATTTGAGCTAATAAATACTGTATATAATATCTACACTTGAACTTAAATTAAGGAGAAGGATAGACAGATGTAGAATTGGAGTGTCGGAAATGAGACAGTTTCGTATTCAGAGCACTACTATCCTGAGACCCAGTCCAGATAGTCTCCCACAAAGAGTTTCACAGAACACCTTGAATTGCCTTGTTTTAATCTCAGGTGTGTGATTTGGAGTGTGTGTATTTTTTTTTTTTGTGTGGGGAAGACCAGCCCTGAGCTAACATCTGTTGCCAATCCTCCCCTTTTTGCTGAGGAAGACTGGCTCTGAGCTAACATCCGTGCCCATCTTCCTCCACTTTATATGGGACGCCGCCACGGAATGGCTGACAGGCAGTGCGTTGGCGGGCGCCCGGGATCCGAACTCGCGAACCCTGGGCTGCCAAGCGCGAACTTAACTGCTGCGCCACCGGCGGCCCCTGGAGTGTGTGTATTTTAAAGAAAGATTTCTCAGTTAATCTATCAAGGCTTAAAAGAACCTTTAACTTACTTTATAAAGAGATTGGTTCCTGAAGTGTTTTATTTGTTTTTTGGCTCTACTGGGCTTTTTCATGAATATAGAGGAAGGTTTTTTTTTTTCCCCATGTAAGTATTTTAAGATATTTTTCATGAACATGGAAAGTATCTCTTTAGTCAGATGATGGCTCTATGTTGAATTTTCAGGAGATTAAAATTGGTGTGCTAAGAATTCAAGAGTAGACTTAGTTGTCTTGATGCATTACTACTCAAAAAGTGTGATCCCTGTGCTGATTGCTGTGTCCACTGTGATAGCCTACAGAGATTGAGAATTAATATTAAGAAAGTGTGGGCTTGTATTTTGTCTTTATTTTTCTATTCTTTTTATTGTATTTTAGGAAAGTATTGGATTGTTTACAATTGCGGGAAAACCCCACTAGTTCTTTACTACTGACAGTTTGAAAAGCACAGAGGACCATCAAATGCCCAGGCTCCAGCTTTAGGGAGGCTCTAGCCCAGTGGATTTAGGTTTTCAGGCTTTTTTTGTTTGTTTTTTTTTTTTTAGATTGAAGTTTTAATTTAGATAACTGTAGATTCATATGCAGGTGTAAGAATAACACAAAGAGATCCTTTGTATACTTGACTGGGTTTTCTCCAGTGGATAACATTCTGTAAAACTGTAGTATAGTATCACAACCAGGATATTGACATTTATGCAGTCCACTAACATTATTCACATTTCCCCAGTTTTACGTGTGTGTGTGTGTGTGTGTGTGTGTGTGTATTAAGTTCTATGCAATTTTATCACCTGTGTGGATTTTTGTATGCACCACTGCAGTCAAGGTAATGAACAGTTCCAACACCATAAGGATCCCTTGTGTTACATTTTTATAACCACACCTACCTCTAGCACCCACCCTTCCCACCTTCCACTCTCAACTGCGGCCTCTAACCCCTGGCAACCACTAATCTGTCTTCCATTTTGTCATTTCAGAACTGTTATATGAATGGAATCATACAGTATATAACCTTTCGAGATTGTCTGTTTTCACTTGGCATAATTCCCTGAAGATTCATCCAGATGTCGCATGTATTAACACTTTGTTCCTTTTTATTGCTGAGTAGAATTCCATGATATAGATGAACCACAGTTTGTTTAACCAGTCACCTGTTGAAAGATTTGCATTGTTTCCAGTTTTTGGTTGTTACAAATAAAGCAAGCGTGACCATTTGTTTTTTTGTGTGAACACAGGTTTTTGTGTGAACACAAATTTTTGTTTCTCTGGGATAAATGCCCAAGAGTGCAGTTGCTGAGTTGTATGGTAATTGCATGTTTGGTTTTATAAGAAACCATCACAGTCCTTTTTATCGTACAAGGAGTAACAGAGAAGCCTTATACAAGCAGATGCTGGGTGGCTGGGGTGTGAGCTGTGGTTCCATCCTGGCTGGGTTGCTGCAGTGGAACTCAGCGCTGAGTACCTCTGGGAGAAGCTGTGTCAGGACCTGCAGGTGGAGCATGTGGAAATGGAGGACATGACTTTTGAGTCCTGGTGGTGTCAACCAGGTTCGAGGGGAAGCCTCTGCTTCAGAGACACCACCTGGTGAACACGTGCCTACCTGAAGAGCTTCTGCATATCCTTGCCTTTGAGCAGAAAACCCTGACCCCAAGGCAGTGGGCCTGTGAATGGCAGGAATAAGGAACTTGGGCCTGCACAGCCATTAAATTATGAATCAGGGCCAAAACAAACAAACAAAGAAAAAAACCAGATGCTAGCTGCTGTATGTAAACGAATCCTAGCTGAGCTGCTGTTCTGGGTGAAGTAAGCTTGGACTTGGAGTTGCACCTGCTTGATCACCACTAGGGACTGTGCCAGCCTTATCAGCTCTCTTTACCTAGGCTGGAACTGAGGGCCAAACAGGTGAAGTGACTTTAAAAAAGATTTAGAAGTCATTTTAGGCTTGTTATTGGCAAAGCTGGTATTGGAACTCAGGTTTCTTGATTCCTAGTTTTTTGTTGATTTTATAACTCAGAGTTATACTTTCGTGTGTATAGTTTGAATGGTCAAATAGTTTTCTAAGGTTTGTTATGAAAAACAATAGTATTCTGCTACTTCACTCCCTTCTAATGTAATTGTACCAGAGCATTTACTATTAGCATATATATTGTTTTATACTGAATTATGTTCATTTTATTTCTTTTATAATGTAGTTAAGACTCTGCATAACATATACATATATGTAATTATTTAAAATTATGTTTGTATTTGTAAATTTTGTTTCAGAATGGTAAAGGGGATGTTATGAAATATATATATATTTTAAATCAGGTTTTATTTATTTATTTATTTTTGGTGGGGAAGACCAGCCCTGAGCTAACATCTGTTGCCAATCCTCCCCTTTTTGCTGAGGAAGACTGGCCCTGGGCTAACATCCGTGCCCATCTTCCTCCACTTTATATGGGACGCCACCACAGCATGGCTAACAGGCAGTGCGTCTGCGGGCGCCCGGGATCCGAACTCGCGAACCCCGGGGCTGCCAAGCGCCGACTAAACCGCTGCGCCACCGGGCGGCCCCGGATGTTATGAAATATTTATTTTAAAAAAGAGAGCATTGGGTCTGACATGGCTGAGAACCCCTAGGATAGGTAGGATGTGGTGGTGCAGCATATGGGAAAACTCTTTGGTGGGAGGGAGCCTGCATCTTGGAGAAACTGAAGGAAGGCCATATACAGCTTGAGAGGAGAGAGTGAGGGAGAGAATTGTGCAGGATAAGGGATGTGTAGGATGAATCCATGAGGGAGGCAGGGGCCATGCAGAACCTTGTAGGAAGAAGCTTGGAGAATTATTTGGCTAGAACAAAAGCTGAGGGGTTGTGAGGTATAGAGTTGCTTGACCAAGTGGAATTTATAGCTGAAATGGACTTTAATAAAGATCATATAATTTAACTACTCCATTTTACAAATAAGAAAATGGAAGTTAAGAGAAATTTCCCAAAGTTAAACAGTTAATAGATGAGCTGGAGCTAGAATTTGACAGTGTTAGTTCATTGTTTATGCTTGACTGCCAGGTTAAATTTTAGATAGTTGGGAGCATTTCAGGTTTTGAGCAAGAGAATTCCAAGATGGAGATGGCTCTAGATCATGTATATCTAGGGTGGAATTCATTTGTCATAAGGTATGTGAATTTCCATTGCTCCACATCCTCAGCAAACCTGGGTATTGTTAGTTTCTTTAAGTTTTACCTATTCTGGTGAGTACATAGTGGGATCTTATTGTGGTTTTAATTTTTTCTTTTTTTTTTTTTTTACCATTTTTTATTGATGTCTTAATAGTTTATAACACTGTGGGGTTTTAGTTGTACATTTTTGTTTGTCCCTCACTTTGTGGATGTAACCCTTCACCCCTTGTGCCCCCCCCACCCCCCTTCCCCTTGGTAACCACCAATCAGTTCTCTCTGTCCGTGTGTTCACTTACATTCCATACATGAGTGAGTTCATGCAGTGTCTGTCCTTCTCTCTCTGGCTTATTTCACTTAACATAATACCCTCCAGGTCCATCCATGTTGTTGCAAATGGGACAATTGTGTCTTTTCTTATGGCTGAGTAGTATTCCATTGTATGTATATACCACATCTTCTTTATCCAATCATCAGTCGAGGGACACTTGGGTTGCTTCCACTTCTTCACTATAGTGAATAATGCTGCAATGAACATAGGGGTGCATAAGCCTCTTGTGATGGTTGATTTCATGTCCATTGGGTAGATGCCGAAGAGTGGGATTGCTGGATCATACGGTATTTCTATTTTTAATTTTTTGAGGACTCTCCATACTGTTTTCCATAGAGGCTGCACCAGTTTGCATTCCCACCAGCAGTGAATGAGGGTCCCCATTTCTCCACAACCTCTCCAGCATTTGTTGTTATTTGTTTTTGTGATTATAGCCATTCTAACTGTTGTAAGGTGATATATTAGTGTCGTTTTGATTTGCATTTCCCTGATGATTAGTGATGTTGACCATCTTTTCATGTGTCTATTGGCCCTCTGTATCTCTTCCTTGGAAAAATGTCTGTTCATATCCTCTGCCCATTTTTTGATCGGGTTGTTTGTTTTTTTGTTGCTCAGTTGTATGAGATCTTTGTATATTACTGAGATTAATCCCTTGTCAGACAAACGATTTGCGAATATTTTCTCCCAGCTGGTGGGTTGTTTATTCATTTTGATCCTGGTTTCATTTGCCTTGTAGAAGCTCTTTAGTCTGATGAGGTCCCACTTGTTTATTTTTTCTTTTGTTTCCCTTGTCTGGGTAGACATGGAGTCTGAAAGGATCCCTTTTTGTCCAATCGTAATTAGTGTACTGCCTATATTTTCTTCCAGGAGTTTTATAGTTTCAGGTCTCACTTTCAGGTCTTTGATCCATTTTGAATTGATTTTTGTATATGGCGATAGGAGATGGTCTACTTTCATTCTTTTGCATGTTGCTGTCCAATTTTCCCAGCACCATTTATTGAAGAGACTTCCCTCTCTCCATTGTATGTTCTTTGCTCCTTTGTCGAAGATTAGTTGTCCATAGGTGTGTGGTTTTATTTCTGGGCTTTCAATTTTGTTCCATTGATCTGTGTGTCTATTCTTGTACCAGTACCATGCTGTTTTGATTACTGTAGCTTTATAGTATATTTTGAAATCAGGGATTGTGATGCCTCCAGCTTTGTTCTTTTTTTTCAGAATTGCTTTAGCTATTTGGGCTCTTTTGTTGCCCCATACGAATTTCAGTAGTTTTTGTTCTATTACCGTGAAGAATGACATTGGGATTCTGATTGGGATTGCATTGAATCTGTAGATTGCTTTAGGTAGGATGGACATTTTAACTATATTTATTCTTCCAATCCATGTGCATGGAATATTTTTCCATTTCTTTATGTCCTCCTCGATTTCTTTCAATAGTGTCTTATAGTTTTCATTGTATAGGTCTTTGACCTCCTTGGTTAAATTTATTCCCAGATATTTTATTCTCTTTGTTGCAATTGTAAATGGGATTGTCTTTTTGAGTTCTCTTTCTGTTGTTTCATTGTTAGTGTATAGAAATGCAATTGATTTTTGTAAGTTGATTTTATACCCTGCCACTTTACTGTAGTTGTTGATTGTTTCTAGTAGCTTTCCGATGGAATTTTTTGGGTTTTCTATGTATAAGATCATGTCGTCTGCAAATAGTGAGAGTTTCACTTCTTCATTGCCTATTTGGAGTCCTTTGATTCCTTTTTCTTGCCTAATTGCTCTGGCCAGAACTTCCAGTACTATGTTGAATAAGAGCGGTGAGAGTGGGCACCCTTGTCTTGTTCCTGTCCTCAAAGGAATGGCTTTCAGTTTTTCCCCGTGGAGTAGGATGTTTGCTGTAGGTTTGTCATATATGGCCCTTATTATGTTGAGGTACTTTCCTTCTATACCCATTTTGTTGAGAGTTTTTATCATAAATGGATGCTGGATCTTGTCGAATGCCTTCTCTGCATCGATTGAGATGATCATGTGGTTTTTATTCTTCATTTTGTTAATGTGGTGTATCACGTTGATTGATTTGCGGATGTTGAACCATCCCTGTGTCCCTGGTATAAATCCCACTTGATCGTGGTGTATGATCTTTTTGATGTATTGCTGTATTCGGTTTGCCAATATTTTGTTGAGGATTTTTGCGTCTATGTTCATCAGCGATATTGGCCTGTAGTTTTCCTTCTTTGTATTGTCCTTGTCTGGCTTTGGTATCAGCATGATGTCGGCCTCATAGAATGTGTTGGGATGTATTCCATCTTCCTCTATTTTTTGGAATAGTTTGAGAAGGATAGGTGCTAAATCTTCTTTGAACGTTTGATAAAATTCTCCAGGGAAGCCATCTGGTCCTGGGCTTTTATTTTTTGGGAGGTTTTTGATTACTGTTTCAATCTCTTTACTTGTGATTGGTCTGTTCAGATTCTCTATTTCTTCTTGATTCAGTTTTGGGAGGTTGTACGCGTCCAAGAATTTGTCCATTTCCTCTAGGTTGTCCAATTTGTTGGCGTAAAGTTTTTCATAGTATTCCCTAATAATCCCTTGTATTTCTGTGGTGTCTGTTGTAATTTCTCCTCTTTCCTTTCTAATTTTATTTATTTGAGTCTTCTCCCTTTTTTTCTTAGTGAGTCTGGCTAAGGGTTTGTCAATTTTATTTATCTTCTCAAAGAACCAGCTCTTTGTTTCATTGATCCTTTTTACTGTTTTTTTGGTTTCAATTTCATTTATTTCTGCTCTGATTTTTATTATTTCCCTCCTTCTGCTGATTCGGGGCTTTGTCTGTTCTTCTTTTTCCAACTCTGTTAGGTGCAATTTAAGGTTATTTATTTGGGATTTTTCTTGTTTGTTAAGGTGAGCTTGTATTGCTATGAATTTCCCTCTCAGGACTGCTTTTGCTGCATCCCATATGAGTTGGTATGGTGTATTTTCCTTTTCATTTGTCTCCAGATAGCTTTTGATTTCTCCTTTAATTTCATCAATGACCCATTGGTAGTTCAGTAGCATGTTGTTTAGTCTCCACATCTTTGTCCCTTTCCTAGTTTTTTCCTTGCAGTTGATTTCTAGTTTCACAGCATTATGATCAGAAAAGATGCTTGTAATGATTTCAATCTTCTTAAATTTATAGAGGTTTGCCTTGTTTCCTAATATATGGTCTATCCTTGAGAATGTTCCATGTGCACTTGAGAAGAATGTGTACTCTGCTTTTTTTGGGTGGAGTGCTCTGTATATATCTATTAAATCCATTGCGTCTAGTTTTTCATTTAAGTCCATTATTTCCTTATTGACTTTTTGTCTGGATGATCTATCTATTGATGTAAGGGGGGTATTAAGATCCCCTACTATTATTGTGTTATTGTTAATATCTCCTTTAAGGTTTTTTAGCAGTTGTTTCATGTACTTTGGTGCTCCTGTGTTGGGTGCATAGATATTTATAAGTGTTATGTCTTCTTGGTGAAGTATCCCTTTTATCATTATATATTGCCCTTCTTTGTCTCTCATTACCTTTTTTATCTTGAAGTCTACTTTGTCTGATATAAGTATGGCTACTCCTGCTTTCTTTTGTTTGCCATTAGCTTGGAGTATTGTTTTCCATCCTTTTATTTTGAGTCTGTGTTTGTCTTTAGAGCTGAGATGTGTTTCCTGGAGGCAGCAGATTGTTGGATCTTGGTTTTTAATCCATCCTGCCACTCTGTGTCTTTTGATTGGAGAATTCAATCCATTTACATTTAGAGTGATTATTGATATATGAGGGTTTAATGTTGCTATTTTATTGTTCATCTTCTGGTTCTTTTGCATTTCCTTCGTTTCTTGTCCCTTGTGTTTCGGACTGCAAATTCAATTTGGTATTTCTGCATGCTCATTCTCTTGGTTTTCTCTTTATTTGTCATGTGTGGTTCTCTTCTGGTTGTTTGTTTAGTGGTTACCGTGAGGTTTATATAAGCGATCTCCTGGATAAGAAAGTACATTCTCGGATGCCTCCTTTTTCGTGAGGCTGGGTCGATTCAATCCCTAACCTCTTCCCCTCCTTATTTGTTATCTCTTTATTCCAGATTGTGTCATGAATGTGTGTTTCCAGTGATGAGCTTGAATTAATTTTTGATGTTATCCAACTGTAGTTTGTTCTGGTTTAGTCTCCTTGCTTTTCTCCTTACTGAAATCTTTGTATCCCCTTTCTCATTTGTTTTTTTCAGGCCTAAGGGCCTTCTTGAGCATTTCTTGTAGTGGGGGTCTTGTGGTGACGAACTCTCTTAGCTTTTGTTTATCAGGGAGAGTTATTACTTCTCCGTCGTATTTGAAGGATATTTTTGCTGGATAGAGTATTCTCGGCTGCAGGTTTTTGTCTTTCCTGATTTTGAATATATCATTCTAGTCTCTCCTAGCCTGTGGAGTTTCTGTCGAGAAATCAGCTGAGAGCCTGATGGGGTTTCCTTTGTATGTTATTTTGTTTATTTGTTTAGCTGCCTTCAATATTATTTCCTTGTTATGGGTATTTTTCAAGTTTGCTACTATGTGGCGAGATGATTTTTTATTCCTGTTTATATATTTAGGTGATCTATTCGTTTCATTCACTGTTATTTCCCTCTCATTCCCTAGGTTGGGGAAGTTCTCAGCTATTATTTCTTTGAACAAACTCTCTGCTCCTTTTTCTCTTTCTTCTCCTTCTGGAATACCTAGTATCCTTATGTTGCTTTTCCTCATTGAGTCTAATATTTCTCGAAGAATTTCTTCATTTCTTTTTAGTCTTAGCTCTCTCTCCTCCTCTATCTGGAGCATTTCTGCGTGGCTATCCTCAATAGTGCTAATTCGTTCCTCTATATTGTCAGTTCTGCTCTTTAAAGACTCCATTTTTTCCACTATCTCGTTGATTTTGTTTTTCACCTCCAATAGTTCTGATTGGTTTTTCTTTATGGTTTCAATCTCTTTGTGACAAAATCCCTGAATTCATTGATTTGTTTCTGTGTGTTCTCTTGTATTTCATTGAGTTTGTTTATGATAGCTATTTTGAATTCTCTCTCATTCAGGTTATCAAATTCTGTGCCTTCAGGGTTGGTTTCTGGGTGTTTGTCATTTTCCTTTTGGTCTGTAGCCATGACAGATTTTTGCAAGGGTCCGACGGGGATGGCTTTATTTTTTTCCCCTCATGATAAAGTTGGTCCTGCAGTTTCCCCCTGCTGCCACTGGATGGAGATCGCGAGCAGTTTGCTCTGAGGCGGCTGCTTAATTTTTATTTTCTGGAGTGCTAATGAGATTGCCCATTTTTTCCTATGTTTATTGACTATATTGGTATTTTGAAAAACTTAAAAAAAACCCAGAATATAAAATCTCCCTTTGTTAAGCCAAAAGAAAGAAAAAACAGACAGACTGACACACTCATACACTAACAGTCTAACCTGATTATTTCTTGGGTAATAGGTATTTTTCCAGAAGTTAATTTTGGAAGGAAAATGGAATATAGAATATATCTATATTCAATAAATATAGAAGTGAATATTGGTTAGAGTCTAAATCTTTCACTTAATCTTTTTTGGAAGGCGTGGAAATCCTAGGCCTTGTTTTAAGATAGTCTGGTATTAGGATTATGTTTACTACAGAGTTAACAGAGCTTCATGAAGGAGACAGGAGGAGTCAGTAGTGTTGAATGCTTTTTAGAGAGGTTAATTGAAAACTGAAGAAGCTGTTTTGGATTTGGCAGTTTGGAGGTCATTGCTGAAATTGCTTGAAAAATACTGTAAGTAAAGATATAAAATTAGGTGGTTACCTCAAAATGATAGCCCCCATTTCAGTCTTTTAGGAAAATCAATGGCATTACTTACTTTTTAAAAGTGAATTTTTCATGGAAGACTTTTCAAATTAGAAGATACACTGCAAAAAAAGGTGAAGATGAAAGGTATTAACACCTAAGTGGGCTAAATTAAAAATAAATTTTATTACTTATATGACATTTAATTGCTTATAACTATATTTTTAAACATGGGAAAAATATAGAAAACATAAGAAGTACAATGTTAAAATTATAGAATGTTAGAGCTGGAAGTAAGTTAACTGGACACCCCGTGCAACTTTCTAAATTCTCTTTTAGATCACCGCCTTTTTCTTGAAACCTCTTTCCTATAACAGGCTAGTGTTGCTTTTGTTTTTGATTTTTTTTTTTTTTTTGTGAGGAAGACCGGCTCCAAGCTAACATCTGTTGCCAGTCCTCCCCTTTTTGCTGAGGAAGACTGGTCCTGGGCTAACATCCATGCCCATCTTCCTCTACCTCGTATGGGGCGCCACCATGGCGTGGCTGACGAGCAGTGCATCCGCGGGCACCCAGGATCCAAACCTGCGAACACCGGGCTGCCAAGCACCAACTAAACTGCTACACCACAAGGCCGGCCCTTAACAGGCTAGTTTTCTTTCTACTTCTCTACCCATTCCTCTGTCTACATCGTAAGCTGCTAACTATGAGTATCTTATTTCATTTTTCCCTTTTCTTCTTTAATGTAATATTTGAGACACAAAATATATGGAAAGGTGCATGTAAGCAAGCATAAGATGGACACTAAATCATCATTACACAGAACACCAATAACATTACATCTACCTATGTGTTCCTGTCATCCCAACCTTTACCCTGAATACTTATTATTCCATTAGTTTTTTTTTTTAAGTCCAATATGTATTCATCCATAAACAATATTTTGTTTAGGTTTGTGTCTCCCGCTCCGTTTTTCAGCTTGACAAATTGGTGTGCCATATGGAGTCTTCAGGGACTTGAATTTTTTCACTCAAATATTTTTCTAAGCTTTATTTATGTTACATTTCATTGCTATATAGTATTTGATATATAAATATGCCACAATGTATTTATCCATTCTGTTGACAGGCATTTGGATAGTTTACTGTTTTTTGCTTTTATGAACATTATTATATGTCTCCATGTGCACTTGAACAAGAATTTCTTTAGCATATGCTTTAAACCTGGAAGTGGAATTGGTGGGTTATAGGGCATGCAAATTCCCAACTTTACCAAAAATGCCAGACTGTCTTCCAATTGTATTTCTTTACCAACTCACCAATAGTATACAAATTGATAATACATCCTCTCCAATACTTGGTAAAGTCAGATTTCTTAATTTGTAGCAATACAAAACATAAAATGGTACTGCACTGTGATTTCAGTTTGTATTTGCTTGATTTGGTTAAAGATTTAATGAGGTTATAAACCATTTCACTTGTTTATTAATTATCTATGTTCCTTTGTTCATGGCTTTTGGCCATTTTTATTGGGTTGCCTTTTTCTTTTCTTTTCTTTTTTTTTGTGAGGAAGACCAGCCCTGAGTTAACATCCATTGCCAATCCTGCTCTTTGCTGAGGAAGACCGGCCCTGGGCTAACATCCGTGCCCTTCTTCCTCCACTTTATATGTGGGATGCTGCCACAGCATGGCTGACAAGTGGTGCGTCAGCGGGTGCCCGGGATCCGAACTCGCGAACCCTGGGCTGCCAAGCGCGAACTAAACCGCTGTGCCACCCGGCCGGCCCCTGCCTTTTTCTTATTAAGTAGTAGGCTTTATATATTCAGGACCAAAACTGGCTACATAATTTGCAGGGCCCAGAGCAAAACAAATAGCAGGGCCGCTTATTCAAATGAAGTTATAATTATGCTTTTCCTTGGTAAATGACATGTTTTAATTTGAAAAAGTTTGCTTTAGAAGCTTCTTATCATGTTTTATGAACATTATGAATAAACGGAGTGGTTTATACTTGCCTTCCAGTTTTTACTATTTCCTTTTCCTCCAGTTCTTTGTCTTTGCCTTGGGGTTCTTTTTCTTTAATATGCATTGGATGTTTACGCAGTTAGAAGAAAAGTTCATAAAGATTATATTGTTGAGTGCCTACTGTTTCTGGTACTTTGATAACATGCCTTTTGGTTTTACTCAGAAAATAACTGTGGTCAGATTGTCATATAGTCTGCCATAGACAGTAAAGATATTGTGAAAGAAATTTTGTCTATCTGCGTAGCATGACCTTTCAAAACTGTTTTCTTTGCTGCAGGCATCTCACTTAGCCTTTTGACTGCCACATGACAGAGGAAGTAGTATATCAAGGACAATATAAATGGCTGCCTTGTTGATCTCAATACAGTTTTCCAGTATAAGAGCATGCTAAACAGTCACATACGTTAGTAAATATCATTGTTTTATTTATGTGGAGGAGAACTAGTTTTATGCCTAGTACATAGAGTACATTTTAAGTATAATTTTATAAAATTTATAATCTTTAAAATTTAAATAGAAAATCATTTATACTACTTTGAAAAAGGATATACATTTTTTATTTAAAGTTTTAAGAATTATTGGTGAACAGAGATTATTATATACAGCTATGATTACAAATCCACCATTTGTGTAGGCAAAGATTTCAAAGCAGTTTTGGAGGCATCTTTCTCAGCAAAGAGAGGCTTCTTTAAAACTGTGAAGGGGCCTGGGAAACATGAGTCAATACCAGCCTGATTTTAAACTTTAATCTTATTTTCCACCAGTAGCTTAGCTCTATAATGTGTATATGTATTTATTTATTCATCATTCAGCACATAGTTACTGAGGACCTGTACCAGGCACTGTGCAGAACGCTGAAGATGAAAGAGCCTGTCCCAGTCATTCAGGAACTTCCTATCTAGATGTCAGCAAGGATGGCAGGAATAGAGTTTAGCAGAATCACAACTCCTTGCTCTAGCTGCTGATATCACTTCCCTCCTAGAACGTGGGGTAAAAGTAAAGGTTAAAAAGAGAAGCAGTAGGGGCGTGAGGATGGTCAGGATTCTTAGGTGGGACTAGTGCTGGAGGAGAAGCAACTGCAGATGACAGGAAAAATCTGGAGCTTGGATTTGGAAATTACCTACACTAAGATCATAGGTAGAGTGAAATGGGGAATGGGTTCCCATTAAATGGATTCTCCATGCCAGGTGCTGCTTAGGGGCTTTACATATGTTATCGCTGTTAATCCATCAAAAAATGTGAAATTTAACATGTATACAGAAGAGCACATGAAAACTTAAATTTATAATTTAAAGAACAATAAAAAAATAAAACCTCTGTGCATAACAGCCAGGACAATCATATATGCCTTCCTCTATCATATCTCCCTCCCTCTCCCCAAGCTACACTTTGCTGAATTTTTTATTTTCTTTTTCATTATAACTTACATTTACGTTTATATCTCTGAACAATATTTAACTTTGTATTTATATATAAGTAAATGGAATCATGTTTTATGTATTCTTTTTTGATTTGTTTCAACATTGTAAGATTCATTCATCATGATGTGTGTAGCTGTATATTATTAATTTTCCATATTGTAAAATATTCAGTACATTTATTGATTCATTCTATAAATGTACATTTAGGTTATATCTAGCTTTTAGATATTATGAAAAATTCCACATCGAACATTTATGTACCTGTGACATCCTCAGATAAGAGTTTTCTTAGGATATATACCTTGCAATAGAATTTTTGATGCCAGACTCTTTGGAAGAAATTGAATTGGTTTGTTCTCCCAATTGGCAGTGATCTATGAAATGGCATGTCATTGTGGTTTTAATTTACATTTCCTTGGTGACTAATGAGGTTGAACATTTTTTCCCATATATTTATGAGTTTTTTTTTGGCTCTGGTGAAATTTCTGTTAAATTATTTTGCCCATTGCTCCGTTGAGTTCATGTTCTTTACATAATTCATTTTCTCACTATAACTTATAAAAATAGTTTATTTGATCAATTTTCATTCACCTGTTTAACATTCTTTATTGAGTGTCTTGTTTTTTTGGCTCAAGAGCAACGCCTTAAAATGGCCTACCAGAATCTAGATCTAGCCAGCCTCTTTGGTACCATTCTGCCTCTGTTTTCTGCCTCTCTGTGTTCTTAATGGTCATCTTTGAATTCCTCAAATGCTTAAGATTTCTTAGGTCTTTGTATATGTTCTTTCTTCCTTTGTCTAGATAATTTCCTCTCTTCCTTCAAGTCTGTATTAAAATATCCCCTTCCTTTGGAAAGCACTCTTGACTTTACCTGCCTCAAATTCACATATTTTGTGCCTCTACATTTACTTATGAAAAATAGAATAATTCTAGTCAGAAGGAGAAAAAGAGCTGTCAATATGCTTATTTCTACCAGGAGATTAAGAAATGCGTTGTGCAAAGTGGTAAACAAGGTTAAAAACTGTTGAGTTTAAATAAGAGTGAATGATTTGCTGGTGTCATAATGGTAGTCTCATCAATGTTGTCCCCACAGTACACTTCATAATTCTGTTTTCTGTTTGGATGGAGAAGGGTGATAAGGAACACACAGTGGTAGAGTAGACAGGGCACTGGTCTGAATGTGACTGAGGGAGGATATGTGGGTTTTAATCATGGTCTTGCAGCTGCTTAAACTACCAAATGTGTTTGATTAAATTAGTGAAGTCCAAATTGCTGTAATAGACTGAAAATGAATAATGGCACAAACACAATAGATGTCTATTTTTTACTCATGAACATTCTAAGGTGGATGGTCCTCTTTCGTGGATGGTTCTCTTCCAGGTGGTATCTTCCATCTCATGACTCTTTCATCTGTGACCAGTGGAAGAGGAAAGAGAAGCTATAGGCAGCACACCAACTTTCTTTTATTTCTTTTTGTGAGGAAGACTAGCCCTGAGCTAACGTCTGTTGCCAATCCTCCTCTTTTTTTGCTGAGGAAGATTGGCCCTGGGCTAACATCTGTGCCCATCTTCCTCTACTTTACTTGGGACGCTGCCACAGCATGGCTTAACAAGTGGTGCATCTGTCTGTGTCCGGGATCTGAACCCACGAAACACTGGGCTGCTGAAGAGGAGCGTGCGAACCCAACTGCTACGCCACTGGGCCGGTCCCTGCCAACTTTCTTAAAAGACCTCACCTGAAGTGGCACAGGTCGTTTCCACTAAACATTCCACTGGAGAGAATTTGATACATGACCACTTCTTACTTCACAGGAGGTTGGAATATCTAGTCTGCCAAGTGCCCAGCCACAATCCCGTAACTGTGAAGGAGGAAAACAGTCTCTGCTACAGTGGCCTTGGGAAGGTCATCTTATTTCTGTAGGTCTCAGATATATATTTGTTTTATTTTATTATTTTTTTTGTGGGGAAGACCAGCCCTGAGCTAACATCTGTTGCCAATCCTCCCATTTTTGCTGAGGAAGACTGGCCCTGGGCTAACATCGTGCCCATCTTCCTCCACTTTATATGGGACGCCACCACGGCATGGCTGACAGGCAGTGCGTCGGCGGGCGCCCGGGATCCGAACTCGCAAACCCCGGGCTGCCAAGCGCGGACTAAACCGCTGCGCCACCGGGCGGCCCCTGGTCTCAGATCTTAAGGTATAAAATAAGGGGGCTATAGTCAGAAGATTTATCACACAGATACCCTTCTTCGTTAGAGAGTAAATTTAAAAGGCACAAGGAAAGTATTTCCGTTGTGTCTCCATTCACCTTGTTCCAATGCAATTTTGAAGGCATATGAGATGCTAAAGCTGGTTTTCATCACTGTTGGCTCCTTGTTATCACAACCAGGCTACTCATAGCTCTGTAGCTTTATACAGGTCCTGGGCACAAAGTGCAACATGGTCGTACACTGAAAGGAAGCTTATTATGTGAGATGAAATAATTCTGAGACTCTGAGATGAAATAATTATGTGTTTGTGCCAAGTTGTAGGCAAATGTATTAGTTGGTTTTGAAATATTAAATTAAGAACTCGTTTAAATATTCTACATTTTCTTTGGAAAATATAAGGATTTTAAATATATTTGTAAACATCTAATTAGGGAAGCTGATTGGAGGTTGCATCAGTTAGTCATAAATTTGGACTCTTAAGTTCAGCAGTTATGATTTCAAGGAAGTTGTCCTGATAGTTTTTGTAACTGAAGTTTGTTATATCAAAGTTGAGTAATGGAAATTTCTTTTTGTATAAAGACATTAAAAAAAACTAATTTAACATATACCTCTCTTTTTTGTGAAATGATAGCAGCATTAAGATTATCATAGGTAATTTAATTTTAGCTTTTAGTCCTCAGTTGCATTTAAATTTCAGTAGAATTTTGGTCTGAGTGATTCTAATTTCAGAAGTTAACTTGTTTGCTAGTGTACTGAAGCTATTTGTATATAAGAAGAAAATATTTCTTATGATAAATGCCCTTGAGAAAAGTATATATTTAAGAAAATGTATGTATGTGTGTGTAACATTGTTTTTTTTAAAGAAACGAATTAACTCTTGGCTGTAGTAATTGCATAATTTGATCTCATAATCTAATAGATCATGCTCCAATTATCTATTGCTGTAACAAACTAACCCCAAACTTAGTGGTGTAAAACATCCATTTTGCCCTTGCTATGTGGACAAGGCACATTGAATTTAGACAAGGCACAGCAGGGTCACCTTGTCTCTGGTCCATGATGTCTGGGCCTCAGTGGAGAAACTCAGAGTCTAAGGGTGGGAGTCATGAAGCCCTCTTCACCCAGAAGTCAGGCTGTTGGTGCCAGCAGTCAGTTGGGGTTGGTCAAAATACCTACACATGGCTCATAGAATGAGCATCTCACAAGCAAGTGTCTTAAGAGATGGCAAGTGGAAGCTGCCAGTTCCTTAAACCTGGGTCCAGAAACTAGTAGAGCATTACTTCTGCTTTATTAAATTGGTCAAATAGTCACCGAGCTCAAATTCAAGGGGAGGGAGCATAGGCTTCACTTCTCAATAGGAGGAATGTAAAAGAATTTGGGGGCCTGTTTTAGAATCATTCCAGGTCATTAGGCAGAACTCTTTATCATGTGATTACAAGTCTTCTGGAGCTAGTTTTCAATACTTTGTTAGATTATTTGTATTCTTAAAGCTTTCTTTCATTGCTAGTGTTTTAGCCAATACATTTTAAATCTCTTGAGAGAGAGTACCTCTTCAGTTTCCAGATGGTGTAGTTTTGAAGCTGAGAAGTAAAGCCAAAGGGACCTCTAATAGTAGCTGTTACTTAAAAAAAAAGAAGAAAAGTATAGGTTGGTTTTGATAGCTACATTCAATCAGAAAACATGTTTTTAATTATTTAGTTGTTGTGTTAGTGGTATGAAATTGATACTAATGGCATTTTCCAGTTTATTTGCTGTCTTAGTCAATAATTCATTTGTGACAGTAAGTGATGTGGGTGGAATGAATGAGTAAAATGAAAATCCCACTCCCCAACAAAGCAATATTTTAAATGGTGTATTAAAAATTAAAGGAGAGACAAAAATAATGCTGTCTTAATGCCAACAAATTGGACAACCTAAAAGAAATGGATAAATTCCTAGAAACATACAACTTACAAAGACTGCATCATGAAGAAATAGAAAATCTGAACAGACCAATTGCTAGTAAGGAGATTGAATCAGTAATCAAAAACCTCCCAACCAACAAAAGTCAAGGACCAGATGACTTTACTGGTGAATTCTGCCAAATATTTAAAGAAGAATTAATGCCAGTCCTTCTCAAATTCTTCCAAAAAATTGAAGAGGAGGGAACACTTCCAAACTCATTTAATGAGGCCAACACTACCCTGTTACCAAAACCAGACTAGGAAATCACAAGAAAAGAAAATTACAGGCCAATATCCCTGATGAACATAAATGCAAAAATTCTTAACAAAATATTAGCAAACCAAATTCAGCAGTACATTAAAAGGATCATACACCATGATCAAATGGGATTTATTCCAGGAATGCAAGGGTGGTTCAACATCCGCAAATCAATCAATGTGAAACACCACATTAACAAAATGAAGGATGAAAATCTTGTGATTATCTCAAAAGATACAGAAAAAGCATTTGACAAAATTCAACATTCATTCATGATAAAAGCTCTCAACAAAGTAGGTGTAGAGGGAACATATCTCAACATAATAAAGGCCATATGTGACAAGCCACAGCTAACCTCATACTCAATGATGAAAATCTGAAATCTTTTCCTTTAAGATTAGGAACAAGAGAAGCATGCCCACTCTTGCCACTTTATTTAACATAGTATTGAAAGTCCTAGCCTAGAGCAATTAGGCAAAAAAAAAAAAAAAAGAAATAAAAGGCATCCAAATCAGAAGAAGTAAAATTCTCATATTTGCAGATGACATGATATTATATATAGAAAACCCTAAAGACTCCACCAAAAACCTGTTAGAACAAATGAATTTAGTAAAGTTGGAGGGTACAAAAATCTGTCGCATTTCTATATGCTATTAATGAACTATCAGAGAAATTAAGAAAACAATCCCATTTACAGTTGCATCAAAAAGAATAAAATACCTAGGAATAAATTTAACCAAGGAGGTGAAATCCTTTACACCGAAAACTATATTTATGAAAGAAATTGAAGAAGACGAAAGTAAATGGAAAGATATTTTATGCTAATTGATTGGAAGAATTAATGTTGTTAAAATATCCATACTGCCCAAAGCAGTCTACAGATTGAGTGCAACCCCTATCAAAATCCCAATGGCATTTTTCACAGAAATAGAACAATTTTAAAATTTGTATGGAACCTCAAAAGACCCCAAATAGACAAAGCAGTCTTGTGAAAGAACAAAGCTGAAGGCATCATACTTCCTGATTTCAAACTATATGCAAAGCTATAGTAATCAAAACAGTATGGTCTTGGTGTAAAAATAGAGACATAGATTTATGGAACAGAATAGAGAGCCCAGAAATAAACCCATGCATATGTGTTCAGTTAATCTACAACAAAGGAGCCAAGAATATACAATAGGGAAAGGACAGTCTCTTCAATAAATGATGTTGGGAAAACTGGACAGCCACATGCAAAACAATGAAACTGGGCCATTCTCTTACACCATTCACAAAAATTAACTCAAAATGGATTAAATACTTGAATGTAAGAAACCATAAACGCCTAGAAGGAAACATAGACAGTAAGCTCCTTGACATTGGTCTTGGTGATGATTTTTTGGATTTGACACCAAGAGCAAAGGCAACAAAAGCAAAAATAAACGAATGGGACTACATCAAACTGAAAAGCTTTTGCACAGCAAAGGAAACCATCAACAAAATCAAAAGGCAACCTAATGAATGGGAGAAAATATTTACAAGTCATATATGTGATAAGGGGTTAATATCCAAAATATATGAAGAACTCATATAACCTAATAGCCAAAAAAAGAATAATTTGATTAAAAAAGGGGCAGAGGTTCTGAATGGACATTTTTCCAAAGAAGGCATACAGATGGCCAACAGGTACATGAAAAGGTGCTCGACATCACTAATCTTCAGGGAAATGAAAATTAAAACCACAGTGAGATAGCACCTCACCCCTGTTACAATGGCTGTTATCAAAAAGACTGTGTTGGTGAGGATGTGGAGAAAAGGGAACCCTTGGGCACTGTTGGTGGGAATGTAAATTGGTGCAGCCACTGTGGAAACAATATGGAGGTTTCTCAAAAAATTAAAAATAGGACTACCATATGATCCAGCAATTTACTTCTTGTTATGTATCACACGGAAACAAAAATACTAACTCGAAAAGATATCTGCACCCCCATATTCATTACAGCATTATGTACAATAGCCAAGACGTGGAAACAACCTAAGTGTCCATTGATCGATGAATAGATAAAGAAAATGTGGTACCTGTATACAGTGGAATAATATTTAGCTATATAAAAGAAGGAAATCATGCCATTTGCGATAATATGGATGGACCTTGAGGGCATTATGCTAAGTGAAAGAAGACAGAGAAAGACAAATACCATAAGATCTCATTTATAAGTGGAATCCAAAAAGAAAACAACCCTGAACTCATAGATACAGTGAACAGTTGGTGGTGCCAGAGGCAGGGGGTAGGGAGTTGGCAAAATGGGTGGAGGTGGTCAAAAGGTACAAACTTCCAGTTATAAAATAAATAAGTCATGGGGATGTAATGTACAGCATAGTGACTGTAGTTAATAATAATATATGTATATTTGAAAGTAGTTAAGAGAGTAGATCGTCCAAGTTCTCATCAGAAGAAAAAAAATTATACTGTTTTAAAAATAATGTTTTATTTGAGGTTTTTGAAACAAAATATGATTTATAGATTAACTACAAAGGTAATGTTATAAATTAAATACAGGACAATATCCAAAAGCCCAGTTTGAAGCATAAATAGGTAAAAATCTCAAATCTTTTGGGAACCTAGATATGGTGACCTGTGATAAATTATTATACTCCAAACCATGTAACCTCCAGTGCTCATTCTGTTGTGCACAGGTCATAGGTTGGGGCAGTGAGGCAATGAAGTGGTTTCATGACAGCGATACTGTGGTACTGCTTCAACTTTTCAGGTGAGGTCTCCTGATCCGCAGACACTACTTGCCAAACCCCTTTGTGAAGTTCAGGCAGGTACTTCATATTTCCCTTTCCCACGTTTCTGTCCTCATCTCTTGTGATTGAGGCTATTTGGGGGCTGAGGTAGAAAACACCGCAACCAGTCTTATACACCTTCACTATCTTTCCCTGTTTTATTCCCCCCAGTAGTCTAAGAGGGAGCATCATCTCAATGAGACAGAACAGACATACCTCCCACTTGTCTCTCTCAGCAGACCTGTGTGCTCTGGCATAGACTGGGTTGCAAAGTGCTCCGTGTTTTATTTTTGTAATCTCTCCTTCCCCATATCAAGTGTGTGTGTGATATAGAATCTTAAACAGAATAAGTACTATTTATTAACCTGAAGTTCAATCATTTTTTTCTCTCTTCCTGTCTTGATCAAGGCCTAGCATTGGGATGACACTATCAGCCTGCCTCTCCTGACTTACAGTATCTTCTAGAGAGAATAGGTAGTGAAAGAAGAGTTGGCACCAGGACGGATATCTCTTTAATTTTTCCTAGGTATTTTTTGTTTTTTAAATTTCTACTTTACGTCAGTAGTGAAGGGGAAATGAAGGCTACATACAGAAGCATTTTGTCATTCAAGACTGGATAGCTTAGGAGGAAAATTGGTCTCCAAGGAAAAGCTTCAAAACAGACAAACAAATACTTGCATAGACCTATCTTAAACCAGTGTGCAAAGGAGTAATCCTGAAATGGCTTGGGAGAAATGCCAGTTTTTCAGGATGTTCTTTTAATTTTTATGTATTATAACTTATTTTAAAATGACAGCAGACAGAAATAACTAAAAGGTTCAGAGCCTGGAATGGGGGTTTTTCTACAGCTGTAAGCTATTTAAAATTCTTCTCGTGTTACTGTTTGCCATCCAGATGGCTTTCTGGCACTTGTTCAGTTCCTAGATGTGAGGGCTGTTGGTTAGTTACTCACCAGCATCACCATGCACTTGTACAATTTGGCTTGTGACTCAGCCTCACAACACTTACATGTGGGTACCCTTTGCTATATAGTCATTCCTGATTGTCATGATGTCACTTGTTATAAACAAGTACCAGAATTTGATACCATTTCTGGGATGAAGATTTGTTGACATTCAAAAGAACACCCCAGTTAGTCTGTTGGATCCATTGCCACAGGAGTGAGAAACAGAAGCAGTCGTCTAGACAATGAAACTTTTGTCTAAAGTGTATATGTGCATGATAGGTACAAAAGTGTATCCAGTAAACCAGAAGTATTTGCTTCACTCCTGTACTATTAACTGAAATGACTAAAAAAGCAAAAAATGGCTTACCACAGAAGTCAGAGTTGTGAAGAGAAGTTAGGGGGAGGGAGAGTGTTGCTATCTGGAAGGAACACCCAAGGAGTCTCTGGGATGCTTGCAGTGTTTGTATTTCTTGACCTCGGCACTGGTTTGCTTTACAACACGTGTTTTCTTTTCAGTAATTCATTGGGTACTTTTGTTTATGTATTATTTTAAACAGTAAAAATGTTTAAAAATAGAAAGTACTTGGGCACCATTTAGAATTCCCTCAGCTGTATCTTCAAAGGCTAGAGGTCACCATAGTTTGTACTGGATATTTGTAGTAAATCTTTGTCCTATTAACTTTTTCTTTTTTTGTGAGGAAGACCAGCCCTGAACTAACATTCATTGTCAATCTTTCTCTTTTTGCTGAGGAAGACTGGCCCTGGGCTAACATCCGTGCCCATCTTCCTCTACTTTATATGGGACGCCGCCACAGCATGGCTGACGAGCAGTGCGCTGGCCGGCGCCCGGGATCCGAACCTGTGGACCAAGAGCAGACTAAACTGCTGCGCCACCGGGCGGCCCCTGTCCTATTAATTTTATCTACTTAGGAAAATAATCGCTTTTACTGTAAAACATAGTTATGGTCAACCAGTGATTGAAATAAGCTTAACAATTAGTTCCTGTGCCCAAAATGCTCTTCATTTGGGCTTCAGGAAGAGAAGGGACAGGGTGAGGGGAGAACAGAGTGGGGATGAAATATATCTTTCTTAGGCATATATATGCACTTGGAATAACTTTTTATCTCTTGTTGATAAGCATGATCAAACATTTAGATTAGAAGAGAGGAGGGCAGACTGAAAACTAGAACACTGAAAAATTAATTAGCATTACTTCATAAAAAATTAATATTTGGATTAAAACTATTTCAGTTTAAATGGAGTATCTTAAAGAGCCTAGCAGTGTACTTTGGAATAATGAGGTGATATGACTTTTATTTTTTATAATCTTTGTAGGAAGATTATTAACATTCTTTAAACCTGGGAATCTGCTGAATTAAAATTTCTTCATCCAGCCCATTTGGTCTGAAGAAAAAATACCAATAATGTCCCCTCTCCCGATTGGAGTACCATTGTTATGGATTATATATCTCAATTTGTGTATACTTTTATCTGGCAGTAATGATTTTTAAAAAGTTGAGAGTGTGGGAGTTATCTAAAATTCTCTAATGCCTTTTAAGTAAACAAGAGCTTTTAAGCTAATTTATATGGCTTGTTTCAAACCTTATTATTTGTTCAGTGATTATCAGTGGAAAGAGCAAGAAAAAGGTAGGATAAAAGTATGAATTGTAGAGCACCCTATGGTGTGATGTTCCCCATGTATCTTGAGATTCATTGTATTTCTGAACCTGTCATAAAGCAGACTCCTGCTGAGATTCTGCTGCTCTGGGTGATCTTCAAGATTTAATCGAATGAAATTCGATTGAAATTCATCTGGAAATCTCAGTGAAGTTAAACTGGATTGCATTTCTCAGACCATGGCAAGACCCCAGGCCTCTGGAATTAGCCTTGACTGTTACTGATTTTGGAGAGGCCTAAATCATTCCCACATAAAAATCTTCAATAGAGAAAGACACCTTACCAATTAGAAATGAAAACACTGACTCTCCCAAATCAGCAATGGATAACAACAGTTAATTAAATTAAATTAGTTAATTTATTTTTTAAACAGAATGCCTTTTATTTGAATACTGAATACATTCTGTTAGTACACAGAGTGTGCTGAGAATGGATTTTTTTTTCCTACACCTCATCTAAGCTGGACCTTAACCCTACCATAACTGAAAAGCTGATTGTGCCCCTAACTCTAAACCTAAATGTAGCACTAACCCTAACTCTAGCCTTAACCCTATTTCTTGTCACTAACCCGAACCTTAACCCTGGAACTGGCTTTTTTTTTTTTCATTGTGACAACATTGGTTTATAACATTGTATAAATTTCAGGTGTACATCATTATACTTCTATTTCTGCGTAGATTATACATTAGCATTCTATGAAGTCCACGTAGGGCATTCCATTATCTGATAAGCTTTAGTTTAATTTAAAGTTATTTCAGATCAGTATTTGGAATTGGAATATACTTGGAATTTTTTTTTCTTGGAAAACAAGATTTTATTACAAGATGTCTTTTAGAGATTTAAGTGCTCTGTTTTATCACAATGAGAATTATTCTCAAAGCAAATATTCTCTAAGATAACAAAGTATTCAGTTTATTTGGATACTATACTTTAATGTATTAAAAGTTACAAAGCCTAAGATAAGCAAGCAACAGATCAATAAAACACAACTCAGAATTCTAACATTTTCACATGGTATCATTCACTGTGAAATGCAGAAAAACTATTAATGTCTAAGTGGAATGATTTATAACCTATAAATTATACTTGTGTGACCAAACACATACAAAAATACAGATTCCAGTAAATATAAAAAAGTTTGATTTTACGAATCATCAGAGAAATGCAAATTAACTGACAAGAACATTTTTACCTTTGGATGACTATGATTAAAAAGCTCTATTACAATCCTGCTAATGGACACTTTGTACATCCATTAATATAGTGGGAATACGAGTTGGTAAAACCATTGTAGAAGGTACTTTTCTAGGAAGTTTGGCAATATGTATAAAGAAACTTAAAGAAGTTTATACCAGTGATTCTAAACCTTATTAGATCCAAACCCCTTTTCTGCAGTATGTTTTGTAATACTTATTTTACTATACTGAAATGAAATTTATAGATAATATAATCTACCTGCACACGTAATAAGAGAAATATAACGCTTTAATTGTAATATAAAAGAAGGTGATTTGTGATAAAAAATAGTATGCATTTCAATATGTAAATACTCAGGTAAACTATAGTAGACTATAGTCAGATGCTTATGTCTGTATCTAAGGATCACTGTGAATGCACTGACAAGTAAAGACTGACACAGGGATGTTGTGTTGGCAACTTAAATCCCATGAGTAGTACATATAGCTGCTGCTTTTGATTCTATCTCATGGCTCACAACATAACAAACTAAATGAAAACTCCTTACTCTGGTTGCATGGCTTTTCATTCATAAACAGAACAAAAAGTCATTGAGCACTTTTCCATCAGGAACCATGATAGATGCTCCAGGGGAGCATTTGGCTTTCGTAAAACAAAATTTCTACTAATATACATAGATGGTAGGAATTGCTCTGTTATATTGTATGTCTGACACACGCCCAGTGTTGTAATTTGGTAAAGGAATTTTGCAGTAGCTCATTGTGTTTTCTCTCTGAACATTGTCGTTAACTTTATCATGGGTTTTGGAACCTTTTTAGTAGTTGTGTAAATTGTGTTTGTTTTGCCACAAGGAATGTAACTTTGAATTTTGCCCCTTTAATCTTGGTCTCTTTGAATTGTTTTTATGCCATTGATCCTAAAATGAATGATGCAACACAATAGTAACAGTATTTAACAAAAGTGAACTCTGTAAGAAAAATGAAGTAAAAAAAAAAGAGAAATTAAACAACACAGCTTTGCTAATACAGAACTCTTTGGTGGGATTTCTGTAGTAACTGTAATTAATTTTGGGAAATGCATGTGAGCAAACCACCTAGTAGGTCACTGGAGACCACCTTTTGAGAAACACTGCTCTTAGTCCTTTCATACCAAGCAATCAGGGCTCATGATTGTTTGCTCTGAATAGGAGGCATGGCTGTTTCTTTCATTGGAAGAAAGAGGTCATTTGTAAATTAATATTACTCATCAATTATTGAGTACTTTGTATATGTCAAGTGCTATGCCAGGTGCTTTTGTGTATGTACTGTTTTACTTAATCCTTACACTTACTCTGCAAGGTGGATGTTCCTATTCTTGTTCATAAATTAAGAAACTGAAGGTCAGAGAGCTTAAGTAAATTATCTAAGGTTATACAGTCCATGCTGTACAACAAAAGGTATAGGTGAAACCATATTGTGGAAAGGACCTCTTAGTGTTTCAATAATAAAATCTCTCTAGATCTGGTCCAATATTGATGAGCCTTATACTAGATTAAAGAGAGTGGTAGAATGAAAAGTTAAATACTTAATGACTGTTTTATAAAATTAGAGCTTATTTTAAACCATTCAAAATTAGAAAGAGTAACGTTTATATATTGAATAATTTTATCTGAGATGATTCATTTATTGAATTTTAAATTTTATTTTGGAGCTTGTCTTTTAAGACCCAAAGACAATAATCTGTTTTTTGGAGGGGAAACTTTAATAACTATATATTTCACTTAAATTTGTACTATTTTAATTTTAGTTCTGTACTTTCCTCTTCAGGATATTTGCTGTGATGGGTACCAGCTGTTTGTGCATTATAGACTGCTTGTTGGGAAAATTTTAAAAGAGAGGAATGCCTTAAGCAAGACAGGAGTTAGTTTTGTCTGTGTGTAGGTTAGCTGCAGAAGTCATTTTGGTATATTAAGTGTATGTGTTGTGTTTTTAAAAAACTGCTCAGCATTCGTGGACATTGAAATAAATCTGGCTTATAATAAATAAACTTGTTTTAAAGAGGCATACTAAATATTTATGAATGTATTCTGTTTATAATTAGATTAAATACTAAGAATGTAAATCTGTAGTTTAGAAATGCTAATGAACACACGTATTAAGAATAGATATCCTAGCTCTAACCTGAGTCCTTCCTTTGGAGTATTCAAAGTGTCCTGAGTAATAGAACTTTTAAGATATATAAGCTGTTTGCTCTCGTTAATGAAACGTGAATAAAGGAAATATTTATTTATAGTTACTTTTGAACTACATTAGTGTATTTCCTTCCAGTCTTAATTTCTGTGCTCATGTTGTACTCATGTATTTTTTCCTTTTTACAGTACATAGAATTCTAATTATACTTTTGAATTGTTTTATACTTTGCTTTTTGTATCATTTATAAACATTTCCATGGTATTGTACACACTTGACTAACTTCAGTTTAAATGGCTGCTTAATATGCCGTCAAGTGGATATATCATTGTTTATCTAAATATTTCTTCATGATTGGACAGTTAGGTTATTTACAAGTTTGTCATATTTGTACATTTTGCTTTGAGCATAAAAATTTCTCTGTATTCAAGTTTTAAAATATGTAAATTAGAATTGAAATTATTGGGTTAGTAGGTACAAAAATTTTTCAAGGCTCAGTACATATTTGCAGATATTTTCTAAAAGCAATTTAGAGTGCTGCATTCTATTCGAGGATAAATTTAAACGTTATTTCAATATAAATGATAAAGATATATGTTCAGCAATTGTTCCTTAGTAATTTGTAGAATTACTTTAGGCATATCTCTTGCAAAGAATTACAGTGATTCAGATAAAAGAACCATCTTTAAAAAATGAAGTGCTACACTGTTCAGTTTTTCACTGCTCAGTATAATGTGTACTTCACTGTAAACAAATCAGTAATTAAGGCTGGTTTATTGTCTTTGAACAATGGGGGTGGGAGGACTGAAGCTCAGAAGAATCAAGATCCCATCACTTAAGTTGCCTCTGATTGAAACTTAGAGGTTGAGATAGTAATGCAGTGCTCATGATAGTGCACAGCCCCTTCCAGTGCAAATGTTCTGTTTATGAATGTTCACTTTTCTTCTAGCTATATATCATATAATAGGAAAGAGATAAATACTGGGTAAATACTATTGCGTTTAATTTTTTAAAACTTCCCCTTCAATTTCTCTTAAAATTTCTTCTGTGATTTCCAAAGTAGTTTTTGGTTGAACTTGTATAACCAGTTTATGTTGGTTTCTGCTTATCATTTGATTTAAAGAAGTAAAATCCATTGACTCTGCTGGCACATTTGCTAGGGAAGCTGAGAACATTTAAACCCTTTCCTCTCTTTCTGCCAGTGAACAATTGACAGGATATGGGTTTGTAATTACGGTCTAAAGGTTTAGTTGAGCTAATTGTCACTGCTGAAGTTCCTGTGCCCTCTGATAGCTTCTTTGAAAAGTTGTTTTCAATAGTTGTTTCTTGCTTGTCCTCAGCCCTTTGGTCATTTGCTTAGATGCTCAAACAAGAGTGATAAAAGACCTAGGATCTTGGGGCCAGCCTGGTGGTGTAGTGGTTAAGTTCATGCACTCTGCTTCGGTGGCTCTTTGTTTCACAGGTTCAGATCCCTGGCGCTGACGGGCGCACTGCTTGTCAAGCCCTGCTGTGGTGGCGTCCTATATAAAGTAGAGGAAGATGGGCACGGATGTTAGCCCAGGGCCGGTCTTCCTCAGCAAAAAGGGGAGGATTGGCAATGGATGTTAGCTCAGGGCTAATCTTCCTCACACACACACAAAAAGACTGAGGATCTTGCTGAGCTAGGTAACCCTATGAAGAAAATTTCCTCTAAGAAAAAATAAAAAATAAAAAAAAAATAAAGAAAAAAATATACTAATTACTTGGAAAAAATCTGACTTTTGGTCCTGGCTTTGCGTCTGTGTCGTCCTAGATAATTTACTTAATCTCTTTGGGCCTTAGTTTTCTTATCTTTAAAATGGGAAGGTTCTATAACCCCTAAGGCACCCCCCAACCTGAAACTCTGAGTTAATTCTCAGGCTGGACTCGTGTGTGTGGTGCTCCCTATAAAATAAGGGTAACTAAGGGAAATAGCAACCAGAATATATTTTATTTTCAATTGTGTAGCAGTAATTTTCTTTTCTTCAAAATATCTCAGGGGCCGCCCGGTGGCACAGCGGTTTAGTCCGCGCTTGGCAGCCCGGGGTTCGCGAGTTCGGATCCCGGACGCCGGCGGACGCACTGCCTGTCAGCCATGCCGTGGCGGCGTCACATATAAAGTGGAGGAAGATGGGCACGGATGTTAGCCCAGGGCCAGTCTTCCTCAGCAAAAAGAGGAGGATTGGCAACAGATGTTAGCTCAGGGCTGGTCTTCCCCACAAAAAAAAAAAAAAAAATCTCTACAAAAGATTTATCTTTTAGCAGTTGATTTTGTTACCTCATTTGTTCAGCATCTGTGTCACAGTTTTAGGTCTGACAAAGGACATGCTATTTTAATTACAGTACAGCACATTTTGTGAGTATGCCGTCTCTCTCAATACCTACCTTAAAGTGGTGTGTATGAAGCTCTGAAGAGCTACAAGTTACTCTGTGGTTTTAGTTAGACCACTCCATCAGTAAGTTTGTTTTCTAAGGGTTTTGAAAACTGAGAGCTAGTTATACTGGCCTTAATTTCTCTCATCAGTTAAGGGGCTAACGTTTTCTTGACTTAGAGCTTCTTTTACCTATCAAAAATTAGCCAGAGACAGCATAGCCAAATACAAGAACCATTGATTGGCAAGTGGAAATGTGTGCTAAGTTATGTTCTTTACTATTTTAAATACATACTACAAGTTAGGTCTGGATAAATTGTGGAGATTCCATTACTACTTTGAGAAGGAATAGGAATTGTCCTAGAGCAGTGGTTCTGAAAGTAGTGTGAACTCCCCCCATAAGATACTTTTGAAATTTCTGGGGGGTGAGTTTGCTGTACTTGTAGTTGATACAGTGATTGGGGGAGGTGCTACTATTATGTAATGGATGATCGGACATCCTGCAATGCACAGGACGGTCTTGTACAACAAAAAAGTGTCAGGTGCAACACAATTTTTGAATTTCCTTCCAGATATTCATGTAGGTGAAAAGTCTGCTATTATCTGAGCCTAGATCTGAACTCTATATTACATAAAAATGTAATACAAAGTATTTTTTACATGATTTTAATATATTGATTTTGGAAGATATAGGTTTAAAATCTTTGGCACTAGTGGCATTTGATCATCAGTACAACACACCTGGATCAGTCTGCGTTTGTACTTGTCATACCTCTGGTGATTCTTTGTATAGATGCAGACCTCTGACTACTTCCTTAAGGAGCAGTATGGTCTTGTCCAAGTATTTGCATACTGAGATACACATTATTATTTTATTTCTCCTTTATATTACAGTTAGGAGATTATATAGTTTTATTTTGAAATTAGGTGTCTATATATATTTAAGTTAATAATTTCATTTCAGATTTTTAAAGTATTTGTTTAAAAAGAGTATTGAATATGAGAGGACTGAAAATCATTCTCCTAGGTAGTATTTACCTTCAAGTACTTGAAAACCTTAAGAACTGGTCTAATTAAAATGCTTTTATTAAAGTGACACACAAGTTCAACCTATATGTTAGGCTGTAATTATATACTGTATGTCTGCCTGGAGTGTTTACAAAGTGTGTCAACCAGTCTAACTCAGTTATTAGTAAATTATTAATATGACAATATCAAGGTAGAAGTTTATGTACCTGGGTGTAACCTTGCAATATTCCCTTTGATAATTAACTCCTAGTTGAGAAAAACATTTCTAGGTCTCTCATTTAAACACAGTATTGCTTTACAAGCATCTTCAATATCTTGCTGAATCGTTAGAATCTTTCTGAATCAGTTGAGATTTTGAATGTGAGGATTTTGTCATTGAAATTGAAGATAGGGGAATTGATTTTGGAGATTGGTGTAATGTTCCTTTAGTAAGCGAAGAGCATGGTTGACTGTAAAGCTAAAAGATAAAACTTTCCTTTATGATGCATTTTGAGATAGCATGAGAAAAATACTTGATGTTTGCAACTTATTTTGCCAATTTTTAAATGTTTAAGACATTTTTATTGTGAAATATAGCATAGATATATAGAAAACTACGTAAAACAAATGTAGAGTGTAGTGAATTTTTCTGAAGTGAAATCCTGTATTCTTTTTCTCTATATTAATAATAATGGTTATTGCTTGACATCATGGGAGTGCCCCAGTCTGTCTAAATTTAATAGAAGATGCCATTTTATGGGAATAAGCAGTTCTATAGTCAAAACATTAATTGAAAATCATTTTTGGAAATGCTTGTAACATTACTGAGATTGCAACACAGTGGGATTACAGTACTAAGTTATAGGTCAGACCTAATTCATGTTCCTCTCCACACGACAGGAGCTTTTGGGTGGGAGACAAGGTGGTATTAGGTGCAGCCTGATCCACTGCAACTGATGATGCAGTCAGAATTCTTATGTTTGTTAATATTTTTCTAAGTTGCTCTTATGAAAAGATACATCCACCACAAAATATAGGCTGAGAGTTTGTAAAGTTATATGTGAACAGACTTAAATGATATATGAGTTAAAACATTTCAGTTTTTTAAATTTAGTGAGTTCTAGGAGATCTAGTTGTGAATGGCATTTATTTAGTTTTCCTTTGCTGTGTAGTATTTGATTCTGTGAATATACCAGAGTGTTTTAAAATCCATTCATCTGTTGATGGACATTTGAATTGTTTCCAGTTTTGGGATAGTATAAATAAGGCTGCTACGAACAATTGCATACAAGTTTTTATGTGCCTTCATTTCTTTTTGGTATATGTTTAGGAGTGGGATGACTGCATCATATGGTAGGTGTATGTTAAGAAACTGCCAAACTGATTTCCAAAGTAGTTGTATTATTTAACATTCCCAGCAGCAGTGTAAGAGAGTTCCAGTTCCTCTGCATCTTTGCCATCACTTGGTTTGATTGATCTTTTTAATTTTAGTCCTTGTGATAGTGGTATCTCATTGTGGTTTTAATTTGTATTCACCAGTGATGTTGAGCCCTTTTGCCATCTATATATTTTCTTTGAAGAAGTGTCTGTTCAAATCTTTTGCCAATTTTTTTTTTCCCTGAGGAAGATTTGCCCTGAGCTGACATCGCTTGCCTATCTTCCTCTGTTTGCTTGAGGAAGATTTGCCCCGAGCTAACATCGGTGCCACTCTTCCCCTATTTTTTGTATGTGGATTGCTCCCACAGCATGGCCACCGATGAGTGCTGTAGCTCTGTGCCCAGGAACCGAACCCCAGGCTGCTGAAGCAGAGCACTAGGCCACTGGGTCGGCCCGTGGGATAAAAGTGCTTCGTATGATTTGCAAGTATTTCCTCCTAGTCTGTAGCTTGTCTTTTCATATTATAAAGTGTCTTCTTAAGGGCAGAAGTTTTCAGTTTTGATGATCCTCAATTTATCAATTTTGTATTTTATGAATTGTGCTTATGGTGTCATATCTAAGAAATCTTTGCCTAATACAAGATCACAAAATTTTCTTCTAGAGGTTTTATAGTTTGGGGGTTTACATTTAGGCCTATGATTCATTTTGAGTTAATTTTTATTTTTGGTGTGAGATACGGATTGAAATTCATTTTCTTAACTTATGGATCTCCAGTTATTCTAGCACCATTTGTTGAAAAGACTGTCCTTTTTCTCTTTGAATTACCTTTATACCTTTGAAATCAGCTGTTCATTCACTTTTTTTGTGTGTGAGGAAGATTAGCCCTGAGCTTACGTCCATTGCCAATCCTCCTCCTTTTGCTGAGGAAGACTGGCCCTGGGCTAACATCTGTGCCCATCTTCCTCTTCTTTATATGGGATGCTGCCACAGCATGGCTTGACAAGTGGTACATCTGTCCACGCCTGGAATCCGAAACTGCGAACCCTGGGCTGCCAAAGTGGAGTGTGGGAACTTAACTACTATGCCACCAGGCCAGCCCCTGTTCATTCACTGTTTAAAAAATGGAATAATTTAAAGCAAATACCAAACATAATGTTATTTTGTCCCTATGTATACTTCATTATGCATCTCTAACTGATAAGGACTGATTTTTAGAAACATAACAAACATTCCATTATTGTACCTCACAAAATTCACAGTATTTCCTTAAAATTATGGAATATTCAAACCATATTTAAATTTCCCAAATTGTGTCAAAGATACTTTTTTATGGTTGATTTGTTCAAATCAGCATTGGATTTGGCTATGTCTCCCAAGTGTTCTTTCATTTTTTAATGGTCTTTCTACCACCTTCTTTCTTTTTTCTCTTGTTATTGATTATTTGTTTTTTTTTTTTATTTATTTATTTTTGTGTGTGTGTGTGAGGAAGACCAGCCCTGAGCTAACATCCGTAGCTAATCCTCCTCTTTCTGCTGAGGAAGACTGGCCCTGGGCTAACATCCGTGCCCATCTTCCTCTACTTTATATGGGACGCCGCCACAGCCTGGCTGCCAAGCGGTGCGTCGGCGGGCGCCCGGGATCCGAACCTGCGAACCCCGGGCTGCCAAGCGCGGACTAAACCGCTGCGCCACTGGGTCGGCCCCCTGATTATTTGTTTTATTGATGATCACACAGTTTGGACTCAACTGAGTGCTTTCTTGGAAGTATTTAACTCCTTCCTCTATTTCCTCTCGCTGGTAGATAGATCAGATCTAGAGACTTGATTAGATTCAGGTTCAGTTTTGTTTTTTTTTAAGCCAAGTATACCCTATAGATAGTGGTTAGTATTTCCTGTTGCATCACAGGAGGAGACACATAATGTCTGGATTATTCAGAGGGTTTAGGTGGTGTCAGCCTCATATGTTAATTGTATAGTTCCTCATCATCCTTTTACCTTATTTCCTAAATTTTTTTTAACATCCATTAATGATTGTTGCCTAGATCCATTATTTCATTAGAGGTTGCAAAATGGTAATTTTCTTTTTGTAAAAAATTTTTATTGATGTCGTAGTAGTTTATAACATTGTGGGGTTTTAGTTGTACATTATTATTTGTCTGTCATCATATGAATGCATCCCTTCACCCCTTTTGCCCACCCCCCACCCACCTTGCCCCTGGTAACTACCAACCAGTTCTCTCTGTCCGTGTGTTAGTTTATATTCCACATATGAGTGAAATCATGCGGTGTTTGTCATTCTCTCTCTGGCTTATTTCACTTAACATAATACCCTCTAGGTCCATCCATGTTGTTGCAATTGGGACAATTCTGTCTCTTTTTATGGCTGAGTACTATTCCATTGTATATATATACCACATCTTCGTTGTCCAGTCATGAGTTGGGGGACACTGGGTTGCTGCCACTTCTTGGCTACAGTGAATAATGCTACAATGAACGTAGGGTTGCATAAGCCTCTTGGGATGGTTGATTTTGTGTCCATTGGGAGATGCCCAAGAGTGGGATTGCTGGATCATAAGGTATTTCTATTTTTAATTTTTTGAGGACTCTCCATACTGTTTTCCATAGAGGCTGCACCAGTTTGCATTCCCACCAGCAGTGAATGAGGGTTCCCGTTTCTCCACAACCTCTCCAACATGTGTTGTTTTTTGTCTTGGTGATTATAGCCATTCTAACGGGTGTAAGGTGATATCTTAGTGTAGTTTTGATTTGCATTTCCCTGATGATTAGTGATGGTGAACATCTTTTCATGTGTCTGTTGGCCATCGGTATATCATCCTTGGAAAAATGTCTGTTCATATCCTCTGCCCAGTTTTTGATTGGGTTGTTTGTTTTTTTGTTGTTCAGTTGTGTGAGTACTTTATATATTATGGAGATTAATCCCTTGTCGGATATACGATTTGTGAATATTTTCTCCCAGCTGGTGGGTTGTCTATTCATTTTGATCCTGGTTCCGTTTGCCTTATACAAGCTCTGTAGTCTGATGAAGTCCCACTTGTTTATTTTTTCTTTTGTTTCCCTTGTCAGAGTGGACATGGAATCTGAAAGGATCCCTTTATGACCAATGTCAATTAGTATACTGCCTATATTTTCTTCTAGGAGTTTTATAGTTTCTGGTCTCACTTTCAGGTCCTTAATCCATTTAGAGTTGATTTTTGTGTAGGGCAAAAGAAGATGGTCTACTTCCATTCTTTTGTATGTGGCTGTCCCATTTTCCCAGCACCATTTATCGAAGAGACTTCCCTTTCTCCATTGTATGTTCTTTGCTCCTTTGTCGAAGATTAGCTGTCCATAGGTGTGTGGTTTTATTTCTGGGCTTTCAGTTCTGTTCCATTGATCTATGTGTCTGTTTTTGTACCAGTACCATGCTGTCTTGATTGCTATAGCTCTACAGTATATTTTGAAATCAGGGATTGTGATGCCTCCAGCTTTGCTCATTTTTTTCAGGATTGTTTTAGCTATTTGGAGTCTTTTGTTGTCCCATACAAATTTCAGTATTTTTTGTTCTATTTCTGTGAAGAATGTCATTGGGATTCTGATTGGAATTGCATTGAATCTGTCAATTGCTTTAGGTAGTATGGACATTTTAATTATGTTTATTCTTCCAATACATGTGCATGGGATATTTTTCCATTTCTTTATGTCTTCACTGATTTCTTTCAATGATGTCTTGTAGTTTTCGTCGTATAAGTCTTTCACGTCCTTGGTTAAATTTATCCCCAGATATTTTATTCTTTTTGTTGCCATAGTAAATGGGGTTGTCTTTTTGAGTGCTCTTTGTTAGTTCTCATTAGCGTATAGAGATGCAACTGATTTTTGTAGGTTGATTTTATACCCTGCCACTTTGCTGTAGTTGTTGATTATTTCTGGTAGTTTTCCAATGGATTTTTGGGCGCTTTGTATGTATAAGATCATGTCGCCTGCAAGTAGTGAGAGTTTCACTTCTTCGTTGCCTATTTGGAATCCTTTTATTCCTTTTTCTTGCCTAACTGCTCTGGCCAAAACCTCCAGTACTATGTTGAATCAGAGTGGCGAGTGGGCACCCTTGTCTTGTTCCTGTCCTCAGAGGAATGGCTTTCAGTTTTTCCCTGTTGAGTAGGATGTTAGCTGTAGGTTTGTCATATAGGGCCCTTATTATGTTGGGGTACTTTCCTTCTATACCCATTTTGTTTAGAGTTTTTATCATAAATGGATGTTGGATCTTGTCGGTAATTTTCTAATTGTATCATTCTTTTTGCATTTTATTAGCTAAAGATCTAAAAATTAAGGGAAAAAAAAAGAAGTTACCCTCATCAATTATTTGGTTATGCTGAAATAGTTTGTATAAGCTGATTCAATGTTTGATTTATTTCCCCATTCTTTATCAATTTTCAGAATAATGAATTGGTCTTCGCAGTCTTTAGTGGTGACCAATAAAGGGTTGATTTGCTTTTTGTATTATTAGTAAGTCACATATTTATATGTATTTGATGTGTTTCAATCCATGGATGTCATTATTATTTTTTCTCGGTGAGGAAGATTGACCCTGAGCTAACATCCGTTGTCTCTCTTCCTCTTTTTCCTGAGGAGGATTAGCCCTGAGGTAATATCTGTGCCCATCTTCCTCTATTTTATATGTGGGATGCTGCCACAGCATGGCTTGATGAGCGGTGCTTAGGTCCATGCCCGGAATTGAACCTGTGAACCTTGGGCCGCTGAAGTGGAGCATGTGAACTTTACCACTATGCCACTGGGCCGGGCCCCTGTGCTTATTATTTGTGATGCTCAAAAATGCTTCAGGTTGGCTCCTGTCTCTTTTGACATGACACTTTCATTCTTTGAATAAATGATATTTGAACCCTGGTTTATTTAACTTCATTGCCTATATTCTTCCCATTATTATTGTTGTGCCTTCTTGAAAGAAGCCTTTAAGGAATAGATGAGACTTAAACAGCACTGTTGAAGGGTGCATTTTTTGGGATAGGGGTTTGGTACAAGGAGTGTCTGCAAATGTATGAACATAGGTCTAGCAGTAGGGATACAAAAGGTACTTGTGGCACAAGGGCCTGGGTTGTGGAGTGGTAGGCCAATCCAAAGAAGATAGGCCAGAGACATAGCACACAGGGCCCTGCCAGCTGGGGTGAGGGATTTTGTCTTTTTAATACTTAGGTGGTAGGTCACGGGACTAAGTTCATGTTATTTTGTTTCTCACGTGAGATTGATAGAAAATTGTTTTTGAAAGAAAGCCCTCTTGATTGCCATTTTCGTTGAAGTTGGCAGAGAAAAACTCAGCCAAAGAAGCCAATATCATCTAAGTAAAGTCTGGAAAGAATCACTTGAGTGGTTGTTGACTGAATTTCTCAGGACCCTGTAATCCTTGAAACCTTTCATTTTTTCATGTGATATATTTATGTTGAATTTAAATCAATATGGTGTATATCTATAATTTATGTAGTTGTAATGAAAAGTATATTTAAATTATTTCTAGTGGCTTACTCCTGCTTGGTTTAATTGACCTCTTGTTACATTATTGGCTATATTAAAATCCAAAGACTAATTATGGATTGGTTGAGTTTATCATATTTTAGTATAAAATTTGGCTAATTATCTGTTTCACCAAGTTTTGCTTACTGATTTCTAGGGCCCCATGGTTATGAATGTGTTTCAATTTCATAATGCCTCCTGCTATGGCAGACATCCTTGACATCTGGGCAGTGGATTCACAGATAGCATCTGATGGCTCCATACCTGTGGATTTCCTTTTGCCCACTGGGATTTATATCCAGTTGGAGGTACCTCGGGAAGCTACCATTTCCTATATTAAACAGGTATGTTAATAGGTGGAATTTCTATAAATGTAGTTAACTTAATATGTCACTTAGAGGAACATGTTCTTCTATTATAGAATATGTTATTAATGTAAATCCTGGTAAATTTGAGGGAAGTTTAACCTTTAGGTCATTACATTTTTAGGATTTTGATATATGCTTCGTGTTATGTGGACACATAAAGCATACTCATTCTCCTACTTTCAATTTTTACAAAAATCTGTATGTGATACCTGAATTAAGAAAAATTGGCTTATGTTAGCTAGTTTGAAATGTTTGTTCAGGTTATTAAAAGAAATTTGACATTGTCAAAGAAAGTTTTTTTTTTGAGTTAAAATCTTCGTACTTACTGTCTCAGAGCTTGTCACATGTTTTTTTCATGTGGTTTTTGGTTGGTTGTCTTTTCTCTCCTTTTCCTTCCCTTTCTCTTCCCCTTCCTCCCTCACCACCCCCACTACTTTTCATGGTGACTCTGGGGGAAGAAAAAGTTTTCTCCTGTTCACTAGATTTTTTTACCCCCAGTGGTGAATGGTTTGTCCTCATTTGGAAGCAAATTGTTTTACCTAACAAGGCTTGCCTCTTTTTGTCTTGTTGGATTATTTATCCAAGTGAATTGATGAGTGCCATTGGTTTGTGAAAACTACAGTATATAAGTGAAATTATCTTTCTAAACTTTCTCTTTAGTGTTTTCCAAATAGCTGAACCCAATATGGAAATCAGGGGTTATGATATTTTTAAGAAAAAGTATTTATGATAAACCTTTTTAAAGCTCTTGACTTTGGACAGCTTCTTAATGCTTTTCCAAGCTTCTTCATTAGGGAGATGTGAGAATTCTAGAAAAAGAAAAGAGGGAATTGTTTTAGGCACCTCGCGTGCGCAGAGAGTGCTTATTTTTATAGTCGCCAGTGACGGGTGTGGATGCTGGTGGCTGTACCTGAACCTGGATTAACCACTGATACCCTCTGCTTTTTTTATTATTGTAAAATAGGCACAATGTGAAATTTACCATTGGAGTCATTTTTAGGTGCACAGTTTCGTGGCATTAAATACATTCACATTGTTGCCCCGCCATCACCACTATACACTTCCAGCACTATTCATTAAATAATAAGCTTTATATTAATTAAATAATAAACTTCCCCTTCTCCCAGTCCCTGGTAATCTCTATTCTAGTTTCTGTCTCAATGAATTTGTCTTTTCTATTTTGTGTATGTGTGAGTGTGTGTGTGTGTAAGACCAGCCCTGAGCTAACATCCGTTGCCAATCTTCCTCTTTTTGCTGAGGAAGACTGGCCCTGGGCTAACATCCGTGCCCATCTTCCTCTACTTTATATGGGACACCACCACAGCATGGCTGACAAGCATTGCGTCGGCAGGCCCCCGAGATCCAAACCTGCGAACCCTGGGCTGCCAAAGCGCAAACTACACTGCTGTGCCACTGGGCCGGCCCCTGAATTTGTCTTTTCTAGCTACTTCATATAAGTGGAATCATACAATAGTTGTCCTTTTGTGTCTGGCTTATTTCACTTAGCATAATATTTTCAAAGTTCATCCATGTTGTAACATGTATCCAAATTGCATTCCTTTTAAAGACTGAATAATATTGTATGGATATTCCACATTTTGTTTATCTGTTCATCTTTTGATGGACATTTTGGTAGTATCTGTCTTTTGGCTATTGCGAATAATGCTGCTGTGAAAATTGGTATACAAGTATCTGTTTGAAACCCTGCTTTCTGGTTTTTTGTATATATACCTAGAAGTAGAATTGTTGGATCATATGGTAATTCTGTTTTAACTTTTTAAGGAACTACCAAACTGTTTTCTGAAGTGACTATACCATTTTACATTCCCCTGAGCAATGCACAAGGGTTCCCGTTTCTCCTTATCCTGGCCAACACTTGTTATTTTCTGGGGGTTTTTTGGGTAGTAATATCCTTATGGCTGTGAAGTGGTATCTCATTGTAGTTTTCATTTGTATTTTTCTGATGACTAATGATGTCAAGCATTGTTTCATGTTCTTGGCCATTTTTGAACTATCTGTTCAAGACCGTTGCCCGTTTTTTACTTCAGTTTTTTTTTGTTGTTGAGTCATAGGAGTTATTTATATATTCTGGATATTAACCTCCTATCAAATATATAATTTGCACATATATTCTTCCAGTTTGTGGGTTGCCTTTTCACTCTCTTGATAGTGTCCTTGGATGCACAAAAGTTTTAAATTTTGATGAAGTCCAATTTACCTATTTTTTTCTTTTGTTGCCTAGCACTGCTTTCTTTTATTTGTTTTATATAACTGAATCTGAGGATTGGCCATGATTTTTACTCCAGATCTGTTATCCTCAGCTCTTGGCTCTTGTATGGGCTGCAGTTAATATATGTAATCCCACCTTGCATTTGTATGGTGACCTTCTTTTGTTTGATCTCATCCAGGAGACCTGGGGGAGATGATGAGAGCTTGATTCTGCTCATCCTGACAGGGCGGTGTTAGTTAATAAAGATACGTCTCATAAATAGAAAAGAATGAAGGATACAAATAACATAAATTTTGTATGGGGGTGATCATACATACTTTAAATTTTTAATTTTTTTCCAATTAGAAGTTATGTTCACAGGAATGTTAAATATGGAAGTCTTGATTCTTACTTTTCATAGATACTCACTTTTAATAATTTTGTTTATATAAATGCAGTTTATATGCATTATGCCATTATATTACTTTACAAAAATGGGTTAATACCATACATATTCTCTTGCAATTTGCTATTAAAAAACACCAACCACCTTAATATATCTGGATAGCTTTCCATGTTACAGTGTATGTCTCTTTTATTTTCACAGTTCTTTAGTATTCTATAATTCATTTAACCCGTCCTTTATTGCTAAATATTTGGCTTGTTCTCAGTTTGTGAGTTTTACCAACAGTGCTACAGTGAGCATCCTTGTAGATATATGTTTGTTCACTTGAGCTAGTGTTTCCATTCCAGAAAATCTCTTACTATTTTTTCTTTTAGATCTTATGGAAGCAAGTTCACAATTATCCAATGTTTAACCTCCTTATGGAAATTGACTCCTATATGTTTGCCTGTGTGAATCAAACTGCTGTATATGAGGAGCTCGAAGATGAAACAAGAAGACTCTGTGATGTTAGACCTTTTCTTCCAGTTCTCAAATTAGTAACAAGAAGTTGTGACCCAGGGGAAAAATTAGACTCAAAAATTGGAGTCCTTATAGGAAAAGGTAATTAAAAAATTCTTAGTATGAATTCTTAATATGTCTGTTGCTATGTGTATAAACATATAGGAGTATGCTCTAAGATATTGCTTCACAAAGTGTGGCTCATGGACCAATGCTGTTCTGTGAATTGTTATTGGTCTGAGATAAGGTAAGTACAGAAATTGAGAGTAAATGTTTAGAAACTCCTTTGGCAATGTGATATTGCCACAATATCCAAGGGCTTATGTTTTGTATATCTTCTTTTTCTAGTGACTTTTTTTTTTTTTTGAGGAAAATTAGCCCTGAGCTAACATCTGTTGCCAATCCTCCTCTTGTTGCTGAGGAAAATTGGCCCTGGGCTAACATCCATGCCTGTCTGCCTCTACTTTATATGGGGGACACCTGCCACAGCATGGCTTGATAAGTAGTGTGTAGGTCTGTGCCTGTGACCTGAACCTGTGAACCCCTGGCGCTGAAGTGGAGTGCATCAACTTATCCACTACTGTGCCACTTGGCCAGCCCCCTAGTGACTTATTTTTATTTTACAAAAGTATTGGTTTTTGACAGATTGGAAAGATAAAAGTTGTTCCTTTGCCTCAGTTTGAGAAGCCCTTTACTAAGAGAGACGTCTTCAGTTTCTTGTGAACTGCCCCTATAGTATGAACGTAATTTATACACAACTCTCTACGCCAGCTAAGACTCTAAGCTGATTGATGTTTCTGTAAATAACCCATATTAATGACAAATTTTACTTCATAACTGAAATTATCTTTAAGTAGAAGTTATTTCTATAGCGAGTCAAGATATATCATGTCCACATTATTCTTTGCAAACTAATTCCAGGGAGAATTGTAACAAAATAAAAAACATTGAGAAGCCTCTCTTGCTATAGTAATCTTAAGTGTCTCAAGGGCCAATGGTATATCGGTATCCTGCCTTAGATAAGATACTAACTTGAATTAGTAGTAACAAAGGGTTACTGAGGAGGAGACTTTGAAGTTTAAATACAAAACCAAAAAAATCCATTGGTGACTTTTGGATCTGAATTGGCTGCCTGTATTGATTAAATTCACTATTATAGGATAATACAGTACCATCCTCTTGTTTTTTTTTTTTTTGCGAGGAAGACGAGCCCTGAGCTAACATCCACTGCCGATCCTCCTCTTTTTGCTGAGGAAGACTGGCCCTGGGCTAACATCTGTGCCCATCTTCCTCTACTTTTTTTTATGTGGGATGCCGCCATGGCAGGGCTGACAAGCAGTGTGTCGGCAGGCGCCCGGGATCTGAACTCGCGAACCCCCGGCTGCCAAGCGCAAACTTAACCTCTGTGCCACCGGGCGGCCCCCGGTACCATCCTCTTTAAAACAGGAAGTATCTTTAAGATAATATGTATATATTATATATGTATAAATATGGTTCTCCTCTGAGAACCATACCCTTTAAGATAGTATTTATGATCTTGACCTGTAGTAATTCAGGCTAGCTTATGATTATACTGTGGGACTAAACTCTTTTCCCTCTATTTAGAACAGAACCTTGTTGATTTACTAAATGACACCCTGATCTTTAAAAATGTTTGATTACTTCAGAGGATAGCTAGTTTGGTTTTGGCAATAACTTTTTCCCCAGTAAATAGATTAATAATTATATACCATACACATTTTTTTTCTTGTACAATCATGTGCAGCATAAGGGATGTTTTGGTCAATGATATACAGTGGTGGTCCCATTAGATTAGTACCATATAGCGTAGGTGTGTAGTAGGCTATACCGTCTAGATTTGTGTAAGTACGCTCTGTGGTGTTTGCACAATGACAAAATTGCCTAATGATGCATTTCTCAGAACATATCCCATTGTTAAGTGATGCATGACTGTATTAATGGCCTCAGTAAAAAGTATTCCTTTCTATTTTCTAGAGCTCCAAAGATTTTTTTTTAATAGATTTTTAATTCTTCTCCATTAGAAAAAGATTTTCCTTGGTTTGAATTGAAGAATATATGGGAAAGTAGAAAGAATAAGAAATCACTTATGGACTTACCATCTAGAACAGGAATATCCACTGATAATATTTTGATGTAGTTCTTTCTAGGTGGTTTTGTGTGTATGTGTGTGAGAGTGTGTGAAAATAGGTGGCTTTTGTGTATTCTTATGCTGATAGAAGGATGCAGACCAGAACCACATTGATTGCTGGGAAGCTAAAAATATTTGATAATCCATAAGGTTAGCACCATAGAGAGCTAACTTTCATTAGGATATAGGTATCTTTTTGAGATTTATCATATTTTCAAAACTTAAATTGCTGCTCTCTCTTCTCGTCTTGATTTCCAAAACATATGGATTCATTAGCCACTACCCCTACCTAAGCTTGCCAGATTTAGCAAATAAAAATACAGGAGATCCAAATATTACATGGAATATACTTATGGTAAAAAACCATTCATTGTTTATCTAAAATTCAAATAGAACTGGGCATGCTGTTTTTTTATTTGGCAACCCTAACTTTACCCTAAGCATAGGGATCTAATGTATATGTTAGAATTGAATTTCTCTTTCTATAAACAATAAATCATATTTCATTATCATAAAGCTTATTGTACAAAATTTTTTTAAGCAATGTGCCCTGCAATTTGAATGATCAAGATGTAAGAAGTGTTTTGTTGCATTAATCTAAGCAGTTTATAAGCTCTTAACTATTTATAAATTGTATTTTAGATCTTCAGCATATCTAGAAAAGCTGGTGTTATGATCATATACACAAATTCAAATGTTAACATTCACTTAGGAAGTTGAGTAAGTTTGTTTTAATATTTTAAAATGAATTTTCACTTTAAATATCTAACAAGTCCATTTTTGCAGTTGCTGATTTGTATGTGATGACTACAATTGGGGCTTGGTGAGGTCATGCCTCCTGGGAAAACAATAAACAATTATTTCAGTTTAACTTCAGGAACAAGTTTGCTGCCTCCACCTCCTCAAAGGAAACAATAGAACCTTTACAGACATTACTGCCCTGACGGGTCTAAAAATACCTTCTCCTGAAAGATGATGTGCCTGACCATTCCATTTTCTATGTTTATTCTAAATAATTATTTACAGAGCTGCTGTTTCATTTCTGATTATTGTCTATAGTGAAGGCATATGTCACCCCTGCATTAATTTCTCTAAACACCCAGTAGTAAATCTTGATCAGAGGATTTTGTCGACATGCTGAAAAAAGTATTTGAAAACTCCCTCATTTCCTCTGACCTATCTAAAGCTGTGGCATATCTTTTTTTTACCATTTTTTTAAATTGATGTCTTAATAGTTTATAACACTGTGGGGTTTTAGTTGTACATTTTTGTTTGTCCATCACTTTGTGGATGTAACCCTTCACCCCTTGTGCCCCCCCCACCCCCCTTCCCCTTGGTAACCACCAATCAGTTCTCTCTGTCCGTGTGTTCACTTACATTCCATACATGAGTGAGTTCATGCAGTGTCTGTCCTTCTCTCTCTGGCTTATTTCACTTAACATAATACCCTCCAGGTCCATCCATGTTGTTGCAAATGGGACAATTGTGTCTTTTCTCATGGCTGAGTAGTATTCCATTGTATGTATATACCACATCTTCTTTATCCAATCATCAGTCGAGGGACACTTGGGTTGCTTCCACTTCTTCACTATAGTGAATAATGCTGCAATGAACATAGGGGTGCATAAGCCTCTTGTGATGGTTGATTTCATGTCCATTGGGTAGATGCCGAAGAGTGGGATTGCTGGATCATACGGTATTTCTATTTTTAATTTTTTGAGGACTCTCCATACTGTTTTCCATAGAGGCTGCACCAGTTTGCATTCCCACCAGCAGTGAATGAGGGTCCCCGTTTCTCCACAACCTCTCCAGCATTTGTTGTTATTTGTCTTTGTGATTATAGCCATTCTAACTGGTGTAAGGTGATATCTTAGTGTCGTTTTGATTTGCATTTCCCTGATGATTAGTGATGTTGACCATCTTTTCATGTGTCTATTGGCCATCTGTATCTCTTCCTTGGAAAAATGTCTGTTCATATCCTCTGCCCATTTTTTGATCGGGTTGTTTGTTTTTTGTTGCTCAGTTGTATGAGATCTTTATATATTACTGAGATTAATCCCTTGTCGGACAAACGATTTGCACATATTTTCTCCCAGCTGGTGGGTTGTTTATTCATTTTGATCCTGGTTTCATTTGCCTTGTAGAAGCTCTTTAGTCTGATGAGGTCCCACTTGTTTATTTTTTCTTTTGTTTTCCTTGTCTGGGTAGACATGGAATCTGAAAGGATCCCTTTCTGTCCAATCTCAATTAGTGTACTGCCTATATTTTCTTCCAGGAGTTTTATAGTTGCAGGTCTCACTTTCAGGTCTTTGATCCATTTTGAATTGATTTTTGTATATGGCGATAGGAGATGGTCTACTTTCATTCTTTTGCATGTTGCTGTCCAATTTTCCCAGCACCATTTATTGAAGAGACTTCCCTCTCTCCATTGTATGTTCTTTGCTCCTTTGTCGAAGATTAGCTGTCCATAGGTGTGTGGTTTTATTTCTGGGGTTTCAATTCTGTTCCATTGATCTGTGTGTCTATATTCTTGTACCAGTACCATGCTGTTTTGATTACTGTAGCTTTATAGTATATTTTGAAATCAGGGATTGTGATGCCTCCAGCTTTGTTCTTTTTTTTCAGAATTGCTTTAGCTATTTGGGCTCTTTTGTTGCCCCATACGAATTTCAGTAGTTTTTGTTCTATTACCGTGAAGAATGACATTGGGATTCTGATTGGGATTGCATTGAATCTGTAGATTGTAAAGCTGTGGCATATCTTAAAGTGAAGGAACTATAATCTGCAGGATTTTAACATTATCTTTAATATGAAGAAATTGTTCACTGAATATTTTTTTAATATGAAAAATTATGTTTGACTGTAAACTATACAGTAGTCTTATCTTAAAATTTAAGCTTTGCTATCAGATTTTCTTGCCAGAAGACATGTACGAAGTTGATTAGGTTTGAAATTAAATTACTTAGCCTAACTTCTTATTTTTGGCAAAGTTTCTTTTTTTTGTTGTGAGGAAGACCAGCCCTGAGCTAACATCCGTTGCCAATCCTCCTCTTTTTGCTGAGGAAGACTGGCCATGGGCTAACATTTGTGCCCATCTTCCTCTACTTTATATGGGACGCTGCCACAGCATGGCTGACAAGCAGCACGTGGGTGGGCGACCGGGATCCGAACCCGCGAACCCCAGGCTGCCCAAGTGCGGTCCACCGGGTGGCCTCAAAGTTTCTATTTCTAAGAAATCTTTATAATGGGTCCCAGATTCAGGCCTCATCAGTTTCTTAAAAAGCAGATTCTCAGAGACTCGGATTCAGTGAATCTGGGATGAATTAAAGAAATCTGTACTTTTCCATCAGTTCTAAAAGTTATGTGAACAGAGTCCCTTGTTTATAATATTTTGAAAAAAATTACCAAAACAGTAGCGATTGCAATTCAACAGTATGTGATGAGTGTTTATACTTGGGACTACAGCAGTAAACATGGGTGATGTGGTGTTTGTCTGCTTGGAGCTCACAATCCAGTGTGAAATATGGATCAGGAACAAAGAATTACAGTACAGTGTGTAAACTGCTCTAAGTCAAGGAGGGTCACTTCAATCAACTGGGTGAGTCAGGGGCAGCGTCTTAGAGGACACACAGCTAACTGAGCCTTCAGTGCTGATTAGGAGTTGAGCAGGTGAAAGCAGTTGGAAGAAGGAGGAGCAAAAGGGAATGGCACGTGTGAAGGATGGCCTATTCAAGGAATAAAAGAAATTGATTATGGTTTGCTTAAGGGGACAGCTGGTACAAGCTGGAAGACCAGAGAGTTAACCAGCTTCAGAGCATGCAGAGCCATGCTCTGGCCAAAGAAAAAGTAGAGACTTTCTCCTAAGAGCCCTTGGGAAGCTATTGAAGGATTTAAGTAGGGGAGTAACATGATCAGATTTGCATTTTAGAGAGATTGTTCAGGTTTGAGCATGGATTGGAGGGTTTGAGACTGGGAGTAGAGAAATTAGCAAAAAACTGATGTAGTAATTTAAGGGAGGGATGATGATGGCCAGGATTAAGTTAATGGCTGCAGGAACTAGGAGAAGTAGACAGAGTTGAGAAACATTTAGAAAGTGGATTAGACTTGACTTTTAGTAGAGAAAGGGAGATAAAGAGTTTGATTTTTGTTAGATGTACGTATTATTAGGTACTCATTTCCCTTTCCTTACCTATAATACCTATTATCTGTGAATAGAAAGAGTTTGCAGTGCTAGGAAGAAGCTCAAGATGCTTCAGCTGCTCTGCCTAAATTACAGTCCATTCATAGCTAATTTAGAGTAATGTATTTTTACCCCAGATCTAAAACTATCCAGGCAGTCATATTGTACCCTCAAGATTTTACCTTTGCTGTGTTATGCAACTTAAACATTTTTATTTTTCTATATGTAATACCACAAATTGATTCTAATATTTATTTTTAAAATAATAATTGTTTTAATACATAGAAGTAAATAGACAATGCAGATAAAGCCACTGTCTAGGTAACCCTTATTGACACGCATATGTTAAAATGGTATAGATTCAAATGATATGGTATTGATTGGCTTTATGGAACACAAAGTAACAATTTGCCTCACTGTGCTCTCCTACCCAACGCTATAAAATGCTAATATTTTCATCTCAAGTATCTTTCCAAAACCAGAATTTATATATATTCTATATTCTTTCTTTTGAATTTGCATAAAAGGAATCTTGTGAGACCTATTCTGTCCCTGCTTTTTAAATTTAATATATCTGGGGCTTTTAACATAACAACGCATAGATCTATTTTATTCATTTTATCACTTGCACCACTATGTAATGGTATATGGATGTATCTTAATTTTTTTAACCAGGTCTTAGTGATTAACTTTAGATTATTTCCAGTTTTTAAATTATTATAAACAAGACTACAGTGAACATTCTTGTACTCATATCATGTTATTTGTATAATTATTTCTATAAGTTTGTGGAAGTAAAGACCACCCAAATGAGAACAGACTGTTTACTCAGAGCTTGCCATAGTAAAGGAACTTGGTGTTTGGCAGTGACTCAAAGGCAGGCAGGGGAGTGAGAAAGTTTTATATTGAAAAAAGGGGAAAACTTGAGGTATGCCTGATTGAAAGTTGTTGGCAGGGGGAAGCTGAAGAAGGGCTCACTAGAAGCTGGGCATCTTATGTGATTGGGAACATATTTGTCTTTCTTTGGTTGGTCCTGAGTCTCTCAGGTTGAAATTCCTGTTGGTGAATTTCAAGGTTGAAGAATGTATATGTGTATATAATTTCTAATAAATATTAAATAAATTCTAATAGATATCAAGTAAATATTCCTGTTGCTCTTTATCCCATCCAGCACAGGGTATTCTCAAACTTTAGAATGTCTGCCAATCTGATAGCTAAAAATTAATGCGTGTATAAAAATTATACATGTTCATTTATTGTTTTAGATTTCTAGAATTTATTAGAATAATCATAAATTTATGAAAAAGTCATGTACAGTTGTCTTGGCAGAAGTGGTTCATAATTAAGTACAACAAAGGATAATTTTATGTTTATGAGATTTTTGACTAACTGATATAACTTGAAAATCACAGCAAACTGAAAGTTTAATTTATAAAATTTACTAAATTTTAAGTCAAGTAATAACTTGAGTTTTAAGCTCATGATAATGTCAGTATATAGTATTCTATTACAGTATTTGAAAAATGTTCAGATTCTTAGTCTTTCTCAGATGTTTTTAAATGCAGTTTACTTGGTTTGTAAAGAAAAATTGTAGATTTTTTATAATGTAGTGTGAATTTCAGTGCTTGTCTTTATAAAACTGGTAATTAACTACATTTCTTTTTTTTTTTTCTGTGAGGAAGACCAGCCCTGAGCTAACATCTGTTGCCAATCCTCCTCTTTTTGCTGAGGAAGACTGGCCCTGGGCTAACATCCGTGCTCATCTTCCTCTACTTTATATGGGACGCCGTCACGTCATGGCTGACAAGCAGTGTGTCAGCGGGCGCCCGGGATCCGAACTGGCGAACCCCGGGCTGCCAAGCGCGAACTAAACTGCTGTGTCACAGGGCGGCCCCTAACTACATTTCTTTAAGAGGTTTCAAGAGTTATTCTTTAGAAATCTAATCGTATGTTCTTCTGTACATGAAGTTTATTATTTTATCTGGCTATTCTTTTGATCTTTCATAATACTTTCCTGCCCAGTTTTGTTTGCTTGATAAAAACCAAACATCCAAATTAGTTTTTGTTGAATATATTTTGTATTCTCTTTTATTATTATTAGCTACTCAAAATGACACCTTTAAAAATGTGTTTAGGTCTGCATGAGTTTGATGCCTTGAAGGATCCTGAGGTGAATGAATTCCGAATAAAAATGCGAAAATTCAGTGAGGAAAAGATTCAGTCGCTTGTGGGATTGTCTTGGATGGATTGGCTAAAGCAGACATATCCACCAGAGCATGAACCCTCCATCCTTGAAAACTTAGAAGATAAACTTTATGGAGGAAAGCTCATTGTGGCTGTTCACTTTGAAAATTGTCAGGTAATATTATTTTAAGAAATACTTTCTGTAGTAAATTTGTGATTTTTTTTTTACCTGAATGCAAGTCTAATCTTAGAGGAGGCTCTTGCTCACCTAGTAAACACTATTACAAGATGGAAATAAATTTAGGATTGTGTCTAACAATCTAAAGTGACATATCCTTTGCTTGTATATGATTTTTGATGCAATGTTATGTTAGTCTAGATTGGTGTCAGCAAACTGTACTGTTTCTGAATGGTTTTTGTATTTGTAAAGGGATGTAAAAAAATCACAGAATTTTAAAGGGATATCAAAAAAAAAAAAAGAAAAGAAAAGAAAGAAAGAAGGATATGCAACAGAGACCCATATGTTGTCAGCAAAGCCTGATCTTTTACAGAAAAAGTTTGCCAATCCCCGGTCTAGACACTGTTCTTTAGCGTAGATATTTTATTTTCTTATGTGATTTTTCTTTTGTCTATGAAATGAAAGTTTGATCAAATGATCTGTTTTTTTCCCATATTACATTTGTGTTCTATGAATATGTGAATTAAGTACTGATAATGGAATTGGGCATTATAATTGAGTGTATATGCAGTTAATCCATATCTGAATGTTCACAGCAGTTTTACAAACTAGATTATGCTGCTCTCTTTGTATCAAGTATGGTCATCTTATCATCTAGAGTCTGACCTTAGAATTAGGGTAGGAATTCAAGGATATTTTGTTTTGTTCTTCAATTACTATGATAACAACAATGACAAAAACTGTATCAGTAGCCATTCTATGTTGAGCACTTATACTAGGCTGGGAACTGTGAAAGGTAAGTTTTATGTATTTTCCACTTCTCACAACAAGCCTATAAAGTGTTGTTATCTTATCCCCGTTTTACAAGTGAAGAAACGGAAAGGGAGAGAAGTTCGATTTTTTTTGCGCCAGCCCTCACAGGTGGTCAGTGATAGAGCCAGGATTTTATTCAGGTGTTCCTGGTTTTATCTGGTTCTCCCTCCTTTCCAACAACATGTTATTAAGTATTTGTTAGGACAAATGTGAAAAAAAGAATTCTACCTTCTGTCATATTACAAAGGAAGTTTGTCTAGGGAAAAAAAGCCAAAACATTTGTTACTCTATCCCGAGATATGTTGAGGCTAAAGTTCAATTTAAGCGAAGATTTGAATATCATAAAGTGTCAAGATCAAATTTAAAATACTGTTTAGGGAATTCTTCAGTGTTGGAAGAGCTGGACTAGGGAATTTTACTGTTAAAAGATGATTAGAATTCAACTTAAAACACTGGGTTAGAGCAATTTGCCCATTTAGGTCAGTCTGAATTTTATTATATGTGGGTCAAATCTCTACTGGACATACAGATTTTAGTGTAATCATTGTAACAGAGTATTTGTGGAAAGAAGTGTTTTGAAGTTAGAAGAGAAATGGAGATATTGTGAAATCTTACTGGGTTTCAAGCAGTCATAGAATTTAATGCTGAAAGGAGTTTAGAGATCATCTAGCCAGACTCTTTATATAATATAGCAATTCTTTTCACCATCCCTTATATCCTATGTCTCTGAGCAGATACGGCCAGTGCTAGGGGGATTGCTCTGCCTCCTGAAGCAGCACGTTTTTACTGTGGGCAAGCACACATTTAAATTTTGAATTAAAAAAATTTTAAATTTTTTAAATTTAAAAATTAAAACTAGCCTCCTGTGACTTCTGCCCATCTGGTTATACTTTCCTGTTTTGGATAAGTATTCATTCAATCTTTTCTTCATTCTACATGCCAGATATTCAGATAGTTGAAATATAGCTATCATATCTCTCCCTGGTTGCCTTTTCCTCTGGCTAAATATTTACCCAGGGATTAAACCCAAAGTTCCTAGACTTTCAGATTATGTAGACCAGTAAAATTATTGTTATTAAACAATTTTGGGAAGTCACATAGAGTTTATAGCTTTTTATTTAGGCAAGTAGGACCATTAAAAAAAATCCAAAACCATAATTTATTACCAACACTTTTTCGTAAATGAATAAACGTTTTACCACCAAAAAAATAGGAATGACAGAATCTCAGAATAAAGGATGGGTGGCAGCCTACTCCATCATACATTCATTTTTCTCCCTCACCTCTCCCATTGCTAAGAAATTCTCATTTGGCTATTCACCATCACTGCTGATCACCAACGTTGAGAAGCAACATGTGGGAACACCAAACTAAAAATGAGATGAAATGTAACAAGGTATTTATTTAGCTTAAAAAAATGATTTTCCAGGGTTGGTAGGGAGAAAACTAGAGAGCAGTTTCTGTGAAAAACGTGGAAAAGTTTAGATGACCGCATAGTCAGTTATCAGCCAGCCGTAGAACATGGCTTTTAAGAAGCAAAATAAATGTAATCATGGAACTATTGTGTCTCAGTTTTACAAAATAGTCTTAGAGGCCAGATCACAAATGTGTTATTTTTAATTCCAAGAATCATAGTTGGCAAAGAATACCAATAAACCTGAGCAGCACTTTTAAACCTTTTTTTTGGCCTCAGCCAGCATAAGCTGTATGAAATAATTTTGAAATAATTTTATCAGTAAAGGGAGGGGCACATGTAATTTGAAATAGACTCTTGTGTGTTGGGGACGGAGAGAGGGGAGTGGAAGGGGTAGGAGGTGGAAAGTATGTTTTCTGGGGAATTCCACAGAATGTTCAGAAGCAAGAGCAGAAATGTGAGAAACAGTAGGACAGAAGGACATAGAGTAAAACTATCAAGAATAAGTATTTCCTCACCTGTGTAGTCATTATCTGAATAACCACAGTTGTCCTAATATAGATATAGTCACTAATGAACTGTGTTCCTCCCTGCTAAACAGAAGTATCTGTCCCCACCCATGTACCCAGTGTCCTTGTTGGATAGTCTCTCATCTATAGCTGTTTGTAAGCGCTGAGGAATATAATGCAAATTAGCTAGGAAAATTACAAGTCTTATAAAAGATGCAGTATTCTGTAAAGTGTTTGAAAGTGATGGTGAAAAACTGATAGAAATAGAGGAAAAACCAGTCAAGTTGAGTTCTGACCAAGTCAGTCAGTTTATGTGAGAAAATTAACAAGGATGATGATGATGATGACACACCAGTAGTTCTTTGGAAGACGTGAATTTAATTATCAAGGGATTAAGATAGGCTTTTGGAGAAAAGTTTGGAACCCTTAATTCTAGTATCTGCAGTTTTTCAAGCCCAGTTCTGTTTTCTGTGCTTTCTGCAGGTTCTTGCTCTCGGATGATGACAGTGTCTTCTAGTTTTATATTTCTGAAGAGTTTATGTATGAAATAGTATATAGGGATCATTGAATAATTTTATGATATGCTATGGAGGTTGGGCTCTTTATCTTTCAGATCTGTGCTATTTAATACAGTAGCCAGTAGCTACATGTGTATATTTAATTTTACATTTAAATTAATTAAATTAAATAAAATAAAAAATTCAGGTCTTTACACTAGCCACATATCAAGTTCTCAAGAGCCGCTCGTGGCTAGTGGCTGTTGTATTGGAAGCATGGAATAGGACTTCCCTCATTAAAGAAAGTTCTATTGAGTAGCACTGCATTAGACAGTTGTGACCATTTGTATTATGTTAATAATTAGTATCACATCTCTTTGTGGCTCTCCTTTTAAAGATAGATTACTTTCTAAGCTGGGTGAAAGTCAGTTTTGAGGTGGATAGTACAAGAGATAGGGAGATCAAATTAGAAGCTATGTTGCTCTTTAGGAGAGATGTAAAGAATCGCTGAAGTTGAAGAGTGTTATAGGAGATGAAGAGAAGGTGACAGTTGGCAGCCCATTAGGATATAAGATCATTAGGATCTTATTGGGAAGTGAATTGGGGGAGAAAAGGGGAGTCAAGGACTTTTCAAATGACTCTGTGGATCCTAGCTCATGTGCTTGGATGCGTATGGCACCAACTCAGAAAATATGGGAGAAAAAGGGTAAAAATACTGGAGAAAATAGGTTGGAACACTCAGTAAGTTAAGGTTTTAAAAGTTTGAGATACTTTGTAGGAGATGACTGAAATTAATTTGGTGGAAAATACTGCAAAATCATTTTCAGGTCAGTATAGAGAATTTTCTAGCAATCACAGTTGTCCACAGTAGCAGCTGGCTGCCTTGGGAGATAGTGAGCCTTCTTATATCTTTGGTATATGATCATATGGTAAAAATTTTTTTTGCTAGATTGTAAGAGGATTCAGGTATTGTTAAATAGTTTTTACCATCCATACCTTTGAAATTTATGATGAACAGATTTAATAATATTCTATTTCAACTATATCATCATGTTTCATTAAAATTTGTGTGTTTCTTTTTACATGTTTGTAAAATTGGGCAGAATTGTTAATTTATGGTTCAATTGATAAAAAGTATCAATCTCTTCTTATGAGTGACAGCATATAATTCTTTTCTTAATAGGGACTAGATTTGATCAACTACAGGTTTTTTTGTAACTTTTTTTAAGAAAGATTCACTGGGAAATGCATATGATAAACTACCTGATGATAAACTTTAAATATTAGTAAACTTTAGTTAAATATTAATCTGACCTGTGGGAGCTGTGGTACTCTGTATAGTATAGATGACTTCCTAATTACCAGAAATCTTAACAAATTTGACATGGGCATATTATATTTAGAACATTGGAAAATTTACTGGAATATTAAATGTAAAGCATATGTATGTGTGAGTATTATGTAGGGATGTATATAACGTAGTAATAAGTATGAATGTAAAGAGTGATTTTTTTCAGCACAAGTATAAAATTGCTCCTTTTTTTCTATTCCTCTTATTAGGATGTGTTTAGCTTTCAAGTATCTCCTAATATGAGTCCTATCAAAATAAATGAATTGGCAATCCAAAAACGTTTGACTATTCGTGGGAAAGAAGATGAAGTTAGCCCTTATGACTATGTGTTGCAAGTCAGTGGAAGAGTAGAATATGTGTTTGGTGATCACCCACTGATTCAGTTCCAGGTATGTGTGTGAACTATCAATTCACCAGGGAGGTGTGTGTGTATTTAACAATTTGAATTTCTGATCAAGAAAATTTATTGCCACAGTATAACATTTGGAACCTACAGAAAATTATACAGAATTAATAATAGATATCCGTAATCCTACCCACCTCTGGGATAACCATTGTCAATATTTTGGCATGTTTTCGTTATTTTACTTGCAGTTATATATATTTTTGGCGTAATGATTATATATGTTTATGTGTATTTATCTGTATGTTTGCATTCTTCTCTTTTATTTCAGTGTTATATCATAATTTCCAATAGTGTTATGAATTAATACAATTTGTTATACCTGCCTACTATTTCATCATATAGACATAATGATGTAAATATGAAATATTCTGGGGGAGGTAAAATATAAAATATTTTGATTAAATGGTCATTAATTGAATTGTATAAAAACTTATTTGTGGTTATCAGTTAACTGGGTAAAATAATATTATACATTTTCATTGTGAATTAGAAAACTTTTCAATTTCAGTCTAATATTTATATATGTAATCTCTCTTCCACCCTTTTTTTGTTACTTCCATATGTGGTAAGAATTTTGTACACATTAGGTGTGATCATCCTCAAAAGCCTTCCTTAGTCTTTGAGACATTTATTTTCATTTAGTCACGAATTCTTTGAGTATATGCTTTATGCAAGGCACTGAAGTGCCTCAGATTATTATTATTATTTTTTTTGTGGGGAAGACCAGCCCTGAGCTAACATCTGTTGCCAATCCTCCCCTTTTTGCTGAGGAAGACTGGCCCTGGGCTAACATCCGTGCCCATCTTCCTCTACTTTATACGGGACGCCACCTCGGCATGGCTGACAAGCAGTGCGTCGGCGGGCGCCCAGGATCCGAACCCGCGAACCCCGGGCTGCCAAGAGCGGACTAAACCGCTGCGCCACCGGGCCGCCCCCTCAGATTATTTTTGGAGTAAAGAGGAGTTTAAGATATGTGCAGTGTAACACCTTTCTCCTCCTGTAAGGTATGCTATTTAAGAATTGGATCCTGGCTTTGCCTTCAAGGAACTTGAAGATAATTTGTTGAAATTACATTGGGAGACTAAAAAATGGTCATTACATAAAGAATAATAGGCTAAGTGCCAAGTTACATAAATAGTTAGGTAAATAGTAGCAGCATTTCAGAAAAATACAGGATAACTGTTATTTGTAATTTTTGTTGTTTTGTTTTAAGCAAGAGGGATATAGACATGTTAAATATTAAGTGATTGTCTGTTTGAAAATAAGGAGCTGTGATTTATTAGCAGGTAACTGGATTTTATACTTTTCAGATTTTTGGTGTGGCCCTTAATTCTTGTGGTTTAGTAGGTAGAAAGTCTAGTAGCTATAACTTTTGTGCACAGCTTTCGCAGCTGTGGCATTCTACAGTAAGTTCTTGAACTCTAGCCCAGGAGAGGAAGAAGGAAGATGAAAAGTGCTTGGTTGTAGCATAGAAGTACTGACTTCTTCCCTTAGTGTTGTGCCGTTTTTTTTAAGGAGCCTCCTGCTTCTTTAACACTTTCGTTTTTCACCTTGATAAGGGGAAGGTATATTGTTTTGCCAAAAACTAGAATTTGTCATTGTAAAGTAAAATGTAAGTGTGTCTGCGTTTTTGTACAAGATCATGTGAGAGAGAAAATTTGTAGGCAAAGGAATGTGAAGGAAATGGAAAGATAAATTTTTCATAGTGAAAAGTTTTTGAATGAATATATTTATCATAATATGTAACTCCCACTTATAGACCATTGTGGATGTTTTTTTATTTCAAAAAATGTATTTGTAGTGATTCTGAATTGAACACAATACATTGAATCTCACTTTATATCTGTATAGGAAATTTATTCTTCTGAGGAATACATTGGATTTCCATTCAGTTTGTTAGGGATCTTTGGTAATGTGACTCATCACCCCTCTTCTTATATGCCTCTGGAGAGTCATCTTGGTTTCCTATAAATAAAACAGAACATCAAGCTGGGATGGCCAGTGGTTTTTTTTTCTGGGTGGACAGGAGTGGTTGCATAGAGCCCTGTGCTGAAAAGGTACCAGTTTTGCCTCAGGGATTCATCGGAAAGTGTGAGTTGGCTACCTCAGGACTTAAGCAATGGCCGTATGTGTACTACATGTTCACCTTTCCTGACTGATTGGTCAAAGCTTACACTGTGACTTCACAGTCCACAATGATGAAGTTTTCCCCCTGGAAAGGTGCACCAGTTAGTCAAACTGTCAGGTCTTAAGTGCAGAGAAGCGAAGACAAAACATTTAGACTGAGACACATATTTCTTCAAGGTTTAGTAAACAAACAAACAAAAGTCAGGTGGATTTAAATCCAGGTTTTAAAGATACTAGGCATGTAGCTTAACCCTTCTGATTTTCAGTTCTTTTATCTGTTTAATGGGGGACAATCTTTCTTATAGAATTGTTATGAAGATAAGCTGTAACATATAACAAGTGTCTAGCTCAGTTCTTAGATACTTAGGTGTTCAATTAATGGTAGCTATTTTATGTTGTGATTTTAATTTTTCATATTCTTGACATTAAGATATACTTTCACAGTGCATTTGGTATAGTGTTGTTCAGCTTCATTTTATTCTAATATTGATTTAAGTATTTGCTTGAAAATCCTTACCTTATTCTTTCCTGCCACTATAGTATATCCGGAACTGTGTAATGAACAGGACTTTGCCCCATTTTATACTTGTGGAATGTTGCAAGATCAAAAAGATGTATGAACAGGAAATGATTGCCATAGAGGCTGCCATAAATCGAAATTCATCTAACCTTCCCCTTCCTTTACCACCAAAGAAAACGCGCATTATTTCTGTAAGTTTCATATGTGAACCTTTGGTAACCCCGAAAGGCATGTGATTTTGTTAGTTTGTATGCTTAAGCCTCACGTGGATTTTGTTTGCTCACTTCTCCTTCTGTGAAAACCAATGCATATTTGCCAAAGATCCATCATCATTTATTAATAATTATTTTCTAGCTACTACTTTTCTTCCTTACTCAAGCTACATAGAAATGTAAATATGCCATTTATATTTTTGCTGTTCTTTTGGTGCCAAAGAAAAATGCCATTAAATGAGAGATTTTTTTGAGATCAAAGCTAACTAGGACCTCAGTGAGCAATTTGAGACATTGTAGTAGAAAAGTTAGATATGCAGAAATAGTTGATTTACCCGTATATCTCATTTCTGTCAGCTTATCTGTGATAGTGATTTTGGTATAATTTGCTTGTCTTATTGAATATTTTTAGACTTTAAATGTATCAAAGGCACCATTTTTTCCAGAGTGTAATATATTTGTATAAAGCAAATCTTAAGATTTTATGTTCATTGAAACTGTTAGCATTTTTTAGTAGTTATTCAATCTTAACAAATTATATATTTACCACTCCTTATTGATTCAGATATTATCTGTATATTAATTTGTGATCAATTCTTAATTTAGCCAAAGCTTTTAATACTGTTTGTTTGTGGTGTTTAATTTATTGAATCTCTTAGCAGTATTGGAATGGTGGCTGTGTTTTGCCATGAGAACTAAGTGCTAGTGGTTATGATGCTTAATTTATGTGATTTTCAGTTGTTAGTTCAGAGGTCTGTTTTCATTATTTTGTGAATGGACATGAGAACTGATAAGATGATTTCATTGCTAGCATAGAATATTCATTTCTTTCATTAAAATACTTTTATTTCATTCTTTTGCAGCATGTTTGGGAAAATAACAACCCTTTCCAAATTGTCTTGGTTAAGGGAAATAAACTTAACACAGAAGAAACTGTAAAAGTGAGTACTTGCTAAGATTGAATTTGTCATCTGCTCCATTATTTGAATAACTCACTGATATGTTCAATGAACGTCACATTGGAGTTTAATTTTACCCATGTTGGTCAGTTACATGATATAGAATATGGCAATTTATTATAAGATAATTAAGGATTTTGTTTTAAAGTATTCTTTGAATAGTTGGAGATGTACTGGATAGATTGACATTTTTCCAGTATATATTATGTAAAAGAAATTGCTTTAGATCAGGAATTCAGCAAGTGAAATTTAAGCCAAAACTAAAGATCCCATGTTTCTAAGCAGACTGACTCTCCATTCTCAGCCTTGCTTAGAGCTTCACTCAGCTTCCTTTCTGAGCCCTTTTTTTTTTTCTTTTAAACTTGCTGAACACAGAGAAAATGTAATACCATTTCCTGGAAGAAAATAGATGACTGCATTACAGACCACAAGTTGTTAACACGTGGGGTTTTATTGCACAACCCCATACATTTTAGTAAAGACTTAACAGGGCATTTTGTCTCAAAGTGTAAAGCATGCAGTTTCTCCTATTTTGCTTCACAGGAAATTAAGTGAATAGTTTTGTGATCCAAGAAAGAGATTCAGTTAGTTTGAGATGTTTGCTGGCATGAGGATATATTCAGGAGCACCTTGCCAAAGATTCCCAACGGCTTGCTTTTGTAAATGGACATTAAAGATTCTTTGGTTAGCTCTCATTAAAATAAGGGCCGTTTTGCTCTTATATTCTCAGCTAGATTTGAATTTTTAATGAGTGTGCTTATGCCAGTTAGCCTTTGTTTTCTATTTTAGTGGTAATTTTATTTTTTCTTTTAATTTAAATTTTCCTTATTAATTATTTTCCAATTGCAAAATTATAACATGATTGTTGCAACACGTAAAAAAGTCCCAACATGATTAAAGAAAAAGTTACTGATCTTTCCTCCCTGTCTCTTTGCCATCATGTGGAATTCAAGGTCAACGAGCCTTGTGAGTGACCTCCATGTTTATACAAATGTATATGAACATATGGTTTGGGGATTGAAGTGGTTTTGATTGTGTTTATTTTGTTGACTGTTTGGTTTATTAAACAAAAAAGGGATGGTATTATATTCCTAAAGGCAGAAATCGCATATAGGCAAATCTACCCTCAAGTCCTATGGAGTATAATATATATATATATGGTTTTGTTCAGTAATTTGTATAGGTGTGTAATTTACATTGTAAAAATGGGCATTTCTACTTGTTCTTCCCATCTATAGGTTATTGTATTTGTCTTTGGTAGATAATTTATCAGTTATTTAATTCCTTTGTAGTTATTATTTCTCTGCAGTCTTTTGTTATTACTCAGTTTCTTCCTGAAGAAGACCAAAAAATCCTTCACTATATGCTTTATTTTCTTGAGCATTTTGCTTTATTTCTTTGTCAGTGACAGAAGAAATTATTTTTTTGTCAGTGACATTTTATTTCATAGGTTTTGCCAACTTCCATCAGCTTTTTCAAGCAGATTGATTCTATTGTTTGTGGTTATATGTTCTTAGGAGTAATGGGCTTAATGATATGTACAGTTTAAAGTATCCCTCCCTCCCCCACTCTTTTCTTTTTCCATTGGGGTTATATAGTTGAATTTAAGTAAGTTAATGCCATTATGACATGACTTTCTTTAGATACACCTCATTCTTGTTTTTTCTTTTTTATTGAGGTATAATTGACATACAGCATTATATTAATTTCAGGTGTACAACATAATGATTTAATATTTGTATATATTGCAAAATGATCACCACAGTAAGTCTAGTTAACATCTGTCACTATACATAGTTACAGAATTTTTTTTCTTGTGATGAGAACTTTTAACATTAATTCTCTTACTAACTTCCAAATATGCAGTACAGTATTAACTATAGTCGCCATGCTGTATATTACATCCCCATGACTTATTTATTTTATAACTGGAAGTTTGTACCTTTTGACTCTCTTCACTCATTTTGCCCACCCTCACACCTCATTCTTTTTAGTTGCTACAGAGGAGCTCCAGTACAACATTGAAGAGAAATCTGGGGGAAAAAAAAAAAAGGTGGGGGTGGGACAGCTTTACTTTTTTCTTTCCAAACTTTTTTCTGGCTAGGACCTTCAGTATTGATGTTAAATAGAAGTGATGAGAGTAGATGTATTAGTCAGGATTCTCCGGAGAAACAAACAGAGCCAATAGGATGTGTATGTTTGTGTTTATTTGAAGAACTGACGCACATGATTATGGAGTTGTGAAGTCCCATGATCTGCAGGGTTAGTTGGCAAACTGTAGACCCAGGAGAAGCCATATAGTTTAGTTCTAGTCTGAGTCTGAAGGCCTAAGAACCAGGAAAGCCTTTTGTGTAGTTCCTGTTGAAGGCTGGCAGGCTCAAGACCCAGGAAGAGCTGATGTTTCAGTTAGATATTCAGGCAGGAAGAAGTCTTTCTTACTCTGGGGAGGGTCAGCCTTTTTGTTCTATTCAGTTCTTCAACTGATTGGATTAGGGCCACCCACATTAGGGAGGGCAATCTGCTTTAGTCAATTTGCTATTTAAGTGTTAATCTCATCAAAAACCACCCAGAGTATCTGGACACCCCAAGGCCCAGTCAAGTTGACACATGAAATTAACCATCAGAGTAGACATCCTTGTTTTGTTCTTAATCTTAAAGCCTTCAGGGCCTGGCCTGGTGTTGTAGTGGTTAAGTTTGCATGCTCTGCTTTGGTGGTCCGGGGTTCACAGGTTCAGATCCCAGGTGCAGACCAGTGCACTGCTTGTCAAGCCATGCTGTGGTGGCATCGCATATAAAGTAGAGGAAGATGGGCATGGATGTTAGCTCAGGGCTAATCTTCTTCACACACAGACAAAAAGAAAGCATTCAGTCTTTCAACTTTAAGTATAATGTTAGTTATAGGTTTTTCATAGATACCCTTTATTCAAGAAATTCTCTTCTCTTCCTACTTTGCAGAGTTTTTAATCTGAAAAGGATAAAAAAGGGTTGCACTTTGTCAAATGCTTTTTTTCTATTTTTTGGATGGTGTTTATTTATATTTTAGTCTGTTAATTTGGTTGATTTTCAAGAGTTGAAACCAATGTTGCATTTCTGAAATATGCCCCACTTGGTGAAGATGTAGTAGCCTTTTTATATATTGCTGAGTTCAATTTATTAATATTTTGTTATGGATTTTTATGTCTTTCTCATGAGGAATATTGGTCTGCACTTTTCTTTACTTGTAATGTTTTTCTCTGATTTTGGTATTGGGATAATGTTGGCCTTATAAATTGAGTTGAGAAGCCTTCTCCTCCTCAGTTTTCTGAACAAGTTTACGTAGGATTGGTATTATTTCTTCCTTAAATATTTGGTAGTATTTACTCTAAGCCATTTGACCTTGGAGTTTTCTTTGTGGGAAGATTTTTAATTAGAAATTTAATTTCTTTAATGGATGGATAGATAGATTTTCTGCTTCTTTTGTTTTAGTTTGGTAATTTTTGTCTTTTGAAGAATTTGTTTTAAGTTGTTAAATTTATTGGCATTAAGTTCATAGTCGCCCCTTACATTAGTTTTCTATTGCTGTGTTAACAAATTACCATAAACCTAGAAGCTTAAAATGACACCTGTTTAGGCTGAGTTTTTTGCTTATGGTCTTACAAGATTGAAATCCAGGTGTTAGTTGGGCTGCGTTCCATCCTGAAGGCTCTGGGGAAGAACCTGTTTCCAAGATGATTCAAGTTATTGGCCAAGTTCAGTTCCTTGCAGTTGTAGGGCTAAAGCTCTCATTTCCTTGCTGGCTGCTGGCTGGGGATTGTTTTCAGTTACTAGAGGCATTTTCCAGGCTATGGCTGTATGGCTGTCTTCATTTTAAAATCTGGAAACAGAATTTCTCAAGCATCCAATCCTTATGCTTTGAATCTCTTGCCAGGAAGAGCTTGGTCCTTTTTAAGGGCTCACTAATGGGTCAGGTCCATGAATGATAATCTCCCTTCCTTAAAGTCAGCTATGTTATATATACAGTATAACCTACTCATGGGAGTGAAATCCATTATATTCACAGTCCCAGAAATCTTACAGGCCACATGATTCTCTGGAGTCTGTAATGAAAATCCTAGGTGTTCAGTAAAGATTGATTACTCTGCCCCACTGGCACTTAAATATCTTTCAACTCTGTGAGAGTGCTTAGAATTCTGTAGCATACAGCTTCTTGCTCAGTCTTTTCCCAGGCTTGTGGCATTTCACTTTCCAGGCATGCATCTTAATATTCAGCAGAAGCCTGAACTCAATGCTGCCCCAAATCTAGAAGATGGCATTAATGTAGTCAGAGCTCAAGAAGCCCTCTAGTTTTTGCCTTAGTGGGAAAGGGTCTTCTACCTCTCAGAGAAAGTGAGGATCTCCTCCCTTTCTTTCCTTTCTTTTTTGTTTCCGTTCTTTTCTCTATTCCCATTGGCCCCTGTCTGTAAGAATTCCTGTGGGAACAGCAATGAGGACACACCCAAAATGCAGAGAGTTGAACCTTCTTCTCTGATTAGGGGAGTTAAGTTTCAAGAGAATGGGGTAAATCCTCATTGGCATTCCCCCCCTCACCTCCTATTTTTGTCCTTCAGCTATTTGGCATAGTTGCAGGAAGTGCAGGTGAATAAAGCCTTAGCTTTCTGGTTGAGAGACAGGAGAACACCAGGCAACCAAAAATACTTGGATGATTGTAGAGTGGGAAGAGCTCAGGAAAGCAACCCCTTAAAGTTGTTTATGCTTAGAGGTTTATTCCTGAGCTGTACATTTATGGATTGGAGCCTTAACTGCCTACATACTTTGAGAACTGAACTGTGGCATAAACTACCGCCCAAGTCTTAGACTGGTCACGGTATGGTGCACACATGGGATAGATCCAAATATCCCTGCAAAAGATTTGAATACTGAACTGATATTGGAACCACAGCCTGAACTTAATGATTGTCTCCTAAAAGAAACATATCAACATTCTCTGTAGGATGTAAACAAAACCCAGAGTTTTATTACATAATGGTCAAAATGTCTAGGATACAATTCAAAATTAATTGGCATATAAAGGACTAGGAAAATCTCCAGTCATGTGTAATGATGTGTGTAATGGTATTCAACAGATTTCAATGCTGAGATGTCATAGATGTTGAAATTATCTCACAAAGATGTTAAACCAGTTATTATAAAAATGCTCCAACAACTAAGAGCAAACACAATTGAAAGGGGTGGACAAATAGAAAGTCTCAGGCAAGAAATAGAAAATATAAGGAGGAACCAAATGGAAAATTTAAAACTGAATAATAACTGTAATTAAAAAATTTACTGAGATGTCAGCATCATGGCGGAGTGAGATTTCCTCTTTGAATCTCTGCCCCCTAAGACACAACAAAAACATCATTTGCCTACCAACAGAGGTCAATCAAACACTACAAAGGACTACTAAGAGATCTTTGCTGCGGTACATCTGACAGTGGAGGCACGGGAAGCCCCAAAGGACTGGAGGAGAGGTAGGGAAATCTACTCCCTCTCCCCACCCGATCAGGAAAGACAGCATGGTTCACAGACAGAGGGGGAGGGGTGGCCCTCTGCAGGGAAAGCTATCACCTGCAAGTGCTCTCACAGACTGTTGAGAGATCCCCACTGGGAAGCGACAATGAACTGTTGTGGGGGGCGCAGTCAACGCCTCAAGAGAGCCAGATAGTGAGGGAGAAAGGAAGCCCCCTGGGTCAGGCAGACGAAAGAGAGAACAGCACCCCCCACATGCCTGGTGCTTCAGCACAATCCCTCCGGAGACTGCAGCAGGCTCAGAACACACAGCTCGTGACCTCCACCCATTGGCGGCAAGTGGACACTGCAGGACCAGAAATTATCAAGATGAATAGCAAAGGTAAATCAGCCAGTGCTATACAAAAGTATCTTGTCTCAAGACCAAGAGGAAAATGACAAATACCCAGAAACCAACCGTGAAGGCACAGAAATCTATAACGTAAACAACAGAGAATTCAAAATAGCTATCATAAAAAAAACTCAACGAATTACAAGGGAACACACAGAAACAATTCAACAAATTCAGGAATTTCTTCACAAAAGAGATTGAAACCATAAAGAAAAACCAATCAGAAATGTTGGAGATGAAAAACACAATGGATGAGATAATGGAAAACCTGGAGTCTTTAAAGAGGAGAACTGACAATATGGAGGAAAGAATTAACATCATTGAGGACAGCCATGTAGAAACTCCAGATAGAGGAGGAGAGAGAACTGACTAAAAAGAAATGAAGAAATTTTTCGAGAAATATCAGACTCAATGAGGAAAAGTAACATAAGGATAATAGGTATGCCAGAAGGAGAAGAAAGAAAAAAAGGAGCAGAGAGTTTGTTCAAAGAAATAATAGCTGAGAACTTCCCTAACCTAGGGAAGGAGATGGAAATAACAGTGAATGAAGTCAATAGATCACCTAAAAATATAAACAGGAGAAGACGAACTCCACACCACATAGTAGCTAAATTAGCAAGCGTCAGTGACAAAGAAGCAAATTAAGAGCAGCTAAACAAAAAACCAAAATAACATAGAAAGGAAACCCCATCAGACTCAGCTGATTTTTTGACAGAAACTCTACAGGCTAGGAGAGACTGGAATGATATATTCAAAATCCTGAAAGACAAAAACTTTCAGCCAAGAATACTTTATTCAGCAAAAATATCCTTCAAATATGATGGAGAAATAACTCTCCCTGATAAACAAAAGCTAAGGGAGTTCATCACAAGACCCCCATTGCAAGAAATGCTCAAGAATGCCCTCAGGCCTGAAAAAAAACAAAATAGAAAGGGGATACAAAGTTTTGAGCAAGGAGAAAAGCAAGGAGACGAAACCAGAAAAACTAGTTGGAAAACATCAAAAATGAATTTAAACTCATCACGGTAAACACACACAACACAAGATGGAATAAGTGGTGACAACAACAAATTAGAAGGGGAAGAGGAAAGGGATCAAATCAACTTAGTCGAAGAAAATAAGAGGCATCAGAAAATAGACTGTCTTAACCAGGAGATCTTTTATATAAACCTCATGGTAACCACTAAACAAATAACCAGAAGAGAACCACATCTGACAAATAAAGAGAAAACTAAGAGAATCATCATGCAGAACTACCAAACTGAATTGGCAGTCAGAAACACATGGGACAAGAAATGAAGGAAATGCAAAAGAACCAGGAAATGAACAATAAAATAGCAACATTAAACCCTCATATATCAATAATCACTCTAGATGTAAATGGATTGAATTCTCCAATCAAAAGACACAGAATGGCAGGGTGGATTAAAAACCAAGATCCAACAATTTGCTGCCTCCAGGAAACACATCTCAGCTCTAAAGACAAACACAGACTCAAAAGGGTGGAAGACGATACTCCAAGCTAATGGCAAACAAAAGAAAGCAGGAGTTGCCATACTTACATCAGACAAAGTAGACTTCAAGATAAAAAAGGTAACGAGAGACAAAGAAGGGCAATATATAATGATAAAAGAGACATTTCTCCAAGAAGACATATCACTTCTAAATATCTATGCACCCAACACAGGAGGACCAAAGTACACAAAACAACTACTAAAATACCTAAAAGGAGATATTAACAACAACACAATAATAATAGAGGATCTTAACACCCTCCTTACATCAATGGATAGATCATCCAGACAAAAAGTCAATGAGGAAATAGAGGACTTAAACAAAAAACTAGACGCAATGGACTTAGTAGATATATACAGAGCACTCCACCCCAAAACAGCAGAGTACACATTCTTCTCAAGTGTGCATGGAACATTCTCAAAGATAGACCATATATTAGGAAACAAGGCAAACCTTGATAAATTTTAGAAGATTGAAATCATTACAAGCATCTTTTCTGATCATAATGCTGTGAAACTAGAAATCAACTGCAAGGAAAAAACTAGGAAAGGGACAAAGATGTGGAGACTAAACAACATGCTACTGAACAACCAATGGGTCGTTGATGAAATTAAAGGAGAAATCAAAAGCTATCTGGAGACAAATGAAAAGGAAAATACACCATACCAACCCATATAGGATGCAGCAAAAGCCATCCTGAGAGGGAAATTCATAGCAATGCAAGCCCACCTTAACAAACAAGGAAAATCCCAAATAAATAACCTTAAACTATACCTAACAGAATTACAAAAAGAAGGATAGAGAAAGCCCTGAATTAGCAGAAGGAGGGAAATAATAAAAATCAGAGCAGAAATAAATGAAATTGAAATGAAAAAAACAGTAGACAGGATCAATGAAACAAAGAGCTGGTTCTTTGGGAAGATAAACAAAATCGACAAACCCTTAGCCAGACTCAGTAAGAAAAAAGGGAGAAGACTCAAATAAATAAAATTAGAAATGAAAGGGGAGAAATTACAATGGATATCACAGAAATACAAAGGATCATTAGAGACTGCTATGAAAAACTATATGCCAACAAATTGGACAACTTAGAGGAAATGGACAAATTCTTGGACTCATACAACCTCCCAAAACTGAATCAAGAAGAAATAGAGAATCTGAATAGACCAATCACAAGTAAAGAGATTGAAACAGTAATTAAAAACCTTCCCAAAAATAAAAGTGCAGGACCAGATGGCTTCCCTGGAGAATTTTACCAAACATTCAAAGAAGATGTAATGCCTGTTGTTCTCAAACTATTCCAAAAAATAGAGGAAGATGAAATACTTCCTAACACATTCTATGAGGCCAACATCTTTCTGATACCAAAGCCAGACAAGGACAATACAAAGAAGGAAAACTACCGGCCAATGTTGCTGATGAACATAGACGCAAAAGTCCTCAACAAAATATTGGCAAACTGAATACAGCAATCCATGAAAAAGATCTTATACCATGATGAAGTGGGATTTATACCTGGGATACAGGGATGGTTCAACATCTGCAAATCAATCGTGATATACCACATTAACAAAATGAAGGAAAAAAACCACATGATCATCTCAGTCGATGCAGAGAAGGCATTCGACAAGATCCAACATCCATTTATGATAAAAACTCTCAACAAAATGGGCATAGAAGGAAAGTACCTCAATGTAATAAGGGCCATATATGACAAACCTACAGCTAACATCCTACCCAACGGGGAAAAACTGAAAGCCATTCCTCTGAGGACAGGAACAAGACAAGGGCGCCCACTCACTGCTCTTATTCAACATAGTACTGGAAGTTCTGGCCAGAGCAATTAGGCAAGAAAATGGAATAAAAGGATTCCAAATAGGCAATGAAGAAGTGAAACTCTCACTATTTGCAGATGACATGATCTTATACATAGAAAACCCCCCAAAATCCATTGGAAAACTACCAGAAATAATGAACAACTACAGCAAAGTGGCAGGGTATAAAATCAACTTACAAAAATCAGTTCCATCTGATATTTTCTATAGAACGCTGATGATGAACTAACAGCAAGAGAACTCAAAAAGACAATCCCATTTACAATGGCAACAAAACGAATAAAATATTTGGGAATAAATTTAACCAGGCAGATGAAAGACCTATACAATGAAAACTATAAGACACTATTGAAAGAAATCGATGAAGACATAAAGAAATGGAAAAATATTCCACGCACATGGATTGGAAGAATAAACATAGTTAAAATGTCCATACTACCTAAAGCAATCGACAGCTTCAGTGCAATCCCAATCAGAATCCCAATGTCATTCTTTACGGAAATAGAACAAAAAATACTGAAATTTGTACGAGACAACAAAAGTCTCCAAATAGCTAAAACAATCCTGAAAAAAACGAGCAAAGCTGGAGGCATCACAATCCCTGATTTCAAAATATACTGTCGAGCTATAGTAATCAAGACAGCATGGTACTGGTACAAAAATAGACATACAGATCAGTGGAATAGAACTGAAAGCTCAGAAATAAAACCACACACCTATGGACAGCTAATCTTCGGCAAAGGAGCGAAGAACATACAATGGAGAAAGGGAAGTCTCTTCAATAAATGGTGCTGGGAAAATTGGACAGCCACATGCAAAAGAATGGAAGTAGACCATCTTCTTTTGCCCTACACAAAAATCAACTCAAAATGGATTAAGGACCTGAAAGTGAGACCTGAAAGTATAAAACTCCTGGAAGAAAATATAGGCAGTACACTAATTGAGATCGGTCATAAAGGGATCCTTTCAGATTCCATGTCCACTTTGACAAGGGAAACAAAAAGAAAGAAACAAGTGGGACTTCATCAGACTACAGAGCTTGTATAAGGCAAACGGAACCAGGATCAAAATGAATAGACAACCCACCAGCTGGGAGAAAATGTTCGCAAATCGTATATCCGACAAGGGATTAATCTCCATAATATATAAAGTACTCACACAACTGAACAACAAAAAAACAAACAACCCGATCAAAGAATGGGCAGTGGATATGGACAGACATTTTTCCAAGGATGATATACAGATGGCCAATAGACACATGAAAAGATGTTCACCATCACTAATCATCAGGGAAATGCAAATCAAAACTACGCTAAGATATCACCTTACACCTGTTAGAATGGCTCTAATCACCAAGACAAAAAACAACAAATGTTGGAGAGATTGTGGAGAAATGGGAACCCTCATTCACTGCTGGTGGGAATGCAAACTGGTGCAGCCTCTATGGAAAACAGTATGGAGATTCCTCAAAAAATTAAAAATAGAAATACCTTATGATCCAGCAATCCCACTCTTTGGCATCTACCCAAGAGACCTGAAATCAACCATCTCAACAGGCTTATGCACCCCTATGTGCATTGCAGTATTATTCACTATAGCCAAGAAGTGGCAGCAACCCAAGTGTCCCTCGACTGATTATTGGATAAAGAAGATGTAGTGTGTGTGTGTGTATATATATATATATATATATATATATATATACACACACAGTGGAATTCTACTCAGCCATAAGAAAAGACAGAATTGTCCCATTTGCAACAACATGGATGGACCTAGAAGGTATTATGTTAAGTGAAATTAGCCAGAGAGAGAATGAGAAACACTGAGTGATCTCAGTCATATGTGGAATATAAACTACTAGCACATGAACTGAGAGGCCTGGTTGGTGGTTATCAGGCGCAAGGTGGGTGGAGGATGGGCACAAGTGGTGACGGGATGCATCCATATGGCGATGGACAAATAATAATGTACAACTAAAACCCCACAATGTTATAAACTATTAAGACATAAATAGAAATGAAAAATAAAGGTAAAGAAAAAACTCAGTGAAGAGGGGCCCAGCCCTTTGGCCAAGTGGTTAAGGTTTGGCGCACTCTGCTTTAGTGGCCTGGGTTCCCGCATTCAGATCCCAGGTGCGGACCTACACACTCATCAGCTTTCCTGTGTTGGTGTGCCACATACAAAGTAGAGGAAGATTGGCCCGGGCATTAGCTCAGGGCTAATCTTCCTCATGCCAAAGGAAACAAAGAAAGAGGAAGATTGGCAACAGATGTTAGCTCAGGTCAAATCTTCCTCAGGAAAAACAAAGAAACAACAATAACAAAAACTCACTGAACAGACTCTAGGTGAATGATAATGAGAAAGGAACAGGTCAGTGAACTTGAAGATTAATCAATAAAAAATTTCCACTTTGAACAATAGAAATATGGGGGAGAAAAAACTCTATAGAGCCTCAGATTACTGTGCAGCAACATCCAGAAGGTCTAACATTTGTGTAATCTGAGTCCCAGGAAGAAAAGGGAAAGATTCCACTTCATAAAAACTGTTTAAGGAAATTATCACTGGAAGCTTTCCAAAGTAGGCGAAAGACATAAATATGACAGATTCAAGAAGCTCAGTGGACCCCAAAGAAGATAAACCCAGAGAATTCCAAGGCCAGATGCAGCCTATAATGCACTGATTAGTCATAAATCATGACTCCTCTTTGTCTAGTTATATATCTCAGCACTCCTAACCTGTTAAAATATATATAACCAGAGGAAAGAAAGAAACTGCATCTTAATCTTTTTATTTTAATGCCTAGAACACTGACTAAATATTTGTGCAATAAAGTAATACATTTTAACATAACTATTTCTAACATTTTTGTGTCCTAGTTAAAGGTAGCACATGGTTCCTCCCGTAAGTCAGGACAAATCTGCCTCTTTACAAAGTGATACTTCATAAACCATGGGAATTTCATCCTATTCGTCCTGCTGATCTTTTTTGTGTTTATCTAAAGGCAAAATATAGTGGATTTTCGCAATATTGTCGAACAAGAAGGAAGTTAGGTATTGAAGTTGGGAAAAAGTGTGATATCTTGCCCAACACAAAACGTTTTTAATGGTGAGTTCAGGAATGCAGTCTATGTGTTGGCTGGGCACATCTATGCTGTGTACAATGGCAAGTCCTTTGCGTGATAAAGCCTGCCTTCCCTTATTCTCCAAGTGTTCTGTGGCTTGTGAAATAGTGCTTCTTTGGAATTTTACTAAAGTTGGACAGTAAAACATGTGAATGTATGAAGCGTGATGGTGCTTCAAAATTCTTCACTTTTCAGAGCCTGAAGATGATTCAGACCAAGCATCAGGAATTGGGACAATTTTTACAAAATTTCATGTGATATCAGTTTAGAGAATGGTTTTTCTTACTGCTTTTTCTGAAAACAAAAACTTTTTAATGTCTGCCACCACGGGAGATTATAAATTCAGAAAACACAGTTTTTATTCATTTTATTTTAAATGTAGATCCTTTTCTCTACTCTGGTTTGTTTTTTTACCATGTATCAACTTTAATCATTTTAGTGAATTACCGGGAGATTTCTCAAGCAGACATAATCCTGATGACTTGGTCTTAAATAAATCACACTGATTATTAGACAATGAATGATATTTAAAACAATTTTCTTCACAATGTGCTAGGTCTCTTTTTTTGTTTATTGTTACCAGACCCAAACTAGACTCATTCTTTATTGTTCTTTTTTAGATCACACCCTTTTTGGTTGCTGTTTACAGCTAGTATAGGACTTTTCTATCCATTATACTTGAGTTTTTTTGATCTTTATAGCCAGCTGATTCATAATTTTACTTCACTCCCTATATCTAAATTTTGGCAGAAGTTGGTTGATGGAATTATAACTAGCATTCTTTTGTTCTGGTTTTTTAAAATATTAACTAACATTTAATGAATACTCATCAGGTAGAGGGCTCTTGTTTGTTTTTATTTTTCAAAAATTGTCAAAAACTACTAGATGCTTACATTTTAAGCCCAGCAATTTATTGTAAGTAGCTTCCCTTTACTACAAAAACATTGAAAAATGTTTATTTTTAAACTTGTAATTTTTCTCAATAATCTATATTTTGTATACAAAAGATGAATTCGTAAGTCTTTAAGCCTTGAGAATAAGAATTGAATATAATTTTTTCCTGAAATTCCTATCTTCCATCCTGTCTTACAAAAGATGCAAAATGTTTTATGTATGTTTTGTTTTATTCATCATTTACCTAATCTCATTTCACAAATGATTTGTGGTAACTGCTTGCTTGTGCTCTCTTTCTCTCTCATATACACACACACACACACACACACACACGCACACATGCACACACACACAGTCTCTTTCTCTGTCTCACATATACAGTCATCCACCTCATTATGACGCTTCGGTCAACAACAGACTGCATATATGACGGTAGTCCCATAAGATTAGTACCATATAGCCTGAGTGTGTAGTAGGCTACAACATCTAAGTTTGTGTGAGTACTGTAGGGGAAGGAGAAATTTTCCTCTACACTTCTAGGTTCTTCTGATTGGTCTTAAGAGTTAAGTTGACATGAGGCAATTTAACAGGAGAAAAACAAACAGAAGTTTAGTAACATGTATACGTGGGAGAAACCCAGCAAAACCGAGTAATTTGCCAACATGGACAAAGCGCTCACCATAAATACCATCCTCAGCTAAGGACAAAAGAAGATGTGGGGAGAGTCAGGGACTTCAAAGGGAAGGAAGGCAATTCACAGGTATGTGAAAAGGAGCAAACATTTGGAAAACCAGTGTTTGCTTGGCCACACAGAAACAGAAGAACACAGAGGGGAGCCCAACAAACAGGCTTTTCTAGTTTCCTGCCTGTCTACCACCTGGTTCATGTCATGCTAAGGAGATAGCTGGCTTCCTGAGAAAGGCTTTTTTAATTTCAATTCTTTTAGTCAGTTAAGGGCGAGGTAACAAGAAAAGCTTTCTTAGTCTTTTGTTTCTTAATATAATCAGCCTAAAATAATCCTCATTTTAAAAAGACACATTTTGGGGTGGGTAAATTTGTTTCCCTTCAGTGTATTCTATGATTTTGCACAATGAAAAATTATTTAATGATGCATTTCTCAGATTGTGTCCCCGTCATTAAGTGACACATGACTGTACACCCAAAATATGCAGAATTTTGGCTTTTTAAAAAATAATTGAAGATATTTAATAGTTTAAATAATCAGGAGTAAGATTCACAGTCAGTATGTGTGTAAGATCCTGTGTATTGACATTCCAATTCAGAAAAAGTTATTCTATGAGAGAACAAAGTAATTCAGTCTAAGTACTGTACTCAACCATGTGATGTTTTATCTAATTGAATGGTAATATTCGGACTTTCCAAATAAATAAATATATTGTGTGTCTTTCAGGAAATTCTGTATGCATATTTTTACTCGAAACTGGGTTTTGGGTAAGGATTAGGCAGCAAAGACCTTGTTGCCATTTAAGATCAGATATATATATGAGATCAGAGCATGTATTTTTTGATCATCAAGTAAGCCTAGAGTAGAACTAAAGTGGTGTTATGGACATGATGTTCCTCAGCGGGATCATATGTGAATAGCTGACAACCCCCATCCCACCCCAATCCCCCATACATCTTCACATGGAGATTTGTAGAATGTCAGGGGCCTATGAAATAACCTGCATTTGGGGGGAAGAAAAATACTCTTCAAGCCCACTACTTCATCCCAACACATACCCCATCCTCAGTCTGCCCTACCTACATGACTTCACAATTTAGTAACAATCATCTATCTCTAGTTTGTAAGTACTGTGTTCTGATTTTTATATTAGGTACATAATTTGATCTTCCTCATTACTTGCTTTGCTTATCTTATAAATAATAGTGAACTAGTATTGTTACCAAGCAAGGGAGCCTGCTACCCAGTGCACATAAAAAGCCGATACTATGGCACTGGTTTTTGAGAAAAGACTTGATTGCGAGGTTGTCTGGCAAGGAGACAGGAGGCAAGGCTCTCAAATCCATCTTCCCGATCCAGGGTTTGGGGTGAAATTTAAGAAGTTAGGGGCAACAGGCTGCTATGTGGAAGTACTAGCAGGGCAGGTTTTGATTGGAGGGCTTTAAACATTTATGGTAAGGTGTGGAAATGGGCTGTAACACTGGATCTTCCTAGACAGTGGACCCCATGCTTCTAAACAGAGTCTGACTTTCAAGTTCCAGTTGTGTGCCAGTCCTTCAGATCTGTTGGGGGAGAATCTTTGGTTCCGGGTGTTATTTCAGGTCAAATTTTTCATACACGTTTAATGTTTCATATGTGTCCCCAACTCATTGTCTTCCTCTTTTGACTACCTTTCCTCTTATACTTGGTAAAGCAGCTAGAGTTACTCCTGTCCCTTATCTACTGTGTCTAATCAATTGATCACATACTGTTTATCCTGCCTTATTAATATCCTTTGCTATCCATTCCTTCCTCTTCGTCTTCCTGACGCTTTCATAGTTCAAGCCTTTACTGTCTTTCCCTGAATTACAGCGAGAGCCTTCCCATTGCTCTCCTTACCTCTATTTTCACAACTTACCATATACCCAAGCATTTCTAAAGACAAAGTGGTCTTTTAACTGTTTAAGTCATGTTCCTGCTTAGTAGTCTTAAGTGGCACTGACTTAGCTGCTAGCCTCTCCACCCAAGCACCTCCTGTGGCCCTCATGTGCCTCTAGCTGTACCAGACTGTTTTGGGTTCTTAAGAAATACCGGAGGAGTTTGTCTTTGCAAAGGCAAGTATCTTACTTCCTTTTCCTTCTCTGCTTGTTGAACTACATTTTTTTTTGGTGAGGAAGATTGTTGCTGAGCTAACATCTGTGCCAGTCTTCCTCTATTTTGTATATGGGACGCTGCCACAGCATGGCTTAGTGAGTGGTGTGTAGGTCCACGCCTAGATCTGAACTTGCGAACCCTGGGCCACTGGAGTGGAGTGCGCGAACTTAACCACTATGCCACAGGGCTGGCCCCAAACTACTTTTTTTAAAATAATTATTTTAAGGGCTGGCCCAGTAGTGTAGCGGTTAAGTTCGCACACTCCGCTTTGGTGGCCCGGGGTTTCGCGGGTTCGGATTCCAGGCTCGGAGGGACGCACCGCTTGTCAAGCCATGCTGTGGCGGCGTCCCATATGAAGTAGAGGAAGATAGGCACGGATGTTAGCTCAGGGCTGGTCTTCCTCAGAAAAAAAAAAGAGGATTGGCAACGGATGTTAGCTCAGGGCTAGTCTTCCTCACACACACGCACAAAATAAACAAACAACAGTAAAAAAAAAAATAATAATAATAAAAAAATTTTATTGAGGTCATATTGGCTTATAACTGTGTAAATTTCAGTTGTACATTATTATATTTCAGTTTCTGTGTAGACTGCATTGTGTTTACCACCAATAGTCTAGTTTTTATCCATCACCATACATATGTGCCCCTTTACCCCTTTCACCCTCCCCCCACCTCATTCCCCTCTGGTAACCACCAATCTGTTCTCTTTATCTGTGTGTATGTTTGTTTGTTTATCTTCCACATATGAATGAAATCATATGGTATTTGTCTTTTTCTGACTTATTTTGCTTAGCATAATACCCTCAAAGTCCATCCATGAAATTGCAAATGACACAATTTTGTCTTTTTTTATGGCTGAGTAGTATTTATACCACATCTTCTTTATACATTCATCCCTTAATGGGCACTTGGAAGATTGGCCCTGGGCTAACATCTGTGCCCATCTTCCTCTACTTCACGTATGGAATGCCTGCCACAGTATGGCTTGATAAGCGGTGCGTAGGTCTGTGCCTGGGATCCGAACTTATGAACTCTGGGCTGCCAAAGTGGAGCGTGTGAACTTAACCACTATGCCACCAGGCCACCCCCCCTAAAATTCTCTTTAGAGAATAAAATAATTATGAAAATGAGAAATTGTGTATCAATATGCTTTCTCTTATCCTATTCTGTCTTGGCTGTTATAGTATTGTCAGTTTCTCATAGTTTAGATACTTTGAGTATGGCATGAAGGTAGATATAAAGATTTCCTAAAAGTGCTGTTATGTAAATCTGTCTTTGTAATTATCCTTATCATAGTCTTTACAAACTAAAAATGAAAGTCCCCAGACTTTTTGCCTAATTTCTGTAACACAGGGAAATATTATTTAAAGTAGTTTAGAGACATGGACTTAAACAAAGGTTGCCTAAGGGTATGACTACTCAATCTTGAAACTGTTTAAAAATGGGGAGTTAAAACCTAAATGATTGTTTTTAAAAAGTAATACCAAAAAATGCATTTCTGTTTCATTCTTACTTTCATTAATTTGAATGAGTTTTGGGTTGATTGTGGGCATTTGGTGGTATGTCTGTGTATAGGATCTTAAATTTAGATCATCCAGCTATTTTATGTGATACTTTCTAGACTATTAATTGTTAAATATTTTAAAGATAACATAATATGAAATAAAATCCAAGATCACTTAAGAGAACGGCAAATCACCAATATTCTTGCTATCCTACTATAAACTATTTTTATTCATATTCTTTTCTTCAAATGGTCAGAATGTGAATACGCTTTTAATGAGTATTTATAGTATTTTGTTATTTCATGTTTTATTTAAGATTACATCATAAATATTTTCCCCTTTTATACAGTATAGGCTTCATGATAGACAGAGTATCTACGTAGATGCTGGTACCATTCTCATTATGGTAGAGAAAATAGGTGATTATGGTTAGTTAGTTTCTAGGCAAGAGTTTTGTTTGAGTTTGATATGAGAGAGACTTGCATAAGTTTGTAGTCTGCTGGAGAGGGAGATTTTTCCAATGCAGAGGAGCAAAGGAGCAAGGTTTAAGTACTTGGGAAGTTGGAGCAAAGTGGAAGTGGAAACTTCTGAGTAGAAGGAATACCCCTTTTCCCCGTGAAGTGAAGGGAATAAGCTGTGTGTTCAGATAAAAGTTCCTGGTGGCCTGAGAGTTTACTGGAAGTATTTTTGGTAATTCTTTGTAATCCCTATTACTTTAATCTTTACTGTGTTATAATAATCCATCTGTACTTGGAAAAAATAATCAATTTTCTTCTTTTAGCTTAAAATTTTTTTAAAGGAAAATTTCAAACATATACAAAAGTAGAGAGAGTATAATGAGCTTCCATGAACCCATCACCTAGCTTCAATAGTTATTCTGATAGCTTTTTAATAATTTTCTTTTTAATGATTTAAAAATATTTAACCCTTTAATCCATCTATGTTTATTTTGCAAGAGTTAGATTACTGAATACTGTTTATTAAAGTAAGCCATCCTTACCCTGTTCTATTATGAAGTGTGTAGTCTACTAACCTGTAGTTTTTTTATGCCAATGTAACATCATTTAAATTATTTTAATAGGCTTTAAACTCATATAATTGTATTATATTATAAATGTGTATAATAATTTAAAAAATTGATGGTATTATCAATATTTAAAATTGTATATTACTATTTAATATGTTTTAATATCTATAGATAAAGTAGAGATTCTTGGGTTTTAGCTTCGTTTTCAAAATTAGGATAGTAACTCTTTTAATAAGTCAAAATTTTTATTGGTAAACTTTTTTTAAATTAAGGAAAGACAAACCTAAAGAATTCCTCATATGTATTCATTTGTTCAGTAAATATTTGAGTACTACTGTGTGCTCTAATTCTAATTTAATTCAGAGTTCTAATTCAAATTGTAGAAATCTAATTCTAATTCTAATGTGACTGTTGTGACTAATATCATATCTGAATAAATCGGTATAAAAATGTTTGACCTTAAAGTATTTCTTTGAGTTAGTCTCGGTGTTTTAGTACTTTTGTTTTTTTTTCTGGCTGAGGAAGATTCACCCTGAGCTAACATCTGTTGCCAATCTTCCTCTTTTTGCTTGAGGAAGATTTGCCTTGAGCTAACATCTGTTGCCAGTCTTCCTTTATTTTTTGTATGTGGGTTGCCACCACAGCATGGCCACCTACAAGTGGTGTAGGTCCACTCCTGGGAACTAAACCCAGGCTGCCAAAGTGGAGCATGCTGAACTTAACCACTGGGCCGTGGGGGTGGGCCCTGTGTGTTAGTATAATTTTTAGTTCTGCTTTTACCACTCCCTATTAAATTGGAGATAATTAGGTCATGTCTCTCAAAAACTATATAAATGACTGAGTAAAATTTTCTGGGACATTTTACGTATGTTTCACATCACTCTGGATCTGAGTCTTGAGGAAAAAATGAAAGACAGTGATGTGTAGGATAATCATAATGATGGATAGAATATCTTTGGTTGACTCTAGGCTTATAATGACAAATTCACAAATTATTTAGAAGTGGAGAGAGGCTTTAGACTCTCAACTATACAGAAGAGTAAAACAAAGCCCTAAGTAAACGAAGTCAGTGGAAGTAAGCGTATGATAGTTTTCATACTTACTGTTTGTTTTCTTTAGACCCATTTATATCATTGAGACCCCTGGCATTTTTTAGCTGGCCTACCTAGCAAGTGAAAAATAGGTTAAACTAACAGTTTAAAATGTGAATAATATACTAATTAATTACAATCTGACGGTTCTGTGGAGAAATAGGCTTTCTTACAGTTGGTGTACTTCTCCCAGTATGTGTTTCTTCATTCTTCAAAATACAAGTGTTTCAGTGGTGCAGTATTCATGATTCTGTATTTGTTTTTGTCTCTCTCATTACAGGTTCACGTCAGAGCTGGCCTTTTTCATGGTACTGAACTCCTGTGTAAAACCGTCGTAAGCTCAGAGATATCAGGGAGAAATGATCACATTTGGAATGAACTACTGGAATTTGATATTAATACTTGTGACCTGCCACGAATGGCTCGATTATGTTTTGCTGTTTATGCAGTTTTGGATAAAGTGAAAACAAAGAAATCAACTAAAACTATTAATCCCTCTAAATATCAGACCATCAGGAAGTCTGGGAAAGTGGTAATTATATACTAACCTCTGAAAAAAATTTTTATAATGGAATAATAATAATATAATGGAGTAATTCTAAGACCTTTTGAAATAATGGAATAATAGAAGTAAAATTATATCATGTAACTTTGGTCCCTAAGAACTGATTTCAAAAAGACAGTATATCTCTATTTTTGTGTCCTGTTCATTCATTTCTCTTTTGCAAGTTTATTTTAGTAAATACCACACTATAAGTGTTCTATTATGAATCTAATACTTTTTAGAAGATATAGAGAAAAACAGATGAGGAGATTTAAAAAATTACAGGTCCACAGTCTCTTAACTAAAATTCCAGGTGCCAGATACATTTGAAAATTCAGAATTTTGTGCATTTTAGAAAGATCATAGATTGTACTTCACTCAACATACCTTGTAGGATCTGGGACACAAATCTGTAATCAAACACATCAGTGTCTAGCAGCGAAATATATGGAAATTGAAACTAAATGAGACAAATGAAGACTATCAATTAGCTTCATGTTATTTCTAGCCATGTTTTACTATAGAATAAGTTATGAACAAACCTTTAGTTTCCACAGTTTGTTGGATTTTGAAATTGTGGATAAGGGATAGTGGACCTTTACTCATATTCTCAACTTCTGTTTCATATTTTTTAGTCAGGTCTTTTTTGTTTTCTTCTTACTTTATGAAAACTTTTTTTAAGGGATAGGGACATGAGTTTTATATGTTTAAAAAAACTGGTTACTATATTTAATGTATGTGAATTTGTATCCTTTTATTCTTAACATGAGAATGTAAGCATTTCCTCTGGTTAATTATCATAGTTTTTAAAAAAATAAACTTTAGGGGCTGACACGATGTTGTAGTGGTTAAGTTCACATGCTCTGCTTCGGCATTCAGGTTCGGATCCCGGGCATGGACCTACACACCACTCATCAAGCCATGTTGTGGCAGCATCCCACATACAAAATAGAGGAAAATTGGCACTGATGTTAGTTCAGCAACAATCTTCCTTAAGCAAAAAAGAGGAAGATTGGCAACAGATGTTAGCTCAGGGCCAATCTTCCTCACTAAAAAATAAATAAATTTTAATGTCTAAAAAGTCACAGAAGAGTTACTTCCTCTGTTTTTCTTCCACTGATGTAGAATTTTGCTCAAACCATTCGAGTATTTATAAGGTATTTTGATAGACTGTGTCCAAGTTAATTAGTCTGAGTGTCTACATAAAAGTCCTATCAGCTTGGTGCTTCCTTTTTAGAAATATAAATAAATTCTGTAATACCTGGAGACATTGCCTTCTTCTTCATTAAGATTTATATATGCTGAAAGATCTTAAAACATACCACCTGAGGGGCCAGCATGGTGGTGTAGTGGTTAAGTTCGCCCATTCTGCTTTGGCAGCCCAGGGTTCACAGATTCAGATCCCGGGCTTGGACCTTCGCACAGCTTGTCAAGCCATGCTGTGGCAGGTGTCCCACATATAAAAAGTAGAGGAAGATGGGCACAGATGTTGGCCCAGGGCCAATCTTCCTCAGCAAAAAGAGGATTGGCAACTGATGTTATTAGCTCAGGGCTGGTTTTCCTCGTAAACAAACAAACAAAAAAACATACCACCTGGCATTATATCACAATATTTTCTTGAATCATTAAAAATGCCTCATCATTTTCAATGGCTATACAATAATTTCTATTTTTGGATATACTATTTTATTGTGAGACATTAAATGACTTTTAGAGTTTTCTTGAATCATTATAAAATGTTGAACATTTCCGTATGTATATCTTTTTATTTTCAATGGTTTTTTTGGAAATCATCTAGAAGTGTAGAAGTTTCTAGAACTAACATTATTGAACACAAGGTGTGTACATGTTCACACCTTAAAGTTCATTCTTATCACATTTATGCAATGATATCTTTTTCAACAGCATTATCCAGTAGCGTGGGTAAATACAATGGTTTTCGACTTTAAAGGACAGTTGAGATCTGGAGATGTAATATTGCACAGCTGGTCTTCATTTCCTGGTAAGATTTACATCTGAATCCTTAGTGTTAAAGAGTAACTTTTGCCATGTGGACTAGCTAATGTTTCTTTATGACTTACTTTTTTCCATTTAGTAAAGAAACCATCGTTTTGTATCTTTGTTTATTCTAAAACAGATTTCCATGGATTACTTTAATATATTCAAAAGTGATTTGTATTTGAATATATTTGTTATTTCAATGCATGTGTTCTCCCTTTAAACATTTTATTTTTATAGGTTTTTGAGAAATTCTTCTATGGAACAATGTCTTCTTTATAACAACCTCTCCTGCTCCTAATTGTACTAAATTTCTACACTGATAGAATGAACATTCACTACAATGGGAGAAATAGTCAAAACATTTATTCTTTAGTTGACTTTAGCCTGAAATTTGAGCTAAGAGGAGCACCTTCCACATGCCTGTATTTCTCAAATACTAATCAGAGTACCCTATAAGGTAGATGGTTTTATCCTCATTTTACAGATGAGGAGAGTGAAGCTCAGAGATAATAAGTTAGTCAATTTTATATAATTGATTCAAACCTGAGATTTGTACAAGACTGCTCGACTCTTTCCGTTATTCCAAACTGCTTTCCCAAATGTTGGAAATTTTTAGTGTAAACTTTGCATTATAATAGTAGTTTTCTTTTTTTTTTTCTGTCTTCATAGCTGGTTAATTAGTAAAATTGTGTACTTACTTGCATTTTTAAATTATTTTGTGGGTGATAAGCATTTGAAAATGTTTATCTGTTAGTTGCTACATGAGAAATTCTTTTTGGATAATCAGTTATCCATGGGCATATTTATAAACTCCTCACTATCTAATATTTTATGTGTGTGTATATTCTTATGCCTACTCTTTCCTGCATATACCTCCAATAATTTTTGCTAATCACATTAGTCTCCAAGTATAGGAGAGCAGTCAGAGTGCATTTAAACATTTCTTAAGAGGAACTGTAGGTTCATTTCACCAGTATACTTTTTTGAACATCTTAATTAAACTCACGCATGTTTTCCAGAATCACCAAGCAACTTGACTGGTATTTTTATTTTTATTTATTTATTTTTTTGTGTGAGGAAGACCAGCCCTGAGCTAACATCTGTCGCCAATCTTCCTCTTTTTGCTGAGGAAGACTGGCCCTGGGCTAACATCCGTGCCCATCTTCCTCTACTTTATATGGGATGCTGCCACGGTGTGGCCGACGAGCAGTGCATCGGTGGGCGCCCGGGATCCAAACCCGCCAACTCCGGGCTGCCAAGCATGGACTAAACTGCTGCGCCACTGGGCGGCCCCTTGACTGGTATTTTTAGAAAAACTTTTGGTGGTATTAACTTAGCATGCCATAAACCTGACTTTATCTCTAACAAAATGTAAGATGAGAAATAATAAATGAATACATTTGCCCTGCATGTGTCAACTCTAGAATTATCACATTTATCCTAGTAGGAGCAAGCTAGAAACAAAGGAACCACAAATAATCTGTAATCTAGAGTTCCTAAATCATCATTAAAAGGTATATAATCACATTTATTGGTTCCTTTTGTGTCTTTCCAGAATTCTTCATGTATACGCTAGGAAATACAAATGTAGATTTCAGTTTTTCTCCCTGTTCTTCCACAAAATAGCATATTCTGTGTAGTGTTCTGCTCTTTGCACTTTTAACCTTGTCTTTCTACGTAGAGCGTTGCTGCTGCTGCTTAAAGCAGAGTTATCTTTTGATGGTATTAACAGTGTTATAATGAATAAACTTGCTTGTGTGCGGGTGTATGTCTAAGATAAATGCCTAGAGGTGGGTTGAATCTAAGAATACATAACAGTTGTAATTTTGATAAATCATCACAAATTGTTAGTTCCTACAGATTGTACCAATTTGTACTCTTCATTTGTAATAGAGTGCCTTTTTTGTGATTATTTTTAAGCAAGGTTACCTTTATATGTTTGGGGCTGATAGGAGTACTAAAGTGCTACATTTGACTTTAGGTAAGTGGCAGAAGGACAAATAAGTATAATGCTACTAGATGGCAAGTATAGGATTGTAATTTGCTGAGAAATCAGCTTTAGAGGTGTATAAATTATGAGAATTGCTTCTGTCCAAGTGAAATGGAATCTATCAAATGTGAGAATATTAAGCAAGAGGAGCACAGGATTGATTATGGAGCTGAAATTTGTAAATACTTTGTAAAGATTTTCTAGCTTTGGGAGATAATTATGAGTGTGCTTACTATTTGGACATTAGGCCTAGACAGAAAGGACTTTTCTTTTATTTCCCCAGGAAGTACAGAGAGGACAACTGTGCTAAAAATCAGTATAGGAAAAGAGAAATTAGTTTGGAGAGGGGAGATTTTAGATTGTATTGCCAACTGTTCTCTTCTTGAGTTTATGTCTCTTCAGTAGTTTACCTGTCTGTGAAATGAGAAAGTTATATTATGTGAACTCCAGGGTTTCATGACAACACTGAAATTCTTAGATTCCCATGCACAGTTCTATGAATGGACCATGTTTAGGTTGGTAGAGAAGAGGAAGGAGTGCCTTGAAGAAAGAATCAGCTGGTGAGATTAAAGGAGTACCACTTGAATGGAGTGTTACAGAGACTACCAGTGAAGGTTAACTGTATCAGCAGTTATGGGATAATAAAGGAACATTAACAAATTAGATTTGTTAATAGGAGTGTCATTGATGACTCTCACAATATTGGTTTGGGTACTGTGATGAATGTGGAAATCAGATTACATGTGATTAAGAAATCTATATATAGGGGCTGACCCGGTGGTGCAGCAGTTTAGTTCACGCTTGGCAGCCCGGGGTTCGCGGGTTCGGATCCCGGGCGCCTGCCGACACACTGCTTGTCAGCCATGCTGTGGCAGCGTCCCATATAAAAGTAGAGGAAGATGGGCGTGGATGTTAGCTCAGGGTCAGTCTTCCTCAGCAAAAAGAGGAGGATTAGCAATGGATGTTAGCTCAGGGCTGGTCTTCCTCACCAAAAAAAAAAAAAAAAAAAAAAAAATCTATATATAGTGATGCATTGTTTAACGCCAGGGATATGTTGTGAGAAGTGCATTGTTGGGTGATTTTTGTCATTGTGTGAACTAGAGTATAGCCTATCACACAGTTAGGCTATATGGTACTAATATGGGACCATTATCATATATGTCTGTCATTAACTGAAATGTTGTTATGTGATGCATGACTGTACAGTGATGAAATAATATTTCTTATGGGCCACCTAATTTTGATGGAGGGAGAGCAGTTCCAATTAACTTTTTTTCAAGATTGAGAATACTTAACAAATTTAAAGAAAGAGGGGAGGTAGCTATTAATTTTTGTTAACTTTCTAATTTCAAAGAGGTATATAAACTCACTTCAAATTTTGTGCCAAGCATTAACAGAAAATTCAAGGCTTACTGATATGATTGTCTGCCACACTTCCTTAGGTGACACACTTTTTAAGTAATTTTTGTGGTTGAAATACATTAAATTTTTTAGTTTAGTTTCAAAAATAGTTTCTTAAGAATCAAAATTATTTGCATTTTTTAGATGAACTTGAAGAAATGTTGAATCCAATGGGAACTGTTCAAACAAATCCATATACTGAAAATGCAACAGCTTTGCATATCAAATTCCCAGAAAATAAAAAACAACCTTATTATTACCCTCCCTTCGATAAGGTAAGCTAATTATTTAAAGGGCCATTACGTATGAAATAATTGAATTATTTGTTCCTGGCTCTCTATGTATTTTTAGTTTAAGCTCTATATGTCTGTTTCTCTTTGAAAATGTCACATTCATTGACAGCTTGGTTCAGTTGAAAGATCACTCAGCAGGGAGCCAACTCTGTTTAGTCCTGGCTTTGTCACTGACCAAGTGAGACATGGCATCTCTGGAGTTCAGTTTTCTCATTTATAAAATGAGGAAATCATAATTGTTCTCTGAGCTCCTTTTCTGCTTAAAAGGGCTATACATGCATTCATACGTAACTCTGAACATGTGAATACAGTACAACATGCCCAGCATGTTGGTTCAGAGATTAAAGACATAATCACTGCTGTGTTAGAGCTGGTATTCAAAGAACCGATGATTCAGTTGAATATTACTGTTAGTAAGACTTCCTAAGGTGCTATTATTTTTGTAGAATCTACAGCAAGGACTTTTGTTTCTAAACACATTTCCTTAGTATACAAGCTGCGTGTCTTGGGGATGAGGAGAGCATCTGGTGGGCTGAAAATAGGGCTTTGATAATTTACATGCTAAGAGAGCTAAGCTGTCATGTTTTATCTTCATTTTTGGCATCTTTGTTTCTGGTATGATTGATGCTGATTTTTGTGATAAAATCTTTGAGCAAATTCTCAGATAATAAACAAGAAGTTTCTTTTATTTCCTTAATCCATTTGAGAACAAGCTACCTTTAAAAATTGATGTTATACTAAGTAGTATTTAAATTAATCCACCTATAAACTTAATTGTATTTTAACGCTCAGCACTACCAGACCTGTTAGAGTAAATTTTTAAAGTAGTATGTAAATTAAATTTATGTAACTCAATGTTTCTTCTTTTACTTTCATTTTAATTGTTTTACCCACCTAAGAAGTAACTTTTGTTTCAAATTCTTCTAAAATGTTTTTCTGATCAGTAATATACGACCAGATTAAATTTTGTGATTATTGCAATAGAAATCCCAAATATGTCAAGAACCATATACCTTAGTGTACTTTGAGCAAAAAAAGGTACATTTTGGCTCATCCACTACATTTATGCTGTGGCTTTATTCCTTAGAATAGGAATTTATCCATAAGCTGTAGCTACTTGTGATACATTTAATAGTTCTAGCTATGACTTTTCTTGTGTTCAGTTATGTCAATAATCAGTTATAGTTTATTTTGGATCAAATGAGATGCTTGTTGAGGCATTTTTACAAATATTCTGTGAAAATAAAGTATTTTTAATCTAATGTTTCAAAAGAAGTCCAGTTTCTTTAAAATGTTTTATTTCAACATTGCTTAAGTCATCTACAACAGTCACTAAACTTTCCTTTTGCTTTTGTAATCCCTTGGAGAGTCTGTCTTTGAAGTCAATTTGGGACGGAGATTTTAGTCTTTAAATATGTTTATACTTACTGGTTTTCCTTTAATTATACAATTTATATATGATCATTGTAAAAAAATAATACAGATATAAACAGTGATATTTCTTGTATTCTTTTTATTTAATTTAATACTTTTTGCTGTAATGTCTTGCATACATTTTGCTTTCAAGTCAATTTTAATGGTTATTGCTTAATTTTTCAAGAATTTTCTTAATTCTTTCCAAGAATCAGTGCCCCTTTTGAACTTAATGAATTTTAACTTTTTTTTTTTTGGTGAGGAAGACCAGCCCTGAGCTAACATCCGTTGCCAATCCTCCTCTTTTTGCTGAGGAAGACTGGCCCAGGGCTAACATCCGTGCCCATCTTCCTCCACTTTATATGGGACGCCTCCATGGCATGGCTGACAAGCAGTGCATCGGCCGGCTCCCGGGATCGAACCCGCCAACCCCGGCTGCCAAACCGTGAACTAAACCGCTGCGCCACCTGGCGGCCCCTGAACTTAATGAATTTTAAAAATATTTTTAGACTCTCTCGACAATACTACTTTTGATGTCTGTTAATTCAGAAAAAACATAATGAAAAATGGCAAAAACTTATTCTACATTTAGTAACTCGTACCTGTCTACATTTTCTTAACCAGAATACATTTGCCTATATTAAAAAACTTTTTTCACATACATATGCTAGCCACTACTTATTTTATCTACAGACAGTCCTAGTGCATCCCATGAATCACAGTCCCTTATAGTAATACCATGGTTTACCAGTGGTCAAGAGTTTGAAGATTGGGGGGGCTGGCCCCATGGCATAGTGGTCAAGTCTGGTGTGGTCTGTTTCGGCGGCCCAGGTTTGCGGGTTCAGATCTTGGGCGCACACCTATGCCACTCGTTAAGCCATGCTGTGGTGGTGACCCACATACAAAATAGAGGAAGATTGGCACAGATGTTAGCTCAGGGCTAATCTTCCTCACCGAAAAAAAAAGTTTGAAGACTGGGAGTTGCTGCATAATACTGATTTGCATTTAAAACTCATGTTTATATTATAAAGTGTAGAAATGACAACCATATTACTTCCTTGTAGTCTAAGTACAAATGTAATGATTTACACTTAAAAGTTTACAAATATGAGAGCCAAAATTTAATTAAAAAAATTTTTTTAAACAGATTATCGAAAAGGCAGCTGAGATTGCAAGCAGTGATAGTGCTAATGTATCAGTAAGTATCAAGTTTTTAAAATTGCCCTTTCTTATTTTAAAGTTGTGCTCATTATTAGGTACCTTCATCTCATTTATGGTAATGAACTTTCAGAAGACCATACTCATATGCAGGAACAGTCTGAGTGTGCGTGAGTATGTACATACTAATGTTTTGTTAAATAGCAGCTGTGTGTAGGTGGTCTGTGTTTAGTGGTAAGCCCTTTTCCGATATGAGCATAAGTTCAGTAGCTAGTCTGTAAGGGATGCTGGACGCCTCAAAGATAAACAGTTGTTATTCAGTTGTATGAGGAGCCTGTAATTTTCTTGATTTCTCTCATGTAAGAGAGCAGATATAATCAGGCCAGGCTTTGCAGTGCTAGGGGACGCAGGTTTCTTCCATCTTGGTGCTTTGCCATATTTAACCTGTAGTTTTTATCTCATGGTTTAATATTGGTGCTTGAGCTTCCTACATTACTACGTTTCAGCCAGCAGGACCAGGAAAAGCAAGACTAGAGGCCACACCCATTCTTTTTGAGGATATCATTAATATGTCTCATTTCTGCTCACATATCATTAGCCAGAACTTAGTCACATGGCCATACCTAACTACAAGTGAGCCTGGGAAATGTGATCTTTGTCTTGGCTAAGAGTAAGAGACTCGAGTAACTAAAGGAAGAAGAGGAGAATGCATATTGAGAGACAAACAGCAGTCTCTGCAACTCAACACTGTTCCCATTGTTTCTGCCCAAAAACTACAAAATAGATTACTTTGTTTCCTTTGCTTACAATATATATATACTATTTCTACCATCTATACTTTTTAATGTAAATTTTTTTCTAGTTTAAGACTTTGCTGAGTTATCTGATAATCTCTTTTCACGTCATCTGTATACAACTTTTAAGTGTCTTTGGTAAAGCCATTCTCCATAGAATGGTAATTATGTAGAGGCTAGGAGGCAAAATGGAGATGATGTTTTTGTCATTTGCACAAAATCAAAGCACTGTTTCACATTGGCTAGGTCAGAAATGTCTGGCCCAGGCTGTCTTTTGCTTTGCCATTAAGAGTTCTCAAAAACTGCCATAGCCCCGCAGTACAAGTCATCTACTACTGCAAATACTTTGAGTAGTTCTCTTTAATGAAACAAAAGAAGTTTATTACAACTATATACTTATCAGCTTGTCAGACAATTACTGAAACAGATCATACAGTTTAAGAGAGAACAGTTATTCAGAGATATCTTCATTCTAATGCCTCTTTTTAGTTACCCTTTATTAGTCTTACTTAATATTGCCCCTTGAACATCAGAAGCATAAATTAAGTTTTACTATTTCTACTGTGATCTACTACTACCTTACCTAAAGCAGAGGGTTCCCTCCTTACTGAGGATACAATATTGTTGCCCAGGTTTGATGTACTATTTTTTTTTTAATTGGGCACATAGTACAATTAATAAATTATGAAACCAAAAATGAAAGTTTTTTTCTGTAACCCCCACCCACTTTCCTCCCCAGAGATAACTGTAAACAGTTTAGCTTGTATCTACCAATCTTAATACTATGTATGCATTTAGATACCTTTATGTATAAATATCTATATCTTTTTTTAATAAATGAGCTCTTTATGTATATAGTTTCTCCCTTTTTCATTTAATGCATTTTTGTAGATCTTGTCATGTCTATATGAAGAGATCCACTTCTCTCTTTTTACAGCATTCTTAACATTCCATGGCATTAATTATTAGTAGCCGTTAGTTATTAAACATACATACTCCTACTCATGGATGGTTTGCTTATTTCCAAGTGTTCTCTACTAAAACAGTGCTGTAATGAATATTTTGTATATGTATGTGTATTTTGTAGGATGTATTCCTAGAAATGAAATTATTAGATCAAAAACTATGATCCTTTTTCTTTTTTTTTGTGTGTGAGGAAGATCGACCCTGAGCTAACATCTGTTGCCAATCCTCCTCTTTTTGCTGAGGAAGACTGGCCCTGGGCTAACATCCGTGCCCATCTTCCTCTACTTTATATGGGACGCCGCCACGGCATGGCTGACAAGCAGTGCGTCGCCGGGCAGCCGGGATCCAAACTCGCGATCCCCGGGCTGCCAAGCGCGAACTAAACCGCTGTGCCACCTGGCGGCCCCTCTGATCCTTTTTCATAAGAATGTTGCCAAATTGCATACCCTACATGATGTAAAATTTACAATCCTGCCCACACTGTGGAAGAGTTCATATCTTTTTGCATTTCTGCCAGCCCTTCTTTTTTTTTTTTTTTGTGAGGAAGACCAGCCCTGAGCTAACATCTGTTGCTAATCCTCCTCTTTTTGCTGAGGAAGACTGGCCCTGGGCTAACATCCGTGCCCATCTTCCTCCACTTTATATGGGACGCTGCCTCGGCATGGCTGACAAGCAGTGCGTCGGCGGGCTCCCAGGATCCGAACCCGCGAACCCCAGGCTGCCAAGCGCGGACTAAACCACTGCGGCCCCCTCTGCCAGCCCTTTTAATATGTCAATCCAGTGAACAAGAAAATGGTGTCACATTATTTTAACTTGCATTCCCTTATTACTAGTCAGGTTGAGATTTGTTTGTTTTTTTAAATTTCAGTAGTCTTTAAAAAGATTTCTGATTATTTCTTTTTCATGGCTATAATGTCACCTTAGTTCTCTCTGAGGAATTATATGATTTTGTTTTTAAAGTGGGCTTGCTTCTTTTGGCATCTTTCTTCATATTGGTTTTTCTCAAATGTTTGGTGATTCTTTTTAGCTCTTTTTATACTTATGACTCCCTGGTTGTCTGCTTACTCACTGTAACCTACCTCCAGTAACTGTAGGAGTTAGAGTAGACTGTGTTGACAGTTGGGGTCTCCTGTATGTGAAGATTTCCATACCTTCTGGGATCAAGTGGCTCCCTAGGTCTCAGTAGCCATGCTCCCCACTTCAGTCGGGGGCCAGTGCCATTGCTGTTTCAGCTCAGCGCAGAAGGGGCGTGCCTGACGGAAGCAGCTGCTCCACCTGCAGATCACTTGATGATCCCCCTGAGAATTCTCCCTGGCCTCCTCCCACTCCTTGTATCCCTGGATTCTCAGCTGGAGCTCCTCCAGAACTGTGTTTTTTACTACTGCATGGATCTTAGCAGATCTGATCCCTGGTTTTGTCTGCTTTCTCTCATTAAAGGATTCCTATGTTAGACACTCATTCTCTTTTTCAGAGCTGTTATTGCTTAGTATTTTTAAAAAGATATGTCTTTTCTGACACTTTATGTTCTTTTGAATGAGAGGAATGAAGAGAACTATGTTCTCATTCAACTGTTTTAATCCACTATTCATGTATATGCCAAGAGCAGGTTACATTCCTTAATAAGATCATGGTAAGTTGACTTGTTGAATTTTGTGTGTGTGTGTGTGTACATTTATAGGTATATATATTAAACATATAAACGTGTATATGTGTATAATATGTGCACATACACAATTCATCAGGTGCATTTACCATCATCTTACTAAGGGACTTAAACCTGCTCTTGGAATTAAAAAAATTTTTTTTTAATTGTGGTAAAGTACACATAACAAGATTTGCCATCTTAATCATTTTTAAGTGTATAGGTCAGAAGCATGAAGTATATTCAGAATATACTTAGCACATTGTTGAGTGCGACTGATCTTCAGAACTTTTTCATCTTGCAAAACTGAGACTCTATATCTATTAAACAACTCTCCATTTTCACCTTCCCTCAATCCTTGACATCCACTATTCTGCTTTCAGTCTGTATGAATTTAACCATTCTGGATACCTCGTAAATGGAATCATACAGTATTTTATCTTTTTGTGACTGACTTATTTCACTTAGCACAATGTCTAGAGATTTTCTTTGTTGTCACAACTCAGGAGAGGATGCTTCTGGTATCTACTGAGTAGAGCTCAGGCTGCTGCTAACCTTTCTACAGTGAACAAGATCATCCTCCTGCAACAAAATATCAATCGCACCAAGGCTGAGAAATGCTGCTGTAATCTAAAACCATCTATGTTATAAATAACATCTATGTTATAAATAAAGGCACAAAATCTTAATGGCTGGCTTTGGAGAATGCAAATGAGAATGCAGTCTTTAGTTCAGAGGTTCTGGGGATCTGCCTAGAATTGTTTTCTTAGTAGAATGATTTGGAGTCTTTACAGCCTTCAGTTTTGGGGAGAGGAAATATCAAACATTTAAAAAAATTTCAAACTTACTGAAAACTTGCGAAAAGAGTACAAAGAATTCCCATATAGCTTTCTTTCAGTTTCCCCAACTGTTAACATTTTACCACATTTGTTTCATCAATCTCCGTGTGTGTGTATGCATTTTTTTCTGAATCATTTTAGTGCTATACATCGTGCTCTTTATCCCTTAATTCTTCAGTGTATATTTCCTAAAAACAAGAACATTCCCACACATAATTAGAATCCATTCATAAAAATCAGGAAAATAGTATTGATAAGTGCTATTGTCTAATCCACACATTCCATTCAAATTTAGCCAATTGTCTCAGTAATGTTCTTTATAGGTCCAGGATCCAACCCAGGATACTTCTTGCATTTCATTGTCATGTGTCTTTAATTTTCTTCATTCTAAAACAGCTCCTCAGTCTTTCTTTATCTTTAATGACTCTCACATTTTTTAGGAATGTAGACCAGTTACTTTGTAGAATGTCACTCAGTTTGAATTTGCCTAGTGTTTCGTCATGATCAGATTCCAGCTATGTATTTTTAGCATAAATACCATGGAAGTGGTGGAGTGTTTTCACTGTGTTTTATCAGGAGGCAAACAATGTCAATTTGTCTCATTACTGTTGATGTTAATTGTTATTACTTGATTAGGAGAGTGTGTACTAGGTCTTTCTACTATAAAGTTAATGAGTATTTGGTGGGGGGATATTTTGAGACTAAGTAAACATCCTGTTTCACATCAAACTTGCACCCACTTGTTTTAATATTTATGAATATATCTTGCCTGAATCAATATTATTACAATAGTTTGCCAAGTGTTGATTTTCAAATTTATTTTTCCTTTTGGATTTATTAGTTGGCTTATACCATAGGGTAGAGGTTTTTCGACTACCTCATTTATTTAGTTACTCATTTTTTTTAAACTTATAGTAGTATGGATTCATGATTTCTGTTTTATTTAATGACTTATAATTGGTTACTGTCATTTATTTTGATGTTCAGAGTGACCCACATTTGGCAAGTGGAAGCCCATTCAAGCTCTCTCCTGTGTCTTTTTTACATGTTTCTATCATTCTTGAAGCATTTCCTTCTTTCTGGTACAACAGAGTGTTCCAGGCTCATCTGCTATTTTCCCTACCCCAGCTTTGGAATCAGTCGTTTCTCCAGGGTGTGCTGATTCCTTTTATTTGTGAATAATATTTAGAATCCAAGAGCTGGGCACTGGGTATGCTCATTGCTACTGGCAAGCAGTTGCATCTAGACCTTTTCATGAAACAGAGCTAGGTAATATATGTATATTTGTATTTGACTGCATATATTTGGGCATATATAAGCACAGAGATATATATTTCTTTATCTGTTAAAAGCCATGAGTTCTTATCAATGCCTCTAATTTGGATCTACCAGCACAGGATTTTTTTCTAGCCTTTGCCTTTCCATATATAGGTTTTTTTTTTTTTTGTGGAAGATTGGCCCTGAGCTAATATCTGTTGCCAATCTTTCTCTTTTTCGTTTTTCTCCCCAAAGCCCCAGTACATAGTTGTATATCCTAGTTGTAGATCCTTCTGGTTCCTCTATGTGGGATGCCACCTCAGCATGGCTTGATGAGTAGTGAGTAGGTCCCTGCCCGGGATCCAAACTGGCAAACTCCTGGCCGCCAAAGTGGAAGGTGCCAATTAAACCCCTATGCCACTGGGCCGGCCCCAGCCTTTCCATATTTTTAATTCCCTTTTCTGACAGTGAGAAATCTGGATCCCATTAACCTCAATATGTTTATTTGCTCGATCTCCTGTTTGTAATCCATCTCCCAATCATGTAACCATTTTCTTAGTCTCTGTCCCACCAGCCCTGACTGCATAGGCTGTCTTATCCCCAGCTATGTGCTAGTCAAGTGCGTGGTCTGGCCAACATGTAGTTAATTCTGTCCCCGGCAAGCACACTGTTATACTGCCTGAGTCTCCAGCCCCTCTGAATATGACAGATGAGTTTTCCAGCCCTTTCCATAGGGAAGGGTAAGGAGCCATAGTATTTTTTTCGTGTGCTTATAGCAAGGAATATATGTTTTGTTTTATTTTGGTCAGTACTATTATATCATAATGTGTATATGATTTTGAAAAAGCTAAACATAAAGAAAGACAAAGTAGAGGATATGGGTTTTAATTTTCATTGCTTTCCACCATTATCTTCCATTATCTCATTTTAGTTCAAGCATTCAAATGTGTATAAGTTCACCGGTTACACTGTAGAACATAATTTTTCATTACTGTTTTATTTTTGGTTTTGTAAAATAATGTAAGATTCTGTGTTTTGTTGGGCTTCCTGCCACATTTCTGATAGTTGGTTGTTTTTACCTTAGCATTATTCAGTGCTGTGCTTTTCATAGCTCAGTAAACAATCACAGTACAATTATACAGCTAACCCCCTGCTCTTCCCTCTTAGTTTACTCCTAGGTCATCAGAATATTTACTTACAGTAGGTCTGTAAAGTCTAATTTTGATCCACAAAATTACAGTAGGTCTGCTAGCTTTTTGTAGTATTTAACTTAACAGCAGTTTGTCTTTCTTTGACATGAACAATTTATACTCCATGTTATTTGCAGTAACAGGTTTCATTTTAAGATGTAAGTGTACGAGTTTCATTTTCAAATTCTGATGACTTCTCATGATCACTTTTCAGAGAAACCCAGTCATGCCTGTGAAATAGAGCATATCCTTTTTAAGTTGAGGGTCTGAATATAAAACCATTATAATCATACATAGAGTCTGTCTGTGTTTCTTGTTTTTAAATAAGACTTTATTTTTTCTAAGAGCAGTTTTAGGTCCACAAAAAAATTGTGAGAAAGGTACAGAGATTTCCCATATATCCCTTGCCCAAACGCACGCATAACCTCTGCCATTTTCAGCATCACTCACCAGAATGATACATATGTTACCAAGGATGAACCTACATTGACACATCATAATCACCCCAAATCCATAGTTATGTTAGGTTTCACTTTGGTGTTGTGCATTCTATGGGTTTGAACAAATGTGTAATGACATATATTTATCATTATAATATCATACAGAGTATTTTCACTGCCCTGCAAATCCTCTGTGCTCTGCCTGTTTATTCTCCTATCTCTCCCCCTCCCCCGGAGAACCACTGATCTTTTTACTGTCTCCATAGTTTTTGCCTTTTCCAGATGTTGTGTGGTTGGAACCATACAGTATGTAGCCTTTTCAAATTGGCTTCTTTCACTTAGTAATGTGCATTTAAGGTTCCTCCATGTCTTTTCATGGCATGATAGCTCCTTTCGTTTTAGTGCTAAATATTCCATTGTCTGTATGTATTACAGTTTATCCATTCACCTACTGAAGGACATCTTGATTGCTTCCAAGTTATGGCAGTTCTGAATACAGCTGCTGTAAACATCTGTATGCAGGTTTCTGTGTGGGCATAAGATTTCACCTCCTTTTGGTAAATACCAAGGAGTGTGATTACTGGATTGCATGGTAAGAGTATATTTCGTTTGTAAGAAACTGCCAAATTCCCTAAGTGGTTGTGGTATTTTATATTCTCACCAACAATGAATGAGAGTTGCTCCACATCCTCAACAGTATTTGGTGGTGTCAGCATTCTGAATTATGGCCGTTCTAATAGGTGTGTAGTTGTATCTCATGTTTATTTAATTTGCATTTTCCTGATGACATATAATGTTAAACATCTTTTCTTTTGCTTATTTGCCATTTGTATATCTTACTTGATGAGGTGTCTGTTCAGGTCTTTGACCCATGTTTTAGTCTGGTGGTTTATTATTGTCGAGGATGGGAGTTCTTTGTATATTTTGGATACCAGTCCTTTATCAGATTATGTCATTTTGCAAATGTTTTCTCCCAGTCTGTGGCTTGTCTTTTCGTTCTCATGACAGTGTCTTTGACAGAGCAGATAATTTTAAATTTAATGAAGTCCAGCTTATCAGTTCTTTTTTTGAGGGCTCATGCATTTAGTGTTATCTGTAAAAAGTCATCACCATAGCTGAGGTCATCTAGATTTTCTCCTGTTATCTTCCAGGAATTTTATAGTTTTGCGTTTCACATTTATTTTTACATAAGTTTGGTAGTGTCAGTCCTTCAACTTTGTTCTTTCTTCTTCAATATTGTGTTGGCTTTCTGGATCTTTTGCCTTTCCTTATAAACTTTAGAATCAGTTTGTTGATATTCACAAATGTCTTACTGGAATTTTGATTGGGTTTGCATTGAATCTATTGATTAAGTTGGAAAGAACTGACATTTTGACAATATCAAGTCTTCCTATCTTGGGAATCTCTCTCTATTTAGTTCTTTGATTTCTTTCATCAGAGTTCTCTAGTTTTCCTCTATATAGATCTTGTACATAGTTTATTAGTTTTATACCTAAGCTTTCATATTTTTGGGTGCTAATGTAAATGGTATATTGTGTTTTTAATTTCTAATTCCACTTTTTATTGGTGATATATAGGAAAGTGATTTACTTTTCCATATTGATCTTATATCTTGCAACTTTGCTTTAATTGTTTAATTGTTTAATTAGTTCCAATATTGTTTTTGTCGATTCTTTCAGATTTTCTACATAGATAATCATGTTATGCCCATTCATTTTTACATATGCATATACTATTTTGAATCTCACTACTTTAGGAAATTTGTAATATGACTATTTTATTTATTTTAATGTTTATGTGAAGTCCCTGTTAAAATCATGTCAAGTACAAAATAATACAATAATAGAATATAAATCCTTACAGAATCAATGTGTTTTTGCCTAATTGTTATAGTTTTTCAAGTATGGGGAAATGCACCTCTTTCTGCAGTTCAGAATCTAGATTAAAAAAACTAATGTGGACCATTTCTTTATTTTAGTATATTCTTAAAAGGATTGGGAAGGAAAATGAGTTAACTGTATTTTTTTTATGTTTAATTTTAGCCAAGATTCAATTCTTAATCTAAATGGTTTTATCCCTCTGAGCCAAGAAGGCACCTGTTTTTTTTTTTTTTTTTTGGTGAAGAAGATTGGCCCTGAGCTAACGTCTGTGCCCATCTTCCTCTGTTTTATATGTGGGATGCTGCCACAGGATGGCATGATGAGCAGTGGGTAGGTCCACGCCCTGGATCTGAACCTGCAAACCCCAGGCTGCCGAAGCAGACAGAGCACACGAACTTAACCACTACTCCACTGGGGCAGCCCCCAATTACTTTTTTTTTTTAAAACATATATTTGATTCATCTCTGTTTTTTGCCTGTTTGTTTATAGAAATTGAAGATTAAAGAAGGAAGGAAAGAAAATTAGTTCAAATAATAAATGACTTTAAAATCTAAATTGCAATTCTGCCACCTAGTGTTTGCACATGGATTTTTTAAAAAACAGTATTCTTTTTTAAGATCTGCTTGGGTATAATTCTTTCCTTCATCCTTAGCTTACGAATGTAATATTTAGAAATAAAAAATTTAAAAAGAAGATCCATCTTTATTATTTTTAAGATATTAGATTTTTAGTATCTCACATGTTAAAGCTCATAAATTGTTTATAAACTCATTGTATATAAATTTGCTAAATGTTTGCCAGTGATGTTTACACAGTTCAGTTCTATAATGAGTAATTTTACTTTCTTAGAGTCGAGGTGGAAAAAAGTTTCTTGCTGTACTAAAAGAAATCTTGGACAGGGATCCCTTGTCTCAACTGTGTGAAAATGAAATGGATCTTATTTGGACTTTGCGACAAGACTGCAGAGAGAATTTCCCACAGTCACTGCCAAAGTTATTGCTGTCGATCAAGTGGAATAAACTTGAGGATGTTGCTCAGGTAACAGAAGATCATTTCTGTAACTCCTTTTGGGAGTATCTATTACTTTGCCGATTTCATGTCAGTTGTCCTTTTGTACAAAGGTATATTTCCACAGATTGGATAATTTTCTGCAGGAGAAATTTTGAGATTTTAAACTCTTACGTATACTCTTTTTTTTTTTTTTTTTTTTTTGTGGGGAAGACCAGCCCTGAGCTAACATCTGTTGCCAATCTTCCCCTTTTTGCTGAGGAAGACTGGCCCTGGGCTAACATCGTGCCCATCTTCCTCCACTTTATATGGGATGCCACCATGGCATGGCTGACCGGCAGTGCGTCTGCGGGCGCCCGGGATCTGAACTCGTGAACCCTGGGCTGCCAAGCGCGGACTAAACCGCTGCGCCACCAGGCGGCCCCTAAACTCTTACGTATACTCTTAAATGATAGATCAGAACGTTTTAAGATTTAAAAATCCCAGATTCTGGGATTCTGGGATTTAGAGCATAAATCATTCAGATCAATTTTAACATTCATTTCAGTTGGGCACTGTTGAAGAATGTTTACCTTCAGGCAGAATCAAGAAGGGAAAAAAAAAATCTGCTCTAAAAACGCCAAGAATTTTTGGCTCCTTGATTTAATTTTTCAAGACTGTCAAAAAGCACTGGCATGTATTAAAGTCAATTGGTCATTAATGCTACACAGCAAGATCCTTGAAATTGTTTTTACTTAGAACAAATACATTTGGCTTATTAAAATAACCAAGTTTGTTTACTTTACTTATTTGAATTCAACTGTTACAAGTAAATCTATAATGACTTTAAAAATTTAGTCAAGAAATACATATTTATTTTAATTATATGCATTTAAAAATTTTTTGATTTTACTTCTCAAATTTAGTGTAGAAAGGATGTCTTTTGAGTTTATTTCTAGTGTCTTAACAATTTTTCGAGTCATGTTACATAATTATGTGCCTCATTTAAACTGTTTCCACAGTTAGACCACATGAACATTGCTTACCCTGAAAAGGAACTATTTTTGTCATTTAGATAGGTTTTAATTGTTCTGACATGGTTGTCTTCTAACCACTTAATTATTTAAATTCAGGCTTAGTTTTCTATGAATCTCCATAATGGCAAAATATAAAATATAAGCATTTTTAGTTGGCACATTTGCTTACTTTTCTTGGATAGTGTGCGGTTAGTTCTAAGTGCCTCCCAAACCCACCCTCCACCAAGAAATGCATCACATTATTTTGTATAGAATTAGAATAGAAAAAACCTCTGGCTGTACTCTTAAAAGATATCTGAGAGAGAGGTTTCTTATGTGAACTGTCAGAAAATGGAATGAGTTAATTTATGCTTAATATTTCTTTTTTTTTTTTTTTTGTGGGGAAGACCAGCCCTGAGCTAACATCTGTTGCCAATCCTTCCCTTTTTGCTGAGGAAGACTGGCTCTGGGCCAACATGCATGCCCATCTTCCTCCACTTTATATGGGACGCCGCCACGGCATGGCTAACAGGCAGTGCGTCCGCGGGCGCTCGGGATCCGAACTCGTGAACCCTGGGCTGCCAAGCGCGAACTAAACCGCTGCGCCACTGGGTGGCCCCAATGCTTAATATTTCTTTATTTGACTCTTGGGGCAGAAATTTTTACATTCAGGAATTTAGCATGCTTTTCTCATTTCCATGAGGGAATCTGAAGCATTGTCGTCAGATATAACTTAACATCCTCCATTTTGGTAGAAGAAGGCCAAGAGTGTAACTTAATACTCAAGTAGAAACATCTAAATGTGTTTAAGCAAGCGTAGGAAAGTGTGGATTTCACAATCCTAATTCTTTTTTTTCGGTAGTCTAGAAAAAAAGTTAATGGAATGAAAAGTAATGTGTTTTGGCTTGTTCCCTGACCCTATCCCTTTGTCAGTTATAGTGAACTGGTATAAAAGAATATAAACTGTGTTTTCAATAAATTGACTATCTTGAGAAGTGGAGAGCTTCTATGCAAAGTTTGTACTCTGATTCTATAGGCATAAATCATGGGTGAAAATTCTACAGAAGAGCAGCCTCCCATTAATCCACAGGAAAATATTCTGGTGGCATAATGCAGAGGGGTTTTAATTAGTCAGTGCTGCTTTCACTATTTATAAAGCTGAGTCAGGTTTCCCTCCTCTATTTGCTTCCATAGCTTTCCCCAAACTAAAGTGATCAGTTTGGTAATTTACATTTATATAATAGATTTTTAATAGATTTTTATAGATTTATAATAGATTTTTAAATAATTGTAAATAATCTTACCCAAGGTAATTACTTTCAAATAGTAGAGCTGTTTTTAAACCATAACACAGTTGAACCTCTCATATTACAGAATGTTATCTATCATTTACAGTATTGTTTTTGTGAAGCAATGTATTCCAAGTGTTAACTGGAGATACTAGGAGGTTTTTTGTGTTTTAACTATTGTTTTAGACCCTCAGGAAATGGTCCTCCCTAACTTCTCTATCCATGATGAGGACTACTGGTCCATTAGGGCCTTGGGCAAAGAGGGGAGGGCGCCCCATGAAGGATAAAAAGTGGGGTGAGGTAGGTGTTTCATATCTTTAAGCCAGTATTTCTCAAACTTTTTTCATTATTACACTTCTTAGGAGACTTTTTAGACATTTTTTTCCCCTAATAGCCCTATCTGCATGGGATTTTGATACCACAGATAAGTGTATTTCTGTTTATATACTGTATTTCTGTATTTTATACATAAAAAGAGCAAGTATGATGCTTATTCTTTTTATTCAGTTTAAGAATAATTAGACAGAAGTTTAAGGTAGAAGTTAAAATTTAAAGTCTGACATTTCACTGTATTTGTTAAATAACTTCGATGTAATTTATATTATGTTAATTCTAATATATCAAATTTCATATTTACATTAACTTATGTATACTAATAATAGCAATGTAATCAAATTTTTAAAAGTTATTCAAAAGTATTTTTTCTGCAAATGTAAAACAATTGAAAAATTAATTTCTTAAAAATTACCTTTAGTGAACTTTTGTTATTTTTTTTTTAATTTATCTTTTTTGTGTGTGAGAAAGACTAGCCCTGAGCTAACATCCATTGCCAATCCTCCTCTTTTTTGCTGAGGAAGACTGGCCCTGGGCTAACATCCGTACCCATCTTCCTCTACTTTATATGGGACGCCGCCACAGCATGGCTTGACAAGCAGTGCGTCTGTCTGCGCCAGGGATCGGAACCTGCGAAACCCGGGGCCACTGAAGCAGAGCGCGTGAATTTAACCGCTATGCCACCGGGCTGGCCCTGAACTTTAACTTTTAAATGTACTTGATATGAGAAAATAGCTTAACTTAGCTGCTGGATATTCATTGAGATATTGACTTTGGGGAGGCACATGACATAATTAATGAGGGGGTTGAATAATTTGTGGAATTAATAAAATATAAACTATTTTTATTTAATTCTCAAAGCTCAAGTCACACAAAAGCTCAAACGAGATACACAGGCAGCCAGCAGATACTCACAGGCCACCTCTCAGAACGTGACTTGAGATTGAGCAGTCATTTGAGAGAAAGTCCTCCAGTCATTGCCATCTGTTAGCCATATTTTCGTAGTTCTCATCTTGCATGCATTTTATGTATCTTTCTTGGACTCAATGTCAGTGATACCCAAGAAAACCCAATAAGATAAATCAAGTATTAAGGAATAAGATTTTGTCAGATAGGATTGAGCTTTGGAGGGCCACAAATCATAGTCATCAAGATTTTTTCACTCTTCTCCGTAACCAATTTTCTTCCCACTTACCACCCCTGATAAGAGTATATGCTATATATATCAAAACCAAGAGGAGGAAGGCTCTCTTGCCCGGAGCAATTCTGATGAGTCCTCACAGTGCTCTCTGATGGAAGGGAGATAGGAGTCCTTGCTAGAGATTTGGGCTCTCTGGAACTAGAGTTTCCAAAGATGTGGCCGTGGCTACCTGAACCCATCCTCTCCCTGCAGTTTCAGCTCATCCTTTCAAGGGATTCTTTTTTTATCCTATTTCTAGATCATTTCTAAGTGACATCTGTAAATAGGACACTGGCTGTATTTGTCTTGTTTATAGAAAATAAACAACTAGAGACTGTTTATTTCTTATGGGTTACTTATTATGACTTAAAGGGTTTAAACATGTTATGGTCAATAAAAAGTTCTGTTAAGTGATAGGTACTCTTAAAATATTAAGAGCTAAAAGTAAACTCCCTCAAGATAATTTTATGTTGAGTTATTAATGAACTTTTTATATATAAATTACCTGTCATTAGCTTGAGCCTTGCGTCTTATATTTGTACTTTGAATTTTTACCTTTAAGTATTGCTTGATCATTTCTCTGTCTCTCTCTGTTTCTTTCCTTTTAAAAATTACTTAATGGCTAATGATTATAGAATCCAAATATTCAGTGTATCATTATTTCCAGGTAAGTACTTAGTAGCTTTTTTACTTGCTGATCTATAGAATATTTCAACAAAGGCTATCTTTATTAATTCATATTAATAGGAATGGATTTTTGAAGCCTCAGTAAGTATGTATGCTTCTCCTTTCTTTTGAGCCATCTCTGCTCCTGTATGCCAAGGAAAAAGAGATTATTTTTTTCCCCTGTAATTTCTGAACCAATTTCAATTTTTAAACAGCTTCAGGCACTACTTCAGATTTGGCCTAAACTGCCCCCCCGGGAGGCCCTGGAGCTTCTAGATTTCAACTATCCAGATCAGTACGTGCGGGAATATGCTGTGGGCTGCCTGCGACAGATGAGGTACCTCCTGCAGGGGGCTTTCTTTGGGGCAAGGAATACCTTGGGGGTGGGTAGAGAAGGTGATGTCTACTTAAGTATTTCATAAGAAAGGAAAAGGCTAGGAATTATTCAGAGTTCAAAGTATTTGTCCCTCCCTCTCTCCCACTCTCTCTCTCACATTCTCACGTTTATTCTATATTGTAAAACAGCAAACAAACGAAAATATAGTGAGTCAGGAGGTTGTCAAGATCACCCTCAGGTTCCATGATTCACTAGGAGGATTCATAGGACTCAGCATTTAGTCATACTCTTGGCTATGATTTATTACTGATTATGATTATATTATTTTTATCTGTAAAAGACACAGAGCAGAATTGGTGAAGGGAAAAGATTCATGGGGCAAAGTCTGGAGGAAACCCGGCAGAAGCTTCTGAAGGTTTTTTCCTAGTAGAGTCACCCTGAATACACTTAATTCCACCCCCCCAGCAACGAGTTGTGACAACACATCTGACATATTGTCTACCAGGGAAACTCATTTAGAGACTTGGTGCCCAGGGTTTTTATTGGGGGCTAGTCACATAAGCACCCTGTGCCTGGCACATATCAAAATTCTAGACTCCCAGAAGGAAAAAGGGATATTCAGCATAAACCATACTGTTTGCACAGTTTAGGCACAGTGAGCCACTCTTATCTGTTAGGCAGGTGGAAAGCCTTGTGAAATCTGTACTCCCAGATGCCAGCCAAAGGCCAACGTTGTAAGCAGGCTTTTTCAAAGGATAGAGCTCAGGCCTACTATGTTAACCTTCTCTGCCCACCACCCAGAATTAAGAAATGTTAATATCTTGTTTTTTTTTTTTTTTGGTGAGGAAGACCAGCCCTGAGCTAACATCCGTTGCTAATCCTCCTCTTTTTGCTGAGGAAGACTGGCCCTGGGCTAACATCCGTGCCCATCTCCCTCTACTTTATATGGGACGCCGCCACGGCATGGCTGACAGGCAGTGCGTCGGCGGGCGCCCGGGATCCGAACCAGCGAACCCCGGGCTGCCAAGCACGGACTAAACCGCTGCGCCACCGGGCCGGCCCCTCTTGTTTTTTTTTTTAATTTATATTTTTAAGCAAATAACATTACAGGTAAAGATGAAGTCCTCATAATTTCCTAACCAGTCTTGATTACTTCTTTCACTTTCCAGAGGCAACCATTATCATGAGTTTGATGTGTATCCTTCTATGCCACATTTTTCTATTCTTACCGCATTTTTATATCTATAAAAATATAGATACAGGATAATATTGTACATTTAAAAATTAAACCAATGTGTCTTGCTATATGTATTGTTCTACATCTTGCTTTTTTTTTCATTCAACATTAGATCTTTGAGGTCAGTCTCTCCCATTACATGTAAATGTAGTTTTTTCCTTTTACTGCTATATGATAGTGTTCTGTCATAGGGATATATCTTATTTACTACATTTCCCTATTGAGGAACATTTTAAGTTTTCTCCAAATTTCCTTATTATAAACATCTTGTACAATCCCATTTGGGCAGTACATGTGTGAGAATCTATAGTATTTATTTGAAGAAATGTCATTATTGAGACAGTCTCAGGCAATGGGCATTTTCATGTTATCCATTTTCTTTCTAGCTTCAAAAATGAGAGTTATACTGTATGGTTATTTGAAAAATAAAAGTTCTGTGTGATATCCATAAAAAATTACACAAATTCTTCAATAGGGGTTATTTTGGTTACACTTCAAAAATCAAAAGTGTAAGGAAAGAGGAAGCCTGTTTCTATACTTCCTTCCTATCTTTTACACTATTTATAGGTTTTATAATGGGCATGGATTTTATAATAAACTTAATTAAGATTGTTGCGTAGATAGTTTTTAAAAATGAGGCTCCCAGTTGCTCCTCAAACTCCCTAAGTTTGCAGTGGAGACCTGAGGGGAAGGGACTACCTAGCTCCCCTTGGCCAAGTCACATGTTTTTCTTAAATGTATTGATCACCCAGGAAGAGATTGCTGTGATCCCCTTGTTCCATATAAGTAATTCTGATACATTTCCCTATGTTAAAGTTTTGGGTTATGAGGTTTTTTTCTTGATATATAGTACCCTGGGTTTCAGTCCCAGATTAATCATATAAGTTCCAAATCTTAATCATTTTTTGTCCAAGACTATAGTCAGTAAGTAGAAGACTTGGGATTCATACCTCACATGACTACTGGAATTGCTTCTGATGGGAGTGTGTTTACATGTGAATGGTTTGGAGATGGACACAAAATATAGAGAACCACTAACTTTAATTAATTTACCTTAGTTAATATAATATTATGTTGTATTAATTCAGTGAATCAATTCCCAATTACACATGCACTCATTTCCTTATCCTTCAAATTAGCTGAAGTCAGGATTTTAATTGTTCATTGATTATCTGGGAGAAGGAATTACTGAATCCTAATGATAGGAAGGGAAATAAATTGCTAAAGTACTGATGAAATTTTTATTTTAAAAACTGATTGGTTGACTGAGTATATAACTTTTTCAGAATGATCAGAAATCAGTATTGAAGTACCTAATTTTATTGTAACTCTGGGCTGATTGTAAATACAATCATCAATTGTATCAACCTATTTAATTTAATAAAAATGCCCCAATATCTGTTCTTTGCTCCTTTCCACTCCTCCTCCCACCGTCTGAAATCCTTGTATTTTCTTGTGTTGTTGTAATAGTGGAATGGTGAATGTAAGAATGCAACAGTCCTGACCCAAAAGAACCTTTGCATTTCAGTAAGTTAGTATTGATAAGAAGGGATCTTTTATTGGCACAGGTTTTTGAATGACTCACTCTTATCTTTGTTTCTTTCAGTGATGAAGAACTCTCTCAATATCTTTTACAACTAGTGCAAGTTTTAAAATATGAGCCTTTTCTGGATTGTGCCCTCTCTAGATTCCTGTTAGAAAGAGCACTTGCTAATCGGAGGATAGGGCAGTTTCTATTTTGGCACCTTAGGTAAGTCTTTATATTTCAATTTGAGTCCACTTTGTGCTTTTGTAAATATAAATCAGCATAATACAGGACATTGTGGAAAACAGTCAGCTGCTTTACTTGTTTCTGAGCCATCTATAACATTGATACTCTCTTAGTGTCTTCTCCTATTTCTTGATACCCAAACTTAATTTTCATGATTGGCCAAGTAATTCAGAGGAGTGTTCCTCCATGCCTCCTTGATTTTTAACTGAAACTAATAATTAATATATTGCTATTTTCCAGTAAAGTATACTTATTGTGTTAATATATTTGTACTAAAAACAGACTTACTACTCCTTCCAGAAGGTTGTAAGTAGTAGTATCATCATTGCTACTATTGGGTAAAGATTTTAAAGTTTTCCTATAGCAACAGCAACTTTATTTTCCAGCTTCTTTATTAACTAGGTCATTTTCAGAAATACATGAACCTTATTCCACCAAGTTTATATAGGAGTAAAATCAGGAAAGAGAAGGAAAGTTCTTTTGTTTCCTAGGGAAATTGTTAATTCTTAATTTCTGACCCTGTACTCAGACATTTTTGTTTTTTTCATCTGGACTTCAGAGTAATGAAACTAATGATTATCAGGAAAAAAAAGTCTCTCCTTCTTTTTGGCTAAGCTTCTTAAGGAAAATAAGCTGTATAATATTTTTATGTTAATTTAAGGGGTTATATTTCTGTATCTTGATTTCCTTATTATTTGTAGAGTTTTTCTTTTCTTATTTTTTTGTCTTCTTTTCTCATCCAGTTTAATCTTCTCATTTTTAAACCTCTCGGGATAACAAAATAAGTTATTTCTTCCTTTTTCAAATCTGTATACCATTCTTTGAGTGAGAAAAAATGGAATAGAAGCTAATTGAGGGATTAGTCAATTGGGTGATGTGAGGATGTGAGTCAGATCTCTGTTTTTCATCTTAATTGTCTGTAAATTGGTAATATTACCTTTTTACTCCAAAAAGCAAGTAAGGTAAGTGGTGAAAATTTTGATTTTCTTGGGATAAAGATTTAACAAATTATAAAGTCTCATATCTTTTTGAACTATGGGGTTTAAAGAATTGGAAAGTTGACCATCCCACTAAAAATTATGCACAGGATGATATGTTCTTTTCTATGATTGGCATTATTAGTTTCATAATAGAATAAAGAAGTCAGTATCTCTATTTGGTGATCTGAAGTATCTGATAAACCATCTTAATATTATTAACTTTCTGCAGGTCAGAAGTGCACATTCCTGCTGTCTCTGTACAATTTGGTGTTATCCTTGAAGCGTACTGCCGGGGGAGCGTAGGGCACATGAAAGTGCTTTCCAAGCAGGTATCAGCTTGTTTTAATCTTCATGTTTAATTTGCCACATGGTATTTGATCAGTTGTGTCATATGCTATTTCTCCCATCACATTATTTCATAGAGGTTTCAGTAACTGAACCTGATTAATACATTTTTTAATCAAAATTTAAGACATAAAGTTTCAACAAACTTAGCAGAAAAATGTCAGTTTGAGTGCTGCCTGAAAAGTTAGTCAGGATTTCTCATAGTAATACCATGCCTTAAATTTTATCTTATTTTATTATTTTTCTTGTGAGGAAGACTAGCCCTGAGCTAACATCTGTTGCCAAGCCTCCTCTTTTTTTCTGAGAAAGTTTGGCCCTGGCTAACATCCGTGCCTGTCTACCTCTACTTTATATGGGACGCCACCACAGCATGGCTTGACAAGCGTTACGTCTGTCCATGCCTGGGATCTGAACCTGCAAAACCCCGGGCTGCCGAAGCAGAGCGTGTGAACTTAACTGCTACGCCACCGGGCCGGCCCCCCATGCCTTAAATTTTAATAGGAGATACTTATTTAGACATGCTTAACAATGGGTTTGTTGGTGATGGTGACAATGGTCATGAAATCTTTAGACCCTGTTATTTCATATCCCTGAGTTAACTCTTTCCAGTTAGTTTAGTATTTATGATTCATATGCTCTGCCATTTGTTTTAGACTGAGATATTTTGACACCTAAGTCCATAAGTGTTATAGCTTCTAGAATTCAGAATCCTTAAGCTGCTTTTTCAAACTCTATATACATGCCTGAAATTGTGATATTCTCCTACAGTCCCTCATCTTCTTCCCAGGCCCTTATTTTCTAATCATTGCAGATGATGAGATATTCGTGATATTAATAGGTCAGATATTAAATGCTTACTATATGCCAGGAGCCATACTAAGTGTTTTAAGTATGTCATTTTATTTTACCCTCCCAATAATGTGCCACAGTAGTTACCAGTGCTGTCTGGATTTGACAGGGGGGAAAACTGAGGCTCCAGGAGATTAACTAAGTTGCTTAAAACCCACAACTATCAAGTGACAGGAATAATTTTCAAACTTAGATCTGTCAAGCTATATAAAACTAAATTATAATTATACCAGGATATAATTTTATATATATATGTACTATATATATAATTATATATAGTATATATATATTTAATATTTAAGTATATATATAATTATATATAATTATACTAATTATACTGGGAGTTTTTAAACCTTTTTAGCAGTACAACTCTCTCTTTTTAAAATCAAAACATAGATCCAGTATATCAAATTGACAACAATATCATTTTTTCAGTATAAATATATGTTTGAGCACCAGCCCTCGTGGCCTAGTGGTTAAGTTCGGCATGCTTTGCTTCGGTGGCCTGCGTTCAGTTCCTGGGCTCAAACCTACACCGCTTGTCTCTCAGTGTCTATGCTGTGGTGGCGGCTCACATACAAATAGAGGAAGATTGGCAGCAGATGTTAGCTCAGGGCTAATCTTCCTCAGCAAAAAAAAAAAAAAAAAAGAATGAAATTAAAAAAATATATGTATGGTTTTTTTGAAGCTAAAATCAAGCATAAGCCATTTAACAGAACTATGAAGCTGTTCTGTTGAACACAGAATTTCAAAATCATGGGTTATTGTTAACAGTTGTACTCTCAGTATCCAGTTATTTCTGTGTTTTGTTTTGGAGATAATCTTGATTTAGACAACTAAGTAATTCCAAATAATAATGTTTTTTTAATAGCTTGTTTGCAAATGAGAAACGTAACCATGGCCCAAGCTTTATTTGCTGTTAGGTCTTTGGTCCCCTGAAGAATAACATGAGAGCATTTCTGCCATCAAAATGAAGCAGCGCTGCATTCCAGTTTCTTCATGCTGGAATCCTTCAGTGACAACAATACACTCTTGTTCTCTAGCAGTAATTTTTCCTCAACTTAGTATTATCTAACCTAAAACAAGAAGGTTTTCTTAATGGTTTAATTTAAATTTACTCAGAACCTACTATATGTCAGTGTTTGTGTTAGGTATTGGTGAGATGAAGTCAAATTAGCTATGTCGCTGTTATCAAGAAGTTTATATTCCGTAGAGCAGGTGTAAAAATCAGTGACTAAGTGTTGATAGAAGTATTGCTATGGGAGTATTATGGAAGCAGAAAAGAAAGGCATGCAACCTAGCTTAGGGCATTAGGGAAGAGTTCACAGTAGAGGTAACACTTGTGGTGGGGTTTCTGTTTTTGTGAGGAAGATTAGCCCTGAGGTAACATCCGTTGCCAATCCTCCTCTTTTTGCTGAGAAAGTTTGGCCCTGGGCCAACATCCATGCCCATCTTCCTCTACTTTATATGGGACGCTGCCACAGCATGGCTTAACAAGCAGTGCCTTGGTCTGCGCCTGGGATCCAAACCTGCGAACCCCGGGCTGCTGAAGTGGAGCACAGGAACGTATCTGCTGTGCCACCAGGCTGGCCCCTACACTTGTGGTGGGTTTTGATGGTCTAGATGGTATTAGCTAGGAGGAGAGTGCGTTAGTCAGTGTTCTACTGAGAAACAGAACCAGTAAGATGTACATGTGTATATATAGAGAGAGAGACTGAAGGGAGGGGAGGTATGGTGGCTGAGAAGTCCCAAGACCTACAGTCTAGCAAGCTGGAAACCCAAAAGAGCTGATGGTGTAGTTCCAGTCTGAGTCCGAAGGCCTGAGAACCAGGAGAGCCAATAGTATGTAAATTTCAGTCCGAAAGCAGACAATCTTGACATCTAAGAAGAGCCAATGTTTCAGTTCAAGTCTGAACGCAGGAAAGACCAATGTCCAAGCTCAAGGCAGTCAGGCAGGTGGAATTCCTTCTTACTTGCAGGTCAGTCTTTTTGTTCTATTCGGGACTTAAGATGTTTGGATGAGGGCCACCCACATTAGGGAGGGCAATCTGCTTTACTTGGTCTACCGATTCAAATGTTAATCTCATCCAAAAACATCCTCACAGACACACTTAGAATAATGTTGGAACAAATATCTGGATACCCCATGGCCCAGTCAAGTTGATACATAAAAGTAACCATCGCAGGTCAACTTGGCATCCATGTGCAGCTCCTTAAACCATACTTAATCTCCAAATAAAGACAATAACAAGGTCAAAATTCCACCTAACATGATACAATACCCTGAGTACAACTGAAAATGCGCCAACCTCTTTCCCAGAAGAGGAGATAATGTCCTTCACTGTTGTTTACTCTTCTCTTTGATATCCTATAAATTAGATACAATGATGTAAAATTAACACACTTAAAAACTATGATATAAAGTTAGTACATCTTATGTTACATGATAAGGGAATAAGAGCAGGAAGAAAACTAAGACTTGAGAGAGAGATATCTATCTGTCTGTCCACACACATACATACATGCACATACATACATGCACACACACACAAACACATATTTATAACAAAATAAGGAGGAGGTACTCATGGATTTTAGACCTGATTTTTGTAACTGGTCACGTGGTCATAGCTGGTATTTATTACTACCTTCTTCCAATGCATTTTGTATTCCCTTTGCCTTTAGCAAGCACCTCAGTTGGTTGTGGTTCTTTACCTGGTGGGATGACCCAAACCTTCATTTTTTTTTTTTTTTTGCGAGGAAGACCAGCTCTGAGCTAACATCCACTGCCGATCCTCCTTTTTGCTGAGGAAGACTGGCCCTGGGCTAACATCTGTGCCCGTCTTCCTCTACTTTATATGGGACGCCGCCATGGCAGGGCTGACAAGTAGTGCATCGGCAGGCGCCCGGGATCCGAACCCACGAACCCCGGGCTACCAAGCGCGAACTTAACCACTGTGCCACCAGGCGGCCCCCCGAAACCTTCATTTTTGAAGGTTCTAGCCCATTAGTAGTCCTATCTGGGTTGGCTTATAATTTTCCGTTGATTTTTATCACAGGGCATGGTAATACTAAGAGATCTCCTGTATTTTAGTCATATTCTTCCTTATCTCTATTGTGGAATAGTAGGCCAATTTCCCCTTGGCAGTCAGGATCAATCACTCCAGATAGCACTGTAACACCCTTCTTTGCCTGCTGATCCAGAGGCATAAAGAGCCCATAGTGGCTGGGAGGGAGTCTTAACTTGCAGCTCAATGGAATTAGTGGAAGCATTCCTCCCTCTGTAACTAAGACCACTGTGCCAGCAGAGCATAAGATCACAGGAACAGAAATCAAAAGGTTTGCTAGTGGGTCACTAGGGGTAATAGGGAATGGTGCCACTTTCATTTCCACACCTTGATTCCTGGACCCATGAATCCTGGCTGTAGGAGAAACAGCATCATATATTGGACACTGATTCAGAACATATACAGCCTTCTGGAAAATTTTGCCCCATTCCTGCAAGGTCTTGCTACCTAGCTGGCGCTGTAACTAAGTCCGTTCTACTGTTCTGTCAAGCCAGCTACTTCAAGATGATGAGGACCGTGTTAAGACCAGTGAATTCCATGAGCACGAGCCCTTTCCCACACTTCATTTGCTGTGAAGTGAGTTTCTTGATCAGAAACAATGCTGTGCAGAACACCATGACAGTGGATAAAGGTGTTCTATAAGTCCACGGATGGTAGTTTTGGCAGAAGCATTGAGTATAGGGAAGGTGCTTCTGTATCCAAAATAAGTGTCTATTCCAGTAAGAACAAACACTGCCCCTTCCATAATGGAAGCAGTCCAGTGTAATCAACCTGTTGCCAGATAAGCTGGCTGACCACCTCAGGGAAATGGTGCCGTATCAGGGACTCAGTGTTGGCCTCTGCTGCTGGCACATGGGACACTCAGTGGTGGCCATAGCCAGGTGGGCTTTGGTGAGTGGAGGTCCATGTTGCTGAGCCCATGCATAACTTCCATCCCTGCCACCTTGGCCACTTTGTTCTTGAACCCATTGGATGGTTACAGGGGTGGCTGGGGAAAGGGGCTGACTGGTATCTATAGAACAGGTCATCCTTTCCACTTGATTATAAAAGTCCTCATCTTCCAAGGTCACCTTTTGGTGAGCATCCAATGGAACACAAATATCTTTATGTTTCTGCCCATTCAGGGAGGTCTAGCACATACTTCTCCAAATTTCCTTGTCACTACTTTTCCAGTCATGTGCTTAGCTTCTAAGACCATCAGCCAAACATTGCTCACAGCTCATGAATTGGTATATAATCTCACATATGACCATTTCTTCTTCCAAGCAAAGTGAACAACCAGGTACACTTTCCAAAATTCTGCCCACTGCAAGGATTTTCCCTCACCAGTGTCCTTCAGGAATGTTCCAGAAAGGAGTGTAGTACTGCAGTTGTCCACTTTCATATGGTGCCTACATATCATGCAGAACCATCTCTAAACCATGCTTGAGTCATCTCTTCCTATGTCAACTGATCATAGGGAACTCCCCATGAGGCCACAGAGGCAAGGTGGAAGAGAGAAGGCAGTGTAGCAAGAGTGGGGACCATGGGCATTTGGGTCACTTCTTCATGTAACTTATTGTGTCTTCAAGGCATACTTGGGCCCAATCTCGTATATACCACATTTGTTTGATGAAGGAGCACTGTTGTGCTTGTGCATCTTTATGGCTTGGTGGGTCAGATAATACCCAGTTCATGATGGGCAACTCAGTTCACATGGTTACTTTCTGGCCCGTGGTTAAACATTTAGTCTCTGTTAAGGCCCAGTAGCAAGCTAAGAGCTGTTTCTCAAGAGGAAAGTAGTTATCCGCAGGGGATGGCAGGCATTTTTTTTCAAAATCGTAAGGAACTGTGCTATGATTCACCTATATAGGGGCCTGCCAAAGGCTCCAAATAGCATTCCTATCTACCACTGGCAGTTCAAGCACCATTGGATCTGCTGGATCCAATGGCCCAAGTGGCAGAGCAGCTCACATGGCAGTCTGGATCTGTTGCAGAGCCTTGTCTTATTCTGGACCCTACTCAAAAGTAGCACCTTTTTGGATCACTCAGTAAATAAGCCAGAGTACAAACCTACATAAGGAATATTTTGCCTCTAAAATCCAAAGAGGCCCACTAGGTGGTGTGCTTCATTTTCAGTTGTTGGAGGGGCCAGAGCAACAATTATTCTTTACCTTAGGAGGAGTATCTTGACATGCCCCATACCACTTGAGCCCTAGAAGTTTCACTGAGACAGAAGGCCCCAAATTTTTATTAGTTTTATTTCCTGCCCTCTGACATACAAATTTCTTTAATTCTAGAGTAGTTACTCATTAGGTTCAATCAGCGTAACATAATGGACCAGATATCTTGTTGAAAGGAAAGGCAATCAAGATCCCTGCAAACTAAATTTTGACATAGGACTGGAGAGCTGATAGACCCCTGAGGTAGGACAGTGAAAGTGTATTGTTAGCCTTGCCAACTTAAGCAGACTGCTTCTGGTAGGCTTCATTGACAGGTATAGAGATAAAAGCATTTGTCACACAGTAGCTGCATACCAGGTACCAGGGGATGTGTTACTTTGCTCAAGCAATGAAACCACATCTGGTACACCACCTGGTAGAAGTTATGGTAATCTACTGTAAGTCTCCAAGATCCGTCTGTCTTCTGCACATGCCAGATAAACAAGATGAAAGGGAATGTGATGGGAATCACCATCCCTGCATCTTTCAAGTCCTTGATGATGGCACTAATCTGTGCAGTCACTCCAGGAATGCATTACTGCTTTTGGTTTACTGTTTTGTTAGGTAGAGGCAGTTGTAATAACTTCCACTTGGCTTTTCCCACCATAACAGCCCTCACTCCACAGGTCAGAGAACCAGTATGGGGATTCTGCCAGCTGCTGAATATATCTCTTCCAATTATGCATTCCAGAATTGTGGAAGTAAACACGCGATGGGTTTGGGATCCACTGGATCCACTGTGAGACAGATCTGTGCTAAAACTCAGTTGTTAACTTGACCTCCGTAAGCCCCTACTCTGTCTGATGGACCTCAGTGGCATTTTGGGTCTCCTGGAATTAGTGTCACTTCAGAGCCAGTGTTCAGTGGTCCCTGCAAGTTCTGATTATTTCCTTTACCCCAGTGTGCAGTTACCATGGTAAAAGGCCGTAGAGTGCCTTTGGGGAAGCCAGAGAAAAATCAGTTTCAGTCTGATATAGGAGAATTCACAGGTGTCACTGTCTGATGAAAGTGTTGGAGGAATTATCAGCTTCAGTGTGGCTAGGTCAGTGGGTACATGTTAGAGAAATGAGTCCTGAAGGTTTACTACTCAGGTATTTGTTATTGTCCTGGTGTAAACAACAGACCATAAGCTGTATGTGACCATTAAGTGTTAGCAGAGTAGTTTCATCTAGCTGATATAATCCGAAATCAGTATATTCAGTCCACTCAGCTGACATTTTCTCTAGTATTAAAAATTCTCTCCTAGACTTTGCTTTTTGGTACATTATTTTTTCCCTGTGGCAAAGACTCCCCTACGTGGTTACCTTTTCTAACCTCTCTTTCTCATTCAAAGGCCATTTGTTTCCCTGCTCCTAACCATCTACTGATTCCTATACCTCTCTGGTATCCCACCGTATTTTTATATCAGATCCCTGTAGTAATTCCCAGTTCCACTACACTTTTCTAACTCATTTGCATTGCCAGAGGAACTCCCATAGGTTTTCATAGATTATTTTAATATTTATGGTTTTCCATTCATGTTAAAACCAACTGTATCTGATCCCTCCCTTTTGGAAAGCCCATTAATACATTAATAAGAGCTAACACTTCTTCACCACTTATTACAGGTCATTTATTCTTCACAACGTGAGATAGATGCTATTAGTCCCCTTAATTTTATAGTCCTCTTAAATACATCTCATACCTGTCAGCCTCTCTTGTGTTCATGACTACTGTCTGAGCCCAATCCATCATCTCTCTCACCTGGACATCTTCATTAACATCCTAAATTGTGCTGTTTCTTTCCATTCTCCCCCCACTCCCATTCTCTACACAGCAGATAAAGTGATCTTTTAAAAATGTAGTGTATTATGTCATTTCCCTTTTTAAAGTCTCTGCAGTAATTTTCCTTGCATGAGGAATAAAATCCAAACTCTTTATCAAAGCCTACAAGGCCCCACTTGATGAGGTCCTTTCTTCTTTGACCTCATTCATATGATCAAACCATACTGGACATTTTCTTCATTCTCTGGGAACCTCAGCTTGACTTTTATAATAGTAAACATATAACATATGTATGATCACATTATTCTTACTCTTTTTCTTGACTGATGAATAGCAAGGGGAAGACTACACTTTACATGGCAGTTCTCGTTATCACTGTAAACCTACAAAAAGACAAGGTGTTGAAACACTTAAAGTATTTGACTTATATGGGTGTTCAGGACACTGTTGCAGGAAATGGATAGCAACACAATTAGTGATGGGTCATGAAAATTCGCAACTGTATAAACATGGAAGAAATTCAAATTTAAAATACTTCAAAAAGTTCCTGTTTGCATAGCAAGTTTTTCAGCTGGTTCCCTTTTCACCAGTGTTTGTACAGCTCCTGAAATTGTTGAGAAATGAAGTGTCTCTGGTTTTGACAGATGGCTAATTTGGCAAGCTTCAGCCATCTCGATTTTATCATCAAGTTACATAGAACTTTCCCAGTTTCCTGTGAGCAAGCCTTCAGCCTGTCTATAGAAACTGCATGCCTGAATTCACCTCCATGCTGAGTCTTAGTGGTTTCCTTGCGTAGAAGCGGAGTTCAAAAATGAAAACATGGTATAAAATAAATCTCCAGTTCATGGAAATTCAAGCCATGGTGTTCATGATGGTTGTTGTATACATATTTTATATGCTTGTTATATACAGTTTATTATGTATTGCTCTGTTTTTATCATTTGTTGTTTCTAGTTTTAATGACAATGATAAAATAAAATATTCCGTCAGATTTTCGATTGTTTGAGGCTGTGTCTTATGGAATTTTGCATAATATGACATGGAATGACCCTCAGTTGTTAAATAATAAAGTTGACTTTTAAGCACATTGGTTTTGATTCAGTTGGCCATTGTTGAGTCACTTTGTACTACTTGCATAAGTTTTTTTTATTTACATAAGTTTTAATAGCCAAAGTTACCTCATTATAAAAACAAGTAAATAAAAACAAGTAATTTAGTCTTGGGCAACAAGTACTGTGTCTATATTCATATTTATTTTATTACACAAAAGTCCTGTGTGTGTATGTTTTGGGGGCTGGGTTTCTCCTCTCCACACCAAGGATTGGGTGGTGAGCTGAGGCCCCCGCTGGCTCTGGGCGCCGAATCTCACCCAAGGCCACAGCCAAAGCCGCAGGTGATTTTCAACCAACAGTGACACAAGAATTGATTTTAACTTACTATTAGTGGAAAGAGAATATACTGAGAAGTCATACAAGAGTGGTGACAAGAAGTAGATGTTAAGGTTGAATGTCAGGAACCTCAGGGTTACTTGCACATAGATTTTCCTCTTACACTGTGGAGTTGGCCAAATGGAGTGGTTCAGACTGGTTGTGTTTCAAATTCTATTACTCAGTGAGCTGCAGAGTTCTGAATACTTGAGCTTTCATACTTATCTTCTTACCCACAATCTATGCCCCTTTTCTCTAATTTATAAGCTTTCATTTAAAAAAAGAGTTAAAGTTTGAAAAATGGCACTTTAAGTAACAAGTAAATAAAATAAAAATACTTTTTTTTTTTGCTGAGGAAGATTCACCCTGAGCTAACATCCATGCCAATATTCCTCTATTTTGTATGTGGGTCGCCACCACAGCATGGCTGCCAACGAGTGGTGTAGGTCTGCGCCTGGGAGCTAAACCTGGGCCGCCAAGGTGGAGTCCACTGAACTTAACCACTAGGCCACAGGGCCGGCCCCCAAAAACACATTTTTTATTCTGTTGTATTTAATGTTTGTTATAAGCCAAGCACTGTTTTTATTTTAGCTAGTTGTTGTGTGTATATGTCAGGGATGGGGGAGGGAAAGAGTGATTATTGATTAATATGATCACTTGGTATTATAGTACTTTATATTATTTTTAACCATAAATGAATTTTGGTGGTGGGAAAACTTATTTTTCAGGTTGAAGCACTCAATAAGTTAAAAACTTTAAATAGTTTAATCAAACTGAATGCAATGAAGCTAAACAGAGCCAAAGGGAAAGAGGCCATGCACACTTGTTTAAAGCAGAATGCTTACCGGGAAGCCCTCTCTGACCTGCAGTCGCCTCTGAACCCATGTATCATCCTCTCAGAACTCTAGTAAGTGGCCATTTGTGCTGTTCTCAATGAATCTCCCATGAAAATAGCAGTGCAGGAAGGATTCCTGAGTGACTGCCTTGGTGGAGCAGTAGGGCCAGCTGTTAGCCCCAGTGAGTGGAATATAATTAAAGGAGGAATATCTTAAAGTCTTCAAAGGTTATTCTTGTGTATAACAGGATGTATGTCTACCAGTTAAATTTACCTGTGGGGTTAGTGCAAGTTATTACAAGTTAATTTCTTTTCAATTGTATGTAATTAAATTTGTTTTATATATTACTGGTTTCTAAGTTAAAAATCCTATGTAAGCAAAATGTGGAAAATTATTTCTCTTTTATTTCCTACAAAAGTAATAGTGGAAAAGTAATAATGTATAGTACATTAGTATTAATGATGTATAGTACATCAGTATTCAAAATTGATCCCTCTTTAATAAATCAATAATGAACTCATAATATTCCTAATTTTAATCCAGTGATATGTTCTCATTGTTACTGAACAATATTGTTATTGTTATATATAATAACAAAGTTAAGGAAGAATAAGGAAAGAAAAGGAGGAATTTTCAATGTAGGTAGTGAGAAGGGCAAATCTGGGTTTTCAGTCTGGCCCACCTGGCATCACTATATGGCCACCAAGGCTGTCATCCCTGTTGCTTTTCCACCGAGAGGAAATGTTCTAGTTCTGACTTCTGCAGACCTGAATGGAACAGGCGAGGGGTTCTTTCAAGCCTAGTATATCACAGCAAAATTATCATCTTGGCATATCTTTACACTGAAGCAGGCTAATTTTCCCCTTGTCTCATTTCAGCGTTGAAAAGTGTAAATACATGGATTCCAAAATGAAGCCTTTGTGGCTGGTGTACAGCAATAAGGTGTTTGGTGAGGATTCCGTCGGAGTGATTTTTAAAAATGGTGATGGTATGTACTGAGGTTTTCACATTGCTGTATTCCTTAGTATTTTTCATGTGTTGTCAGTTGCTTTTTCTGGAAGGTGATATATAAATGTGTAACAGATGGCGGCCAAGCGGGGCTATCAGTGGTCATAAGGTTGAATTTGGCATGTCTTAAATCACTTTTATTTTCGTCTTGGAAAATTACTTCTACAGCTTACGTACATATGTTGTTGTAATAAACTTTCCCTTTTTTCCTCCAAAATACAAAGTCTGTCTATTCCTTTGGTAAAAAGCTTGTGAAATACAAGAGGATATTTTCAATAATGTATTCATATATCCTATTTCAGTGATAGCAATTTTGATATTGCTGCCTTAGTTTTGTATTTAAGTTAAAATATCTTACTGACCCATACTTTATAAGTGAAATGCATCTGAAGTAATCACACCAACCAGAATGCAGTCATCACTGCCGCCACTTGTTAGTTGTGTGACTGCAGGCAAGTCATCAAAATTCGTTGAGTTTCAGGTTCTTTGTGTCCATGAGGATTATAGCATCTGTATGTTAGGGTTCTTAAAAGGATTTAAGTGAGATAACATAAGTAAATGTGCTTAACATAATACGTGCTTACAACTATTTTAAAAAGAACTTGTAGTGTTTTGCTAGACATTTAACCCCACTTGATCACATGAATGTCATTATGTGGAAGTCAATACTTTGATAGCCTCTGTTACCTGAAAATTACCCTTAGATGTGATAATAAATCCACTATTACAGTTTTGCGAACCCGTCATGCAATTACTTATGTATTCTTATTGTATTCTTAAGAGCTTTCTGTGCATCCCAGAAGCAAACAAGAAGGCAAAAAAATTAGCGTTGTGAATTGTGTGTATGCTGTAATATAGCATTCCTGTGTATAACGGTATTACAGCATCCATGCAGTTAGTATAGTACCTTACACATGGTAAACAATTAAAATTTTTTTAACTTAATTTCTGAAGCTGTGTTACAGGGACATGCTAAACAGCAAACCTAATATTTAACATAATGAATATGGTCAACATTTAAAATTTGGGGGGAAAAATTAGCATAACATTTGTCAATGGTTTTAGCTGAATTACCTAATCTTGAATTAATGTTATTTGGCATAAAATGGAAAGCATTTATAATAAAGCAGGGGTTTTTTTCCCTTAGATTTACGACAGGATATGTTGACACTCCAAATGCTGCGCTTGATGGATTTACTCTGGAAGGAGGCTGGTCTGGATCTTCGGTGAGATTTCTAGTGAATTTATTTTTGTCTCATGTTATATTCCTTCCATAGCAAAAATTTTAAAACTTTTTGTTGGTTCCTTCCCTTTTGCTACTATTATTGATTGTTATTCTTAATATTTATATAGCACTTTACAGTTTACAGTGTTCTCTCAAATACGTTATCTTTATTTAATACTTTATTTAAACCTCATCAGGTGTAAAGCTATATATGTGATGGAGATTCGGGAAAGAAGGAATAGGTTTGAACTTCCAGTAAAGCCTGGACAGACAGCAGGAGTCACGTTTGAACCTGTGGTTTTGAAGGTGCTCTCAGGGAGGATGCCCTGGTGTTCATGGGAGTAACAAGGCCAGAGAAGGGCCTGCCCCTCTTCTTACTTAGCCCAGTAACATTAATTCCTCTACCTTCCCAGAAGGAAGTGTTTAGGAGGGATCTCAGGCATTTTAGCTTGCCATCATTATTAGGGATAGACAGTGAGCAGGACAGGTTTATGGAAACATAAATAGAAAAAAGGAAACATAGTGGGTTTTAAAAGTTTATTATCAAATCTTCTAAGGTAAAGAGCAGATGAAGGTAATTGCAAACGAAATGTTGATATATTTAATAACATAAAAATATAAGATTTGAATGTCAACCAACAAGGTTAAAAGTCAGGCCCCACACTAGGCCTTATATTTATAATGAATAGGACAGGAGGATAATAATCCTAAATATTTAAAGAGCTCATAGATATAAATATATAGGGAAAAGATGTGAAATGTTCATACAAGATATAAAATAAGTAAACTAATAATTATATGTAGAAGTATAAATTATAAGAACAATTGAATACCATTGATTTCCTAGCAAAGCTTTTGTTAAATGATAATCTATTCTAGGACACTGTTGAAGCAACCAAAACACAAGTATTTTCATATACCATTGTAAATTAATATACATTTCTCTGTATCAAGTTTTCTTATACCTTGTATCCAGTATTTCCAGAATTTACTTTAAAATTAGAAATGTGAACAGAGATTTATGCACGAAGATATTCATCCTTGCTTTATACACAATTAAAAAAATTGGACCACCCTTTTGAACATTTGCTCAATAGTAGAATAATGGTTTTAAGAAATGATTAGTTTTTCCATGTGACCAAATATCTCAGGTATTTTAAAATATTTTTTATAGAATTTGGGAAAAGTGCTTTTCTTCAAATGTTAAAAGTTCACTGGAAAATGACACACTAAAATGCTAAAATGTTGACAAAAACTAAAATGGTAATAGACATTATTTCTGAGTAGTGGGATTAGAGGTGATTCCCACCCCCCCCCCACCTTTGTGTACCTGTTTCTCTAGTTTTCTACAATGGGCATATACTCTTTTTTTTTTTTTTTTTAATGAGGAAGACTAGCCCTGAGCTAACATCCATTGCCAATCCTCCTCTTTTTTGCTGAGGAAGACTGGCCCTGGGCTAACATCCGTGCCCATCTTCCTCTACTTTATGTGGGACCCCGCCACAGCATGGCTTGACAAGTGGCATGTCTGTCTGCGGCCGGGATCGAGCCTGTGAACCCTGGGCCCCCAGAGCAGAGCCCACGAACTTAACCGCTATGCTTCCGGGCTGGCCCCCACATACTCCTTTTAACCAAGGAGAAAAAAAACATTAAGCATTTTTCATGATATAGTACAGGTCCATACAGTTATTAAACTTTTTTTCTGTGCTAGTTGATGATGATTAACTTTGTTTTTTACCTCATCCTTTATATTTTATTTTTTTTTATTTGTGGACTATTTCAAACGTGGAAGTATAGAAGATAATTTACAGCAATTTTATTTTCTGACACCCAGATTTACTAAATATGTATCTAGCAATTAAATGACAGATATTAACATGTTTCATATTTACTTTATAAAAAAATTAAATGCGCAGATAGAGTTAATGTATTCTCATCCTATTCTGTTGCCTCACACCTCAGAATTAACCACTATTTTAAAGCTGTAATATATATATTTTTGTGCTTTAACTATATATTATATATCCATTGTATGCTTTGAACTTTAAATAAATGCTGTCATATCACATGTAACTTTTTGCACTTTACTTTTTTTCTCATTACATTTTTTGAGATTTATCAAGATTAATATGTGAAGTTCTAATTCGTTATGTTCACTTTTTTATTAATACTTTGAATAAATATAAAAATTTATCCATTCCCCTCTTAGGCCAAGACCCCCTCCCCCCAAAAAACCCCTACAGTTTACACACTTTTGTTTTTTGAGGAAGATTGGCCCTGTGCTAACATCTGTTGCCAGTCTTCCTCTTTTTTCTTTTTTCCTCCCCAAAGCCCCAGTACATAGTTGTGTATCATAGTTGTAGAGTTGTAGCTCTTCTAAATGGGACGCCGCCTCCGCATAGCTTGATGAGCGGTGAGTCAGTCTGTGCCCAGGATCTGAACCTGCGAACCCCAGGCCGCCACAGCAGAATGCGTGAACTTAACCGCTACACCACCGGGCTGGCCTCTTACACACTTCTAAATATCTCTCTATTCATGTATGGAAGTCTTTTAGTTTATATAGCCAGAAGTGGAATTGCTGGGTCATAAGGCATGTGCATTTTCAGCTTTCTACCATTGCCCTAATGCTTTCCAAAATAGTTGTACCACTGTTGTTTCCACTCAGAAATATCTCCTTCACTTGTTAATTTTTTTGCAAATCTAGTGAATATAACAAGGTATCTCATAGAATTTTAATTTATATTTCTTTTATTAGTAGTTTGGGTAAGTATGCTTTCAATGTTTATAAGTATTGTGTTTTCTCTCCTATAAATTATTTAGGTTCCTTTAAGATTTATGCTTTTTGTCATATAATTATCTTAAAGATATTCTTTTATGTTTTATTTTGCTAATTTTAAATTTGATATGCTTTCCCATCTTCTGTCTCTGCCAAAGTTTGGTCCTGATATTGATTTTTTGGCGTCTAGGTTTTTTTGACTACTTATTTTCCTTAATGGTTATTGGACTCTTCAGATTATTTTTCCTCTTGAGTCAGTTTTGAGGCTAAGAATTTTCCTGTTCATCAATGTTTTCAAATTTAATACCATACATTTTTTTATAACATCCTCTTGTAATTTAAAATCTCTACTATGTTTAATTTTTTCTCCTTTTGCATGTGTAAAATTATTTTATATGCAGTGTTTTTTCCTTAGACATATTAGAGGTTTGCTTCTTAGTATTTTAAAAGAATGGGCTTCGTATTTTGTGGGGGTTTTTGTTTTCTATTTTATCATTGATTACTTCTTTTCCTTCTTTTTACCTGTGTTTGTTCTTTTTTTTTTAATTGCAGTAACATTGGTTTATAACATTATATAAATTTTGGGTATACATCATTATATTTGATTTCTGTGTAGATTACATCATGTTCACCACCCAAAGACTAATTACAATCCATTACCACACACATATGCCTAATCACACCTTTCACCCTCCTCCCTCCCCCCTTCCCCTCTGGTAACCACCAATCCAGTCGCTGTCTCTATGTGTTCGTTTGTTGTTGTTTTTATCTTCTATTTATGAGTGAGATCGTATGATATTTGACTTTCTTCTTCTGACTTATTTCGCTTAGTGTAATACCCTTGAGGTCCATCCATATTGTTACAAATGGCCAGATTTCATTGTTTCTTATGGCTGAGTAGTATTCCATTGTGTATTTATGCAATATCTTCTTTATGCATTCATCCCTTGATGGGCACTTAGGTTGCTTCCAAGTCTTGACTATTGTCAATAATACTGCAGTGAATATAGGGGTGCATGTGTCTTTACACGTTCAAGTTTTCATGTTTTTTGGATAAATACCCCACAGTGGAATAGCTGCATAGTATGGTAGTTCTATTCTTAATTTTTTGAGGAATCTCCATACTGTTTTCCATAGTGGCTGCAATAGTTTGCACTCCCACCAGCAGTGTATGAGAGTTCCCTTCTCTCCACATCGCCTCCAACACTTGTTTCCCTGTGTTTGTTCTGTTGTTCTGATTTTTTGACATGAACAGTTAGAACATTAATTTTCATATATATAATTAAAACCATAAATTTCCTTTAACTACTGCCTTAGCTGCATCCTGCAGGTTTTAAATTGTACTTATTTATGCACTTTCATAATGCATCAAACTATACAGAATTCAATTCTGAATTACCTGTATGCACGTTGGGACGTGCTTTCAGCAGCCAGCCAGGTAGTTCAAAACTGTTCATTAGCCATAACTTGTGTAAAGCCTCAAAGCTACAAGAGGTGAGAGCTAAGGTCTTGTAAGTTCTTTCCTGTATAGTTTTTCACTGTCCCCTGTGCACATCCCACTCACCATCCCACTTTTCCTTTTAAGCTTTTTGGTTAGCCTATTGTTTGCCTCAACTATTATTTGCCCCTTAGCTGCAGTATTAAACAACTGATTCTGATTGTTTTCAAGAAACATCCCCAGGTAAAAGGCAGTTCACACCAGATGAGGTCTGAATCAAGTCAAAGAAACAGAATTGCGAGTGGGATCTTCCAGGGAACCACTAGAGACTTCAAAGAATGACAGTTCTGTGAAATGAGGCTTTGAAGGAGCTCTAGCCCCATTTTTGTCCCCTCTAATAGGTAGCAGATTGCTGTGTTCACCATGATTGTGGGCTGTTCATTGTCAAGTATACTGCAGAACTGGGAAGGGGGAGGATTGGAATAGGTCATGGTAAAATATAACTGAGATTCAGCTGTTTTCTTAAATAAACACTCCCCAGATTGCCTCAAGCCTTTCTTGTATTTCCATATTACTGAAATAGTTGATTCTGACAATTTTTTGCCAGTGCTCTTTGTTACTTTTATAGAAGAGTCGATTTTCAGAGGTCTTTAACTCCCTGTTTTTGCTGACATCACCTGGTTATAGAATTTTTAAATCTAAATTGACAGCTGCTTTCCTTAGAAAACTTGAAGACATTATTCCATTGTATTCTGACCTTTGTTGTTATTTTTTAAAAGTCTGCTGTCAGTCCAAATAATCTATTCTATCTTCCAGTTCACAAATTATCTCTTCAACATTGTCTGATACTTGTTTATTCAGTGTAGTGTGTTTATTTCCATGACCGTTTTTATGTAGGAGTTGTGTTTGATTTTGTTTTTGTATGCCGGGTCTTTTTTTAATACTGTATTATCTATCTCTTTTCATGTCTTTCATAATTTTAGAGTCTCTTTCATACTGTTCTGTTTTATCTCTTGGGGTGCCACCTTTTCATTTATCCGCTTAATCTTATTCATTTCCTGTGTAGTTAATATTTGGTTTTGAATTCATTATTGGTGGAGATTGTGTTTTCTGTGAGGGTCCTTTGTTCTCTAGGGTGTGAAAGTATCCCCCCAAATGAACTTGTGTTTAGTTTGTGCTGTTCCCCAAGGTCTTTACACACAATCAACCAGTTTTTACATTAACTCTTTGCCTTCAGTCTCTTATACCTCATAGGTAGTTTATATTTGTATCTCATGAGAATGTGGGAAGGCTTGAGTTTTTACACTTTCATGAAACTTTTTTTTATTGCCCACCCAGTGCCCAGGATAGATGGCAGACTTTTCATGCCACATCCTCTAGTCAGTGAGCAAACATTTTCTAGTTTCCCTTTTCATACACTTTTGACAGTCCTTTCACAGCCCCAGCTTTGTGTAGGATTTCAGTTACAGATCCTGCCTCTCATGGGCTCAAGACCATGTCTTTTTTCTCACGGGCATTAAAATGTCAACCAATGCAGTCACTTCCTGAGCCACTACTATGAATAATCTCTATATTTCAGGGACCTAGAGGTCTCCTTTTCTTTCTTTATTAACTGTAACTATTTATAAAACCTGTTTGAGTTTTTCTGTCATTTTTTTATGTGTTTTAGTGTCTACAGCAACTTAGTCCACAAGGTTGCTGGAAATAGTTGTACTTAGGATTGACTTTATTCCTGCAAGATTATAAGTATTTCCTGATTAATTTTTTAAGTTTGAGTTATGGTCTCTTCATTACTAAATATATTTTAACTTTTTTTAAACTTAAGACAGTTGCTATTTATAGACTGAACCAGGCATTCTATTAGGTTCTTCATCCATATAATGTCATGTAATCTCTACAACTCTATGAGGTTGTATTATTCCTTTTAAACAGATGAGAAAATTAAGGCTCAAGGTATTGTAAACAATTTGTCAAAGGTTACAAAAATATTAAGTGGCTTGGCCAGATTCAAATCCAAGCCTGTCAGACTCTAAACTTGATGTCTATTATTTTACCAGTCTAAGTGAGAAAACAATTGGGGTAAAACATATCTAGTAACACTTTGTTTATTTATCAAAGTTTTCTGGTGCCCAAAATATGTAATTTCCCATTTTTTTTTAAGAAAGAGTTTTCTAATCTTAGATCCTTCCAGGGTAAACTTTTTCAATGCTGTTGAGGTAGAAAGAGAAATTTGCTATGGGTGTTGTTCCTTTCATGGGACTTTTAGGTGTGATTGGAATAAGGAAGAGAGATTATAGTTCATGTGAAAAGGACTCTTTGAGCTCCATAAATGAGAGTTTTGCTTTTACATTAGGAGGAATTTCTAATATAGCTGTGTAAAAATAGAATTAGTAGTTTTGAATAGGTAGCAAGTTTTTTGCTCAACTACTCTTAGTAAGAAGTACTGCATAGATAAGAGGAATGGGTGATTGTGAGAAACTCTGCCTGAGGGACATAAACCCAGAAGGATCTGGGCTGCTTTTTTTTGGTAAATAAAGTTTTACTGGCACACAGCCACATTTCTTTACATATTGTCTATGGCTGCTTTTATGCTATAACTGCAGAATTGAGTAGTGAGCTAGTAGTCTGCAGTGCCTCAAATATTTACTGTCTGGGTCATTCCAGCAAAAGTTTACAAGACCCTTTCTATGAAAGTAAACCCTGATGAAAATGTTTTTACTTGATTTATCCCACAGAAAATGGGGGAAACTTTTCAACCTTACTTAGGTTAGTAACTCATTGGTTCTTTCCAGTGTTAGCACATAAAGCTACACAGTGGTCTCCTTTACTAAGAGCAGATTCAGGGCATATGATGAGTCTTGTTTAGTTATAAAAGTCTGAGCTGAAGACTTGGTCCTTAGTTCCATCAGCCTAATTGAAAACCCAACCAAGTTCTTTTCTCTTAGTTTTGATTTTACCCATTCTATTCAAACATAAAGCACATTTAGCATCAAATGAAGTTCACTGTGACCTCTGGCAAAGGGAGGCAGCCACATGTGGGAGTGCTAGAAATAAATCTGGTGTCTGTCTGTTGGGAAGCAGTGTGTGTCTAACAAGAAAAAGGAACTTGTCTGTCCAGTGAGATCTTTATTGACTTTTTGTACTCTGACCCCATGTTAAAAAAATATGTGGGACTTTAATTCTTCTGAGCTCATTTCAAACTAATACCTTTTTCTCACCAAACATTTTTTACTGTTTCTATAAATATATGTGCTCCAGTGTTCCTGTTGTGTTTGTTTTTCTTTTGGCCAGCTGTTCAGGTTAAACTGGGTCATGTAGCACACACTCTTTTAAGTTCAATTTCAAATCTTCAGGTATCTTTTATATGTTACTACTACTTTGATCAGAATATTTTAGTACTTATAACAGTGTCTTGTTAACATGAATGAAAGTGCACATTTCTCATTTTCATTTTTCTCTGATGTCTCAAAATACTCTTGGTATCTTTCATTCTAAATTAGAACATTTGTAAGCCATCAGTGTGTTAGAACACCCTGACCTCCTTTGGTCAATAAATAATAGGCAATCAGCCTTTTCTGTCAAGTCTGATAGGTTGTCTAAATGTGTAAATCTATCTGGCTTTTGGTAGATTTGACAGTCCTCTATCACCCCCCCAATCCCCCCCCATACATGTTATGTTGAATTTTGGACAGTTTTCTTCATTGTGACTTTACATCTGAGTTGCACTAACGAGGTTTACTTCCCTTTTAAGAGAGCTACACAGCAGTTCTTTGATGACACTGGTGTCGGTAATCTTGGAAGGATGAAATAATGCAAGAGTTAGGTAAAGGAGTTACACTTCACTCCTTTAGAGGCAGTGAGCTAAGGTACCACTCAGACTTGGGTCAATGTGTCCAAGTCAAGGCCAGACAAAACCTTGTACGTATCCATTCAGAGTAGCAATTCGTTTCATTTTTTAATGCTTGCTCTAGTGGAAAGGTAACAATTGCTTCTTGGGTCAGAGAGTGTGAGAAAGTAAGGTAAACATTACTAGTCAAGGCCTTTATAAGAAGTGTAGCGGTTGAGTGCAATGGGGGCCCATGTAAGATGGTCAGGGCTCCAAGAGTTTGTCCCCAGCTTGACTTCTGTCAAACTGTCTCTCTGACAAGGATGTTTTTTCCTTCCCATTGTGAGTATTCCATCCTCAAGACACTGAATGCTTTCATCGTTGCCTGCTTTTGAAGAGGAAGTTGTTGGACTTTTGCCCAGTTTGGCTACAAGTGGGGGTGGGAGGAGATGCAGGAAAGTGAGCCAAAGTGCACTTTAACCAGGCAATGTTTACCTCACATGTGTTGTGTCATGATAAGGATGGGGTGTTGGTAAAAACTTTCACACTCCGTAGCTACCTATCTTACCAAGGGGTAAATTTTTAAAAAGAGAAATAATAATGCAGATGTAAAGCAGTCTATTGGTGTATCAGGCTGCCAGCATGTAGTTTAATTCTGCTTCCAACCTTATTTTGCTGGAACTAGGAAAGTGCTTAAAGAGGCATAAAATAATTGTTATTTGGAAGGAAATTTAGGAACTACTTAATAAAAACTCTTCTATCTGATTGTTACACGTACTAACACACTCATGCATCCCCCCCCCCCCCATATACACACATTCTCTTTCATGAAATCCTTCAGAGGCTTTCTCAGTGCTTTCAGGAGAATGATAGAAGTCCTTCCATGGCCTCTGGGCCCTGTGTGGTCTTTCCAACACTGACTGTTTCTTCTCCTCCCCTTGTTTTTGTGCTCCTCCATGCACTCTATTCCAACTCTGCTGTCCTTCCTCCTTCCAGAGCTCTTTCTTAACTCTTGACGTGTTCTCATGGCATTTGTCATTCATACAGAGATCACAGGTACATTGTGCATTTGTGCTTTGTCCACTCAGTGAGGCCAAGGATTGCTTTTTTTACTCATTTCTGTATCACCAACAGCTAATACAATGCTTGTGCACCCAAATATTTATTGAATCCATGAATTCCATCCATTGTATTTTCTGTAGTCACCTGACTTTTATTTGAACTTTCCAAGGTATTTCGTTCCATTTCGGAGTTGCTCTAATGATAACGCAGTTTTGAGAAAATGTTCACAACCAAATGAGAGAAAGATAATACTAATATATAAAGAACTCGTATAAATCACTAAGGAAAATGTTTAAAAGCCTAATAAACAGGCAAAGGATGTGAAAAGCTAATGCACAAAAGAAATTTTTCTTGAAATGGCTAAAAGAGATCTGAGAAAATTTTTATTTTCACTAGGAATCATATAAATGCAAATCAAATCAAAAAGCTGCCTATCAATTTGGCAAAAATTATTTTGCAAAAGAAGCAGCCTGAGAGCCCTGTTATATAATTAGTGACTTTGGAGACTGTTAGGTTAAAAAGATAGTTTTAGGGGCCGCCCGGTGGCGCAGCGGTTTAGTCTGCGCTTTGGCAGCCTGGGAGCCGGCCAACGCACTGCCTGTCAGCCTTGCTGTGGCGGCGTCCCATATAAAGTGGAGGAAGATGGGCATGGATGTTAGCCGAGGGCCAGTCTTCCTCAGCAAAAAGAGAAGGATTGGCAACAGATGTTGGTCTTCCTCACCAAAAGAAAAAAAAGATAGTTTTAGAGCCACACAGACCTAGTTTTAAGTCTTGGATCTTACACTTAATTAAATGTATGACTTTTTGCAAATTATTTTTGTTTCTCATTTGTAAAATTGGGAACTTACCTTATAGGGATTTTGTTATTAAATTTGTTTATTCATTCAAAAATATTTATTCAGTGCCTGTTTTGTGCCAGGCACATTCTCAGGCACTGAGGCGGCAGTGAACAAAACAGCCCTGCCTGATGGAACTTACATCCCAATGGTAGACACAGATAATAATCAAACAAATAAATGAAATGTCCAGGAATGTTGGATAGTGTTGAGTGCTAGAGAGGAAAATAAAGCAGGGAAGAGAGAGCAAGTATTCTGTCACAAATAGTGTTGTAATTTTAAATAGGACGATCCAGGAATTTCTCACTGAGATGGTGACATTTCAGCCAAGACTTCAAGAGGTAAAGGAGTAAGCCATGTAGATGTCTTTGGGAAGAATGTTCCAGGGAGAGAAAAGAACATATATAAAGGAATGAAGGAGTATTGTGCCTGATATGTTTGAGGAATAGCAAGGAAACCAGTGTAGCAGGAACAAAGTGAGCAAGGGGAGGGTACTAGGAGAGGTGAAGGGGCACTAGGTTGAAAGCCTTGTGAGCGATGGCAAGCATGTTGACTTTCACTTTAAGGTGCGAAGCCATTGCAGATATTTCGATCAGGGGAGTGACATAATATTAGTATATTTTAAATGAATTATGTTGCTGTTGCATTTGGAACAGACTATGATGTAGGGAGACTAATTAGGAAACTGTTGAATCATTGAGTGACGGTTGATGGTGACTTGGACTAGGGTGGTAGCAGAAGGAAGGGTGGAGGCAGAGAAGGACTTAGACTCTATATGTTTTCGAGATAGGTAAATACCCAAGCATGAGAGAAGAGTCAGAGATGACCATAAGGTTTGGTCTTGAACACTTGAAAGGTTGCAGTAGCCATTAACCAAGGTAGTGTGTAAAGTGCTTTGCCTGCTATGTGGTATCTATTAGGTGCTTCATAAAGGGTGGTTTCAAAATTTAGAGTAAAAATGAAAGACTTTTATTTTATCTGACGTGCGTTTGTCCACCTGCACAAACAGATAGAATATTTCACCAGAATAACTAGATAATAAATCACACACTTAGCTGGCACACTGGAATTTTAGTAAATTACTCCTTTAGCCAAGAGATTTACTCCCTAATAGAAGGTAGAACTCATATTTTTCCATATGACAAAAATACAATAATGGCAAGGGTATCAATAGTAATAAAACTTTCATAAAATCAAAGAAAAAACTCCATTAATGTTTCATTTTATGAATAATATACACATGTGACTCTTCATGCCCAATTTTTCCTTTCAGGATGCTGCCTTATGGCTGTTTAGCAACAGGAGACCGCTCTGGCCTCATTGAAGTTGTGAGCACCTCTGAAACAATTGCTGACATTCAGCTGAACAGTAGCAATGTGGCTGCTGCAGCAGCCTTCAACAAAGATGCCCTTCTGAACTGGCTTAAAGAATACAATTCTGGGTTTGTTTATTTTGTTTGATTATCATTTTTCTGAACAGTCAAATAACCATAACAATTCTAATTCTCCCAATTAGAATCATTAGTGTCCTAGAGGAAATATTAGTGTTATTTATTGCTTCATTTCAGGTTAGATCAAAATGTCAAATAGGCCTTCCTAAAGTCTTTCATGTAGTTAGCGTTGAATTCTGTTGTATCTAGATCAAATTTCAGAGCCCTATAGTAGTTAAACAATCTACAAATTTAAGTATTTTTAAAATGTTTTTGTTTGTGCATCAACTTCTGTAATTATGTGAATGTATGAACTTAAGTAAGTTTTCAGTAGATTTTTACAATAGAATTAAAAGAGTTCATAGACTGTGATCTCTCCAAACTAAAAACTACAGTGCTAGAAATTGTGTTGTTTATGGTTATTGTGTTGGAAAAGCCCTAATACATAGGAAATCAAGGAATTTCCAGTGAGGGGAAAATACTCCATAAGTAGTTTTGGCTCAAGACTTCGAAGTCAAGTTAAATTTTATCATTGGCAAAATCTGAGGACTTGTATGTGAGAATCAGTTTCCAAATTTTGATCTTAGGGCCTTGTCTCTAAAGAGTCTATATTATTCACTTCTAATTTAAGTCAGTGATTTAAATGGTTGGAACTATAATATTTGACTCTTAAATTCTGGTCTTAGGTCAAAACCGACTAAAATGTTCCAAAGCCCCAGCATCATCCAGCAAAGCTGATGCTCTCCTCTTATTTCTATGCATGTGAACCCCATCCCCACTGAAACACAAGTCTCAGGACACAGCAGTTTGAATGTCTGAGATCCAGTTATCTGGGTCTTTGAGCCAGTCTGCTGACATCCCTTCTCCTGTGATGATCATTCTTACTCTCTTGGCTGACCCAACGTGTTCTGCTCATGTGGTTTTGACAACTCTGTGTTGCAGTTCTCTTCACGATTAAAAAGGAAACAAAAGTGTGAATTGGGTCTCATCCCACACATTTGGAGGCTAAAAACCTTTGTTGCTTCTATTTTTCCTCTTGTTCAGGGATGACCTGGACCGAGCCATTGAAGAGTTTACCCTGTCCTGTGCCGGCTACTGTGTAGCTTCTTATGTCCTTGGGATTGGTGACAGACATAGTGACAACATCATGGTCAAAAAAACTGGCCAGGTGAGCTGCTCCACAGAGTCTGCCAAGGTCCTCAGTGATGTTATTACTTACGTACAGCACAGTCTCTTGTGAAACTCAGGCCGATTCTTTAGTGAACCTCAGAGTCGTGTCTTTGTCTTTCCTGTTATTTCTCACCCCTTATTTCATGTACCATCTATTTCATATATTCTTTAGTTTATTCGCTTAAAGTTAGGTGATAAGCATTTATTTAAATGTTTGAAAAGTTATTGCAGTTATTTAAAAGTGACCTATTCTTTCAGTATAAGAAATTGTATTGGGAACATATATGTACCTAAGAGTAGAAGGAGCAGATGATGTGCAGGATGTATTAACTTTAAAGAAGATAACCAATGCTAAAAAAAAGTTGAGATGAACCCCACTTGAGCCATTTTCTCTTAGAACATCAAATCCAGTCATATATGGGAGTAGGGAGAAATGGAGTATGAGTAATATCATTTTTGGGGTAGCTAGAGAACTAGACAAGGTTATTTATGAAGGAGCTCTTAGTTTTCACATGAAAAATTTCTCATTTTTGGAGTGGCTTATGTTTGTTTGTAAATTATATTAAGCAAAGACAGATGAGATAATTGGGATAATTTTTCAGTTTAGCCACCCTTGCAATTCCGTGCCACTAGGGACATTCCAGAATGAAAATTTTGGGGTCACTGTGTGAGCTCTGGCTCTAGGTGGGACCCAGAGTTTTAAACCTCCTGGGAGATCTAGGTAGTTCTGTCTTGGGGCTTTGAGAGTTGAACTTTATGTTCATACTTAAAAGGATTCCCTCAGACTTCTGGTTAATCGGATTGGACACATAGGTTTTTCTCCATTCTTTACTGACACTCTTCTAATATATATTAAGGAATAAGAAATATGTAAATCCAAGAAGTCAAAGATAATAAGGAAAGGGACCATGATGGGTGAAAGACATCAACAGATTTGGGGATGATAGAAAGCAAAATGGAAAAGCGGCAATGACTTAGCATAGCTGAGAAAATGGGAACCTGCCTACTTGTAAAGGGGTATGTCAGAAAAAGACATAGAAAAACACCTTTTCAGCTTTTCCACTAGAAAAGCTCTGGAATCAGAGGTACTAGGTGTTGCTGAAGGTGACGATAGGAGAAGAGGCTGAAAACAAGATTGATTGGCAGATTGGAGCATTTAGGTGCTCAAGTCTCCTTCCCAACTCCAAGAAGGAGATACAAGATTTATTCCCTAAAGAAGCTGCTGCTTCTGACTGAAGGACACCAGGTTCTGCAGACGCTGTGGCAAAGGTGCCAAATTAAAAATGGGAATGAAATGAAAGTTGGCATACTAAATGGTACAATCCGCAGCCACTTCCCCTTGCTTTGCTCCAAGAACGCTAGAAACCAGGTGTATATCCCCACTCTCAGCAAGAGTCTAGATGGTTCTTCTCAAGAAAATCTGACTGGTTCCAGTGAAAAGACCTACAGATCCTGACAGTTGAGGTCTCTCTTTAGTCATTCTGCAAGTAAGCCCACCAATCAACAATCCTACCAGGTACATAGAATTTTCATTCAGGGTGTGTGTGTGTGTGTGTGTGTGTGTGTGTGTGTGTGTGTGTAGAATTTTCATTCAGGGTGTGTGTGTGTGTGCGTGTCTGTGTGTGTGTGTGTGTGTGTGTGTAGAATTTTCATTCAGAGGTGTGTGTGTGTCTAGCCCTGAGCTGTGTGTGTGTAGAATTTTCATTCAGAGGTGTGTGTGTGTCTAGCCCTGAGCTGTGTGTGTGTGTGTGTAGAATTTTCATTCAGAGGTGTGTGTGTGTCTAGCCCTGAGCTGTGTGTGTGTGTGTGTGTAGAATTTTCATTCAGAGGTGTGTGTGTGTCTAGCCCTGAGCTGTGTGTGTGTGTGTGTGTAGAATTTTCATTCAGAGGTGTGTGTGTGTCTAGCCCTGAGCTGTGTGTGTGTGTGTGTGTGTGTAGAATTTTCATTCAGAGGTGTGTGTGTGTCTAGCCCTGAGCTGACATCGTTGCCAATCCTCCTCTTTTTGCTGAGGAAGATTGGCCCTGGGCTAACATCCGTGCCCATCTTCCTCTACTTTATATGGGACGCCACCATAGCATGGCTTGACAAGCAGTATGTCAGTCCACACCTGGGATCTGAAACTGCAAACCCTGGGCTGCTGAAGTGGAGCACACGAACTTAACCACTGTACCATTGGGCCGGCCCCCTCATTCAACTTTTTAGTGACCCGTTCTCAAATATGAATGGTCAGCCAAAGATTAGCAGATATTTGAGGGAAGCCTCCACCATGAAAGATACAGACTAAAACAAGCAAAATGGGGAAAAAAAGGGGGCCGGCCTGGTGGTGCAGTGGTTTAGTCCGCGCTTGGCAGCCCAGGGTTTGTGAGTTCGGATCCCAGTTGCCTGCGGACGCACTGCTTGTCAGCCATGCCGTGGTGGTGTCCCATATAAAGTGGTGGAAGATGGGCACGATGTTAGCCCAGGGCCAGTCTTCCTCAGCAAAAAGAGGAGGATTAGCAACGGATGTTAGCTCAGGGCTGGTCTTCCTCACAAAATAAAAAAATAAATGGGGAAAAAAAGAACTGTGGGAAAAAAGAGTAACTGCACTAAACAGAGGATGATTTAAAAAATCAAAACAAAGAAGACGTTGTGTCTATGAAGTAATAACAGGATTTTATTTTTTAAAAATCAGAAAGTAGAATTCTTGGAAATTGGAAAAAGAAACAAAAAGTTAAAAGAGAAGTAGTAAACTAAAGATCAGCTAATATTTGTTTAACTCTTAACTTATAGAAGGCACAGTTCTAAGTTCGTTAGTTAACTTCTTCAATCATCATGAAAACCTTACAGAATAAGTGGTAACATTATGCCCGTTTACAGATGAGAAAATTGAGGCAACAGAGAGTGGACATACCAGGATTTAAATCCTGGCAGTTTGGCTCAGATTCCGTTTTTTAGCCACCATGCTATATATTGCCACTTAATATTCCAAAAAAGAACGAAAATATCTGATAAATAGAAAAAGGAGGATCTGGAAGTGATAGAGAATCAGTCCAGGGAGGTCTACCATCAGCCTAATAGGAATTAATGGAAGAAGAAACAGAGAAGAGGAAGGGAAGGAACTTGCCAAATTATATAAAATAATGTTTTATATTATATATAATACCAAATAATATAAAACATTTCCTAAAGCTGATGTTCATGAAATTCAGTAAAATGAGCATAAAAGTTCCCTTATAGTGGATGAAAAGACACTAAAAGGCCTTCTGCCATGACTGTTCAGTGCATCAGGCACAAAGGTCTTAAAACCTTCCCAGAGACCCAGCAGGCCACACACCAGGGTTAAGGAGTCAGACTTGGCTTCTCAATAGCAACACTGGAAACTATAAGACAGTGGAAGTTAGCCTTCATAATTTCAAGAGAAAATGATTTCTAACCTAGAATTCTATAACCAAACTATCTGTCAAGTGTTAAGGTAGAATAAAAACATTTTCAAACATAGAAGGTCTCAAAAGCTATATCTCGTCTGCATTTTTTCTCAGGAGGCTACCAGAATAAGAGCATCCACCAAAACAAGAGTCTAAACCAGTAGTTATTAACTGGGGTGCTTTTGCCCTCGGGGGACATTTGTCAGTGTCTGAAGACATTTCTGGTTGTCATAACTGGGGAGGGGGGTGTTCTGGCATCTAGTGGGTGTAGGCTAGGGATGCTGCTAAACATCTTACAGTGTACAGGACAGAACTTCACAACAAAGAATTATGGGGCCAAAGTGTCAATAGTGCCAGTACTGAGAAACCCTGGTCTAAACCAAGAGATAATGTGATGTGGGACTTGGGAAACAGGGACTCCAAATGGGAGAAGAGTGAAGGGAGAGCCCAGGATGATGGTTCTGTGGCAGGCCTAAAGAACAACCAGCCCAGACAGGAATCAGCAAATTACTTGATCACGTGGAAAACTGTTTTCAAAATGATTTTTAGATTTTAAAGAAGATTTTGGGAAGAATTAATGATAGGGTCGTAGAACACAAGCCAAAAAAAAAGTTTTGTCAAGGAAAAAGATGAGCAAAAAAGGAAATGTCATGTGTCTTAGCTTTGAAATGTATTTACGTAGTCTGAATAAAATAAACACTGAATATTGACTTTATCAGAAATTATGATATAATGTGTTACATTGTGTAGCATTACATCAGTGCAAGAGTACTGTCTTTACCTTCCATAATAAGAATAGTAATCCAAAATTAGGAAGTATAAAATAAGTATAAATATGCTATTTAGAAAAATGGAAGCAAATACCAGGAGAAAGACATGAAAGAATGGGGAGAAGTTACCTCTAAGTAGTAGCACTCAAGGTGGTGAGGGAGCTGATGGGGCAAGGATGTATATTCTCTTTTCATTATGTTTCTTTATGTGTATGTTTATTATTTGGATGTACTTTTCTTTTTAAAGATTTGTCTTTCCCACAGGATATATGCAGTTTAATATCAGGGTTTTATTATTGAGTATAAAAGACCTGGGAATGTTAGAGACACTCTCTTCCCAAGTGGCCCAGTAGGCTATGAAAGAGAGAAGGGCTCAGATGAGGTGTGTGTCATGCATGGAGGTCTAGGACTGCTGAGATCTTGCCTTTCTATTTGGAACTCACCAGAAAAACAAGGGAAATTAAATCCCCCCACTTTTTTCCCAGCTCTTCCACATTGACTTTGGACATATTCTTGGAAATTTCAAGTCTAAATTTGGCATTAAAAGGGAGCGAGTGCCTTTTATTCTTACATATGATTTCATTCATGTGATTCAACAAGGAAAAACAGGAAACACAGAAAAGTTTGGCCGGTGAGTATTGCCCTTGTGTCAAGGATCCACATATCTAACAAAACATCTAATTTCTCTTCTGACCAGCTGGACTAGCATTTCTGAGCTGAGGCATACTTAGGTCTGGGAGATATTCAGTGTGCTAACAGGAGGCTTTTGGGGAGTTTGCCTATCAGATCCTCATTCTGGTTCTGAAATACTCAGAGAGGAGAAACAGAATGCTAGAAATTTAAAATAGGTTACTGTGTTTTATTCCATTAGTATACCACCTTTTACCTGTCTTAGAAAATTCTCTGAAAATTTTAAGACATTTGATAGTGAAATGCTGAGAGGGATAGGCATTTTGCTGTCATTTTGTATGGAGTACAGTAAGGGAGCCAGGGTTCAGGGACAGACTTTGTCATCTCTGATCTATTCCTCGCTATTTGTATCTTTCCAAGTGTGTTACTTGTTTTCTTCATCTTAAAATGAGGACAAAAATAATTAAATTTCAAGGTTTTTATGGTAATTAGAGCTATGTTATATGATGTGACCAACTCATACTATGGGCTTATCAAATGATTGCTGTTATCATTTCTGGTTCTGCCTGGATTTCTGCAGAATATACCTCTGGGTCCATTTTTCTCTTTGGCAAAATTAGGGAGATAGGATTGGGTGGTCCTCTTGAATGGCCATCTTGAAGAGGAGAGAAAGGGAAGGCTGATGACAGGGAGGTGTAATGCAAAGCATTGACATTGATTTGGGGGACATTAAAGAAATAAGTCTCTGGAGTCAGATCATAAATCTAGAATCTAGAATTATGTTCAGAAATCCTCATGGATTATAATTATCACTTGTTTTATAATAATTTTTTGTGTCTCATAGAATATAAAAGCCTAGATTAAGTGTTATATTGCCTTATATCATAGAATTTCAATTTAGGTTCATTTTTGAAAAAGATATGTGTGATTTTAGAGAGCTTGATTTATTTTATGTAAATTTTAGTCATGGGATAATTTTCAAAGAAGTAAAAATCAGAAATGAACCTTTAGTTCAGTAGAAATTTTCCAGCTCTTATGGAAAGTCCAGATATGTCTCTCTTGTTTTCCTTTATGAAATTTACTCTCTCCCCTCTAACATCATACTTTTGGGATTTGCTGCATCAACTAAAGGTTCCGGCAGTGTTGTGAGGATGCATATCTGATTTTACGACGACACGGGAATCTCTTCATCACTCTCTTTGCACTGATGTTGACTGCAGGGCTTCCTGAGCTCACATCAGTCAAGGACATACAGTATCTTAAGGTACAAACCCCTTCTTTTGTATACGGGACTTTATGGGTATGGAGCTCAGCAGTACCTGCCTATTTAATTCAGATGTTCAAAGGGAATGGAACAAAGTCATTTCACGTCAGACGGTTCTTACCCAGGAGTGGTAGTGGTAAGCTGCTGGGTAGTTGTCTTGCAGTAATCGTAGATTCATTTCATCTTCAAAAACCCTATGGCAGAGGTCAGATTATCACCCTACCTTGGTGTTCATTCTCCCTGCTGCAAACAGCATTTAAATAAGAACATGAGGCACACTACTTGATGGTGGCTGGGGAGGCATGGCTGAGCCAGCCTCACGCAGACTTTGATATTTGTACATCATTACAGAAGATGTATAAAATCCGATTTTTTTCCTTCATTTTTAGGACTCTCTTGCCTTAGGGAAGAGTGAAGAAGAAGCACTCAAGCAATTTAAGCAAAAATTTGATGAGGCACTCAGGGAAAGCTGGACTACTAAAGTGAACTGGATGGCCCACACAGTTCGAAAAGACTACAGATCCTAACGATCAGCCTTTGCTCCTAATGTATTTGTTGGTTTCGTTTAGTTTTCCTTTTGCACTTGCACTAAATTGTATGTGACCCTGCCAGAGATGTTATAAAGGGAATGAAATCCTGGAATCCAGAGTTAAATTAAGAACAAGGCATCCCACAGAACCTAATCTGAACAATCCCTGATGACTACCCTCTGCTTTTTGAATGCTTCCAAGATTTGTCATGAAAACTGTCAACATTATGGATAATCATTTTCTGCTGACTTTGCACGCCAAGGAATGCTACTAGAGATTGTTTTTTTGTCTTTCTTTTTTTTTTTTTTTTTCACTTGGTTCTTTTCTGGAAAGGTGTAAATACTTCTTTTTCATACTGTGACCAAGTGTTATCACTCAGCCAACTTATCCACACCTGGGGACTGGTGGCTGTTCTTACTTTCCAAATGAGGCTTAAAAGAAAGATATCTTTCTTCCCTTTTTAAATTGTGTAAATTACAAATTATAATATAATTTGAAATTATGATTATTTTTCAAAAGAAATCTTTTAAACCTGTGGAAACAATTCTTTTGTTGATATTTATCTACCACGATAGCATCATCCCAACCAGACTTGCTGAAAATCTACTGGTGAGGCAAATATAATATATATGCTGCATATATATTTATAAAATTTCTAGTGGGAGTTCTATATAAAAAGATGTTTCTTTGGTTTTCTTCATCCTGTGTTTTAAAGTTTTACAAACAGCAGAGCTTTTTCCTAAGTTACTTTTTAGTTAACTGTGTGATCCAGTTCTTCCAGCTGCTTCTGTAATGAGGCACATATTAATACGGTTTTTACATGGTATCTATGAGAGTTCACTTCATAGAGCATACTACTTGAGCAAATGTACCCAAAACAGCAAATGAAAAGGAAACTTTATGGAATAAACTCCAGACCTAAAATTCAGTATTTTAGTAAAATGCCAGCTGTTCTTACTATATTTATTAAAACTTGTGATAATGTGATTTTTCAAGGACATTAGTTCAAATTGAAATGGTTTCATGCCACATGGAATTCTTTAATTTATTTGTTGAGGTACCATATATTTAGGGTGCTAGATGGCAAATAATGTTAATGTGTGCAATAGGAACTACTGGTTTGAATGTGTAAATGGATGCTCTTTCTGAGTACTGACAACATCCAGCAAAACTACTGCTTATTCTCCAAAGACTATTGGGAGCTCTCAATCTTCAAAGACATGGGAAAGAGAACTGAGTATTTGCCCTGTGACTGAGTTTTCTATAGGAATTTTATTAAAGACTGTTTAATTTTGTTGTCCTCTTTAATGTTCTCAGTCAAATAAATGGGTGAGCTGGTTTTGGCTGCTCTTGGGATGTGTGGGCCTCTTTTTTATAGGCAGCACAGGCCTTTGGACCTTGGCACTGGGACTCTAAGAAATGGCCAAGTCAAGACAAACCAACCTCAGGAGTAGGCTTATGGTCTCTTCCCTAACTTCTCTCCTTGCTTCCCAGCCCCATCAGGCAGCGTGGGAGGCCTCTTGGACTTTGGTGGGAACTGGGGGCAAGGGGGTGCCCTCATCAAGTTTCCACACCTTTGGGAGGTACCTTGAGGTCTGGGGGAATGCCCCTTCAGTTACTATGTACCCAAGCCAAGGCCAGACTGTAGTCACATTGGAGCTCTCTTGTATGGGGCAGATGCTCAGAGCAGGTCACAGTCTCTCGGAATTAACTTAGCTGAGGATAGGTGTTGACCTCTGAACTTACCATTCCCAGGGCTGGACTAAACTTAGAGTTCCAGGAATGAGACTTTATAAGGACAAGTTTGTTCAGGGGTCTTTGTCCAGTAGCAGTCCACCATTACATGTACCAGGTTGCAGGTCAAAGGTTTGGAGAGTGGTGAACATTGCCAGGCAGAAGTGGGCACCACTGTTTCCAGGGGGTGTCTCCTCAGTCTATAAATATATGCCAAATCAGTGAATGTGAATGTCTTTAAGAGCAAGAAAGGGAGATGAACCTCCCCAGACAGTGCTGGACCTGAGCCCAGGATGGCTCTTGACAGCCCCCCTCTGCTGTAGGCCCCCCTAGTATGCCAGGACACTGTGGCACAGTAACCCTCAGTAGCTGCTGAGTACTCCTAGCAGGTGCTCCCTACATACTTGCTGAATTCAGCAATTGCTGAATTGCTGAATTGAAAGCTCTGATTCTCAGGGACTCTGGCTACGCCTGAGGAGGTGGAAGACAGAGGGTGGCTAGCCTCTGGGATGGATTAGGGTTTTGGCTGCAGGATCAGCTTCTTTCATGGGGGCTAGTTACCCAGTGCCTTGGCTGTTAAGTGCTCTGGTCTACGATGACTCTTACCCCAAATTGCTTGGCTTCCTGTCTGGATCCTTTCCCAAGTTTTTCCAAAACAAAGTTTTGGAAACCCTGTAGATTTCCATACTTGAGGATAGCATCTGTGTCTACCCAGGTCTAGGAGGACAGAGGATGAGTTTGTTGAACAGGTAATTCCTGAGTATCCACCTCATGTCTATAGGCAGACCCTGGGCTGCAGAGGCCAATATTTGCCATCCAGCTCAGGCTCTGCGATCCTTGAGTAAGGTATTTATTTTATTTCTCAGGGTCTGAGCTTCCTAGTTTGTAAAATGGGACTGATAATAACTGCCCCACTCACTTCTGTGGGGTGGGGAGAGTCTGGGTTAAGACTGTGAGTGGGAACATGTGCTGATTCCCAACTCAGAGGCAAACTCATTTCTTTCCCTGCTTTCTCCTCTTGAAGGCCACTGAATGGAGGAATCTCAGGGAAGGAAAGCCCTTCCTAGAGCTCTATCTCTGTCTCCTGTCTGGGGAGACCCCCTCCAGTGAATTCTCAGTTCTGCCTTTTTCAGCCCATAGCCCTGACTGTCAGCACCACGCCTCAGCGAGGCAGACTGTATATGCAGGTGTCACTTGTTTGCAGAAGGTGAAAGATTGGTCCATGGGGTGGAAAGCAGAGAGGTACCGTGCCATGTGACCCTGACTATTGGGGATGGGCAGCTCTTGGAAAGGAGGGGGCAGGGGCTGGGGTTTCTTGGAGGAGAGGGTCTCTGAGCTGAGTTTTCAAGGACAGATATGAGCTAGTGAAGCGATGATGGGAAGAGCAGACTAGGCACGAAGGTACAGCCTTATACGAAGGTTTGGAGGTGAGAACAAGTAGGATTCATGGGCATTAACAGGCTCAACAATTGAGCCTGCCTCTTTCCACCTGCCTCTTTCCCTTCCTCCACTCCAGAATATTCCTTCTCTTCTCAGGGATCCAGGTAAACACCAGTCATGTCATCCTGAACCCTCTTCCTCTTTTAGCATCTGTGACAGTTATAATTATCCCCTTTTCTGAAGGTGGAAAAACTGTCTGACATCACCTTCTGGATTATTCGTACTCTAAAATGTATAACTAATGGATTTTTGGAACTCATGGTTCCTTTCCACTTTTAACAAATCCCAGGTTCAACACTCTGAAATGTTTGACCTTTCTGACTCTCCCTTCCTTCCTCTCTTCTATGTTTTTTTATTGTGAAAAATGGCACTTAGAGAAAAGTGCATAAAATAATAAGACGTATAAATAACATCTATAGAGCAAACACCCAGGTAAGCAACACATGGGTCAAGAAAGAACATCGATTGCCAAAACCTCAGAAGCCCCACAAGTTCCGCTTCCTGGTCAGGACTCCCTCCCTCTCTGCCAAGGTAATCACTCTGTCTTCTTTTATGGCAATCATCTGTTTCCTTATTTTAGAGTTACACTGCCTATTTTGGGGGTCAGGCACATTGTGTTTTTAATATTCAGCCATGTAGCTGCATGTATCTCTAGTTCATTCTCTATCATCACTGTATAGTAGTCCGTGTTATGGATATCTCATAATTTGTATATTCTTTCTACTGTTGGGACACATACAGGTTGTTTCTAGTTTGAGGCTATTACAAATAATGCTGCTATGAGAATTATGACATCTGGTTCACGTATGTACATATTTCTTTGGATGTGTATATTTGAGATTAAAATCGATGGGTCATAGGATTATGCATGTCTTTATTTTGACTAAGTAATGCTAAAATAAGTAGTTGTACCAATTTATTCTTCCTCCAGGAGTTCTTGTTGCTCCACATTCTCACCAATACCCAGTTAACCAACATTTTAAAAATTTTAGCCATTGTGGTGCGTGTAGTCAACTAATTTGCGTTTGCCTCATTAGTAATGAGATTAAGTTGCTTTTCCATATTTGTTTTTGACCATTTGGATTTTCTCCTTTGTGAAATGCCTGCTAAAGTCCTTTGTCCATTTATTTATCTGGTTATCTGTCATTCTGGTTTTTTCTTATGTTTTAAGGAAAGAGGGGTTTGTTTTTTATGTGAAATTCTGTATATATTTTGTATACAAGACTTTTGTCAGTCATGTGTGTTGAAAACATCTTTTCCGTTCAGTGTAATGTTCTCGATTTCTTAATGGTTTCTTCTAATAACATGAAGATCTTAATTTAACGTCAAATTTATCATTATTTTCCTTTATAGTTAATATCCCTTGTGTAGTATTTAAGAAATCTTTCCTTACCCCAGGGTCATGAAGATACTCTCCTAGATTATCTTCTAAAAGCTTTATTTTTTACCTATTCCATTTAGATCTATAATCTACCTGGAATTGCTTTTTATATATAATGTGAAGTGGGAGTCAAATTTTGTTTTTTTCCCATATGGGCACCAAGTTGTCCCCAGTATCTTTCATTGGAAAGATAATCCTTTTATCATAAACCAAGTGTCCATATATGCATGAATTTGCTTCTGGACTCTAGAAAATATCCAGTAGATTTCATCTCCCTATTTTTATTTTATTTTAATTTACTTATTTATCAAACTCATACATAGCACTTAGTGTGTGCTAGGCACACATCTAAACTATATATATATATATATTTTAATCCTTATAACAATCTTATGTAATAGGTACAATTGTTTTTCCCCACTTTACAGATGAGAAAACTGAGGCGCAGGTTAAGTAATTTGTCCACAGTCACAAAGTAGGACCCAGTATTCAAACTCAGGGAGTCTGCCTTAAGTGTCCATAATCTTGACTGACAATTATCAATGATGCCTCAAGATACATTTCGGAATCTGCTTGTCGAGATCCACAAAAAGAAACCTATGGATATTTTGAATGGGATTGCATTAAATTGTAGATTAGGTTGAGGCAAATTGACATCTTCAGAATATTGACTCTTCCAACCTATGACAATGGAGTATCCTTTATTTAGATCTTCTGTAATTTACATCCACAATGATTTATAGTTTTCTATGTAGAGTCTTGTATATCTTTTGTTAGATTCCCGGGTAAGTGATTTTAAGTTTCATTGTTGCTAATCTATAGCAGTGGTTGCCAAAACGTGGTCTCCTGACTAGGAGTATTAGCATCATCTGGGAACTGATTAGAAATGCAAATTCTTGAACTCCACTCCAGACCTACTGAATCTGAAACTCTGGAGATGGAATCCAGCACCCTGTGTTTTAATTTTTAACTAAACTTGCAGAGCAATCAATAGAAATACAACTGACTTTTGTATTTAGCAGACTTACTAAACATTCTTACTAATCCTAACAATTTATTTATAGAAATTATTTTGATTTTGCATATATCATCTACAATAAATACAGCTTTATATCTTCCTTTCTGTTCCCTTCAACATTTCTTTCTTTTTCTTGCCCTTTTGCACTGGTTAGGAATTCCAGTAAAAGGTTGAATAGAAGCAGTAGTCAACCTTTTTCTGATTTCAAAGGGAAAGTTTTCAGTATTAAGTATGGTATTTGCTCTGGAATTTGGACTTTTTTTTTTTTTACTAGATTAAGGAAGCATGCTTTGATTCCCAAGGGATTATTTTTAAAAATGAAAGGATGCTGAATTTTATGAAATTATTGGTATGTCATCTTGATAGGGTGAATTATCATGATAGATATTCATATATTAAACCAAGTTTACATTTCTGGAATGAGTGCAACTTAATTGTGGTATATTATCTTTTTTATATATTGCTGGATTTGATTACCAATAGTTCATTTGGGATTTTGGGATCTGTTTTCATCAGTGGGATTGGATTGGTCCATAAATTTCTTTTAAGGTCTGTGTCAGGTTTTGTTATCAAGGTTTTTGTGACCTTATAACAGATAAGATTGGCATTATTTCTTACTTGAAAGTTTGATAGAATTTTGCCAGTGACCATGATGTTTTCTTTGAGGTATGGATTTCATTTCTTTAATAGCTAGAGGAATATTCAGACTTTTATATCTTATTGCATCCGTCTTAATGAGTTATTTTCTAGGACTATATCTATTTCATGTACATTTTCAAATTTATTTTTATAAAGTAATTAATGTGTTAAGAGCTTATTAATGTTGCAGGATCGATAGTGATGTCCTCTTTTTCATTCTTGGTATTAGTTAGTGCTGCCTCTATTAATTAGTCTCACTAGAGGTTTTTCAGTTGTATTGATCTTTACAAAGAATCAGCTTTTGGCTTTTTTGATCCTCTGTTGTATGTTTGTTTTCTACTTTCCTTTTATCCTTATTATTTCCTTTCTTCTTCTTTATTTGGATTTATTTTGCTGTTATTCCCCCCCCCCCCCAGTTTCATAAGATGGTTAATCAGCTGATTGATTTTAGCCTTTATAATAACAATCTTTATCTGTATCCTATAAGTTTTGATATGAAGTCTTTTTATCACCATTCAGTACAAAATATTTTCTAATTTCCATTTTGATTTCCTCATGACCTACTGGTTATTTAGAAATATATTTGTTAATTTCTAAGTTGCATGGATTTTCTCATTACTGTTTTATTGTTGATTTCTAGACTGACTGCATGGCATTCAGAGAACATATTCTGTATGATTTCAACTCTGAAATTTGTGGGACTTGTTTTTATGACTCACAATATGGTCAGGTGTTAAAAATGTTCAGTGTGCATGTGAAAATAAATTCATATTCTGCAGTTAGTAGATTAAGTGTTCTACATATGTTCATTAGATCAATTCTGCTAATTGTGTTGCTTAGATTTATATATCTTCACTAAGTTTTTGCCTAGCATTTGTTAGAGAGATAAGTTAAAATATCCCACTATGATTCTGGATTTGCCTATTTTGGTTTTGTCAATTTTTTTCTTATAGAGTTTGAGGCAGTATTATTAGGTGCATACAGATTTAGAGTTGATTTATATCCATGGTGAATTGAACCATTTAAAAAATTATTTTAAAGTATTCTGTGTTTCTGGTAATGCCTTTTTGCCTTAATGTCTACTTTAACTGATATTAATATAGTTATACTAGCTTTCATTTGGTTGGTGTTTGCATGGTGTCTTTTTTTCTTTCAACCTTTTGGAATCCTTATATTATAAATTTTTCTCTTGTAAATAGCATATAGTTGGATTTTTCTTTTTCTTTTTTTATAAGTGCATTCTGACAATCTTTACCTGTTAATTGAACTATTTAATCAATTTACATTTAGTATAATTGCGTATATTTGAGGTTAAGTGAACCATATGCCTATATAGTTTTATTTTTCCCAGCTTTTCTTTCTCTGTGTTCCTTTTTCCATTATTTTCTTTCCAGTTTTAATGGAATTCTAAAACAATTTTCCGATTAATTTGGAAATCATACACTTTTACCATTTTTTATTGATTACACTATATTACAACTTGCATATTAGACTTATCCAGGTCTAATGTTAACTGGTACTTTTATCATCTTCCCAGACAATGCAAGAACCTTAGAACTCTTTAAATATGTTGACTTCTCTCCCAACCTATATGCTGTTGTTGGATTTTAATTATATATCAATGTTAAATCCCACAAGAAAGTATTGTTGTATACAGTCACTGTTCATTTAGATATACATACATTTTTACCATTATCATTGCTTTTTATCTTTTTTCTGGCATTTTCAAGTTTTCATGTGGGATCATTTTTTCTTAGATCAAAGAACACCCTTTCATATTTCTTTTAGTTGTTCTACTCTTGATTAATTCCCTCACCTTTGTTTGCCTGATAATAAATGGTAGTTTTGCTGGGTATAGAAATTTAGGTTGGTAGTTACTTATTTCAGCATTTAGAAAGGACTTTTCCATTGTCTTTTTGCTTGTATCATTTCTATTGAAAAGTTAACATTATTTTAGTGTAAGTTTTTTCCACTAGCTGCTTTTAAAGATTTTCTGTTTGTCTTTGGTTTTTAGCAGTTTTACTATGACATGCTTAGGGGTGGTTTTCCTTGTATTCTTTCCTGCTTGGGGGTCTGCAGCACTTCTTGAATCTATGGCTTGCTACCTTTCATCATTTGGAAAATTCTCTTCAAATCTGCCCCTGCATAATTCTCTCCTTTTGGAACTCCAGTTACACATATTTGACCTTTAACTATGTAGTCTATATTACTCTGTTTTCTATAATATTTTTGTATTTTTCTTCTAGATAATTTCTTTTCACCTATTTTCCAGTTTACTGTTTCTCTGATATTGAATTATTAATTTCATTATTGTGTTTTTCAATTCTACACTTTCTATATGGGGCTTTTTAAATTCTGTGATGTCTTTTTAAATTTTCCTATTCCCTCTGAAATTGAGTTGTCTTTTATTACCTCGAACATTATAAACGTAGTTATGTTAAGCTCAACATCTAATGAACTCTTAATCTGCAGCCCCTGGGGGTCTGTTTCTATTGTTGGTTATTTCTGCTACACCCATTCATGTTGTCCTGTCTCATTTGCTTGTGTATTTATTTATGTTGGATAGTCATATGCAAGATAACTCTAATTTCAAGAACAGATCAACTCTCTGTTTATTCTTATTTCTTAAGTTATACTCTTTGGGGTCCCAGCCCAGAATGTGGGAGTTTTGCTAGAGTCCCCCAAGATTGGCATTCCTGGACCCCAAGTTCAGTCTCCCAGCCATGCAAGACTGTCAGAAGTGGTGCTTAGACTCTTGACTTCCTGTTGTGGAATCAGTAAACATTTCCAGGGTTAAATGGTTCCAAATGCCTGGCTCACCTCTCTGGGTTCCCATCTTCTCCTACACCTTGGCATAGAAATTCACCACTGCCTTTTTAGCTTTCTGATGCCTTCAAGAAGGTATATTTTATTTTTTCACCTATTTTTTTAGTTGTCATTAGCAAAAGAGTTGTCAGCATTATCTTCTCCATCTTTACTCCCTCTGCTACTAACTCTTCACCCACTTTAATGTGGCTTCTGTCCCATTTCATTGGGTCTGATTTTGTTAATTTTGTCGCAAACATCCTTGATGTTTCCAAATCTAATGGACACTTTTCAGTTCTCATGCTTCTCATCTTTTCAGCAGCAAGTTGACATAGTTAACTATTTCTGTTTTATAATACCTTCTACATCTTAGGATTGTCTACCATCTCAAAACACTCCTCGGTCTGTTTTACTAACGCTTTCTCCTCTATCCAATCTGCTTTTCCTTTGTACATTTCTTATTTAAAAATTTGCATAAATGTGATCATAAATGCTTAATCTTTAAAAGTGAAATCTTATTTTTTTCTTTGAATTTTGTTTGGTTGCCCCTGCCCCCAACATCAACCTCATTCTTCGTCCCCACTAGGTAGCTCATGTTACCTGTTTGTAACCTTCCATATTGCTCTCCATGCTTGCATAATCATATACATGAAAAAGAGAGACATACACACATACATTATATAGTTTGTCTTTTTTTAAACAAAGTTGGACTATATTTACCCACTTTTCTGCAATTTTCTTTTACTCAAAAATACCTCATGGAGCATCATGGTGGAGTGTGCTTTCTCCTTTAAACTCTACGCCCACTCAGATACAACAAAAAGGACACACACATACCAACGGAGGATACTCACACAACACAAAGGACGTGTGAGAGACCCATGCAGCCATACATCTGATGGTGGAGGTGCTGGAATGCCTGGAGGAAGTGGGGAGAGGTAAGGAGCAATCCTCCCCCTCCTCATTTGATTGGCAACTCCAGGTCCACGCGGCTCCCAGAGAGGGGGGAAAGGCGGCCCTCTGCAGGAAAACCGTCCATCTCAAAGTTTTCTCACAGCCTGTGGGGAATTTCCACACAGAGGAGACTGAATTGTAGTGGGAGTGCGGTCAACATCAAAGCACCCCAGGAGAGCACATAGTGAGGGAAGAAAAAAGTTCTCAGAATTGGTCAGGCAAAAGAGAGAGACCCTCTCCCCACATGCCTGGCACTTCAGCACAACTCGTTGGCCAGAGTGTGCTCAGATTGCAGCGGGCTCAGAATACACAGCGCTTGACTCCCACCCAGTGGCAGCAAGTGGAAACCATGACCAGATATTTTCAGAATGAGAAAAAAAGCCAACACCCAAAGGCTATGAAAAAATATATTAAATTTCCAGACCAGAAGGAAAATGACAAACATCCACAAATCAATCCTGAAGGCACAGAAATTTATAACCTAAATAGAGAACTCAAAATAGTTATCATAAAAAAGCTCAATGAGTTACAAGAAAATACAGAAAGACAATTCAGTGATGTCAGGAATTTCTTCACAAAAGAGATTGAAGCCATAAAGAAAAACCAATCAGAAATGTTGCAGATGAAAAACCTAATGAAGGAGATAAAGGAAAATCTGGAATCTTTAAAGAACAGAGCTGACAATATGGAGGAAAGAATTAGCATTATTGAGGATAGCCACGCACAAATGCTCCAGGTAGAGGAGGAGAGAAACTAACACTAAAAAGAAATAAGGAAATCCTCCGAGAAATATCCGACTCAATTAGGAAATGCAACATAAGGATTATAGGTATTCCAGAGGGAGAAGAGAGGGAAAAAGGAGCAGAGAGCTTGTTCAAAGAAATAACAGCTGAGAACTTCCCAAACCTGGGGAAGGAGCTGGAAATACCAGTGAATGAAGTCAGTAGATCTCCTAAATATATCAACATGAAAAGACCCTAAGGCATACAGTAGTAAAGTTGGCAAAAGTCAGTGACAAAGAAAAAATATTAAGGGCAGCTAGACAAAAAAATAAAATAACGTACAAAGGAATTCCCATCAGGCTCTCAGCAGATTTCTCGACAGAAAATCTACAGGCTAGGAGACACTGGAAGGATATATTCAAAATTCTGAAAGACAAAAACCTTCAGCCAAGAATACTCTATCCAGTGAAAATATCCCTCAGATATGATGGAGAAATACTAACATTCCCAGATAAACAAAAGTTAATGGCATTCATTGCCACAAGACACCCACTACAAGAAATGCTCAAGAAGGCCCTCATGCCTGACAAAAAAAAAAAAAAAAAAAAGAGAGAGAGAGAAAGGGGATATAAAGCTTTGAGCAAGGAGAAAAATAGGTAGACAAAGCCAGGAAAATCGCAGCTCTATCAGAATAGGTTAGCAAACACTTAATTATAAACATCAAGATTAAAGGAAGGAAAACACCCAAAATAAATATAACCTCATCACTTTAAACACACACACACAACATGAGATGGAATAAGTTGTGACAATAGTAACTTAGAAGGGGAAGAGGAAAGGGATTGAATTGACTTAGTCTAAGGAAATAAGAGACTGTGAAAATGGACTATCTCATCCACAAGATCTTTTATACAAACCTCAGAGTAACCACTAAACAAATAATCAGAACAGTCACATACGAAAAATAAGGAGAAAACTAAGAGAATCATCATACAGAACTACCAAACTGAATTGAAAGTCAGAAACACGTGGGACAAGAAACAAAACACAAAAGATCCGGAAACTGAGCAATAAAATAGCAACATTAAGCCCTCATATATGAATAATCACTCTAAATGTCAAAAGACACAGAGTGGCGGGATGGATTAAAGAACAAGACCCAACAATCTGCTGCCTCCAGGAAACACATCTTAGCTCTAAAGACAAACACAGACTCAGAGTGAAAGGATGGAAGACAATACTCTAAGCTAATGGCAAACAGAAAGCAGATGTTGCCATATTTATTTCAGACAAAGTAGACTTCAACATAAAAAGGGTAATGAGAGACAGAGGGGCAATATATAATGATAAAAGGGACACTCCACCAAGAAGACATATCACTTATAAATATATATGCACCCAACACAGAAGCACCAAAGTACATAAAGCAACTATTAACACACCTAAAAGGAGATATTAACAACACAGTAGTAGTAGGGCATCTTAACACCCCACTTACACCAATGGATAGATCATCCAGACAAAATGTCATTAAGGAAATAGAGGACTTAAATGAAAAATGACAAGATGGACTTAGTAGATATATACAGAGCACTCCACCCAAAGACAGCAGATTACACATTCTTCTCAAGCACTTATGGAACATTCTCAAGGATAGACCATATGTTGGGAAACAAGGCAAGTCTCTATAAATTAAAGAAGATTGAAATCATAACAAGCATCTTTTCTGACCATAATGCTATGAAATTAGGAATCAACTACAAAAAAACCCCTGAGAAAGTGACAAAGATGTGGAGACTAAACAACACCCTACTGAAAAACCAATGGATCATTGATGAAATCAAAGGAGAAGTCAAAAAATATTTGGAGACAAATGAAAATACACCATACCAACTCATATGGGATACAGCAAAAGCAGTCCTGAGAGGGAAACTCATATCAATACAGGCCCACGTTAACAAACGAGAAAAATCCCAAATAAGCAACCTTAAACTACATCAAACAGAACTCGAAAAAGAACAAAGGCAAAAGTCAGCAGAAGGAGGGAAATAAAAATTAGAGCAGAAATAAATGAAATTTAAACCAAAAAAACAGTGGAAAGGATCAATGAAACAAAGGGTTGGTTCTTTGAGAAGATAAACAAAATTGACAAACCCTTAGCCAGACTCACTAAAAAAAAAAAAAAAAAAAAAGAAGGCTCAAATAAGTAAAATTAGAAATGAAAGAGGAGAAATTACAACAGATACCACAGAAATACAAAGGGTTATAAGAGAATACTATGAAAAACCATATGCCAACAAGTTGGACAATCTAGAAGAAATAGATAAATTCTTAAACTCATACAACCTCCCAAAACTGAATCAAGAAGAAATAGAGAATCTGAGTAGACCAATCACATGTAAAGAGATTGAAACAGTAATCAAAAACCTCCCAAAAAATAAAAGTCCAGGACCAGATGGCTTCTCTGGAGAATTTTACCAAACAGTCAAAGAAGATTTAATACCTATCTTTCTCAAACTTTTCCAAAAAACAGAGGAAGATGGAACACTTCCTAACACATTCTATGAGACCAACATCATCCTGATCCCAAAGCCAGACAAGGACAATACAAAGAAGGAAAACTACAGGCCAATATCACTGATGAACATAGATGCAAAAATCCTCAACAAAATATTAGCAAACCAAATAAAGCAATACGTGAAAAAGATCATACAACATGACCAAGTGGGATTTATACCAGGGACACAGGGATGGTTCAACATCCACAAGTCAATCAATATGATACACCACATTAACAAAACAAAGAATAAAAACCATGTGATCATCACAATTGATGCAGAGAAAGCATTTGACAAGATCCAATATCCATTTATGCTAAAAACTCTCAACAAAATGGGTGTGGAAGGAAAGTACCTCAACATAATAAAGGCCATATATGACAAACACACAGCCTACATCATACTCAACAGGGAAAAAGTGAAAGCCATTCCTCTGAGAACAGGAACAAGACAAAGGTGCCCACTCTCGCCACTCATTCAACATAGTACTGGAGGTTTTGGCCAGAGCAGTTAGGCAAGAAAAAGGAATAAAAGGACTCCAAATAGGCAATGAAGAAGAGAAACTGTCAGTATTTGCAGATGACATGATTTTATATATAGAAAACCCTAATGAATCCATTGGAAAACTATTAGAAATAATCAACAACTACAGCAAAGTGACAGGGTACAAAATCAACTTACAAAAATCAGGTGCAATTCTATATGCTAATAACGAACTAACAGAGAACTCAAAAAAATAGTCCCACTTACAGTCGCAAGAAAAAGAATAAAATGCCTAGGAATAAATTAAACCAAGGAGGTGAAAGACCTATACAATGAAAACTGTAAGACATTATTGAATGAAATTGATGATGACATAAAGAAATGGACAAATATCCCATGCACATGGATTGGAAGAATAAACATAGTTAAAATGTCCATACTACCTAAAGCAATCTACAGATTAAAATGCAAAACCAATCAGAATCCCAATGACATTCTTCATGGAAATAGAAAAAAAATACTAAAATTCATATGGGGCAAGAAAAGACCTGGAATAGCTAAAGCAATCCTGAGAAAAAAGAGCAAAGCTGGAGGCATCACAATCCCCGATTTCAAAAATATACTGTAGAGCTATAGTAATCAAAACAGCATGGTACTGGTACAAAAACAGACACACAGATCAATGGAACAAAATTGAAAGCCCAGAAATAAAACCACACATCTGTGGACAGCTAATCTTCAACAAAGGAGCTAAGAACATACAATGGAGAAAGGAAAATCTCTTCAATAAATGGTGCTGGGAAAACTAGACAGCCACGTGCAAAAGAATGAAAGTAGACCATCTTCTCTCACCATACACAAAAATTAACTCAAAATGGATCAAAGACCTGAAAATGAGACCTGAAACTATAAAACTCCTGGAAGAAAATACAGGCAGTACACTATTTGACATCAGTCATAAAGGGATCTTTTCGAATTTCATGTTTACTAGGACAAAGGAAACGAAAGAAAAAATAAACAAGTGAGACTTCATCAGATTAAAGAGCTTCTACAAGCCAAATGAAACCAGTATCAAAATGAATAGACAACCTACCACCTGGGAGAAAATATTCACATATCATATATCTGACAAGAGGTTAATATCTATAATATATAAAGAACTCAGACAACTGAACAACAAAAAACAACCCAATCAAAAAATGGGCAGAGGATATGAGCAGATATTTTCCCAAGGAAGATAAACAGATGGCCAATAGGCACATGAAAAGATGTTCAACATCACTAATCATCAAGGAAATGCAAATCAAAACTACACTAAGATATCACCTCACACCTGTTAGAATGGCTATAATCACCAAGTCAAGAAACAACAAATGTTGGAAAGGTTGTGGAGAAACTGGAACCCTAATTCACTGCTTGTGGGAATGTAAACTGGTGCAGCCTCTAAGGAAAACAGTATGGAGAGTCCTCAAAAAATTAAAAATAGAAATACCTTATGACCCAGCTATCCCACTACTGGGTATCTACCTAATGAGCCTGAAATCAACAATACAGAGGCTTGTGCACCCCTATGTTCATTGCAGCATTATTCACTATAGCCAAGAAGTGGAAGCAACCCAAGTGTTCCTTGACTGATGATTGGATAAAGAAGAAGTGGTGTATGTATACAATGGATTACTACTCGGCTGTAAAAAAAATTCAAAACTGTCCCATTTGCAACAACATGGATGGACCTGGAGGGTATTATGTTAAGTGAAATAAGCCAGAGAGAGAAGGACAAACACCACATGATTTCACTCTTGTGGAATATAAACTAACACACATACAGAGAACTGTTTGGTGGTTACCAGGGGCAAGAGGAATGGGGGGTGGGCACAAGGGGTGAAGGGATGCATTTATGTGGTGACTGACAATAATGTACAACTAAAATTTCACAATGTTATAAACTATTAAGACATCAATGTAAAAAATACCTCATGGAAGTCTCTCCAGTTCATTCTTCTGAATGGTTGAATTGTAGTTCATGGTATATAGTAATTTACTCAATCATTTCTCTGTACATGGGCATTCACAATTTTCAGTTTCTTTTTTTCCCACTATGAACAATGCTGCAGTAAACATCCTTGTATATATATCCTTATATAATGATACCAATGGCTTTGTTTTTATGGGATAGATTCCCAAGAAAAGGATATGTGTGTGGGGGGGGAGGAGGGGTGTTATGTTTTTAAAAACTTCATTGTAAGAACACTTTAAAATCCATTGAAATTTAATATTCATACAAACATAACATACAAATAAGTAATCATATAGGTATATAGCTTCATTAATTTTCACAAAGTGAATACATCTTTGTAACCAGCACCCGGATCAAAAATAGAGAATTACCATCATTCCAGAAAATCCTCTCATGTGCCTAGTTACTAACTCCCTCCCTAATGTGAGCATTATGGACTTTTAAGACTATCTATTAATTTTTGAACTTTATATAAATGGAATTTTTAATTTAGTAAGTGTCAAATTGCTTTCCTAAGAACCTAAAATATTTATTTTCACCATCAAAGTGTTAAGGGGTACCTTTTCTTCCACATCTCAGTAATATGTCATTGCTCTTTTTAGGTTTTTTTTGCTGTTTTCATTATTAAAATAATTTCCCTAACTAAACATTAATTTGAGCATTAAAAGATATACTTCTTGGGGCCAGCCTGGTGGTGTAGTGGTTAAGTTTGTGTGCTGCACTTTGGCAGCCCAGGGTTCGCTATTCAAATCCTGGGCATGGACCTACACACTGCTTATCAAGCCGTGCCATGGCAGGCATCCCATATATAAAGTAGAGGATGATGGGCATGGATGTTAGCCCAGGGCCAGTCTTCCTCAGCAAAATGGAGGATTGGCAACAGATATTAGCTCAGGGCTAATCTTCCTCACCAAAAAAATATATATATATATGTTTTTTTAGAAATATATGTATATTTGTTAGCTATTTGGATTTCCTTTTCCGTAAATAGCCTATTCATGTCCTTTATACATTTTACGATTAGCCTGACATCAATTTTTAAGAACTTTTTATATATATGTTGACCCTTGCCGTCTACATTACATATATTTTTCCTAAATCTATTGTTTGCATATTGGCTTTGCTTATGGTATCTTTTACCATATAACTTTTATATTTCTAGATAGTCAAATATGTCTTGTCTTTTGTTTTACAGCTTCAGGATTTCCTTACTTGATGAAGATCTCCCTTGCCCTTAGTCAATCTCAAATGCTATAGCTCTTCATGGTTCAATCTTACGCTCTCTTCTTTTTTTTCTCTACAAGCTCCCTCGTTAATGTTATCCATTCCCATTGCTTTAAATTTCCTGTATAAGCTGATCATGCCCACATATGTATCTCCAGCCCAGACCTGTTTTCTGAGCTGCAGTAATACGAATCTCACTGCCTACCATCCGTAGGGGGCTTGCTAGGTCCTGGGGGATATGCAGTATGAGGTGCCTGCCCTCAGGACTCACTGGAGGAAGTAGATACTGTGTTAAATTGAAGGGATGATTGGGAGCATTGTTGGTCTTTTGCACATTTTGTACTGCTGTAAGGCAAAGGCTACAGTCAAAGGAATGACTTTAGTTCTGGAATGTATGTAGAACTATTACAAATCAATTAGAAAATGTCAAACAACTCAATAGAAAAATAAGCGAAAGAAATGAAAATGTAATTCTTGAAAAATGAAACCTGAATGGCCAATAACTATGTAAGACATTCAACTTCACTAGTAATCAAAGAAAATAAAATTAAGATGAAATACTAAACCATCAGATTGGCAAAACTATAAAATCCTGACTATATTAAGTGTTGAAGATATGAGGAAAGAACTCTCCTGCTGGTCAAACTTCATAATGGTACAGCCACCTTTGAGAGCAATTTGGCAAACATCTGATAACAAGGAGACGCACATACCCCTTGATTTAGCGGTTCGCTTCTGAGTAGACCTCTCGCAGTGCCTCTCAATCTTTGACGTGCATACAAATCTCCACAGGGTCTTGTTAAAACACAGACTCTGGTTCAACAGGCCTGGGGAAGGACCTGAGATTTTTAATTTCTAACAAGCTCCTAGGTGATGTCATTGCTGCTGGTCCAGGGATACACTTTAAATAGCAAGGCCCAAGAGACTCTTGAGCATATCCTCAAGGGACGCACACCAAGATGTTCATTAGAGCACTGACGGTACTAACGATCATCTGGAAACTACCGAGGTGTGTGGATGCTGAATTCGTATGGCTGAGTACAAGAGTTCAAGGAACTGGAGTTAGACATACCAACCTAGATAAATCTCAGAAACAATGTTGAGTGGGGAAAAAAAGTAAGTTTCAAGGATACATAGAATATGATAACATTTAAAATTTTAAATAATACTGTATATTGTTTAGGGATATACACCTGTATAGTAAAACAATGTAGACTTGCGTGGGAATGATGAACATGAAATTCACGATGGTGCTTACTTGGGCAAGGGAGGAGAATGGGACTAGAGAGATCCATGGCACTTCGGTTGTCCTATGACACTTTAGTTATTAAACTGGGTGATAGGTAAACCCAGTTGAATAATACAAATGTTTATTAGTTTCTATTTTTGGTATGTCTGAATTATCTCATACTAACCAAAACAGCCTCATTTTTTAAGATGCGGAAGCTGAGTTTCAAGAACTTAATCTTCTGTGCTAAACTTCAGACCCAGGCTGTACTCCTCCACATTACCATGCTGCTTTGAATTAACGGAACAAAACAAAACATGGTCTCACCAAGTCAAAGGCAAAACTACATTCCCAAGGCTTGGTCTCACAAAGACTCAATCAAATTGCATCCCCAGGTGTTTGCTGAGGTACATGATACACATTGGGAAGCAGAAGTTTTGACCTCTAATAACTAGATTTCAAAACAAAGTGCCTAAAAATAATCGCTTTGCTTTTGGACATGGCACAAAACATTTTTTTGCACTAGATAAAATATGTCCATTAAAAGAACCCCTTTAGTCAAGAGAAATGAAGATAAACCACAACACCCAAACCCTTGTAAACAAACCCAAAAGTGAGTTTAATAAGCTTCAGAAGAGTCCCTCTAAGTTCACCTCCTGGTCTTCCAGTGGCAATGAAGCAGAGCTGGGGGGTGGAATGGGGAGAGCAGGGGGATAGTTTTTGTAAAGGTGGTATGCTGACCTGCCACTTGTGAAGACTTCAAAATAAAAAAATGTTAGCGGAAGCAAGCAGTCGAAGGCTAATTTTAATATGCTCTCTGTGCCATCAAGCATGTTGCCTGCCTAGCCCAGGCCCGGCTGAGACACCTTCTCTCACTGCCATCCTGCCCCTCAGTTCCTCTCTCCTGGTGTTAGAACCTGGTTGTGCCTCTGTTCTGCCCCAGATCTCTTAGGAATATGTTAGTGGCAGGGAGATGGTAGTAAAGGGCATGGGTTTTAGTGTCAGAAAAACCTGAGTTTAAAATCCTGCCTGTGCCAGTATTGAGCAACTCACCTAACTTGAGACAATGTATCCAGGCCAGTGCTGTCCAACAGAACTTGGTATGATGATAGAAATGTTCTGTATCTGCACTGTCCAATATGGTAGCCACTAGCCTCATGTGACTATTGAGCACTTGAAATGTGGCTAGCGTGATAGAGGAATTGAATTTTTAATTGTATTTAATTTTAATTAATTAAACTTAGCCACATGACTAATGGCTACCCTATTGGACACAGCAAGTCTAGAAAATGGAGAATTCCCCTCTCATAGAGGATTACCATGTGATAATAGACACGAAATACCCCAATAAAAAGCTCTACTATTAAACTATATGCTGCCTTGAAAGACCTTCAGAGAAGAGTACCAAGACCAACGATCTGAGGCACTGACCGTACTGACTTGGCCGTCTCTGCGTGTCTGCCAGGTGGGCCTGCTTCAGGCACAAGAGTGCTGACACTGGGGCTACCTCCAGACATGGGTATGCAGCTCTGACTTCTCAAACATGCCTAAGGATGCAACTGATGCGGACTGGGGTAAAGAAGTTTGCTTCTTCCTCTTGTTTTTTTTGTCCTCACTGTGCTGATTACACAAAACAACTACATTTTCAGAACCCCATTTTTAATTAAATTCTTATGTGTCACTATTTGACATTTCCTTAATATTAAATTTCCAGTTAGAAAATGTTTCTCATTTTCTCCAATTAAACTAATCATATCATTATGTACCAACTGCTTTAAACTAGAGAGACAACCTAGCTGCACAGGTTAAAAATACATGAGTACATCCATTTTTAGAAACACAAGCAGCACCAATTTTGTTTTATAGTATTTATTATAGTAAAAGTTCATCTTGTAAAACATTAGTGATTTTGGTCCATATCTTGTTTTCCATTTGGCTTTAAAACATTTTACATTATTTACAAAGTAAATTGCAATTTTTATGATTGTACATAATTCTTTTCTTTTTTCCTGACCCTTGGAACATTACAGTTTGAAGCAATTGAAAAATAAAAACATGGCAGACTAAATGTACTGAGAAGTACATATTGAACATATTTAATTACCACAGTAATTTAAAAGTCCTGATCTTTACTTCTTAAGATTGAGATTCATTAACAGGAAGTCATTGAAGAATCTCTGGGATTTCTCTATTATCCACAATGAGAGTATGAATAATCCCTTCTTTCCGCTTCCCGCTACTGACAGCCTTTATGTAACAGTCGTGGTTCCCAATACCGAAGTGAGTTTCAGTCCCGTCATCTACAAACTCACCCTAGGCCAACAAAAGGAGGAATTAGTGCCCCAGAAACATTATCTTTGGCTAGACCATTAATACCATCTAAAAGGGTGGTTTAATGAAGTACATATTAGCTAAATGTTAAGCTTTGCAAAATTAAACTTAGAAGCTCATCTTTTGATGTTTTTACATTTCTGCTATGAATTGAAAGTTTCTTCTTTGTTCCCCCCTACAATCTTTAAGAATCTTAAGTTTCAGAGGGAAAAAAAAACATAAACCTCATGGCTATGTTTGTGTAACATATACTCTGTAGGTGTATAGATTATTTTCAAAAGTAAAAGTGATAAACACTATAGCAAACATTTATTAGTTATTCATTCTACACCAAGAAGAGTTTACATGCATTATTTCATTGTGTCCTCACAATAAACTTGATGAAGTACTATTCTTATCCTCATTTTAGAGATGAGGAAATGAGGCACAGAACAGTTAAATAACTTGCTGAAGGCCCCAGTCAGCAGGGACGGATGTTCTTAACCACTCTGAAAATCTGATTGCTTGGGGCGTAAGGTGGCTTATGATAAAATACACAGATAACCTAAGACCAGACATTACTAAATCTAGACCTGCTCTGTCCAGTACAGTAGCCACTAGCCTCACGCAGCAATTGAGCACTTGAGATTTGGTGAGTGTGAAATGAGATATGCTGTTTAAGTATAAAATACACACTGGATTTGGAAGACTTAGTATGAAACAAAGAAAGTAAAATAACTCACTAAAAACTTTTATATTGAGTATATAAATGATAGTATTTTTTTTTTTTTTTTTGTGGGGAAGACTAGCCCTGAGCTAACATCCATTGCCAATCCTCCCCTTTTTGCTGAGGAAGACTGGCCCTGGGCTAACATCCGTGCCCATCTTCCTCCACTTTATATGGGACGCCACCACGGCATGGCTGACAGACAGTGCGTCTGCGGGCGTCCAGGATCCGAACTCGCGAACCCTGGGCTGCCAAGCGCGGACTAAACCGCTGCGCCACCAGGCGGCCCCTAAATGATAGTATTTTTGATATACTGATTTAAATCAAATATATTATTAAAATAAACTTCATCTTAAAACTTTTAATATGTGCCTACTATAAAAGTTACATATGAAACTCATATCTGTGGCTTATATTTCTATTGAACAGCACTGACCTAGAGTAAAAAGATAGGGGCCAAGTAGTAGAGAGAAGGAAGGAAGAAGAGGAGGCTTAGAGGATAAAAATGAATTATGCCCGGAAACAGAGAAACCACAATCAGACTTAAAATTGGGCTATGAGCTCCCTGGCAGCCAAAGCAGACAGAGCAGGGTCCCGTCGCTAACATCCAATCAAAGACAGCACAGGATGCATCGGGAGAGAAGCTCTTCCTCAGCTCTGAGAAGAATGTGGCCAATGGCTCTTTCCAGGTGTACTGAACACGACCACAAGGACCAGGGGAACTGGTCCCGGAAGGCAGTGTGTTCTTTTCACCCTTTTTTATATCAAGCCTTGAAAAAAGCCTCTAGGTCCTGCTTCTGTAAAAATCAATTTAGAGGGCAGGGCTAGGGTTGAGTAATACAATCCCTGTAAGTAGCTTCTTGGCAATCTGACAGATGCATAATCTTGGTCATGATGCTTTGAAATGAAAAGAAGGAGAAAATTAGCTGTAACTCACAAGCTGCAAGAGCGGATGTGCGTAGTACTGGGGAAGGCTGCCCGGATACGGAGCTGCCAAAACTGCCCTGCAAACTAGGTTGTAGTTACAATGAGGAGGGAACTGGGTTAGAAGGAGCTATATTGTCCAAACACTTGTGGTTTCCTGTCCGTTACTGAGGAACAAAGACACTGTGGATGGACATTATTTTCACCTTCTTCCTCATTTACAACCACATCTTTAATACCACAAAACAACATTCTCTTTACATTTGCACTGGAGAATTCCTTGAGGGTGGGAGGGAACATGATTCAAAATTGCTGATTCTCCATTTAGAGAATTCCAGGGTAGGAAAGAAAGAACAGGAAGGAACACCAGGTGTGGTGTTGGGAACAAAGTAGGTACCTAACCCATGTTAATGGTAACTGAAGCTGTTCCCAAAGGGGCCGTAAAATATGGAAGAGCTTGCCAAGCCTCTCTGCATAAAAGAAGTTGGTAGATTTAACACGGAGAGTGGCTCAGGCTCTGAGGATCAAATCTGAGTGAGTCCTGGTTAAATTTCCCTTCAAGAACTAATACCAGGATTAAGAAACAGAAAAGCATTCATCTTTGTAACTTTTGATTTCTGGCTTTGGCACTTCCTCAGGAGCAGACAGCTCCAAGACTGCAGTCTGCTGAATAAATCCATCCCAGATCTTCCCTCCGAGCACCTCTCCTCACCTTCCTTTACCTATAACAGACAAAGGAGATGACGGCAGCAACTACAGCATGCCACTGGCTGAAGTGTGACTAGAAAAGAGAGCTTCTCACTATCCCCCGCCCTGCTGTTCACCTCTGAAGCCAGCATGAAAGGCGGGTACCGGGGAGAGGACCCCTTGCTCACCACAGATCACAGGGGAATTTCCACCCAGTGATTTCAGCTCCTCGTCCCACACTGCTTCCCATGACAGTCTCTTCTGCTCCCACTTTCTCCCTGTGCTGTGCACACAACTACAATTCCCGCCTGAAATTCACTCCTATACTCATCCCACCCACAATCCTAACAGTGCAAGCAGCTGAGAGCAAAAGCCAAACACCCTGGGGCCGAGATGGGATTACACTGAGCTTGGCCTCCCGGAGCGGGGTGGCCTCCTTCTCCTGCCTTGGCTCTGCTCGTCTACAAATTCTACTTGTCTTTCGGGTTTGTGACGCTGCCCGTTCCTGTCTGCCTTGGTGTCATCTGACATTGTGCGCATCACTTCTTTTTCAGAAACTTCGCTTTTAGAAAAGTACCACCTGAGTGGACTGTACGGTGCAAAGACTTCCTAAGTGTGACCTGGGGACCAGCAGCTTTGGCATCACCTGGGGAGATGTTAGACTTTGCATTTTAACAAGATCCCAGGTGATTTGCGTGTGTGCAAGTTTGAGAAGCAGTGGTATAAACAGGGATAAACACAGGATGCCCACCACTGGGGGAGGAATTTTTTAACATGGGAACTCTTTTTAGGCTAGAGCCCAGTCCAGGAGAGGAAAAGTAGAGTGGGAGGTTGTACAGCTCCCAGCCTAAGTCGTTTCCAAACTCTCACTGCCTTGGGCATCGTCCGGGGAAGGTCTTCAGAATTTGGAGTCAGGAATACTTCATCTCTTTTTTGTCTTTAACCAAGAGGACCTTAGTTAATTATAAAATCTCCATGATTAGGAAACACAGCAACATTTCAATGGTAACTTATACACATGGTGCTAAAAGTAATCAAAAAGTCAACTTACTGCTGTCTCCATTTTTTTACCATTGCACCATACATCCATAGTGTCTTTTTCTGTAAAAGTAACATAAATTTAAAAAATTATAATCTATGATTTAAAGATAAAGTTAACTCAATATTTATTATTTTAAAAAAGTTTGATACACTGGATTTCTAAAACTCCATTAATATTCTAAAACAACATTTTTCATGGCTTTGAAATTCTTCCAAATTTGAAGAAACTGTATTTATTCTTTGTTCACAGACAAAAATCAAAATGAAACCAAACAATCTTTTAAGAGAAAATCATGATCCCAATACAAATTGAGGAAGCCTTGTTAAACAAAATAAATACAGAAGCACAATCTTTAAAGGAGGATGCACACAAATAAAGGGGAGGAGGGATCTTTCCACACAGAATATCCTTTCTTATCAGTGACTAGATGATTCCCCCTGCCTCTCACACGGACTCGACTGGATGATGGCACAAACAGATGACCAAAAAGACTGCCACAGGGTCATACAGGGCAGACAACATGTCAGGTTTAGAAATTTAGCCTTAAGTCTCTTACTGGATAGCATGATAATCTCTATTCATTTCACTTTCTCTATTTATTTTCCCCAAATGGTTTCACTTAGGGGGAAAAATGATTGGATCATAAGAAAAAACTGTACCGTGGACTATGCTGTGGGAGTACAGTGCTGACACCACAGGCAAAATGCTGCCACGAAACACTTGGGCATTAGTTAAGCTCCCAGAGCTCCCTTCAGGGAAGTGTGTATACGTGCGTGTGTGCACAACGGGGATCTGAGGATCCCCAGACTCACCCGTGAATGTCAGTGTCCTGGGGAGCGGCAGCAGAGAAGTCTGCACTCATCAAGCAGCCAGAAGATGAGCTTTGGATATCACAATGAAGACTAGAAAGAAGTGTGACTTGTGTATGCACGAGGAGTCCAGAGGTCAAAAACCTGCCTGGCAGTCAAGGCTGGGGCATCAGTAAGGGGTTTGACTCTGACAGGCCATCATCTACTCCAGTAACACGGTCTAAAGGGATTCTTTTCTCCCCACAACTTAAGATGGGAGCCTCACTTAGTGCAGAAAGGCCTTTGAGCTGGCCTAGAGGGAGAGAGAGAAAGGCAGAGGGGCCCAGGAGATATGGGCAAGGGTTGCCCCAATGGCAGCCTGGGTGGGAAGCATCTACAGCCACAGCTGTAGGGAAACCCACCTTGTCCCAACACATGATCAGAGCACACAGTGCTAAAATGAACCATGACAGTGAGGAAAATTGGAATTTTATTTAGTATGCTGACTGAACATGTGCATATCCTCAGATTTTCTAGAATAGCTAATATTAACATGCCTCTGAAGAACACCACTGATCCAGAACCCATAAAAGTAATATGCAATAAATTTGACGACATATAAGTAAAAAAGATTTCTGCATGATTAAAAAAAACCATGCACACACATAAGCAGAGTCATATAATAAATGACAAACTGGGAAAAAAATATTTGAAACTCACAGCACAGACTAAGGGCTAATCTCAGTAACATAAGGACTCTGAGAGATCAAAGAGAAAAAGACAAACAACCCAAAAGAAAATGAGTCAAAGCACATGAACAGGCATTATCAGTAAAGAAACACAAAAGAACCGAAAACACAGGAAAAGATGGTCAACCCCACTCAGTTGTGAAAAAGGCAAATAAAAACAACTCTGAAACACCATTTTCACCTAGTAGAATATCAAAAATCCCAAAATCTGACAAGAGGCTCTGCTGGAACACCTGTGGGGAAATCGGTAGCAGGAGCACAAAATGGTAAAAGCCCCATGGTGGGCGAGGGGCAAACCTACTCATAAGACAACTGCAATCATTTCCCCATTCCCACTTTTGGGAATTTATTCTAAAGAGGTATGTGCACTGTATTCCAACAGGCACGTGAACAAGCTATGCATTCAACACTGCTTCTAACAGCAACAGATGAGAAACAGCCCAAGTGCCCATCAGTCAGGAATGAGTTAAATAAACTATTTTATTTACTATTGAAATCTACTCAGCAGCAATAAAAAAATAGGAGAAAGTTATTTATGTACTGATATAAAAGGATCTTAAGAATATACTAGTAAGTCAATAAAGCAAAATGCTTTTATGTAACAAGTAATAAAATATTTATATTTGCTTGAATCTGAATAAAGACTCTAGAAAGACTCACTATTAAAAATGGCTATCTTTTTTTTTTTTTGGTGAGGCAGATTGGCCCTGAGCTAATATCTGTTGCCAATCTCCCTCTTTTTGCTTGAGGAAGATTGTCCCTGAGCCAACATCTGTGCTAGTCTTCCCCTATCAGCATGGCTTGATGAGTGGTGTAGGTCTGTGCTCGGGATCTGAACCCATGAACCCTGGGCTGCCAAAGTGGAGTGCACGAACTTAACCACTATGCCACCAGGCCTCCCCCAAAATGGCTATCTTTATGGGCAAAACAGGGTGGATGGGAACAGGAGTGGAAGCAAGATTTCTCAATGCATCTTTCTATATCATCTTGATTTCTGAATCATGTGAGTATATCACCTATTCAAATATATGTTAATAAAAGAACATATCTGTGTGAGAAAGTACCAGATTAATAACGGCTCAGTAGTAGATTTAGTGAATCATAGGAGGTACTAGAGCATGCTCGTCTTGGAGCCTCTCCTCTGACTGCCTGCAGTTTCCCTCAGCCCACATGACCAACGGCTGGGGAGTCTACAGGTGAGTCCCGAGCATGTATGTTCTGTAAACGCTTCCACAGAAGTGCGAGGTTTCAGAACAGAAAGAAAATTGCCTCCTAATGTGAAGTTCCCACACAGCAGCACTTTCCTCTTGCTGTCTTTATTCGCCTCCCACAGTGTTCAGTGGTGTGGTGACCACCAGAGCTAACAGCGCTAACCAGTGCTACCTTTGGTCCCCTTGTGCCTTACATCTTTTGAGCAGTGAAAAAGAAGGTACATGATCTTTGAGGTCAGAGAGCCCTGGGTTCAAATCCCAGCTTCCCGATTCACTAGCAGTACCCTTTGTCAAGTCACCACCACTCGGAGCCCAATTAGCCTGTTTCCTCAAAGGTAAAATGAAGATGACACCACTTGTCTTGCAAGCTGTTAGAAGGATTAGAAATAATTCAAAGTGCCTAGCATAGTATCTGCAAAGAATATGGCCTCAGAAAATCACACTGTTATTGTTATTAAGAGCTTTTTCTGGCCGTGCTCTAACTTTTCAATATAAAATTTAAAAAATTATATAATATTGTTATTTGAAATCTGTCATATAATATGTAGGTAACTTTCATCCCAAGATCCTAGGTAAGTCCATTCTTTGTCCGTGAGTAACCACAAAAAATATCGTTAAAGAACTCACTATGTGAGAAACACTGCTAAGTGTTTCATATGTACTAATCTGTTAAATCTCACCCACACAGCGCTGTGAGGGAGATACTACTATTATCCCCATTTTACAGATGAGGAGACCAAGGCTTGGAGGTTAAGTAATTTACCCATCACACAGCTCTGATCCTGGAGCCTGCATTCTTCATCACTCATCTGCAAAATGTAGGCCTTGGTCAGAAGAGTCTGGGGTTTGGTGGATCTTGGAAGCAGAAGCTCAAGCAACATGAATACTCTAGGGAATTCTGCCCTCACCTCAGTAAATGACACTGGCATTGTCCTTTTGTCAAGGTCCCTTTCAGACAAGCAGCAAAAGGGACAAATTTGGGCTGAACTTCATCTCCCTTGCAGGCTCCTGAGGGGCTGCAAATGGATAAAGTGGAGTGAAGGCAGACAAGGGGTGGAAGGAGAAGAACAAAAGTCTTAAAGGCCTAAGAGAAGTCACAGTGGACAAGCAGGTTCCTGGGCATTTAAAGAAAACTAACTATAAGCTAGGCGTGGCCTAGGGAGTCTCTCCTATCCCACTTATGAAAAGTTCCTATCAATTGTATTACAATGTCGGTCAAGGAGCTGATTAAGTGCCTAAAATTATTTCAAACGCTTGGCTTCATAATATGAAACCCAAAATGTTAAAATGTGTTGACACTAATTCTAATCCTTTCAAAACTAAAACTTCCATTAGCAAGTAAAGATAGAGTGTTCTCCAAATTTATTGTAGAGTGAACCACTACATTTCTAAACACATCATTGTGAAATTGTAGAAGATAAAGATAAAGATGAGCCCCCAAAAGCTTCCAGAAAGAAAAAAAAAATGAGATTCAGGCTGGCATAAAACTTCTCATTCAAAACAATGGAGAATAGAAGATACTGGAACAAGACTTTCAAAAATTCTGAGAAAAAATGATTTTGAAGCTAAAACTCTATACTCAGCAAAAATATCAATTTTGCATGAGGGCCAAGTAATGTCTCCTAGGTACCCTTTATTAGGAAATTCCTTAAAAATATTTCCCAGTGAACAGAGGTGAAACTGGGAGTTGTGAGATTTCCTAACTGGTGGAACAAAAGCAAAAGCTCCACGGAAGTGGCCAGGCTGGCCACCGTGCTGGGCTTGGAAAGCAACCTATGTAGTTTTGAACAGGAAGTCAACAGACACTCAGGAATATCATCGTTAAGAATGAAAAGAATTCCAAGTAATAGACAATATGAGTAAAAATGCTAACATACATTGGAATATGAGCAAAGAAAAGATATATACCCACTTCCAATAGAAAAACAGAAAGATAATCAGGAATGCCTAGAAAAACAAAAAACTGTACAAAAAAATCATCGTCCAACTATGAAGCAGACTAAAATGAGGTATAATTTTCGGCAATTGGTAGGTTATAAAACAGAAAACCCGTTTGACCATGACTAAAAACACCTTCCTTTGAGTGGCACAGGGGGTGTGACAATAATGTAGAGAAAGAATGTAACCACAGCCCACTCTAAAAATGTTTATGTAATCTCATAATATAAATGTTCTTTATTGGTTTTTAATTTTAGAATCAATCTATAGAAAAAACACACAAGACTTAATTACGGCTACAGAACAGAATACAAATATTAACAACTTTGATGATGTAAAACCAAAGGTAGAGGAGACAGATGTTGAGAGGCAGGGGAAATTGGAATGTTTATACAGTCTCATCTTACACGATGGGGGGATGAAGTAAATTTAAAAATTGATGAGGAAGATGGTGGTAGTGACAGCAGAGGCAAGATTTTTTACTGTCTCCTAACTCCCCCCATTAAAACAGATAGGGCGACATAACCAAACCAAAAACCCATAGACAGTCTCCACAACACCAACAGGGAGGGGAACCACGGACAACCACATGACCTGCAGCTGTAGGATCAGCAACCGTGCAGAAGGAAGCAGGGGAGCAACAGGGCCTCTGATGGACCTAGGAGTCCCCAAAACAGCGTCCCACTTCTAACTGGAAAGTTGGGAGGGCCAGTTTGTGAATAGCAGCTGAAACTGGAAAGGGTTTTACACATTCTAAACTGGAAAGGGTTTTACACATTCTAACGGTGGATGGAGTACAGGAGGAGCGTGAAGAAGTCTAGAGCAGTCTGGCCCATGACCCCACAAAACTAACAAGCCAAAGCTCCATCCAGTACAAAACCTCACAGTGAGAAGAAACTTCTGGGAAGAGAATCCAAATTGAGCAGCCCAGGGACACTGCAGTAAAGGAAGGAGAAGACCTAGAAAGAAATGGGGAAGAGAATATGGCATGCATCTTAGGAAGCACGCCCTTAATTTTTAACATTATCCAAAAACAACAGAAAGGGGAATTCCAGAACCTTAAGTTTACAAAGTTGTCCAAAACCACATTCTCTTCTACAAAATCAGGAAAACTATGTTCATATAAAAATGAGCAAGGAAAGGTATTGAGCTCTAGCTCCATAAAAAATTATAAGAAAAAAGAACAAACTACCTTCATTACAGATAATAAAAGCATCAGAAACACATGCCTACAAAAAAAGATAAAACTATAAAATACTGTTTCAAAATGAGCTAAAAGAAATTAAGAAAACCATACAAGATATGAAAGAATAACATAAATAAGAATTAGAAAAACTCTGAGAAATAAAGTAATAGAACTCAGTAAAAAAATTAGAAATAAAAATTAAAATAATTTCAGAAATGAAGACTACACTAAAAGGAACACATAGCAAATAAACACAATAAATACTTCCTTAACAGAAACAGAAGAGGAAGGGGAGGAAATTTTTAAAAATCAAAAAGAAATACAGATGACAAGACAAGCCATAGATTGGGAGAAAATACTTGCAAAACACTTATCTGATAAAGAATTTGTATCTAAAATATACAAAGAACTCTTAAAACTCAACAATAAGAAAACAAGCAACCCAATTAAAAAGTGGGCAAAACATGTGCACAAACAGCTCAGCAAAGAAGATACACAGACAGCAAATAAGCAATTGAAAAGATGCTCAACACCATATGTCATTAGGAAATTGCAAATTAAAATAAGATATCATTATACACTTATTAAAATGGCCAAAATCCAAAACACTGACAACACTGCTGGCAAGGATGTGAAGCAACAGGAACTCTCCTTCATTGCTGGTGGGAATGCAAAATGGTACAGTCACTTTGGAAGACAGATTGATGGTTTCTGACAAAACTAAACATATTCTTACCATATGATCCAGGCATCAAGCTCCTAATTATTTACCCAACTGATCTGAAAATTTATGTCCAGATAGAAACCTGCACACAAATTTTTATAGCAGCTTTATAATTGCCAAAAACTGGAAGCAACCAAGATGTCCTTCAGTAGGTGAATGGATAAACAAACTGTGGTACATCCATACAACGGAATATTATTCAGCAAGAAGAAGAAATGAGCTATCAAGTCATGAAAAGACATAGAGGAATCTTAAATGCATATTGCTAAGTAAAAAAAAAAAAGCTACATACTGTATGATTCCAACTATGTGATTCTGGAAAAGGGAAAACTATAGAGACAATAAAAAGATCAGTGGTTGCCAGGGGCTGGGGATCGGGGGAAGGAGGAAAGGATGACTAGGTAAGAGCCTGGGATTTTTAGGACAGTGAAACTATTCCGTTTGATACTGTAATGGTGGAATATGACATTATACATTTGGCAAAACCCATAGAACTGTATAATGCAAGAGTGAACTCTAATCCAAACTATGAATTTTAGTTAATAGTTAATAATAACACATCAATATTGGTTTGCCAATTGTAATGAATGTGCCACACCAGTGCAAGATGTTAATAATGGGGAAAACTGAGGGAGGTGGGTAGAGGAAGTATATGGGAACTCTGTACTTTCTGCCCAATTTTTCTTTAAAATTAAAACTTCTCTAAGAAACGTCTCAAATTAATTTGAGAGAAAGAAAGAGAGAGAGAAAGAAAGAGTAAGGAAGGGAGGAAGAGAGGGAGGCAGGGAGAGAGGAAGAAGGGAAAGAAAGATAAAAATGATGTGAGAGAAACTGACAAATTTAGAAGATAGGCTAAAATGTCCAACATATATACAAATAAGTATCCATGAAGGAAGAAAACCAAAGTAAAGGAACAGAATAAATACTAAAACTATAATTCAAGAAAACTTAAAAAAAAGATTTGATTCTACATACTGAAAAGATTCACCATGTACCTGAGAAAATCGACCAAGAATGATCATTACCCTGAGATATTCTAGTAAAACTAGGCAAAAGCAAGGCACTTCTAAGGAAAGAAAATCAATCTGTCATCAGACTGTTTTTTTTGCTAAGGAAGATTTGCCCTAAGTTAACATCTGTGCCAATCTTCCTCTATTTTTTAGTATGTGGCCCACCAGCACAGCATGGCAGCTAACAGAGCAGGGCTGGTCCACACCTGGGAACCGAACCTGGGCCGCCGAAGTGGAGCGCGCTGAACTTAACCACCCAGCCACCAGGGCTGGCTCGACATCAGACTTTTTTGACAGTAACACTTTATGCCAGAAGAAAGTGGAGTAATATATCTAAGATACTCAAGGAAAGAAAACGTGAGCCAAGAATATTAAGTATAAAGGACACAGACAAATGTCACCAACATGCAAGAACTCAAGTAATATTGTTAGTGTTCCTAAGGAATACACAAGAGAACAAGTTTCAGATAAGCAGGATGATCAGAGAGAGGAGCAATATGATAGCTTGAAAGCAACAAATAAATATTTACTTATAGAACTAAGTGTGGGTTGGAAGGGACAGGGCATAGTGTATAATGGCTATATGTTCTGACAATGTAGATACAGTACAATTGGAAAATGATATGCAAAAAATGTTGTAAATTTTTTTGGTAATAGTATCAATGGTGTAGTATTTGTGTTGTTAACTGAGACTATGATGCATGTAATGTGGCACAAAGCAAACAAGTAATGACATCATATTCTAACTGCATCATCCTCAGTGTCCTTGAGGATTCTAAGTGTAGAAAAAAGGACATACAGCTGTTAGAGGAGAGTCAGTAAAAAGCTGGTATTCCTGAATTTGAATGACAAGTATCAGTATGAACTCATAACCTATTTTATTTTTTTAAAGAAGTCTTTCCATCAATCTATCTATCTATCTACCTACCTATCTTTCTATCTATGCATGTATATAATTTCCTTGCTCCATCCACTGAAAACCTAAAAATAATGAATAAACATCCTTAACATATGCCCAGATGATGCTTTTTTTTTTCTGGGAAAGATTTACCCCGAGCTAACATCTGTTGCTAATCTTCCTCTTTTTTTTTTCCTCCCCAAAGCCCCAGTACATAGTTGTATATTCTAAGTCATTCTAGTTGTTCTATGTGAGCCACTGCCACAGCATGGCTACTGACAGACAAATGGTGTGGTTCCACGCCCAGGAACTAAACCCAGACCACGGAAGCAGAGTGCTGAACTTTAGCCACTAGGCCTTCAGGGCTGGTTCCAAATGATGCTCTTGAAATACCATTTTTCTCTAATAGAAACTAGGGCTTTTGGAGAAATGTGTGATTCCAGGCCTGGGTAGAAAATGTTCAAAATGAGCCTAGAACATCTTGTCATAGCAGACAGTCTACCAAGGATGTGTCAGAAGGACTCAGGAGCCAATCTAAAGAGCACCCCACTGGCCAAAAATGGGACAATTTGAGCATCAATAAGGATAATAACTGCACTGTATTGAAACACATCAAATTGTTTAAATCCATGAGTTAATAATGATAAAAAAAAACCCAAAACCTAAATGATCACCTTTAGAGGAGAAGAAGGAGCCAATTCAATATTTTGAAAACTGGTAAACGAAGGGAAAACAAGCAGTTCTATCTTTCTTATACAAACTGTACCTCTGTGTAACCAAATAGTGGATGACAGGAAGCTTCTCCTCATAGAAGTATTCCAGCGAATGAACAAGGGACGAGAGAATCAGAACTCCATCTGGCAACTGCTAATGAATTAATGGATGTAGGCACTAGGTATTCATGGTTGCCAAAAAAATTGACAAAAAAACACCACGTGCCTCTTGACATAACAAACTATAAAGTGCTCTTGCCAGGAAAAAAAATCAAACCTAAATTTGACAAATTCTTCAGAGTCAACTACCAATTTTCAGGAAATATTAAAGGCAGAGGAACATCACAGGAATGCAACCAACAAAATCCAGATCATAGGAAACTCTTCAAGACAAACCAACCCAGTTTTTTCAATAAATAAGCTACATAGGAGTTTTTGGTTTCTTTTTTTCAACTATGTGCATTTATTACTTGATAAACATTTTCATTCTTAAATTTTTTTTGAGGTATTTGCTAGCATTTGACTAGACTATAGACCCTTTAGAGGCATGGACAAGGTCTCTTCATCTGTGTGTCCTCAGCGCCTGCTACACTAATGGCCAATTAGTAGGTGCTCAATATTATCTAAATAAGGGAATCAATGAATTGACAAGATGATCTAAACAATCTTAACTTAGTGATAAGAAAGCAGTAACCAGAAGAGAGATAAGGTAGTAACTGGTAAATATTTGTCTCGCAAGTTTTGTGGGTCCAATAGAAACTTAAAACACAGATGACAATCTGTGACAACAGAACTTAGCTTAAAGATCAGAAGCTTATTACTTTTTATTTTTTAATCTACTTTATCTGGACTTTGACAGTTTTTATCTGCTGCAGTCCTAAACCTATTGCCACCTAGAGAAAAATTCTTACTGATGAATCTTAAATTTCCAACTGCCTTCAGATAAGCTTTTAAAGAGAAATATCAAATAATAACAAATGTCTACATCTTTTTTTTTAACCCAAGTTTATAATCCTCAAATCCATCACTATAAAATCTGGTTCTCACATATTTTATATATAAACCAGTCAATTAAATGAACACAAGACACATTAGAAATACACCTACCCTTACTCTCTCCTCGTCAAAGCTCCCACAAAAGGTCTGGACAGTTAGAGGAACTAATTAAATAGCAATCATAATGCCAGTAAATTCTGCAGAAACAGCACTCACTTACCCAATACAACTCTAAAGTCCTCCCCATCCAAATGTAATACCCAAGTATTGGTGGTTTTTGATCTGTTCTCCATATATTTCTTGAGACTTTTCCCATTAATTTCCAGAGTATATTCATAAGCAAAACCACTGACAGCATCTATATTTATGGTTGCTTTTGTCTTTGCAGCTCCAACGCAGAAGGTTTCTTTGCCCACTAATTTGAACATCCATTCTTTTCTTATCTCTTCCTAAGTAATAAAATACAAAAGTTGAAAACACACAAATGGAAGAAAATTTAATATTTAATTCTAGAAATAATGTAATTAAAGTGAGCAAATGGCAATGCTATTTAGATGTAATTTTATTAACTCATGATGCAAAGGTTTTAGAAAATGAAAGCATTTTTAAGTTAAAATATTAGATGTAATAGTCTATGTGTTCTATAACTATTATTAGTTTGCTTTGTACAGCAAAATGATATAGGCCAAAATAGAGAGATAACCACTGTAAGAGAAAAGCCTTGAATTCACAAATGAAGAATCTACATTAACAAAGCCAAGCTTCTTCGTACACCGTATTTTACAAAGTAACATATTTTTTCCTACCTTCCCATCTACATATACCACTCGTTTGCCTGACGTGGTCCCATGTTCAAATTCAATCTTATGGACTCCATCACTTAAAGCAACATCCCAAACAGCTACGAGATCTGTCATTTTTTCCAGGCTATAAGGAGGGCTAAGGGAATAAAATAAAGCAATTACAATAGGCCAAAAACAGTAATAGAATAACCAAGTAATCCTTCCAAGATCAAAATATCAGATTTTTAAAACCCCTAAAATTACAAAATATTAAAGTGATATTATATAAAAAATCCTCCTCACAGTTCCCGAAACTTCTTCTCCCTCTCATGCACTCTTTCTTCAAGATGAAACTACTATCTATGGGTATATAGTCGGATCATTCCAAACAAAGTCACCTTAATATTAATAGGATTAAGAATCCATCAGTTTATCCACAATAGTATTCTAAGCTAGGCTACAGAATAATGCTTGGAAAGGTCAGTAAAAAGTCTGTACTTCTTCCTCCCTCCACTTAAAAAGCACAGTATTTAATTTTGGGTTTTCTTTTTCAGATCCAGTCATTCCAAAACAAGAACTCTCCAAACCTTTCATACTTAAACCAGTGACTAGGGATTCATTTTAACAAAAAGGGTTCTAATTTATTATACTAAGACTGAGAAAAAGAGAACTCATGGAAGACACGTCCTAGAATAGAGATAAAAATGTTATGGAGAATAGTAATTCTTGTCATTACTATAGGAAATCTTATTGAAAACATAAAGGATTCTGTTTTGTCAGAAGTTTCTGGCACAATTTAAACATTTGTGATGTTAATATTTTTATATAAAATAAATAACATATATATGTCCTATGTGAATGATACATATATGTATAATACATATATAATATATAAGTAATATTTTGAAAGTAATATTACAGCAATAATGATCATGGCTAACAGCTATTAAGTGCTTACTGTGTGCCAGTCTCTGTTCTAAGAGCTTTACACACATTAACTCATAAAATCCTCACCACGAGATGGGTACTATTATTATCTCTATTTTATAGATGAGGAAACTAAGGCTCAGAGCAGCCAAGGGCTTGTCTAAGGTCACAGTGACAAGTAAGTGGCAGATGGGAGTTAAACCCAGGACTCTGGCTCCAGAGTCTGTTCTCTCAACTACCTCCTACTCTTTGTTTGTACTAATCTCCTTTATTTGCTCTAAATCAGAGATGGTAAATGGAGTTTATATCATTCTGAAGTGGTTTCCAAGAACTCTGTGCTGAGCGAGATTCGGAGACCTCACACCCATGTCCTGTGGGAAAGGATGCCACGTTAGCGGAGGCCACCTCCATACCAGGTGTTTCCTACACTTGTTCTAAACCACAGAAAAGCAAAACCATGCATTCTGCAATTTTACAAAATGTGTCCTTAAAAAAGTAGCCTGGATAAATAACTCTTCTGAATGATTAAAACAATCCTGAAAGTTTCAAAAGCTAGTTTTATTGCAATGCAAGACATTTACCTTTCGTCATCTTCAAAGATAGGACTGTCATCTCCAGATGCCATGGTTGGCAAAATAGTCTTTAATCCAATTAGCAGCCAGGAAAGAAAAAAGCACAATTGCAGCAAAGAAAGAATGAGAGCAACAAAGATGCCATCTGCAAAGGGTTGTTCTAACTTTGCAATCCATTTCTTAAATTGCATGCAGTTTCTGATGAAACAGCTTTTACATACAATAGAATTGCAATCTCTAATTTTCAGGGAAACAAGTTAAGACATGCAAATTGGCCAATCATATTTTTCCCTAGTATGGATTTATAATTTCCTGAAACTAGAGAATAAACTCTAGTTTATTTCAAATATTACACCACATTAGAGCTGCAAGAGACCTAAAGGTCCTCTGGGTCCCACGCTTCTCAAATTGAGGCACAAGAAGCCCCAAGGGTATGAGGCACTGGGTCAGGGAATACAGAAAACTCCAGGATAAACAGAATGCATCTCTGGAAGCACCAACGTTACAGGGTGGTAACAATTTTAAGATGCAATCTTTATATTAAATTTCAGAAGGCTATATTATGGTGGAATATATAATTAACAAAAATTTTTTTTAGATAGCTTCAAAGAAATGTTGAGTTTGCAGGAAGCAGCCAGGGATATGCTAGTTTGTTTTCTAAGAGCAAGCTTAATTTACCCACCTACTCAAACCCACTTAATTTACTAGTGCCAGCAAGGAATCCACAAAAGTTAAGTGGTTTGCTCAGGTCACTAGCAGGGCCCAAGCCAGAACTAGAGCCCAGGACTCCTGCACAATTAACTGAACAGTAACTGGGCTGTAGTGCTAATTAAGTTTTACTAAAATCAGAAGCACACACACTCTCATGCTTAGGAAACTCTTCGCATTTGAAGATTTGGGATTAACAGGTGTAACCCTGCCAAACCTATTGCAAAACAGGCTCAACCATCTTTTGCTTCCAAGATCTACTCTAGCCTTCTCCCGATAGATGCCCAAGGTGCTCTCTCCTTGTTAAAAATGAGAGCTTGCCAGCCTTCTTTGGCTGGAAACAGCCAGAAGCCACAAATTGTTTTTAAAAAGATGTTAAAGAAGAGATTAGCACTCATAAAAGCAACTCAGTGGGCAAAGAAAAGCTAAGAATTTTAGAATAAAAACTACGTGAAGATTCAAAACACTTTGTACCTAAATCAAATCCCTCTTTTTTTATTAGCAGTTTACAAATGTGTGGATTTTTCTAGTCCTAAGAAGCCCTAGGATATCTTCTATGAAGGTGGAGGGTATCCGGCAACTATGAAAGCAAAAACACGGCAACAGAGGAAGGCAAACAGCACATTATAAACTTGGATAAGGCATCCTTTGTAAGTCAGAGTGGACTTAGAGATATCATTCAAATTTTGCTCTACAACTTTTAGAGATTCTAGAAAGTTCAGTAATGCAGCATTCAAACTTGAAAGAATTGCCCAGTTTTCCATTATAAGGAACTTCAAATATTACTAAATCACACTAAGATACGGCCTGGTAGCATCTTAATTATAATAACTTTTCATATGGAAGTATAAAAGACAACACAAATTAGAAGGGAGTTAGAAATCAAGATCACATTCATTTTTTAAAACTTTTCTCTAAACCATCAACATTCATTCGTACATTCAACATTTACTTTTGGAATATCTGTTTAAGGTGATGAAAAAGTTATGGGAATAGACAGTGGTGATGGTTGCACAACACCATGAATGTACTTAATGCCAATGAGTTGTACACTTAAAAATGGTTAAAATGGCAATTTTTATGTTATATGTTTTTATGTTATGTTTTAGCACAACTTTAAAAAATACTGTAATATACAAAAAACATTGAATTGTACACTTTAAATAGTGAATTGCATGTATGTGAATTATACCTCAACAAAGTTGTTAAAAAAAAAGACCTAGTTGCCCTTCTGTTGTGTTTCTTGGAATGTACCTATAACCAAAAGATGATCATATCAGTCCTTGTTCCCAGTTTCTACTTTACTCATGTGAACGAGAAATATCTGTCACACACAGATCTCTAAGTTATAAACTGGACTTAATAAACATGCCATTTTCTAAGTTCATCCAGCATGCTAACAGTTATCAGTCACTTCTGTGCCAGGCACTGAGCTGGGCACTAAGCTCAGAGTGAGGGACTCTGGAGAGACCAAAAGACGATTACAGCACAGCCATGGTGGTGTCCTTGTAACGGGAAGCAGTCAAGGACAGAGCGGGCCCACAGAGAAAGGATCCTAGCCCTGCCAAATGGGTGGGAAGACCAGGAAAGCTTTAGTTTAAAACTTGGGAGAAAGGAATTAATCTACTATCATTTTTAAACTCTCACACATACATTTAATGTTCAGGATCATGACCAAACTGGAAAAAGATAAATACAAAGAAAAATTCCCTCTATTTTAGCACAAAGTTTTAAAAATGTAAAGGAAAAGGATGGAAAACAAACTCCATTTATTTTCATTGATGGGGACGATGTCACTCATTTGAAACTTCTTACATGGGTTCAAAGAAAGCTTTTTGAGTATCTAGTGACATACCCATCACCAGAATCTTTTAAAATCCCTTCCCTAGCAACCCAACACCCATATTTCAGAGTGTGACTTCAACATGAACACGTTTCATCTAACCTCAGCTTGAATTTTGCCTTTACTTAGGTTTAATCGTATGGGGGACTGTAGCAGTTGGTCCAAGCTGAACGTAATTCATTTTTAAAATTACTAACATGCTCATAGTTCCCTTTTCAGCAAAAGTTCTAGGCAAGGCCGACCACAAGGCAGGTCACCCTTCAACGAACAGGTGCCGACACTGCATGCACGGTCCCTTGTGAAGCACTGGGACCTCCAGCAAAGTCGGTCAGGAAGCTCCTTGAGCCAGGTACTCCCAAATGCTACTGGAGGTATAAAAACGAGAAAAACTCATCTGAGGATCATTTTTGCAACCTATAGCACAAGCTTTATGAGGCATTCACTCTAAACAATCATGCCCCAAATGCCAGAAGGAACAGTGATCAATGGAACTGCTTTTCGTAATAGCTAAAAACCGAAAACCACTTTATATTCACCATCGGGGAGGGAATCCGTTAGCTAAATCACAGTCCTTCACTCAACAACGCGAACGTCCAGCCCGGGCCGGCGCCGGGACGGATGCGGCGGTCAGGCTGGCACACACCCCCGCAGTCCAGCGCGGCCAACAAAAAGGACGAAGAAAAACACTTACAGCCACGGGTAGACGCGCGTGATGCATTACTGAGAGAAGGAAACCAAGTTAAGCACTTTATGAGCCAGGTTGTGCAAAACCACGGTCTGCTCACGCTTACCGGGAAAAGGGGACTGGAAGGAAATACAGCTTAGAGTTAAGCCGGTGTCTCCGGGGAGCAGGGCTTCGGCTCCCGGGCCTCCTTCCTTGTGCTCTTCTGCTCCACCTTTTCCACAGCGACAAGAACTCATTTCAGCGTTGGGCAAGAGGCCCAGGCCGGAGCGGCCGGTCGCGGGGCCTGGCCGGCCAGGGGCTCCCCGCCTCCCCCCGGCCCCGCCGACAGGCCTCGCCGCAGAGTCCCCGGGGCCGCGCGGACCCCGCCGCCGGGAGGAGCCCGCCGGCCGCCGCAGCGGGGCGCCGGGGGACCCCCGGGCCGCGCTCTCACCTGCACGCCGCGGCCGCGCGGGGGGGGGGGTCGACTCGGCCGGTAGGCCGCGTGGTCTCGCCGCCCTGGCCGACAGCAGCCGCAGCTCCGCGGAAGCTCAGGCTCGTCGCCGCGAGCCCAAGCGCGCCGGCTCTCCGTCGCGCTCCAGGTCCCGGAGGTGCCCGTCGCAGGCCGCCCCGCCTCGCCGCCCGGCCACCCGGCCCCGCCCGCTGCCTCCGCGGAGGCCCGGCCTCACGCCCACCCCCACGCGGGAAACGTAGTGCCGCACCGCGTCCTGCCGGCCTGCGGGCAGGCGTCGGTAGGAGCCAGCCGAGGGCAGCAGGGACGCTGCGGATAACCGGGTGGGCGGGAGCAGCCCCCGGGCCTGCTCTGAGCCTCGGGGCAGGTCAGTCTGATCAGGTGCGCGCTCCTTGAAACCTCTTCATGGCTCTGGTTACTGCTTCAAAGACCGAAAGTACCTCAGGTGGGCAGGAGGCCGCGTGTAGGATGCAGCCCCTGCCTGCCTGGCTTCGCTCAGATCCTCGCAGGATGCGAGCCCCTTCACCCCGGGGCCTCTGCAGATGCTCTTCCCTCTGTCTGGACGCTCCTCCCTGCCTCTTCCCTTAGTCAACCTCCATTTTGTTGTCGAGATTGTTCCTCAAATATCATTTCTTAAGGAGAACTATCCTGGCCCCTGAGACGTGCAGCACCTGGAATTCTCTTTCTGAGTTCCCTTCAGGGTGTGCAATTATTTGCGTATTTTTTGCTTGATGTGTAACTTAATAGTAGACTGAGATCCATGAGGCAGGGACCGCGGCTGCTGGGCTCTTACTCTTGTATCTCCCCCATCAGCACAGTGCGGGCTCATAGGCTCTGATAAATATTTGTTGAGTGAACGAATGAAGAGCAGGCCCGGGGAATGTTTTAGGTGGCCTCGATTTTCACTTAAAGGGGGAGACAGTGTCACCTGGAGGAAGGTTGTTGAGTGCGACATCTGAGGAGAGCACTGAGTGGTCCCTGTGGAGAGTGGGCCCAGCAACAAAACAGAGACATTGAAGGGATTCTGGAGGGGTTCTGAGGGCCCAGCAGATTTGGGAGCATAGGGTGTTCAGGCCCCATTTGGTAATTTCTTCCTGCAGCTTGATGTTAATGTAAAGAAGGATTGTTTCCCCTTCGGGATTGGTGGGGTGGATGCGGTTTCTAGACGCTGAGCAAGTGTGTGAGAGAAGGGAGAATTGAGAGGTAATAAGGAACGATCTATTGATTAGGTTAACCAGTCTGCAAAGCAATAATGACTGAATTCTTCAACAAGTTATGTTACAGGGATTCTGCTTAGTGAGCGCTGATTTCTTGTTTGCTACCCAAAGACAAAGATTTTTCATATTTGTTTTTTTCTTCTGCACCAGTGTCCTGAACAGAGAGTTTTCAATAAATATGTGTTGAAAGAATGAATGATGGGGGGAAGGTGAAAGGCCCCAGCGTGGAAATTTCCAGAGATGGGAAAAGGCTAGCTGAAGACACCTCCCTAATTCCTTTTTCCTAGTCCTTAGTTCTGAAAAACAGTCCTGGGTTGTTGGGCTAGGACCAGGAAACCCTGGTTGGGCAGCAGCTCAAAAATATTGTTTAATGAAGAACTGTATTTTCTTGTAAAACTTCAGGAATTGGGATATCTTTTACAAGACCAATAAGGTATAATTTACTGGATGCTTACTATGTGCCTTATATATCATGGCCTGTAGTGCTCACTACAGCCCAGTGATAATATTTACACCCATTTTACAGAGAGACCCCAAGCCCTGCAGAAGTTGCAGGGCCAGCACATGGAACCAGGCCTATGGGGTTTGAAAAGTTCATGTTAACAGGATCTGTTATTAGAAAAGTATTAATTGTGCTTGAAGAAAAATCTAGGCCCTGTCTCAGAGGCTTAGGGGGCCCCTCTGCCCAGGGGCCCCAGAGTGCAGGGAGTTCACCCTACCCATGAGGTACACCCCAGTCAGCCTCCAGAGTAGGCAAGGCAGTCTGATTCCTCAGCTGGCTTGTTCTGTGCCATTGTTTCCTCTTTGGGTGTAGTTTCTGGGGTACCTGGCATTAAGGAACATGCCAGTTTGTGCTGTATTGTCCATCTACTCATTCCCTGGGCCCAGGACACTGGAGATAGGAATAGTCACTGGTTACCAGACAGGATTGTTATGGGAAGAAATAAAATCTGAACAAAGCACTGTGAAAGGTATTGAAATTGAGTACAAAACGTATTCATGCAGGCTGATCCTGCTTTTGATTTTATTTTCACTCTCAGATTGTTTCCTCGTTTCCCAGGAAGTACCTAAATGCTGCTCTAACCTCTGAAACTGCCTCTCACCGACTTACCCATAGACATCAATGGTTTATTTTAAGAGAGCAGCTAAAAGTGCTTCCATCCACAAGAGTCCATGTTTTCATTGGGTCTCCTTTTGAAAAGAAAACTCTTAATGGATTGACTGATTTTCTGAATTTACTTTTGAAACAGCATGAATGGAGATCACAATAAAAGGAAAAAGTTACATAATCTGACACCTACAGATTTAGAATTTTCCATGTGCCCTTCCCGTACTGGTCCAGCATGACTATTGGCTCTGTGTTAAAGGAAGAGGCTGTGGGCTTTAGAAAGGAGCCCCGGGCCCAGGATTCTGGCCTCAGAGGATTGTGTGTCGGAACCAGTGCCAGTAACCACGGCCTCCTGCTGCTAGCCAGCCTGCTGCACAAGGAAGCTGTGGCTCTGCCTACACAAACACAGAAAGTGGAGAAGCAGCGAACCAAGGTGATTTTGTAGAACTCCAAGCCAGAAAAGCCTGACAATTGCAGGAGAAAAGAGGTTTGGGGCTGAGTCATCTGGAGAGTGGGGTTTGTAGATAAACCCTTAATTAGCGCAAAGAGCCAAAGGAAGGCAGTACAGACACATGTACCAATTGGTTAAGACTTAAAATTTGTATCTAGTTTATTTTGAGAAATTTAAAAAATATAGAAGAGTACAGAGACTAATACCCATATTCCCACCACCCAGAATTGTCTATCATTAAATATCGGCTCAATAAAAAATACCAATAGAAGAAAATGTTGCAGATAAAGCCCCATTTGATGTTCGACCCCAGCACCATTACTTTCTTCTCCTCCCCAAACGCCAACACTGCCTGAATTTGGTGCGTTTCCTTCCAAGTCCACTTTCTATAGTTACATAGAAATTACATATATGAGTAAAGGTTCTTGGGCATGATATAGTCCTGCTTTTAAAAATTATTTAAATGGTACCATGAATGACAACTGGGAATTTGTGTGAGAGTGAGACAGGATTATAGGGAGCTCGTCCTTCAGAATTCGTATCACCACCATCGTTACATTTATGCAGTATTTATTGATGATGTCAGGTACTGTGGCAAGGACTATAACAATGAGCAGCACTGATGGTTTTTCCCCACGCGTGAAGTTTAGATTCTAGTGGAGGAGGCAGTCACAAAAAATGGGCAAACACACTGAGGTAGGTTGCCTCCAAGATGGCTCCCGATGATCCCCACTTCCTGTCTTCACATGCTGGTTTAGTCCTCGCCCACATTTTGCCAAGACTGGTCTGTGCGATCAATAGCATGCAGCAGAAGGGGTGATGTGTCACTTCTAAGATTAGTTATAAGAACGACTTCTGCTTCTGGCATAGACAGCCACACATTCTCTTGGCTCACTCCCCCTATGCGAAGCTGCCAGTTGTGAGAACACTGAGGCAGCCCAAGGACAGGCCCACCTGACAAGAAACAAACTGAGGCCTGCCAGCCACGTCATGAGTGAGTTTGGAAGTGAATCCTTCAGTCCCAGGTGAACCCTGAGATGACTGTAGCCCTGGCCAAAAGGTTGATGGCAACCTCATGAAAGATTCTGTCCAGACCATCCAGCTAAGTCACACCTGTATTCCTGACCTCCAGAAACTTCGAGATAATATTTGTTTTAAGCTGCTTTGTTAGGGGTAATTTGTTGTGCATCAATAGATAACTAATACACAGACAGATGAAATAATTGCAAATTGGAGTAAGTGCAGACACCAATCTTATGGTAGGGCAGACGCCCATCAGGAGAAGTGGTATGGCCGAGTGGTTAATGAAATAGACTTTGGAGCCTGAATGCTGGTTTCAGATCCTGGCTCTGCCACATACTAGCTGTGTGACCTTAGCAAGTGTTTTTTTTTTTTTTTTTAATTCTATTTTCTAATTTGATCATTTGTAAAATAAGATAATAACAGCACTTATATTAAAGTTGTTGTGAAGAGTCAACAAGTTAGAAAATGAAAGGGTCAGAGCCTGACACATTTTAAGGGCTCAATTAATATAACCATTGTTATTATGTATAAATTCTTGAGAATTTGTTATTAATATATTTGCCTGAGTTGTTTGCTTATAGTCTTTCATATTGGAAAGTGACTACTGAAGCTGAATGCCCCCTGTGTAAATCTGACTCACATTTAACAATGTAATTCAACACTGTACTGAGCACCGACCCTGTGCCAGGGACTATGCTAGGTACTGGAAAAAATTTAGTGAGATATGATCCATGTCCCCAGGAGTTCAAATTCTCGTGGAGGAGGCAGAAACAAATGTATTAGTCTAATAAAGGATTCTAAGTCTAAAAGACTTGTGAGTTGAAGAATCTTCAAGAATTCATCACCAAATGCCATTCATATTTGGTATACTCCTTGCTGTGGGGAGAAACCTGATAGTTCTATATCCAGGAGAAAATTTGAGAATCAGTTTAGAAATTAAAAGATCTGTTTTAGTTGCTAATGAATGTTATAATTTATACTGAGAAGTCAAGCACAGAGGACAGCAGTAAGCTGAAAGGAAGAGAGGCTTTGGATCTCAGATTAAATGTCATTCCTCAGAGAGGCCTCCTCCACACACCCCTGCTCTCTTCCTTCATAGCACTTACCATAATTGTATGCTCATTCGTGTTGTACATTTCTCTTCCCAACTAGACCGTCAGCTCCATGAGGGCAGGAACCACATCTGGTTTACTCACCACTGTAAACTCAGCATCTAGTTCAATCTCTGGTGCATCAATGAATGAATGTTAAATAAGTATTTAGAACTATTAGAATCCTGGCGGGTGGATGAGGCCCATATAAAACTTTAGAGACCAATAGGGCAGGATGCTGAGCTAAAGACTGAACTTGTGTGTGGTCTTCTCCTTCTCTAGCAGAGAGGTGCTGGAAAGGCCTTGGTGGTGCATAAGAAGGGAATTCCTCTGGAGTACAGTGCTATAGAGCTTCCTCCCCTTCACTTGCTACACACAAAATCCACAATCCAGGAGTGCTGAGAGGGAGGCTCTGTTGTTAGGAAATAGAAAGTAGTCAGCTTTCTTGTGGTTTGAAGATTGTGAAGGATAGTGGTGATCATCCATCTAGCATCCATTGTCCTCTCGTCCCTTACAGGACTCCAGTTTTACTCAGGTAGCCATGCCTCCACCTTGCAACCCATGTGACTCAGGGAGCAACTACCTCACTGCCAATTCCAACAGTGGTAACCCCTTTTCCCTTCTGGAACCCAGGCTTAAGCCATCTGCACATTTGCCAGGTAGTTACTGATTGGGAGGCAGAGTCTGTACCTGTGTGAACTAATTGACTCAAAAAACCAAGAGGAAAGATTTTAGATGGAAAAGAAAGCATGTGGTCCTGATTGCTCCTGGTAGACATTTGGAAAATCACTTTAGTATGAGTTTGAAAGCTACCATGTTTACAGCAGAGAGACTAAAAGCAACTGGGTCCTTGATAACTTGAACCACTGAATTAACCAACCCCAAAGTCTATTTTGCCTCTGTATTTCCTGTTATGTGAGATAATCCATTTCCTAATTGCCAAAGAAGACAGTTTGAATCACATTTTCTATTATTTGCAGCCAAAATAATGCTAACTGACCCAATGATGTTTGGTCCTGGTCACAATTAGGGCCGCTACACTCACAAGAGTGGGCAAGTCACCCTATTGTCCTGGAAAAGGCAAGCGCTGAGATTCTTTGTGTTTTGAGTGTTGAAAGTGAAAATCTGCCAACCATTGCTAGTGTGAATAGCTAAGTATGGAAAGGGCAGGGAGTGGGGATATGTTTGCATGGGGCAGACACAGAGGTCAAACTCACAGTGGCCCCAGATGCCTGGAAGAAGGCTCAGTATGGGCCTGAAAGTATTGAACCCTAAGAGCTGTGACCCCAGGACCTCCTTGTGAGGGACACCATGGCTGATGCCCTGGGTCGGAGATCCCTGTTGGCTACCGTGGGATCTGCACCCACACACCTGCATCATTTGATCAATTGGAAAATACAGGTTGTCAACAGCGACACCATGTGGCTATAATATGAAATGACAATGGTGGGCAGATGAGACTCCAGGCCTTGGAAGTTGGATTTTCCCTTAAGAATTTTTGGATCACTTAACCCGCTATGAGGTTCTTTAAAACGGTGGGCAAGGACCCTATTTGTATATTCTTAATTTGTTAAACTGAGAAAAAAAGGATTGAGCTGATTTCCTTTTGTGGAAAAAATAAAGACCAGTCATCATATTTGTATATTGTGGAGTCATTCTTAGTTTTTACCTATATATCAGGATGCAAGAAAATTAGGCTTGAAGACACCCAGATAAAAACCTTTCCATTTTATACCCCTTTTGAAGATTTGTCTGTGGCTTCCCATCACCTCTTGCATAAAGTCCCAGCTCCTCAGCACACCTCCTAAGGCCTTCTCCTCTGACTCTCCAGTGATGCAACACATTCACCTTCTTCAGGAAGCCTTCAGTAAGTTTCACCATATTTGTAAATGCTTTGGGAGTTAGGTTTTTGGGGAGGGCAGATATGAGCTGTACCAAAGTGGCCCAGGTTTAATTACAGAAAAAAAAAAAAAAAGAGTGAAGTTTACTGAACACTTGTGAACTAGGCATTATAATAATGTGCTTTGGAGTTATTGAATTTGCACATGAAGTTTTCTCTGAATACCTTTCTTCTCTGTATTGCTGGGGAACTCTTATTCACCATTCAGAATCATTCTTATGTATCCCTTTAAGGTTTGCAGCTCTCCATCTTGGCTGCACATTGGAACCATCTGGGGAGCTTTACAAAGTATTCATGTCTGGGTCCCACCCTGGAGATTCTGATTCAATTGGTTTGGGGTCTGAGCATCAAGACTTTTCACAGCTCCCCAGGTAATTCTAACGTGCAGCCAGGGTTGAGACCCACTGGCCTAGGAAGACTTCAGTGACCTACTTAGGTAATCCTCTTTCTCCTTCCCTTCTGTGCCCTACACACCTTTCTCCGATCACGCCTATCACACTGTATCGTCATTTCAGAGTGTATACCCATCTTCCCAACTAGACTTTGAGCATCCCTAGTCAGCCACCTTTGCACTTCTGGAGGTCGATGTATGGCTTGACATTTCGTTGAGATTGGGAAAATGCTGAATGGCAGGGTAAAATGTCATCAACACTTATTGGGACACTCCAAATGCCAGGCGCTGCAGCGCTCGGCCGGGTCTGGAACCCAGAGAACAGCTTGAGCGGTCCCGCAGCAAGAGCTCGCAGTCAAGGCGTGTGTATGTGCGGAGGGCAGTCTGCGGTGCCCACGCGGCCCGGGCCTCCCTTTCACTGATGGCCTCAAACGAGTATTTCTGGTCTTCCCGGTAGACGAAATTCCAGGTAGGCGACAAAACACCCGAGAGACCTGCGCGAGCCAAAGGTGAGATGGAAGTGCGCAGGCGCAGACGGCGAAGCAAGAGCGGCGCACTCACGTCGGCAAGGGTAAGCTCCGCCCCTAGCAGCGGAGCCAACCAGAGGGCGCAGGCAGTCCCAGCCTCCCGGCGCTGCCCGAGAAAATCGCTCCGAGCGCCCGGAGGCGGGGCAGAGACAGGCCCTCGACGCGCTCCGACTCGATTGGCCGGCCTCCACGGCGCGGTAACGGTCGCGGAGGCGGGGCCGGAGGGGGCTGGACGGGGCCGGCGGGGGCGCGCTGCTGGCGGAGGCGGCGGCTGAGGAAGGTGAGTGGCCCCCGGGGCTCGCAGAGGCGTCGGCTAGAGCCCCCCGTGAAGCGCCCCGGAATTGGCCTCACCCGGGCCCTGCGAGTGGTCAGCCTGACCGCTGTCCGCGCCCCCGGAGAGGAGCCGTCTGGGACGGGTTCGCGCCAGTTAAAAACCCCGGGGGACTTTTAGGGACCCTACGACCCTGGTTCGAGTCCTGGCTCCCCGCCCTTTGTGGTCTTCGGCTTGTCATTGAACGTGTCGGCGCCCCGGCGTCATCTGTAGGCCGCAGCGGGTGTTCTGGCCCCGCCTGGTGGGCGAGGAGTTAACCGAGGCGGTAAGTGTGCAGCTTAGAGTGACACCTGCGCGGACTGGATTCTGGATGAGTCGTCGGGCATCCTCATCCGCAGGGGTTGGCTGCGGCTGACCTCCGCTTTTCAGAGTCAAGGTGTCCCAGAAGGTTGTCTGGCTAGTGAAGCCTCGGAGTGAAAGGTGGGGGATACGCGAAGGGGTAGGTGAGTAATCCCTTTCTCCGGTTTATTAGGCTTGTTCCAGATGCGGATGCCTCTGACTTAATGCTGAGTCGAATTTGAATCTATTGAGAAAATCAATGAGGTGGAAGTGTCGGAAGGCTAAGAGACCCCTAACATAGACCAAACAGAAAGGGTTTCTACTGCCACTTTATTTTCTAACCATGATCATATTAAGCACTCTGCAGGCGTTACCCATGTTGGTTTCAATCCTCTGCATGAGGTGTCTTTTTTTTTCACTTTTGGTATTGCCAAGTTGACGCGGGCCGCCCCCGGCTCCTCCCCGCCTTGGGGAAGAGGGGCTAAGTTTGCCCGCAGCTTCTGCTTCCCAGGGGGAGAGGCGCGTTCTGACCCTTTATGTAACCTCTCCCGGGGCAGAGTGATTTGGTCGAGATGATGCCCAGTCCTAACTCCATTTCCTTATTTGTGGTAGCTTCAGTTCTTCTTAGGAACATTAAGCAGCATGTTGGCCTATTTTTGGAATAGAGCTTTTGCATTTAATAGACAGTAGAGACTTTGAAAGCATTGCATGTTCCATTTATTGCAGTAATGTGACATAGATGCTTTTGAGAAAGCTTATTATAGATTTTAATGTGATTCACTTGAGAAAGAACGGTTACTGGCCATGCTTTGTTATTTACAGCTTTTTCTCCAAAAAGTGGTGAAAAATAATTACATTTTAATGTATGGTGCATGTTACAGCAGCTTCGGATCTATAAAGGGCAAGTTATCAAAGGGCTCTTGGGAAAACTGGACAGTGCCAGAAGATAGAACTGTGTTTTGCTTCTCTGCCCTTGGCTTTCTGTGCCATGTACAAACCAACTCCTACCCTGCAACCCCTATGCCCACAGTCTTACTTTAGGTGTGTTATGACACTCATTAAAGCTATGGCTTCTGCCTCGGCTTTGCGAAGCATTTGGTCTCTTTCTGTAACTCAAAGTTCCAGACCTGTGTCCTGTCACAGCCTGTGAGGAAAAGATTGCTGCAAACAATTGGCACATTAATTTCACAGCATGGACCTCTGAAAAGGAGGGGTTGGTCACAGGTGGAATTGAGGAGAGAGTTTTTCTTCCTGCCTTTGCCTTTTGTGTTCGGTGGTATTTGTCTGTCTGAGAGTGCTTCGTTTTAGTACCCTTGCAAACAAGAATGTTCTACCTTTGAAGCCAGAAGTCAGAACTGATGATAGATTTGGACTCCCAGCCCAGTGTTTCAACAAAGCAGGGAGAGGAAAGATAAAGGGAAAGAAGAGAAGGCACATGGTGGTGAGCATTGGAGTAGCAGTTACTTTAGTTGTTCTAGCTTCAGTTTGGTGGTTACCAGAACCACGGATGCCTGCTCTGGAAAAAACACAAGACCATTCTTACTAGGAGATTGAACATTTTAAGATTTTAGTTTATCTCTTTGAAACCTAGATGAAGATCCAGTTTCGGACATGAGACTCACTGAGTGATCATTTCATTGAGATCAACTTGAATAACCAGGTGAAAAGTGCAAGAGGAATGTGCTATGACTGAGGTATGTCTAATGTGACAGATACTCTCTCTGGATGTTGGGAGGCCATGGAAAGGATCTGTTATTTATTGAATACTACACTAGGTACATTATATGTATTTCCTTTTGACCGCCTGATAATCCTATCAGGTAGATATTTTAAACTCATTTAAGGAAACTGAAGCCCAGAAAGGTTAAGTAACTACTTAAGGTATCACAGATAGCCTGTCACCAGCTATAATCACCACCTCTGTCCTGCTGTGTGCCGGACACTGTTCTGTTTGTCCTTTCTATATTAACTCTCCTGATCTTCACAACAACCCTATGAGCTAAGTACTTCTCTTATCCTCATTTTATGATAAGGAAATTGAGGCAGAGAGAGATTAGTACTTGCCTGGCTGTATGGCAGAATCCATAACTCCAAACCAGGCATTCTGGCTACAGAGCTATACCAGCTTTCCGTTGGTTAGTATTTCCTTTTTGTTTTTATTGTTATTTAACAAAATCTTTTTGTTGTAAAATGTATTTTTATTATGAAATCAAGCAGAAAAGAACACTTACCAAATGTATAGTGTAATGAGTTGTTAAAAGCTGACACCACCCAGGTCAGCGTGTAGAACTGTGCTAGCCATGCCAGAGCCCCTCCCTTGCCTCATCCCAGTCACAACTACTTCCGTACTCCCATTAGTAGCCATTCTTCTGACTTTTGTAGTAATTGCCTCCTTGTGTTAAAAAAAAAGTGTTTCGGAGTTCCAGTTCCTTCATATCCTTGCAAACACTTGGTATATAGTCAGTCTTAGCCATTCAAATAGGCATGTAGAGGTTTCACATTGTAGATTTTAACTTGTATTTCCTTCATGACTAACAACTTTTAGCATCTTTTTATGTGTTTATTTGCCATCTGTCTTGTTTGATGAAAAATGTCAAATTTTGTGCCCATTTTTAAGTTGGGTTGTTTGCTTTTTTATTAATTGTGTTTTGAGAGTTCTTTATGATTTGCAATTATTTTCTCCTAGTCTGTGATTTGTCTTAATGTTCTCATAACAGTATCTTTCAAAGAACAATTCTTATTTTTGTGAAGCCCAATTTATCAATTTGTTCCTTTATGGATCACGCTTTTGATGTTGTATCCAAGGAATTTTTGCCTAATCCAAGGTCACAAAGGTTTTCTCCTATTTTTTTTAGACATTTTGTAATTTTAAGTTTTAGACTTACATTGATGATTCATTTTGAGCTAGTTTTTGTATATGATGTGAGGTATGGATCAAAGGCCTTCCTTTTTTTTTTTTGCATATTGATATCCAAATTGTACCATTTATTGAAAAGACTGTCCTTTCTCTACTGAATCTCATCACGCCTTTGGTGAAAATCAATTGTCTATGTATGTGCGGGTCTGTTTCTGGACTCTATTCTGTTTCATTTATCTGTTTGTCTATCTTGACAACAATGCCATACTGTCATGATTACTTTAGCTTTGTAAGTCTTGAAATCAGGTAGTGTTAGTCCTCCAACTTTATCTTTTTCAAAGGGTTTTGACTAATCTAAGTCCTTTGCATTTCTATACAAATTTTAGAATCAGGGAAGTTTTCTTGAATTATAGTTTTTATTTTTGGTTCTATTCTGTTGCTTTAGTTTTCTTTTTCAATTACTCCTATTATCTATCTATTTGAGCTTCTTTACCTATTTTTTGATATTTGACATTTTCTTTTATATCCTTTCTTCATTTCGTTTTGATTTTTAAAATTGTTCTCCGAGACTTTATTTGAAATAGCCATCTTCCATCAGAACCTCAGTGGAGGAGACTTCTGTCATTGGGAGGTTTTCTAGGCATAGCCAGTTGGCCTCAACCAGGAAGATTCTGACTTTAAATTTCATATAAAAGCTGCAATAAGTTGTATGTTAAGAAAAGTTGAACCATGTTTTTCTCCTATTTCTTTTCTTTTCCCTCTGCTTTTCTCCATCTGCAGATGGAACCGGGAGTGTTGAAATGTTGCAAGCAAAAATAAATACTTCCATGGTATTTCTATTCCAAGCAGAAGCAGGAAGTGCCAAGGAATCTCATGGAAGAACCTCTTCTCAATGATTTTCAGCTAAATTTTTCCAGGCCCATGAGATTAGGATGGTTAAACAAACTTTGGATAAATGCTGCTGGCTTTTTATTCATTTATGGACTAACCCTTCAGCTCTTTTGAGGTTCAACCATCGGCCTTTTTCCCCCCAGTTTTTTAAATTGTGGTAAAATGCACAAAATTTACCATCTTAACCATTTTTAAGTATACAGTTCAGTGATTTTAAATATATTCATAATGTGCTACCATCACCACCATCCATCTACAGAACTCTTTTCATCTTGTAAAACTGAAACTGTAGCTATTAAACAATAACTTCACCATTCCCTCAAGGTTCTGGCAACCACCATTCTACTTTTTGTCTCTATGATTTTGATTACTGTAAGTGTCTCATATAGTGGAATCATACAATGTTAGTCTTTTTTTGACTGAATAATGTCCTTAGGGTTCACCCTTGTTGTAGCATATGTCAAAATTTCTTCCCTATTTAAGACTGAATAATATTCCATCATATGGATATACCACATTTTGCTTATCCATTCATCTGTTGATGATCACGTGGGTTGTTTCCACATTTTAGCTAGTGAATAATGCTGCTGTGAACTTGGTTGTACAAATATCTCTTTGAGACCCTGCTTTCACTTCTTTTGAGTATATACTGAGAAGTAGAATTGCTGGATCATATGGTAATTACACGTTTAATACATAGATTTTTCTTTTGGTGAGGAATATTAGCCCTGAGCTAACATCCGTTGCCAATCCTCCTCTTTTTGCTGAGGAAGATTGGCTCTGGGCTAACATCCATGCCCATCTTCCTCTACTTTATATGGGACACCGTCAAAGCATGGCTTGACAAGTGGTACGTTGGTCCGCACCTGGGATCCGAACCCATGAACCCTGGGCCTCTGAAGCCGGGCACAGGAACTTAACTGCTATGCCACTGGGCCAGCCCCTATGTTTAATTTTTTGAAGAACCACCATGCTGTTTTTCGCAGCAACTGTACCATTTCACATTCCCACCAACAGTGCACAAGTGTTCCAGTTTCTCCACATTCTCACCAATACTTGTTATTTTCTGTTTTTTTTGATAGTAACCAGCCTAATGGGTATGAAGTGGTATCTTATAATTTTGATTTGCATTTACCTAATGGATAGTGATCTTGAACATCTTTTCATGTGTTTGTTGGCCACTTGTATATCTTCTTTAGAGAAATGTCTAAGTTCTTTGTCCACTTTTTCATCAGATTTTTTTGTTGTTGTTGAGTTTTAGGAGTTCTCTGTATATTCTGGATATTAATCCCTTATCAGATATATGATTTGCAAATATTTTCTCCCATTCTGTGGGTTGCCTTTTTCCTCTGTTGATAATATCTGTTGATGCACAAAATTTTTACATTTTTGTGAAGTGCAATTTGTCTATTTTTTCTTTTGTTGCCTGTGCCTTTGGTGTCATATCCAAGAAACATCGTCGCCAAACTCAATTGCCAAACTCAATGTTGTGAAGCTTTTACCCTATATTTTCTTCTAAGAGTTTTAGTTTTGGCTTCTACATTTAGGTCTTTGATCCATTTTGTTATTTTTTTGTTAATTTTTGTATAGGGTGTTAGTGTAAGGGTCCAGCATCATTCTCTTTGTGGTTTTCCCAGCACCATTGTTGAGGAGACTGTTCTCTCCCCATTGAATGATTTTGGCACTCTTGTTGAAAATCATATGTTAATATATGTGGGGAATTATTTCTGTTCAATTCTGTTCCATTGTTCTATATGTTTGTATGCCACTTCCACACTGTTTTGATTTCTGTAGCTTCACAGTGAGTTTTGCAATCAGGAAGTGTGGGTCCTCCAGCTTTGTTCTTCTTTTTCAAGATTGTCTTGGCTATTTGAGGTCCCTTGAGATTCCCTATGTATTTTAGGATAGGTTTTCTATTTCTGCAAAAAATGTCATTGGGATTTTGATAGGAATTGAATTGAATCTGTAGATTGCTTTGGGTAATATTGACATCTTAATATTGTCTTATAATTGATGAACATAGGATGTGTTTCCATTTATTTATATCTTTTTAATTTCTTTGAGCAATATTTTGTAGTTTTTGTTATACAAGTGTTTCACCTGCTTGGTTAAATTTATTCCTATTTTATTCTTTTTGATTCTATTGTAAATGGAACTGTTCCCTTAATTTCCTTTTTGGATTGTTCATTGTTAGTGTATAGAAATGCAACTGATTTTTGTGTGTTGACTTTGTATCCTGCTACTTTGCTGAATTCTTTTATTAGTTCTAACAGGTTTTTTGTGGACTCTTTAGAATTTTCCACATGTAAGATCATATCATCTGCAGAGATAATTTTACTTCTTCCTTTCCAATTCAGATGCCTTTTATTTCTCTTTCTTGCTTAATTGCTTTGGCTAGAATTTCCAGTACTATGTGGAAGAGAAGTGGTGAATGCGGACTTCTTTGCCTTATTCCTGATTGTAGAGGAAAAGCTTTTCAGTCTTTCATCATTGAGTATGATGTTCGCTGTGGGTTTTTCATATGAGGTTTTTATTATGTTGAGGTAGTTTCCTTTTATTCCTAGTTTGTTAAGTGTTTTTTATCATGAAACAGTGTTGAATTTTGTCAAATGCTTTTTCTGCATCAGTTGAGATAATCATGTAGTTTTTTTCCCTTCATTTCATTAATGTAGTGTATTACATTGATCGCTTTACAGATGTTGAACTATTCTTACATTCCAGGAATAACTCCCACTTGGTCGTGGTATATAATCCTTTTAATATGCTGCTGAATTTGGTTTACTAGTATTTTGTTAAGGATTTTTGCATCAGTGTTCATGAGTAATATTGGTGTTTAGTTTTCTTGTATTGTCTTTGTCTGGCTTTGGTCTTAGGGTCTCCAAGATTGCGTTAGGAAGTGTTCCCTCCTCTTTAATTTTTTGAAAGAGTTTGGAAAAAAAAGTTTTTGGAAAAGTTTGAGAAGGACTGGTGTTAGGTCTTTAAATGTTCAGTAGAATTCCTCAGTGAAGCCACCAGGTCCAAGGCTTTTCTTTGTTGGCAGATTTTTTGTTACTGATTCAATCTCCTTACTAGTTATAGGTCTCTTCATATTTCCTATTTCTTTGTGATTTAGTCTTGGTAGGTTTTGTATTTCTAGGAATTTGTCCATATCATCTTGGTTATCTAATTGCTCTCCTTTTCTCTATTTCCTTATCTCTGTTCTAATCTTTATTATTTCCTTTCTTTTGCTAGCTTTGGGTTTAGCTTACTATTCTTTTTCTAGTTCCTTAAGTTGTAAAGTTAGGTTGTGAATTTGAGATCTCTCATGTTTTTTAATATAAACGTTTATAACTAAATTTCCCCCTTAGTACTGCTTTCACTGTGTCCCATAAGTTTTGATATGTTGTGTTTTTGTTTTCATTAATCTCTAAGTGTTTTCTAATTTCCCTTGTGATTTCTTCTTTCATCCATTGGTTGGTTAAGAGTGTGTTGTTTAATTTCCACAAATTTATTAATTTTCTAGTTTTACTTCTGTTATTGGTTTCTAACTTCATCCTGTTGTGATCAGAGAATATGCTTTGTATGCTATCTATCTTTTAAAATCTGCCATGACTTAATTTGTGGCCTAATTTATGGTCTATCCTGGAAAATGTCCCATGTGCACTTTGGAAGACTGTGTATTCTGTTGTTGTTGGGTAGAGTGTTCTTTATAAATCTAGTAGATCTGGTTGGTTTATTGTGTTCATTACTTATCTCTTCCATTACTTATCTTCTGTCTGGTTGTTCTATCCATTTTTGAGAGTGGGGTATTAAAGTCTCCAGCTATTATTGTAGAACTATTTCTTTCTTCAATTCTGTTAATTTTTTGCTTCATATGTTTTGATGGTCTATTGTTATGTAAATAAATGCTTATAATTGTTATATATTCTTGATGTACTGAACCTTTTATTAATATGTAATGGCCTTCTTTGTTTTTTGTAACCTTTTTTGATTTAAAGTCTATTTTGTCTGATATTAATATAGCCACCCTTGCTCTCTTTTGGTTATTATTTACATGGAATATCTTTTACCATCCTTTCACTTTCAACTTCTTTGTGTCTTTAGATGGAAAGTGAGTTTGTTTTAGACAGCATATAATTGGATATTTTAAAATTCATTCTGCCAGTCTGTTGAGAGTTTAATCCATTTACATTTAAAGTAATTACTGATAAGTAGGGACTTTTTTCTGTCATTTTGCTATTTGTTTTTCATATTGTCTTATAGCTTTTTTTGTTCCTCATTTCCTGTATTACTGTCTTCTTTTGTGTTTAATTAATTTTTTTGTAGTGAAATGTTTAAATTTCTTTCTGATTTCTTTTTGTATATTTTCTATCACTATTTTCTTTGTGGTTACCATGGGGATTACATTTAACATCATAAAATTATAACACTCTAATTTGAATCTGTCACAGCTTAACTTTAAATAACATATAAAAACTGCTCTTTTATAGTTCCATCCCCACCCCTTTCAGTTGTTGATGTCACACAATTACATCTTTATACATGTGTGCCCCAAACCATAAAGTAATAATTCTTTTAAATCCATTTAGTCTCCTAAGTTATGTAGAAAATGATGTGACATTACAAACCAAAGTTAGAATAATATTAGCTTTTTCGACTCACAATTGTTTTTTAAAAAATTATCTGTCTCTTAAATCACGTAGAAAACAAAAAGTGGAGTTACAAACCATTGTTATAATATTAACTTTTATAATTGCCCATGTCATTTACCATTACTGAGATCTTAATTTTTTCATATGACTTTGAGTTACTGTCTAGTGTCCTTTCATTTCTACCTTCAGGACTCCCTTTAGCATTTCTTGCAGGTCTAATGTTAATGAACTTCTTCGGCTTTTGTTTATCTGGGAATGTCTTAATTTCTCCCTCCCTTTTGAAGGACAGTTTTGTCAGATATAGGATTCTTGATTGACAGTTTATTTCTTTTAGCACTTTGAATTTATTGTTCCACTACCTTCTGGTTTCCAGGTTTCTGATGAGAAATCTGCTTGTACTCTTATTGAGGGTTCCTTTTATGTCACTTCTCATTTGCTGCTTTCAAGATTCTCTGTTTGTCTTTCAAAAGTTTGATTATAATATTTCTTGGTGTAGGTCTTTTTGAGTTCTTCTTTCTTGGAGTTCACTGAACTTCTTGAGTGTATATATTCGTGTCTTTCAACAAATTTGGGAAGTTTTCAACCATTATTTCTTTTAAGTATTCTCTCTGCCACTCTTTTTCTCTTTTCTTCTTCTGGGACTCCCACAATTCATATGTTGGCCTGCTTGATGGTGTCCCTTAGGCACTGTTCACTTTTCTTCAGTTTTTTTTTTTTCTCTTCCTTAGGCTTGATGATTTCCATTGTCCTATATTCAAATTTACTGTTTCTTTCTTTTGCGTGCTCAAATCTGCCTTTGAAAGCCTCTAGTGAATTTTTCATTTCAGTTGTTATATTGTACTTTTCAGCTCCAGAATTTCTTTTTGATTTCTTTTTAGATTTTCCATTGCTTTATTGATATTTCCATTTTGTTCAATTTTTTTTTAGTAGTAGAATTCTTTTTTTTAATTTAATTATTTTATTAAGGTCATATTGGCTTATAACATTGTGTAATTTCAGGTGTAGATTATATATCGGTTTCTGTATAGAGTGCATCGTGTTCACCACCAATAGTCTAGTTTTTGTCCGTCACCATACATATGTGCCCCTTTACCCCTTTTGCCCTCTGCTAACTACTAATCTGTTCTCCTTATCTGTGTGTTTGTTTATCTTCCACGTATGAGTGAAATCATATGGTATTTGTTTTTCTCTGTCTGGCTTATTTTACTTAGCATAATACCTTCAAGGTGCATCCATGTTGTTGCAAATAGCGTGATTTTGTCTTTTTTTTTTAATAGCTGATTAGTATTCCATTGTATATATACCACATCTTCTTTATCCATTCATCCATTGATGGGCACTTGGGTTTCTTCCATGTCTTAGCCATTGTGAATAATGCTGTGATGAACATAGGGATGCATAAATTTCTTTGAATTGTTGATTTCATGTTCTTTGGATAAATACCCAGTAGTGGGATGGCTGGATCATAAGGTATTTCTATTTCTAATTTTTTGAGAAATCTTCATACTGTTTTCCATAGTGGCTGCACCAGTTTGCATTCCCACCAGCAGTGTATGAGGGTTCCCTTTTCTCCACATTCTCTCCAATATTTGTTATTTTTCATCTTGTTAATTCTGACAGGTGTGAGGTGATATCTCATTGTAGTTTTGATTTGCATTTCCCTAATAATTAGTGATATCGAACATCTTTTCATGTGCCTGTCGGCCGTATGTATATCTTCTTTGGAAAAATGTCTGTTCATATCCTCTGCCCATTTTTTGATCGGGTTGTTTGTTTTCTTGTTGTTGAGTTGTGTAAGTTCTTTATGTATTTTAGAAATTAACCCCTTGTCAGATATATGATTTGCAAATATTTTCTCCCAGTTGGTACGTTGTCTTTTCGTTTTGTTCATGGTTTCCTTTGCCTTGCAGAAAACGTATATTGTTTTCTTGATTTTCTCTATATCTTCCTTTAGTTCTTTGAACGTCTTTAAGATGGTTGTTTTAAAGGCTTTGTCTAGTAGATCTGCCATTAGGTCTTTTTTTCAGGGACAGTTTCTGTTGATTTGTTTTTTCCTTTGAATGGGCCATACTTTCCCAATTCTTTGTGTGCCTTGTTATTTTTTGTTAAAAACTGGACGTTTGAATCTAATAATGTGGTAATTCTGGAAATCAGATTCTCCTCCTTTACCAAGGTTTGCTGGGTTTTGTTTTGTTTTTTCTTGTTTTATTGTTGTAGGCTGTCTCTGTGCTGAGGATCAGCCTGAAGTGTAAACTTAAGGTCTTCTCAGGTCTTTTTCAGCCAGCACCCTTCCCTGGACATGTGCAGTGACTTGCTAATTCCTCATAAATGCATTTGCTTTTGAATGTCCTAGTCTTTAATGTCTGGCTCCCAAAAGGGGAAAAAGAGAAAAATGAAGGGGGGAAGAAAAGGATGATGGCTGTTTAAGTACCTTGGAACTCTCTGTAGCCAGAGTTGGAGGGGGGGGGGCTTATAACAATGGGGTTAGGTATAACAATGACACCTGCCTCTTTGCTCCTCTGAGATCAGAAGCAGCAATCATCAATCAGATCACAGAACCCTGATATTTGGAGGACATTGTCCTTTTTGCCCACTCTGACTCACACAAACTGGGTGCAAGCTGCTCTTGGTACACTGTGCACAGCTGCCTGCCGTGGAGCTGAGGGTGGGGAATGGGTAGCTGTTAACTGTGTTAAGAGCTGAAATTGACCAGAATTAACTGCAAATTATCATTCAAGCTTTCCCTGAGATTTCAGAGCCTCAGTAGACTCCGAGTTCTGAAATAGTTACATGAGACAGATTCTAACAGTGCAATTGTTGTCTAGGTGGGGAGACACATTCTGCTTCCTATTCTGCCATCTTCCCAGAATCCTCTCCTCCTGAACTTTTACAATGGGGTAGAATTCAGGAAAGCATTTCTAACTTCTCAGATGTCCCTCTTGTGTTGCTTTTGTGTAGCGCTGGAAAATAAGGCAGTTTGTTTTCCGAAATTTCCTGGCCCTGTTACCCATACCACCTTAGTCTCAACTTTGACTTTTTCTCTTGTGTCTGTCTTGCTCAGTTTTGATTTCATTCCCAGAAGTTTCTTCCATTGTGGGCCCTGTCATGGAGCTCTAGCATGTCAGTTTTATAGTTCATAGGGTTCCAGCCTCTTCAGTCCTTCTTATGGCAAGAGAAGGCAAAACCCCTTCCAGTTTCACCTGCTGTTTTCATATTAGTCCAGTAGTGAATATTAGTGAATACCAATGGTTTGAGAATCCTCCTGTCCTCATAACTGTTAAATACTGCCTGTGCTTTTTGTGTCTTCCTGCGTGGATGCTGATACCCTACAGTTTTTGTTGCTGTTAGTGATTTGCCCCACCCACTTATATTTTGGTGTTTGTGGGAATAACTTGTCACTAAGTTTTGATATAAATATTGTTTTTGGTTTTTGTCTTTGCTGCCTAGTTGCTTCTGTTTTTATGTAGGAATTCAGAGATTTAAAAACTATGCTGTCACAATGCTGTCAATCCTTTCTTCTTTTACTTTTACCATTCTGTATGTTTATATTTTACATGGCTTATTATTATTATTTTTTTGGTGAGGAAGACCAGCCCTGAGCTAACATCCTTTGCCAATCTTCCTCTTTTTGCTGAGGAAGACTGGCCCTGAGCTAACATCCATGACCATCTTCCTCCACTTTATGTGGGACGCCGCCACGACATGGCTGACAAGCAGTACGTCCGCAGGCGCCCAGGATCTGAACTCGCAAACCCTGGGCTACCAAGCACGAACAAAACTGCTGCGCCACGGGGCCGGCCCCTTACATGGCGTTTTATTATTTTAGATGTCGTTTTTCCTTCAACAACATGAAGTTTGAGTTTTGTGGGTTTTTTTGGTAAGGAAGATTAGCCCTGAGCTAACGTCTGTTCCCAATCCTCCTCTTTTTGCTGAAGAAGATTGGCCCTGGGCTAACGTCTGTGCCCATCTTCCTCTACTTTACATGTGGGACGCCTGCCACAGCATGGCTGGATAGGCAGTGCGTAGGTCCGTGCCCAGAAACTGAACCCGTGAACTCTGGGCCACTGAAGCGAAGCATGCAAACTTAATCACTACTGGGCCAGCCCTGTGAAGTTTAATGTTTTTAATCCAGCTTGACAGTCTTTCTCTTTTCACTGCAGCATTTAATCTATTTACGTTTAATATAATTACTGATAGGAGTTTGAATCTACTATATTACCATGTATTTTCTCTTTGTTCCACTTGTTCCCTGTTTATTTTTCTCTTCTTTTGTATTCATTTTTATTCATCATCATGGTTGCTTTTTCCCCTTTATTCGTTAGGAAATGACACACTTATATTGTCTTCTTTAGTGGTTATCCTGGAAATTCTCATACATCCTTAATTATATCTACCCTCCTTCTGGATTTTAAACAAAATTAGAACACTGTTACTCTATTTACCCTACTCCCAGCTAATATATTTTTGTTACTGTGCATTTTAGTTATATTTTTTAAACTTCACAAGATTTTATTACTTTATGTAGTCAGCGTGTATTTACACTCACCCATTTCTTTGCTCTTTATTAATTTCTACATCTGTGTCTTTCTGTCAATGAATCTTCTGCATGAAGTATCTCCTTTAGAATTTTTTATAGAATAGATCTGTCAGATTTGTTTTGTTTGAAAATATCTCACTTTTGCCTTTATTATTAATGGATATTTTCACCGGGTTTAGAATTTTATATTGGCAGTTATTTTCTTTCAGCACATTGAACATATTAGTCCACTATTCATTTCCATCGTTACTGCTAAGAAGTTAGTTGACACTGCAGCTATTACTCCTCTGAAGATAATCTTTTTTTCTGTAATTGCTTTTAAGATTTTCTCTATGTCTGTGTTTTTCTATACTTTGATATTATGTGTCTAGGTGTGATTTTTTTTTCCTCTACTTTATCCTGTGTGCAATATGCTGGGCTTCTAGAATCTGTGGATTTATGTCTTTCATTGGCTCTCAAAACTTCTTAGCCATTATATCTTCAAATGCTACTTCTGCTCCATTCTTTCCTCTATTTCTTGGATGCCAATTATACGTGTCTCCCCTCCATTTGAAGTAGAATTTCTTCTGTGTTTTCCTGAATACAGCATAGAGAACTAAAAAGGTGGATAGTCTCTTCCAACTTACCTTCTAGTTCATTTAATTTTTTCTTGCTTTCTAATCTACTGTTAATTTGAGATCTTAATTTTAGTTATTGTAATTTTTTTGTGATAAATTTTAAATTCTTTTTCACACTTGTTCTGTCTCTTTTTCAGTTTATAGTTCTCTGCCAAAAGTTTAAAGCTTTGATTTTTATTTCTTTGAACATTGTCAGCATAGTTGTTTTATGGTCTGTGCCTAATAATTACAGTATCAGAAATCTTTCTTTGTTGATTCGTTTGTTTTGACTGTTGTTTCTGTTCTCCTTATGTCTTATTTCCTGTATACATTGGTTACCTTTGACTGATTGCTGGATATTGTATTTGAAACATTTTTTTGTAGGAATAATTTGAGGCCCTTTTTCAGAGAAAATTTCGTTTGCTTCTGCCAGTTTCTTGGAAGCACTATTACTTTTGGATCTTCTCAAGATACTGGAATGACCCAGAGGAGGGGAAGCCAGGTTTCAGTTCATGGGAGAGGTGGTACTTCTGCTTCACCCTTATCCTGAGAGTTGTAGCCTTTACTGGTGACAGCTTTGTGGGTGGGTTTGATGTATAGCACTCATTTTCACAGCTCTTTCTTTTGGTTTGCAAATGCCTTAAGGGAAAAAATGGGTTCTCATCTTCTCAATTTTTGCCTGGTAATTCCTTGTTATATTGTTAGTAAGAAGAAAAATTTTTAATGTATTTTATTCAGTTTTCTTCATTGTCTGTAGAGGCAGAATTGCTTACTCTACCATTATAAAAAAATAGACTACTTGTCTCATGAAATTTAGTCTTACCTAGACATATTTATGTAAAACAACTTGAATCAGATATTTAACAGAATAATTTGTAGAAAAAGTCTAAGATAATGTACAATGGTATGATTAGGTAAGATCCATTTTGTTCAGCATACTTACATATAACAACAACTACTAATTATCTATGAGTTCCTATGTGCCAGGCACTTGTTCTAAGTACTTTCTACATGCTGTCTGACTTAATTCAACCTATGAGGTGTAGGTATTACTCTGTTCTCTCTTTTACAGATGAAGAAATAAAGGCTCAAAGATATTAATGATTTTGTGCATGTCACACATTTAATAAATGGTTAAGCTGGTAGTCAGTCACTCAGGCGATCTGACCCTGAACTCTCAACCTCTATACTTTACTCTTTATAGTGCTACAAGAGCACATAACAAGAGGACCTGATCTAGTCATGGGATCAGGAGAGATTTCCCTTAAGGAGGAAATTTGAGCTGAGATCTGAAGGTCAAGTGTGAGTTACCTGAGTGAAGAAGAGGATAAGAGGGCCCAGGCCTTGAACCTGAAGGGAGACGACACCTTGAAGATTTAAAAGAGGTCCGGTATGGCTGTTAGGGAGATTGTCAGAATATGTGGCTCCACACTCTTTGGGGGATTCTCTACATTATTATCTGCCACCCTTATGTCTGGTCTGCAGAGTGTGTTCTTCCCACTGTAAAACCCTGGCTGATTCCTGATGGTGATGTGGTAGGAAGAACACAGCACCCCCTCTGAAGTATTCTTGCCAAAAAATACGGAACCTGAGTTTAATAAAGCTTCTACATATAATCAGTTTACAAGAAATATAGGGGATGGAGAAGTATGTTAAATGATAAGAATACACTAAGCCACATCTGAAATGTGGGTAATTCTCTAAGACAAATAGCCTATTTTTTTCAACAAATAAATGGCATGTTAAAAAAGGGTTGGGGGAGTGGGACTATTACAGATTAAAGGAAACTTAAGATATATGTGGTCCTTGTTTGGATCGTGATTTGAAAGAAAAATATTATAAAAAGACATTGGGGGAAAACTGAACATGGACTAGATATTAAGTGATAGTAAGGAATTATTGTTAACTTTATTGGGTGTGATAATGGTATTGAAGTTATGTTTAAAAAGAGTCTGTATTTGTTAGAGATGTATACTGAAATATAAGTGGGTGAGGAAGAAATGAAACAAGAATGAAAGAATATTGTTTATTCTTGAAGGTAGATTGATAAATACATGGGTTCGTTATACTCTTTATCTACTTTTGTGTATTTTTGAAAATTTCTAAATGAAAGGTTAAAAACTAGCTGAAAGGTGGTAGCAGCTGAAGTTTGCTGATATTTTCAAAAAGAATCTTTATTTAAAATAAAGGTGGGAGGGATGAACGTAGTGGGTGATTGAGTTGTTGAAAGAGACCAAAGTATAAACAGGAGAGAATACTCTATGATCTCAAGCAACAAAAATGGCAGAATTTGAGAATTTGTAACGTGTTATTAGGTTTAGCTGAAAATAAATTATTGGTGACTACTAAATTGCTTAGTTGGATTTCACTATCGGCAGCAGAAGTAGGTGGGCAGAAGGGTGCTTTGGAAGAAATACTGAACTGGCAGGAAGGAGGCCTACTTGTAATCAATCCTGGGAAGATCATTTCACCTCTCTGCATTTCAGATGGTTATAGTACCTGATGTATTGGTACAACTTTCCCTACACTCCTTCCTGCCAGCTATGAACAGCTAGAGATTTTGGATTAAACAATTCCCAAGGTCCTCTCGAGCTCTTCAATTCCATGATGCTAATCAATGTGTTTGTGCCTCTGGAAAGGAGGAATTATACCTGTATATCAAAGAATCCAAGGAAATGTTTTCCTATAGAATGGCAGGGTCTTGGATAACGAGGGCAAGTGATGGTAGAGTAGACTGGATATAAACTTTTGTGTGTGCCAGACAGAATCCTTTGTTGCTGGCTTCTGATCTACTTTCAAGTAAAGACCACTAAGAAAGTGGCACTCCATTCACTTTTGGAGTTAGTCCAGTGAATTGTTAGACTGGCCTATAACTTCAGGTCACACACAATTCTTTTAGTTTTTTGGGAAGCAACTTCCAAAAGATAACAGTTTATTAACATCATGTGCTTTTCATATTATCTACTTAAAATAAATAGTTTTCTTTGTGTGTATGTGTATGTGTGTAAAACTCCATAATGTTTTATTTCTAAAGCACATCATAAGATAGGGCTTATTCTAATCATTCTTAAAATCAGCTTTCTAAGAAGTCATAAAAGTTTTGACACAGGAATGGCTTAAATTGCCCAAGAGTAGTAGATTCTTTTAAATATAATTCCCTTTAACACCTATTGCACTTTTTCTTTTTTAATTTAGGAAACTCAAATTTTTTTATTGCCAAACTACTTCTTTTGATTCTACAAAAGAAACTATATCTCCAGCAGCCCCTAAAGCCCAGAGTCCAGTAAATCATCAACAGAGTCATGACTGAAAAACAGGTAAACTTGTAATATTTGAAGCTAGTGTTTCTCAAAGTATGTGCCAAAGAATACTACATTTACAAATGTAAAAAAATCTTACTTTAAAAGGATTTTTTACTAAAATAATTTTGGGAAATGCTGGGTTAAAGACTATTAAATGATTTCATTATTCTAAGACTTCACAATACTATCAGTCTCCAAAAGGATGCTTTAGTATACAGTGTTTCTTATTTATTTAATACTAATCTGATGAACATTTCATACCAGCAGTCCCCCACTCATCTGCGATTTTGCTTTCTGTGGTTTCAGTTACTCACGGTCAACCACGGTCCAAAAATATTAAGCATTTAAACATTGAAAATTCATTCAAATTACCTTTTCACAAATATACTTTAATGGCTTAAAAAGCAGGCAAAGCACTTCACACAGTGATTTTAAAATTGATCATTGTACTTACATTAAAAGCCCATTATAAAACTATTAATATCATGGATTTAAATATGTCATTTTTTATCATCTCTATTTCTATTCTTCTGTGTATTTTATGTTCTTATTACTTTTTTCTTCCCATTGTTCTGTTTTTATTCACTTCGTCTAGAGAGTTAGAGTTCCCCTCTCAGGTTTATGGTGTAAATAGATATTTGGAATTAGGGATACAAGACTTGAGTGTCTTTCAGAGTGATTCTGCTAGAATCAGGTACCTAGATGGACAGACTCCTTTTTATTGGTAGATCTTGTCTATTATACAAGGAAATGTCTAAATTATTGGCCTTTTTAGTCAGATATGTTTTGATCTTTTTGTGAGTCTAGTCATTGTTAAAGTGGTGCTTGTTTCTGAGTTATTCACCTTTTCTTTACTGTTCAATTAGTGTAACCTAATTTGCAGCTATTTCTTTTGAATGGGGCCTGGTCTGGTTCAGTTAGGTAAAAAGCTTAAGGTCTATTTGGTTCACTGAAATTACAAGGTGTTTTTGTTTTAATTTATCCATTAAGGCCTATATATGAGTATTCTGGAAGTATATAATGTAATTATTTATGCTTATTTGCATCCTTTTTAGTCTGCTAATTAGAAACAAATTTGTTGTTTTAATTTTAATCATTATATGTGCATAAAAAAATCCATATTAACAAACTTTTGGAGGAGCCGGCCCTGATAGTCTAGGAGTTAAAGTTTAGCGTGCTCTGCTTGGCGGCCTGGGTTCAGTTCCTGGGCACGGAACTACACCACTTGTCTGTCAGTGGCTGTGCTGTGGTGGTGGCTCACATAGAAGAATCAGAAGAACTTACAACTATACACAACTATGTACTGGGGCTTTCGGGGGGCGGAAAAGAAGGAAAAAGGAGGAAGATTGGCAAAAGATGTTAGCTTAGGGCGAATCTTTCCCTGCCAAAAAAAAAAAAAAAACTTTTGGAGAAAAAGTTCTGTTATTCTGAAAACAAAGGAAATTATATACAGGAAGGTGTTTCTTCACTTTATATCTTAAAGTTGATCCTTTTCTCTGTCCTTGTGGTTTGTAGCGGGAAGAAGCAGAATGGGAAAGCATAAATGTGCTGTTGATGATGCATGGCTTAAAACCTTTATCTCTAGTCAAAAGAACAGATCTTACAGGTAATCGGATCCTAGTCTATGCTTTTTATGGTAAAAAGCTTCTTGTTCCTTTAAAAATTTTTTTATCTTGAGTTTTTTTGCCTTACCTTTATTTTTACTGTCTGTATTACATTTCAAAAAATGTAGATCTCATCATTTTTGACAAACAGTCATCACAAAGGATGAGGCAGAATTTGAAAACATTGATGGAAGAAACAACGCGTCAACAGAACATGATCCAGGAGCTCATAGAAACTAATCAGCAGCTTAAGTATGAAAATGGAAAAAAAAATCTGTTTTGAATTGTTTGTATATAGGATATGAATTCTAAAAATAACCCCTTAAAAAGAATCTTGAAATTAAATTTTATGTTTTGATTAAATATTAAGTTAAAAAATATATTTAAGGAGGCCGGCCCGGTGGCATAATGGTTAAGTTTGGTGCGCTCTGCTTCGGGGGCCAAGGTTCACTTCCCAGGTGTGGACCTACGCCACTCATCAGCCATGCTGTGGCAGCGACCCATGTACAAAATAGAGGAAGATTGGCCACAGATGCTAGCTCATGGAGAATTTTCCTCAAGTAAAAAGAGGAAGATTGGTGACAGATGTTAGCTCAGGGCAAATCTCCCTCAGCAAAAAAAAAAAAAAAAAAAACCAAAACTATATATATATTTAATAGGTAAATCTTTTGATGATAGCTTAGCTTAGATATATAATGGTACCCTATATTTCTTCTATTGATTTGTATTATAAGAAAATTTAAGAATGCAAAGAAATTTTAGAAATTCACTATGTTGTTAGGTGGGTATGTTTGTTGATGTCTTTTATTTTTATTAGTAAGGGAAGGAATTGTGTGTCTGTTTTTAGAAGTGAACTTCACCTAGAACAGAGCCGAGCAGCAGATCAGGAACAACGAGCTAATGACTTGGAACAAATTATGGAGACTGTGAAATCCAAAATTGGTGAATTGGAAGATGAATCCCTAAATAGGGTTTGCCAGGAACAGAATAAAATAAAAGATCTTCAAACGGAGCATAAAGCTTTACAGGTACTGAGTTTTGTATTTTCTTACATGATAGATAGTACTAAACACAACTCATCAAGGTCACAGGTGACTGCCATGTTGCTTAATTCAATGGTCCTTACCTTACTTGACTTATCACTGTTGCTTTCTTGAAATTCTTTTTTTTTTTTTTATTGATGTCTTAATAGTTTATAACATTGTGGGGTTTTAGTTGTACATTTTTGTTTGTCCGTCACTTTGTGGATGTAACCCTTCACCCCTTGTGCCACCCCCCACCTCCCTTCCCCTTGGTAACCACCCATCAGTTCTCTCTGTCCGTGTGTTCACCTATATTCCATATATGAGTGAGTTCATGCAGTGTCTGTCCTTCTCTCTCTGGCTTATTTCACTTAACATAATACCCTCTAGGTCCTTCCATGTTGTTGCAAATGGGACAATTGTGTCTTTTCTTATGGCTGAGTAGTATTCCATTGTATGTATATACCACATCTTCTTTAACCAATCATCAGTCGAGGGACACTTGGGTTGCTTCCACTTCTTGGCTGGTGAATAATGCTGCAATGAACATAGGGGTGCATACGCCTCTTGTGATGGTTGATTTCACGTCCATTGGGTAGATGCCCAAGAGTGGGATTGCTGGATCATATGGTATTTCTATTTTTAATTTTTTGAGGACTCTCCATACTGTTTTCCATAGAGGCTGCACCAGTTTGCATTCCCACCAGCAGTGAATGAGGGTCCCCATTTCTCCACAACCTCTCCAGCATTTGTTGTTATTTGTCTTTGTGATTATAGCCATTCTAACCGGTGTAAGGTGATATCTTAGTGTCGTTTTGATTTGCATTTCCCCGATGATTAGTGGTGTTAAACATCTTTTCATGTGTCTATTGGCCATCTGTATCTCTTCCTTGGAAAAATGTCTGTTCATATCCTCTGCCCATTTTTTGATCGGGTTGTTTGTTTTTTTGTTGCTCAGTTGTATGAGATCTTTATATATTACTGAGATTAATCCCTTGTCGGACAAACGATTTGCACATATTTTCTCCCAGCTGGTGGGTTGTTTATTCATTTTGATCCTGGTTTCATTTGCCTTGTAGAAGCTCTTTAGTCTGATGAGGTCCCACTTGTTTATTTTTTCTTTTGTTTCCCTTGTCTGGGTAGACATGGAATCTGAAAGGATCCCTTTCTGTCCAATCTCAATTAGTGTACTGCCTATATTTTCTTCCAGGAGTTTTATAGTTTCAGGTCTCACTTTCAGGTCTTTGATCCATTTTGAATTGATTTTTGTATATGGCGATAGGAGATGGTCTACTTTCATTCTTTTGCATGTTGCTGTCCAATTTTCCCAGCACCATTTATTGAAGAGACTTCCCTCTCTCCATTGTATGTTCTTTGCTCCTTTGTCGAAGATTAGCTGTCCATAGGTGTGTGGTTTTATTTCTGGGCTTTCAATTCTGTTCCATTGATCTGTGTGTCTATTCTTGTACCAGTACCATGCTGTTTTGATTACTGTAGCTTTATAGTATATTTTGAAATCAGGGATTGTGATGCCTCCAGCTTTGTTCTTTTTTTTCAGAATTGCTTTAGCTATTCGGGCTCTTTTGTTGCCCCATACGAATTTCAGTAGTTTTTGTTCTATTACCGTGAAGAATGACATTGGGATTCTGATTGGGATTGCATTGAATCTGTAGATTGCTTTAGGTAGAATGGACATTTTAACTATATTTATTCTTCCAATCCATGTGCATGGAATATTTTTCCATTTCTTTATGTCCTCCTCGATTTCTTTCAATAGTGTCTTATAGTTTTCATTGTATAGGTCTTTGACCTCCTTGGTTAAATTGATTCCCAGATATTTTATTCTCTTTGTTGCAATTGTAAATGGGATTGTCTTTTTGAGTTCTCTTTCTGTTGTTTCATCGTTAGTGTATAGAAATGCAATTGATTTTTGTAAGTTGATTTTATACCCTGCCACTTTACTGTAGTTGTTGATTGTTTCTAGTAGTTTTCTGATGGAATTTTTTGGGTTTTCTATGTATAAGATCATGTCGTCTGCAAATAGTGAGAGTTTCACTTCTTCATTGCCTATTTGGAGTCCTTTGATTCCTTTTTCTTGCCTAATTGCTCTGGCCAGAACTTCCAGTACTATGTTGAATAAGAGTGGTGAGAGTGGGCACCCTTGTCTTGTTCCTGTCTTCAAAGGAATGGCTTTCAGTTTTTCCCCATTGAGTAGGATGTTTGCTGTAGGTTTGTCATATATGGCCCTTATTATGTTGAGGTACTTTCCTTCTATACCCATTTTGTTGAGAGTTTTTATCATAAATGGATGCTGGATCTTGTCGAATGCCTTCTCTGCATCGATTGAGATGATCATGTGGTTTTTATTCTTCATTTAGTTAATGTGGTATATCATGTTGATTGATTTGCGGATGTTGAACCATCCCTGTGTCCCTGGTATAAATCCCACTTGATCGTGGTGTATGATCTTTTTGATGTATTGCTGTATTCGGTTTGCCAATATTTTGTTGAGGATTTTTGCGTCTATGTTCATCAGTGATATTGGCCTGTAGTTTTCCTTCTTTGTATTGTCCTTGTCTGGCTTTGGGATCAGGATGATGTCGGCCTCATAGACTGTGTTGGGAAGTATTCCATCTTCCTCTATTTTTTGGAATAGTTTGAGAAGGATAGGTGCTAAATCTTCTTTGAACATTTGATAAAATTCTCCAGGGAAGCCATCTGGTCCTGGGCTTTTATTTTTTGGGAGGTTTTTGATTACTGTTTCAATCTCTTTACTTGTGATTGGTCTGTTCAGATTCTCTATTTCTTCTTGATTCAGTTTTGGGAGGTTGTACGCTTCCAAGAATTTGTCCATTTCCTTTAGGTTGTCCAATTTGTTGGCGTAAAGTTTTTCATAGTATTCCCTAATAATCCCTTGTATTTCTGTAGTGTCTGTTGTAATTTCTCCTCTTTCATTTCTAATTTTATTTATTTGAGTCTTCTCCCTTTTTTTCTTAGTGAGTCTGGCTAAAGGTTTGTCAATTTTATTTATCTTCTCAAAGAACCAGCTCTTTGTTTCATTGATCCTTTCTACTGTTTTTTTGGTTTCAATTTCATTTATTTCTGCTCTGATTTTTATTATTTCCCTCCTTCTGCTGATTCGGGGCTTTGTCTGTTCTTCTTTTTCCAATTCTGTTATGTGCAATTTAAGGTTATTTATTTGGGATTTTTCTTGTTTGTTAAGGTGAGCTTGTATTGCTATGAATTTCCCTCTCAGGACTGCTTTTGCTGCATCCCATATGAGTTGGTATGGTGTATTTTCCTTTTCGTTTGTCTCCAGATAGCTTTTGATTTCTGCTTTAATTTCATCAACGACCCATTGGTTGTTCAGTAGCATTTTGTTTAGTCTCCACATCTTTGTCCCTTTCCTAGTTTTTTCCTTGCAGTTCATTTCTAGTTTCACAGCATTATGATCAGAAAAGATGCTTGTAATGATTTCAATCTTCTTAAATTTATAGAGGTTTGCCTTGTTTCCTAATATATGGTCTATCTTTGAGAATGTTCCATGTGCACTTGAGAAGAATGTGTACTCTGCTTTTTTTGGGTGGAGTGCTCTGTATATATCTATTAAGTCCTTGCGTCTAGTTTTTCGTTTAAGTCCATTGTTTCCTTATTGACTTTTTGTCTGGATGATCTATCTATTGATGTAAGGGGGGTGTTAAGATCCCCTACTATTATTGTGTTATTGTTAATATCTCCTTTAAGGTTTTTTAGCAGTTGTTTTATGTACTTTGGTGCTCCTGTGTTGGGTGCATAGATATTTATAATTGTTATGTCTTCTTGGTGAAGTGTCCCTTTTATCATTATATATTGCCCTTCTTTGTCTCTCATTACCTTTTTTATCTTGAAATCTACTTTGTCTGATATAAGTATGGCAACTCCTGCTTTCTTTTGTTTGCCAATAGCTTGGAGTATTGTTTTCCATCCTTTTATTTTGAGTCTGTGTTTGTCTTTAGAGCTGAGATGTGTTTCCTGGAGGCAGCAGATTGTTGGATCTTGGTTTTTAATCCATCCTGCCACTCTGTGTCTTTTGATTGGAGAATTCAATCCATTTACATTTAGAGTGATTATTGATATATGAGGGTTTAATGTTGCTATTTTATTGTTCATTTTCTGATTCTTTTGCATTTCCTTCGTTTCTTGTCCCTTGTGTTTCGGACTGCAAATCCAATTTGGTATTTCTGCATGCTCGTTCTCTTGGTTTTCTCTTTATTTGTCATATGTGGTTCTCTTCTGGTTATTTGTTTAGTGGTTACCGTGAGGTTTGTATAAGCAATCTCCTGGATAAGAAAGTACATTTTTGGATGCCTCCTTTTTCCTGAGGCTGGGTCGATTCAATCCCTTACCTCTTCCCCTCCTTATTTGTTATGTCTTTATTCCAGATTGTGTCATGAATGTGTGTTTCCAGTGATGAGCTTGAATTAATTTTTGATGTTATCCAACTGTAGTTTGTTCTGGTTTGGTCTCCTTGCTTTTCTCCTTGCTGAAATCTTTGTATCCCCTTTCTCATTTGTTTTTTTTCAGGCCTAAGGGCCTTCTTGAGCATTTCTTGTAGTGGTGGTCTTGTGGTGACGAACTCTCTTAGCTTTTGTTCATCAGGGAGAGTTATTATTTCTTCATCATATTTGAAGGATATTTTTGCTGGATAAAGTATTCTCGGCTGAAGGTTTTTGTCTTTCCTGATTTTGAATATATCATTCCAGTCTCTCCTAGCCTGTAGAGTTTCTGTCGAGAAATGAGCTGACAGCCTGATGGGGTTTCCTTTGTATGTTATTTTGTTTTTTTGTTTAGCTGCCTTCAATATTATTTCCTTGTCATGGGTATTTTTCAAGTTTGCTACTATGTGGCGAGATGATTTTTTATTCCTGTTTATATATTTAGGTGATCTATTGATTTCATTCACTGTTATTTCCCTCTCGTTCCCTAGGTTGGGGAAGTTCTCAGCTATTATTTCTTTGAACAAACTCTCTGCTCCTTTTTCTCTTTCTTCTCCTTCTGGAATACCTAGTATCCTTATGTTGCTTTTCCTCATTGAGTCTGATATTTCTCGAAGAATTTCTTCATTTCTTTTTAGTCTTAGCTCTCTCTCCTCCTCTATCTGGAGCATTTCTGCGTGGCTGTCCTCAATAGTGCTAATTCGTTCCTCCATATTGTCAGTTCTGCTCTTTAAAGACTACATTTTTTCCACTATCTCTTTGATTTTGTTTTTCACCTCCAATAATTCTGATTGGTTTTTCTTTATGGTTTCAATCTCTTTTGTGACAAAATCCCTGAATTCGTTGATTTGTTTCTGTGTGTTCTCTTGTATTTCGTTGAGTTTGTTTATGATAGCTATTTTGAATTCTCTCTCATTCAGGTTATCAAATTCTGTGCCTTCAGGGTTGGTCTCTGGGTGTTTGTCATTTTCCTTTTGGTCTGTAGCCCTGACAAATTGTCGCAAGGATCCGACGGGGACGGCTTTATTTTTCCCCTCATGATAAAATTGGTCCTGCAGTTTCCCCCTGCTGCCACTGGATGGAGATCGTGAGCGGTTTGCTCTGAGGCGGCTGCAGCCTCTGGAGGGATTATGCTGAAACGCCGGGTGTGTGGGGGGAGGGCTCCTCTCTTTCTCCTGCTTGACCCGGGGGTTTCCTTTTTGGCTCTCTTAGGGTGTTTGCTACTCCCCCTAAACAGTCCCTCATCACTTCCCAGTGGGGATCTCGCGACAGTCTGTGAGAGCACCTGGATGGTGATAGTTTTCCCCGCTGTGGGCCGCCCCTCCCACCTCTGTCTGCGAACCGCGCTGTCTTTGCCAATCGATTGGGGAGGGGGAGTACAACTTCTTACCTCTCCTCCCGTCCTTTTGGGCTTCCTGCGCCTCCACTGTCCGATGTATGGCAGCAGGGGTTTCTTAGAAGTCCTTCGTAGTGTTTGATTGAGCTCTGTTGGAATGTGAATGATGTTTTCATTGTGTCGTAGGGGGCCGAGATTCAAAGAGGGAATCTCACTCCGCCATGATGCTGACGTCTCTCCTCTTGAAATTCTTTCTTTGCTTGGTTTCCAGAATATCCTTTCTTCTGGTTTTCCTCTAACCCCACTGGCTATTCTTCAGCTCCTTTGCTTGTTCTTCTCATGTCCTAAATCTCCTAGTGTTAGGATTCCCCAGTACTCATTCCTTAGACCTTTTCTCTTTCCTGTATACTCTAACTCCCTTGCTGATGCTCAGTCTAATTCACAGCACCTCAAATCTATGGCCCAGACCTCTCCCTTAATTCCAGACTCAATCCTGCAGCCTACTTGATATCTCTACTGGATGTCTAGTAGTCATCTAGAACTTTACATGTCTAAAACTGAGTTCCTGATTTTCCTCCCCAAACTTTTTTCTTTTAGTCTCCACTCTGGTCCAAATCACCTTCATTTCTCTCCTGCTTCTCTTTTGGTCTCCCTACTTACACCCTTGCCTTTTTCAATGTGCTCTCAGCATAGTAGCTCAAAACCCTTCAATGGCTTTCTTTTTGCTTTAGAGGAAAATCAGAAAGTCTTACCATGGCCTCCAAGGCTCTACATGATCTGGCCCCTGTTACCTTCTGAGTTCATCTGCTGTACCCCTTGTTTATTCTACTCCAGCCACACTGACATCCTTAATTTTACTTGAATATTTTCCTTGAACATTCTCACCTCAGGGCCTTTGTACATTTTATTCTTTCTTTTTCCTCTGCCATGCGTGCTTTTTTCAAGATAGCTGCAAGGCTTATTCCCTCTCTTCTTAACTCATGTGTCACCATCTCTCAGGGATTCCTTTTTTGACTACTTATAGTTGGCAGTCCCATCCCCTCCCCACCATATTCCCTTCTCTGCTTTATATTTTATCTTTAGTTCTTACCACCGTCTAACATGCTAACATATATACTTTATTTGTTTTGTTTGTATCTCTCCCTGTGTTAGAATGCAAGTTGCATGAGGAAAAATATTTTTGTCTATTTTGTTTAGGGCTAAAAGAGTGCCTGTTCTAGTATTAGTAGTGGATGCTCGATAAATTGACTCAATTATTGAGTTAAATTTACCCAACATTATATGGAATATGCTTGTGATTACAAGTTATTTTGTTACTTTTCTTTTTATAGAAATAGCAATATTATAACATTGACTACTGAATTTCCTAATTTTAAAAAAACCCTTATTTTAAAACTTGGGTGTTTATTGTGATTAAAAGAAATAAATATTTTGTAGAGATAACAAATGTTCAGTTGTATGAAATATTACAGATCCTTACAAACGTCATATCATTGTAAACATTAAGTCCTTATTTTAAAGTGGTTTTGTTGGCACACCACCATATGTACCTGTTGCACACATGGGTTCAGGCTGCCTAAAAGGGACCAGTACTCATCAGGCAGGGGGTCCGGATGTCCCCTCAGTTTATGCTGGCAGCATTGAAAGGATCAGATGAGTTAATATAAATTCCAGGGGATTAGAGAGAATCAGCTAGATATTATAGGGAGTTCTGGTATGAGGACAGAGGCAGTTGATGTTCTGCCCTCATTTAGTCTGTCAGCTTGGGTGGGCAGTGCTGGACCTGCTGGGGTTGATCATGGCTCCGGAGAAGACACTATCGTTCTTTGATGGCCAAATCCGTTTCTGTTACTCATCAGTCAATAAAATCCTCTACCATTAGAATATTATATTTTTAGGTTGGCTTTGTTAGGTTGCTTTCCTCATCAGTGGTAATTATAAAATCTCTGTAAAGGGAGGGAGGATTTTGGAAATATTTCTATGTGTGTTTGATTTTGATCTTGCTCTCAGATATAGGGCATGTGGAAACCTGAAGCCCTTTAACTCATCAACTTATTGATATGAGAAAGCAACCACCAGGAGCTGTAAAGATGCTGGGTCCTTGGCTGGGAGAGGGAATTGAGAGCGAGGGAGACCAGTGTTCTTTTTTTAGGAAGATATCTATTTATCTTTTCAAAGAGGTTGATGTATAAATAATCGCAAAGTTAAATTATAGGAACATAAAACTTATGAATTAACCAGAATTTTAGGCACTTCAAAGAATAGATGTTTGAGAGTTCATTGGTAAGGGGTGACTTGAGTGGAGTGACATATTTTCTATCAAGTAGTTCCATTTGTCACAAATGACTTATGGTGCTATTAGCTCTTTGTTTCAGGTTATGCAGCTTTTTGTTTGTTATGCAGCTTATAAATTGGTACCGGGGGGGTCTCATGTTCTGATCTGCCATGGAGGAGGACAGACAGAATTAGGATTGGGGTGTGGACACCTGGTGTTGGGGAAGGCTATCTATGCTAATTCGATTAATTGACATTAATTGTTTGTTTGTTTGGTGAAGAAGACTAGCCCTGAGCTAATATCGTTGCCAGTCCTCCTCTTTTGCTGAGGAAGATTGGCCCTGGGCTAATATCCGTGCCCATCTTCCTCTACTTTCTGCCTCAGCACGGCCTGATGAGTGGTAGATAGGTCCGTGCCTGGGATCCGAACCTGTGGACCCCAGGCCACTGAAGCGGAGCATGAGAATTTAACCACTATGCCCAGTTGTTTGTTTGTTTTTAAGTCCCTAAAGAGTACTTTTTATTGAGTGTCAACAGAAATTGGCAAACCCAAGGAATTGCTGCCCCTCAGTGTTGCTCAGTTGTCCCATTCCATTACAGACTAGTCATGCATTCTGTTCCATACTAGTCAGTCTGTGCTTTCTTGGGGAAGATGGAAATGTCCCTGGAGAACAGTTATTTCACAGTTTAAGGCACATTCTTCTTTTTATGGCATACAGTTGTTTCCAGTTTTAGAATAGTTTAGTGCTGCGCATCTTGCAGTTGAAAAGAAACATTGATTTTGTGTGTATGTGGTAAAGAGGTCAAGGAAATCAACAGACATTTGATAATAGTATATTGAAAGATTGCTGGGGAAATACAGAAACCAAAAGGCAACACTCTATCTGCGATTTCTGTGTTCTGCAGCGCAGTTTCTCTTTTTCTGTACTTAGACTAGTGTGTTGGCTTCGTTGGATGTAGTTTTATAAACTTATACATAACTCTTTAGTTTTAAGTCAGTGTGATCTGTATCAGGATGTAATTCTCCCTCTTCTTTGCAGAAATGATGGTGATCTTCATAGGGAATATATAGATCAGGAAATTGATTTGTGCTGTTCTTTTAGTGGTTACCTCAAGGATTAAAATATGCATTCTTGACTTCTCAAAACCTAATGTTACTTTGTAATTTTTACCTTATTCTGTGACAGTGCAATAACTATAAAACAATTTTTGCCACTCCCCAACTTATATTATTGTTGTGTATTTTAATTCCATATTTATTTTTATTCTCTCCATATATATTTATTTACTACTGAAAATTGAAGTAACACAAAATATTTCCTTCCTGTTATTAATTACTTCATTTATTAGTCCTAACAGGGTTTTTTTTGTGGAATCTTTAGGGTTTTCTGCATATAAGATCATATCATCTGCAAACAGAGATAATGTTGCTTCTTCCTTTCCAATTTGGATGGCTTTTGTTTCTTTCTTGCCTAATTGCTCTGACTAGGACTTCCACTACTATGTGGAATAGAAGTGGTGAAGGCAGCCATCTTTGCCTTGTTCCTGATCTTAGAGGAAAAGCTTTCAGTCTTTCACCATGGAGTATGATGTTCACTGTGGGTTGTTCATATATGGCTTTTATTATGTTGAGGTAGTTTCATTCTATTCGTAGTTTTTTGAGCGTTTTTATCATGAAAGGGTGTTGGATTTTGTCAAATGCTTTTTCTGCATCAGTTGAGATGATCATATGTTTTTTTTTTCTTCATTCTGTTAATGTGGTATACTTAGTTGATCAACTTTCATATATTGAACCATTCTTGTATTCCAGGAATAAATCCCACTTGGTCATGGTGTATAATCCTTTAATATGGTGCTGAATTTGATTTGCTAGTATTTTGTTGAGGATTTTTTGCATCAGTGTTTGTGTATAAGGGATGTTGGTTTGTGATTCTTTTCTCTTGTGTTGTCTGACTTTGGCATCAAGGGTAATGCTGGCCTCATAGAATGATTTAGGAGAGATACAATTGATTCTTGTATATTGCTCTTATACCTTGAACCTTGCAAAACTCAATTATTAGTTTATTTCACAGCTAATTTATGGATAGAGGTGGAACTGGGACCCATGTCACTTGGCTGTAGAGTTTCTGCCTGGCTTCCAGGATGAGACTGAGGCAGAGGATCAGTTCCGGGTGTAGCCGTTGGTTACTGGGAAGTGGTATGGTACCAGAAGCTGAGTCCCCTTTTCCCCCTGAGGGTCTCTCAGTCTCAGCAAACTTGATACTATGGGCAGGTGAACATGTGCTTAGACATGGCATCCTCTTCTGAAAGTGGTATGTCTCAGTAATGTGCAGGCCAGAAGGGGAAAGGGTTTCTCACTGAGCTTTATAAAAAGTATATTAATATAATAATGATGGTGCGATTGATAATGAGCTTTCAAAGGACAGTGAGGGATAGAAGCTAGAGAATAAACTAGGAAATACAGGACAACCAGGCCAGTGATATTTCACTGAAGACAAGGAAGAGAGTGTCCAAGATTTATATTCCTTTGTATAAATCTTGGGATATATATTGTTTCTTAATAACTTCCTGGTTAGAGACTAACTCTGAGTTTGCAGTCTCCCACATTGCATGAATTCCCAAGTTGATTAAAGCATCTGAAATCTTAAATTATCGTTGATCACTTAAGAATCTTAATTTTAATTCCTGGTTCTTTTTAACACCCTTAATATTGGTCCCTTCCTGGTTACTGGTTTCATCTAAACCTATACATAAAATGTCAGTTTTATGGAGATTCCTGAGTTCCTTTACTAATTCTGAAACCTTGAATGCATGCAATTATAAGCTATATTTTCCTTATTTTACACCTGTTTTACGTGTTATATTTTTTGTGTCTATGATATAATGTTCCTGGAGCTTACACCCATTTAAAAACAGCCTCAGTACTGAAGTTCTTGAAAAAAGCAGCTTGATAGAAACTGTGAAGATGGCTTTGTGTACAATATTTTTAGGACAGCATGTCCTAGATGTACATATCCTAATTATGTTTTTTGAAAAATTTCTTACAGGCAAAATGTCAGCATTATAAGAAAAAACGAATGGAGCAAGAAGAGACTATTGCTTCTTTGCAAAATGATATCTATAGATTAACGAAGGAGGAAGAAGAGCGCGTTGTCACTCAAAACAGGGTGTTTGCTTATCTCTGCAAAAGAGTTCCTCATACCGTCTTGGATAGACAGTAATGTTTGCTACATAAATTGATATGTAGCTAGAAATACAAATTTACATTATTTTTTCTAATGTTTCATCATTTTCTATAGGATGGATGTGTCATTATTTATTTAACTTTTCCCTTGTTGGAGAATATTTAGATTGTTTCTGGGTTTTCACTCTTATAAATAATGGTGCAGCAAGCAACTTTATTCTTCTTGAGTTACGACCTTGGCAAATATTACTTGGGAGCGATTGTTAAAGGTAGAACTGTTGGGACAAGGAGAATATGCATTTAATATGTTGAGATATAATGTTTGTGGTTATTTTAAAATCTGTACTTTGAAATTAATATAAAATACTTGGCTTAGTGTAATACTTGCTTCTGGCAAAAATCACTTAAATTTTTTATAAATGTGCTAGATAACCTGTATGTTTATCATTGTAATTTGAAATCATGCACAGAGAATAGTAAATGCTCCAACATCACATTCTGAAAATAATTCAGTTTCCCTTCTGTTTTCTAGGTTGCTTTGCCTAATTGATTACTATGAATCTAAAATTAGAAAATTTCGTGAAAGAAGGTATGACTAATCCTGTATTACAATTTTTAAAGTTATTATCCCGTCACAAATCACACCAAAAGTTTTTATAGCCTTTTGAAACTTTAAATATGCTTTGGAAATCTAATATGTACCTATGAATTTCTTTCTTTATAAAGATCTTGAAGACTGTATTTTACCACTTACATTAAAATGTGTTGTCGCCTTTATTTTAAAATATGTATATTTAATAGTCACCAAAGTATTGGTCACAGAAGAAATAGTATTTACTTTTTATTTTGATGAAGTATTATAGTTTGTTTTACTGATGTCATCTAGCCACTGGATAGTTACTGAGTATATCCACAAAGTGCATAGGATTAGATTAGTTGCCTAACTAAGTGAAACCTAATTAGTATACAGATTTGTGAAATAAAGATAAAATGTCATAGTGAAAAATCCTCTGTACAGAGTAGAATACACTTGTCACCTCTGATTAAAGAAATAAGGATAAAGATTAAAATAATGGTCTTTGATTAACTAAAATAGCTGAAGGATATGTAAGGCCAAATAATCTAAAGTGTTTTAACATGAGGTCATTAAAACAGTAACTATTCTGTTTCATTGTTTATAGATGGAACAGTTCTTTTAACAATACTTATTGGAGCACCTACGTTGTGCCATGTTCTGTTTTAGGTACTAAGGATACCAGAATAAACAAAGCAGATAAATTCTCTGCTTCCATCAAGTGTACATTCTAATATTCTTGCCCCAAGAGTAATGACTTCCCAGAAACTCAGCAGGACCGTTGGCAGACAGTGCTGGTTGCTGATTCCTTCTAGCACCTTGGGGACTCTTAAAAAAGGAGAGCAGGGGGGAGGGAAGAAGGGAAGAAAGAAGTGAAAAAGGGAGGAAGGGAAGACAAAAGAACAGCTAATGGCAGAGCAACTTCTTGCTTGATTCTATTCAGAAAGCAGCATTGTACCAAGGAACATCAGGGACCTTCTGGTTTCCAAATGGAACTGTATCTTTTAGGTGGTAAGCAAGGTTGTTAGATAGATCCTATAGAGATAGAGCAAAGTTTTGGATAAGATCCTTACCTTCTAGGAGTTCACAGTCTAGTAAGGAAGATACAATGTAAACACATTAATAATTAAGAAAAATAATATGAGACTTAATAAACACTAATACATAATGTCACAATAGAGTAATTACTAATATTGTGCAGACAGTAATATAGGAGTTTGGAAGAGGAACAAATTAGGTTTGGTTGGAGTGACCGGGGAAGCCTTTACAAAGCAGATGGTGGTTGTACTTGAGTACGAAGGATAAGTAAAATTTGGGAAAGCAAAAAGGCAAAAAAAAAAAGTCATTTTAGACTGCTTAGATGCTTTGAGCAAATGTGCATAGACATAAAAGTGTAGACTTTTTTTATGGCACTGTAATTAAGCCAGTTTGGCTGGAGAGTTCAAGGGATTTGTTGGTATATTCATAAATAGAGGTCGTAACCTATGGAGAGCAGTCATTCACATGCTGGAACAAGAGTAAGCTATAAATGAACGAGAAGACATTGTTTGCCTTGGAAAGAAGGAAGGCACTTGTTCCTCTAATACGGAAAAACTGGGTGATGGGGTTGTAGGTATGTGTGTATTAGTTAGGATTCTCAAGAGAAACAGAACCAATAGGATGTACGTTTATATATAGAGAGATTTATTTTAAAGGAATTGGTTCATGTGATTGTAAAGCTGGCAAGTCTGAAATTTGTGCAGCAGGCCTTCAGGCTGGAGACCCAGAGAACTGTTGATGTTGCAGTGTTGAAGCTGAAGGCAGTCGGGAGGCAGAATACCTTCCTTCTTGGGAGTCTCAGTTTTTGCTCTTACGGCCTTTAACTAATTGTATGAGGCTGACCCACATTATGAAGGGTAATCTGCTTTACTCAAAGTCTATTGATTTAAATGTTAATCACATCTGAAAAATACCTCACAGCAATATCTAGACTAGTGTTTGACTGAACAACTGGGCATCATAGCCTAGCCAAGGTGACACTAAAATGAACAGTAAGTGACTCTTATAATTTTACAGTATATAAGAGTAAAGAGAAGGAAAATGAAGAATTTCATGGCTTGAGAGATTGTAAACTCTTATGCTCACAGAATCAAGAATATAATGAGAATGAGTGAAGCAGGTTAGGAGGGGACTATGGCAAATTGGAGAGCTGTGTACTATTTGTCCATCTGTCTTCAGGGGGCAGTTACTACACACTCTAGCCAGTTGATGCCATGTGGGGATGTGAGCCCAGTGTAGCTAGATCTGCTGATTTTTCGGGAGAAGTTAGAAGGTTCAATTTATAAAAGAAATCAGATTTTTAATGTTCACAACTCAATGATTTAAAAAATATTATATAGTCCAAACTGAATATCAGTTGCAAGTTTGGGGCTATATCTTTGGTAAATTTTAATCTAGATTCAGTGGTTGGCAAACTTTTTTCTGTAAAGGGCCAAACAGTAAATATTTTAGGCTATATAGTCTCTTGCAACTACTCAACTCTGCTGTTGTAGCACGAAATCAGCCATAGACGATATGTCAATAAGTTGGCATGGTTGTGTTCCATAAAACTTTAATTATAAAAGCTCACAGCCTGGGGCCGGCCCAGTGGCGCAGTGGGTTAGTCCGCGCTTGGCAGCCCCGGGGTTCGCTGGTTCGGATCCCAGGCACTTGCCCACGCACTGCTTGTCAGCCATGCTGTGGGGGCGTCCCATATAAAGTAAAGGAAGATGGGCACGGATGTTAGCCCAGGGCCAGTCTTCCTCAGCAAAAAGAGGAAGATTAGCAACAGAGGTGAGCTCAGGGCTGGTCTTCCTCACAAAAAAAACTCCAAAAAACTCACAGCCTGCTAGATGTAGCCCCCAGGCAGCAGTTTGCTGACCGCTGATCTAGATGGCAAAGAGAGAGAGATTGGGATCTTTAGTGAGCATAGAGAAGATTTAGCATGGCCATCATTGAAGTCTTTCAGGTACAATATGGTGTGAGAGGTTGCCTCTGAAGTTGTGCAAACTGGGGTTCTCTGACTAAAAATGATAAAAGGATTGAGGCCATTGGAGGTGGTGGTGTTGAATTTGGTTGTCACGAATTTGTAGTGAAAATCTGGGGTTGAAGAATAAGAAGCTTGGAGGAAAGGAATTACTTTTTCACTTAACAATTCTGTCACCACAGGTCTAGCTGAAGTGACATACTTGGGCCTGTACAAACTATGCTCAGGTCAGATGTTTGGATTGAATATCTCTCATTAAGGGAGAAGGAGATAGGAAGAAAATAGGAGCTGCATTATAAATAATCTTACAGATGAGAAAATTAGAAGTCATTTAAACTTTGCGGTGATGAAGAGTCTCTCCTAAGGAGAGGGTTTTTCAGGGTTCATTGACTAAACAGTTTATACACTCAGATAGTCTCCTTTCTAAGAGTGAGTACTAACTTTATGGTGAGATTGTAGCAACTTGAAGGTGGATTTTGAGATCTACTAATAGGATATTAGTATCACCTGAAGAAGCAGAACTATAAAAGGAGGGTGTAATAATTGACAAATATTACTAAAGAAAAGAAGATGAAAAAGTTGAAAGGTGAAAGAGGAGGGAAAATGAGGGAAGACAAATGATGATTTGGAGGCCTACGTGGGATAAACAGGAAGCATAGGAGAAGGAGGTATGGACCTGTAGAGCTAGGGGAGCAAGACCAAAGGAAGAAGACCGATGGGACGTGGGCCTCTTGCAGAGGCAGAAACCCTCTGCATAACACTCGTTTTTTTTTTTTTTTTAATTTATTGATATCTTAATAGTTTATAACATTGTGGGGTTTTAGTTGTACATTATTGTTTGTCTGTCACCATGTGGATGTATCCCTTCACCCTTGTGCCCGCCCCTCACCCCCCTTCCCCTTGGTAACCACCACTCAGTTCTCTCTGTCCATGTGTTCATTTATATACCACATATGAGTGAATTCATGCAGTGTCTGTCCTTCTCTCTCTGGCTTATTTCACTTAACATAATACCCTCTAGTTCCCTCCATGTTGTTGCAAATGGGAGAATTCTGTCTTTTCTTATGGCTGAGTAGTATTCCATTGTATGTATATACCACATCTTCTTTAACCAATCATCAGTCAAGGGACACTTGGGTTGCTTCCACTTCTTGGCTATAGTGAATAATGCTGCAATGAACATAGGGGTGCATACGCCTCTTGTGATGGTTGATTTCATGTCCATTGGGTAGATGCCCAAGAGTGGGATTGCTGAATCATAAGATATTTTTATTTTTAATTTTTTGAGGACTCTCCATACTGTTTTCATAGAGGCTGCACCAGTTTGCATTCCCACCAGCAGTGAATGAGGGTCCCCATTTCTCCACAACCTCTCCAGCATTTGTTGTTATTTGTCTTTGTGATTATAGCCATTCTAACCGGTGTAAGGTGATATCTTAGTGTCGTTTTGATTTGCATTTCCCTGATGATTAGTGATGTTGACCATCTTTTCATGTGTCTATTGGCCATCTGTATCTCTTCCTTGGAAAAATGTCTGTTCATATCCTCTGCCCATTTTTTGATCGGGTTGTTTGTTTTTTTGTTGCTCAGTTGTATGAGATCTTTATATATTACAGAGATTAATCCCTTGTCGGATAAATGATTTGCGAATATTTTCTCCCAGCTGGTGGGTTGTCTATTCACTTTGATCCTGGTTTCATTTGCCTTGTAGAAGCTCTATAGTCTGATGAGGTCCCACTTGTATATTTTTTTCTTTTGTTTCCCTTGTCTGAGTAGACATGGAATCTGAAAGGATCCCTTTATGACCAATGTCAATTAGTATACTGCCTATATTTTCTTCCAGGAGTTTTATAGTTGCAGGTCTCACTTTCAGGTCCTTAATCCATTTTGAATTGATTTTTGTATATGGCGATAGGAGATGATCTACTTTCATTCTTTTGCATGTTGCTGTCCAATTTTCCCAGCACCATTTATTGAAGAGACTTCCCTCTCTCCATTGTATGTTCTTTGCTCCTTTGTTGAAGATTAGCTGTCTATAGGTGTGTGGTTTTATTTCTGGGCTTTCAATTCTATTCCATTGATCTGTGTGTCTGTTTTTGTACCAATACCATGCTGTTTTGATTACTATAGCTCTATAGTATATTTTGAAATCAGGGATTGTGATGCCTCCAACTTTGTTCTTTTTTGTTCAGGATTGCTTTAGCTATTCGGGCTCTTTTGTTGCCCCATATGAATTTCAGTAGTTTTTGTTCTATTACCATGAAGAATGACATTGGGATTCTGATTGGGATTGCATTGAATCTGTAGATTGCTTTAGGTAGAATGGACATTTTAACTATATTTATTCTTCCAATCCACGTGCATGGAATATTTTTCCATTTCTTTATGTCTTCCTCGATTTCTTTCAATAGTGTCTTATAGTTTTCATTGTATAGGTCTTTCACCTCCTTGGTTAAATTTATTACCAGATATTTTATTCTTTTTGTTGCAATTGTAAATGGGATTGTCTTTTTGAGTTCTCTTTCTATCAGTTCATCCTTAGTGTATAGAAATGCAACTGATTTTTGTAAGTTGATTTTATACCCTGCCACTTTACTGTAGTTGTTGATTATTTCTAGTAGTTTTCCAATGGAATTTTTTGGGTTTTCTATGTATAAGATCATGTCGTCTGCAAATAGTGAGAGTTTCATTTCTTCATTGCCTATTTGGAGTCTTTATTCCTTTTTCTTGGCTAATTGCTCTGGCCAGAACTTCCAGTACTATGTTGAATAAGAGCGGTGAGAGTGGGCGCCCTTGTCTTGTTCCTGTCCTCAAAGGAATGGCTTTCAGCTTTTCCCCGTTGAGTAGGATGTTAGCTGTAGGTTTGTCATATGTGACCCTTATTATGTTGAGGTACTTTCCTTCTATACCCATTTTGTTGAGAGTTTTTATCATAAATGATCTTGTCGAAAGCCTTCTCTGCATGGACTGAGATGATCATGTGGTTTTTATTCTTCATTTTGTTAATGTGGTGTATTACGTTGATTGATTTGCAGATGTTGAACCATCCCTGTGTCCCTGGTATAAATCCCACTTGATCGTGGTGTATGATCTTTTTGATGTATTGCTGTATTCGGTTTGCCAATATTTTGTTGAGGATTTTTGCGTCTATGTTCATCAGTGATATTGGCCTGTAGTTTTCCTTCTTTGTATTGTCCTTGTCTGGCTTTGGGATCAGGATGATGTTGGCCTCATAGAATGTGTTGGGAAGTATTCCATCTTCCTCTATTTTTTGGAATAGTTTGAGAAGGATAGGTGCTAAATCTTCTTTGAACGTTTGGTAAAATTCTCCAGGGAAGCCATCTGGTCCTGGGCTTTTATATTTTGGGAGGTTTTTGATTACTGTTTCAATCTCTTTACTTGTGATTGGTCTGTTCAGATTCTCTATTTCTTCTTGATTCAGTTTTGGGAGGTTGTACGCATCCAAGAATCTGTCCATTTCCTTTAGGTTGTCCTATTTGTTGGCGTAGAGTTTTTCATAGTATTCCCTAATAATCCCTTGTATTTCTGTGGTATCTGTTGTAATTTCTCCTCTTTCATTTCTAATTTTATTTATTTGAGTCTTCTCCCTTTTTTCTTACTGAGTCTGGCTAAGGGTTTGTCAATTTTATTTATCTTCTCAAAGAACCAGCTCTTTGTTTCATTGATCCTTTCTGTTGTTTTTTTTTTTTTCTGCTTTCAATTTCATTTATTTCTGCTCTGATTTTTATTATTTCCCTCCTTCTGCTGATTCGGGACTTTGTCTGTTCTTCTTTTTCTAATTCTGTTAGGTGCAGTTTAAGGTTATTTGGGATTGTTTGTTAAGGTGGGCTTGTATTGCTATGAATTTCCCTCTCAGGACTGCTTTTGCTGCGTCCCATATGAGTTGGTATGGTGTATTTTCTTTTTCATTTGTCTCCAGATAGCTTTTGATTTCTCCTTTAATTTCATCAACAACCCATTGGTTGTTCAGTAGCATGTTATTTGGTCTCCACATCTTTGTTCCTTTCCCAGTTTTTTCCTTGCCGTTGATTTCTAGTTTCACAGCATTATGATCAGAAAAGATGCTTGTAATGATTTCAATCTTCTTAAATTTTTAGAGGTTTGCCTTGTTTCCTAATATATAGTCTATCCTTGAGAATGTTCCATGTGCACTTGAGAAGAATGTGTACTCTGCTTTTTTTGGGTGGAGTGCTCTGTATATATCTATTAAGTCCATCGCATCTAGTTTTTCGTTTAAATCCATTATTTCCTTATTGACTTTTTGTCTGGATGATCTATCCATTGATGTAAGGGGGTTGTTAAGATCCCCTACTATTGTTGTGTTATTGTTAATATCTCCTTTTAGGTTTTTAAGCAATTGTTTTATGTACTTTGGTGCTCCTGTGTTGGGTGCATAGATATTTATAATTGTTATGTCTTCTTGGTGAAGTGTCCCTTTTATCATTATATATTGCCCTTCTTTGTCTCTCGTTACCTTTTTTATCTTGAAGTCTACTTTGTCTGATATAAGTATGGCAACTCCTGGTTTCTTTTGTTTGCCATTAGCTTGGAGTATCGTTTTCCATCCTTTTATTTTGAGTCTGTGTTTGTCTTTAGAGCTGAGATGTGTTTCCTGGAGGCAGCAAATTGTTGGATCTTGGTTTTTAATCCATCCCGCCACTCTGTGTCTTTTGATTGGAGAATTCAATCCGTTTACATTTAGAGTGATTATTGATATATGAGGGTTTAATGTTGCTATTTTATTGTTCATTTTCTGGTTCTTTTGCATTTCCTTCGTTTCTTGTTACATGTGTTTCAGACTGCAAATTCAGTTTGGTATTTCTGCATGCTCATTCTCTTAGCTTTCTGTTCATTTGTCATGTGTGGTTCTCTTCTGGTTATTTGTTTAGTGGTTACCGTGAGGTTTATATAAGAGATCTCCTGGATAAGATAGTACATTTTCAGATGCCTCCTGTTTCCTTAGGCTGAGTCGATTCAATCCCTTTCCTCTTCCCCTCATTTGTTGTTGTCACTACTTATTCCATCTTGTGTCAGGAGTGTGTGTTTCCAGTGATGAGCTTGAATTAATTTTTGATGTTATCCAACTGTAGTTTGTTCTGGTTTGGTCTCCTTGCTTTTCTCCTTGCTGAAATCTTTGTATTCCCTTTCTCATTTGTTTTTTTTCAGGCCTAAGGGCCTTCTTGAGCCTTTCTTGTAGTGATGAACTCTCTTAGCTTTTGTTTATCAGGGAGAGTTATTATTTCTCCTTCATATTTGAAGGATATTTTTGCTGGATAAAGTATTCTTGGCTGAAGTTTTTTGTCTTTCCTGATTTTGAATATATCATTCCAGTCTCTCCTAGCCTGTAGAGTTTCTGTCGAGAAATGAGCTGACAGCCTGATGGGGTTTCCTTTGTATGTTATTTTGTTTTTTTGGTTAGCTGCCCTTAATATTATTTCCTTGTCATGGAATCTTGTCAAATTTGCTACTATGTGTCGTGATGATTGTTTATTCCTGTTTATGTATTTAGGTGATCTATTGATTTCATTCACTGTTATTTCCATCTCCTTCCCTAGGTTAGGGAAGTTCTCAGCTATTATTTCTTTGAACAAGCTCTCTGCTCCTTTTTCTTTTTCTTTTCCTTCTGGAATACCTATTATCCTTATGTTGCTTTTCCTCATTGAGTCTGATATTTCTCGAAGAATTTCTTCATTTCTTTTTAGTCTTAGCTCTCTCTCCTCCTCTATCTGGAGTGTTTCTGTGTGGCTATCCTCGATGATGCTAATTCGTTCCTCCATATTGTCAGTTCTGCTCTTTAAAGACTCCATTTTTTCCACTATCTCGTTCATTTTGGTTTTCATCTCCAATAATTCTGATTGGTTTTTCTTTATGGTTTCAATCTCTTTTATGACAAAATCCTTGAATTTGTTGATTTGTTTCTGTGTGTTCTCTTGTATTTCGTTGAGTTTGTTTATGATAGCTATTTTGAATTCTCTCTCATTCAGGTTATAGAATTCTGTGCCTTCAGGGTTGGTTTCTGGGTGTTTGTCATTTTCCTTTTGGTCTGTAGACATCACAAATCTTTGCAAGGTTCCCACAGCCTTACTTTTACCTCTCATCTTGAAGTTGGTCCTGCAGTTTCCACCTGCTGCCACTGGATGGAGATCACGAGCGCTGTGCTCTGAGCCTGCTGCAGTCCCCGGAGGGATTATGCTGAAATGCAGGGCGTGTTGGGGGAGGGGTTCTCTCTTTCTCCTGCTCAACCCAGGAGTTTCCTTTCTGGCTCTCCTGGGGCGTTTGCCACACCCCCAAAACAGTCCCTCGTCGCTTCCCAGTGGGGATCTCTCGACAGTCTGTGAGAGCACCTGGAGGGCGATAGTTTTCCCCGCAGAGGCCGTCCCTCTCCCCTCTGTCTGCGAGCCGCGCTGTCTGTGTTGCCGATCAACTGGCGAGGGGGAGTAAATCTTTTTACCTCTCCTCACGTCCTTTGGGGCTTCCCGTGTCTCCACCGGCCGATGTATGGCAGCAGGGGTTTCTTAAAAGTCCTTTGTAGTGTTTGGTTGACCTCTGTTGGAATGCGAATGATGTTTTCCTTGTGTCTTAGGGGGCAGAGATTCAAAGAGGGTATCTCACTCCACCATGATGCTGACGTCGCCAACACTCGTTTTTTAAGGGCAGCGTTGTCCAAAGTTTTTCTCATCATGAAACACAAAAAATGATGTTTGTATACCTCCCTGGGGTAAAGAGACAAAGTTGCAGTCAGAAGCAGCTGGCTCAAGAATTCTAGCCAACCCAAGCCCTACCCAGTTGTCCTGAGGGTTGAGGGGGATGCATTATCTTGGCACATCTGTAACCCCTTTGCACAGCACACCTATAGTATACCATTTTGGAGGCTCTACTTAGGGCACAGGCTTGGGAAGGCCGCCAGAGGGACTTGTGAAGGGCAGTTTCTGAAGACTATGGACTGGTATTCCTTTCTGCCTCCATATATGAGAAAACTCAGGGAAAGCAAAGGAAGCAGCCATCAAGGCAGCAGAAATGGGAATACAAGGGTTACCAAATTGGATATCTTAGAAAACTGCAAACATGCTACAATCTCTGAAAAAGAGGAAAAGTAAATTTGAAAATGATAGGCTCTCAGCTATGTTACTTTACCTACTTTTCTTTTCTTTACCCAGTGTTAATACATCAATATGGATTACATGGAATACATTGCTAGTTATTTCTATTAGTGTTTCCTTGCCTTGGTAGATAGGATTAACGGGCCAAGGAAAGTAACAGGAATAAAACTTACAAGGCTCAGATTGAGTTTCTTCTGAGATGTCAGAGACATTTGAAAAGTTACCCCAGGGAAAATAGTTCTGTAGTGAATTAGTTAAGTGAAGCCCCCTTGTCTCATTCCATCCTTCTCTTTTGATAGAAATTTTTTAAATGGTCTTGGGAAATGGAAGCAAGTGGCTTTGAGTTCACTCCTCATCTCCAGGACATGATTGCATTTGGATTAGGGAAGAAAAGAAGACAGGATTTCTCTAGTTTTGCTCTTTCTCTCCATCCCTAAAGAGCACCATCTTCAACACTGGCCCCCTCCTGAGGCCTCTGGAGGCCACTGGAGAAAGGGTGGGGAGGAATTTGGCTGTGGGGATTCCATGTTTAAATGAGAACTTGAGGCATGCTTAGAATTATGTTTTTACGTAAAACCACAAAATCTGTCCATGCTAAATAAAGGAATGTAGGAAAAGAAAGTGAGGATTCTGTACTGAAACCCATTTGCCTTTAGGTCTGCATACATTTAGCATTGTCCTCTTCTACTGTAATTGTAGATTAGGTTTCTCTTGAGAACAAATGTAGCCATAATGGCAAATATTTTCAAGTATATATAGGGAATGATGTGAATGCATAGGCTTTGGAGCCAGAGAGAGTTCGATTTGAATCCCACAACCACTACTTACGATTTAGTGACTGAGCAAGTTATATAACTCCTCTAAGCATTACTTCCTCACCTGTTAAATGTGAAATAGTTTGCATAGAACATCTATCTTAGTACTTTTTTTATAGTAGTTACTCAATCATCCTTATCATTACCATCTTTCCTAAAATGGTCATTTGTTCAAGGCTAGCATGTGTTTTAGAAGGTCTGAAGGATATGTTAATGCAGCACTCTTCAACAGAAATGTAATATATATAATTTTGGCATTTTCATATAGCCAAGTTAAAAAGTGAAAAGGAACCAATGAAATAAATTGTAATATATTTTATTTAACTAACATCCAAAATATTATCATTTCAACATGTATTGATTAATTGATTAATTAGTTGATTAAGAACATTACTAATGAGATATTTCACACTCTTTTTTTCATACTAAGTCATTGCAATATGGTGCGTAGTTTAACTTATAGCACGTCTCAATTCAGACACTGTTTTCATCAGAAATATTTGATATGTATTTAGATTTCACGAAGTTTACAGTTGAAAAATAGATTTACATATGTAAATTGTTCTGAACATCCTAAAAGTTATCTAGCGACTGAATCAAGTATAAAAATATGTTTTTCAGACCGGCCCAGTGGCCTAGTTGTTAAGTTCGCGTGCTCTGCTTAGGCGGCTTGGGGTTCACAGGTTCGGATCCTGGATGCGGACCTACGCACTGCTTATTAAGCCATGCAGTGGCAGGTGTCCCACATATAAAGTAGAGGAAGATGGGCACCAGTGTTAGCCCAGGGCCAATCTTCCTCAGCAGAAAGAGGAGGGTTGGCAACAGATGTTAGCTCAGGGCTAATCTTCCTCACTGAAAAAAAAATATATAGATATTTTTTCCTTTAATATTGCATCCACATTTACAAAACTGGTTCATCTTTTTTAGAATAATTGATTTGACTTTGAATCAAAGACATATCTGTTCCAAAACTATATCCATTAAATTTGTTAAGTCTTATTTAATTCAGAAGGGTATTGCAAAATTGAAAAGCAGCTCTAAATCTATCATAGCAACCAAAAGTTGTTCAAAGTTTTCTTGTGATTTTTACAGCTAATTTACATGCACTGCTGATTAAAACTAAAATCTTCTACATATTGATTGGTATTAGAAAAATGTATAAAATCAATATTATTGATTTGTATTATAAAAAGTTTCCACTTCAATATAAATTCTCAGACCTATCAGCTAGTCACAGATATGCTTTTTCTTTCTTTGGAGCTTCACATTTAGCTTACTAAAGTGAGTGATGTTGATGAGAAAACATAAATCACACTACCATTTTTTGTCTTTGATTATTGAACATTTGGCAAGCGTTCATTTTGTTTCAAGAAAATATTGAATTCAGGTTAGCACTACAGTAAATCTTTGTAACTCTTCCATGACTCAACCAATAAGCATTGGCAAGAAACGCAAGATCATTAAATTCATTGTCTTATGTTTGTTTCAGCAGTTCCAGAAACTGGTATAGCATTTGCACATGTGCTGAATAATTTTAACAGCTGTATCCATGACACTTTTCATACTCTGCTTTAGAAAACTGAGCATAAATATTTCCAATATATATTATACAGAATAACAAAGCAATGAGAGAAGCATCAGTCTTTTTAAAAATTCCAATAAATCTAGATTTTTGACCTAACAAAACGGGAACATCTTTCACTGTGATAAAAAGTGATGTTTTTTCATACCTAGCTGAAATTTTCCTTTGACAGGTATGTAAAATTCAAAAACACATACACCACAAGTTTGATTTTTTTTTTTTTTTTAGGCCTCAAGTTGACAATATTTCTTAGTAAATTTTGAAGTCCTTTGAGACAAAACATTCCAAAAGTATTAATTAGGCATATGACTCATCTAAAATAAAGAAAAGTACTTGCAGTTTTTCAAATTTTGAATCAATTGATCTTTGATATTGTAAGAAAGATCTTGTATTTTGTAGGCAGTTGTTTGTGGGCTTAATTGAAGATGTTTCGCTTTTTCTAAAATATATTTTAGTTTCTTCATAATTTTCCAACAAAATTCCATAACTGAAATCATTTATTTTACCATCTTTATGTCTAAAACAGTTTCTATTTTTGTGCAAGCCTTCAAAATTACAGCTGGCCAAAGTTACAAGCTCAGATTCTGCTAAAAAATTATTTTAGAAGTTTTTGTTGGATGGTTAATTCTGGTTTTGGTGACTGACTTTGATTCTTTTTTGGTTGTTGAGAGGAGACTATCAAATTCACTGTGTATTTGCTGAAAATGCCTCTTAACATTATCGACTTTATCATCTTAAAATGTTTTTTATATAACAAACAACTTTTTAAAAATAACTGCTCTATTGAGATATAATTCATGTTCCATAAAATTGACTATTTTAAAGTGTACAATTCAGTGGTTTTAGTATATTTCCAGAGTTGTGTCACCATTACCACAATCAATTTTAGAACACAGTCATCACTCCATTGGGAAACCCCATACCCATTAGCAGTCACTCCCCATATCCTCCCTGCCCTGTGTCCCTACCCCCCTGCAACCCTACCCCTAGGCAACCACTGACCTACTTTCTGTCTTTATGGATTTGCCTATTCTGGACGTTTCATATAAATGGAATCATACAATATATGATCATTTGTGACTGGTTTCTTTTACTTTGCATAATGTTTTTAAGGTGCACCCATATTATAGCATGTGTCAGTACTTCATTCCTTTTTATGTCTGAATAGTAGTCTAGTGAATGGATATACCACATTTTGTTTATCCTTTTATCAGTTGATGGACATTTGGTTGTTTCCACTTTTTGGCTATTATGAATAATACTGCTAAGTACATACATTTATAGGTTTTTGTGTAGAAAACTTGAATGAAACATGTTTTCATTTCTCTTGGATATATATTTAGGTGTGGAATTGCTGAGTCATATGGTAGCACTAAATGTTTAACATTTTGAGGAACTACCAGTCTGTTTTACAAAGTGGCTGTGTTTTATATTTCCATTTTACATTTCTACCATCAATGTACGAGAGTTCCAATTTTTCCACGTCCTCATCAACACTTGTTATTGTCTGTCTTTTTAATTTTAGCCAACCTAGTGGGTGTGAAATGGTATTTCATTGTGGTTTTGATTTGCATTTCCCTAAGGCCTGATGATGTTGAGTGTCTTTTCATATGCTTATTGTCTATTTGCGTATCTTTTTTGGAGAAATGCCTATTCAACTCCTTTGCCCATTTTTAAATTGAGTTGTTTGTCTTTTTATTGTTGAGTTGTAAGAATTCTTTATGTATTCTGGATACAAGTTTTTAGTCGGATTTGCAAATATTTTCTCCTATTCTGGTGGGTTGTCTTTTTTTTCTTTCTTGATGGTGTCCTTGGAAGTTCAAGGATTTTTTAATTTTATAAAGTCCAATTTGTCTGGTTTTTCTTTTGTCACTTGTGAACCAACAGCTTTTTCATTTTGTTCTGCAGCAAATTACAATAGCATTCATTAGGAAATTGGTGACATACCTTCTTTTATTCTCTTTTCTTTACTGTCCCAGTTGTTGTGCTGTCTCAGATATGATCATCTCCACTCGATTCTGTTAAAAATCTGTCCATAATTATTTTTTAAACTAGAGAAAATAGTTGTTGTAATTAAAATAATAAATATATCAACTTAATTATCAATTATAATTTATATAGGTTTCACCATAAACTCAGTATAAGAATAAACACATTACAGTGTTATATTGGTGTATAGGGGGAAAAAATTCATTCGAACTGAATCAGTCTATTGACACTGCTAGACTGGTGGTGTGTTTGTATGTAGTACTACAAACCATGCATGCACCCAGTGCACACTAACCCAGTGCACACTAGGGTACAGCAGTAGTACCTTAATGTGATGCAACAAAGTGGAATGTAGTGCTAAATAAAGTTGTGTTTAACAAAAAAAATTTTACATTGCTTCAGTTTTTAAATTTTAATTTTAATTAAAGTTAACTAAATTAAAATTTTAGTTCTTCAGTCGTGTTAGCCATATTTCAAGTGCTCATTAGCCACATGTAGCTAGTGTTTACCGTATTGGACAGCCCAGTGTTAGTGCATCAGGATTGTTAAAAGTAATAATACTGACTTGCTAGTACTTTGCATTTCAAAGAGTGCTTTAATATCTTTAATTTATTTTATTTTATTTTTTTGCTTTTTTTCTCCCCAAAGCCCCAGTAAATGTTGTATATCATAGTTGAGCATCCTTCTAGTTGCTTTTATTTATTTTTAACACCAATCCTGTGAGGTGGATGTGACAGATATTATCTCTGTTTGACAGATGAGAAAACAACTTCTGACAGATTGACCTACTGAGATGACACAACCAGTTAATGGTGGTGTCAGGACTTGAATCGGGACTATTAAGTCTGTTGCCTTGTCCACTTATACTCTGCATTTTTTTGTGTAGGATTTTTTGGTGACCTAAAAGTACTCGAAGGAAAAAACAATATGCTTTGTTTGTTTATTCATTCAACGAGTGTTTTTTCACCCCCTCTAATGCCCCATACTCTTCTAGGCAGTGAGATATAATGGTGAGCAAAACAAAAGTTCTGGTCTGCATGGATCTTACATTCTAATTAAGGTGATAGTGAACAGATATATACTATAATATTAGGTAGTAGTATGTTTTAATACAATTCTCTATGAGAACAAGTAGGAAATTTGGCTTAAATTTTAATTCATGTTTAGGTTATCAAACTCTTATTGGATTAATTTAATTTGTTAGCTAGATTTTTTTCTTTGAAGGTAGATTTTTCATAAGAAGTACACTGCATATATCTTTTCATAGGCAACATAGAGAAGATGAAAGTCAGTCAGGAGAAGAAAAAGACTACGGAAGTCTGGATGCCCCACCAACTTATAAAGGCCTTCTAATGGTATGGGGACTGCATGACTAATAAATACTTCTTTATAAAGTAAAATAATAATCTCCTAGGAAAGTTAACTATTTTTCTATGAAATGTGTTGCAGTCATTACAGAATCAACTCAAGGAATCGAAATCCAAGATTGATGCACTTTTAAGTGAAAAGCTGAATCTCCAAAAAGATTTGGAAACCAGGTGAGAGAAACTTAAGTCATTTTTATTTAACCTTTGGAAAATAAACACATATCGGAATTTGGAATGTTAAATGAATCATTCTAGCCCCTTTACTCTAAAACTAATCTTGGGAACCTCATACTCTTATACTTATTTTAGTTAGTTGTCTTATATGATGGAAGGAACAAGAACACGCAGGTAGGCAAGGGAAATGAGAAAATAGGGAGTCCATATTGAAGGAGATAAAACTGGATAGGAACTCAGAGTATATTCAGTCTTATGCGGCAGGTTTCCCGTTCACAAATTACTTTAGAACGACTTACTATTTCATCTTATCCCTGTGTTGTGGGAGAAGAAAACTAAAAAGTTCAAATGGCATACAACAGAAGGGTATACATAGTCCCTCCTTATCCTTGGGGGATACATTCCAAGACCTCCAGTGGATGCCTGAAACTGTGGATAGTACTGAACTGATACTGTGACAGTTGATCTGATAACCAAGACGGCTACTAAGTGACTAATGGGGGGTAGCGTATAGAGAGTGGATACACTGGACAAAGGCATGATTCACATTTTGGGTGGGACGGAGGGGGACAGCATAAGATTTTATCATGCCACTCAGAACAATGAGCGATTTAAAACTTATGAATTATTTATTTCTGGAATTTTCCATCTAATATTTTCGGACTGCAGTTGACCATGGATAACTGAAACTGTGAAAAGTGAAACCACAGATAAGAGGGGACTACTGTATTTATACAGTGTACTACCATAAAAGGATGACACTCTAGATGTTGACGGTGATAAGGAATGAACATCGTTGAGACTTTTTTCATTCAGTAAATATTTATTGAATGCCTGTTGTAAGTTAGACACTGTCCTAAGCTCTGGTATAATATAATGACCATAACAAATACTTTGTTCTCATAAAGCTTGTACTTTAATGAAGAGGAACTGATATCTACAGTATAAACCATTTATATAAAGTTTAAAAACCTGCCACATACTATGTACATTTTTGGTTATGTAAATATGTCGTAAAAATTTTAAAACATGCATGGGAATAGTGACCAGTGAATTTGGGATAGTAGTTACCTGAAGTACGGTAAGAAGAGGATGACATTAATGAGGGACATACATGGAATTTTAAGTATATGTATGATGTTTTAGTTAAAAAAAAGATTTGAAATAAGTCTGTTAATATTCAACTTTGATGAAGCAGAGTGGTGGATATGCCAGGATTTGTTTTACTGTTCTCTCTTCTTGTCTGTGTATTTGAAATATTTCACTTTCAAAAACAAGGAGTAGATTAACAACAATAAAAATGGGTAAAAAATTTTGAACAGGTACTGCACGGAGGAAGAAATCTAATGGCTAATAAACACCTCACTTGCAGTCGCGAACTATTTTAAGAATTTTAATAAGCATATTTGTGACAAGTAACAAAGTATACTCTATTGTTTATTATTAAATATAATTTTTTTCAAAAAATTGAATGCATTCAACATGATTTATTTTCTTCAGGCCCACGCAGCATGAATTAAGACTTTATAAACAACAGGTGAAGAAACTGGAGAAAGCCCTTAAGAAAAACATCAAGTAATTATATTTTACCAAAATTACAAATTTATTACGGTTTTGTATTTTATTATTTTTATTATCTATCAGCTTACCTTATGATGGTGGGGAAATGACATTAAAAAGGATTATTTCTGGTTCCACAGTTTAAAAACAGTTTCTACTGTGTTGGGTTTGGCTATATATTCATCTTAAATAAGAATGTGAAAAAGGTAGTTGCCTGATGTAATAAAAGGCAAAGATTTTAACAAGAAAATTGTCTTTGGAAGTCTTAGAGAAATTGCAAGAGAATCATTGAAATCAGAGATGACAAGCCCCAAATTTTTGTTGATGGTAGTCGTGACCTGAATAATGTATAACCTTGTCACACTTTAAGAGTACCAGAATGAATGCAGTGAGCCATTCGTATCCACCACTTGTACATTCTTGTCTTTGAAAAGCATGTACTCAGAGGAGTTTCAAAAAGTTGGTCCTCAAATAGTGATAGTATCTTCTGAAGATTATCTATGTGTACTCTTTGACTCAAGGGAATGGGACTTGAAGTAGTGTGGGGAGCATTGGGATGAAGTATTTTGAAAACTAAGTTAATATATGCATTAGATGTATTAAATCAGTTATATTAGCATATATTGATTCAGTTTTCAGTGACAGCTGTGTTTCCTCCTTCCTATGGCAACACATGCCACAGTGAAAGGCAAGTATTCTGGACATCCAGGAATAACATATTGAGTTAAATTATGATAGTAGGGAAGGAAAACTAGAAAAGAGAAGTGGAAGATTTGGAAAGGCTACATTTATTCGTTCAATTAGTATTTTTTCTCTTCCAACTATTGCCTGATATTTGGGGTATGCATAGTACCTCCTACTATCTGCTTGGCATTCTAGGTACTGGAATTACAGTGGTAAACCAAACAGAAAAGGTCCCTGCCCTCATGAAGATTATGTGAAGGGAGAAGGACAATGAAAAAATAAACAAGACAATTTTGATATAGTATAAGTACTAAATGTAAAATAGTGTGAGAGTTGCTATTGTGTGCATTTGGACAAGAGGTGGTGGTGACATGGCCACAGGTGGCAACAGTGGAGGTGGTGAGAAGTCTTTGGAATAATGGAGGTTGAACTGATAGGACTTGGTGATGGATTGGATATAGGCAGCTGAGGGGGGAAAAAAGTCAAGACACCTAAGTTTTAGGCCTGAATAACTAGGTAGTTGTTGGTGCATTAACTGAGATGGGAAAATTGATTGCGAAGCAACTGGCAAAAGGAGGATGTAGAGAGGTAAAAAAGTCAGAAGAGAAGGTATGGGGAGGAATAACATTTCCTCAACCCTCTTAGCGTCCCTGGCTAGACCTGAAAATTAAACTGACAAAGACAGATTAACAGGAGAAAAACATACAGATTTTTTTAATATAACTTTTATGTGACATGGGAGCCTTCGTAAGGAAATGAAGACCTGAAGAAACAGTTAAGCCTGAGCATTTTATACTAGGTTTGATGAAGAGTGGAAAGTTATGAAAAAACATGATAGGACAAAAGGGTGTGAGCTAAGGGTGGTAAACTGGGGGAAACGTGGATTCCTCTTGGCATCCCTCTGTCTTCAGAGATAAAGATGCTCCTTTCCTCTGGGTACAGGGAGGGCACCTGTCACATGAGGGTCTTAGGATCGGCTTTGGGAGAGAGGTGGGAGGTCAGAGAGTTCTTCCTGCACCTGCCATTTCTTAAATTCCTTCAGTTTAAAACATTTCTTACGTCAAAGTGGCATATTTTGGAGTGGCATATCCTGATCCCCTTCAAAGAAATCTTACCAACTTCAAGGCAAGTATATTAGTGAAGATACACATACATATACATGCATGCACTTATATATATGTAGAGATATACAGTCAGTCCTCATTATTTGCAGATTCCATGTTTGTGAATTTGGCTATGTGCTGAAATTTATTTTTAATTCCCAAATCAATACTTGCATCACTTTTGCAGTCATTCATGGACATGCCCACCACATACATTTCCAGCTGCTGAACACGGTGATGCTTTGCCCTCTTGTTTCAGTTCTCATACTGTAAACGAGCATCCTTTTTGTTGTCATAGCGCTTTCTTTTTTTGCATTTTTGTTAGTGATTTCTCCAAGATGGCCCCCAAGCAGAGTGTTGAACTGCAGTCTAGTGTTGCTACACCAAGAAGGCTGTGATGTGCCTTACATGTGTTAGATAAACTTCTTTTAGGCATGAGTTATAGTGCTGTTAGCCATGAGTTCAGTGTTAACAAATCAACAATATTAAATAAGGTGTCTTTAAATATTAACAAATGTAAAACAAGATTATATATTGAACAGTTGAGGAAAATGTGACCAGAGGCATGCAGGAACGTGACCCTGTATTTCCCTTAGGAGCAGTGGTTCAGTCTTCACTAATTCAGTGTTTATGGTGACTTTATAGAACATAACTACCACCAGTAATGAGAATTGACAGTATGCATATTTTCTGTTATTAATTTGGGTTCTGGTCTTTAGTTGGCTTTTCACTACTAGCCTTTAAAGTTACGATTCAGAACCCATCCCTGCTATATTTTTCTGCTGAATTTTGAAGAAATTATTTGTTTATAAATTTTGTCTAAAGATTTAAATTTTTGGAAATTTAAATTTGGAATTTAAAAACATCTATTAAATTTTGTGTGTGTGTGTATGAAGAAGACCAGCCCTGAGCTAACATTCGTTGCTAATCCTCCTCTTTTTGCTGAGGAAGACTGGTTCTGGGCTAACATCCATGCCCATCTTCCCCTACTTTATGTGGGACGCCACTACAGCATGGCGTGACAAGTGGTGTGTCAGTCCACACCCGGGATCTGAACCTAGGAACCCTGGGCCGCTGAAGCGGAGTGCGTGAACTTAACTGCTACTCCACTGGGCCAGCCCCTTAATTTTCTTTTAGGTTTGGAGTTTTTGTTGTATCTAGATGTGGAAACAGAGAATTAGGAATGTTAGATAACTTGCTCATATCACACAAGAAAAACTTGGAAAGAAATCAGATCCATACCCAATTATTCTGACTCCAAAAGCTCACAGTGTTAACCATCACACTAATAATTAGGACCAAACAAAACACCCAATGAAAAAAATTTTTTTAAGATAAAACTTAAAATTTTTATTTTCTGCAGTGGCAGAAGTAGGATATTTTTTTCAAAGAACTACTGATATTGGGGAAATAATTAAAAATAAAATCTGTCAACCCAGTGAATCCTGTCTCTTCATATGTAGAAAAAAAGAGAAATAATTTTATTACTGAATAAACAGTCAATCAGACTGATATTCATTATAGGCAATCTGCTAAAGAGATTACAAAGACAGAAAGAAGTTTTACCCTTTCATATAGACAGGCAGATACAGCCCATTACATACATGTGAATTGTCTTTATCCAAAGGAAGAATAAAACCTCTCATATCTTTATGATAAGCAGGAAGTTACAACTTAGAGCCAGGAGCCTAGGCTAAACTCCAGAGACAAGGCACCATCCTCCCTGATGTCTGCATTTCAAAGATAGGGTTTGAAGACTCCCAAGAAAGACATGTCTAGGAGGTAAAATTGGCAAGAGGCTTATGTAAATCTTAAAAAGATTTACTACATACTTCTTAAAGAGACAGAAAGGATTTACAACTACAAGTTTTCCAAAGTAAATGCTACAAGAAAAGGAGGGGAAAGTCTCTTTTCCTTTTAGAACTAGAGAAAATTCTTTTTCTTTTCTTTTCTTTTCTTTTTTTTTGGTGAGGAAGATTTGCCCTGAGCTAACAATCTGTTGCCAGTCTTCCTCTATTTTGTATGTGGGTTGCTGCCACAGCATGGCCACTGATGAGTGGTGTAGGTCCATCCCTGGGAACTGAACCCGGGCTGCTGAAGCAGAGCATGCCAAACTTCACCATTAGGCCACCGGGCCAGCCCCTGAATTTTTTTCTTTAGATTTGTAGTTACTTTTCAACTAACCAACCTTCAATATCAAATGAGGCTATTAATTTAACATGGGAAAACAGACTCTTCTTGTTTGAATTATTACAAACACATTGATTATAAAATTCTGTTGCTAGGAAGTGATCAAATAGGTCTACCAGTGCAAGATAACCAAAGGTACTACGCTAATTCCATTTAATTTTTCCGTGGTATTGGAATTTTGCTAGGAGGAAAGAAAATCAAAATCCCGCCACCTTAGTGCTGAGCTGACTAGTGTTGAACACCCTAGTGATGAGGCGTTGAGATGGTCAGTTAGGACAATGAGCCAAACTGAAATTAACAATCAAGGCTTTATTCACTTACTGCAATAGTATAAGCAAGAGGCCAAGAAGAAAAGGGCTGGCTTCTACGTATTCCATTTTTCCTCATGGAATGGCACCAGGCGAGGGTCAGTCAGTGACATGCAGCGCAGATGAGAGGAAACATCTCACTGTCTAGGATCCCTGCACAAAAGACCCCTGCTGTGTCATGGGCCTAGGGGAAGGCCTAGGAGTGAAAAAATACTGAGTCAGAGTGGAGAAAAGTATTTTAGTTAATGCTCCCCCTACCCCATAAGGAGAAGTGAAAAGTACCTTAGTCAGGGCCCCCCTAGCAAAGAGGCCTCAGGATGGAGGCGCTTGGGCTAGGAATGCGGAAATGCATTTGAGCATGGCTGGCCTGAGAGTTGAGTCGGGAAGAAGGGTTTGGAGGGCTGGGTCAGCAACTCCCCCCAGAGATTGCAATGCACAGGCTGTGTACCAGTCTAGTGTGGGGAGGGCAGCCTTTCTGCACAAGGCTTTCCAGGCAGAGCCTTTGTAATTGCGTATGGTTTGGGCCTGAAAGATCCCACATAGTATTTGGCCTGGAACTGGACTCCTCTCCTAGGAAAATAGTTGCCTTCAGAGTTCTGGCATTGGTGCTACTAGATTGGAGAGAACCACCCTTCTTTTCATCCTAATCATTTAAAAAATCCTCGGAATGTGGGGAAAAGGACTCAGGGAACATACAACTTTGAGAGGCTCATATTGATGCATACATGTGTTTTGTAGCTTTTGGCCATGAGAGATTAAATGCTTCTGAAAGCTTTGCCAATTGAGTTTTGATTGTACTGTTACTTAAAATGTTGCATTATTGGCCAATACATGTGTTGTATCATTGTGGATAAATTAGCATGATTTTTTACAACAAAATTGGCATTCTGCTTTTCAACTTATTCCTCATCTCCAGAATGGGAGTCACCATGAGATTATGGAAAGATTTCAACAGACACAATTAAAAGCTAGAAAGTATCTACGCATAGAAACTTATCCTATGGAGATGGCCGTAGACAACAGAGCGTATTTCAAGTTGAAAGTGCTGTTTTCTGTGTTTTCCAGACTCCACAAAGAAACACAGCTATTGCTGCTGGCTACTGGAATGAGTGTCTGCTAAGTATGTAAAGTATCCCTTAGCCTCTCTTGGGGGATTTTTATGGCCTTCAAGACCTGCTCACTGCTCGGGAGGCTATAAAACAACCCTGGTGTATTTCTGAGTACAGCCTATTCTGCTACAACATAGGTTTCAAAAACACCAGTTAGGTCATATACAATTAGAAAATAAGGGCATGATTAGTAGTATAACATAGGACTCGCATTGTTCACACGTGATTTTTCCTAAGTATGAGGGACTAGAGTAGCAGTAGTGGTAGAGCCTTCAGGAAGGGGAAAAGCTCTGCTAGTACTAGGCAGCTGGCCTTTCAACTCTGTTTTAAGAACAATTTAAAATGAGAAATTGCACCCACGGCTCCCTCCCTGACCCCTAGCATTAGACAGACTAGGCTGGAGGCAAGTTGCACTTCCTCCCTCGCCTATGTTGACGCAAAATAACCAATAACCATTCTATAGATAAGAGAAATAAGGTGAATTTTACTTGAGCCAGTGTGAGGATTATAACCCAAGAAGGCCTTAGAAAGTGTTCCAGAGAAGCATGGTTTTCAGTAGTCTTATATCTTTTTAGAACAAAGAACGTACATCAAACATGCTTAGGATACATATTCATCAAAGTTTCAAAGAGGTATTCAGTTGCAAATTAGCAGATCAACATGACCCTGCTGTCAGGAAAGGGGCTAATCCAGGCATCACCAATAGGGCATAGGAAGGAAAGTATGCAATCTTATCTTAAGAGAGTGCACACTTTAATGGTTAAGCAGATGTACAATGCATGTTTGATAGGACATAAGTTGGGCTTTTTAGTTCAGGCTGAATCAGTTTTGAACCCAAATAGTTACCCCATATACCTCAATATGTGAAAATCTCTTGTCACCCATTTTAACCTCAGCTTCTTTGGTCTAGAGCTGCACTTCCGTCTTCATAGTCTTGGCATCCTCAAGCCAACATTTCTGCTCTATTGTCTGTGCATCTTGAATATCCCCTGAGGCAACCTCCAGGCATATTTGAGCTGCCTAACTTATCTTTTGAGGTACCAATTACTGTTTTTATTAGTTTTCTTGTCACAAAGCTGCTTCAGTTTTAAATAGTCTGATTTGTAACACTGCTGTTCTCCTGAGCCCTGTTATTTTTATGTGTGTGGTTTTGCAGAATACAAAGTTTTTCAGGAGCGTTATGCTATGGCAAATATTTACTGTGAGTCTAGGTAAACCAAAGATCAATTTCCCATGAGTCCCAGCTTCTACTAATCCTTATCTTCTGTAAATTTAGAAAAAACAATGGGATTAAATAAATTTATATGTGTAAAGTGCATCAAAGAATTCCTGCATAGAGAAGGTTATCATCATCACCAGGCTCCCAATATATGTTAGCTTTTGTCATTGTTAAATGAGGGTATATCTTTTTGAGTCACATTTCATTTCCCAGTACATGCAATTACATATTTAGGTTACTATACTGACAGCTAAAATGTTATATATCCATAGTGTAATACTTATTAGACTTGCAAACAGTTCATTGATAAGTTAAGTATTTTCACCTGAGTGAAAGGTTAACTAACATTTAAATTCAGATGTATCAGTTTACATGTACTCCCACTAGAGAGCAATTAGCTTTGCTATGTACCTTTGTATTATAAATAATATGCTCCTGGCACTGCCCTTAGGCAAACCTGTGAAGTATGTGAATATGGTAAATAGGTGGGAAGTCAGGTGGAAAATGGATTGTGAGGTCTTTGTGTCTACTCTACTAGAGGAAGGAGGTTGACTCTTCACCTAGAGCTAATTCCATTTATTAATTTGTTTTGGGCATATACTCAATAGAGAGCAGAGAAAAGCAGTTGAGTGAAGATCAAGGGCAATACATGTGACTGGAGTAGATAATTTAGGGTAGTGGTAAGAGACAAGGTAAGAAGGGAGTCAGGAAGAATATTGGGTTAGGACATTCAAATGCTAACCCAAGGAGATTAGATTTAGTCAACAAAGCAGTGGTAAGCCATTGATTGTTTTTTAGCAGGCAAATGACGTGATGAAATATTGCTGTTGTATTTTACAAACAGCAGATCAAGCTCATTAATGAGTCATAGAATCAGTTTAATGGGTCAGGGTTCCCACGGGAAACTGATAGGCATACTCAAATTTAAGATGGTTAACTTAATAAGAGACTGCCTTTTTCAAAGGTATGGTGGGTGGGAGGAGGAAGGTCTACTACAGCCTGACTTCAGAGATATTTGGAGAAGGGCAAGGGTTTCCTACTAGGTAAATACACTCATGCATAGTTAGGTTTCTGGGCAAAGAGACTCTTCCCTCAGAGTTCTGGTAGCCACCTGGGACAATGGTCTCTTGGGTTTCTCTGCCCTCTTGATTGGCCCAGGCATCACTGGTGCCTGTTCTTTAGTACAAATGAAGTATGAAGAAGGAAGGACCATACTGTTTAGCTCTTGCTGCCACAGTGCCCACAACAATTGCCCTGCCCATTGCTTCTTACTCTCCTTACCTGTAGCCTCCAAGCTTGGAGCATTTTGGAAGTTGCTTCCATCCTTTGCTATAGTTCTTTCTTATTCTCTTTTTTGCAAGTGTTGGGGAATGGTTATGTTACCACACAAAATTGGAGTTCTCTTACCTGATACGCATAAAGAACCAATTATTGCAGCATCAGCTTTTGAGAAAAGAAAAAAGTTTTATTATGAGGTCGACCTGCAAGGAGACAGAAGGCAAAAGCTCTCAGATCTATCTCCCTGATCCAGGCTTGGGGTAGAATTTGTGGGATGAAGGGCAGGGCAGTCTGAAGTGTGGAGATAGATATTGGAGATAAGGAGAAGTGAGGTAACTGATGATCTGCACAGGCATAGTCAAGCTTCATGGTTCTTCATAGGACATGTGTTCCCAAAATGGTGGTATTAGCATGATCTGAGGGAGGAGTTTTTGGACTCTTGACATCAAAAGGGTTACTTATTGGGCATTTGCGCAGGCCCAGTTGATGGGTTGGTAGTCTCAACTGGCCTGAACTGCACAAGGGGCTGACTCTCAGTTCCTGAAAAACAACTCTTAATTACTCTGTTGATAAGATGGGGTAAGTTGTACTGGTCCTAGTGGGCCCATAGTTACAGTTAGAACTTTCTTCTTCAGTCTGATCCCTTTTATTTTCAGGGATTCCTTCTAATTTGTGGTTATTGAGAGGACCTTCTTGTTTTGCAGTAACAATATGGCCTGAAACTTTTTTTTAATTTTACATATGGGTGTATGCATGTGTCTGTGCGTGTGTGTGTAAGCTACTGGGGGGGGAGCTGGATCATTGGCTTAGTTTGTCATCTTAATCCAGTGTCTACAAAAGCATTTTGTATTATCTTGATTTTTATTCCCCTTTAGATTACAGGATCTTATTGGTCAAACAAAGGCTGAGGATGCAGAGAAAAAAGATGCTTCCGGAAAAGATAACCAGCAGCAGGCCCTAATTGACCAGAGATACTTTCAGGTATTGAATAGTTGGCAAAGAGACGGGTGTTTGTAGTGAAGCTTGGTTTCAATCTCAGTGTAATAAATTATAAGTTGGTAAGGAATACTTGTATCCTATATTTGTGTGTGCACCTTTCTGAAAACTGTTTTGTTTTAGATAACTCTCTTGTACCCAGTATATAACTGAATTTCTTTTATTTCATTTTGTTTCTTAGATTCAATTTGAGAGGCTTTGTCCTTTAACAGGGGAATTAAACCATTCATGGACATTGAGACCAATTCGTATATCTGCTTTTATTCCTGACATCTTACTTTCTGTTTTCTATTTACATGGTTTCTTGTTCCATTCTTTTCTTTTCCTGACATTTGCCGAGTTGAGACTTCTTTGTCTTTTTTTTCTCTTCAAGTAGTTAGGACGTTCATCATCTTAATTCTTTTCTATTTGTCTAATGATTACCCTTAAAAAAATTTTTTTTTGAGCTAGCCCTGATGGTCTGTTGGTTAAAGTGCTCTGCTTCAGTGGCCCGGGTTCTTTTCCCAGTTGCAGAACCACACCACTCGTTTGTCAGTAGCCATGCTGTGGCAGTGGCTCACATAGAAGGACTTACAGCTAGAGTATACAACTATTTACTGGGGCTTTGGGGAGGAAAAAAAAAGAGAGGAAGATTGGCAACAGATGTTAGCTCAGGGCGAATCTTTTCCAGCAAAAAAAAAAGTGTGTGTGTGTGTGTGTGTGTATATATATATATATGTATGTATGTGTGTATATATATATATTTTGTGTGTGTGTGTGTGAGGAAGACCAGCCCTGAGCTAACATCCATCACCAGTCTTCCTCTTTTTGCCGAGGAAGACTGGACCTGGGCTAACATCCGTGCCCATCTTCTTCTACTTTATATGGGACGCCGCCACAGCGTGGCTGACAAGCAGTGCATCGGCAGGCGCCCGGGATCCGAACCTGCGAACCCCGGGCTGCCAAGCGTGGACTAAACCGCTGCGCCACCGGGCGGCCTCTATATATATATTTTTTAATCCATATCAAGAGTTTATCAATGTCTGCAAACTCTTTCTGAATAAGATAAGACCTTTATTGTGAATTTTCTTTTTTTAATTCCCATGTCTCTGGGAATTGTTTGTCATTTTTCCATTTCCTCGTTGTTAGTACATCTTTTGCTGCCATTCATCAGAATGTGAATAAGCCATAAGAAGGAATATGCTCTGATGTCAATAATTCAGTAGAGGAGAATTAATGAATTTTTTTTGTTAAAATGATTTGTTTAAATATAAGAGAAGTGAAATGTTGAAATACATTCTCTTGAACTAAAAAAAAGGCTCCTCAATGAACATCTAAAATCATATTACCAGGAGACCTATGAGTTGTAGCTAAAGTATGGATAGGGACAAAGATTCAAGATCAAAATGGTATCTTGTCTTTGTACTTGTATAACTGTTTATTAAATAGGCTGGGCTTGGTGGTGGTAAATAAAGAAATGGCCTTTTACTCTTCTTCCTTTAAACTTGCTATTTTAGGCTCCCTTTCCTCTCCTTGGATGATATATAAGGTGGAACTCATAGCTTTTGGCAGGGGAGTTATAGTCACATATTAAGATATTTAAAATTCAGTGCAGGCATTGATGATATTAGGGAATTATTGTTAATTTTCTTATGTATAATAATGGTATTGTGATTTTGTAGGAAAATATGCCTACTTTTAAGAGATGCATGCTTAAGTATTTGAGGGTGAAGTGTTATTATGTCTGCGTTTTTTTCAGATGGTTCAGCTCAAAAGATGGAGTGAGCAGATATGGCAGAATGTTGACAACTGTTGAATCTAGATAGTGATTATATGGGTATTTGTGATGGTTCATTTTATGTATTAATTTGACTGGACCACAGAGTGCCCAGACATTTGGTCAAACATTCTTCTGGGTGTGTCTGTGAAGGTGTTTCTGGATGAAATTAACATTTGAATTGGAAGGCTGGGTAAAGCAGACTGCCCTCCCTAATGTGAGTGGGCCTCATCCAGTCGGTTGAAGGCCTGAATAGAACAATCAGATCTTAGGACTGTCAGCCTCCATGACTGCCTGAGCCAATTCCTTATAGTAAATAAATACACACACACACGTATATCCTATTGTTGCTGTTTTTCTGGAGAACCCTGACTAATATAGTGTTTATTATTTATATTCTTTTTATTTTTTGTATATTTCAAAATTTTCTTGATGAAAAATTGGGAGAAAAAGTCATTCAAATCTCAGTCAAAACTTCAGTCTCATTCAGTTGAAAGCTTCTACTTTATGCCTACTTTATCTCATGCCCAACCTATACTTCTTCAAACAAGCAGTGTGGCGAGGGGGTGTGAGCTGTTTCTTTATTCTTATTGCTCCACCTTCTCTCCTAGTCCTCTGCTGTATCTGGCTTCTCCAGGGTTGGCAGTGAGAGTGGATGTTGGATGAGAATAGAAAGCAAGAGGGTAGAATCTTTCTTGACTGGTGCTGGTGTAGTCTAGCACTGGGGCCCTTTGTGTGGCTGATGACCAAATACTGCCTGTCTGTCTCTTTCTTGGAATACTTGTGTATATGTGTGCAGTTATTTCCTCCCTACCAACTAGGGACCTTGGCAATGTACCATTAATTCTGTGGGCAATGCATTTTCCAGCTGACCTCTTATGAATCCCTCTCCTCCTGCTGTTCAAGTGATATTCCTCTAGAGTCCTCCAGCTATAGGTAGTTTTTCTGCATGAAAGCTAAGCTTGACTCTTCCAAAGTGTCTGCTTGGCCAGAGGGTATATTCTTACCCTACCACAATGTAAAAGGGCAGGCTTCTCTTCTTGCTGCCTCCTCTCCTTGCTCTATTGCATCTTTATCTTTATATGTGTATCAGTTCATTTTTGCTGTGTAACAGACCCTCCTAAAACTTAGTTACTTAAAATAACAATGCTTTAACATTATTGTGCCTGGCCAGCTGGGCAGTTCTATTGATTGCTCTTGGTTGCGTTCCCTCATGTGTCTGCTATCAGATACAAGTCAGTTAAGTGGCTCTGCTTCTGGAAGTTGGGTGGATATCGGCTCAGGGAAATGGGGATGACTGGGCCATGTGTCTTTTAATCATCTGCCATCTAGCCTGGGCTTGCCAGCATGGCAGCAGAGTTCAGAGAGAGAGAGAGAGCAGAAATAATGAAGACCCTTTGAGTCTTGGGGTCCAAGCTGGCACACCATTACTTCTGGCAAGGCCAAAGACCAGCCCAGATTAAAGGAGTAGAAAATAGACTCCACTTCTTGATGAGAGAATCCTGCAGTGTCACACTGTAAAGGGGAGAGAGAGGCTATAAGGAAGAGAAATAACTACAATAATTTTTGCAAACAATCTTCTACAAAGTATGGATACATACTGCTAGACATACATGTAATCCCCCTTGGTTTACCCCCTCCATCGTGGAATGGGATTGTCCTATAAACTTCTGAAGCTCAGCTAGTATCAGCTCCCTGATCTCTTTTAGGAGTTCTGCTGCCCTTCTTACCTTTGATGTGAGGCAGGAGGAGGAGGAGAACTATATTCCTGCTCTCACTAATAATTTTATGGAGGGGAATTAATTGTTTTTTCCATTAAAATGGCAATCAAAGAGGAGTTGAAATATAATAGAAGTGAAATATTGAACTGCACTCTTTTATACTAAGCAATGATAACAAAACTGCTTGTAAATAAGCCTCAAAAGACAAATTCTCAGGAGACCTGTAGTTTTCTATGAGGAGAAAAGAAAAACAGTACAGCATTTTTTCACTCACTAGTTCTGTATATTCCTTTAAAAGACACTCGTCTTGGTGAATCCTGTCCAATGATTCTCTAACGTTTTCTTAGATAGAGTGGTCACTATCCAAGATCTGTTTGATCACCTCTTAGCAAGACCTGCATGATGTTTCCAGGATTTCTCTTTAGAAGGTGTTGGACTCTCTTGTCCTTACTTTGAACCTCAACTGAAGCTATAAAATAACAGGAAATGCCCCTTTACCGTCCGATTTAGCTTAAATATGAGGAGACAGAAGTAGGGAAATGTGGAACTCTAGCTAAGGATGTCTGGATGATTACTCTTCCCTATGTGGTTTATAACAGGTCATTAATAACTACTTTCAAATCTAAATCATTTTAAAATACATTTTAGTTTTTCTGTGAAGTCTGTGGTTCTCATTAGAACTTACATGTTTAATCATGTTGATGAAACTATTGTACTTCCAAAACATTACGTGTCAATCTTATTAAAGGTCTTAATGTTTAAAATTAACTCTGAAAATGATGTTACATTGAATATAAAGCACTCCTTGAACATATATCACTTTGACAGGACAACGGTAAACATTTCAACTTAAAGACATTGTCTTCTTTAAAGGTGCTGAGTAGCATCAATTCAATTGTTCACAATCCAAGAGCTCCGGTAGTAATTTATAAACAGAGCAAAGGAGGAGCCCAACATTTTAATAAAGAGCTTGTTCAAGATTGTGGATTTGAGCATCTTGTTCCTATAATAGAAATGTGGGCAGATCAACTGACTTCCCTCAAGGTAAAGGGTTGAATATTCTTTACATGCTTTGAAAATATATTGGAGTCTGTGGGCTTTATTAATAGGACTAGGCTTTATTTTTTTGTTTGTTTAACTGTAAAGCTGGAAAGGCTTAGCTTATCTAAAACTTGAATCTTGGCACTTATATATGTCTGTTTTGGGTACTACCTATTTGATGTTGTCATTACTATAAGCTTTGCCTCCTGTAAAGTTCTACCAAACAAGAAATTTTTTAGGCCCATTGCTTTGTTGAAAGTCTATAGTGGATCCACTTTGCACTTCTAGGCCCTTCCCTGTTCTGTCTTCGTTGCCCTCTTTTTGGTATTCTCATGTTGCAGATTTTCCTGGCCCTTAGTCCTCTACAGATGTAATGTCTTATCCTTCATTCCATTTTAACTGGAGATGTTTTTTCTTTTTTTATATTTTAAAACTTAGCTTCTCTCAAAACTTAGCTCATCTCCACGTCTCTTTTTCTCTAGAGCAGATAATAGTCAGATAGCAGCCAGTTCTACTCTTACCTGTCTATCCATGGGAGATTAAAATCTCTTTACTTTATAGAGTTATTGTGTATCCTTTATTACACAACTTCAGATTTTTTCGGTTTTTGTTGAGTAGTTCACTGAAAGGTGAATTACTAAAGTCAGCATTTAATTTCTATTCCCTTTAAACTTTAGATTTTTCAATAACTAATATATATATAGCACTACCTCTGTTCATGAAGATGTGATTCTATAACAGTATTGATCAACAGAAGCCTATTACATGAAATATAAATGATGCAAAAGATATGTGTAAGAATGTGTAAGCTCCATGAGTTTTGTCTTTTTTTGTTCTCTGATATGTCCCGGTGAACCTCCTGATACATGATGAGTGCTCGATATTTGTTGAAAGAATAAAGCAGAATACACATTTCAAGACAACCAAATGGAGATGATACTGAATTAAAATTTTAATGAAAAATACCTGTAACTGATGAAGCAATCTTCACATTCAGCCTAATTTATTCTTCCCTTTTTATATAGGGCTCAGATAGAGCTAGAAAATAGAAAACATTTTAATTGAGTGACAGTGTTGGATTAATATACCTGTTTTATAGGTCTGAGTTCCTCCAGTTTATATCAGAAGAGAGTAAAATAATTCGTGGTTAATTATGTAAATCGTGGCATTTTCCCAGTCACTGCTTGTCAGAGGAAGGAACAGTGCTAACTCCTTTTCTCCTTCTCAGGGAAGACGGGCTAGAAAATGCCCCAGCCTTCCCAAGAGAAGGCAAAAGACTAGAAGAGAAAGGAGGCAAAGGGAAGAATCAAATAAATGGATAGTTCTTGATTATTTACTATGTTCATTGCATTGTGGGAGGTATCAGAAAAGGTGAACACAAGATTCAGACTAATTGGATTAGACAAAACATACTAAAAAATATAAAATAAAGTTTAACCATTCAAGATATCATTAGAAGGAATGCCATAAAAACAGCCCATAGTGAAATGCCAAGTGAATGATGCAGATAACTCCAGATTCTGAAGGAGGAGGAGCCCCCAAGAAAACTTCACAGTGTTGGTGAGTTCTTGCTACTGTGTAGTTTTCCCACTAGAAGGAGACAAGGAGAGTTAGCTTTATAATTAGAATATTCAGAGGACCCCCAAGAGGAATTTGGTGGCCCTACCACTGAAGTAACTCATGGATTTTGGGCAGTGCTTCAGATATTTACCTTATGCTGCAGAGTCAGGATCCAAATTGAGAAACTACATGAGGTTCTTTGAGGCTTCCTTATATGAAAGGTTTTCTATACTGTAGCAGCCTTTTAAGTTTAGGACAGCCGTCTTCCCAGATTAGTTTTTTTTTCTCAGGTTAGATTTGGCTTAAAAAAGAAGAATGGGAAAAGCATAGAGCTAGCTAGCAGCCTCCTTCCTTCTGTCTTTGTCCCCCATCTTTCCAGGAAAGGTGAGCTGCAGACACAGAGACTTTCCCAACAAGTATGCTCTCCTATGCTGAGGGTTTCCCATTCCCCAGTGCTCCAGGGGCCAGCCATACATAGTCAGACAGGACTTTGTACTTCTGCATCCCCACAATTGAGTAATGTGGAGTACCCAGGAGCCCCTCTTTTAGATTTCTCAGGGTTTACTTGATAGACTGTGCTACAAGTAGACCAGAACATCTTTTTTTCTTAACCTTGTAATAGTTTTATTCTCAAGCAAAAATTTATATTTGGTGTGCTTTTTACCATAGACCATTTCTTTATAATTGCACTTTGTTGATGGAGTGTTTGTTAATGAAGGTATCATTATGCTGCGACTTCCTGACTTTTTTTCCAATTCTGGTGGCACCTATTGTTTAAAACATTCATTTGACACTGAATGTATTGCCTTGAGTTGCTAAAATAGGTAATTGCCTTCTTACCAAATGAAAGGTTAAAGATATCAGTATGTGAGGTCTGGGCGTTAATTGGAGAGTGTTAAATAAGCGGAGGACTAAAATAAGAAGTTGGAAAAAGAATTTTCTGTACTTCTTTCTGTATTTTTAGAGTTGCACTATCTAATACAGTAACCACTAGCCACATGTAGCTTTTGATCACTTGAAATGTGGCTAGTCCCAATTAAGATGTGCTGTAAGTGTAAAATACACACCAGATTTTAAAAAAAATTAAAATATCAATTATGTATTGAAATCATATTTTTGATATATTGGGTTAAATAAAATATATTATTAAAGTTGTCTCCTGTTTCTTTTTACTTTTCTAAGTGTGGCTACCAGACAATTTAGAATTACTGTGACTCACATTACATTTCTTTTGTACAGCATTGTTCTGAAGGGCCAAGCACTATGCCATGCACATAGTAGATGCTCAGTAAATATTTATCAATTGGCCAGTCATAGTGTTCTAAATTTCCACTAGCCTTGCCTCTTGTGCAGTTCAAAATACATTAGGACAACATATCTAGGCCAGGAAAACTAAGTAGGCTGTCATGAAGATTAAGTAGAGTTAATTTAGTCATCCTTTCAAATTAAAAACTGCCTGGAGATACATGCTATAACATGGGTAAATCTTGAAAATGTTATCATAAGTGAAAGAAGTCAGTCACAAAAGGCCACTATTGTATGATTGCATTTTATGTGAAATGCCGAGAATAGACAAATTTCATGGAAACAGAAAGTAGATTAGTAGTAACCCAGGGGCTGGGGGCAGAGGAGAATGGGGAATGACTGTGAGTGGGTATGGGGTTTTTTTTGGGGGGTGATTAAAATGTTCTGAAATTAGCTAGTGGTGATGGTTGCACTTCTCTGTAAATATATGTACACTTAAAGAGGGTGAATTTTATGGTATATGAATTACACCTCAATAAGTCTGTTATGAAAAAATTCAAGACCAAAATATAAAGAACAAGCTTATTTTTATCCATAAATAATTCAAAATAATTACTTAAATAACATATACTAATAATAAATTATAATTATTTAAAACATCCAGATTTGAGATAAACACTATATAATGTTTTTTGTAAGGCCTGTATTTACCTGGAGAAAATTCACTCAACAGACTTTTTCTAAACTGGAAGCGGTATTTTTAAAAAAATACTGATGATGGTTAATATATATATATTAAACCTGCCTGGATAATTATATTTTATTAGTGTTATTATGGAAACTATTTTTTAAAATCAATAATACCATGTAATTTCTTTTGTTATAAAGGATTTATATAAGTCCTTGAAAATGCTATCTGCAGAACTAATGCCTTGGCATAATTTGAAGAAGCAGGATGAAAATGAAGGTATCCGAGTTGAAAATCTGTTGTTTATAGTAGATACCATGTTGGAAGAAGTTGAAAATAAGGAAAAGGTAATACTTAATACTTATGTAAATGTTCACATTTTTATGTAATCTTATCTTAAAAACTGGTAATGATGTGGATATTGATATTTGTTCTGTTAGGACTCTATTTCTCTTTTTACAGGTTTTATTAAAGAGTTGGGATTATTTTAAGATGTGCTGTGGCGGCGTCCCATATAAAGTAGAGGAAGACGGGCACGGATGTTAGCCCAGGGCCAGTCTTCCTCAGCAAAAAGAGGAGGATTGGCAACGGATGTTAGCTCAGGGCTGGTCTTCCTCACAAAAAAAACCCCCAAAAAAACCAAAAAAAAACTGGTAATGATGTGGATATTGATATTTGTTCTGTTAGGACTCTATTTCTGTTTTTACAGGTTTTATTAAAGAGTTGGGATTATTTTAAGATGTGAACTATCTTTTTTTTCTCTCTCTCTCTTTTGGACAGGACAGCAGTATGCCAAACTTTCAAACCTTGCAAGCTATTGTTTCTCACTTCCAAAAATTATTTGATGTGCCTTCTTTAAATGGAGTCTATCCCCGAATGCATGAAGTTTATACTAGGCTTGGAGAAATGAACAATGCTGTGAGAAACCTCCAAGAACTCTTAGAATTAGGTGATGACCATTTGTCACTTTTGGCCCCCACTTAAGAATTATTCCTTATAAATCAATAAAAAATAGGTAAAACATTTTAAAGTTAAAAAAAATGAGGATAAGTGAAGCATAAACTGTTTGATATAATGATTTTGAAAATTCTCTTTTAAAATATCCTATCCTTTTGTTTCTCTTTTGCAGATAGTTCATCCTCATTGTGTGTGCTGGTGAGCACAGTTGGAAAATTGTGTAGGCTGATTAATGAGGATCTGAATGAACAGATTATGCAGGTATTGGGACCTGAAGACCTCCAGAGGTATTTATTTTAAAAAGTTTGCAAAATATCATCCAGAATGCTTGGAGTGGTAAAATTAAAGACTTTCAAAACTTTGTTATTTACCTTTCCTGTTTGGAATAGCATCTTTTAAATAACTTGACAACCAAAAATGATCTCCCACCTTAGGGACAGAGAGAATGCCAAGTATTTTCAAGATAAAAATAGATTGTAGGGCCTATAAGTTTACATCGGGTGGGTCCAGACTCCAGCGTTATTGCTGTGAGCCTGTTCCCAGGGAAAATTATGTATGGAGAAATTCAGACCTTGTTAGCAACTTCGTGTGAGTTCAGAATATATAAACAAGTGCTATTTTTAGTACACTACCATAGACCACTGAATAATCACTAATGGTGTATTTATTATTTGATTAGAAGATAAATGTTAAGGATTTTTTAAAAAGCTAGGCATCTCTAACATAAAACCTGATGTTTTTTAAAAATATGGAAACATTACAGCTATACTTAAAGCAACTCTTCCTCCCCTGCACCCCCTGCCAAATTTTATACTGCAGCATATGGGAAGCAGAGCACATACATATACCACCTGTTCCATATGTTCTGCCAGTTTTCCAGGAAGAACTGTTACCTAATCTGACACTTGAGTTTTCTGATACCTGATGTTTTTAAAAGGAACATGTATCTCATATTGGTCTTTTCCCCCTTCCTACAGTTTTACCGACTACTGATACTTATTCTTAATGTTTAATAGAATACTAGATATAAAAGCCAATTATTTTTGGGAAATGTTATAAAATAATGGTCTCTTAAGAATTCTCAAACTAAATGGAAAGTTTCCTATATTAGGAATGTTATATAAATTTAACTTTGGAACAGATAATACACTGATAATAAGTGATTTTGTTTTTAGAAAAATGATATTAGATGAACAAAGAGCTCAAAAAGGAAGGATTGCAGTAAATGATCATTAAATTTATATTTAAATTAGCAGGAAATTTCTTGAAAATGTTCTATTTTCAATCAGATGCAAGAACTTTAAGTTGGAAATTCAGTGTAAACTGTGCATTTTTTTTAAAGCATTATCAACAAATTGGAAGAACATGAGGAATTTTTTCCAGCATTTCAGTCATTTACTAATGATCTACTTGAAATCTTAGGTAAGATCTCTGTTGGTGGTGGTTGAATTTCCAGTCTTAAGATGTCAGTAGGTTTGAGGGAAGAGTGTTCTTAGTCACTGGATTAGTGTTTTTACCTAGAGTGTTTGGTTGAAAGTGTCTGGAAACCACTAACAGTTCTGGAAACACTCTCCTAACTTGCAGTTAGAGTTGGTTGGGATTAGTCTACAGAACAGAGAAGCACATAGCCTTTAAGGAGCTAGGGGCTGCCTTTGTTTTGGGACCTTAAAATGAGAAATGGCATTACTCTGGCTAGGTCCAGTTTTAACCCTGACCCTGTCATTGCCTAATGAGAAATCTTGGTAGAATTTATGATCTTGGAAGGTGTTTTTTTTTTTTTCTTCCTTCTTTTTTTAAGATAGTTCCTACCTACTGTTTTTTTTAAGTATACAAATTAAATTTCCTTTTCAGGTGATAAGAAATGTAAAGTAAACATCTGTAGACAGGAAGAGATAAATTTATAAATCTGTAGAAGGGAAGAGATACATTTATACTCTTGGTCAGATTGAGGGCTTTGTTAGTATTAATATCTCTTAAAGGGAAAAATGTAATTTGCTTAGAATCATAGGCAAAATAGATACCTAAGCCTCCTGTTTTAAGTGTGATTAAATATGGCTGTAAAAATAATTTATCTTACTATTAAGAACTCTTTTTAAAGTTTAAAGTGATTTATTCACTAATGAAAATGTTTTTCTATATAGCTCATTTGAAAGATGTTTTTTTTTAAAGAATGGCTCCTTGACACAGAAATATAAATTAGAGGAGGAAATGAGGTATAGTAGAAGATAAAGAAATGAGTAAATTAAAATTTGGAAAGAAGATGAATAAATGAAAGAAGTATCTGACTGGAGTATTTAGCCAAGTAAACATAAAGGGAGGTTTGTGGCCAGTTTTATGTAGTCTGTGAAAGCAAGGGAGACAGTGGGTAAGCATGCTTCAGAGATGCTGATATGTTTGAAAAGATCATAGCAGAGGAAAATGTAATTTGAAAGTTAAGATGAGACATGAAATTGTAGAAATATGTTGCATCATATCCTAAAGAGCCTTGTTTCGTAGAATAATATGATTTTAGTTGCTTTGGGGTAGCAATTAACTTAAACAGTAAGGTTCTCATCATTAATAGATATTTTAATAGATGTGCTAGTAACACTTATTTCAGAATTCTTCTGTAGAAACTTCCTCTCAGATATTATGATACTCAGCATGGTTCATGTGGGATCATTTGGTTCAAGAAGCCAAGTCATCCTGCAGATGAACTCCATATTTTGGTCACAGTTGAAATTCTGGAGTTAAATATTATATTTAACAAGGGAAAAGTTAAATCTGTTTTGGCAAACATGACTATTTTTGTTACTAACAGATGTCATATTAAGCATCTATAACTACAGAGTGGTGTACTGAATACCAGATAGGGGGAAGGTCTTTCTTTTTCTCATGTGAGTGGTGTGATTAGCTGAGAAAATTCTCATATCAGCCAAGATCCTTTTCTGTGAGGTTCATTTATAAGGGAGATTTCTCATTTAGTGAGAAAAAAGGTGTGATTTCAGAATTGGGGTCAGGTTATAACTTGATCTTGTACCTTACCACGATGTAAGGTGTGAACCACATTCTCTGTCATAGATTTGTGTATTCTTTTTCCTTTCCCATTTCTTGATGCTGTATTTATAAGTGGATCCAGACAAGTATTCTGACTCAATATGTAAATATGTAAACATCGTGGGTCATGTGTTTAGGCTCAAGGAAGAACAACCAAAATCCAGCTAAACATGGATGGAGAGAGCTATAATCCAAGGAAGCATGTTTTGAGTTTATGAATAGTGGCCTAACTGTTTTATTTCAGAATAATCTAGAAAAAAGTGGTGAGAATCTAGAGAACTTGCCACTGGGGCTTACCTTAAGTACAGCTGAAATCTAGATAATGAGAGAAAGGACCTTGCCTCCTCAGTGGCCAGGAGTAAATTCTGAGTTAGACTGGTTGGAAGAAGATAGTCTTAGGAAGAGAAATCAAATTCAGAAAGAACCTGGGAGAGAAGAACCTGAACTGGTTTATCTGGTAAGCTGGACCAGGCTAAGCTCTATGATACATTGCACCTGAGATTTGTACTTTGCGAAGCCTCACAGCTTTTATTAGGTAGATATGTTTCATCCTAAAAGGTAGACCTAAGAATGATCCTACTATTGAGAAATCTTTCCAAGAGAATTAAGGGTAGGACTATGTTCCATGAGAAGAAATCTCTGAGTCCTCAGATGGGGACCCATGAAAGAGACAGCCTCTACCTGGGATTTCACTGTGTAGCCTCACCCATGTAATTACAGAGATTTAAAGAGACAATAATATAATGTCATAAATGTGGCCAGTAGGATCTGTTAATAAGAGCATACTGCTCATGAGATTAAAATCAGAGTCAGAGGATGCTTGTAGGTGGGTGGTAGCTGTACAAATAGATGCCTTGTGAAACGTGTGTGAATCAGTGGTACTCTTGCCACCACTGTTGGAGGAGTTTCCTGTACATAAGCACTAGTGTTGTTGCCTTTGTGTTTGAGGTTTGCCTTTGCATAGAGATTCTCATTTCATCTGAGCCTATCACTAGATAAAGCTACTCTTTTATTATTCTTGTTTCTCTGTTACAGAAATTGATGACTTGGATGCCATTGTACCTGCAGTAAAGAAATTAAAAGTACTTTCTTACTGAAAACAAATCAAACCATTTTTACTGTGTAAATTGCATTCTTGACATTCTAAGTATTTTGTAGGATTGATCTTACTTTGAGACAAGGGTTATAAAAATGTATTTACTCTCAGAATTCATCCCTTTCTTAGAATTGGGTCCTTCTCCATCCATATAATTTTTTATTAACTTTGAGATTCTTATATAGAAAACAGTTGCTAAGTTAAAGTAGTTAGTTAACTTTAGATCCTTTAATCATTTCTTAAGCAATTCTTGAGTGCTTAAAATTTAAGATTGTTTTAAAGTATAGCGTGTGAGTAAAAGAGAAACTCAGGGACAGCGATTGCAAGTAGTAGAAAGGTTATATTTAAGTTCAGGGTTTAGTGACCTTTTTGGTTCTGGCAACAAGGAATGCCAATGGCTCTCTTCAGTCCAGCCAGTAGGAAGCTATTGCTTTCCTGGCAAGGAAATGGCACATTCTATTATATCCCTCATGGCACTTGCCCTTTCAAAGCAGGAGGAAGAAAAGGAAGAAGGAAAAAATGTTTTATCATTATTTTAGGGTAGGAAATGAATTATGAGGTAAAATAGATGAGTAGATAGATAGTAGATAGTCTCTTTTTTATAAAAAAAGGGTCTTCTTTGCAATCTTGATGTAATGTACTTTTTATAAGGGCATGAGATCTTAAATAAAATTTTTGTAAAGAATTTCCAAACAGAAGTGTCCTCAGTGACTTATTTGTATTACTCACAAATAATGAGTCATAGTCACTTACTAGGCTGAGCCTTCCTTGGGCAACTGGTTCATACTTGCTGCGTTTTACATAAGAGTACTTTTCTTGCTGCCTTCTACTTGTTCTCTATTCTCAATATTCAGTCTGATTTTCTTAAGGGACCAGTGTTCTGCCTCACATCTATGAGTACAAGCCACTTTGGGTTACCACCACTCCCCCTACCCCGTTTATAAGTAGCAGGCCCAGGAAGACTTCTCAGTTATTCTTGTTTGTTGTCATGTAGAACACTGTAGGGTTTCCAGGAAGCAGTGTGGTGGAATGGAGAGAGTATATGTCAGTAGATAAGCATCCAGATCCTTGGTGTTGTGACCTTAGGGATTAGATATAAAATAATGTCTTTAGTTCTTTCTAGATTTAAAATTCTTTGTTAGCCTGCAATTACATTTCTAATCACTAGACCACAATTTGTGAAAGAACCTGTGTCTTTGAGGGGTGTGTAGAAGAAGTATTTGGATATTCAATAATGTAAATACTCTTGAGTTGATTTGATTACTCTGAGAAGTTGCTATGAGACAGAAATTTTAACAATATTGGAAAGGAAGGAATGTAATTTAAAAATTATGTTAATCTAAATTTTGTCAGCTAGTTTGAGAGTCTGTGGTTAACATTTAGTTTAAAACAAAGGTTTTCAAACTCTTCCTCAGAGGCCTAGGAGTTTTTTGGAGGGCCACTGAGAGAGACAGTGCCACTAGAAGGAACACCCTTAGGCCCTCTCTATTGGGTCTACTTTTATCCAGTTTTAATTATTTAAAATATAAGTAAAGAACTACAATTATCGTTTAGCTCTTTTTTTTTTTTTACAATTTTATTGATGTATAATTGACATAATATGAACAATACATATTTAAAGTGTACAATTTGACAAGTTCTGATATATATGCACACACCTGTGAAACCATCACCACAATCAAAATAATAAGTATACCCATCACTCCAAAAGTTATCTCTTTGCTCATCTCCTCCCATCTCTAGGCATCAACTGATCTGTTTTTCATCACTATAAGCTAGTTTGCATTTTGTGGGATTTTATCTAAATGGAATCATACAATATGTCCTCTTTTTTGTTTGGCCTCTGTCACTTAGCATAATTTGATATTTTTTTGCATGTTGTTGCATTTATTAACAGTTCATTCCTTTTTATTGCTGTGTAATATTCCATTGTATGAATATACCACAATTTATCTATTTTCCTGTTGATGGAAATTTGGTTTATTTCCAGTTTTTGACTACTACAAATAAAACTGCTATGAACATTTATATTCAGGTCTTTGTAGGGACATATGCCTGTTATCCAGTGTCTTGAAAACTGTTTTTTCATGTATTTTGCCTGATTTTTGTTTTGTTTTTAGTTTTGGTTAGTATAGGCAGACGGGTAAATTAGATTTCTGTTAACTCTGTCCTGGTTAAAAGTGGAAGTTTAAGTCTGAAAATATGTAGGATTTCTTAGGTTTTTATAATTTTTTTCTAATTTTACTGCATTGTAGTCAGCAAATGTGGTCTTTTAGGTATTGAATCTTTGGAATTTGTTGAGACTTTTGTGGCTTTCTATGTGATGAAGTCAACATGTTCCACACGTGCTTTAAAAAAAGTCTAATCTCTATCTGATATATAATGCTATTATGTGGTTTAAATCTGCTTCATTTATATCAAATTTTTTGTCTGCCTGATTTGTTAGTGTATGAGAGATACTGAAATTTCTCTGTGTGTTTGTCAAATTTTGTTTTATATGTTTCGAGCCTATTTTATAAGTATTCATAGTTGGTAGTATCCTCTTGATTAATATCTCTATTGCTACTCATGCTTGTTCCCTTGAATGCAATTTTGTCCTTTCTTTTTCCTTTTTTTTCTTTTTCATTTATTTCACTAATCTTTTTTATTGTAAAATATAACACATACTAGGGGCCAGCCCAGTGACGTAGTGGTTAAGTTCATATGCTCCGCTTCAGCGGCCTGGGGTCTCGCAGGTTCAGATCCTGGGTGTGGACAGACGCACCGCTCGTCAAGCCATGCTGTGGCGGCGTCCCATATAAAGTAGAGGAAGATGGGCACGGATGTTAGCCCAGGGCCAGTCTTCCTCAGAAAAAAAAAAGAGGAGGATTGGCAACGGATGTTAGCTCAGGGCTTCCTCACACACACACAAAATAACACATACTAAAATGGTATAAACCATAAATGTCGAGTGTAATGAATGCTTATAAAGTGAACACCCATGCAACAACCGGAAAATAGAACATCACCAGCACTCCAAAAGGCCTCTCCCACCCATCATAGGTTCTTTAGGTTAGTTGACTTATGTTAATCCCTTCCTTGTTTTTTTTTAAATTGTTTTGTCACTTTTGTATGTATGCCTAAACCAAGATAGTTGAGTTTTGCCTGTTTTGGAACTTTATAAAAATGGAATCATATTATACGTTCTTTTTTAATGTTTTTTCTTTTGTTCAATATTATGTTTATATTGTTCATCCATGTTGTGTGTAGGTCCAAGTCACTTGTTTTCATTGCTGTCTAGTATTCCTCTATGAATATTCCACAATTCATTTATCTGTTCCACTGGGGATTGACATTTGGGTTGTTTCTAGTTCTTGGCTATTGTGAACTGCTGCTATGAACATTCTTGTCTATGCATCCTTGCACACTTGTGTGCACATTTTCTAGAATCAATATCCAAGAAGTAAATTGCTGAGTCCTAGGGGAAAACACTTCTGTATACAGCCACAGACTCTGTGTACTGTACAACTGGAGGTAGTACCATTTCTATAGATAACGATGTAAATGGAGCCTCTGGGGTTGTACAGCGTGGCGACTTTAATAGGGAATGTATATCTTCAACTTTAGAAGCAAATGCCAAACTATTTTCCAAAGTATTTGTACCAATTTATACTCCTTCCTTCAATGTCTGAGAGTTCCCACTTTTCCAATCCTGACCAATTCTTGGTAAGTCACATTTTTTATTTTTTGCCAATGTGGTGTATAGAGCTATTATTGTGGTTTTAATGTTTATTTCCCTGATTGCCAATGAAGTTAAGCATCTCTTCCTTTATTGGCCATTTGTATTTCTTTTTTGAAGTGCTTATGTGTGTCTTTTGTTTATTTTTCTATTGGACTGTCTTTTTCTATTGATTTGTAAGAGTTATTTATGTATTCTGGACATGAACCATTTGACATTATATGTGGTGCAAATATCTTCTTCCATTCTGTATCCTCTTTCCATTTTCCTATAGTTTCCTTTTATGAACTGAAGATCCTAATTTTAATATAGAGATGTATGGTCCTTTCCTTTATAGTTAGTGCTCTCTGTGTCTTATGAAGTCTTTCCCTAGTCACAAGTTGTAAAGTTATTCTCCTATATTATCTTATAGTTGTATAGTTTTGCCTTTCACATTTCGTCTCACACATCTGGAGTTGTTTGATTTTTTTTTTTTTTTTTTTTTTTTGTGGGGAAGACCAGCCCTGAGCTAACATCCATCGCCAATCCTCCCCTTTTTGCTGAGGAAGACTGGCCCTGGGCTAACATCCATGCCCATCTTCCTCTACTTTATATGGGACGCCACCAGGGCATGGCTGACAGGCAGTGCGTCCGCGGGCGCCTGGGATCCAAACTCGCGAACACCGGGCTGCCAAGCGTGAACTAAACCGCTGCGCTACCGGGCGGCCCCTGGAGTTTGATTTTTGAATGTGGGATGAGTAAAGGACCATTTTATTTTTTCCCTCCTGGATACCCAGTGGTCTCAACACTATTGATTGAAAAATCTATCCTTTCACCTCTGCTCACAATGCTACCTCTGTCATAAATTGACTCTGTGTGAATGAGCCCATACTGGGCTCTCTTTTCTATTCTTTTGGTTCAGTTGTCTCTCCTTGCACTAGTACCACACTGTCTTTGTTATTATAACTTTAAAATAAACCTTAGTATCCAGTCAAAGGCTTCTCACCCTTTGTATTTCCATGTACACTGAATCTGCTTATCAAGGTACACACACACAGACACACACTACATATTGGGATTTTTACTGGGCTTTCATTAAACACAAGATCAGTAGGGAAAATTGGTATCTACAATGTTGGGTCTTCCAACCCCAAACATGGCAGAGCTTTCCATTTGGTTAGGTTTACTTTAACATTTCTTAATAAAGTTTTATAATTTTCCCATAGGGATTGTTGTTAGATGTACAGTCATGCATCACATAATGATGTTTCAGTCAGTGACAGTCCACATATATGACGGTAGTCCCATAAGATTAGTACCATATAGCCTAGGTGTCTGGTAGGCTATACCATCTAGGTTTGTGTAAGTACACTCTATGATGTTCACACAACAACAAAATCGCCTAACAACACGTCTCAGAACGTATCCCTGTCATTAAGCAACACATGACTGTATTCATAGTATTTGATCCTTTATACATTTATAAATTATCTTTTTAAAATTTCATTTTCTAACTGTTGCAGGAACAAAAGAACTACAATTTGTTTTTTAATATTTACTTTGTATCCAACAACCTTGCTAAAAACTCTGATTAATTCTAGCAATTTATCTTTAGATTATTTTGTATTTTTATGGTTATGATCATATCATCTACACATAACAGTTTTGGTCAGATATACCTGTTTTTTCTTGCCTTACCACACAGGGCACAAATACGGTGCTGAGTAGAAGTGGTGATAGGAAGCAGCCCTTTCTTGTTCCTAATTTCAAAAGGAAATCTTTTAATGTTTCACCATTAAATATGATGTTTGCTACCATTACTATAAAAAGAAATTTAAGCTATCCTGGGGTATATCTTTTTCATCTTTTATTTTCAACACTTCTTTGTGTTTGAAGTGGACCTCTTGTAAACAGCAAAAAGCTGTACTTTTTATTTTAATGAAATTTGACATTCTAGGTTTTAATAGTGGGTTTATTGTGCTTACAAATATATTTAGAGGTCTTTTGACCATCTTCTTTTGTATTTTCTATTTATCACATTTTTCTATGCTTTTTTTTTTTTTTTTTTTGGTGGGGAGTTGACTTTTCTTAATATTACCTTTTCTTCTCCACTACTGATTTGGAAGTTTATATTTCAGCTGTATTGTTACTCTAATTTAGTAATTATCTTAAAATTTTTAATATATACTTCGTCAGTCAAGGTCTAGTCAGGAGACAGAAACCACATTTCACAGGTAGCCAAACAGGAAAACTCTAAAACAAGATGTGCTAACTAGTAAGAGGTAGTTGACTACTTTAAAAGGGGATAAAAGAGGAGTCTAAAGGGTACATAGTAGCAACTTCAGAAAGCAGATAACTACCCCCAGGGAATAAAGGAGAGTGAACAAGAGGGAACTTAGAAATTTAGAAGAGCGCCTTCCCACCAGGCTGAGATTGAAACCTTTGAGGAGAAATTTGGCTGTTATAGGAACAGGCAACCTCCTGTGACAAAGGAACTTGCCAGAGGGTGCTGGCTGGTGCCAAATCATGAAGGCCATGGTTTTGGTGGCAGAGCCCAAGGGTATGAGCCAAGGGTAAGCTGTGAAGGGTACTTAGGGGACCGAGAACAGCCCCCACATGACAGTCAGCTGGCTGCCATGAAAAACAGCACAAGAGCAGAAGAAAGAAAAGCCCCTTCTTGCTCTGGCCTTGCAGTGTCTCTCCAACGCCCTCTGTTGGGAAAGCCTAACATCAAGCCCCTGGCAAAGAAGCTGAGTCTGTGGTGTCTCCACTGTCAAAGCAGGGCAAAGATGGGAGCCAAGAGGTGATCAACTAGTAACTGACACATAATTATTTATAATTTATTTTAAAAACATAAAACTATCTTTAGTTTCCTAAATAAGGTAAGGACTTGAACACTTTAACTTTACTCCGAACCAGCCTCATGTCCCTTCTTAAATGTCAGTACTAGCATTTTAGTGCCACTGTGTTTTTGAACTCAGTTTTGGTTGCTTACATACTTGTGAAAATTTTTGGTTGCTTACGTACTTGCTTATATTTCTTAAACAATCAAGATTTACTTAGGTTTACTAATGTATTTTATGGATTTCTTTGCTCCCTCTTGTTTCCCACATGGCACGTCTCCTTCATGTTTTACTTTCCTTCTTGCTGAAATACATCTAGTGGCCATTTTTCAGTTTGGTATTCCTATGTGTTGCATATTTTTTAAATTGTTTTTGTTTTATAATTTTTGCCTGTGAGCGTCCCTTTAATGGGGATTATCTCTTGTGGAAGTCCCTGTGCCCTGGATGGGAGTGGCCACCGAAGGGCCAGTTTTGTGGTTGCCTTTGTCAGGGCTTCTCACGGTTCCAGGTTCTAAACCAGTTTTCACATTGATATCAAGGTTTGGGGGTTTCTGCACCAAGTCAATTGTGTGTAACTTCAGACCCTGTGCTCCTTAGGCAGATTAGCTGGTTTGTTTCCACCCCCTGCTGACAACCAATTCCTTGTCCCCATTGGCAGCCAACATGTTTTCTGATGACACAAAGCTTCTCAGGCTCCTTGTCCCTCACACAGTAGCCTTGTGACCTGTCTGGTGTATGCTAGAGTTCTGGTTCCCTTCAACACTTGAACTCCCCTTTTACTCTTACACGTTGCTTTAGAGTTCCCCTTTGGGCCATCGCCAGGAGCTTTACCTGTGTTACTTTTTAATTAACCATGTTTAAAATAACTGTTGTTCATGGTTTAACTAGGTTTTCTATGTGTTTGGAAGAGGAAGGATAGGTTTTCACTTGTCTGCTTTGCTGTCTTGATCGGTAGTTGTTTTCTGTTTGCCAATATTCAGGATGTGATGCCTTCCCTTACACTTCTCTGTGCTTTACCATCTTCAAGGCACTTGTCTATTTAGTGAACATTACAATGCCGTTGTCAGGCAGACAGGACAGGCATCAGCTGCCCTATTTTTGTCATTCAGAATAAAAATCTCAGCAGAACAAATTTTATTACACATCTACCAGGTACTTAGCATATGCTGTCTTGGATGATGTGGGTGAAAATCAATTCAAGTAGCTCATAGTTCACTTGGAGAGTAAATAAACATTAAATGCCAAACACCATACAAGTAATTGCTTAGCATGTGACCCTAGTAGATACCTGATAAACCTTTTTTAAAATTAAATGTTACAAGGCTGGGAATTGTTAAAATGAAAAATGCATAGTATTGACAGTAAATGCTACAGGTGGTGGGGAGCGGCCATTTCAGTGTGGACTGGCTTAATGGAGGAGGTGGTTTAAAATAGGCCTTTAAGAGGCTAGTAGGATTTGAGTAGGCAGGATATAACGTTTGGGCTATTCTGGAATAGAGCATCTGCACATGAATAAAATAGCAAAAAACTGGAGACCAAATTATGTTAGGTCTAAAAAACAAATTGGGGAGTGGGTTTTAATCTTGCAGAAAACAGGAAATCATAGATAGTTTATAAGTGAGAGTAACATGACAAAAATTTTAAGATGTTACCATTTTTCAGAAATGTGGCAGTCAAGGCTGTGGTGGGGACAGGAGACTGATGGCAGGGGGTGTTGCTTGAGTGGAAAAAGAAGATGTGACCTCAACAACAGCTCTAGGAACATCAGCGAGGACAAGAATATTTGGTTTTATAAAGTTTGAAATGCAAAGGAGGCACCTGTTTAAATATACAATTTACATATTTTGCTTTTAACATGTTATTAGGGTGAACCAGCCATCTCTTAGAGAAGTGAAGTGGAGAATTCCCAGACCTGTCTGAGAGAATCAGAAAGCCCCTTTCCTCTCTGGCACTGGCACTCTGCAGCAGTCTGCAGCGCTTTGCTATGGGAGTGCAGACGTGGCCCTGGTTTTGGAACTTGGCTTGCATTTTCCTGTGGAAATCATGCCACATGCTGGAGTTTGGTCCCAGGCCATCCCACACTGGAGATTTTAACTCAAGGATTTAGGTGTATCACTGTAACATTGTTGCCATCAGAAAAGTAGATTTTAGTCCCAAATTAGATACAGGAACAGATCTCCAGGCAGAGAAGTACCAGAGGTGGCAGCCAGAAGGGCTTAGGTAGGGTCAGCTCTTGGCACTTTTGGTGTGGGTCAATTTTTATTCTCATAAAAGAAGCTTCCTCCCTCGGTCAGTTACTGCCCAGGAATACTGGTAGCTGCTCCAGGAACAGACCTCCCTCACCCTCTATGTCTGAGACAGGATGCTTTGATGCACAGATTCAGGCAAGTCCCAAGTCAGATGGTCTGTAATTACCTACCAAAAGTGAAAAGTCAGCACTGAGGTTTTGAAAATTTATTAGGCATGAATACCGCATTTCTTTCTGGATTTGAACGATTAAATCCAACCGAGAGAGTAGTTCTTGCTTCTACATATGTTTACTTCTTCCTCATACTATCCAGTCATGCAGTTTAATCTCACACGGGTATGTATGTATATATTTTCAAATGGCTGTTCTGATTTAAATTACAAAATATACATATATACAACGTTTTAGTATAAAGGTGATAGTGATGCTCATCATCAACTTCTGGGATGTCCATCTGGAGTCAGCTCATACCTGTAAGACAGTTGGGGTTGGACCTGTGTTAGTATTGAGAGTGTGTTGTGGCAGCATCAGGACAAGCAGCCTAGTATAGCCTGCCTGGGCCTCTCTGGGACCAAGAGTACCCATCTCTCTGTAAGCTGGCCAGCCAGGGTTAAGGCTAGAGTTTACAGAGGTCCTTTAGATGAGTGAGATCTGCAGGCAGTAAAGCCTTAAGTAAAGGTGATAATCTGTCTCCCTCCTTGATAACCAAAGGAGCTGAAATGTACTGAAAGGGGAAGAACCTTGGAGAGAGAATATGGGCAACCATCTGAGACAATGTCTTGAGTAGCAGATTAACATGATAAAATGAAGGCACTCACTTACCATTGTGAGAAGCCCTTAATCAGATCTTCTTTCGATAAGTCAATCAGTACCTAAACAATCACAAATAATCAGTTCCCTTCCAAAAAACTGCATTAAATGGAAACATATTGGGATAAATGGAATTGATCACAAAAATGGCCTCCTTGGGTTTTGGAGTTTTGAGCAGGGGCTTTTTTTCCTTTGATTTTCAACATGGAACCTCTCCAGAAGGACAGTACAGACACTCACTTCAGTGTCCTGGGAAAAGGGGAATTGCTGTTTGGAGTTAAACCTCAGCAACTTATTTATGAATGGTATAGAAAGAGAAAACAACTTGCCTTTACTCATTAACTAATTTGTAATTTTAAGCAAGATACCGTAGTTGTCTCAACTGTAAAAATGGGGATAATATCAGCTACTTCATAGAAGTAAGCTTTAAAAAGATGAGTGTAAGAAGGTGTTTATTAAAATACAAATGCAAAGTGTTATACAAATAGCAATCTTGTTTTGTGTCTCCTTGGCATCTTCCTGAGGATTATATTTCCTCTACTTCTACTTTAAGTAAAATCCCATCACCACAAACATCTTGACATGATGAGATCCAAACTTCACACAATGCTGTATTTATCAGAACAATACTTAATACTATAGATGTTCAAATACTTGTGCAATGATGAACTTGGATAGATTCTCAAGTTTGTTAAAATAGGGTTTATCATATTAATTTATACATCTATATTTTTTAGTTTCAAGAATATTTTTTAAAAAACAAACACACACAACAAAAAACCTCCCAATGATACTATATCCTCCTTGAAGTCAGTTCTGGTAATAGCCAGATCATCCCATCAGAATTTCTGCAAGGGCTCGTTCCACCAGTGAACCCCAGTCAGAGTACGAGGAGCCCCTCTTGTACTTACTTTTCCTAGCTCCTTCCTTCTGTGTGAGCCAAGTGGCCTACTGTTCTTCACTGCGACATCTAGTGACCTCTTCTTTACTTGTTCCAGGGGAACAAAAAATTCAAATCTTTAAGAAGCAAAAAGTCAGGAAATGAGATTTATCAATTTTAATCATTTTTGTTGAAAATCTAAAGTGTTTCATCCATTTTCCTACTTTTAAAACAGAAGACATAGACCACTGAGAGGAGCATCTAGGACAGTATTGGGTCAGCACATCATTATTACAGAGAATCACTGTCCTGTGTTATTTACAAACCCTGGAAGTATCAAGAGGCTGTCTGCCTCTCTGAGAAGTGCCTCAGACTGCTGTGCTTTGGGGCTTGCTTCTTACTTTCACTGACTCTACCCTGGCCGCTGCTCTTTTGTCTACCCCTTCTCACGCTGAACAGTGCCTTCTCAGAGGACAACCTCAACCCCTTTTAAATTGTTAATTCTGACCAGCTAAGGGCCAGGATGCTGAACAGTTAGGTTTGTTGGAGTTGCATGGAAAATAGTGACCTCTTCCCTCTTCTGCTTATGGAGTAAGGCAGAGGAATCTTAGTGTCAGGCTTTGTCATGTACTCACAAGAGGCCTCCGGACTCCTTACTTCCAGGTCTTGGGTTTTTTTAAATCATTTTATTTTTTATTGAGGTATAAGTGACATAACATTATATTAGTTTCAGTTGTACAACATAATGACTTGATATTTGTGCATATTGCAAAATGATCACCACAATAAGTCCAGTTAACATCTGTCATCATACATAGTTAGAAAATTATTTTCTTGTGATGAGAACTTTCAAGATCCACTCTCCTAGCTACTTTCAAATATGTAATATAGTATTATTAACTATAGTCACCATGCTGTACATTACATCCCCATGACTTACTCATTTTATAAGTGGAAATTTGTACCTTTTGACCCCCTTTGCCCATTTCGACCACCCCCCACTCCCCGCATCAGGCAACTACCAGTGTATTCTCTGTATTCATGAGCTTGGTTTTTGTTTTTAGATTCCAAATACAAATGAGATCATACGGTAATTATCTTTTTCTGTCTTATTTCACTTAGCATAATGCCCTCAAGGTCCATCCATGTTTCACAAATGGCAAGATTTCATTTTTTATGTCTGAATAGTATTCCATTGTATATATACAGTCACACATCGCTTAATGATGGGAATACATTCTGAGAAATGTGTCATTAGGCAATTTCCTAGTTGTGTGAACATCATAGAGTGTACTTACACAAACCTAGATGGTATAGCCTTTACGCCTAGGTTATATTATAATCTTATGGGACCAGCACTGTATATACAGTTCATTGGTGACTGAAATGTCATTATGTGGTGCATGACTGGACCACATTTTCTTTATCCATTCATCCATCAATGGACATTTGGGTTGTTTCCATGTCTTGGCTATTGTAAATAATGCTGCAGTGAACCTGGGGGTGCATATATCTTTTCAAATTAATGTTTTCATTTTCTTCAGATAAATACCCAGAAGTGGAATTGGTGGATCATATGGTAGTTCTACTTTTAGTTTTTTTGAGGAATCTCCATACTGTTTTCTATAGTGGCTGCACCAGTTCACATTCCCACCAACAGTGCACAAGGGTTCCCTTTTTCCACATCCTCACCAACACTTGTTATTGCTTGTCTTTTTGATAATGACCATTCTAATATGTGTGAGGTGATATCTCACTGTGGTTTTGATTTGCATTTCCCTGATGATTAGTGATGTTGAGCACCTTTTCATGTACCTGTTGGCCATATGTATGTCTTCTCTGGAAAATGTCTATTCAGATACTCTGCTCATTTTTTTGCTATTGAGTTGTATGAGTTCTTTATATATTTTAGATATTAACCCCTTATCAGATATATGATTTGCAAATATTTTCTCCCATTCTGTAGGTTGCCTTTTCATTTTGTTGATTGTTTTCTTTGCTGTGCAGAAGCTTTTTAGTTTGATGTAGTCCCACTTGTTTATTTTTGTTTTTGTTGCCGTTGCTTTTGGAGTCAAATTTAAAAATTCAATGCCAATACTGATGTCAAGAAGCTTACCGCCTGTGTTTTCTGCTAGGAGTTTTATGGTTTCAGGTCTTACATTCAAGTCTTTAATCCATTCTGAGTTGATTTTGACATATAGTGTAAGATCATGGTCCAGTTTTCCCAACACCATTTATTAAAGAGGTTGTCCTTTCCCCATTGTATATTCTTGGCTCCTCTGTTGTAAACTAATTGACCGTGTATGTGTGAGTTTATTTCTGGGCTCTCTATTTTGTTCTGTTGATCTTTGTGTCTGTTTTTATGCCAATACTATACTGTTTTGATTACTCTAGCTTTGTAATATAATTTGAAATCAGGGAGCTTGATACCTCCAGCTTTGTTATTCTTTCTCAAGATTGCCTGGGTCTTTTGTGGTTCCATGCAAATTTTAGGATTGTTTGTTCTATTTCTATGAAAAATGCCATTGGAATTTTGATAGGGATTGCATTGAATCTGTAGACTGCTTTGGGTAGTATGGATATTTTTAACAATATTAATTCTTCCAATCCATGAGGATGAAATATCTTTCCATTTATTTGTGTCTTCTTCAATTTCTTTCATTAATTCTATAGTTTTCAATATACAGATCCTTCACCTCCTTGGTTAAATTTATTCCTAGGTATTTTATTCTTTCAGATGCAATTGTAAATGGGATTGTTTTCTTAATTTCTCTTGCTGATAGTTCATTATTAGTGTATAGAAATGCAGCAGATTTTTGTATATGGATTTTCTATCTTGCAACTTTACTGAATTCGTTGATTAGTTGTAACAGTTTTTGGTGGAGCCTTTAGGGTTTTCTGTATATAATATCATGTAATCTGCAAAAATGACAGTTTTACTTCTTCCTTTTCAATTTGGATGCCTTTTATTTTCATTTTCTTCCCTAATTGTTCTGGCTAGGAATTCAAATACTATGTTGAAAAAAGTGGTAAGAGTGGGCATGCTTGTCTTGTTCTTGATCTCACAGGAAAAACGCATAACTTTTCACCATTAAGTATGATATTACCTGTGGGCTTGTCATATATGGCCTTTATTATGTTGAGGTATGTTCCCTCTATACCCACTTTACTGACAGTTTTTATCATAAATGGATGTTGAATTTCATCAAATGCTTTTTCTGCAGCTATGAAGATGATCATATGATTTTTATCCTTCATCTTCCTAAGGTGGTGTATCACACTGATTGCTTTGTGAATGTTGAACTGTCCTTGCATCCCTGGAATAAATTCCACCTGATCATGGTGTATGATCCTTTAATGTATTGTTGAATTCAGTTTACTAATATTTTGTTGAGGATTTTTGCATCTATATTCATCAGGGATATTGGCTTGTGGTGTCCTTGTCTGGTTTTTGTATCAGGGTAATGCTGGCCTTGTAAAATGAGTTTGGAAGTGTTCCTTCCTGTTATTTGGAAGAGTTTGAGAAGGATTGGTATTCATTCTTCTTTGAATGTTTGGTAGGTTTTTGATTACTGACTCAATCTCCTTACTAGTAATTGGTCTGTTCTGATTTTCTGTTTCTTCATGATTCAGTCTTGGTAGGTTGTATGTTTCTAGGAATTTACCCATTTCTTCTAGGTTGTCCAATTTGTTGGTGTATAATTGTTCACGATCCTTTGTATTTCAGTGGTATCAGTTGTAATGTCTCCTCTTTCATTTCTGATTTAAGTCATGTCCCCTTCTTTTCTTGATGAGTCTAACTAAAGGTTTGTCAATTTTGTTTATCTTTTCAAAGAACTAGTTCTCAGTTTCATTGATCTTTTCTGTTGTCTTTTAGTCTCTGTTTCATTTATTTCTGCTCTGATATTTATTTCCCTCCTTTTGCTAACTTTGGGCATCATTTGTTCTTCTTTTTCTAGTTCCTTGTGTAAAGTTAGGTTGTTTATTTGAGATTTTTCTTGTTTATTGAGGTAGGCATTTATTGCTGTGAACTTCCCTCTTAGAACTACTTTTGCTGTATCCTCTAAGTTTTGGTAAGTTTTATTTCCATTTTCATTTGTCTCAAGGTATTTTTTGATTTCTTCTTTGACCCCATTGGTTGTTCAGTAGCATGTTGCTTAATCTTTGCATATTTGTGAATTTTCCAGTTTTCTTCTTGTAACTGATTTCTAGTTTCTTATCATTGTGAGTAGAGAAGATGCTTAATATAATTTCAGTCTTCTTAAATTTATTAAGACTTGTTTTGTGGCCTAACATCTGATCTATCCTAGAGAATGTTCCATGTGCACTTGAGAAGAATGTGTATCCTGTTGCTTTTTGATGGAATGTTCTGTATATATCTGTTAAGTTCATCGGGTCTAATGTATTGTTTAAAGCCAATGTTTCCTCATTGACTTTCTGTCTGGATAATCTATCCATTGATGTAAGTGGGGTATTAAAGTCCTGTACTATTATTGTATTGCCATCTGTTTCTCCCTTTAGGTCTGTTAATATATGCTTTATATTTTTAGGTGCTCCTATGTTAGCTGCATAAATATTTATAAATGTTAGACCCTCTTGTTGGACTGACATCTTTATCATCACGTACTGCACCCTTCTTTGTCTCATATTATAGTCTTTGTTTTAAAGTCTATTTGTCTAAGTATAGCTAACCCAGCTTTCCTTTCATTTCCATTTGCATAGACTATCTTTTTCCATCCCTTCACGTTCAGTATGTGTGTGATGTAAATCTTAGACTTACATTTCACTTACATCTAAAGTGAGTCTCTTGTAGGCAGCATATAGGTGGGTCTTGTTTTTTTAATCCATTCAGCCACTTTGTCTTTTGATTAGAGAATTTAGTCCATTTATGTTTAATTATTGATACATATGTACTTATTACCATTTTGTTAATCGTTTTCTGGCTGTTTTGTAGTTCCCCTCTGTTTCTTTCTTCTTATCTTGCTCTCTTCCTTTGTGGTTTGATGACTTTAATGGTATGCTTTCTTTAGATTCCTTTCTCTTTCTCTTTTGTGTACCTACTATAGGTTTTTGCTTTGTGGTTACCATTAGGCTTACATATAACAACATATAACAGTCTACTTTAAGTTGGTAACAACTTAAGCTTGAACACATTCTAAAGCTCTACAATTTTACCACTCCCTCTGTTTTATGTTTTTGATGTCACATTTTACATCTTTTTATCTTGTGTATGCCTTAACTAATTATTCTAGTTATATATATATATTTTTTTGTGTGTGTGTGAGGAAGACCAGCCCTGAGCTAACATCCGTCGCCAATCCTCCTCTTTCTGCTGAGGAAGACTGGCCCTGGGCTAACATCCGTGCCCATCTTCCTCTACTTTATATGGGACGCCGCCACGGCATGGCTGACAGGCAGTGCGTCGGCGGGCGCCCGGGATCCGAACTCGCGAACCTCGGGCTGCCAAGCGCGGACTAAACCGCTGCGCCACCGGGTGGCCCCTCTAGTTATATTTTTACTAGTTTTGTCTTTTAACCTTCGTACTATCTTTATAAGTGATTAATCCACCACCTTTACTATATATTTACCTTTACCAGTGAGATTTATACTTTCATATGTTTTCTTGGTGCTAATTAGTGCTCTTTCTTTTCAGCCTAAATAAGTCCCTTTAACATTGCTTGTAATGCTGGTTTAGTGGTGATGAACTCCTTTAGCTTGACTTGTTTGGAAAACTCTTTCTCTCTCCTTCAATTCTGAGTGATAACTTTGCTAGGTAGAATATTCTTGGTTGGAATTTTTTTTCTTTCAGCACTTTGGATATATCATGCCACTCCCTTCTGGCCTCCAAGGTTTCTGCTAAAAAATCTGATAGTCTTATCAGGGTTCCCTTATACATAACAAGCTGTTTTTCTCTTGCTGCTTTTAAGATTCTCTCTTTATCTTTAACTTTTGACATTTTAATTATATGTCTTGGTGTATGTCATGTACTCACAAGAGGCCTCTGGACTCCTTACTTTTAGGTTTATTTTTAGGGTGGAGGTTTTCAAGTCTGCCCTCCAGATAATCCAGGCAATTCTGAGAGAGAATTACTAACAGATTAGGTTTGTCACAAATGTCAAACCTCTCCCTCCCATGTTCCCACATAGCAATTTTGACGTCTTTTTATAATTATGTCAGAGCTCTCTTTGAGGGCCAAGTCTTTTACTTGTGTGGCTCCAGAACATAGGATGATGCCTGCCATAAAGTGTTCAATAAGTGTTGAATGAATGAATTCTCTCTCACCCACATCCTTTCTTGATATTGATGAACTCAAAGTGTAGTTCTTGAAGGAACATGTTAGTTCTTAGGCTTGGCCCAACGAGCACTCAGTACAGCTCTTTTAAAATGAGTAGTCATTGACTAAGATAAGAGGAAACCAAAATTATCAAATATATCATCGTCCTAGGCTGGCTAGAAATGTCTTCTCTTAGGATCCTGAAGCAGAAGGAAGCAATGATGAGATTCTGACTTCTATACCTTAAGGTCAACTTGAAATCAAGAATAAAAATACTAAATATAAGACTTGCCACCACAGACCCATTAAAAGCAAGAAATGTGATTACAATGTGTCTACCAGTCTTGTCCCCAAGGACATGGATGGACAAGCCAGGGGAGGGTATCTCTTTCACCTGCCACCTATGCTTTGCTGCAGGAGGTAAGACAGGCCAAAGAGCTTGGAGCTGTGGAGGAAATTTTCGGTCCTTAGGTTCAAGGTATGTTTATTTTTAACTGCTACTTTAAAACAGATTCAAAGAAGACATATTTGACCAGATTCCAATCCTTTTACTGTCAAAGAGGCTTCATTTAGTCCCTATGGGCAAGAAAACTGGGGAGCTGTTTTGCTAAACTGCCCTGGCAATCCTTTTCTCTCACTAATATATAGAAACCTCAAGAAGGCATAGATCATGTTGTCCTGTTCAACCCTAGCCCTTCCCAGCATCTGGCAGGCTGCCAGGCACTCTAGGAAGGCCAACCAGACCACTTACGTCTCATCAAACAGGGGTTCCAGGGTCCTCCGTTTCACTGAGGTCTTCTTACGACTTGCCCACCTCCTTTCTGGCAACAAGTAGACACGGACGTAGGGATCAGCTCCACCGATGGTACAGGGTGTCAGCTTTCTGATTTTGTTTCAAAGACATTAAAGAAAAAAGGCCCCTTGTTTTGAAACACTGAAAATACTCATTTGGAGAAAGCTGTACTAGCCACTCAGCTCTAGATGGCCTTCAGGATAAAAATGCCCCGTGGTCTAGATGACCGAAAAAGCAAAAGACTGCAGAATTTGGAGGACAAAACATCAGATACACGGTTTTGAAAACATGCGTTTTTGTAACGTCTGGAGCAAATACTTTTCATCTAAAGGAAGTTGGAGATTCTCCCTTGAGAAATGTACTGGCTCCCAGCCACCCCAGACAGTTGTGCAGTCGTGTCTGAGCAAAGCCCTTGGCTCTGGAGCTCATGAGCACCATCGAGGACCCTGTCACTCACAGCATGCAGGCCTTCACACCTCACTCCTTTCCCATGTTTTCTCGTCTACCTTAGGGCTGCCCGCCCACCATTGCTCCAAGTGCCCCTGCTCTGGGTTTTGGTCACTTGATGTTCCCAAAGGACCTTTCCTGGCCCCAGCATCCCTTTACCTGCAGCCGTTGATTAGCACACTGAGGCAGCGCCGCAGACACACATAGCGCACTGTGAGCTGAATCTCGCCCAGCCCCCGCTGCCTGAGACCCTCGCCTCTGTAAAGAAAGAGCTTGTCACTTCTCTTGCCATTACATGTATTGGCCTCTCCCCCACCCCCAAGACAGAGGCATGTCCCACTTTGGGAACATAGAGCTAAGTGGGTTAATAAAATAATTCTCAGTAAGTTCCTTTCAGTTGGAAGTCAGCTCCATGCAGCATTCGTGTCTAATTATCCTGCTTCACAGCAGGAAGAGTGTGAACCCTGCAGTGGGAGCTGCCTTTATACCATGATTTCTTGTGGGACCTCAGGTGAGTTATTCGACCTTTATGATAGTAAGTTCTATCTCGTAGGGTTATTGTGTAGATAAAATTAATCACATACAGTCATTGCTTAATGACAGGGATATGTTTTTAGAAATGCATTGTTAGGTAATTCCATCGTTGTGTAAACATCATAGAGTGTACTCACACAAACCTAGATGAAATAGCCTACCACACACCTAGGCTATATGGTGCTAATCTTATGGGACCACTGTCATATGTGTGGTCCATTGTTGACCAAAACATCATTACATGGCACATGCTAAGCCCATAGTAAACACTTAATAAATGGCAGCCATTTATTACATAATTCCACATTCTAAGCTTTCCATATCATCCCAGTAGACTTTAGAATTCAGGAAATATCTCTGCTGTGAGGAACCTTAACAACCAAAGTCTAGTCTTTTACAGTTGGTATGTAGCTAGAGCCACACCAGACTGTTTGGAGTGCAAGTGTGCACGCTCTCTTCTGTCCTCTGTTCTTTCTACCACACCATGCTGCCTCTCATAAGGCCATTTTGTGAAAAACCAGAACTTGCACAGAAAAGGAAGTTCATATCTACTTTTCCATCCAGAGAGGTATTTTTCATGCAGGTGATTTTAGAAAAGATTAAGCAGAGAGGTGCATACTCAATGTTGAGGCTGATATCTGTCAGGTCAAAGCAGGAAGAGGCCAGGGAGTTGAGCGAGGACATGCTGGGAGCCAGCCTCTTGGGCGGCCATGCGAATGGGGAGGCAGGGCATTTCATGGGTCTGGGTGACTTGATGGGCCCTGGAGAGTGGGGGCCTGGGACAGTCAGGAAGATGGTGGCTGAACTCTTCTTCTCCCCCATGGGCTCACAGAACCCTTTGGCACTGTCCTTGCCTTTGGGCTCTGGGCCTGTCTCTTGGGGCATGGACTTGGTGGCAGCAGTGGTGGCACTGGTGGTTGTCGTGGTGCTCTTGGAGGCCTCCTTGTTATCAGAAGCAGGCTCTGGGGGGCGTGGCAGATCTGTAGGGCCCTCTCCCTGGGGTGAGGCTTTGGGGCCCTGGTTGGTGGCCACCTTCTTAATGAACAGAGGGCCTTTCTTTAGGGCTTCATGTCCTGTGTATGGGCTCCCCAGCTCTCGTTCTTCCGCACGCAGGAACTGCAAGCAGATGACAGGGTTGTTAGGGGCTGGGCCCATCACTTCCACTTTCTCCTCCTCTGCTCTCTGGGAAATCGTTCCTTCACCTGTTTTCTGGAAGGAAGAGTTTTCTCAAAACTCAGTTCCTTCCTGACTGCCTAATCCAATAGATTTTCCCCCAGACCATATCTTCCTTAAACTCTCTCAGCCCCTGCCCCCTTCTGACCAATGCTTTTGTCTTTTCCCTTCTTCCTGCCTCACTAGTGGGTCTTCATGAAGACTCAGTCCTGGCCCCCTTCTTTCTCTTTACTTGCACTGGCTGCTGGAGACCTGGCCTACTCTCACAGCATGCACTTTCCCTCTGTGCAGAGGACTCCCAGATCTACACCTTCAGTCTTGCCTTCACCTTATCCTTCACATATATCACCAGCTGCCTTCTGGATATGGTCATTTCCAGCTGTCACCTTATTCACCACTGCTTCCCCTAAAATTTGTTTTCTATCCAGACACACCCCTGGTCTCCTAGCACCTAAATTCAAACCTCAGCAATTGTGTTTCTCCTTCCCCCTTTCCCCTCAGTCATCAATTATCAAGACCCTTCCTAGGGACTTCCATTTCCAGTAATATGGTGGTCAAAATATTCTAAAAACATCTCGTTAGGAATGCTCAATAAAATGAACAAACAGCCTTTTACATGCACAGCCAAATTCACAAGAAAGTAAAAAAAAAAAAGACAGAGAACAGAAAAATAAAGGTTAATCTTTCCTAGGGTCATTTATCAACCTTGGAATCCAAGGGGCTAGGAGAAGAGAAGTCTTGGGTCAATGTGAGGCTGGGAGTAGGACCCATGAAGGCAGGATCTCTTTAGTGAGAAAGTTGTCTAGGATAAACATCCCACCCACTAGCAAAGACTGATAATGAGAAATGTGTCTGTCTCAGCCTGAACTCTGGTTGGGGGGAAATAAAGTCTTTCTTGAGAATATGGCACCTTATAGGCCTGTCTCATATGAATTTTTGGTTCATATTTATATTACCTGTAGGGTCTTGAAACCCAAAGTTAAAAAATTAACACAAAAATGGACTCAGGTTTATAATGCCCCTGAGGTGCTTGGTTGCAGCAAAAGCAGAACCTCTTTGGAAGTGAACAACCTCAATTCAGGTCACAAAAGAACACTGAACATATGTTTGCAACCCAAGTTACCAAATGTAGAAATGAGTAACCATGAAAAAGCATCAACAGATACAGCAAACATCAAAATTTAAATCCCAAGATCTTCAGATAATAGAATTAACAGATATACATCATAAGTATTTTTAAATGATTAAAGATGGAATAGAAACAGGAGAAGATAATAAAGCACAATGAAAAAAGACAAGGTGGATTTGGAAAAGATAAAATTAGAAATGAAAAACAGCCTTTGAAATAAAAACTATGAACAGGTTAAACAGCAGACTAGGCATAGCCAAAGAAAGAATTAGTGGTCTGGAAGACAGATCTGAGGAAATTGGAATGTAGCCCCAAGAGATAAAGAGATGGAAAATATGAAGGTGAAGTCAGGTCAAGAAGAAGCTAGGAGATGATGAGAAGGTCCGGCATAGAAGGGATTCTAAAAGGAAGGAGTAAAAGAATGGGAGAGACAATATTTGAAGAGAGAGTGGCTGACAATATTCCAGAATTAATGAGAAATATGGATCCATCTCCTAGCTTCTTCCCCACACAGAGCAGATACTTAAAGCGGGGCAATCCACCTTGCTCTATACCTACCCTGGGGGACAAGGGGAGAGATTTACCCGAAGCACCAGCCTCATGGAGATGAGGCTTTCCAGGCCTGAGTGGTCCAGCTGAAAGCGTTGCTCGAGGGTAAGGTCTGCACAGGGGAGAATCTCACACAGGGGGACCTCCAGCACTCCCAGAGCACACTCCTGGTCATCATCAAGCACCTGCGCAGTGGGCCAGTCACAAAACAAGAGGATAACTGAGCCCCACCCTCACCACCACTCTCTGGGCCCCAACCAATTCTGAGTTCACTTCAGTCAGTATGTACTGTGCTTCTATTGGCCGCTGGTCCTGTCCTGAAAACTGGGAATGGCACCAGTTTATAGATGGCACCAGATCATAGAGTTATGATCTGTATGAGGCAAATCTGTCAAATGCCCAGGGCGAGGGGGGCTTTAGGGACTGATGAGCTCTGCTGCTCCATGATGGGACATCCAGACAGGGCCGAGGGCCCCAAGATCCCAGTTCTACCACTTGTTGGTCGTGAGATCTCAGACAAGCCATTGTTTGAGCCTGTTTGCTCATGTGTAAGATAAAGAAGTTATCTATCACAGCTCTTTTGTGAAGATTAAATATCTTCTTTTTAAAAGTGCATCATCGGGGGCTGCCCGGTGGCGCAGCGGTTTAGTTCGCGCTTGGCAGCCCGGGGTTCGCGAGTTCGGATCCCAGGCGCCCGCCGATGCACTGCCTGTCAGCCACGCTGTGGCGGCGTCCCATATAAAGTGGAGGAAGATGGGCACGGATGTTAGCCCAGGGCCAGTCTTCCTCAGCAAAAAGGGGAGGATTGGCGACAGATGTTAGCTCAGGGCTGGTCTTCCCCACAAAAAAATAAAAAAATAAAAGTGCATCATCATTAATGTCCTCGGCAGATTTCCAACACAGGCCACTCTGGGTGCTGTGTAACAGCTGGGAAGACTCTTCTGCAGGGAGAGCCAAGGGACTTGAGGGTTCGTCGTCGTACAGCCTCTCACACGTGACCTTGGGCACAAGCCTCATGGAGATGCGGGGCCTCAGGATCCACAGGGATCCGACTTTCCTGCCAGGGGAACCTGCGCAAGGTGCACTTCGCGCTCCCCACCATCTCAGCTTAGACACCTCTTAGCTCCGTTCCAAGAGCCCAACTTTAAGCAAACCTTCAGATGCAGCTGCTCAGCTGCCACATTATGCACAAAGAAGGAGAACACCTGGCTCCATACAGGATCCTTGCTGCGGGGACAGGTCTGGGGACAGAAGAGAGAGAGATCATTGAAGGGTCAGGTTGGGCAGAGTAGGATACGGGCACCCTCTGCTCTCTGACCAGCTGGTACCCTGGGAGCCTTCTCTCTGTCTGCCCAGGTGCGCTACAGCTTGTGGGAAGCACTAGAGCAGAGTCTCCAGACTCAAAGGCAAGGGGAGCTTTGCCAGGAAGCTTTACAGGGGCTGAAAGTCATGGAAGCATTAGAGCTTGCTTCCAGGGGAGGGGAGCCAACAGGATTTCTGCTGCTGGACTGAGAAACTTGGTGGGTGGTGGAAAGGACACAGGCTTGGAGCCATGTCTAGACTTGAACCCTAGTTCTGCTGCTTTCCAGCAGGTGCCTCCAGGCAAGTCACTGACTTGACCTGCAGATTCTTGAACTATAAAACTGTTTTGCCTACTAGGCCTTCAGTGTAAAGCGAATTCCTTCTCTTTTGCTTCTCTCCCTGAAAAGGGTGGGGGCCCCCATTTCCTTATTCCATGGCCACTCACCACACTGTCTTACCTTGCTCATGTGTGTCTTCTTGCCTACAGACAGCTTGACATAGGAAGAAGGGTCTCTGCTGACTTTATTCTATGAGGGGGCAAATCCACACAGTGAAGGTGGCACCATCAGTGTCAGCTTGAGACACCACCCTCCCACCCCTTATCCCACCCCCCAACCCCCAGGAGCATCACTGTGACCTGGGGCCAGCCAATTGCTTCCCTTTGAGAGATAGCTACCCGGGTGCTCCCAGGGCCCCTGGGGTTCCATCACTATGTAAGCATCAGGACAGGGCTGACCCCAGGGGGAGGCTCCAACTTAAAGACAGGAGGTGGAGCAGAGCCGGGCCTAGCTGGTTACAGGCTCTTGTTTCTTGGAACTATGGAGACAGACAGGGTAGAGTCAAGTTCTGGCTCTTCCCTTAGCTATGTGATCCAGGCACTTAACCTTCTGGGTCCTGTTTGTAAAACGGCGGTAGAAACAGACACACAATCATCATGGGACTCGGACTTAACGAATATGGGATGAGTTGTCAAGTCCAGTGCCTGGCACACAGTAGCCTCAATGAATAGCAGCGCTTGACATCCCCAGGCTGTGTGCACACAGCTTGTCACCCAGAAGATGTGCGGCTGTGGTGACTCTGGGGAAAAGGAGCCAGGACTTGCTCTTATGCAAGTGTTCAGCCACACACACCTTGGCAAATCTGGAGAGTTTTTTGGCTCGATATTCACCGTTCCGGTAGTCAAAAGGGTTTCTCTACAGCACAAGAAGAATAGGGTAAATGTGCAGCACAACATTTGTAAAGGGACATTTGAAAGGGATAGGCACAAGGCAGGGTGTGTGTGTGGCACTCTGGCCATGTCAACACTCACCGGCAGGTTGCAGGCACTCTCCAAGAAGACCACGAGGATGGCAGTGGAAAGGCCACCATGGTCCTACAAGCGGACACAGACCCTTACCAGGTGCCTCAGCAGCAGGAGACACATTGGTTTTGGAGAAGCTTATTCGCGGCAGAAGAAAGCCAGGCAGCCCTTGCACTCCAGACTAGCCATAAGATCCCTCACCACCTAGCTTTTTTGTTGAGGCTGAGAATACAACTGCAGCGTGACAGATTCAAGTCAGACACAAGGGTGGATTTTCCCTGTGAACTGGGCTGCAGGCACTAACAGCTTTGAAGGACCCATCTTTTCTGAAGATGGCTGAGATGCTCAGAGGCAATCTGCTGAGAGAGATCAGAAGCTGCCCTGTTTGGAGACAAGGTCTCAGGGACATGTCCTCCAGAAGGTGGGGCTGGCTGGAGGACTCTGTGAGCAAGATCTGGGGCTTCATCTCCCTCCACCTGCACAGCCCACACATGAGCCAGTCCTGCCCAAAGCCCCCACCCCCACCTTTCTGCTAGGGAGCCCCAACACCCCGCACTCACATTAGTCGGAGCTTCCGGGTCAGCGATCAGTGAAAGCCACTCCAGCCGTAAGTGCAGCCGCCCGCTGGTTGTGTCGTTCAAGACAAACCACTGCAGGGAGAGCGAGGAGAGGAAGGCGTGGGGAAAGGGCCAGTGAGATAGATGCTACTGACCCTCTTCAGGCAGTTCAGTTCTGGGACCAGGTGAGGCCCTAACGGGAGCTTCAGGGAAAAGGTGAACCAGCCTAGACAGGGTGGGCTCTGGGCTTCAGGGACTGGAAGAGGAGGTTATACAGAAGCACTATACTTGGGGATGGAAAAACCCTCCTACCCAGGCCCAGCCTGCCCTCCTCTGTAATGTGACCACCTCCTGCTGGAGGTCCTTGGTCTGTGGGCATTTCCAGGGCCACTTCTTCCTACCTAGGCCCTGGCAGGTTCCCTGGGCCCATCTGTGCCTCACCCAGCTCTTGCCCCTGAGGACAGGCACGTGTGGCTCAGCAATAGAAGGGGCCCATTTCATAAGACTAGCTGGGCTGAAGCAACCTGCTAGAGCTGTCCACGGGGAGGGAGCACCAAATCTACCTCATCCACCACTCTGTTCGTCATGACGTCCCCGAGGCAAATCTGCAGGCTGGAATACACAGGGAGCGAGGGGTCAGCTCAGAGAAGGCAAGAGGCAGAGGGTGTGGAGGCCCACCCTGGAATCCATTTTCAGATATCTGAGTGGGGCCCTTAAAACAGAGGATCTTATTCATCCCAAGGAGCCAATGGGAGACCACTTTCAGCTCAGGCATAGGAAGGACTGTGACCATCAGGGCTGCTGCCATTGGGCATGCTGCCCGGGGAGCCAGGTGGCTCCGATCCCCAGAGGGGAATAAGCAGACGCTGCTGGACACATCGGCTCTGGATTTCTCAATGACAGTGTTACTGGCATTTTGAGTGGGATGATTCTTCATTGTGCAAAACTGCTCATGCATTGCAGGAATTTGGCTTCCCTGTCCTGTGCCCTCTAAATGCCAGTGGCCACCACCTCCCATAGTCATTGTAACAACCCAAAATGCCCCTCCATTTCCAAAACTGCCCCAGATTCCCTCCAAGGGATAAGTACAGTTGGCGTGTGTGTGGGACGAGATAACACCCACATTCACAATGGGCCTCCCACCTACCCTGACCCAAGCCCCAGTGGAAGGTCCTGATAGCCAGAGGGGAAATTAATCCTATGTAACTGTTAGGAATGTGCTTGAGCTCAGAACATACTTGAAATCAGTTACATAAAACAGAAACCACAAGCCACACTTCTACTCTGCAACATTACAAAAATTGCAACTTGTTTCAGTAAGATGAAAAATAAATGATAAGCCACATCCGGTGGTGAGCTGTTTCTTAGGCTGTCCACGCAGGCCCCTCCCATTCTGTTTTGTTTCTGCTTTTTAAAATTACACGTGCATGAGAACAGGCTAAACGATACAGGAGTATGAAGATTTGGGTAAAACTCTTTCCTGCCTCCTAATGCCAGCCCTCCTGATGAGCAGTGTGGACGGCCTGCTGGGTAGCTTCTATGCCCTTCTCCGTGCTCACACGAGTGCATGACACACATGAGGGTCCTCCCTGCGAGATGGTCAAACTGCACAGGTCACCCCCAGCTGCTTTCCCCACTCACTAATACATAATGGACCTCCTCCAGGTCAACACACACACCTGCCTCATCATTTTTAAAAGCTGCAGCCTAGGGCCGGCCCGGTAGCGCAGCGGTTTAGTCCGCGCTTGGCAGCCCGGGGTTGGCTGGTTCGGATCCCGGGCGCCCGCCGACGCACTGCCTGTCAGCCATGCCGTGGCAGCGTCCCATATAAAGTGGAGGAAGATGGGCACGGATGTTAGCCCAGGGCCAGTCTTCCTCAGCAAAAAGAGGAGGATTAGCAATGGATGTTAGCTCAGGGCTGGTATTCCTCACCAAAAAAAAAAAAGAAAAAAAGCTGCAGCCTAGAGGCCGACCCGGTGGCACAGCGGTTTAGTTCGCGCTTTGGCAACCCGGGGTTTGCGGGTTCGGATCCTGACGCACGCTTGCCAGCCATGCTGTGGTGGCATCCCACATAAAGTGGAGGAGGATGGGCACGGATGTTAGCCCAGGGCCAGTCTTCCTCAGCAAAAAGGAGGAGATTGGCAACTGATGTTAGCTCAGGGCTGGTCTTCCTCACACACACACACAAAAAAACCTGCAGAATATTCTGTAGTTCAGCAATGGCAAATTTATTCAAACTTTCAACCAATGTCCTCTGAGCTGGACATTCATGTTGTTTCCAGCTCTTTGTTCTGCCACCAGACACTTGTGTGATAAACATTTCAGGTACAATGTTTTTATTTTACAAGAGATTACTGGAAATGGGACAGCTCAACCATAACACCTGTAAATTTGAAGTTTGATAGCCAGGCCCCCCCGGCCATTCAGTCCTCTGACAGCCCTGACGTTCTGTGCTCCACCCCAGAGTTCCTTGGCACTGGGCACCTGGCCATCCATGCCAGCCTTGCCCCTGCCTTCTGCTCCAAATGGGGACTCCAGGTACATTATCAAGAGCGCAGAAAGCAGAGCTCACAGCGCAGAAAGCAGAGCTCATGGTGCACAAACCTTTGGGTCCTCTCTGGACCCCCAGGGCCCAACGCAGGGCTGGGCTCTCAGGAAACATCTGGGAAGGAGGTTTGTGGCAGAAGTGTGGAATGACGGGGCTGGTTACCTGGCATGGTCACCATGTCATAGTGACCAGCGAGGGCTGCAGGTCACTGAGCAGTGGAATCAGAGGTACCTGTGCCCCAAGGCCCGGCCCAGCGCCCCCAGGCCCAGCTCAGCCCTCCTCCTCACCTGCCCAGGAAGTCATCCCTGTCAGGATCCTCATCATACAGGTCCACCTCCAGGTCTTGCCCAGGGACTTCATACACTATGAACTAGAAGGAAAGAGTGGTGACTTGACCTGCAGGCCACAACAGCTGATGAAGCAGACCTCAAGCATGACCCAAGGGGAGCCAAGTTCCAGCTCCACCACCTGCCAAGCTTGGAGCTGTGGGCAGGTTCCTGCCCTTCTGAGCCTGGAGAACCCCGCCTATAAGAAGGGAGTGAACCCCTCCCCTGCGGGGTGGGGGATTAGAGACATGTGCAAGCCCTGTGGGTGCTTGGGATGGTGGCTGCTGTGTGTTCTGAGTGGGGCGTACAGCTTGCAGAGCACTTAGGCTGTGGGGTCTACCCTTCACCCAGCAGGGGCTGTAGTTGAACTTAAGGAAGAACTTCAGGCTCCTGGTGTCTGGCTCGGGCAGGGCAGGCTGAGAGGACTGGGGCAGAACTGCCTCTGAGGCGCTCTCTTTTACTTTGATTTGAAAACTTCCGACAAAGCTGACTCATGGGGAAGGGAGGTGGGAATTCACCTATACACTGTCCCTCCTGTGGGGCCAGAGCCGCTCACCTCTGGAATTACACACACCTGTCTGCCTGTCCCTGGGGCCCGCTCCTCTGGCCCAGTGTTGCCGCATGGGTGTGAGGACGACAAGGACAAGGCCCACTCTTGTCTGTGCCCAGCACAACCCAGAGTGGAGCCTGGATGGCATCGAGAGCAGCCAGGAGTAGCTGAGGAGACCCTCACCTCAAACACTTCGTTCCAGGTGGGGTTCAGGTTCTTGTAGATGGTCCTGCTCCGGAAATGCTGCAGGCCAATGCTCACCTTGGCATAGGGGTCTGACTTGCCTCGGATCCCCAGGAAGTGGTCCTTCTGGGCCAGCTTCTCCGCCTCCAGCAAGTGGACTCGGATCACTCCCTGGAAAAGGTCCCAGCCGGGAGCTCACAGCTGCTGCTTCCTCAAGGCCCGCAACCTCAGAGCCAAGGCCTTCAGACGTCACCCCAGCACCCTCTGTGGTCTGGATGGGGAGACAGAAGCCAGCGACGGCAGTCTCCTGGCCAAGGCCACACAGCAAGAGATGGCAGGGCCCAGGGCTCTGTCCACTGCATCCCATTCCTGGCCTTCACAACGCTCCCTGCCTCCAGCCTGCCATGTGAATGGCTTATTCGGCTGCAGCTATTTCCTCCTGTGCCAACCAGCATGCCACCTGAGGAGGCTGCCTCCTTTATTCCAGCCCCTTTGTAACCTGCATGTAGACTGAGTTCTAGTGGACACCCCTAGGGGCACTGCCTGCTGCTGGCAGTGTGTCTCTGGGCTCACAAAGGCCCTGGCACTGAGTCTCCCCACTCCCCACACTCTGAGCTGTCACAGGCAGAATAGAGCACAAGGGTCAGGAAAAACACAGCTCACGGGGCTAGTAGGCCTCCTGCCTAGAACTATGTTTTTTTTGCTGGTAAAGATTCGCCCTGAGCTAACATCTGTTGCCAGTCTTTCTTTCTCTTTCTCTCTCTCTCTCTTTTTTCCCTTCCCAAAGCCCCAGTACATAGTTGTATATTCTAGTTGTAAGCCCTTCTAGTTCTACGTGACCCTCCGCTACAGCATGTTTACTGACAGGTGAGCGGTGTGGTTACGTGCCTGGGAACCGAACCCTGGCTGCCAAAGCAGAGTGCACCAAACTTTAACCACCATGCCATCAGGGCTGGCTCTAGAACTATTTTTTTAAATTAAATATCAGTAAATACATATGCATTTGCCCTTTGACGCAGCGATCCAGTTCTAGAAATCTATCCTCAAGGCATACTGGCAAAAATATAAAAAGACATGTACAAGGCTATTCATGACAGCACTACTTAAAACAGCAAAAGACCAGACACAGCTCAACCATCTACCAGTGGAGAACTGGTTAAATAAACTATAGCACATTCACACCGTGGGGTACGATGCAGCTGTAAGAGAGAATGAGGGAGGAAGGGCTACATCCACACCATCCAGGAGAGATCCCCGTGACATAGGAAGTGATACAAGCCAAGTGGGAGAAAGTGGAGTGTGCTGCTGTCCATCCAAGAGGGGGGATGTGAACATAAGCAAATGTGCACACACACGACCACGTGTGTGCATCCACTCACGTTAGAAAACAAATGGTGGAAAATACCTGAAGGATAAGCCATTAGTTACAGGGGGAGGGCAGAGACGAGGTGAGGGAATAAGGGCTAGAAGCCAGATGCCTTAAAATACAACTTGTTTTTTCTATTGGACTTTGGAAGTTTGCAAATATTTTACATGATTGTAACAAGAAGTTAAGGTAAAACTTAAACCCTAGAAATAGAAAATGGAATGAAACAAATCAGTGTAAATATTCATGGCCAGCTAATGTCACAAACACACAGAGAGGAACTATTCCAAGTGAATTTAAATCACAGCAACCTGACAGGCCCTGTGTAGGGGGATATACCTGGGGGCAGAGCGTTTTCAGTAGTTATGACGTGGGGGATGGTGCCACACTGTTATTCTGAGGCCACCAAGCACACAGAGTGGGATAAAGCCGACGCGCCATTATGGGAGGGCTGAGAAGATGTGCTGCCTCCCCGGCTGGCATGGGCCTCACCCCTGCGTGGCCCAAGTAGGCCAGCTCCTCACACCTGGCGCTGATGGTGAAAATGGGCATTTTCCCTGATCCTGAGGCCCTGACTCCCAGCCCCGAGGGGCTCAGGGCCACAGCCGGGGCACCTTCCGTAGGGAGGCAAGTGGCTTCCTCGGGGGCCTCCTGAGCTGGGCCCAGGATGGGTGGGGGCAGTGGGGCTGAGCACCCAAGGAAACCCCACATCCTAACTTGACCGTACATTGTCCTTGCCAGTCAACCCCAAGGATACTTCCCACCCCTAAATGATGGAGTCAGAAGCCTCATGTCCCTGAAGGGAGGATGGGAAGCTCCTGGAGGAGAGGGTGACTGCCCACAGTCCCCAACTCAGGCCACATGGGGGGGCCAGGACTCGGGAAGGAATGCCACCTGGACTTTGCCCCTCCCTAGATGGGTGACCTTGGGCAAGTCATTCAAGCTTCCAGGGACTCAGTCTTCACCCTATAAAATGGGGATGCCATGCCCTCACAGAGCAGAAGTAAGGATTACCATCTGAGAACTCCCCCCTCCAGCCGGTCTGTCCCTCAGCACTGGGCCCAGCACTCCGTGGCCAGTGTGGGTACTCACGCAGGGCAGAGGGAAGCGCAGGTTGGTCACGTCCAGCCCCTTCTTCACGGGCACAGTCACACGGTTGGGCAGCACCAGGTGGGCAGCAATGAGGTCCTCCAGCAGGCTGTCTGACACCTCGCTGTGGGGAGCGGGCACAACCAGCAGTGGAGGGGCAGCGCTACCTCCCCAGGCCTCCTGCCCCTCCACCCATCTCTGGAGCTGGACCTGGGAGAGCACAGCCCTGGCCCCAGCCTGCCTGGATGCGGGAGAGGTGGGGTATACATTTGACAGCCCCTGTCTCCCCCAATCCTGCTCTGTTCTCTGAGGCATCACAGCACACCAGCTCGCAGTGATGACCTGGAGGCCATGTTAGAATCTCGGCTCTACCCACCACGAGCTGTGTGACTTGGGTAAGTCGCTAACCTCTCTGGACCCCAGTTTCCTTGTTTCTAAAATGGGGATAATCATGCCTACCTCCTAGGTTGTTACAAGGATGAGTTAATACGTGTAAAGTGCTGAGAACAGTAAATGCTAGGTAAGTGGTCGCTGTCGGCCCTGATATCACATCAAAGTCCTCTTTGTTTATTGCCTGACTCCATCTCCCCAGTCAGGGGGCAGGGACAGGGCCTAGAACAGCACTGGCACACAGCAGGTGCTCAGTACATATGTTTTGAATGAAAGAATGCGTGACTGGATTCTCTGCATCCAGGGGGCCGAGATCAATGGAATGTCCCCAGTGAACGAGCAAGTGGTCCCCCCGCAAGTGGGGGCAGCTGCCTGAGCCTGGCGAGCCGCCCTGGCTGGTCCAACCGTCCCCCTCTGGGGAGGGGTGTCCACGGGGGGCTGGAGCCCTTCTCTGCTCCTCTCGGGGGAAGAGTCCCAGGAAGGTGGGATTTCCCAGACCAGCTCCCCCTCACTGGCCTCTGCTGTGACAGCCACTCCCCCACGTCTGTATCTGCCACCACAGCCGGGGGAGGCCACATGGGCTTCTCACCACACACTTGGGTCGGGAAGGGGGTGGAGTGAGGACGAAAGGAGAACACTTGTGTGTGTCCACACCCACTGTGCCACCATACCCACTGTAGTGTTTCCCTAGGGACCCCAAGATAGAGGAACCAGGCTCCCCTTTTACTGAGGAAGAGCCCAGAGAGGTGAAGTAACTTGCCCAAAGGCACACAGTTGCTAAACAACAGAGCCAGGAGCGCGGTCTGGCTGGGTCTGCTTCCAGAGCCCATGGTCTCTCAGTAGCCCACACGGCCTCTTCTAGGAGGTCTCATCTGAGCAGAGCAACTCGCCCCCTGCTCACCTACCAGGTACGTGCATGCGCGCGCGCGCGCGTGTGTGTCCTGGGCGTGGTGCCTGCCCACAGAGGCCAATCAACACTGTTACCTCCCGTTCTCTCTCCAAACACACCAACACTTTTTCCCCAGATGGGAAGGGCCTGGTGCCCACCCCCACCCCACACACAGAGAGCGGGGAGGGCGGGCACAGCCACTGTGCAGCTGCGGCCCCTGACTGCACGGCCCCGGGGGCCCACGTTGGGGATCTGCCTGGCAGCTCTCACAGGCACTTACTTGATTCCTGGCGCATCCAGCAGGTTGGTCAGGCCTGTCCAGTTGATCTGCAGGTGCTGAAGAAGCAGAGGGAGGCTGTCAGGCTGGAAGGAGCCAGGAGCCCAGGGCTGAGAACCCTCTGCAGGGGGGTCAAGTCAGGATGGGCTGGAGCTGTCGGGCCTGCTGCTTCCCTGCCAGGACCGCCCCAGGAGCGGGCCAGTGCACACAGCCAGAGGCTGGCCTGGACTCAGAGAGCTCTGAGCTATAGCCTCCTCTCCACCTCAGACTCCCTGTGTGACCTTGGCGAGCCACTTCTCTGAGCTGTTTCCTGGTCTTGGGGAGAGCAAGCTGCCTTAGATGACAGGAGACAAGGAGTGGGAAGTGCCCATATCCAGGTGGGCTTGGCCAGTATCCATTCTTGGGCTCAAACCCAGTGCCTGGGGCCCAGTAGGCGAGGGCTTACTTGCAGGGAGCGGCAGGCCTGCCCCTCGTCCTGGGACTCACCGGCTTTTGAAGGAAGAACACAGTCACGGCTCCCACGAAGGGCTTGTCCACCAGGAGGGGCTCCAGGATGACCCGCAGTGTGCCCTGCAACTGGACAGGCACACAGGGCCTGTGAGGGACTTCAGCCTCCCTTCTTCCTGCACCTGTCTCATTCATGCCCCGCCACCCCCAAATGTCAGGCCACCTGCTGTCACGGCAGGGATTGTACTCAGGGAACAGAAGCCTGCACACAGCTGCCACCCCTTTGCCAGGTACTCAGGGGCCGTGAGCTGGCCGTCACTGCCTTCCCCAGCTGGCAGGGCCCCAGGAGTGCTTTCCAGCTCCAGCTCAGCTCCTCTGCTCCTGCCACGAGAATTTCCACCTCCTCGACCCACCTCAGTTTCTAAGCACTGGCTCTGCACCGCTCCACAACAGAACCTCTCCCTTCCCGGGCAGCCGAAGCCTCTCTGGGCGGACTTTACAGAGGCAGGCGTGGCGGGGGGCTGTGGGGCCGAGCAGCAGGCTGGTGAAGTTCAGCCACCACCTCCTGGCTGTGTGACCCTGGGCCTGGAGTCCCGTGATCATTGCCAGCCTCTGTGTTTGGTGTCATCATCCCCTTCCACAGCCTGCTCCAGCATGAGCCTGCTCCCCCTGCCCTGACCCCACCCTGGGGCAGGAATGGGGGGCGGTCCCTCCGGGCTCCGCCCACCTGGATCCCGTTCACACCAGCCTGTATCTTCTGCAGCTCCACGCTGATCTCACAGTCCCCGACGTAGCTGAAAGTCAGGAGGGAGAAGGAAGGTGGGGGGAGGGGGAGGTCCACCGCTCAGAGAGGTCGGGAGACTTGCCCAGCGCCACCCAGCCCAACCCCAGGTGGCTGGCCGCCAAGCCTGAGCCCTGCATCACCCAGATATGGCCTCCCCACCAGCCTTGGCCGTTCTCGGCTCTGCACAGACACGGACCCAGGTCCCTGCACCCAGGTGTCCCCTGCACATCCCCACCTCTGCCCTTGAAGGCAGTGACTCCGGGCACCACCTCGCCCCATGACACCCCACAGATGCAAAGGAGGGGCTCTTGGTGAACACACTGCGCCCCCACCCCCCTGCCACTGCGTGCCCCTGCCGTCTCTGCCCAGGTCTTATCTCTGAGGACACAGAGCAGCCCCGGGCTCACATCCAGCCATTCCCCCAGTTGTCGCTGGGGCGGTGGAGGTGGGCAAAAGGAACAAGGGCTCAGAAGCCTGAGGCCAGCTGGCGGCTCCTCCAAGTGACGGGCACAGGGAGCCCAGGATGGGTGCCCTTGAGGGTAAAGATCAGGAGATCTGTCGAAGGACTGAAGGAGACGACTAAGGTGAGGGAGAGGGCAAACACCAAATATCTGCAGGACACAGGCAGAAGAGCCCGATGTCACAGAAATGCTGCATGCCCCCGGAAGGTGGGGGGACGAGGGGACCCAGGGCCACCTGAGCTGACTGGGGAGCTGAGTGGGTGGGCTGGATGACCTTGACATGCCCCAACTATTCATACAAGGATCTGTGGCAGAGCCTTGGGGCCAGGAGTGCCCAATACTCATCACCATCCCAACACACTTGAGACCTGCCCCCAAATGGGGATAGGTGTTCCCAGAGCTGACTCCTGTCTTCCCAATGTGCTCTCAGTGCCAGCCTCTGGGCTAAGGACAGGAAGTATGAGACACTAGAAAGGAACGGCAACATTCTGGAACTTCAGGAGTTGATCCTTGGTCCTTTAAAATCTCACCACCTCCAGGAAGACTTCCCAGATTGAATCTCCCTTCTCACGACTCAAGCCTATTACGAACCTCATTCAAAAGAGGAGACCTTGCCCAACCCACTGAACTAGTCACTCAAGTGTCCTTGCATCCACAGAGCCCAGTTCTCCCACTGGTCTCTCACAGCCTGTGCTTGGAGCTCCCTGGGCCTCCCCACCTCTTCTTGTCACACTTGCTCCCTCTTGCTACACCCTCTCTGAGGCAGCTGGTCTGACCTTCTGGGTGACCTGGCCCTGGCCTCCACGAAAGCTCTGCTGCCTGGGCCTTGGCACCAAAGCACGCCTGGGGTCTGGTCTCCTGGGAGAAGCCAGGCCTGGGCTGACGGCTCAGACGGCTCAGTGGGACCATCCACTCTCCTGACACTCCTCCCCCTCCCAAGCAGGGACCTTGTGCTCCAGCCTGGGGGCAGGGGAGGGGGGTGGTATGTGTGCTGTGAAGGGCCTTCACACCCCAAGTTCGAGTGCATATATGTTACTCCATCTTCAAGTTCCCTGTTCCCAGTGTCCCCTGCACCCCGCAGCGGCCCCCGGGGCACGAGGGCTCACCATATCTGCAGGTCCAGGACCACCTGTCTTCGGTTGTGCTTGCTGGTGTGCGCCTTGACGCCGTTGACCCTGGGGCACTGGGAGAGACGCCGGAGGGCCGGGTCAGCGAGGGGCTTGCAGCAGCTGACGGCTGCGGGCCCCGCCCAGCACTGGGCTTTGTCCACAACAACCAACGTGACCACCGCACCCCCGGGACGAAGCACAAACACAGAAACCCACCCTGCGCTCCCATCCGTCCTTGGCACCCTGCTACTTCCCTCCCGAGAACGTGGGCCCTTCTCTCTCCTCCCACAGGTATGTACTGAGCACCTGCTTGGGGCCAGGCCCTGGACTGTGGAGAAAGCAAGGGGCAGGGCCGGCCGAGCCTGCCCTCACCGCTCACAGCCCAGCAGAGACAACAGGGGAGCAGTGTGGGTGAGCGTGATGATGTACAGCCCGTGCTGCCACATGAGGGTCTGGGGACTTCAGGAGCACCTCCCCACCCAGCTTGGGGTGGGCAGAGGTTAGTGAAGGCTTCCTGGAGGAGGAGGCATTTAAACAGTTCTGGCAGATGAGTAGGAGTTGGCCCCCTAAGGGCAAGGGAAGACGGCAGGGTCCCTGGCTGAGGGATATGACCCTGGCAATTGAAGTGCCCCACGCCAGGGCCATGGTCCGTACCCTCGGGCCGGGGGCTGAGCTCCTAGGTAACTGTTTTCCCCCTCAGCCCAAACTCTTCTCTTCTCCTCCTGTCAGGTGGCACTGGAGTGGGGTCTGGTTATTATTTATCAAGAATAAAAAATAAATTTCACTGAATTTGAGTTGGTGACACGCACGCTGAGGTGGTGAGGGGTGAAGGTCATTGACTGCTGCAATTTAGTCTCAAACGCATTTTAAAAAAAAAGAGGATGACAGGGACAGAAGCACAGATATGCACTAACGCAAACACAGCCTCAGGTCAACGTCTGTACATGCCAGACGGTTCACGGCCTAATGCTCTCAACTTCTTTGTATGTTGGAAATTGTTCATGATAAAATTTTAGAAAAAAAAATTCAATCAACCATACTAGAGGAAAAATTCCATTATCTTTCTACTCTCTCCATAGAAAGTGATACTTAAAAATGCACTGTCACATGAAAAGGTGATCAAAAAGCCGAAAATGCAGGGAAAAAAGTATCATAGGGACATGTTGAGCAGTTAACTACAATTATTATGTAGTTTTTCCAGAGTTTGTGATATGTCAGCTTTTATAAATGTGTAACTTGCTGGGATTTATTTTCTTCTTCTTTCTCATATTTATTTAATATTCATTTTTGCCCAAATTTCACATTTTTAATTTTATATTCTCTCTCTTTTGGAGGGCCCCCAGAACTGTAGACACTTCAGGCCGCACAGCACCTGGCTGCGCCCTGGCCTCCAGGGCCTTGATATTCAAGACCCAGAGAAGCTAGAGGAAGTCTGGGGAGCAGGGGGGACACTGACTGATCCCCCACGGCCTGGAGCCTGCCCCGGGGCTGGGGGTCGGTTTGTGGCACCTGTGAAAGCTCATCCAGCCCCACGACCCCCTTCTGCAGAGACCAGTCCTGGGGAAGGCTGCCCACCCGGAGCCCCCACCACGGAGAGGAGGGATAACTACCTTCTGAGCATCTGCTCTGTGCCAGGCAGGGCGGCCCTGGCCCAGGACTCACGGTTAGGTGAGGGGAGCCAGGCTGGAATCTGGCCTCCACCGGCCCTCTCAGCCAGGGGCCCCTGCGCACAGCACTACTCACTCAGCCACGGAGAACGGCCCTGAGGCCAGGCCTGTCAGTCATGCTTCACAACCACCTTCCTTCCCTTTTACAGATGAGGAAACTGGAGCTCAGAGAGGTTAAGTCACCGGCCCAAGGTCATCACAGCACAGAGCTGAGTTGGGCATGGACATGGGACTAGAAGGGAGCTGGAAACACTCGTGGGCATGAAGGACAGGGGTGTGGTGAGTGCACTGGGTCCTCGCCAAGCCTAGGAAGGTCACATGAGGAGTCCTCTGTGACCCCCTCAATGGAGAGGAGGGGAGTGGAGGGGGATGGGAGAGCCAGGGGAGGTGAGAGGAGCCAGGACATGATGCGCTTTGAATGCCAGGACCAAGAGTCAGGCATTTCTCCTGCAGGGCTGGGGCATCTGGTGAGCCTACAGGTCCCCCACCAGGTTCTCCTGACGCGATAAAAATCATCCCTCAGGATGGGCCACGCCGAGGCCTGCTGATGCTGCCTGCGAGGCACAGCCTTCCAGCAGCGCCACATTCCACAGGCATCTCCAGACGAGCAGCCCGCGGGCAGGCTCTGCTAGAAACACAGCAGTCTGCAGGCCTGCTGGTCTCAGCCTGCTGAATTCTTCAAGTGCCGACTCAGACATCACCCCCTCCCAGAAGTCTTCCCTGACTGCCACAGCCCCACACCCCTCCACTCCTGAATTCACGTGCGTACACTGCCATGTTGTCACCCACCAGTTTCTGTGTCCGCCTCCACCACAGGGCAGTGACCTTCCTGTAGGCAGGGGCATGGCCACACCCACTTCTGTCTGTGGTGCCTCGCACACAGCCACGCTCAGCGAGTCGGATGTGAGTGAAACAGGGCGAGAACAAATGAACCAACAGACAAGCCAGTCCCAGCAGAATCTGAGTGGCAAAAACCAGAATCTCCAGGGCTCAGGCACGCCTGACCCACCCGGCACCGTCGGGGGCTAGTGGGGCAGGGCTGGGCACAGGCCCCGGGGCTGGCAGACAGCTCGAAGAAGCCTGGCCTGCATTCTGACACCTGCTTGTTCCAGAGCCGACCGGATGCCCACACGTCTGATTTAGCGGGTGGTGGACATCACGGTGGTTCTCTGTCTGGGGGGTGCATTTTCAGATTATCAAAATAAGACTCACGTCAGTGGGCACTCTGGGGCAGGAGGGTGGAATAGGAAGCTTGGCCTAGGACAGGGAGGTGGTGTTAGGTATGTTAAATGCAAACCTCTTTTACGCCGGGTCACCCACCGTCACCACAGCACTAGTGTGGGCTTGTCACACTGACTGCGGAATCAGTCAGCAGAGAACCCCACACTGCTGCGAGGCCCCGTCTCACTCCACGGAGGTGTGCCCCCCGCTGAGGGCTGAGGTCAGCACGCGTGACTTGTACAACTCTATCTGGCTGGCTTCCCCCGCATGGCGTGTTTCCAAAATGTGGCTCAAGAAAAGCGGAGTTATTTCCCACCCCTCCTCGTCCTTCCTGAGCTGGGTTTCCTCAGGACCTGCAGGGATGGTGGTGCTGGGACTAGGGGGTGAGGGGTCCATTCTGAGGCCGAGGGGCTGGGAAGGGCAGGTGGGCCGGGCCCCTGTGAGGCCCACTGGGATCTTTTCAGTCGGGTGAGTGACCTGGGGCAGGGGGCGGGGACAGAGAAAAGACTGCACAGCAGGCCCAGGCTGCCCTTCCCGAGACAGCACCGACCTTCTGGCCGAAGTAGAGCTTGGTGAAGGTGAAGGTCCTCAGGTGGACGCTCTTCTCCCGGATCTTGGGCTCGAGTTTCTCCCGGAACTTGTTTTCCATGATCATGCTTAAGTAGGGCCAGATCTGGGAGATGATCTGTGAGGACAGGAAGAGGCCCTTGGCAGTCAGGCCTGTGCCCCCACCCCAGACCCAAGGCTGCTCAGGACTACCTGGCCCCCGGGGTGGGGTCCCAAGACCCTTACGCTGCAGCACCCACCTGCCTGCCTGCCCACCCATCCGTCTGTCTGCCCTTCAAGCATTGCGTTACTACAGCAGTGGTTCTCACTCTTGTGCACACGGTGGGACCCCAAGATTTGGTACCATTTTGGAGAGCACCATGAAACAGTCATTCATTAAACTCAGGATTATGAAGCCCTTTAGTTCTGTGCTAAAACATAAGCTATCTGAATCAACATTGTGGTGTAAACAAGATGTAGCAGGTGTCAGGTTTAAGACAAAAATCACGGAATAGAAACAAATTGTTTCCTGTGGATTTAATTTTTTTTCTAGCAACCAGGAAAAGCTGCCTTCAGCTGATTTCTGCAGCAGAATGACCCATGGCGCTGGTCTGGGAACCAGGCGCGGACCTGGGGAGAGGGAGGGTGGCAGGGAGATAGAGCCACGTGGCAGGAGATGGGGATCAGAGAGGGGTACGGAGGGAGGGGTAGCCGGCAGCTATGCTCTGTTTGGGGCACAGGCTTCTCGCTCTTCCTTCTCTCCGGCTTGGGGCCCCAGTTTAAAGATGCGCCTTCCTCTCCTTTCCAAACCCGTAATCGGAGGAGCCTGAAGGCAGTGAGGTTTCAGGGCTTTATTGCCCCCCTCTCTCTCAGGGGCCTCTCTAGGGGCTGGTCCCATCTTCCCATCTCGCTGCTGTGTCATTTGCCAAGTGCCTCTTGAGTACGAAGCTCTCTGGGACATACTCGGTGCGCCCCAGTGTGGGTCATCGACACAGTTGTTCCCCCATCTGCACCCTGAGCTGAGGGGGAGCCTCATCCCAACGGTCACACATCCCCACCGTCCGTGGGCCCGTGTGTCAGTACAAGAAAGATGTCGTGCAGGTGGGGGCCGTGAACTAGCTGACACACACGCAGGAAGAACTCCACTGTGGAGGCACAGCACAAGGTTTGTCCCAGAGGCCCTGGGCCCCGCATTAATCCACAGAAATCACTCCTCTTAAAGCAGCAACCTACCCTCTCCAAATTTTACCCAGAGTCTGGGAACAGTTTTTGATCCACTCGGCAATGACATTTCTGGTAACGTGAGAATACCAACCTTAGATCAAAAACCATCAGTAAGTCCTTTTTTATCTAACCTAAGTCATTCCTGCTACGGGCTAAGCTTCTATCCAGAACAGAGTCAAGGTTTGTGTTAGAAAAACTTGGGGGCGGGGGGCAGGAGCCGTCACATTTAGGGCCAGGCTTGGGCAGATCCGGCAGGGGCAGCGGTTTCCTCATCTGTAAGGGAGGGCCGGACCTGGACCCCTCCCCCATTTGGCCGCAGAGCTCCCGGGGAGTTTCCCTGAATGACCTCACAGCAGAGTCCCTGGGATAATGACAACGGCTGCCAGCCTTCATGACGTGCTAGGCACTGAGGTGTATTTATTACATTAATCCTCAAAATACCCCGAGGCGGGGACCATAATTGTTCCCATTGCACAGATGAGGGAACCAGCTCAGAGAGGCTAGGCAACCTGCCCAAGGGCGCGCAGCGCGCCGGGGGATCTGCACTGGGAACCAGGCGAAATCCAGCCGCAGTTGTCACCGCATGGCCTTCGTCTCCCCAGGAGGCGCTGACCTGGGCCTGGTGGGCCACCGGACGGCTGCATTTTTCTCTGAATTTTGTAACTCTTCTGCTGCGGCCATGCATTAATTTCACAATTAAAACCAAAAATTTTTTTAAAGAAAAGCAAGCTTGTCTGGCGATGAGAAGAGCCTGAGGGTGGGAGGCGTGAGAGACTGAAGGCCAAGGGCCATCTCTGCCCCTCCCGGGCAAGGTCACTGCCCAGGTGGCCTGGGTCCACGCGCCGCCCCGCCCCCATCCAGGCCGCGGGGGAGGACGAGGCCCGGGTGAGGACAGCCTGGCCTTACCTTGTTGGCCCACTCGACCCGCTCCACGTCCGGGAAGTGGATCTAGGGAACAGAAGCCGCGAGAGGAAGTTAGACTCGAGACCCGGCCGCCCCCGGCAACCACGCAGGCAGCCAGGCGTGTGCCGGATCCCCCTCCAGCCCACCCGCCCTGGGACGGCGACTCAGAGCCGGCTCTGCCCTCCCGGAGCGCACCGTCGGGTGGGGCAGGCGGCAACCAACGAGACGGCGCCAGCGGGGGACGCGACACCTCGGGGGATGCGAGGCGGCGTGGGCGGTCCCGAGGAGCCCGCTGCACCCTCCCCTCCGCCCCCAGCCCGCAGGCGGCGAGGCGGGGCTGCACTCGCTCATCTGCTTCTGCGAGTCAGCCCCTTCCCTCTGGAAACACAGAACCCCACCTCGGGCCGCCCCCAGGGCAACACCCGAGTCTGCTCCTTGCACATTCCGTCCCCCTTATTCCTTTTAATGACACAAGCAATCGTAGCCTGTGTAGGAAAATTAGCAAATGTAGCTAAGCAAAAGGAAAAATAGTTTATCAGAGAATGCCACCCCGTGATAACCGCCCTCAGCAGGTTGACACATTTCCTTCCAGTCTCCTCCAGAAACAAGTATGTGCAGTTTTCACAGAAATTGAGGTCACGGTGCTTTTCTGTAGCCCTTTTTTCACTTACTAAGTGTGGCTGTGCTGACCCCAAAGGTAACTACCGCCAATGTGAAAGGCCAAAAAGGGCATCATGTTGTTTTCATTAAGAACTGGGGGGTAGGGGTGCCCCTCCTGAGCCCCTAGAAGGCCCACCCAAGCCTGGCCCCTCCCCAGCAGGGAGGCCCCTCAGGCCAGGCCCTATAGTCACACAGCAGAGCTTCCTCCGGGTCGCAGCCCCCAGCCACTGTGCCTGCAGGTGAGTCCTGCCACATCCCTTGGTTGGGAGAGGGTCCCCGAGGTGAGGTGACCACCCTGTTGGCTAACCTTTGCATGACATGATTCTGAGGGTGCCCAACACCCTCCCCTCCGAGAGCCTCAGTCTCCAAATATGTCTACTGAACTTCTCATCCCATCCGCCCAGAAGGTTCTCTGGGATGGACGAAGGGGTAAGAGTGTACGGGCGCCTGGCACAAAACATGGGTCAGTAAAATGGTAGCGACAGCCATCACAGTGGCAATGCCCCAAGTCCCCTGAGCGTGAGGCCAACTCAGGTTCAGATTCACGGTGGGCCAGGCACCCCCCAAAGTCAAGAAAGGGCCTGCCCTTCCCGTCTGGGGGCTCAATAACTGAGTACATGTGTCCATGCAGTTCACACACCTAGTGCACACCCACCAAGTGCCAGGCCCTGGGCCAGCTCCAGGGATGCCCTGAAGGCCCAAACGCAGACCCTGGCCTGGACCTCTTGCACAGGAGGAGAGCCATTCCCAAAGGAAGGGAGAGAGCAGTTAATTCTCTTAGGAGCAGTTTTTAACAGCCTTGAGAGCTCAGAGGAGCCCAGTGCTTCTGAGACTCCCGGAACATCATGTCATCTCCCAGCCTCAGCTTCCCCAGCTCTGGGCAGTGGCCCATACTAACTGGGAGAAGCATCTAATATTCCTGGGTGCTAAAAGAAAATGCTGCCTGGTTCCCAGAGGGGGAGCTGGCCCAACCCTCAGGAACAGAGGGGAATGATGGGGGAGGAATCTTGGGGGAGGTGGGGCAGGAGCAAGGGTCAGCCTGTCCAGTTCAACGGGGGAGAAGCAGCCTGTCCACCATACATTCCCGGCAGCTGCCCCAGGTCAGGCCCCAAGCTGGGTACCAGGCAAGTGGAGGGCGAGACCCTTCCATTGCTCCCTGTTACACTGCCCAGCACTGAAGTAAAAACTCCTGCACAGGGGCCCTGATAGGGGCCCTGGCTCATATCATCCCCCAGCCTCTCCCCTGACACCTTCCAGTACAGCCACCTGCACCTGCTCCATTCCCAGCAAAGACCTGCACATTCCATTCCCTAGGTGTGAAACAGACTTCCCTGCTCCCCTTTGATTGCTCCACCCATCACCATCTTAGACTTCACTTCTTCAGGCAGCCCTTCCAGATCTCTCAAGTCCGGGATAGTGTCCCTATTAGGTGTCTGCCAGTTCTCCATCGCAGCCTTTAACATAGCCTATTAGAGCTGCTTGGTCTTCCTGCCTCCTTATTAAACTGGAAGCTCTAGTGGGCTGACTCAGCCTGGTTCCCTATTAGCGCCTGTCCCTGGCATATGAATGTCTGAATAAATATTTGTGGAATGAATGAATGTATGAATGAATGCAAGGTTGTTGCCTTCAAGGAGCTCCCAGGTTGGTGAGGAAGCAGGCGATCAACAGACCATTCCAGAACAGGATCAGTACCACAGCGGGGGAAGGGCCCCCCGTGGTTACAGCTGGGCTCTCACTGGCACCTCTGCTCCTCTTCTGCCCGAGCCTGGACCCCTCCCTCTCTTCCTTCCACCCTAACCACTGCACTTTCATCCTGCGCCCGGGCACACCTTATGTGCATACCCCTTGTACCCCCACCAGCCACCACCCCGGTGGTTCTGCAGCCCGGGAGCTGACACCTTCTCATCTGCTGGGCCCTGGAAAGGTGACCCAGCTTGGCGGGGCCAACCCTGGCCGCACGTGGGAGCCAGTCAGACGAAGATTCCTGAGCTGCCTCACACCTACTGAATCAGAAGGTATCGGGGTGGAGCCTCCAATTTATTTTTAACAAGCTCCTGGCATGATTCTGGCGTATAGTCAGGGTTGGTTGTGAGGTATCAATGACCAGCCCATCCCTTGCACTGGGGTGACCCACACTCCCCCGACAGTGAGGAGAGCAATGGAATGCCCAGGGCCCACACTGATTAAGTTTCATGGTGTCCCTTGGCCACCCACGCCTGTATTTGAGGCTCCTCGCTCAGAGATTCCTCCAGAGAGTGAGTCTGAACCCCCTGCCGAGAGCAGCAATTCAGACCAAGAAAGGAAGAGGCCATCACGTCACCCTGTTCTACCTTAGGCACGCTGAAGGCCGTCCCTCGGCCCGTCCTCACTCCCCAGGGAGCCAGTACTCAGGATCCGGGCCACCTTCTCTGTGACCGCCCCTGACTTAGCTCTGGACCAGGGAACGAAGTCAGAGACTGACACAGCGGGGCGATGACTCACCCAACGCTTCCTCCGTCCGACGGAGGCAAATTCGTCTATTTTTCCATTATACCTGGTCTTGTTTGGATCTTTCCCCACTCCAAATTCTCAAGTTATTCCATGGTTTCACCTACCGGCTTTATACTTTAGCTCTTGCATTTAGGTCTTCAATCTGTCTGGAATTTTTTATAGCAGGTGAAATAGGCATATAATGTTATTTCTCTCCACACTCTCACTAAGGCGATTTTCTAACATCACATACAAAGAAAAAGTCCATCTGTCCTCCTAACTTGTGAAGCTACCTGCCTCATAAATCAGCTTCCCGTGTGTACCTGGTGTTTTCCGGACTTGGCGTGGAACTCCACGGTCTGCGTGTCTGTTCCTGCGTCATACCACACTGTTTTAATCGCTACGGCTTTGCAGTATGACCTGGGGTAGGTGATTCCCCTTTTGCTTCTTTTTTTGCAAACTGATTTAGCTCATAGTAGGTATTCATACTTCCATGTGAATTTTAGAATCATCTTGTCAATCTTCCCCCAAAAATCCTCTGGGATCTGATTGTTATACAGTCACATGCCGCATATGATGTTTTGGTCAACAACGGACCACAAATACAATGGTGGTCCCATAAGATTAGTACCAGACAGCCTGGGTGTGCAGTAGGCTGTACCATCTAGGTTTGTGTAAGTACACTCCATGATGTTCACACAATGACGAAATCACCTAACGACACATTTCTCAGAACGTATCCCTGTCGTTAAGCGACACGTGACTGTATTTTTGAATTTATAGATTTGTGGGAGAACTGACTTCTTAACAATGTTAAGTGCTGCATCCATGAACAGAATATTTCCCTTCAGTCACATTTGATTGTATTCACATTTAGGATCATAAACTTTTTTCTATAAAGTCCTGTACATTTTTTGTTAAATTACTTTGTGGGTTTTGCAGTTATTAAAAATGGTATTTCATTTTCTGGGCAACTTTGTTGAAATCTATTACTAGTTCTAATTGTTCATTAATTCTCGTAGGTTAGTAATATACATTTATAATCTCCAAATAATAACAATTTTTGTCTTCTTGCTCCCCATCTTATCCTTATTCGCATCTCTTGCTTGACTTCATCGGCCAGGGCCGCTGGTGGCGCCATAGCAGGAGCGGTGGTAGCCAGCAGCTCTTGTTCCTGACCTCAAAAGGAAGTTTCTCCATTAAGCACGATTTTTTACTGTAGATTTTTGGAGGACAGCCCCTGTCAGATTGAGGAAGTTCTTTTCAATTCCTAAATTTCCAGGAGCTTTCATTATAAGTGGGTATTGAACTATATTTAATACTTTCTCAAATCTATTGAGATAAGCATGTTATTTTTTCCCTTTCATCCATTAACATGGTCAACTTACCTGATGTTTCTTTCTAAAACAGAACCCTCTCTAGTTCCTGGAATAAACCCCACTGAAGCGTAATCTATTTAGTTATCCTGATATTTCATTTAGGCTTTATACACTCATGATTCAAAGTGATACCTACAATTTTTGTTCTTGTACAGTTCATGTCTGGTTTTGGTGTAAAGATTTTACAATAAATTGAAAATGAGTGGGGCAGCTTTCCTTATCCTATTTTCTTTTTCTTTTTTTTTTTTGTGGGGAAGACCAGCCCTGAGCTAACATCCGTCGCCAATCCTCCCCTTTTTGCTGAGGAAGACTGGCCCTGGGCTAACATCCGTGCCCATCTTCCTCCACTTTATGTGGGACGCCGCCACAGCGTGGCTGACAAGCAGTGCATCCGCGGGTGCCCGGGATCCGGGCTCGCAAACCCGGGGCTGCCAAGCGCGAACTAAACCGCTGCGCCACCGAGCGGCCCCCTCCTCTTTTCTGAATAACTTACAAATATAGGAATGACCTGATCAATGAAGTTTAGCACATCTTAACCAATAAAACCATCTTAGCCTGAGGCTTTTTGGGGTGGTAAATTACCATTTCTCTCTTTAGTGATGAATGGTGTAGTCAAAGTCTACTTACCTCTTATTGAGGTAATTTGGGCATTTATATTTTTCTAGAAATGTACCTAGTTCATCTAGGTTTTCAAATGTATTGATATATAGTTGTTTATAATATTTTATTATTTTTAATATTATATCTGTAGTTATTTCTACCTTTTTCATTACATATTTTATTTTCATCTTTTTCTATTTTTTTCATGATCAAGCTTGACAAAGGTTTTGCCTATTGTACTAATCTTTATAATTTTCTTTCCTCTTTACCCTTATTTAAAAATTTTTGTTCATTTTCATCCTTATATTTATTATTTCTTTCCTTCTTATTTCTTTGATCTAAATCTGTTAACTCTTTTATGTTCTTAGAGTTGAACTCTATGAATTTTGGAGTGAATCATTTATTTTCAATTTTTCTTGTTTTATGATAAATAAATTCAAAGTTATAAATTCCGCTACAATTTTTGACATAGTGTTTTCATTGTTATTCAGCTCTCAGTTTTTTGGTAATTTACATTATGACTTCCTCTTAAACAATGACTTTTTAAATAGTAATATTTTTAAATATCTAGATGTGAGATTTCTATAGCTTTTTATTATCATTTTCTAATTTCATTTCTTTATCCTCTGAACAGTCTGTAGGACAGTATTCATTGGAATATGTTGATAATCCCTTTGTGGCTAGTTCATGACCAATTTCTATGACTGCTTCATGTATGATCAAGTTATTAATCATGTCCTTCGAATATTCTTTATCCTTGTTTACTCTTTGTCTACCTGACATCATTTTCAGAGAGGAATGTATTAAAATTTCCAAGTCCAACTGTTGATTATCTATTTCTCCATGCAGTTCTGTCAGTTGTTGGTTTATATTCCAAGTTTATATTATGCAATATATATAGTCCATGATTATTATATTATCTTCTTAATTATTTCTCCTTTTATGAGGATATAATATCCTTGTCTCTATGATATAGCTGAGTTATATTCTATTTTGTCTAATATGGAAATTGCTACTCCAGCTTTCATTTCAAAGTTGCCCATCCTATTTTCTTTTTCCATCCTATTTTCAACCTTTCTGAGTTCATGTTATCTCATGTCATTTAATACTCATCTTAACCCCTTATTAGCTCCATTTTACAGATAAGGAAACTAAGGCTCAAAGAGGTTACTTGTGCTGGCGCTGAGACCCGGAGCCAGGCCTGTCTGACCAGAGTCTGCTCTTTCACGCCTCCCCACTCAGCCCTCATAAGAAAACCTTACATACCACTCTGTTTTCCTCTTTCATGGAAAGTCTAATTTAGCCAGGATTGCACTCATGGACCTGAGCCTTCACTGGTAGGCCGTGCTTTATAGCTTACAAAGGGCATTCCATAGACATTTTCATTTGATTCTCCTAAAGCTCCACAAGATGAACAGCAAAGCTACAATCACCCCCATTTTACAGAGGAGGAGAGGCTCAGAGGCAAGTTAGTACTTGCCAAGATCACCCAGCTGACCAGAACCCAGAGCTTCTCACCTGTCTGGGATCTGAACCCAGCCTCCAAATCTTTTTCTTACACATTTTCTCCTTGCCCTCCTCCACCTGAAATATCAGCATTTGAAGTCCTTTTTTTAGTGTTCTTCTAACTATTCCCTGTGCATTTAAAATTCCACCTCTGTAAGCCTCAGTTTTCTCATCCACAAGATGGGCACAATATTGCCAATTTCAGAGTTCCTGAGAAGAGGATGTAAAGGAGAAATGCCTGTAAGGTGCTCAGTCCCCTTCCTGCTTCAGAGTAAATGCTCCTGAAGTGGTGAGTGTTGTTGGCAGTTGTATAGACCCTGGAGGTGCAGACACTCTGACACCAACAGGTACACACCAACAACAAGGTCACCTATGTATCCAGTTCTGTCTGCCCCAAAGCCCCGCAAATTCTCTACTGGGGCTCTTGGTGCCTGTGGCTCTGCATTTGGGGGAACCACTGAGAAGGGAAAACAGAAGATGAGGAGAGGATAACACAGCCAAAGCGGCTGAGACCAAGGGGAAGGACCAGAGTTTGTTGTTTCCCCGGCCTCCGCTGATTGGCCGAGGGATCTGTGCCCCGCCCCCCCCGCCAATGCCTGTGAGGCGCAGGTGAGACCCTGCCCAATGGGGGCGCTCCACAGTGAGGCGTGGCAAAGGGACCCAATCGGAGCCTCTGTCTGTGTCTCTCCCTCACCAGGTAAACATAGGGAAGGCAGGAAAAGATGATGGTGGCTCACTCCCAGACTGCATCCTCAAGTCTCTGAGCTTTTGTTCCAATTCCCCACAAGGCTGGGAGTCTCCGGGACCACTGGGGGGGAGACACCCGCACCACCTGACAATCCAAAGGGCTAGACTCAGGCAGCGGTTCTCAAACTTTTCTGTACGAAAACAGCACCTCGAGAGTTCACTGAAAGGTAGACTCCCGGTCAGGGCCCCCAGAGATTTTGATTCAGGAGGACCGGGGCAGGGGCCCGGAAACATGCATCTTTGACAAGCCTCCAGGTCATTCTGATCGTGGTGGTGGAGGGTGTGGAAGAATGAGTGACAGGGTTCCCCAGACTGAAGGACCTGCTCAGGCCCTGGAAAGAGGTGGCTCCTCTGCCCCGGAGGCTCCTAACTAGGGCTTCAAAGTCACAGTCTATGTCTCCAGCTGGCACTCGGGGACAACACTGCTTTGTCATCAAATTCTTACCAGCAGCCTGTGGACTTCAATTCTTTTACAAAGGGAACCTCTTTTGTGCCACAGAGAGCAAGAGGAGGCAAGAGCTAGCAGTGAACGACACTTCCGATATCGCGATTGGCCTGGCTCTGGGCACTGCCCTTGACCCTAAAAGGTGAGCCACTCCCACCTCGTAGCTGCGTTCCTGAGCCAGGCAGCAGGAGTAGGAAGTGCAGCGGGAGCCGAGGGGCAGGGTCTAATCCTGACTCACTTCCTGCAGCCTCAAGTGTCTTCTGATGGAGAGAAGTGAGACTGTCAATTCCCGTGCTGCCCAGGATCTGCAGTCGTGATCCACACCGAGAGAGCTGATGGACGCGAATCTGCTTCTACATGGACACAAAGTCGGAGCAAGGTTCGTCCCAGCAGAAGCATGAACACCACCCTGACTGATGCATCACAGGTGTGGTCATTTCCCCACAGCAGGCCTAGAAAATTCCAAAGTTGCCCAGGCCCATGGTCAAGTCACCATGATCTCAGATGCCTGCTATTCCCCTGCAGTCCCCCTCGGACAAGTTTAAATAGATGGGGTCTCAGCCCCATTCCGAGGCCTCCCTAAACTAACACAAGTCCCGTTGATGTTAGTGTCCTTGGGTCAAAGCCTTCCAGGCAAAGTGGCTACTATGTTAATGACAGCATTTTTAGACATTGTCAAGGGAGTGGCAGTAACGAGAGCTTGAAGAGGAGAGACAGATTGTAAAGCAAACTCAAGTCTAAGTCAGAATTCCCAGCTAGCAGAGGCCACCAAAATGGCCCACATGGATGCATCATCTTTAGGTGGTCATGCGCTTTATTAAACCCTTTAGGAAAAATGATTCACAGTAGTGAGGAAATGGAGTCAGAGTGACGGCTGCATCCCATCGGGGCCGGGCCCAGGTGGGGCCACAGGTGGGCTGGGGTGGGGGTAGGAGGCGTGGACAGGAGCTTTGGGCCACAGACCCTCTGAGGAGGCGGGGGATTGGAGGGCTTCATGTAAAGGGCCTGGCTGTCACTAGGTGAATCCTGCTTGCTCCCTCTCCCAGGAACGGTGGCTCCTGCCATGGGAGCAGCCACGTCCAGACACACAGACACAGAGCTACAAAGAGACACACAGACATACAGAGATACACAGACACACATACACAGACATACACACCAAGATATACAGACACACATACACACACACACAGACCTGAAACACACACACCCAGAACTACACAGACACATCTGGAGAATCACATGTACACACAAAGACACTCCCTCTTTGCTGGCCAAAAAAAAGGGCCTCCAGACTGGCCCTGTGGCACACTGGCTAAGTTTGTGTGCTCTGCTTCAGTGGCCAGAGGTTTGTGGATTCAGATCCCAGGTGCAGACCTATACCACTCATCAAGCCATTCTGTGGCAGTGACCCACATACAAAATAGAGGAAGACTGGCACAGAAGTTAGCTCAGGGCTAATCTTCCTCACAAAAAAAAAAAAGCCTCTTCACACAATGGCTCTTCTCCACTCTAAAGGGCATTCTTTTACACACACTGGAGTTGCCAACCCCCTCCCCAGGCTCAGAGAAGAAAGGGGACCACTCATTCTGGGTGTCCTGCAAGGATGTCCTACACAAGGAGGCCCCCGCTCTGTGGGTGCCTGTTGGGTGGTTCCTCCTCTACCAGAAAATGGTCCCTCATTTTATGCACTTTTCTCCAATGAAGCACAGCCTTTTGTCCCTTTTTTCCTCTGTTCTTGGGAGGTAAAACATTCAACCACAAAAACTGTTTTTAAATCTGCCCACTCTTCTGCTTAAAATTACCCTGCTAAAAGTGTTTTAAGGGAAATAATTGCTTTGCCAACTTGAAACTCTGTCTAGCGCTGTTCTAGAATCCACAGGCTCCTTAACACACCAGTCTGCAAACTGGCCTGAGTCAGCTGGACTCAGCAGCAGCAGGACAACTGAGCAGATAAAATCCCAAAGGCTGTGATCGGTGACAAGAGCACTGGTGCCAGGAGCTGTCCCCCTTTGCTGAGGAATAAGGGCTCGGAGCAGACAGGGACTACCCTGAGCTGTCCACAGAGTCATTTTTTCAAGGAGACCTGAGGGTGATGGGGAGTTGCTGGACAGTTCAATGATCCAGTTAGGTCTGGTAATGCCTGGAGGTTAAACAACTTACCCTCTTGCTTATTAAACTAGTAAAAGGCCCAAAAAGATAATACTCAATGCTGATAGGGCCACAGTGAGGAATAGATGAGAAGCTTTAAGATGTTCATACGCTTTGACATATCAGTTTAACATGTAGGAATCTACAGCAAGGAACTTGAGAAACACGGACTAAGATTCAAATAGCAGACACTCACCGTGGCATTCGTGCAGCAGATTTTTATTGAGAGCTTACTCCGTACCGGGCACTGAGCGAGGAGCTGAGGGTACAGAGATGAACAAGGAACACACCTTGCCTTAAAAGAACGTTCAGTCTGGAGGAAAAGTCAGACATAAAAATAAGTGGGTGCAAATCAGCACAGGAAGTGGGGTGACAGAGATGTGCTTGGGGTGCTGTGGGGCCCAAGATTGGACTTGAAGGAAGAGTCAAGGGAGCCAAACCTGCAGATCAGAGGGAGAAACTTCAGACAGACACGAGAACCACCACCCACCTCAGCCAGCCGCACGGACGGGACAAACTCGGAAATGACGGAAATAATCGATGTTAGAGAAAAGGGTAAGCAACTTACGGTATATTCATATTTAGGATATCATAATCCTTAAACATGTTTTTGAAGAATGTTTGTAATGTTAAGAACATAAAAAATAAGAAAGAAGAAAAAAGGTACAAGTTTTTTAAAAACTGTTTTCATATGCCTTCTATACAAAGGAAGTACAGACAAATATAATGAGGTATCTCATGGGGGGATTATAAATGCTTATTCTAGATTCTAAAATTCTTATTTTACTTTTAGGCCGTTTTCAAATAACTCTACCGTGGGAGTATTTTTACTTTTATAACCAGAAAAACCAGATTTTTAAGCAGTTTATAACCAGTTACTTTAAAAAGTAAACACAACCTGGGCCAAGGAATGGAGTGGGTGATTCCGGGGACTTGGGACATCCTGCGTCCTAGAGAAGCTCCCTGGCTGTGACTGAGCATTGGGAGGACTGACCCAGGCACACTGGGGTGGGACTTCTCGGGCTGCGCGGCCGCCTGCGCTCCCACAGAGGGGCTCGCAGGGGCTGGGCCCTGACGCCCAGGGGGCCTGAGGGAGTCATGTCTCATGCCCTTGGTTTGAAATGACAGGGCCGTAAAGAGAATGGGGCTTTGTCCCTTTAATAGTTCCCATGGGCAGAAAACATCCTAACTCTCTCTCCACAGTTTGCAGGAAAGGAGGAGGAAGAGGAGGGAAATCACTCTCCTCAAGCACAGGTGAACACTTCGGGCTATAAGCTCCAGTTTCCCAAGATTTAAAAATCCTGGGCACTCTCTCAGGAGAAGTAACTCTGAATGGAGAGGAAGGGGGGGCAGGAAGGAGGAAGGCTAGGTCCCAGTCCCCTGTTCCTCTGTGTAGCTGGGCTGTGGGCTTCACAGGTCATCAGGGGGCAGCTCGCACCTCCCAGTGGCTCCCCAAAGTCACTGGGGACATTCCCACAGAAGTGTCGTCTCTGCCTGCAGTCAAGCCTCTGGGCGAGGAGGGCAATGGAAGCTGGTGATCAGCTCTCCACACCTTTCCACCCCCTGGAGAGGGGGCCATGAGAGGGGAGGAGGACAGGGGCTGTCCCCCACATGGCCCTGCTCCTCACCCACCAGGTGACCTCCCAGTTACTCAGGTCCTCAGGCACTTGGCCTGGAGAAAAGGTTGCTGTGGACACTCGTGTGCCAGAAAGATTCAGCCCCTTGTATATTAAGCAACGAGCAGTCTCCCATGAATTTGGGAATCGTAAATTGCTGTCCCAGAATCTGCTCACCCCAGGATGAGATGAGCTCAAGTGACCGCACCCATGGGAAACTTTGGGCCAAGAGTCCCCCACCCCTTGGCATGGCCAGCAACACGAGGAAAGGTTGCTCCCTCCTCCAAGGAGGCCCCCTGGGCCACGTCCAGCCTGGTTAGACCCCTCCCCCAGGCTCTCTCAGAGCTTTGCCTGTCTCCGAACCTGTTCTCACAGCTCTGAATCTGCATCTAGCCCAGGGGTTCCCTGAGGGCCGGGACCACATGTCACTCATGTCGTGGGCCAGGCTGCAGCACTGTGCCTGAATCCCCGCAAGCCCTCCATAGACGTTTGCTGACTGAGTACAGGAATGAACGCACGGATGCCTGAGCTCCCCATGCTGGGCCTGGAGGGAGGAGGCCCATATTCTGTCCCTTATTGCTCAATCCTGGCCCAGGACTTGATAAGTCCATGAAGCATCAGTAAGACATGGGGCAGAGACCCAAGGGGAGTGACTAAAACCTGCCGTGCCTCTTCCTTCCTGAGGACAGGGCTGACTCCAAGTCATACGAATGACTCCACGAGGCTGGAGGGACCTTATAGGCAAGAAGTCCCCCAACTCCAAGCCGCTCTCAAACAGTCCTGATGTTTAAAACCAAGTTCCACGTCACTGGCTCCAAGAATTGAGCTTTGTGGTCTAATTTGAGAGTGCCCAGCCTAGCTCAGCTGTCACTGCATTTACTTCCCTTAATTAACAAAAGAGCAGTATAGGACAGACCATAAGAGCTCGGGCCCTGGAAGATTGCTGCTCCACCTACAGAAAGAATGTCCAACTCGCAGTCCCAGGAAAGCAAAGCACTCAGCCCTGGCTGTGGGCCTGAATGGCTGGCAGAGAGGCTCGGAGGGGACCAGCATCCCAGGGGACCAGCATCCAGAGACACTCTGAGCCTTGGAATGCTCACTGCTTTGGGTGAATGGTTCACCTTTTGCCTGTGCTCGCCTCAGCCAGCACCCCAGGACACCCCCAGGGAGGTGGTGGGTAGGTGGGAAAGGTTGGGGAACAGGGTCCTATGTGCATGTGGCACCAGAGAAAGACCAATTTGGGACTGATTCATGAAGGCAGATCCTATAGCTAAAAAGACTCTACAGAACATCTCCTAAAACCTTGTCATTTTCAGAGGGGAATCAGGGACCCAGAGAAGATGAGACCTTCTCAAGGTCCCCCAGTAAATGAGTATCAGACTCCAAGTCCATACCTGCCACCACATCACATCAGCCCCCTCTCCCTCCCCCTGGCAGATTCACAAGGGTTAACTGTCCCCCACAAGGCTGCCAACTGATTGCCGTCAGGGGGCAGGAGAGCAAGCACTTGACTGACCCGAGACCATAGACAGAGGAAACTACCAGGTTTCCTTGCCCCTCTCTACCTGGCCTCAGGCCCTCATGCCCCAAACACACCCCACCTGACCTGGAGCCAGGCAAGGCTCTCACCAAACTTCCCTCCTCACACCAGCCCAGCCGTGGCAGGGGCAAAACAAATCTCTTGATACACAAACCAGTCATCCAGTTGAGCACCGGTCAAGGGCTCGATGAATAACCCAAAAATGCATGGAGCAGCGGAGTGCCAACCTGGTGCACGAATCCAGGAGGGCTGCCTGCAGAGCTTCAACCAGGGGCCCATGCCACGGGAGGTGGTGGGGCAGGGAAGCAGCAAAGTTACCCCAAGAAGCGTCTTGAGGAGCCCAGAACATGAGGAGTGACTCTGAAGATCAGAGGGGTAGTGGTGCCTGGAGCACCACAGCTGGAATTCCGGACCTCCAGGGGCAGCCCCGGGAAGAGCCAGGGGCACAGGATGGGGCCTCACCAACGTGCTCTGCACCTTCCTCTACCTGCTCCACCCTCTGCAGCCATCCAGCTCCAGAGAGGCACGTTTGTCGCTAGGGCACTTGGTGGTGAGTTTCATGTTAGGAAAAGGCAGTCAGGAGGCCTGGGAAACTGAGGAGAGACAGCGCCAGCCTCCTCTGTGCACTCACGTGTGCCCTGCCCTGGACAAGCAGCTTCTCAGACGCTCAGTTCACCACAACTGCGTGCAGACCTGAGCTTTCGAGGCCTACAGCCGGGTGAATGGTGGAGCGGGGGTTTCAGCAGCTCGGTAGCATCAAGGGCTCCACTCTTGTCACTGTGCTGTCCACAATCCCTAGCCCTGGCAAGGGGGACTGCCTGAGCAGGCTCTTAAGTCCTTGAAAAATATATCTAAAAACTGTGTGCGAGGGACATTTGCACATAAGCAGAGAGTGGCAGCCGCCCCTCTGTTCAGAGGATGAGCAGTGGAGGCACCTCCACCTTCTCTCTCCATGTGGCCACATTCATAAGACAAGGGGATCCACTTGTGGCCCCTTTTAAAGCAGAAGAATCCTTTCTTCAAGCTATATCTTCCACACAAGGGAACCAGAGGAGGAGCAGGTCTGTCTGAAGTTTGACCAGAAACAACCCCCTTTTACACATGGGGACACTGAGGCCCAGGGAGGGAAAGCAACTTCTAAGGTCACCTGGAGGCAGCAGCTTGGAGTGACACGTATTGAGGAGTCTGACAGGACAGCAAAGGACCGCTCGATTGAGAATTGACTAACAGTGGCCCGGCAGGGAAGCATGATGGCATCTCAGCTCCAGCCCCTCACAGGGGCTTGGTGCAAAGTAGAACAAGGTGCACCTTCCAAGCAGCACACAGGTTGACAAGTGGCACGTGGGCTGGAGATCCACCCCCACTCACTGGGTGCTGCTGTACAGGGACCGATGTGCCTGACTGCGCTAGGCAGGCCCGAGTGTCATAGCACATACCAGGCCCTCGTGACCCTCAACTCTCCTTCAATCCTTGACTATTGGTTTGCCATCTGTTACTTTGTAAAAATATTTCTTGATATCAGAGGAGGTCATAACCCATCAACCCCGCTTCCATGCAAGGAAATCACTTCTCAAAACAGGGAAGAGGGGATGCTGAAAGGTTTGCCTATGGGGATAAAGACACTCGTGCTGCAAAATCGTAGGCAAAGGTCACACTGTCCCCACCATACCCAGAGCCATGTCTCTATTTTCATAAACAGAATGTGTTCGTCAGGAGGCAGAGAGAGAACGGGAGTATATCCAACCAAATAGGTCCCAGGTTTTCCACATCATTCCAGGGCTGGAAACCTGCATGAGGCGGAGCCAAAAGCCCACATTTACATCTATTTGCATGCTCTTCACAGGTGTTCACACAGACAACCAGCCTCCCCAGATCTGCTTCTTCTTCTGGCCTCCCATTCCCAGTAATGGGCACCCAGCTCCCCAAATCAGAAAGCCCCCTGGAATACCCCTGGATCCTTCCCTCACACAAATCTAGAGGCCACCAAGCATGTAGAGTCCCACTCCCGCACATCTCTCACCCCCTCCTCTTGGTCCCCACTGCCACCATCTTGGCTTAAATCAGTGTTTCGACTGGTTTCTCTCCTCCAGCTTCACTCCCCCTCCATGCTGCATTTTACAGGGCCTTTCCAAAACTGGCCACAGGCTCCCTGCAGCCTTCAGAATCAGGCCCCACCTCCATCAAGCCTGCCACAACTTGGCCCCTGTCCATCAGCCGCATCGCCCACTTCAGCCAGGCCAAACCACACGGTGCGCCCTCACATACTGGCCTCCATGCTGTGCTCACAGGCTCAACTGTATTCCCCAAATTCAAATGTCGAAGCCCAAACCCCAGTACCTCAGAATGTGACTGTTTTTGAAAACAGGGCCTTTAAAGAAGTGATTAAGTTAAAATGAGGTCATTAGGGAGGGCCCTAATCCAATCTGACTGGTGATCTTATAAGAAGAGGAAATTTGAACACATACAGAGGGAAGACCACACGAAGACACGGGGGGAGGACGGCCATCTACAAGCCAAGGAGAGAAGATTCAGAAGAAAGCAACGCTGCTGACACTTTGATCTTGATAAATTTCTGTTGTTTAAGCCACCCAGTCTGTGGCACTTTGTTATGGCAACTCTAACAAACTAATTTTTCTCTTTTTTTGGAAAGGTAAATATAAACAGGCCTTTCTAATATTTTCTTCTCACACCACTTTGAAGGCTACTGTCATGGGCAGATGTGAGGAACCCACGGCCTGGCTGGAATGTAGAATACAAGCCTCTGGCCAGAGGAAATGAGGAGTCTGGTGGCCTCTGGACCTCTCCCCTGTGGGCCTGAGTGTATCTGGAAGCACATCACAGGGGGAGGTTCGCCACAGTCCGCGCCTTGGACTGAGGGCCCCTCTTGCAGTGTTTTCCAAACTCACCTGATCATAAGATTCACCAGCGTGCCTCAGCCCCTCTGGGGGTTGTGAGGTGGGGCCCAGAACTTGTTTTTGTTAAGTGGGCCAGGTGATTCTCAGGACCAGAAGCGTTTGAGAAACCATAGCCCAGGCCATTCCACACCAGGAGATGGGTCTGTAGCTGCAGAGAGTGAGTGTGCATCTGGGCACGTCTAAGCATCCCTACCAGGCTGAGGCACGGGAGCCCGTGACCCACCGCAGCCGGACCTCTCCTCTGCCGGCTCTCAACCCCAACCCCACCCTCTGTCCCGGCCTCTGAAGGCAATTAGTCTGCAGTTTCCGCCATGGCTGTATTCGTCGATAAGCTTCGCGCCCTGCGTTCTTTCTTTGAATCAACAGGCGGGTGGAAGAAATGCCCTCGGTTTCCCTCTCGAGTAACTTTGCAGAGTCCCAGACGCCCTTGTTTTTCTCCTGGGTGTGGCCCGCCCGTGAGTTTTCTCCCAGGCTCTGGGCCCTTAAGTGAAACCCAGGTTCCCCGCTCCCAGCGCAGCCGGACCAGAAGTGAGAATGCGGCTGAGGGGCTCCGCGGTGAGGGGCACGGCCACCGCCCCCAGGGTCTGTGCGCCGGGCACGCTGGGGCACCGGGTGTGCTGGTCGCCGGGCTCCCGCCCTCCCGCGGTCCGCGAGCCCCAGCTCCCTGGCTGACCGCAGGCTCCCTCCGAACCTCCAAGGGCATCCGCCCCACCTCCGACCCCGCCCGGCTCGGCCCGGCTCACCCAGGCGGGCAGGTGCTGGCCCAGCAGCTCGCGGCTGATGAACTGGCGTTCGTTGTTTAGGAATTCGAAGGCGGCCGCCAGGCGCCCGAGCTTCCCGCGGCGGTTCCTGCGCCACCACATCCACAGCAGGGCGCCGAGCAGCAGCCAGGTTATGCTGAGCCCCAGGTAGCCGGCTAGGTAGACAGGCGCCAGGTAGAACAACACGCGAGCCACGAAGGTGTACAGCTCGGGCAACAGCTGGCTGGACAGGCGTGGCTCGGGGCCGGGCTCGCGCTGGGTTCCCCGGGCGCCAGGGGCGCCGGGGGCGCTGGGCCCGTCCGCTCGCATCTCGTCGCCGCCGTCTTTCCCTTTCCAAGAGCTTCACCTGAGCTCTGGTCCGCGCGCCCCGACGCCTGGGCACATCTGTCCTCCAAGCGCGAGGATCGGACAGCCGCACCTGCCCCGCCGGCCCCGGCGCCGTCGTCTCCGCGCTCCGCGCTCGGGGGTCTCCGCGCTCCGCTCCGCAGAGCACTGGAACGCGGAGCCCGGGAAAGCACAGCAGGCTGCGCCGCCGCAGCGCTCCCCTTCGCGCCCCGCCCACAGTTCCGGAGGTCTCCGCCCTCGGGGGCGGGCCCAGGAGGAAGGGGGCGGGGTCAGGCCGCGGGGCTGGCGCCTGCTGGGGTCTAAAATGGAACCCACTGGAACAGGGCGCCGTGGGACCTCAACCTCCCGCGCACGCGTCAGCGGAGGATGCAGTCGCAACACCCAGATAGAACCTGGCGTGGACCAGGTGCTGCCTCAGGCGGTTTATGACTCACCAAGGCATGTGGACAAATGGCTTGTCATGGATAAACATCACCTAAAACCTGTTTCCTACACCCAGTCTGCAATATGCAATGTAGTGTAGACGCTTAGCTGGGCATTCGAGGGCCTCCCAGCTCCAGGGTGGGCCTGACCCTGTGTCTGAGCCCTCCAAGTGGTCCCTAGAGCCCTGCATCGCTGCCCCCTCCTCTAGCATTTATAAAGCGTGGACCTAGCCTCCAGTCCAACCTGGCCAAGCTCAGGGCCCCTCCTGTGCCCCACAACACCCTCTGCCTCCCACTCCCCACCCTCTGTGCGGGGTGTCATTTGGATCTTCATTCCCTGCATCATCAGACCAGGAGTTTCCAGCGGGCAGGCCAGTCCTGCTCATCTCAGGGGCACACAGCACGGCAAGTGATGGGTGAACAACAAGAGAAGTGAACAAGCCGTGGGGTGCTTTGGGGTCAGTTGTGAAGCCCATGGTTTCTGTCTAATCCTTTCCGAATGATCGGAGCAGGTGGAGGTCTGAATCTCCAAGTTCAGACAGTAAATCTCCAGGATGATGAAAGAAGAAATTTGTGTTGTTTTAAGCCACCCAGTTTGTGATACGTTGTTATGGCAGCCCTTGGAAACTAATACAGCCACTGACTAAGTGCCAGGCACTGTTGTAAGCACAGGAGATTCCGGGTGAACAGAATAGACAGGATCCCTGCTCTCATAGAGGTGACATCTCGTGGGGGAGACAGACAACAGTCAAATAAAGAACAAGACAATAGCAGGTAAGGAAAAGTGCTGGTAGCACAAGGCAGTAAGTGGTGGGAGAGAGTGGCGGCTTGGGGTGGAGCACTGTTTTAGCTGGGGTTGATGTGGACAGGGTTCTCTGAGGAGATCACATTTGAGTTGAAACCTAAATAAAAAGAATAAAAGTATATGTACAATTTCGTCTTTTAAAAAAAAGTCTCATAAAAGTGTTTCTCCTTTGGATTAGAGAGATAGCCTCTGCTATGTAGATGTCATTAGTTTTACTTTCACATTTCCATATGGAGCTAGAGTAATTTTCCTTGTGTCCACCCTCTCTGTCAGACAGAATTCCTTGAGGGCAGAGGTTGTATCTGATACATCCTATGTCCTCAGTGCCCAGCACAGAGCTGACGTACAAGAGGAGGTGGGAGAGCACTGGGTCAGAGCATGGTCTTTGTAATTTGTTCGCCTGGGTTTAAATCTAGACTCAAGCACTCACTGACTCCGGAAAACGTCCTTAACTTCTCTGCAGTTCAGTTTCCTCATCTGTAAAATGGGGATCATAGTAATACTTAAGTCATAGGGTGGTTATGAGGATTAGGACAGACACAGTATGTATAAAGCTGTGCATCTAGATGGGGAAGTTGTCAAGGAAGACTTTAGTTTTGTCTGTATTGTATTTTTTGGCAAGAATGTATTTGTGTGTTCTCTGTATAATTTAAAAAATTTGTTGTGATAAAATACACATACATGATAGTTCCTATCCTAGCCATTTTAAGTGCACAGTTCAGGGGTACTAAGTACATTTATATTGTTGTGCAATCATCGCAGCATCCATCTACAGAACTCTTCATCTTTCAAATCTGGAACTCTGTACCCATCAACCAACCACCCATTTCTCCTTCCCCCCAGCCCCTGGTAATCACCATTCTACTTTCTGTCTCTGATTTTGACTACTCTTGGTACCTCATATAAGTGGAATCATACAGTATTTGCTTTTTGTGACTGGTTTATTTCACTTAGCATAATGTCCTCAAGGTTCATCCATGTTGTAGCATGTGTCAGACCTTCCTTTTTAAAGCTGAATAATATTCCATTGTATGTATATACCACATTTTGCTTATCCATCCATCTGTCCATTGACGGACACTTGGGTTGTTTCTACCTTTGACTATTGTCAACAGTGTTGTTATGAACATGAGTGTACAAATATCTCTGTGAGACCCTGCTTTCAGTTTTGGGGTGGGAGTGTATATACCCAGAAGTGGAATTGCTGGATTATATGGTAATTCTATGTTTAAGTTTTTGAGAACCACTTTACTATTTTCCGCAGCAGCTGTACCATTTTACATTCCCACCAAGAGTGCACAAGAGTTCCAATTTCTCCACCAACACTTATTATGCATTCTTTTCTGGGTTTTTGGATAGTAACCATCCTAATGGGTATGAGGTGGTATCTCATTATAGTTTTCACTTGCATTTCTCTGATGATCAGTAATGTAGAGCATCTTTTCATATGCTTGTTGGCCATTTATATATCATCATTTAAAAAATGCAAAAACACTTCTGAGAATGTAATGTACAACATGGTAACCATAGTTAAAAAAATACTGTATTATATGTTGAAAGCTGCTGAGAGAGTAGATCTTAAAAGTTCTCACCACACACACACAAAAATTGTAACAATGTGAGGTGATGGATGTGTTAACTAACCTAATTTTGGTCATTATTTCACAATATATACATATATCAAATCATTACATTGTACACCTTAAGCTTATGCAATGTTATATGTCAATTATATATCAATAAATCTGGACAAAAATTTTAAAAACACAAAAGCAGTGATTTGCTGTATGACCTTGTGCAAATCTCCTTCCCACGCTGGACCTTAGCAACACTTTGGGTCAAACAAATGGTTTAACCAGAGTATCTGTGAGGTCTTGTCCTGCTAAGGGACTGCAATTCCCTCAGTGTGTCTTGATAATTCACTGGGTTATCAAGCTTGGTACCTGGCAGTAGGTGGTTAATGTTTGTGAAGGAACACACACGAATGAATACATGAATGCGTTTGAGCCAAGAATAGGTTCTTAATCATATCATCTGATAACCAACTACAGAGGGAGCTGCACACCCATAGGCTGCTTAGCCTATAATCCTTTTAGGCCATTTATATAACAGCCAATGAAATATGATAATATTTATAGAGCACTGTTTGGGGTCCTGGGAAGGGGGCAGGTGTAGAGAATGCACCTAAGAAGTCAGTTATTTTACACTCTTATCACGAAAATGTGGTAGAGGGGTGTGTGTGTGTGTGTGTGTGTGTGTGTGTGTGTGTGTGTGTGTGTGTGGTGAAGGTGGTGGGACAGCAGGAAGATTTTGGGGTTGGGGTTGGGGCATGTCCCTACAATGTTCTTCATGATTTGACTCCTGCCTGCCGCTCCGGGATCACCTTCTGATGGATCCAGCCTGTGCTTCCAGTGCCACCACACTACCTACACACTCTCGCACCCTAAGGGGAGGAAGGGGGCCCTGTGGGTCTTCACTGTTCTGGTCAAAGTGGGGCTCCTGGGCACATCCACCAGGGAGCAGAAGCATGGCCGTCAGTGCTATCTCAGGGGGTCAGGCTCTAATTACTTCTCTCCTTCTCCAACCTAATGTGGGGAGGAGGTCAAGGTCTCAGCAGGGCCTCCCTCAGAGGCCCACCATAGGCTGGGTCTGTGACCTCATATCCCTCCACCTGCTCCCAGGTGTGGTTCCAGAACTCCTTAGACAGGACCTGAAGGCCAGGTTCTGAATCCTGCCTCACCCCCTCTTTCAGTACGCTTCCCGCCCTGCCCCCTCTTCTCCATCTTGTTGGCTCCAACTTCCACTCCTGCAATTCTTGACACCCACACACTAGTACTTTATTTACCAAAAGGAAATGAGACCAAAAATGTCTTTTTTATTGTGTTAAAATATACATAACATAAAATTTACCATTTTAACCATATTTAAGTGCACAGTTCAGTGGCATTAAGTACTTTCACATTGTTGTGCAACCATCACCATCATCCATCTCCAGAACTTTTTCATGATCCCAAATTGAAACTCTGTACCCATTAAACAGGCTACCCATTCCCCTCCCCACAGCCCCTGGCAACCACCACCTTATTTTCTGTCTCTGAATTTGACTACTCTATGTACCTCATATAAATTTGTCCTTTTGTGTCTGGCTTATTTCACTTAACACAATGTCTTCAAGGTTCATCCATGTTGTAGCATATTTCAGAATTTCTTTTCTTTTTAAGGCTGAATAATATTCCATTATATGTATATACCACATTTTGTTCATCCATTCATCCATTGGTGGAAACTTGGGTTGTTTCCACCTATTGGCTATTGTAAATAATGCCGCTATGAAGATGGGTGTATAAATATCTAAGTCCCTGCTTTCAGTTCTTTTGGCTACACACCCAGGAAGTGGAGTTGCTGAATCATATAGTAATTCTATGTTTAATTTTTTGGGAAAACACCATAATGTTCTTCGTTTGTTTGTTAAATTTACTTTATTCGAGCTCATAAAATTACAAAAGTAATTCATGTTTGCTTTAACAAATAATACAAAGAGGTATGAAGAAGAAGTTTAAAATCATGCACCCATGTATGATTATCTCTTTGGTTTATATCTTTCCTTACCTTTCTTGCTGTACAAAGACATACAAGCAGAGCTAGTTTTAGTTTCTTCTTTTTCTTTCCTTCCTTTTTTCCCCCAAAATAGGATAATAGAAACTCAAAAGCTCTCCAGTATCACTCTGACAAAATCCCTATGAGGTATGTATTAATTATTGAAATTATTTTATGGTTGGTTATTAAAACAGAGAGATCAGAATAACATTCATGTCCTCGTTAAGGAGGCAGAAGTATGTGGGGGAAGAAACAACTGTTAGAATTGTTGGAAACAGACAGAAAAAAGAAACCACAAATAAATAGAGAAAAAAAGTCATAACCCAAAATGGTCTTTCAGGTGGCTCGTCACCCATAGTGTGTTACTATGTTAACAGGTGCTAAATGGATTTTACACAAGACCAGTAGAGAATAAAAGTCTAAGGTTTTCTCTGTAAAAGTAAAAGTAGAGATGAGATCTGTCATTCAAGTTATGAAATGAAATCTCACCCAACACATAGTCCAGAAAAATGCCAGGAAAAGTAAGAATAGGTCTTTTAACAGAAGAAGGATGGAAAAGTGACCACTGCAGCAAGACTTCCTTGATCTCTCCTTTGAATTCCCCAGCATCTAGCCTATTGTGTGGGTGGCCACTCCCCATCTCTGGGAAGAGAGTCTCTGAGACCCCATCCCTCATTCCATTCACACTTGTCCTCCACTTCCACTGTCCAGTAAACAGCACGAGGCTGAAGCAAATCCCTGACGAATGTCGTCACTCGTGGAATAAGTAAATCTCTGATTATAAGAAAAGTTTTGTTTTGTCTTTCCAAAAGCATATATAGATATGTATCCTCGGGGACAATAAGACCAGGTGTGTTATTTTAGAATCTATAATTAGATCTGCCTTACATGTGTCAATAACTTTCTTTTAGGCTATACTAGTGTGAAGGAAAGCTGTAACTCTCATTCCTTAATTGAGAAGAGTAGGTTGCTGGGATGTAGTCGGTTTTTATACCTGTTGTGGTAGATAATTGCTTAAGATCTGTCCGTGATTCAAATTCTGACTGCACACACTTGTGATCAATCAGTAGATTTTTTTAGTGTGGAAACATGATCTGAAAGTTTCGATATTATTTTAATTTGATTTTTGCACAATATCCTTTCCTTTATCTTGTAACCTCTGAAAAATTGACTCCTCGTTTTCCAAAAAGAAGCCAACCTCCTCCAATCTGGTGTGTAATTCTCCTCCCAGATTTTACACTTTGTCTGTGGCCCTTTTGTTCATTCGGTCGAGTATTCACCGAGGGCCTTCCCCATGTCAGGTGCTGTCTAGAACACAGGAGAGACAGCAACAGATAAAACAGACCAAACTCCGGCCTTGGGAAGCCTGTGTTCTAGTTTTGGGTTTCTAGGTTGGTTGGCTAGCTAATATGTATTTTTTCCCTACATCTTCCACTCTGCTCTTTAGGGGCCTCAAATAACTTTTGAGTTTCTTCTTCCTGTGACTAGAAGCAGGCAGACTCTCTTTTGACCTCAGACAGCAGACCTGGTTATCAGCAGAGAATCTCTGTCTGAAGTCTTCTCACACATAGTGAAGAAACCGATCGTTCTGTTTCACAGGCTCTTTGTGTTTCTTTGTTCTGGGATCTTTTGTCAGTTTCAATCCTGTTACCCAGCTGGAGATCGCTCTTCATATTCCTGTCTGGGTGACACCTAGGGTACAGAATCTCGTCCTACAGATCCTCCCAGGGCTGGCAGATGCAAGAGTGGCCGAAGTGCCACTGTGGAAGGTCACTGTTCTCTCAGGTAATCCACACTCACAGCTCGTCCCCACCTGGAGGTCTGTCGCAGCTGCCGCAATCACCACTGAGTAATGAATGCCAGTGCTGGCCAGAGTGCAGACCTGGCTGTGCAGGGACAAGGACCAAGTGAGAAGTGGGCAATCCTCTCTGTCCTCACTGCCCTTCCGGAAATCTAGCAGGCTGTCCAGCTGCGCATCTCCACACTGGCAGCAGTTCTACCTCCAGCCCCTCAGCACCAACCCAACAATGCTATGTTTCACATTAAATTGCTTTAATAATCACAGGACTTTAAGATTTTCTTTCTTTTCTTAATCAATAGTGTTTTCAGAACTAATTGTGAGGTTGGTTTCAAGGAATTTTTCAATTTGACCTAAATTTTAAAATACATTGGCATAGAGGTGTTTATAACATTCTTATTCTCTTTAACGTCTGTAGGATCTATAGTGATGTTCCTTGTAAATTCTTGCTATAGGTACTTTGTGTTTTCTCCTTTTGTCCCCTTTATCAGTCTTGCTAGGCGGTTATCAATTTTATTAATCTTTTCAAACAATCAACTTTTGGCTTCAATTATTTTCTCTATTATGTGTCCACTTCTTATTTTAATAATTTTGCTTCTATCTTTATCTGCTTTCTTCTACTGTCTTTGGGTTTACTTTGCTGGGGTTTTTTTCTTTAGCCAGCCTCTTGAGATAGAAATTAAGATAACTAATTTTCAACCTCTTTTCTCTTATAACATATGCATTTAGAGCTATAGATTTCTAAGCACAGCTATAACTGCATCCTAGAAGTTTTTTAAATAACTAATTGCTAACACTTATTCAGACCATACTGTGTGCAAAGCACTGTATTAAAAGCTCTACAAGCATTCTCTTTCTATTTTTATTAAATATAATTTACATATAGTAAAATACACAAATCTTCAAGGTACAGCTCAACCAATTTCTACCAATCATCCGTCTATGTGGTCACCAGATCCAGATATGAAACATCTTTATACTCCAGAAATTTTCCTCATACTTCTTCCCAGTTAACACCCATGTCCAGAGGGAACCACTCTTCTGATTTCTGTTACCATTGATTAGATGTGCTTGTTCTTGAACTTCATATAAATTAAATCCAGCAGTAGGTACACTTTTATGTCTGGCTTTTTTGCTTAATTTAATGTTTTGGATATTTATCTGTGTTGTTGCATGTAGAAGATTTTTTTTTGTTTTTTTTTTTGTGGGGAAGACCAGCCCTGAGCTAACATCCGTTGCTAATCTTCCTCTTTTTGCTGAGGAAGACTGGCCCTGGGCTAACATCCGTGCCCATCTTCCTCCACTTTATATGGGACGCCACCACGGCGTGGCTGACAAGCAGTGCGTCGGCGGGCTCCCGGGATCCGAACTCGCAAACCCCGGGCTGCCAAGCGCGGACTAAACTGCTGCGCCACCGGGCGGCCCCGCATGTAGAAGATTTTTTAAATTGCTAAGTAATATTCCATTGTATGGATATACCACAATTTGTTGATCCCTTCTCCTGAAGATGGAAATTTAGATTTTTTTTTTAGCTTTTGGCTGTTATGAATAAAACTGATAAGAACATTCTTTCACATATTGTTAGGTTTTTTGGTCTTGTGTGGAATTGCTTGGTCATAAGATAATTTTCAGTTTTATTAGATACTGCCAGTGTCTCTAAGATTTTAAATTATAGTTTATAAATATTAGTTTTACTATTTTTTTCATTTCCTGATATATTTATAATTGACAGTAAGGGAGTTGTTAATGTTTTGTCAAACATTTTTAAAGATCAAGGAACAATCATAATTTTTCCCATTGATTATTAAATTAATAACATACATTAACATACAAAAATTCGTAACATTTCTATACACTAACAATCAATTTTCTGAAAAAGAAATAAAGAAATTGATCCCATTTACAACAGCATCAAAAACAATAAAATACTTAGAAATAAGTTTAACCAAAGAGGTAAAAGATCTCTACCCTGAAAACTACAAGACACTGATGAAAGAAATCAAAGAAGACACAAATAAATGGAAAGGTACCCAATGTTCATGGATTGGAAGAACTAATATTGTTAAAATGTCAATGCTACCAAAAGCCATCTATAGATTCAATGCAATCTCTATCAAGATTCCAATAGCATTTTTTACAGAAAAATAAAAATCACTTCTAAAATTTGTATGGAACCACAAAAGACCCCAAATAGCCAAAGAAATCCTGAGAAAGAAGAACAAAGCAGGAGGCACCAGACTTCCTGATTTCAAGCTATATTATAAAGCTATAGTAATCCAAACAGTGTGGTACTGGCATAAAACAGACATTGACCAATGGAACAGAATTGAGAGCCAAGAAATATACCCATGCATATACAGTCAACTAATATGTGACAAGGGAGCCAAGAATACTCAACGGAGAAAAGACAGTTTCTTCAATAAATGGTGCTGGGAAAACTGGATTTTCACATATAAAGGAATGAAACTTGACCCCTATCTTACACCACTCACAAAAATTAACTTAAAATGGATTAAAGGCTCAAATTTAAGACATACAACTCCTAGAAGAAAATACAGGAAAAAAGCTCCTGGACATGAGTCTTGATAATGATCTTTTTGAAATCACACCTAAAGCGTAAGCAACCAAATCAAAAATAAACAAGTGGGACTACATCAAACTAAAAAGCTTCTGCACAGCAAAAGAAACCATCAACAAAGAGAAAAGACAACCTATGGAATGGGAAAAAATAATTGCAAACCATATATCTGATAAGAGATTAATATCTGAAATATATAAAGAACTCCAACAACTCAATAGCAAAAAAACAAATAATCCAATTAAAAAGTGGCCAAAGGATCTGAATAGACATTTTTCCAAAGAAGATATACAAATGGCCAACAGGTACATGAAAAGATGTCATTAGGGAAATGCAAATCAAAACCACAATGAGATATCACATCATGCCTGTTAGAATGGCTATTATCAAAAAGACAAGAGATTACAAATGCTGGCAAGGATGTAGAGAAAACAAAACCCTTGTGCACTGTTGGTAGGATTGTAAACTTGTACAGCCACATGGAAAACGGTATGAAGTTTCCTCAAAAAATTATAAATAGAGCTACTATATTATCTAGCAATTCTACTGTAGGAATATATCCAAAGGAAATGAAAACGTAACTTGAAAAGATGTCTTCACCCTCATGTTCATAACAGCATTATTCACAATAGCCAAGACATGGAAACAACCTAAGTGTCCATTGATGGATAAATGGATAAAGAAGTTGTGGTATATATATACAATGGAATATTATTCAGCCACAAAAAATGAGGAACTCCTACCATTTAGACAACACGAATGGGTCTTGAAGGCATTATGCGAAGTGAAATAAGTCAGAGAAAGACAAATACTGCATGATCTCATTTATATGTGGAATCTAGAACAAAACCAAAAACACAGGAAAAATTCCACCAAACTCATAGAAAAAGAGATCAGATTTGTGGTTACCAGAGGAGGCAGGTGGAGGAAGGGGGAATTGGAGGAAGGTGGTCAAAAGGTACAAACTTCCAGCTATAAGATAAGTCCTGGGGATGTAATGTACAGCATGGGGGCTGTAGCTAACACTGCTGTATGATATATAGGAAAGTTGTTAAGAGAATAAATCCTAAGAGTTCTCATCAAAAGGAGAAAAATTTTTTTCTTTTCTTTTTATTGTATCTATATGAGATGATGGATGTTAACTAAACCTATCGTGGTAATCATTTCAGAATATATGTAAATCAAACCGTCATGCTATACAACTTAAACTTACATGGAGATGTATGTCAATTATTTCCCAATAGAACTAGAAAAAAAAGATTATTAAGATCACTTTGAATAGTTTCACACCACTGTGCAAAGTGAGAACTGTCTGTATATATGTCGTAACAGAATCACAGGACTGAACAGCTATGTTCTGTTGCCTACAAGCAAGTCACTGGTCTCGCCTACACTCAAGGGGGGAGTTACACAGGGCTCATGCCAGAGGGAGGAGATCCTGGGGGCCGGCTTAGAATTTTGCCCACAACAACATCTGAACAATATTGAATTTTCTAACCCATGAACGTGTTATATCCCTTCATTTATTAAGGACTTCCATCGTTTGTGAGGTTTTTTTTTTTTTTCTGGATGTTTGTAACTTTCAGAATAGAGGATTTGCACGACTTTTAAAAGAGTTATTCCTAGGTTTTTAATATTTTTGATGCTATGGTAAGTGGTGTTGATTTTTAAATTTTATTTTCTAGTACTTTGTGGCTAGCATATAGAAATACAATTGACTTTTGTATATTAACTGTGTATTCACAAATTATTAGTTTGCTTGTAGATTCTTTTGGAAATTCCAAAAATACAATCATGTTGTCTGCCAATAAGCATATATTTACTTCTTCATTTTCAATCTTTATATCTTTTGTTTCTGTTTATTGCCCTTTTGGAATGGCCAGGACCTCCAGTACAATGTTGAACAGGAGCCAGAGCAAAATCCTTGTCTTGTTCCTGATCTTAGAGGGAAAGTGTTCAATATTTTATCATTATGCATGATTTAGCTGTAATTTTTGTTGTTGTTGCTGAGGAAGATTCACCCTGAGCTAACATCTGTTGCTAATCTGCCTCTTTTTGCTAAGGAAGATTTGCCCTGAGCTAACATCCGTGGCCAATCTTCCTCTATTTTGTACTTGAGCCACCACCACAGTAAGTCCGTGCCTGGGAACCGAACCCTGGACCGCTGAAGCAGAGCACGCCAAACCTAACCACTAGGACACCGGGGCTGGCCCTAGCTGTAATTTTTGAAAGATATCCTTTATTAGATTAAAGAACTTCTCTTTTTATGTTAGTTTGCTGAATTTGATTAAATGCTTTTTCTGAATCTGTGGAGATGATCGTATAGTTTTCCCCTTTAGCCTGTTAATGCAGTGAATTATGATGATTGATTGGTGGACATATAACTGACCTTGCATGCATGGGATAAAGCCCACTTGGTCATTAGGTATTATCCTTTTTATTTATTAATGTATTTGTTTTACTAATATTTTCTTTAGATTTTTGCATCTATGTTCATGAGGAATATTGGTCTGAAATGTTCTGTTCTTGTAATTTTCTTTCCTTGTCGGTTTTTGATATCAGGATTATGCTGGCCTCTTAAATGAGTTGAGAAGTTTTCTTTTTCCTCTGTGCTTTGAAAGAGGTTGTGTTTGGTTGGTATTATTTCTTCCTTTGATGTTTGGTAGAATTTACCAATGAAATCATCTGGTCCTACGTTTTCTTTATGGGAAGATTCTTAATTATTGGTCTAATTTCATTAACACCTATGACTGTTCAGGCATTTTATTTATTCTTATGTCACATTTATGTTCAATATGTTATAGTTTCCTTATCTGTTCAGTCAAAAATTATTCTATTTTCCACTGTGATTTCCTCTTTGATCCACTGATTATTTAGAAGTTTCTGTTTAATTTTTACATGGTTGGGGATTTTTTAGTTTGTTTATTATTGTTTTCTTATTTAATTCCATTGTGGTTAGAAAATATATTTTGTATGATTTCATTCCTTAGAAATATGTTGAGTCTTGTTTTATGGCCCAGCATATAGTCTATCTTGGTTCCACGTGTGCTTGAAAAAAAGAAGGTGTATTCTGCAGTTGTTGGTATAATATTCTATAAATATCATTTAGATCAAGTAGATTGATAGTATTGTTCAGAACTTCCATATTCTTACTAATTTTTTGTCTAGTTATTCTATAAGTTACTAAGAGAAGGGTTAAAATCTCCAGCTGTGATGGTTGGTTTGTCTATTTCTTCTTTTAGTTCTGTCAAATATTGTTTCATATATTTTGAAGCTCTGATATTAGGCACACACACATTTATAGTTATGTCTTTCTAATGAATTCACTATTTTATTATTATAAAGTACCTGTTTACCTCTGATAGTTTTCCTTGTCTTGAAGTCTGTTTTGTCTGATATGAATATAATCACTCCAGCTTTCTTGAGCTTACTGCTTGTATGACGTTATCTGTTTCCATCCTTTTACTTTCAACTTATCTGTGTTCTTATATTTAAAGTGTATCTCTTATAAATATAAATTTGGGTCATTTTTTTGTGTGTGTGAGGAAGATTAGCCCTGAGCTAACATCTGTTGCCAATCCTCCTCTTTTTTTTGCTGAGGAAGACTGGCTCTGGGCTAACATCTGTGCCCATCTTCCTCTACTTTATATGGGACACTGCCACAGCAGGGCTTGACAAGCAGTGCGTCAGTCTGCACCCAAGATCTGAACCTGCAAACCCCGGGCCACCAAAGCGGGGCTCGTGAACTTAACCGCTATGCCACTGGGCTGGCCCCCTAGACTTGGGTCATTTTAAAAAACTAATCATACAATCTCTATCTTTAATTGTAGTGTTTAGTCCTTTTGTACTTAATGTAATAGCCGATATATTTTGGTTTAAGTCTGCTGTATTGCTCTTTGTTTTCAATTTGTTCCATCTGGTGTTTATTCACTTTTTCTCCTTTTCTACCATTAAAAAAATTAAGCAAAGGGAGAAACAACAATTCTTCAATCATAATTGGAGGTTTTAACACTCCTCCCTCAACGACTGATAGAACTAGACATAATATCAGCAAATATACAGAAGATCTGAACAGCACTATAACTCTTACTTGATATTTGTAGGACACTGTACCACAAAATGGATGACTACACTTTTCAAGTGTACATGGTACACCATATGCTAAGCTATAAAATTAAAAGGATTGAAATTACACTGAGTATATTCTCCAACCACAGTGGAATTAAATTAGAGCTCAATAAAAATAAGATAACTGGAAAAACTCAAAATATTTGGAAATTAAACAATACACTTCTATATAATCCATGGATCAAAGAAAAAAATCACAAGGAAAATTGGAAAGTATTTTAATCCAATGGTAAAGAAAATACAACACATCAAATTTTGTGAGATACAACTAAAGCAGTTTTAAAAGGAAAAGTCATAGCTTTAAATGTTTATATTTGAAAGGAGAAAAATCTAAAGCCAGTGAACTGTGTTTCTACCTCAAGAAATTGGAGGGGCCAGCCTGGTGGCATAGTGGTTAAGTTCACATGCTCCACTTCAGTGGCCCAGGGTTTGCAGGTTCGAATCCTGGGCATGGACTGACGCACTGCTCCAAGCCATGCTGTGACAGCATCCCACATACAAAATAGAGGAAGATGGGCACAGATGTTAGCTCAACACAATTTTCCTCATCAAAAAAAAAAAAAAAAGAAAATGCAAAAGAAAAAAGAAATTGGAAGAATAAGTTCAAATTAAATTTAAAGTAAGTAGAAGAAGGAAATCATAAAGACAAGTGCAGTAATTAAAGATAGAAGAGAGACCAACAATAGTGAAAATGAATGAAACCAAAACTACTTCTTTGAAAATATTAATAAAATTGATAAACTTTTAGCTAAGCTCACCAAGAAAGAGAGAGCACAAAATATTAATATTAGGAAAGAAAGAGGAAACATCACTACAGTCTCTAAAGATATTAAAAGGACAATAAGGGAATAGAATATTATGAACAACTTTATGCCAGAAAATTGTACAACCCAGATGAAATGGACAATTTTTTTCAAAGACAAAAACTACCAAAACTAGCCCAAGAAGAAACAGAAAATTAATTTGGATATTAATTTCGAAAATTGAATTTGTAATTTAAACTTCCCACAAAGCACCTCCAGGCTCAGAAGACTTCACTCATGGATTCTGTGAAACATTTTTAAAAAGAAAATACCTATCCTATACAAACTGTTTAAAAATAGGGAAGTATGGAGCACTTCCCAATTCATTTTACAAGGCCAGTATTACCTTAATTCTAAAACCAGATGAAGACATTACAGGAAAGGAGAACTACAGACCAACATTCCTCCTGAATATAGATGCAAATTTAAATGTAAAATTTAATAACCGTGTGTGTATGTATGAATCTCTAGCCTTCTACTTGTAAATATGTATTGAAAGATACCTGGAATGATTACCTAATATTAATGATGATTGTTTCTGGTTGGTGGTTAAGAAAAAAAAACTTTATTGTTGTGCTTTTCTGCATTGTTTGCTTTTTTAAAAACCTGTATTATGCAGTGGAATAATTTTTCTTTAAAGAAATTGGTAATCAAATACGGCAACTTGTCAATTCTAGGTGATGGGAAAATGAATGATTTTTGTTTTTCTTTGTATTTTTCTGAATTTTAAAAATAAAAATAGATATCAGTTGTTGGTTTTGGATATACAGTCTTCAAAATTTTAGGTAGTTTCTTTCTATTTCTATTTTATCAGTGTTTTCTATTGGGAATGTGTACTGAATTTTATCAAATGTCTTCCCAGCATCTACAGATACGACTACATGATTTTTAAATTATCCTACTACGGAGCCACACTTGCACTCCTGGTGGAACCAGTTTGTTGCACAGATGTCTACTCAGTGAGGTGTAAGCAGAAAGCAAGCTCTTCCCACTGCCCTTCAAGTCCACCCCCTGGGTATGCTCTTCCTCACTCTGGATGATATCTTGAACAGCTTTCATAGCTTTTCCAATCATTTTTAGTCTAAGAACAGTTTTATCTTAGTAATTAAAAAGTCCTATTCAATCCATATTTAAACTCCAAACTTCTACCTCATTTAAATTTCTCCTCTCCCTTAACTCTGCCTCACACTGGGAAATCTGTGGTGAGGACAGGAGCTTCCCCTCCTTCCTAAGTGCTGTTTCGGGAGCTGTTTAGTCAGGGTTCTCCAGAGAAATAGAACCAATAAGATATATATATATATATATATATATATATATGATATAAATTTATTATAAAGAATTGGCTCATGTGATTATGGAGGCTGAGAAGTCCCATCATCTGGGTCTGCAAGCTGGAGACCTAGGAGAGCTGGTGGTGTGACTCAGTCTGGGTCCGAGGGCCTGAGAACCAGGGGAGCCGATGGTGTAACTCCCAATCTGAGGGCAGAAGACCAATATCCCAGCTCAAGCAGTCAGACAGAGAGAGAGGGAATTCTCCCTTCCTCTGCCTTTTTGTTCTATTCAGACCCTCAGTGGGTGGGATGATGCCCACCCGCGTTGGGAAGGGCAGTCCTTTTCACTCAGTCTACTGATTCAAGTGCTGATCTCATCCAGAAACACCCTCACGGACGCACCCAGAATAATGTTTAACCAAATATCTGGGCACCCTGTGAACTAGTCAAGTTGACACATAAAATCAACCATCACAAGGATCTTTGGGAGAGAGCAGAGATGAGGAGCAGAAGGTCCCACTAGTTTGGTACACTGTCACGTGGTGTAGGTGCCCTGGAGGTTTCTGAGGGGGGCTTGGTCCCCCAACACTGAGGCTCTCTCTCCTACAGAGCCTTTGACCCAGGCAGTGCCTCCTTGAGTTGGCAGTGTCAACTGCTCCCCTCAGACCCCTGGCTGTCCTTTTGCCCGATGTAGGGAGTCTCTACTAAGTACCCTCCCCTGGGGTCCACCTCTGGCCCACAGGAAATATGCACATGCTGTTGCTGAAGCTGAAGGCTGGAAATGCAGGCCTTTCTTAAAACAGTCCTCGCCCGTAATCTGCTACCAGGCAAGGACAGCTCCAGCCAGTCTCTGACCTTGAGTCTTTATTGGTTCCTATGCCTCTCAGGCTTCAGGAGCCCCTCCTTTGACTTGAGGTAGAAGGCCAGGTGGGGTATGCTCATTGACAACACTTTGCAAACATCTCCTCACTCCTACTCCTCAACTCTCAAGGAAACCTCATGGTTGGAGGTTTCTAATGGGCTGGCAGAGGTCAGGTGTCTCTCTTAAGAAAAGGAGGTGTCTGGGGGCCAGCCGCATGGCCTGGTGGTTAAGTTCAGCATGTTCCGCTTTGGCAGCCCGGGTTCGGGTTCGGATCCTGGGTGTGGACCTACACCACTCATCAGCCATGCTGTGGAGGCAACCCACACATAAAGTGGAGGAAGATTGGCACAGATGTTAGCTCAGGGCTAATCTTCCTCAGCAAAAAAAAAAAAAAAAAGAACGAAAGGGAGGTGTCTGACAACTCTGCTCTTGTTCTTGGCTGTGGAGCTTCTGCCAAAACTCAGACATCGAGAAGTGCTGCTTTTAACAACCCTTAAGCCAGAATAAATCCTCCAGATCATGGCGTAGTATTCTTTTGATATAGTGCTAGATTTGTTAGTATGTTTTAAATGTTTGCATCTATTTCCATACATGATATTTCTCATTTATTTTTTCCACTTGATTTATCAGACTTTGATACTAAGGTATTTCTACCTTTATGAAATGACTTACGGGCTTTTCTCTATAGTTTTGGATAGTTTGAATGACAAGGGAATTATTTATTTTGGGAAGTTAAGTAAAAGCTGTAAAACAACCTCGGCATGGTGCTTCATAAAGTGATAACTCTTTAACAACTTTCCTAAGTTTTCCTGTTGTTACTGAACTGTTCAGATTTTCTACCTCTTTCTGGGTCATATATGGCAATATAAACTTTGTCAGAAAATCATCCGTTTTCTTTCTAGGCTTTCAAATTTATTGCCATAAAGTAGCACATAATGTCTCATGTTAGTTTCCTAGGGCTCCTGTAACAAATTATCACAAACTGGAGGCTTAAGACAACAGAAATTTATTCTCTCACAGTTCTGGAGGCCAGAAGTCAGAAATCAAGGTGTTGACAGGATTGGTTCCTTCTGGAGGCTCTGAGGGAAAGTTTGCACCTGTCTCCTGACTTCTGGTGGCTGTCAGCAATCCTTGGCGTTCCTCGGCTTGTAGACCCATCACTCCAATCTCTGCCTTCATGTTCACACGGCCTTCCCCTCTGTGTGCCTGTGGTCTTGTCTCCTTTGTCTTATAAGGACACCAGACATTGGGTTTAGGGCCCACTCTAAATCCAGGATAACCTCATCACGAGAGCTTTGACTTAATTACATCTGCAAAGACCTTGATTCCATAAAGTCACATTCACAGATACTGGAGGTTAGGACTTGGGGATATCTTTTTTGGGAGCCACTCTTCAACCTACTGCACTTCTATTCATAGAATCATGAGACCTGGGGTGAGGGTTTCTAAGAAACATATGAGTTTATTTGTAATTAGAAAAAAAGACTTTATTTTTTGGCAACTTCCAGCATCATTAACAGAGCCTTGTTTACATGATGCCACCAGCTCCATTTTCGTGGGAAATAGAAATTTTCGTCTTTTCTCTCCCACCACACGTGTGGGGGGATTTGGATGGCCATGCCGATTTCTATGAAATTCCTCTCTTGGAGGCGACCCGGAGGGAAAGGAGTAAACTGTTCACACCTTCAGCCAAAAGTTTACTCATCTATTTGAGATTGTGAGCTTCCTAAAGAATGGGCCTGTACCTCTCGTTCCTCCAGGTACCATGCTGCTCCAACCCCAGGCCTGGCACTTCCCCAGGGCAGGGCTGTCATTAACATCATGCGGGGTGGGGACAGGTGAGAGGATGCCTGCATCTCCTCCCCCTTCACACTACAACAGGGCCACCTCAGAGGAGAAAAATAGTATCGCTGTGGGAAACAAGCTAGACCATGCAATCTGATGATCTGTGAAGTTGGCTATCACAAATCAGGGTTCTATTTGCTAAGCAACTGGAATGAAAACGTTAGACATTTTCATCAAGAGGAAAACCAAAACCACAATAGCTTTGAGCACCATCACAACCGTGTCAGGTGGCATACCACACAACCCACCAACCACACTACTGACAAAACACTTCAGCCCCTTGGAATTAATGAACTAGACCCACCGGAGCTCTGGAGAGAGAGATTTGGAGGTATCTGCGGAGAGGGATCCTGCAGGCACAGGAGAGGGGAGAGTGCAAGCTAGTGAGTCTCAGACTTCCAGGGGCAGCAGAACCTCCTGGAGGGCTTGTTAACATACAGGTTGTGGCGGAGGGGAGGGTGCACCCCAGATTTTCTGAGTCAGTAGGTCGGGGGTGGGGAGGATTTGCATTTCGTACAGGTTCCCAGGAGATGTGTAGTGGTTGTCCTGGGACCACACATCGAGAACCGCTTTGGAATCTGCCCTGTTAATAAGCTCCAGCTGTGATCGGAGGCAGGCAGTTCTCACGCATTTTGTGACATGCTGGTTGCAGAGTGAACAGACCAGGGGCCAGAGGTCAGGGAGTTGGGGGGTCTCCCAAGGTGGTGGTAGTGTGAGGCCCGTGAATGTGTGTGGAGCCCTATGAGAACTGAGCCAAGCAGAGCATTTCTGAAACTCCTTGGGCCCCACATTTCTCATGTCTACCTGGAAAGCCTGAAGCAGATGGAGCCATCATTCCCTAGAGCATTTGAGGTCAGCCATGAGGGGTCTGGGTTTGGCTTTCAGCATGAAGTGTCCAGAAGGAGCCAGCCTGGCTTCTGGTGGGGAAGGTTAGATCCAGAGGGGGGCACATGCTGGGGTTCATCAAACAGTTTCCAAGAAGGTTCTCCAGCCTGGCTCTGTGAACCATTCTGAAATAAATATGTAGGGTGAACTTGCTGCGCTCCGGACCCTGGGTCCCCAGGGTGTACATTAACCTGGATACAAGCAGCCCTAGAGGGCAGGAAGTCCCAGAGGACAGGGGTGAGAGTGGGGGCGGGCGGTAGGGGGGGTCTGATCTTTGATATCCCAGGGCTCCTATGGGAGCGAGAGGGCTTCCCTACCAACAGGCCCTGAGAATAGGCTAGAAAGGGACCCATCCGCTCTGCGATGGTGCCACCTGGTGGACGACAGGGACACTGGTCCAGCTTCCCAGGCATTCTCAGAGCAGCCAGGGATATTAGTATCGACTGCTGCTGCTGCTGCTGCTGCTGATACTGCAATAATAACGCTGGTAATGCTAAAAATAGCCACTATGAAGTACTGAGAACTTTCTGTGTGTATGCCAGACACTATTCCCAGCTCTTTGAATGCATCAACTCATTTAATCCTCACAACAACCACAGAAGTAAGTACTCATAGGAGCTCCGTGTCTCAGATGAGGGACCTGGGCCCGTAGGGTTGCAATAACTTGCCAAGCCCACGTCATTAGTGAGGAAGTGTCCCCTGATCCCAGTTTGGGGTTGGCGTGGAGGACACACTTAAAGCCCTGGCTCTGCCGCTCAGGCCTGTGAGACCTTGAGAGAGTGAGGCTCGGTTTCCCCACCTGAGAGGAGTTTAATGTCCTGTGGGGACGCGGTGAGAAGTAACGTGGGGAAAGCACATGCCTTGTCTGCTGTGAAGGCCAGGGGGCGCCCTTCATACAAACGCCTTTTCAACGATGGCCCCAGGGCCGTGCAGCCCCGTGACGCTGCCCGGCACAGAGCGAGCCCTCAAAAAGTGGCATTTCAGCTTTTTGCCTGAACAAAAGAGGCATCTCTGTCAATAAATCCCATCTCCTTCCCTAACCTTTGACACCGTGCTCCCCAGAGAAAATGTGTGTCACTTCTGAAGAACTTCCTTGCAGGGGTTGACGATAAGAAGTGAGAGGGATTAACACTGTTGGAGCTTTGGACGGAGGATATCAGGTCCTTACCGGACCCAGGAACCAGCAGTGGCCAAAGAACCTGGCTGGGTGACCCCCAGAGGACAGAGCACCGCTCAACCCCTCACTACCACCCAGTGCAGGACACAGGGATGCTTCCCTTGGCTCCTACCTGGGCGAGCTGCTGTGTTGGGGGGCAGTTGGCGACCTTGGCTGAGCAGATTCAGTGGGCTGTGGGAGGAGCGTGGTTAGAGAAAATAGGGATCTCATTGACCCCAGAGACCAAAGTGAAGGGGGGGTTTGTGGAAAGACAGGCCATGAGGTGCTGAACCTGTGTTGGGAAAGGAGATAGCAGTCGGGCTGGGCATGTCTTGGCTCTGCACCCTATCTCCTTAGAAAACCTCTTGTGACAGAGGCCTTGAATGTGGCATGGGGGAGAGTACTGGGTTAAGGGTGAGCAGGGAGCTTTCGAGTAGCCTCACCCCCAGCCCATAGCTCTGTAAAGGGAATTCCCTCTGGAACTCTGGGGTCAACAAAAAGATTGCATTCCAGCACAGGCTTTTTGAGGAGGACAAGATGTATTATTGAATAAATAACATTGGGACAACTGGCTTAACACAAAGCTAAAACCTATTTCACACCTACCTCCAGAATAAATTTCCGATGAATTAAAATTTAAATTAATAATAGCTAATAATGACAGAGCACCTACCATGTGCCAGATATTGTTTCTAGAGCTTTCCATAAATTAGCTCATTTAATCTTCACTATAATGGTATGAGGTATAGACAATTCCATTTTATTATTTAACGATAGGAAGTTATCTGAAAAAGGTTATCTGAATAAAGGTATTAGAAGAAAATAATATTTGGATGAGAAAGAACCCTGTTAGCATTATACCAAAGACAAAAACCATACAGGAGAAAATGATAACTTTGAACATTTAAAATTAGAAATGTCTATAGTGTAAAAATAAATCATGAATAAAATTAAGAGAGAAATTACATGCTAGGGGAAAATTTGGCAATAAATGACATATAAGTGGTCAATAAATTTAATATATAAAAACTAATGAATAAGAAAAATGAAACGTCCAATAGAAAATGGAAGAGGCAATTTATAAGGGATAAAAATTGACAAACCTTAAAAAGTTCAATCTTACTGGTGGTCAAAGAAATGAAAATAAAATAGAAATTGGATGCGATTTTTTTCATGTTTCTACTAAGCAAACATTTCAAAAAAGATGATAACATTCAGGGATGGTGAAAGTGCAGGAAATGTACATTTTTTCATGCTGGTTCACACATCTTTAATATCTGGGTAATAAATGCTCCATTATATAGGTATAGCATTATTTATTTAATCATTCCCCAATTATTGTTCACCTAGATCATTTCCAATTTTTTGTCTTATGAACACACAGATCATCTTTGTTCATCATTCTTTGCATCTTTGATGGTTTCTTTAGGAGAAGTCCCAGGAGTGGAATTTTTAGGGTAGAGGATTTTAAGCCTCTTGATGCTGGATGCCAAATTGCTTCCCATGAAGGCTGAATCTGTTTTGATTGACAAGGGGAGCTGGGTAAGAGTAGAGCACAGAGGAGCCCTGGGATCAGGAGAGGAGAGGGCAACAGGCAGAGTGAGTGGGTGTGGAGGCTGCCTTTCCTGTGAAGAGCATGGGGCAGGGGGAGTGAGGCAGACAGGCGAGAGGCGGGAGGGTGGGAGCTGTGGCCAGAGGGTGTGGGTGCAGGATGGAGCCTTCCAAGGGAGAGTGGCGATGGGATGAGGCCAAGCCTCCTTGCTGATGCCCAGCCCAGGGAGGCAGAGGGACCTGCGGGACAGGTTGGCCTGGCCTGGGACCCTAGCACCCCACTTACGGGGCTGTGTGCTGGGGCAAGTCACCCAGCTCCTCCAAGCCTCAAGTGAGGTGACCCATGCAAAGCAGAATGACTAGTACTTGCTAAGTGTTCAATAAATGGTGGCTGTAGTTACTAGTAGGCGCTCCAAAAACATTTACTGATTTGATTCTGGGATCTTGACTAACATTTAAATAGCAAATCTCTGTGCCAGCCATCATTCTGAAAGTATATATCCAATTCAAATCTAACAATAGCCCAACAGCCCTAAGAAGTACAATTATTATCATTAACCCAATTTGACAAATGAGGAAGTCAAGGCATAGAGAGGTCAAGCAACTTACCTAAGGTCATCAGCCAGCAGAGTAGCTGGGCTGGACTTGGGTAGCCATGCTCTTACCACCACCCCACACAGCCTCTGTGCACCAGTAATACCAGAAGTGTCAGCAATGCTGACGACGAAGCGGGGAAAAAAGGTCTGGGCTCATTTGCGGGTGGGAAGAGTTGTTATATCAACAAAAAACCCAGTTGTACTGCCCTGGGTCAAGGGCTCCTCCAGGCCACCTTCAAGGGAGTGGGGCCAAGGTGGGGTCCCAGGGGGTCCCTGGCTGTGGGGTGCTCCCCTGGGCTGGAGCTCAAAGGCTGCCAGACTGCACTTGAGGCCTCCGGGGCCTTCCTCACTCTGCTAACTGCTGGGCTGGCCTGGCCTGGCCTTGCTCAGAAAGAGGCTGGAGAAAGACAGCAGGAGGGACAGGACTGGAGGCCCCAGGGAGGAGGCCCGGCGCAGAAGCTCCGGAAAATGACAGCGATCTCGGTTCAAAACACTGCTGCTGAGTCACCAGGGGAAGTTGATCTGCATTCAGCTCGCTTGGAAGAAGGCGGGGATGTGGGAGATGCATTGAAAGATTTTCCTCAAACAGTTAAAATTAAAACGGGTGGTAACCCGAGTACAGGCTTTGGAGTCAGATGGAACTGGGTGAAAGTTCAGGCTCAGTCACTTCTGGTTGTCTCTAGACCTTGGTTTCCCTTTCTGTAAAACATGCACCATCTACCTAATAGGTGCCTGTGAGGATTAAATGAGATAATACGGATAAATAGCCCAGCGAGTGCCTGGCTCACAGAGAGTGCTCAACAAAACTTTCTCTGGAAACTACTATTTCTTGCGCATTTACTCTGCGCCCAGCACTCTGCTGCACGTGTAACGTGGATCAGACACACGAGGGTTCTCAGAGTGGTACCAGAGCAGCAACATCACGTCCCTGGGAAGTTGTGAGAAGTGCACATCCTAGGGGCCCACCCCAGATCTGCTGGATCAGAAAGCCCTGTGTTTTAAACAGCCTCCCACGTGATTATGACGGTTGATGAAGTTCGACAACTACCACCTAATCTATAGCTATTAGTACGGTCGTTACAGAACGAGGTGAAAAAGCTTATTCTTACTAGGAGGGTGACCGACTGTCCTGGTTTGCCTGGGACTGTCCTGATTTTAGCACTGAAAGTCCCACATCCCAGGAAACCCCTCAGTCCCGAGCAAACTGGAAGTTTTGGTCACCCTATTAAGAGTTGGAAGGGGTTATGGGCTGTGGCAGAAGAAAGCAAACCAGCCAAGGTGAGAAGATCTGGGGGCTGATGTAGGGGGAGTTGTGGGTTGGTGGAGGGTCTGGCATGGCATGAGGTGAAGGACTATTGAGAGGCCCTGACAGCAGAGGGGCCATCCCTGGGACCCCCCAAGTCCTCAGCAAAGCTCAGGGATGCTTACTGAGAGTGGACTTTCGTTGTGGAAACTGAGGCAGGAGCTGAACTTCAGGAGCTCTGTGGAACAGAGACAGAAGTGGGAGTCACTGTGAGGACCTGACCCTCAGGAACTCTTTGAAGTCTGCAGCTGGCCTTGGGACTGCCACAGGCCATGGGGTTGGGGGCAGAGGAAGGTAGTAGGAGCCTATCTGACTTAGGTTTTAAGGCATGGAGGTTCCTGCTGATTTCTGTAATAATTATTCATTCATTTAACAAACATTAAGTGTTAACTTTGTACCACCGGGCCCTCCCCTGGACCTAGGGATATAAAAATGGAAGGGATGTGAACGAATGAGGTACCACCGTAGATTGTGACCAGATGAATCGACAGTTCTAACTGGGCTCTGAGAGCACCTGCTGTAACGAAGAGAAGAATCCCCGTGGTCACCCGTTCATTTACAAAGGGCTGGGACACTGGCATCCTTGAGTAACTTCAGACATCGGCTCCTCCAGGCAGTTGTTTTTTTTATAACCAATTATCACTGAGAAGCCAAAGTATTCAAGGGACCAGAATAAAATGGACCCCAGCAAGTGGTCTCAGTCCTGGCTGTACAGCCTAACCCCCTGTGGAGCTTTAAAAAGTCCTCATACCTGAGCCCCAACCCAGACCAATTGCACCAGATTCTCTGGGGTGTGGCCTGGGCTGTGAGGTTTTTTTCCCAAACTCCCAAAGTGACTCTGATCCCAACATGCAGCCCTTCGGGAACCACTGTTCTAGGTGGTTACAGGTTCGAGACGATGGCACGGACTTCAGGCGCCTTTGCTACATGCATACATCTCTGCCCCGATTCCCAGCCGGGCTCCCACCCCAGTGGTGGGCTGCTGAGTCATCCCGGGGCTGTCACAGCATCCTGAATTTCCTCTCCCGTGCCAATTCTGGACCAGGGTGATGCGGGCCTGAGCAGCAGGTGGTGGGTGCTCACCAAGGTGGGGGAGGGGGTGGGGGAGTCATGAGTGGGTCACACACTTAGTCATGATGGGGAACTGGGAGAAGAAGGGCGGCTGGCCCCCTCCCTCAGGATGTTGTGGGGGCGAGTTCAGGGATGTGTCAACCAAGTGGAGAATTTTGTCAGAACTTCTTAGAAGAGTAGATGGATCTTTGCTCCTTTCATTTCCTCTTCCTACTCTCAGTGGTCGTGAAACTTCCAGAAGGGCCTGAAGTCAGAAAAGGAGGTTCAAGGAACCAGTTCATTTTTTCGCTGGGTAACACAGTGCAAATCTGATAAAGTATGATTGTCTTCCCAGGAGAATACAGGTAGACCCCTAAATCTGCATGATTTGGCGCAGTCAGCCACTCCTGTGTCACCCCACAGAGCCAAGGTTAATACTCCTGTACTGGGGTGCCTGGGTTCCAGACCTTGAGGGACCCCTGTTGATCAGATGCAGGAAGGAGAGGGGAAGGACCTGAACTCTCCACCCAGAGAGCCAGCTGCCATCCTGCAGATGAGAATAAAGCAGGCTGCCATTTACCTTCACGCGGAAGGAATTTTTATCTTTACCTACACGTATTAATTCACTGGTTCTCGAGCTTCCGGGAGCGTCAGAATCTCCTGGAGGGCTTGTTCAAACACACATTGCTGAGCCTCACTTCAGAATTTCTGACTCAGCAGGTCTGAGGCAGGGCCAGATAATTTGCATTTCCAACAAGTTCCCAGGTGATGCTGGAGCTGCTGGTCTGGGGACCACACTTTGAGCCACGTATCCAATTATTTTACCTCCACTCATCAGCCCCAGGCGCAGGTCTCATGACTGACTAGGAAACTGGGTTTGAGTCCGAGTTAATGGTTTACCACATCACTGCCAGGATGCAGTGTCCTGAAAGCATCCATCAGTTCTTGGCTCGGTATGAGCTCAGCTTTCTTGTTTATGTTTGAAGTTTCCCATTAGCATGAGAATGAGCTATTTGGCACGGTGCTGGAGCGCAGCAAAGTGAAAGTCCTGGGGAGCGAGAGTACCCGTAGTACCCGTAGCCTGCTGAGAATGCCGCACCTCTGGAGCGCCTGAGGGACACAGAGCCTTCAAGCTCTCAGCTCAGACTCTCCACACCGAACACAGTTGTCCACATCTCAAGAAGAATGCTGGAGAGTTTGAGAAGCAAACTGGGAGCCCACTTGCCTTTGGGTAAAAACTTCCCATAATCAAAGGAACCACGTGCAGACTGTGGGGTACGTCTCAGCTGACTGCCTTGCCAGGCAGAATCGTGCAGCTGCCACAGGCAGAGGAGCAAATTCTAAGTGCCAAGATGAATGCCGATGAGGCTTCCTCTGGTTGGACGTGGTTGAACTGGGTCCTGAGGCACAGTGAGTCCAAGGCTGGACTTCAATCCGATGCTGAGTTGATGTTCTAGGGTGTGATACTCAAACTTTACTGTGTCCATGAATCACCCTGGGATCTTGTTAAAATGCAGATCCTGATTGAGTAGGTCAACACAGGGCCCAAGAGTCTGCATTTCCGACAAGCTTCTGGATGATATTGATGCTGACATCTGTGCCACCTAGGAACCTTCATCCACTGCCTCTTCAGAAATGTGTGGAGATGAAGGTGGAGTTTATTTTAAATAGTCCTGGGACGGACCTGGGAACCTGGTACATGCTTTAGAAAGTGAAACCTTTAATCTTCAAAAGGGATGGAATTAGTGGGCCCATTTTCATGGAGTCAGTGAACAACCTCCTCGTCTACTGGGTACAGGTTTATGAGAGCCCGCTCTCGGCTCCCCCAGATCAAGGACTCCTCTTAATGCACAGATCATAATGGTTCATCATCTCCATTAAGCTGTGAACTCCTGTGACATGATGACTGGGTTTTAAAGTCCTCTGTTGCCCTGATATGGGCTCAGAGCTGAATTTGTTGCTTGAATGAATGAACATATTTGACTTCCCTTCTCTTGCAGGTAATGAACATCAGTCCATTACTAGGTGTTCAGTGGCATAATCCACTCTGACAGGTCTTAAAAATTAGATGGGGGAGCCCTTGGGGTGGGGAGGTTTCAACAGAGTGGCGACATAATTTGACTCCCATTTTACCAAAATTTCTGTGGTTGTGTTGAGAATGAAGTGCAGGCGGACGAGAGTGAACAGGCATGAGTGATGGTGGCTTGGGCTAGAATGGCGGCAGTGGAGGTGAGGAGAAATGGGTGGATTCTGGATACCTTCTGCAGGTAGAGTCAGCAGGATTTGTTGACAGATTGGATGTGAGGTGTGAGAGAAAGAGACGAATTAAGGACAACTCCAAGGCTTTTGCCCTGAGCGACTGGAAGCATGGAGCTGCCATCAACCGAGCTGCGGAAGGCTATGGGTGAAGCAGGCAGGGGAGTGTGAAGTCAGGAACTTAGTTGGGGGCATACGAACCTGGAGACACTCTACTTGCGTACTCCAAGTGGAGATGTCAAGCAGGCAGTTGGGAATATGAGTGGCGTTTGGGAGAGCTTCAAGCTGGAGGTATGCCTTTTGGTCACCAGCTCATAAAAGGCATTTTAATCTCCAGATTGGATGAGATCACCAAGAGAGTGAATTTAGAAGAGAAGAGACCACAGGACTGAGCTCTGGGGTGCTCCAAAGTTAACAGGTCAGGTGGAAGAGGAGGAACTAGCAAAGGAGACTAGGGAGAGGTCATGAGGAAGGAGAAAAACCAAGAGATAGCAGCATCCTAGAAGCCAATGGAAGAAAGTTTAACAAAGAAGAGGGAGGTCAACTGTGTCAACGCTGGGAGAAGATCAAATATGCGAAACTGAGAACCAACTACTGATTTTAGCAAGATGGTAGCCACTGGTGACCTTGAGGAGAAGGGTGGGGGTGGCAGCGTGGTGGGTGAAAGCCTGTTTGGAGCAGTTTAAAGAGAAAGGAATGAGAGGAATTCATGACAGTGAGTATAGATTACTCGTAAGATGGCTTCCTGCAAAAGACAGCAGAGAAGCAAGTAGTATCTGGCAGAGGAGGGGGGTCAAAGGAAGGTTTTGTTCTTGTTTAAGATGGGAAAGAGCCCGAAGAGAGAGAAGAACTGATGTTGCAGAAGAAAGAGTGGTGAAGTGCTGGAGTAAGGTCCTGGATGTGTTCTAGTGCCCAAGAGAAGGGACTGGCTTCAGCCAGGAGCGTGGATGGTTCATCTGTAGCAGCCAGGAAGGCAGAGTATGTGGGTGCAGAGGCTGGTGGGCAGGCAGAGGTGGTGGAAGGAGTCTGTGGAAATTCTGTTCAGCTGGCTTCAACTTTCCCAGCAAAGGAGGAAGCATCAACTGAGCGTAAGGGAGATCTGACACACACAGAGGTGAGGTGGAGACGGAGAAGAGAGAGATTTGAAGATGCTGGCCTTGCAGACTGGAGTGATGTGGCCACGAGCCATGGAATGCCAGCAGCCCCCAGAAGCTGGAAGAAGCAGAAGTGGATTCTCCCCTGGAGCCTCTGAGGGAGCGCAGCTCTGCCAACACCTTGACTTCAGCCCAGTGTTACTGAGTTTGGACTTCTGGCCTCCAGAGCTGTGAGAGGATCGACTTCCGTGTTAAGCTACTAGGTTTGCAGTAATTTGTTACAACAGTGTCAGGAGACGAATACAGGACTAAAGGACAACTGGTTATCAGAAGACCCCTTGCCCTGTTCACCACCATGTACCTAGCACATGGTAGAGCCCAATGAATACGTGTGGAATGAGTGAATGAGCAGCAGCCAGGCCCGGGCAGGCCACCACCCCACCCCTCCCCACCACAGTCTGCAGTCTGGCCTTCTCTGCTGCCAGCGCCAGGGGTGTGAGAAGCACCCTCTAGCTGCCAGGTTTACGTGTTTCGTCACCCTAAAAGGTTCTGAGAGAGAGATGTGGCCTCTATTCCCTGGAAAAATGGACCCTGAGAGGATCAGCTTGGTCAAGTACCCACAGGGTTCAATCAACAGAGAAATAAAACCACATTGTACAGACTGTAATCCTGTGGAAGGGGGTAGGGGCAGCATCCATGAGAAGCAGCATCAGACAATCTGGTAAGTGTCCTTTACAAACAGCACTGTTTCTGGGCTCCTGACCACGAGCTCCCACGTGGAGCTTTAGCCCTTGGTCTACTTAGGAGGGGCACTCTGCTGTCCCATCCACAGGAGGGGCACTGAAGATTAAAGCGGGTCACTTGCTCAAAGGCACATAAAGGTTGGCGGCAGAGCCCAAATCCAGGGCTGCTGAACATCCAGAGGCCGTGTCGAAACGCTGTGCTCACCCACCTTCACGCTCCGCTCTGTGCAGGAAGGAGACACCTCTCCAGCGCCCAGCGGTCCCCTCCTCACTTCAGCTTTGCTCTGTAAGAGCGGGGCGTTCTGGGCCAGACACTGACAACTCACATGTTCTCAGCCAAACTTTAGGAATATTTGGATGAGAGGAAATAGGACAGACAAGTGCTCCTCTCCTTTTCTTTATTAATGAGTTGAGATACACAAAGACTTAATAAAAAGTTACATAAAAGGCTCAAGCATCCTCGAGATCTTCAGGCATCACTCTGGTTTCACGACAATGGCCACCTGTGAATACTCTGTGACAGAAGCTGGGCGCTCACGGGCGCTCAGTAATTCAAGTATCTGTCATTCGAAGGAAGCCCGACGTGGCATTTCTAACCCGATGGGCTGCTAATGGAGGGCACCTGTCTGCGGCTTGGGATTCACTGTATCACGTCTGAGGGGCCTTTGGGTTAGAGCTGCCATGTGCTAGTGGGTCACGTCTCCTGGCAAAGTGAGACAGGCCACACTGGGCTACTAGGCACTCTCCACAGCAAGCGCCACAAGAAGGTAGGGGGCAAAGTCCTAAGAGAAACCATCCAAGTGTCCCCTGTGTGGCAAAGTGCAGGGGAAGTCAGTGGCCATAGCCTTAGGCTATGGGGGTAGGGAGGATGGCTAGGGTTACCTGCTAGGGAGAAAAGGAGCCCTCTATGGGTCGGGGGGGTGGTGGTCAGAATTTTAGAAGGAAATCTGACAGCACAAGTGGCAAAGGTATGGGGATGAGGGGATTTCAGGAAGGGTGTGCTCCAGGGGATGTGATGGTAGCACTATTCAGGTGGTCTGAGAAAACAGTGGGAACACCAGGATGTCACCAAAGACACAAGTCCCATTGGGCTCCTCAGTCATGGAGTAGCACAGCCAACTGGTTTCCCAGACTGACCCTGCCAGGTGACCATGGAGAAGACATTGTATTGGGGATGCCCCAGGGTATACTCCACTCTGGCCTATCTAGAAGTTGCCACTGCCATAAGGGCCCATGTTTCTCTAAAACACAAAGAACCGTCTTTTAAAAGTGTATTTACCCATCTCACCTATGGCGAAAATGAGGTCATGGGAGCTAAGGCTGACCATTGGCTCAACAGCACAGGCTGCAGAAGGCCACCTGCACTGTGGAGTTAAGCTGCGGGCGGAGTGCAGGACAGATGCCCTGAGAGAGGGGGCCAGGGGTGGGCAGAGGCACTGCCCCTGCTGGGGGGAACCAGAAGCGGCTAGAACCCCTTTGGTTACCTTCATGGCTAAGGGCTTCGTTCCAGGTCACCTGATCTGCTTCTAACAAGATCCCCCACGCAGTGCTCTCAGGGAGTTGCAGGCTCCACAGCGGGCAGGGGTGTGTGCTGGGGGTCCATGCGTGGCAGAAATTCTCTGGCAGTGGACACTGCCCTATGTGCGGGGCTTCTTGTCCCACCCCACCACTCCCTCGATGTGAAGCATCTTCATCCTCACTTCCTCCCGCCTGCCTTGGCTCTTCCTCGGCTCCAGTGTGGGCTGCCATCACACGCATGCGGGGCTGCCGCAGACGTGGCTCAGAGGAGCGTACGGGCTGGAAAGAGCCTTGTCCCGTCAGTGTTTAAAATGCCCATTAACATGATAGGATCTTGGGAAGCTCTGAAGTGCCTGATCTGGAATGTTCTGGTATTCTTCCTTTTAGGGTCAGAAAAAAGGGCCATTTAGACAAATAAAGTAGTTTGATTTCCAACTAACAAAAGTCCCGGCTGTCTCATTCTCTGGCACACTCGCTCCTCAGCTGGGCCCCTTGGTGCTGGCGATCTTGCTGAGTTAGGAACTCAGCACAGGCTCAGAACTGGAGAAGCATCCAGATGTCCCGATGTCCAGATGGGCGCTCACTTTCCCGGGGGTTCTTTCTCCAAACAGTGGCCAGGCCACCTGCTGAGGGATGTTCTACTTTGCCTAGTGACCTGATTTGTGGAAAACAAGGCCACTAGCCGTGCCTTCTCATCTTTCGACCTTCTCTCGGGGGTGCGCTCTTGTTTCCGCTGCCCCTTCACTCCAACCCTGGCCAGAAAAATCTAGTCTTTGGCTCACACCAGCAGCACCTGAGAGGGAGGTGGGTATCAGAGGGAGCTGGGGGACTGTCCCCTTGCAGAAACAGGTGTATGGGAGCCATGACACCCACCCCAACCTTCCTTTCTCCTCCAATTGTATATTACAGTTAAGATCCAAGTGGTGCATCAAAGTCTGCGCCGGAAGGGCAACTGACTAACTCAGTTTGCAAATGCTCAAGAGGTTTGCTCATTTACTGGGCGTAGGAAGTGGCAGTCGATTGACTCCGAGGGAAAATGGCTTCAGGTCTCTGTGCTGTTTTAGTAATAACAGTGTTGGATCATTTTTGGTTAAGATTCAGCGTGCACTAGAGTTTTCTGGGTGGCATCCATACGAGCTTACTTTGACGTGGAGAAGCATCCAGGCCTGTGTCCGTGTGTTTGTATCAGAGGCACCGGGCAGCACAGCTGATGTGAGACAGCAGGGAGGGACAGGTCTGAGAAAGCCCTCACGTGGCTGCGGAGAACACAGAACTGAACCCACGCTTCTGAAAGATAAAGGAACGCTCTGGCAAAGCCAATCAGCCTACTTTTACATTTCCAGGATAATGAAAACCCTTCTAGAACGGACATGCTCGTGCCAGCCTCTTCCCTCAGCAAAATAAGATTCTGTCTCCTAATATCTGCATCCTCAACCATAGTAAAACCCTCTGTGTAAACACATCTCTCTTCTCTACAGTTTGTAGGTCTGTTTCTCCCGAGGTGTCCAGGTACAGTCCCCACTACCTTCCAGTCTCTCAGTCAGCCCACTCCATGTTGTGTTGAGTTTTGGCACTGTGGGAGAACTCAGTTAAAACAACAACAATAATATTCCAGACATGTGGTCAGAGAGGTCTGCTGAAGACTTGAAACTTCACCAGGCAGTGGGCACAGACCCCTTTAATAAAATAATAATCACTAAAATAATTTAAAAATCTACAAAAGACACCCAAGCTCAGACACTGTGGACGGGGGCGGGGGAAGCTTGTTCATGGCTTGTTCTGTACTCTGTACGTGGGTAACACTTCCACATCAAACCAACACCATGAAGTTCAAAGAAACAACACAGCCACCAAGAGGGGGAGGAACCGGGTGGAATCAACACGAGGGGCTTGGGTGCTGCTTCTGTGTAGCGTTGCTTCCTTGTCCCTTGTGAGATGGGAAAGCCTATGCCCTTTCGGTAAAGCCAGACCCTAGCTCCTCCCTGCCCACCCGCCTTCCTCTCTTCCCGTGCCAATCCTCGGGCCAAGGGTTGTGGTTAGAAATGGTTTTCAGTGCGGTTAGGCAGTGGAGGGATCCCGAGGGCCGGCCAGTTCATGGTCACTGAGCTCAGGGCCTCAGGCCCGTCACAATATCACGCACTGCAGTTTGTGGGTGCCAGTGGCCCGGTCTCCCCGCCATTTGGTTTTCTTCTTCTTCTTCTGGCTTTTTTCCGGAATCTGTTGCCTTTCGGGACAATGAAGGGCAAAAAAAATAAAGTCAGAATGGGCTGTGCTTCTCCCTGCTCCTCTGCTCCCCTGCCCCTGGGTCTGCAGCAGGGGAGCCCTGTTCTGGCCCTGGGGGTGGGGGAGATGCTGCTGTCCTAGCGCGGGAGGAGGGCCTGGCCTGGATGGGGAGGCCTGGCCTGGACAGCGTCTCCGAGGCAAGGAAAGGGGGAGAGAGGGAGAGCAGAGCAAAACTCATTGTCCTACAGAGGAGTCCTGACACGTTGTGGCCACATTTATTTAAATCACAAGCTGCGTTATATGTTACATAGCATTGGCCTCTATTGCCGTGTTTCATATTTTAAATAAAATGACAGGTCAAGTGAGGACAAAAGGTTTTTAAACGTTTTCTGTGAATTTCTCCCATGTCTAAAACCTGCCCTTGGCACTATGGGTGTGTAATCAAGACTTCACCACCTCCTGGTGGTAGCATATCCGAACAGGAGGCAAAGAGCCCACGAGAAAATCACTTCAAGAGTGCAGAAGTGCCGGCTAAGGCACAAGCCCACGCTGGGAATGATGAGACAAGGAGGTTGTTGAACACACGTGTGTGCCTGTGAGCACTGGGGGATTGAGAGGTGGCAGGTCAGGAAGGACGCTCGCAGAGCCCGGCATGTGGTTTCCTAACTAACCAACAGCCCTGCAGTTCACCAGCTTAACAGTCTCAACGCGGGCTGTCTGAGAACCACTGGGTAGGCTGCTCTGAATGTTGGAGATTTTGGCAACAGGAAAGATGGGTGACAGGGAGACCAGCCGGGAGGCTGTTTCAGTCATCTGAGCACAAGGTGACTAAGGTTTGGACCCTGACCATGCAAAGGAATGTGCTAGGGATTGTGGATTGGGATTTCTGACAATCCCTGGAGACTGACAGTGGTCAGGTCTGGAAAGGAGACATGTGAGACGTGGGAATCGGAATGTACTTGTGCAGGTGACATGTCAGAAGGTACTCTGATGTCAGGCTGGCCACGTGTCACCATGGCGTCAGCCGCGGTGCTGGGTGAACACGGAGGAAGGATAGGGGGAGCTGCCCTCAGGGAGCCTGTGCTGCAGAACCACCCAGGCCTCGGTCTGGGAACAGGAGCTGTGTCCCCACAGCTCCCAGCGCCCATCCTGCTGCAGAGGCCGTGGGGGGCGTGTGGCGCTCACCTAATGACTCTGACGAGGTCATGGAAGGCTTTGTCCACATTGAGAGGCGGGTCCTTGGCGCTGGTTTCTATGTACGGAATCTGGAAGGCAAAGCCCAACTGGGTAGCAGCGGCACTGAGCTCCACAAAGCCCTGTCCCTAAGTGCAGTTCGCAGAGGTCCTAAGGGCCGTGTGCTTTAGAGCCCCCCGGAACCCTGGCCCCCACAGCCTTGCCCTTCGGCGGCTTCTCACTCTCTAAGGTTGGAAAGTCTTACTGACAGCTTTTCCAATTCCCTCTTGTTCTCTAGTCACAGAGATATTTAATAGCTCCCTAAAAATAGAACAGAAATGATCTTTTTATACACTTGAAGACCAAAGACTGTTTCATTTATCAAACTAAAATATGTTCTGATTCTATTCATTTTTCTTTCCAAGGTCTATTTCTCTATCTTGGGATGATTCTGCCCCTCTTCTCGGGTCCTCAGGAGGGGACTCCAGCGGGAAAGGCTGAGGTGAGGCTGGACCATGGGCAGGACTGTGCACCCAGGTGACCCCTGGCCAGTCTGTGCCCCCTGACCCCCAAAACGAGCCTGTCCGGCCCAGCTCTTGTTTGGTCTGCGTCTACGAGCCATGTGTACAGAAGGCTTGTGTCTGCACGTTTAAGGCTGAGGAATCATCGCCTGGTTGGAAGGCGGCCTCACGTCGGGAGATGTGGCTGAGGTGACCCCGCAGGACGGGTTGTGAAGGCCCTGTCTACGCCAAGTCTCGGGCTGGCACAGGGAGGAGAACAAAGGCTCCATGAGGTCGGGACACAGTCTCGAGCATTCATCCTCTCCTATAACAGGGACCCCACAAAGGCAAGAGGGCTCGCCCCACTCCCCCACGAGTGGAGATAGTGGAGTTCACACAACACGCATGGGCCTCCCTAGGAGAGGTGGAGGTAAGCCAACTGGGACGAGACTGGAGAACTTTGGTATTTTTCATAACTTTTTCCTGATTACAAAATAAAGGCATTTCATTATAATACATTTTAAAAAGAAAAGCACAGTGAAGAAAATAAAAATGGTGCACACTTTAAATGCGTGGGGAGCTGGGTACCAGAGGAAGTTGTTATTTAGAGGACTATGTTGTAAACCATCGCCCAGAGCACATACTAAGGTCAGCATCTTCCCATCAGTTCTCATCACGAGAGATCAATGTTCACACATGACTGTGGCTTCAAGCAGGGGTCTTGTTGCACCTGCCCAGACACACGGGGCAGAGTACACAGGGCACACATGGCTCAGACCTCTGAAACAGTCATTCACAAATATCTGAGCCTCTGATAACGCTGTAAGGAAACTGCCCTCCATTGTGGGCTGTCCCACTGCAGGCTGTGCCACTGAGACTGTGGGCTGTCTAACCGAGATGACTGTGAGCTGTTTGGCCTCCCAGGTCTCAGTATCCTTGCCCTCACTTAACCCTCACGTTAACCCTCTGGGTGTAAGCAAGCATCTCTACTTTACAGCTGGGGACACTGAGCTCAGACTAGTGATGCACTTGCCCAAGGCCACACAGCGGCCAGCAGAGAATCAAGATTTGAACCAGGTTCCACTTCCCACCTGGGCTCCCACAGGCAGGCGGGGGTGCTGAGGTCAGCTTCGGAGCCTCTTCCAGGCACGGCAGGGGCCCCTGATAGCGCCTGGGAGCCAGAGTCCTGCAAGGCTGGGACAGCACTCCTCCCTGTGCTCACCCAGAAGGGAAGCGGGAAGGCACCTGCAGCTGGGGATGGGACCTACCTGGAGCCCCTTCACATCCCATAACCCTGCCAGCTCAGTAAGTCCCAGGTTCCAGGGGCCTCGGCCCACAGCTATCTGTCGTCCCGGTGCATCACTCAGAAGTATACTGCAGTATCCCCTGGATCCCCAGACACCCTCTACCTTCTTTCTGGGGGTCCTGCTTCTGCCACTGAAGAAACGCTGATGTGCATTATCTGGGTGCCTAGAATTCTAGGATTTTAGGAGCAACAAGAGTTAAGCCAAGGGAAAACCTGCAATAAAATGGTAGCACCACTTATCCCCACCAAAGGGCTAGGAAATGCCAGCTTCCTGCATCGGGTGGGGGCGACCTGCCTTGGTCAGCTAAGAGGAACTTGCCTTATGAGCTCTAAAATTAGGATAGCGGCTCGCAGAGTCATTTGGTCAAATGATAAATGAGGCAGCAGGCTTTGCTGTGGTAGAAACATCGGCTGACAGATCTGGAGACCTGGGTTCTGGGGGCGGGGGAAGGTGCACTATTCACCAGCTGTGAGGCCCCTGGAATTCACTTTACCTTCTGGGTCTCATTCCCTTTGATCTGCAGAATGGGGCTACTGCTACCCCCTTGCAGCACCCTTCCCCCTGGCCCTACTCACCCCCAGGGCTACTGGGGGAACACAAAAAAGCATTTGTGAAAGCCCTGAATACACCCTCTCAGTTCGGGATGTCCGGAACGTGGGAGGACGCAGGCACTCTCCACGACGCCTGCATCTAATGTCAACCCCAGCGGTCACTTCCCAGCCCTTGTCCAGAGACTTCTGAACAGCACCTGTCTTGGTTGATCACTCCCTCCTCCTCGAGGCATCTTCTTTACTTGGCTCCCATGACACCCCACTCTGGTCCTCATACATCACTGACCACTGCTTCCCCCTCATCTGCCCACACCCACAACACTGAAGTGTCCCTGGCCTCAATCCCGAATCCCTTCCCTATCTATACCTGCTCCCTCGGGTTTCACGGCTGTAAATTCTATTTCTATGCTACCGACTTCCAACATTTACCACCAGCCTGGTACATCTGACTTCTGTCTTGATATCTCCACTTGATTATCCACTTGGCTCCTCAAACTAAAGACATCTAAAGCCGGGCTTGGGTCTTCCCCTGCCCAGCGACTGTAACTCCGGTCTTCTGAAAGTTGCTCATGCCCAAAACCTTGGACTCATCCTCGATTGCTTTCTCTCTCTCACCCCACATCCAATCTGTGAACAAACCCTGCTGGCCCTCTTAGAAACACACCCAGAATCCAAGCACTTCACGCCACCTACACGCTGGTCCACGTCAGCCTGCACCCAGGTTATTGTGGCAGCCCCTAACTGGTCTCCTGCTCCACCCTCACCCTACAGATCATTTTCAACACAGCCACCAGGGAGAAGCTACTCAGCCCTAAGTCAGACCAGGTCACTCCTCACTCGAAACTCTCCAGTGGTTTCCCCTCTCACTCTGAGTAAAACCCCATAAGGCGTTAAACCACCTCTCTGACCTCACCGCCCTGCTACTCATCCCTCCTGCTCCTTCTGCTCTGGCCATACTGGCCTCCTTGCTGTGCCTCGAACTCCCGCCTCAGGGCCTTTGCACTGATTATTCCCTCTGCTGGCACAGTCTTTCCCCAGATATCCACGTGGCTTATTCCCTCACCTCCCATGAGTCCTTGCTGACATGACCCTTCCCAGGAGGCCTTCCCTGACAACCCTATTTGGAAAAGCAGCCCCTCCCCCACATTCTCTACCCCTTTCCCTTACTTTTTTCCCCAGCACATGTCACCTTCTGACACACTTTAATTTGCTTTGTTTATTGTCTGTCTCCTGTCACTAGAGGTTAGCACCATGAGGCAGGGAGTTTTGTCTCCCAGGGCCGAGGACTGTTGAATGAATACGTGAATGAACCCAGAAGGCAGAGGCGAGCAGAACTGATGCGCAGTGGGCCCCCTCCCCCTACTCACAGAGCGGGGCCCACCAGGCAGAGGGAAGGGGCAACCGTGCAGCCCTCCCAGCAGGCAGGGGGGACTTCCACATAACTGACCAGCGAGGCCGGGAGCATGGGCTGGGTCACTGCGGGGAGGGGTGGGAAGCAGCCCCGTGACCCCACCCAGCACCATCCAGAGGGCAAAGGGGCAGCACAATGAACTGAAAACAAAAACAAAGATTTCTGCCGATAGTCACTGGGTGGCCCGGGCAAACCTCAGTGTGACCCCTTGTAAGACTCGACGACTTACCTCAGGGTGTGGCTGTGAGGAGTAAACGCTCCCCCCACACAACACCTGGCACAGCAGCCGCAGTGAACGGCAGCTGATCCCGATGATGCTGAGCATAACCAGGTGGCTGGCTCAGAGAAGGGGACAGAAGCCAACATCTGCACAGCCCACGATGGATCTGCCATGTCAGGAGCCAGGAGGTGGCCTGCAGGCCATCGTGAAGGTACCTGGTCCTCACATCAGAGCCTCTACTGACTGACAAGAGGGTGCTTTCTCTCTGGTCTGTTGTCTTGTTTCACAAAATATCCCACATCGCACGTGCCCTGCTGGGCCTCTCTGTGGAATCTAGCTGGCTCCCTAGCAGGCCCGAGTTCTATTCTGCAGACCAGGACTGCAGGGGTGACAGGGCATTGACTTTCACATCCCTTGACCCCCCAACACACACACACACACACACACACACACACACACAACCTACATTGTGTTTGGTCGCCATTTCTTTTCCCTGCTCCCTGGTGATTTTCCTCAAATGCATCAGATCGACCTTGTTGGCCACGAGGATCATCGGGAACGACTCCCTGAAGAATAAAGGAACAGCAGCTCATGAGGTTTCGCTGCCCCCACACCTGGTGAGGGCTGTGCAGGCACAATACAGCCCACAGTGCCTCCCCAGGGGGCCTGGGGCTGACTTAAAGTCCCTTCCCTCCATGGCTCCAGGAAGGGGAGAGGGTCTAGTGGCTGCTGGCTCTCTTGGTTTGAAGCCTTAGGCTTGCTGCAAGGAGAGCAAGGGGCCCCCCTGGACCCCCTTGCTCAGGACAGTCAGTGAGGGCACTGTGGGGCTGCTGGACCAGGGCTGGGTCCCCAGACCTGCTTCCTCCCATCTAGTTACCCTGATGCCCCAACCACGCAGGGCTGCTGTGGCCACTAGCAATGACTCGTGAAGAGCACCAGGGCCCACAGTTGTCACTCGGTAAATGACAGCTGTAAAACGGGGACAGCTCCTAGGGGAGGAAGGGCGGGATCAAGAGGCACATCTGCCTTAAAGATTCCCAGCGACCTAGGGGGCCAAACTGTGTCCAAAGGTGAAAGTCTCACAGCATCTTTGGCAGCATTGGGTATTTTCATTAAAAAATTATAATTTGACAGGTGAAAAATGGTACTTTATTATTTTTTCTTGCCCTTGTTTGATTAGCAAGAAGGTTGAATATTTTCCCACATCTGAGTCATTTGTTTTCTCTTTTGAGATTCCTATAGTCATGGGCTTGACCCACATTTCTCTCTTCAGCTTTTTGTGTGTGTGTGTGAGTGTGTGAGAGTGTATGTGAGTGTGTGCAGGTACGAGTGTATATTCCTTTACCTGATAAAGTTATTAACCCTTTGCCTTTGGAATAGATGTTAACTGGATTTTTCTGTCTTTCCTGAGTTTTGTTCCAAGTTAGCTGTTTTCCTATTAGTTTATCCTTTTACATTCTTTACATTGCCTCTTTAAGATCCAATTAACTGAAAATATTGGTTAGGCTTAAAACAGACTCCAAATTATTTAACTACTCCATACACAGTAGCCCCCCCTTATCCATGGTTTCACTTTCCACAGTTTCAGTTACCGGTGGTCAACAGCGGTCCAAAAATATTAAATGGAAAATTCCAGAAATAAACAATTCATAAGTTTTAAATTGCATGCCATTCTGAATAGCCTGATGAAATCTTGCGCCGTCCTGCTTCATCCCACCCGGGACGTGAATCATCCCTTTGTCCAGCGTATCCATGCTGTACTGTATAGAAAAAAACAGTATATATAGGGTTCCGTACTATCTGCGTTTTCAGGCGTCCAGTGGGGGTCTTGGAACGTATCCCCGGGGAGAAGGGGGGACTACTGTAATGCTAATGAAAAAATGAGCCTTTAATTAGGGGCTTATAAATCTCACAGTCAAATGTGATTTAACCAATTACAATTTACACTAGAGAAAAAATTCACTTTTTCTTTGAATGTAATAAAACTTGGTTAAATTGGAGCTGAAAAACAGAGATGTTGCTTCTGATTCCTTGGTTCATTGGTGGGGACAGTTCAGGAGAGATGGGCAGGAGCTGACCCCTCGAGGCCTTGGAAGCAGTTTGGCCCCAGAGAAAGAACTAGGGTAGGAGTCAGGTCTGAATTCAGCAATGCCCTCTGTGCCTCAGTTTTCGCCCGAAAATCTCAGAGTGGGAGAGACAGACAGACAGACAGACGGAGCCTGCTCTGAGCCAGAAGCCTGGGCCACCGCCCTCACCTGTCCTTGACGCGCAGGATGAGCTGGTGGAAGCGGTCCACGTGCTCGAAGCTGGCCTTGTCTGTGACCGAGTAGACGATGAGGAAGCCGTCCCCCGTGCGCATGTACTGCTCCCGCATGGCGCTGAACTCCTCCTGACCAGCTGTGTCCAGAACTGGGGGGATGAGGCCACTCAGGGGCTGTCACTACCCACCCTGGAGCCCCCCAAGCCTGCAGACCCCCACGCTGCTGCCATCCCCACTGTGGCTGGAGCTGAGCTGTCCCCACGAGAACCTGTGCTGCAGGAGTCCGGCGGGGCCTCAGACACCTCCGGGCGAGGCTCTAACCGACTCCTCTGTGGACAGACCGATTCCAACCCCGGCTGCTCCCTGGGCCTTAATTCTCTGTCTGTAGAAAAGCCTCATCAAGTCGGTGATCAACTGCTTCTACTCTGACCAGACCCAGCTTTCCCTCTTCCTGGAGACAGTGGAGTGGCTGGTTACAGATTCTGGAGCCAGACCCTGGGCTGAGTCTGGCTCCTCATTCCCAGAGTGTGACCCTGGGCAAGCTCACTTCTCTGTGCCTCCATGTCCTACAATGGGATCATCAGGGTTGTTTCGAGTTAACATTCTGAAGGAAAATGTGGGGCTGTGGGGGAGGAGAGAGAACGGCACTGAGGACAGTGGCTGCTTTGAGCCTGAGCCAAATGAATGGTGGCATCATCTACTGAGGTGGGGAAGACCAGGTGACAAGCAGGGTTTGGGGGCTCAGCTTCTGAGAACCTCTCAAACACCTACGTGGGACTTCAAATACGCACTGGGAGCCTTCCGTCAGGAACTGAGAAGAGAAGAGGGGCAGGAGATACCGATGTGGGAGCTGCCAGTGTGGATGGCAAGGAAAGCGATCCAGTCCACCCAGGAATCCACATCTCCTCAGGAGGCACCTTGAGACAGCGCCCGCGAAAGTGACCTTGTCCCCACAGCCTGTCCTCCCTGCACATCCTCCCGAGTCACTCAGCATGTCAGAGGGGCAAGGCTTGGAAGATACAAGGACCCGAGATGTGCCCCAGACACAGGAGCAGCTCACAGCTATTCTCGCTCATTCCTGTGGGCTTGGTCTCCTCACATACGAACCGAGGGGCGGGGCTCCTGGACCTTCAGGTCCTTTGAGCTCTGACATTAGGATGTGATCTGGATGTAAAATGAAGGGGCTAAGAAAACAAGATCTACAGCTGAGGACCCGTGGGGAGACTGAAGCAGTGTCCCCAGTATTTCCAGGGAGGGGCAGGCAGACTGCACCTTCACCTGGAGGGAGTGGAGCCTTTTTTTCTCAATAAATCCCTCTCAGAACTACAAATATCAAACAGATGGAAACAGCATAGATCTGGCTGAAGTGGGGATGGGAAGGCCTGAACCGAACAGCAGAAGACGTTCAGGTAATATTGTAATTAATATATTCACAGATTTTGAGGGTGTACATTATCCAAAACAAAAACTAGAGCTCTAGGATATTTTAAAATATGACCATTCAGAATTAAAAGGAAAAAACTCAATAGGGAGCTGAAAATCCTCTGGAAAGGAAAAATAGTTATTTCAGATATTGAAGGTCATAGGAATTAGATTACCCACGCTTTCTAACAGAAGTCTTGGAGGATATACTCCAGCAAAGTGAAAAATGGATCCATAAAAGAGAAAGATGAGTGGTATTATAAACAATGGTAAGCAAACAACAAAACATAAGAGTTAAGTTTAAATAAATATTGTTACACAATTTAAAGAGGATGAATGACAATTTAGAACTAAAATATATGATGATCCACATGTAAGGGTGGGGGCTGGGAAAAAGTAAGTTACTAGTAAAGTTCTTGCCTCATCTGGGAAGAAGCCAAAGATACTGATTATATCCTGATACTGACAGAAAAAATATAAGTATACACACACGTACGTATATAGAATAACCACTAGAATAGAAATAAAACTCAAAACTTCCTAATCATTAGAGGAAAGAAAACAAAACAAATGGGACCAATCCAATGAAAGGCAAAGATAAACAAAACAAAAATAAGAAAGTTAAAGAAGTAGACAGGAAATAAGACGGCAGAAATAAATCGAACTATGACTGCTAACAGTAAATGCAAATGGGTTCAATTCACCTATTAAAGGCAGATACTCAATACAAAATCCATTTGTCTAATACTACAAAAGACACATATAACACAAAATGACATAGAAAGGATGAAAAATAAAAGGATAAAAAAGAATATGCCAGCCACATGCATCCACAAAATAGAATTCAAGGCTAACGCATTAAACAGGACAAACCTGGGTATTTATATGGGAAAACATACAAGCGTCGAGAAGTGCCCAAGTCACGAATCATAAGCATCTAAGAATGTTGCCTAACAATATATATGTATGAAAAACTGATTTCTAAAAACAGTAGGAATTGACAAATACCATAATCATTGAGGGAGAACTGAACAGGCCTCTTTTAGAGATAGACAGAACAAGCAGCCTCTAAAAGTAATGATCTTCATTAAATAATACAATTTAAAAACTTAATCTGAGAGACAGAGAGAACAAATTTTACACTCAAACAGTAAATAAGCATTTTCAAACACATGTGAAACGGTCACAAAAATTGGCCATATATTAGGCCATAAACAAAATTTTGACAAATTCCAGAAAACAGGAATCGCATGGGCCATGTTTTACCTATAATGCAATGAGATCAGAAATTGACAGAAACAAGTATAAAAGAAACAATCCACTTAAAAAATTTGAAAAGCTATACTGCTCTATAACTCTCCAGTTCAAGAGAAAAGCAAAGCAGAAATTACAAATGATTTAGAATTGAATGACAATAAACAGAAATAAACCTCTGGTTTGAGGCCAAAGTGGTACTCAGAGGAAAATTACAGCTTTAAATGCACTTTAGAAAACAAGAAAGACTGAACATTAACTAAGCATTTAAATCAAGAGGCTAGAAAAAGAAAAATAAAACCAAAGAAAGAAGAAATCATTAATAAAAGTAGAAATTAAGAAAATGGGAGGACAGAAAAAGCAGTTGATATCTAAAAAATCTAAAGCTGATCTTTTGAAAGAACCAATTTAAAAAAACCTTTCGTAAGTCTTATCAGAGGAAAAATAATAGACAAATAAGCATTTGGAATGAGAAAAGGCCTATCACTATGGATATGGATATATATTTAATTATGAGAGAAAACTATCAAGTTTTATAGCAAAAAATTTTCAATTCTCGATGAAATGGATGATTTAAGAAAATATAAATGAACAAAATTGGCTCAAGAAAATATACAAAACCTGAGTAGGCCATTAATTACAGATGAAATTGAAGAGACAAAATCTACCCCACGAATGGCACAAAGCTATTCCTGTCATCTACAAATTGTTCCAGAGCACAGAAAACATCGGAACTTGCCGGCTCATTGTGAGAGCCCAGCGTATCCTAATTACAATCTGGATGGGGAAAGCACGTGGGTGTGTGGCGACTGCCAGGCCCGCCCACCTTTGGGGAACAGAAGTAGCCTTCACGTGGGACCCCAAGAGGTGTATTCAGTCATCCATTTGCTGGTTGTTTTCTGAGCACCTACGCTGTGCCAACCACTCTGCTTGGAACTCTGGGTGATTAAAGAACAAGACGCATCCGCCATCAAGGTACTTAGAGGCTGGCGGGGCTGACCCTTAAAGAAAAATAACAACACGGACAGAAAGTGATACACACAGTCAGAGATCTAGGGAAGGGGGTGCCTTCACCTTGGAGGGATAATGGAAGGTTTTTGAGAAGAGGGGACGTTTATCCTGCCCCTGAAGGAAGAACAGAATTTGACCCAGAAAGTTGGAGCCTGGTGAAAGGCCTTCCAGGCAGAGAAACAGCACCAGCAGAGCAGCGAGGAGGCTGCGGCCTGGGGAAAGGTCCACGACGGGGAACAGGCGGGAGAAAGAGGAGACGGGGAGAGCAGAGGCTGGGGACCTGGGATCCTAAACTAAAATGTTTGGACTCTGCGGGCTTGGGAGCTATCCACGTTCAGAGAGGGGAGGGAGGTAGTCAGAGGAGGGTGAGTTTGGCAGCCAAAGAGGGAGGGGATTGGAGGAGTGAGGCCTGGGAGGAGGCAGAGGAGGGACCCGGGCAGAGGCAAGCAGAGCATGAGCGAGGGCAGGTGCGTCTGAGACAGAGTGGAAGGAATGAATGGGGACACACTGAGGACACAGAATGTAGAGAATGGCTGTGGAGGCCAACGGGAGAGAGGAGAGTTGAGGGCACCTTGGAAATTCCAAACCGTGGGCCCCAGGAGGACAGGTGCAACCAGGGAGGAGGAGGTGGGGGCTGAGCTGGGCCTAGTCTGGTTTGGGGTCCAGCCCTCCCCTCCACACATATATGCCTGGAAATGCCTGGTCACAGGCCCCTTGCTGGCAGCTCTGCCTCCAAGACTTCCTGGGGGAGGCTGAGGATAATGGGCAGCTATGCTTTCATCTGCCTGCTTTCCCCATGCCTGATGTCAGGAAGGTAGGAGGACTCCCGGGACAGAAAGTATTAGTCACTGTGGGAGAAGAGGGGGTGCATGCGTGCGTGTGTGTGTGTGTGTGTGTGTGTCAGACAGAGGGGGTGTGTGTGTGTGTGTGTGTCAGACAGAGGCAGCCAGACTGGGGAAGGAGGGAGAAGAGAGAAACAGATTCTGGAGACAGAGGGTCAGTCCTCCCACCTGGAGTTGATGGGGCCACAGTGTTGCTGTGGAGGATTTAAGTGGAAACCCGGGGGCTGCTTTTGGATCTTGTGGATTTCAGAAGCCAAGCTCAACATGCAGCCATGGCACAGGGGCCCAGGCAGGCAGGCAGCCAGCATGGAGGAGGCACCAGCCTGGGTCCCTGCTGAGCCCTCTTCCCTCTCCCCGCTTCCCCTCTCCCTTCCCTCTTTTCTCCTCACTCTCCTCCCCACCCCCACCCTTTCCTCCAGGGCTTCCAGAGGTAGGCAAACTCTGGCATGGGGTCCAGGGGCTCTGCCATTGGCCCGCACCCCAGGGTAGAGTCTAAGCTCTTTGGCTAAAAGTAGTCCCAGCCACTGTGTTCCTATTGGCAGCAGGCGCTGTGCCGGGCTTTATAGACACACACCCTCTCACCCTCTTCATGGCCTTGGAAAGGTTTTACTAGCCCCTAGACAGATGAGGAAACTGAGGCCTAGGGAGTTAAAGGGATCTGCTCAAGGCCATATGCTGGGGAGGAGTACACTCCAATTTCCCCAAGGCCCAGCTGCCCACCCGTACAGTCTTTTTTCTCCAACTAGAGGGTGTGGTTGTGGCCACCAGAACCAGCCAGGCCGTCTGATTCTAAGCCTTTGCCCAAGCCAGGACCTCTGACCAGAGTGCCCACCCACAGCTGTCCCAGCCATCCGCACGGCTGCAGTCACCTCCTCCCCTGAGGGCCCCTGCCCCTGGCCTTCGTTTTTGACCCTTCCCATTGTGTGTGTCATCTGTTTCTCCAAGTCTGTGCCTCCAGGCCTGACTCAGCTCGCCAACATGGGGTGAAGCCCCAGAGCGGGGAGCCTGGCTTTCATTTCCCTGGGTCCCCCAAAAGCTTCAGCATCCAATGAGGGCTGAAAAAGTACGTGCAGAACGACTGAACAAATGACGTGCAGGCTACAGGAAAAGCAGTTCTTGTATTCGGACAGCCTATGCCAGCTTTAAGGGAAATCACTAAAAAGTTATTTTTTAAATTCTATCATGCACCCTTCAGGGTGAAGTAAGAGTTCTGGACCATGAAACAACAGACACGATCATTTCTAGAGATAACGTGCCTCCAAGGACAGTGCCCGGGGTTTTCAACATCTCTCTCAACCACAGAGTGGTTCAGAACGGCCGTTGGAGGCAGGAATGGTTATGTCCACTTTACAGGGGAGTCAGGTGGAAAGCCGGCGCCCTTCCCAGGAAAAGACTCAAATAAAAAAATGCCACCTCGTTGAGCAGCAATAGTGATAGGTGCTCTTTACTATTTTAACTTGCGCTCCCCCTTCTGGGTAAGGGTGTGTATGGAGCAGGCTGGAGGTATTGACCGTGCACTGTTCCCAGAAAAAGGGCTGCTTTCTTCTCCAAAGTGCTGGCAGTGCATGGAAGGCCAGGCCATTTGGGATCTCTAAGTGGGCGGGAGCTAAAATCCTGTGGCAGGTGCCAGCTGGCTCCCTGGTGATGGGGGAGACTCCCTCTGGCAGCGCCCCAATCTCCCAACACGCCGACTTCAGGACAACATCACGGGAGAAGCGCTGGTCACCAGCCCCAGGGGACGCGTGTTCATGAGGCCACACTACCACTGCTGGGGGGATGGGGTGAGGAGGTCTTGGGATGTGTTTTCATGAGGTCCATGAATCCCCTGACTTTCAGGGAGATGGTCCATGGCTTTGGGGGATTCTTAGAGGAGCCTGCCACCCCCTCAAATGTTGCTCTCAGGGAGGGAAGAGAAGAGAGAGAGGGGAAAGGGCAGCAGAGGGTCTCAGGTGTGTAACCAGGAGCCCAGGAACATGCAGAGACAGATGGGAGCCTCGCAGGGGCCTGGCAATGGAGAGGAACAGGGAGGCAACATGTCCTACAACCCCATTTCCACCTACAATCACTCAGGGGCCAGCATTTTACAGGTGAAGAAACTGAGGCAGAGCAAGGTAGTGACCTGCTCAGGTTCCTACTGCTAATGAGCAATAGAGGCACAACTTGAACCCAAGCCTGTCTGGGTCCAGGCCTTGCTCTGCTCCTGGCACCAGCTGTCTTCGAGTGAGGGGCCAGCAGCAGTGTCCTCAAGGCCTGTGAAGAGGAGCAGGTCTACACGGAGGGGGTGAGGGCAGATGGCCTGAGGCGTACAGACACGGGAGACAAAGGCCTGGAGGCTATGCTTCCTACACCCACCTGCAGCTGGTCACCCCAAACCCTCCACCCACTCCACACCTGCCCCTGGGCAGCCACGTATGGCTGGGAGGACCCAATCACGGCCGTGCTGGCCTGGCTCCCTTTAAAGTTCTGAGCACTAACGTGCAGGGCCTTTGGAGCACCCAAGGATTCTAAACATGTCCCTATCCAGTCACTCTCCCACTCCCGGGGCCACCGTTTCCCGCCGTCTCCTCTCTCCTCCAGCCTCCACTCCCAGCTGAGGATCTGAAACCAGACCACCAGGAGCTCAACTCCACAAGCTTCCAGATCAACCGGCTTGGAGAGACGAGCCTCATGAGCTGCAGGGGAGGAGGGTAAAGTGGTGCAGCCACTTTAGAGAACAGTTTTGTGGTTACTCAGAATGTTAACCACTGAGTTCTCAGAAGAGCCAGCAATTCCACTCCTAGGGATACACGTACCCAAGAGAAGAGAAAACTCATCCACACAAAAACTTGCACACGAATGTTACAGCAGCATTATTCACAATAGCCCCAAAGCAGAAACAACCCAAACGGCCATCGGCTGATGAAAAGATAAACAAAATGTGGTCTATCCATATACTAGAATATTATTCACGCATAAAGAGGAACGCAACTGTGACACATGGTACAGGGGGAACCTGAGAACGGCATGCCAAGGGAAAGAAGCCACAAGACCACATGCTGTATGATTCCACTTACGTGAAATGTCCAGAATAGGCAAATCCGCGGACAGAAAGTAGATTAGTGGGTTCAGGGCCTGGGGGGAAGGGGGAATGGGGAACAACTGCTAATGGGTATGAGTATTTTTGGGAGGGAGGTGATGAAAATGTTGAGGAATTAGATAATGGTGATTCCAGGGATTGCTGATTTGTGAATCAATCAGCAATTTGTGATTGCACAACTTTGCATATATACCATAAGCCACTGAACTGTACACTTTAAAAGGGAGAATTTTACATATGAATTATGTTTCAATTTAAAAAATTGTATGAGAATAAAACCCCACCTCCCTTTCTCTGAAACACATGCTCTGCCTGCCCACTCGCGACGGGGGATGACCTGGCCCTACTCCTGTCCAAGACATCCCCTCCAGCTGGGGGGGGACCTCCTGTTGCCTGTCACCTATGCAAGGACACTGCTGCTATTGTCGTCCCCTCCCTCTCCTGCATCATCCATTTCTCTGTTGGTTCATTTCCGTCAGTATGTAAACATGCTATAATTTCTTTCATATCAAAAAAATAAAACAAAAATAAAGCCCCCCCCAAATTAAAAAGAAAACCCCTGCCCCTTGACCTCACATCTCCTTCCAGCTGCTGTCCATTTCTGTGTTCCTCTTTACAGCCACACTCCTTGACCTGTGTATTCTCACTGCCTGCTCCTCCTCTCCTCCACTCTCTCTTGAACCCACTATAGTCAGATTTCGTTCCTGAGCACTCTACCAAAATTGATCTTGTCAGTTCACCAGTGACTTCCATGTCACTAAATCCAATGGTACTTCTCAGTCCTCACCCTGTTGGACCACTCGCCAGCATTTGATACAGTTGATGGTTCCCTTCTTTTTGAAGAGCCTTCTTAACTTGGCTTTGGGATGTCACTGTCTCTTCGTTCTTCTCCTACTGCAGTGACTGGTCCTGCTCTGTCCCCTCATCTCCCTACCATCTAAATATTGGTGGGTCCCTGTGCTCAGTCCTGGGACCCCTTCTCTAACCACATTCACTTCCTTGGTGATCTCTCATCTCTTGGCTTTGTATGTTGACTCCGCAGTTTCCATCTCCAGCCTACACATCTCCCCTGACTCCAGATTCAGACATCCAGCTGCCGTTTGACTTCTATTCGTACGTGTGAAAGGTACCTCAGATTTAACATGTCCAAAATTAGACTCTTGATTTCCCCCCAAAACGTGCTTTTCATCAGTCTTCCTAATCTTGGTAAACATAACTCCATTCTACCAGTTGTACAGGCCAAAGACTTTCCTCTCTCCCCCAACCCCATCCATATACTCCATCAACAAATCTTGTTGTTTCCTCCTTCAAAATACAGCCAGAACCTAACTCCTTTTCACTGCCTCCCTCACCAGTACCCCAGGCCACCATCAGAAGGCTCTTAACTGGTCTCCCTGATTCTGTCCTTGTTCCCAGGTCTATTCTCTACGCCTTTTAAAACATCAGTCAGATCATGTCCCTCCTCTGCTCAAAACTCTCCAACAGCTTCTTATTTCCTTACAAGGCCTTAGGAGATCAGTGCCCCCAGCTAGGTCTCTGACCTCTCCTATTAGCCTCCCCCTCACTTGCTCTGCAACCTGGCCTCCTAGCCACTCCCCAGACAGGCCAAGCACAGCCCCACCTCAGGGCCTTTGCACCTGACACTCTCTCTGTCTGAGATTCTCTTTCTCCAGGTACAGGCACAGCTTTCTCCTTCAGGTCTCTGCTCTGACATCACCTTATCAGGAGGGCCTTCCCTGAGCAGCCTACCTAAGATAACAATCCCTTCCCACTGTCCCCTCCCTTTACCCTGCCTTATTCTCCCTCACAGCATTTATCACCACCTGACACATCACATATGTGTTTATCCTCTGTCTCCCCCGTTCTAACACAAGTTTCATGAGAGCAGGGACTTGACTTTGCCAACTGCTGCACCCTCAGAGTCCAAAAGAGAGCCAGGCACAGAGCAGGTACCCAGAAGTATTGAACAAGTTCGTGAACACACCCATGCACACAGGACTCAGGGGCCAATCCACACACAGCTGAGGGGAGAGGTGGCAGCTCCAAGTCAGGGGCTCAGGCCTCACTCCCGGACCTCCCCAGATGCAAGCAGATGGGTTGGTGACTCCTCATCTGTACACGCGAAAGGGCCAATTCCTAAAGCACCAAGCCGCCTGATTAACAGTAACATAAATCATATCAGAAGAATCACAGCAACAATAGCATCTCCTGAGGCTGACTACGTGCCATGCCCCTCACAAGGTACCTTCCTCCCTCATTCCATAAGCAATAACTAAGCACCTAATAGGTGCCAGCTCCAGGCCAGCATCAGAGATACAATGCTGGGCAAAGGACACAGTCCCTCTCCTCGCAGAGTTTAAAATCTATATTGTTTCATTTATTTTCTGCAGCAACTGTGAGGGTGTATCCCATTCAAGACACAGACCCCACCAATGAGGGTGCATGGTCTTGGCCCAGAGGCTGTCTACGCCCAAGGGAAAGAGGAACCCCCCCTGTCACTCCGACCTGAGGCATGGTGACAACAGGCTAACAGTGACTACACGGGGTCCTGGAGCTGGAGCATCACCCAACACAGGGGCAGACAGGTGAGATCTCGAACTTATCAACCGGGCTGGTGCACTCAGCTCAAAGTGGTCACATGACTAACAGCGATCAACACAAAGCTCTGAAATCAGGGCAAAACCCAAAATCAACTGCAGGAGTGTGGGACCTGACTGTCAGCAATGTGGGTAGGAGGAAAACCACCCAGGGTTTTAGGTCCTGACAAGCTTGGAATGAATCCAGGCTGTGCAATGACTTTGAAGGGGGAGGGGTGCACGGTGCACTCACCCCTTCACCACTCGGCCCTGCTGAACTGACTTTAGTCCCTGGCTGACAGTGGGTCCCTTAGCTCCCAGGCTGGCCAGTGGGGCTCAGATGAGCATAGAGCCAAATTAAGATCCTTTGCTTTGGGGTCAGAGGGAATGGGGCTCTAATCAGCTGTGTGATCTTGGACATGTTATTTCCCCTCTCTGAGTCTTAGTCTCCTCATGTGCCAGGGCCTGGCCAATCAGGGCTGCTGGACAGGCGCTGGAGCAGGAGGTCTGGGTTTCCGGGGAAGGGCCCAGGGAGACAGGGCAGCAGCAGCGATTTTCCGAGGGTTCGGAAGTATTTAACCATTTTATCCACGAGTACAGCAGCATTGGTGCATACTGGCTGATGAGCAGCTGTGCTCACCTGTAAAGTGGAGACGCTAATCTCAATTTAGCAGAATTGTTACAAGGATGAAATAAAACAATCCCTGCAAAGCACTTAGCATGGGGTCTGGCCTTCAAGAAAAGTCTGGTCAGCACTAACTTGGAGACCACTGAGCTCCCTGTTACTGGAAGCATTCAAGCAGTGATGGCTGACGGAACCAGGATAGAGGGTCAGGCAGAGGCCTGAGGGGCTGGATTTCATAACCTCAGGCCAGCGGCCATGTCCCCTCATAAAGGAAAAGAGGAAAATTCCTCCACATCACTGCTGGCAGGAAAAGAGGAGGATGGCTGGAAGGACAGGCCAGCTTTGCTTGTACCCCATTCTTAGTTGGGGGGCCACGGGGAAGCGTCTGCTCTGAAGTTGGCCTAAGGGCTGCTGAGCATAGAAGCCCACCAAGTAAAGCCCCTAGCTTAGAAAAAACTCTCGATAATTGTTCCTCTTCCTCTCACTGCCCTTCCAATGTCCTCCTCTCCTCCCCATCCCAGAAAAAATGTGGACTCAAGTATTCGGGGAAAAGCCAGGTCCAGGCCCCTCCAAGAGGACAACAGCACTTGTGTCTGAGGTTTGGGCAGAAGCCAGGGTGGAAATATCCCAGCTTCTGAGGGTGCAGGAGAAGAGCCAGGGCACTCGTTCTTTGCAAAGACTGAGCCCTTGCTGGGAATACAGGGGGACAGAGTGGCTGCAGAGCTGGACCCAAGAGCCCCTATGCAGGAAGGGGTGTTGGGAGACTCAGGGCCCACTGTTGTTCTCCGTTGACAGAAAAAAGATGCTAGGTTCCAGAGCTAGCTGGGTAGGGGTGGGGCTGGGAGCCCTGGAGGAGGGAAGGCCCAGAAACACCTGCCCCTACTGTAAGTGGGCAGGGGATTTAGTCAATATCCTACCCTGCAGGCCTGAGGCCTAGGCCAAAGAGGCAGCAGGACAGGATGGGGGAGGTGCCGGGCAGACTCAAGAGGGCCTGGATCTGACCCTAGGCAAGTCACGTCTCCATCTGCCCCATAGCTTCGCCGGGTGTAAAGTGAGGGAGCTGACACCATAGAGCTGAGGAGGCTTCCAGCCTCGACCTAACAGAAAAAACGGGCACACAAGAATGGCAAGACAAGAGAACTGAAAGCAGGGACTGGAACAGATATTAGCACACCCGTGTGCAAAGCAGCATTATTCACAAGAGCCAAAAGATGGAAACAACCCCAATGTCCACTGCTGGATGAATGGATAAACAAAGTGTGGTATACAAACACACTGGAATATTATTCAATCTTAAAAAGGAAGGAAACTCTGACACACGTTGTAACATGGGTGAACCTTGAAGACATTGCGCTAAGTGAAATAAGCCAGACACAAAAGGACAAATACTGTATGATTCCACTTATGTGAGGTACCTAGAGTAGCCAAAACCATAGAGACAGAAAGTGGAGTGGTGGTTGCCGGAGGCTGAGGGGTGGGGCAATGGGAGTTAGAGTTTAATGGGTACGGAGTTTCAGTTGGAGGAGATGGATGGCGGTGATGGTTGCAAAACAATGTGAATGTACTTAGTGCCACTGAACTGTACACTTAGAAATGGCTAAGGTGGGAGTTTTATGTTATGTATATTTTACCATGAAAAAAAAAACCCAAACACAAAACTCGAGGACTCTGCCTAAGGCTTGGGTCTTCCTGATTTATGAAGCCTGAGAAGTGAGGTACAGTGAGTCACACAGCTGAAAGCCAGGGCGAGGCGGGGTCCAAAGTCAGAGAGCAGAAGAGAGGGCCGGAGAGGAGAGCCGGGAGATGGGGGAGCTGATGCAGCCCCAGAGCAGAGAGGCGAGGACCAGAGGGGAGGTGGAGATGTTCCCAGAGCCAGGCCCTTAACAGTGCAAGGTGAGACCAGGGTTCCGAAACCTTGTGGGAAGGAACTCAGAGCTCTAAAGCCCATGGGTCCCACAGACACTGCAGAGCCCGGCTGCTGGCCCCTGAGGTCAGCCCTCTCCTGGCTCTTAGACTCTGGGAGGAGCAGGGCAACAAGGTCCCTTGAAAGAAAAGGAGAAACAGGTTTGTAAGTAAGCGGGCAGCCTGTGAGGATCCTCAGTGTGCAAACCACAGAAGAGGCTTCCTGAGCAAGCAGAGCCGGAGCACCGGGCTCTCTGAAGCACCCTGGGCAGGGAGCAAGAAGGGCAGGGGAGTGTGTCTGTGGATTCTGATAATGCAGGCCACACCCCTTCTCCTGGGACTTCAGCTCCCATTCCCGAGGCACAGGGATCTGCTGCCGGAGGTGGGAGAGGACTGTCCCACCAGCCAGAACGACAGAGACCACTGCTAGCTATGTGAATCTCTTTGTGCTTTATTTTTATGGAAGTAACAACAGCGGCTACCACAATAGTGTTTGTCAGAATTAAAAGAGAGCATATGCAGAGCGCTTAGCATGGCCCTTCCAGACAGTAATTGCCCAGTAAATGTCATTATTGCCACCATAATTATTATCCTCTTTCTCCTCCTCATTATTATTAAGCTGCCATGTTTTTGCTCTTTCTGAATTTGGAAGAAGAGCAAGCCCAGAGTCCGGAGCACTTGGAAGGCATCGCAGCTTAGCATCTCCCCCAGGATGGTGTGGCCTCCAGGGAAGCAGGACCTCCAGGCTCTGGATGCCCAGGGAAAGTCCTGCCCATCCCAGGGCTGCACGCCACCCCCAGAAGAATTCAGCTCCAGAGAGGGTCAGAGTTACACTTGAGCCCAAATGCAACCAGCCTTTGATTAAAGTTCCCAAAATATGGGGCATCCTTTTAAATGCCAGACTAATTAATATTTAGCTATAATGTTCTAAGCCTCCCTTTTCTTCACAGAAGGCCTATTTGAGGAGGGAAGTGTGATAATGGGGAATCTGGCATCTCCTCCTGAAGAAGGCCTGGTGGGCAATGCCCTAAGTCAGGCCTGACTCTGGCCACAGGATTAGAAGCATAGCCCCCGAGGGGAACCCAGGAGCTTCAGAACGCAGGCTTTGCAAATTCATGCTTATAAAGGAACACCATGGCCACGCTTCCCCTCCCCGTGCCACTACTGCTGTAAGCATTATCACAAAACCTTTCTAAAAACCACCTTTGAGGAAAACTTTTGTTTTTCTAAGAAACTAATCTCATATCCAAAGTTAGCAAAGTTGATATGGCTGTAGAGAGAAATAATATTTATTGAGCTCCACGTACCAGGCATAGTCTTACTCTCTTACACGAATTATGCAACGTTTTTCAGAATGTTTTCTGTGGGAATAGTCCAGAATGACGTGCAAAATTTCTCCCTTTGGGAATCCCTAAGGACAATATGTCCTACTAATAGACTTCCAATATATGTCTGCACATTGAAGGTTCTTTTAAGTCTTGCAGTAAAGAAACTATTTACATTTCTTTAACTCAGTATATCCAACGTATGGTATGTATTTGAATGGGTGATGCATGAGATGATTTTAGTAAGTGCATAAATGTAAGTTTTTAATTTTAATAGTTATATGTATTTATTTTAATGTGAATTAGAAATAATATAGCTAGCCCATCACACCTGTGACTGCATGCATTATTATTCAGGACTCACTCACTCATTCATTCATTCCACAAACATTTACTGAGGACCTGCCACAAGCCAAGCAGTGTTTTAGATGATGAGGATACAGCAGTAAATAAAATAAAGTCCTTGTTCTCATAAACTTGTATTTTAGTGGGAACAAGAAAAACAAACAAATGGGTATATTGAACTAATATAAATATATGTTCAAAGCAAAAGGAAGACTAAAGAAAAAAGACTAAAGGGGACATAAACAACAGGGGTGGGGTGGGTACTAGAGTAGATGGTTTGGTCACGACGTGACCTTTGAGAGGAGACCTAAATTAATGAGAGTGTATTTCTGCAGGAAGAATGTTCTAGGCAGAGGAAACACCAAATGCAGAGAGTCTCTGAGGTGGGAATGTGCTTGGTACCTGGTGGAACTGTTCAAAGTTCCAGGGCTGCAGACAAGACCCTGAAGGACACTGTCTAGTAAAATTAACATATAATTCAAATACCATAATATTCACCCTTTTAAAGTGTACAATTCAGTGTTTTTTAGTATATATATAAAGTAGTATTTTTTAAAGTGATGATTTGGTTCTGGTTCTGGCCAAGATGGAGTAACAGGGATCAGATTTACCTTCTCACCTGAAACAACCAAAAAACAGACAAAATATATAAAACTGGTTTTCCAGACACTGGACATCAGGCAACGAAGGACGATGATCCCTGAGAGATGGGATACAAGAGAGGTGAGGGCAGCTGTGAATGCCAGCTACTGCCTTGAGAGAGCTTCCAGGCCACAGTGCAGGGAGGGGAAACCCACTGATAAAGAACGTCATTTTATAATAATAAAAGGGTCAATTCATTAAGACGATGTAACAGTCCTAAACATTGATGCACTTAATACCAGAGTGTTAAAATACATTCAGCAAAAACTGATAGAACTGAAAGGAAAAAATAGGCAAATCCACAATTATACTTTGAAATTCAGTAACTGACAGAAGCAGACAGAAAATTAACAAGGACATAGAAGACTTAGATTACACTATCAATCAACTTGATCTGACATTCACAGAACACTCCACCCAACAACGGCAGAATACACATTCCTTTCATGTGCACATGGAACATTTACCAAGATAGACCATATCCTGGGGCATAAAACAAGCCTCAACAAGTTTTAAAGAATTCAAATAATATACTGTATGTTCTCTAACACAATTAAATTAAAATAGAAATCAATGACAGAAAGATCTCTGGAAAATTCCTAAATAGTTGAAAACTAAATGACATACTTCTAAATAACCTATGGGTCAAAGAAGATATCAAAAGGGAAATTAGAAAGTATTTTGAACTGAATGAAAATAAAAACATAACATACTAAAATCTGTGGGATACAGCTAAATGAGTAGTTAAGGGGAATTTATAGCACAAATGAGTATCCTAGAAAAGAAGAAATGTTCAAATCAATGACATTAGCTTCCACTTCAAGAAGTTAGAAAAAGAGGAACAAATTAAATCCAAAGTAGGCAGACAAAAGGAAATAATAAAGAGTGGAAATCAATGGAACCAAATGGGAAAAATCAATGGACCAAAAAGCTGGTTCTTCGTAAAAATCAATGATACTGAGAAATCTCTAGCCAGCCTAATTAGGAAAAAAAAAGAAGACAAAAATTACCAATATCAGGAATGAGAGAGGTAACATCACTACAGATTCTACAGATATTAAAAAGATAACAAGGGGGCTGGCCCGGTGGCGTAGTGGTTAAGTTTGTGCGTTCTGCTTCGGTGGCCCAGCGTTTGCAGGTTAGAATCCTGGGCATGGACCTACACACCGCTTATCAAGCCATGTTGTGGCAGGCATCCCATGTGAAATAGAGGAAGATGGGCATGGATGTTACCCCAGGGCCAATCTTCCTCAAGAAAGAGGAGGATTGGCAACAGATGCCAGCTCAGGGCTAATTTTCCTCACACACACAAAATAAATACAAGGATAATAAGAGAATATTATGAACAACTTTATGCCAAACAAATTTGATAACTTTGATGAATTGAACAAATTTTTGGAAGACACAAACTACCAAAGCTCACTGAAGAAGAAATAGATAAGCCCTACAGCTATTAAAGAAATTGAATTCATAGTTAAAAACCTTCCCACAAAGAAAACTACAGGCTCCGAGGTCCTCACAGGTGAATTCTACTAAACACTTAAGGAAGAAATAATACCAATTTTGTCAAACTCTACTAGAAAACTGAAGAAGAGAGCATGCTTCTCAATTCATTCTAGAAAGACAGCATTACTCAGACATTACAAGAAAACTACAGACCAATACATAGAACACAGATGCAAGAACATAGACTCAAAAATTCCTAACAAAATTTTACCAAATCAAAGACAACGATATATTAAAGGACAACACATCATGACCAAGTGGGGTTTATCCCAGGGATGCAATGCTGGTTTAACATTAGAAAAATTAATCAATGTAATTTACCATATTAACAGACTAAAAAAGAAAAACCATGTGATTATCTCAATAGACAGAGAAAAAGCATTTGACAAAATCCAACATCCACTCTTGATAAAAACTCTCAGCAAACGAGGAGTAGAAAGAAACTTCCTCAACCTGATAAACGGAATCTATAAAAAATATACAGCTGGGGCCGGCCCGGTGGCGTAGCAGTTGAGTTCACACATTCCACTTCAGTGGCCCGGGGTTCACCGGTTCGGATCCTGGGTGCGGACCTGCTCGCCACTCATCAAGCCATGCTGGGGGGGCATCCCACACAGAAGAGCTACATCTCTACAACTATGATACACAGCTATGTGCTGGGGCTTTAAGGAGAAAAAAGAAAAAAGAGGAAGATGGGTAACAGATGTTAATGCAGGGCCAATCTTCCTCAAAAAAAAAAAAAAGCTAAAGCTAACATCATATTTAACGCTGAAAGATTGAAAGCTTTCTCCTTAAGATCAAGAACAAGACAAGGACATCTTTAGTCAGGGAAATAAGGCAAGAAAAAGAAATAGAAGCCATCTAGACTGGAAAGGAAGAAGTAAAACTATCTTTACTCACAGACATGATCATCTCTGCAGAAAATTCAATGGGATCTATAAAAAAGGCACTATAACCAATAAGTGAGTTTAGCAAGGTTGCAGGTTACAAGATTAAGGTACAAAATTCTACTGTATTTTGATATACCAGCAACAAACAATTGAAAACTGGAAAAAAAACCCCAATATCATTTACAATACAGATGCAGGTAGTATAAATCTGACAAAATATGTAGAAGACCTGTGCACTCAAAGCTGCAAAACAATTGATGAGAGCAGTAAAGAAGACTTAAATGGAGAGAGAGCCTGTGTTCATGGGTTGGAAGGCTCAGTACTGTTAGAATGTCAATTCTCCTCAAATTGACCTACATGCAACACAATCTCAATCAAAATCTAGAATTTTAGAATTTAACTGATTCTAAAATTCATATGGAACTGCAAAGGACCTAGACTAAACAAAACAACTTTGAAAAAGAACAAAGTCAAGGATTGAACAGTACCTGATCTCAAGATTTATCACAAAGCTACCATTATCAAGATAGTGTGGTATTGGTGTTAAGATACACAAATAGATCAAACAAACAGAACATATGGACAACCAATTTTCATCAAAGATACAAAGGCAACTCAGTGGGGAAAAGATAACCTTTTCAACAAATAGTGCTGGAACAATTGCATATCCACATACAAAAAAAATGAACTTTGTTCCATAACCCACACCATGTACAAAAATTAACTCAGGTAGATCATAAACCTAAATGTAAAACCTAAAATCATTAAACTTCTAGAAGAAAACATAGGAGAAAACCTTTGTGACCTTGGGTTAGGCAAAGATTTCTTAGACACAACACCAAACGCACAGTCCGTAAGAGAACAAACTGATAAACCAGACTTCATCAAAATTAAAAACTCGTCTTTAAAAGACACTGTTAAGAGAATGAAAATCAAGCCACAGACTGGGAGAAAATATTTGCAAATCACATATCTGATAGAGGACTTGTATCCTAGTGGTCTTCAAAGCTCCCGACTTGGAATGACATTCTATGATTAATGGTGCTTTGCTTAAGACAGAGCCAAGAGAGTATAAAGTAATAATCAGTAAGAATCTAAAGCAGTGGTTCTCTAACTTCAGCATCACCTGGCGGGCTTGTTAAAACACAGATTGCTGGGCCCCACTCTCAGAATTTCAGAATCAGTAGGACCTGAGGGTTTTCATTTCTGGTAAGTTCCCTCGTGATGCTGATGCTGCTGGCCTGGCTACCACACTGAGAACTGCTACTCTAGACCAATTTAGACTAAACTAGAAACACAATGTCAGATGCAAGATTCTTCCCCCCAAGGGACAATTACCAAATAAACTGTGCTTATTAAGAAATAATTTATTTTTCTCTTCTTTATTAGCTAGAGACATCTGTAAATGTTAATCAGAGCTTCTGATCAGCAAGAAATAAACATGACATCACCGAACTGGCATGATTCTAGCCTTCCCTCTTCGTTGAATACACATTTTGGTATCCACAAAGCTGTTCAGAATTCACCCTGGAAAACATACAGGGCCTCATACCAACCATCACATAATGGCAACATGAAAGAAACCATCACACCCCGCTGAAGCCTGTCACCTTTCTCCGACTCTCCGAATCTAACACCCCAACCCCATGCAGAGCTGCCATCCAGGCCTCACCATCCAAGATGGCCCACTGATTGTCAATCTCTGTGTGTTTCAGGTAGGAGTCTTCAATGGTGGGGTCGTAGTCAGGCACAAAGATCTTCTGGAAAAACTGGATGGTGAGGGCACTCTTGCCCACGCCCCCATCTCCGACCACCACCAGCTTGTACGTGGGGAGGTTGTCGCTGGGGACGGCACTGGTTGCCATGTTTCTGGTAGGTCAGACCTGGGGAGGCAAGACATGTGAAATGAGGCAGGAGGCTTTGACTTAGGGGAAAATATTCATGGGTTTTCCTCCCTTCTTACAGAGTTGTAAATACTCCAAATTATAGAAAGTTTTGAAAATGAAGAAATGCAAAAGAAAATAAGTGTCACCCTTGGTCCCACCACCCAGAGATGATCACTGTTAAAATGATCTATTCATTTATTGAATACCCACTATGTGCCAGGCCTGGTCTTGGGGACAGAGTGCTACCAGATGCCACGTGGTTTTTAACAAGTACAGCCAAAAGCCACGTCGAAGCAGCTTTCCCACCACTCAATTCCGCCCTATTCCTATACAGGTAAACAGGACGGTGCGGAGGCTGCCTTTCACATCACCTCTGTCATTGGACTGCTGTGCTGAGAAGCATTTGGGGCCGGCTGAGCGTAAAGGGAAAGTGGGCCACACCTGAGCTCAGGGTCTCCAAGGCCCCTTCCAACTCTCAGAATTCTGTGATCCTGGCTCCTTTCCTACGGTCTTCCTGCCCTTTGTTATGCTCAAAGTCATGCTAGAATCTCGCGGCATCTGGTCAACCCTGTTTTAGTCGGGGAGGGGCAGGGGAGAGGCAGGGCTAAGTTTTGCTTGATGATGTTGAGTCCAGCTAAGGCAATGTTTCTCACCCAGGGGCAACTGTGGCCCCCACGGATAACTGCAATGTCTGGAGATATTTTTGGTTGCCAGAACCAAGTGGGTGCTACCAGCATCTAATCATTGGAGGCCAGGGATGCTGCTAAATATCCTATAATGCACAGGACAGCCCCCACAACAAAGAATATCCAGCCTAAAATGGCAATGGTGCCCAGGTTGAGAAACCTTGAGCTAAGGTGACTGGGAGGGAGCCGGAAATGTGGGACCAGGATTCTAAAGAATTGGGCCTTAACAGATTAGGACTGATTGTGAAGAGGTGATAGCAAAGTCAAGAGTGACCTTTGAAATAGTGTCACAAAGTGACAAGGAGGAGAGGCAGGCAGGGAGCATGGAAGGAGCACTCAGGACAACAGGAGGGAAACCAGGATCTGTCATGAGGATGGAAGCCCCGGGTTTCGAGGAGGAGGTTGACAGCACCAAATGTTAAACACCAGTGGGCGAGAGTCCCCTAAAGAACAATCGGACGGTTGTTGCCAGGGGTCTAAGCCGCTAACTGCGGACCCTGGCAGGGAGAAGCAATACCACCTCCCAGTGGGGCATTCCTGGTGGCGTGAAAACCGACCCTGAGCTGAGGGAGCAGAAGCCTGATCCTACCTCAGCGAATGAGAAAAGAAAAGCTCAAGCTCTGTGGGAGCCTGGAGGGGGAAAGGCACAGAGTATGTGTGACGGGGTCTTAAGGGCTCCTAGAAGGGCGGGAGGCAGCATGCCCAGAGGACAACAGACTGGGGGGGTCCTGTGTATCGCTGCTGCTTGAGAATGCCACTAACCTCTCTGACCCATAGTCTCCTTACCCATCAGATCAAAGGGCTGAATTTTTACAGTTATTTTCAGCTCTAAAAGAGTCCTCAATTCTAGATTTCAACAGAAAGGGTGTTAGACACAAATGCGGGTGATGTGGCCATGCTGATCTGCATGGGGCTACAGGCAGAGTCCTTGCACAATCTCTGCAGTTACTGAAGCCTGATGTCGACATTCTGGACTTCCCTGCAGTGTGGGGAAGTGGGCGCTTGTATATACTGCGTGTGAGAGTGTAAATCTGTCCAAACCGGACTGAGGAGACACTCACGTAAATCTATAAAAATTTAAAATGGACATCCCCTCTCTCAAAGCTATACCACATGTGAGAATTTACTCTAGGGAGATAATGAGACAAGTGTGCAAAGATGTTAAGAACAGGGGAAAAAATGGAAATAATTTAAATGTTGGGGGAAGTTAAAGAAAAAGTTTATCCCTACAATGCAATACTATGCAGCCATTAAAAAGGATGACATTCACTAACCTAGAAAAAGTTTATATTATGTATGAAAAAAACCCAAACAGGCTGCAAAATAGCAAGTACATATGATTGCACTTCCACGAAGTTACCTATCTATGGATCTACATGCCTAGATGTGGTTCTAGGTATCCACAGGATTGGCATATAGCTGTCTCTGAGGCAGATTTTGGGGTACTTACTCAATTTTTCAATTTTCTACAAGTATGTATTTATATTTGTATACTGGAAAAGTTTAACAATATTAAAATGTTCCCTCTCCTGTGAGTGGGGATTTAAGCTCCTTCGGCGCAGGATAGAAGGACCAGGTGCCAGCTGCAGCCCCAGCACCTGCTTCCCCCATCTCCCCACAAAGATGAGGACAAGCTGAGGCTTCAGTGAACTGAGCTTTCAACATGACGGCTGTCCAAAGGAGCCAGAGGGAAGTTGGAGGGGGACAGAAATAGGGAGAGGAGGGTAAAGGTCAGCTCCCTCTCTCCTTTGCCTCTCAGGCCAGGGGAGCGTGGTGCCAGCTCTTCACTGCCCCACCTTAACTGCTGTCCTGGCCTGGGGTGGACAGTGACACTGGGCCAGGGTGAACTTGTCTGCCTGTGAAACAGGCTGTTTTTAAAGTTCCCTTCCATTCTCTGAGCAGCGACATGAATAGAAAATACTAACTGGGTGGGAAGGTATTGGGAAGGAAAATTGTTTCTTTTGATTTTCTTCTCAAAATAAAACCAGAAATATGATAGAGAACATGAACTGAACCTTTGAGACGGTGCTCAGACCACCCACAGCAGAATCACCTGGGGACTTGCTAAAACTTGCCAAGCAAGGCAGCTGGCAGGAAATGGTCAGATGAGGGCCCCTTCCTTTCACAGTGCCCTGCACTCAGGGGCTGAGGCCCCTAGACCCCATGGGCAGCCAACTTGGGGTTCCCTCCCACCTCAGACTCAGTGGAACGGGGTTAGAATGCAAAACTTCTAACCCTGTGTTGACACAAAAATTAGACTGTGTCCCTCACGGTGAAAAACCCTTTAGTGCTGCCCATAGCTGATGGTCAAGTCTGGGCTCCTTCACTACACCTTCAGGGCTGCCACTGGCTGCCAGTGCTGACCTCTCAGGCGGCACCCGTGCTGCAGCCTCTCACACTCCACTCTCTCCCCCGACGGGCTTTGTGTTCTCCCCGTGTGCCCTGTGGTTACACTGAGTCCTCTGCACACCCCGGGGACCCTGGGAGAGGACACACTTCTTCACAGGTCAGGCTCTGGCACAGGAATTGTGTCCCATGGGAAGCACCACCTTCTACCCTGTGCCCTGCAGTTCCTGGTGCAGAAGCTGCCATCACGCTTGAAATGTTCTACACTTAACTGTGCACAAAAGGGCAGGGACTGCATCTTGTCCTTCTCTGTATCACCAAAGCCTGGCGCAGCATCAGCCAGGAGCAGACACACCTGAAGGAGCTGTAGGCTCAATACCAGCATTTCTGAACCGTCGGGCAACCTACAGCCACAGCGCTGGCCTTCGCCAAGCCGAGGGCTAAGGGGCAACTCTCCCAGCCAGGGTTTGGGAGTTCTCCCTCCCTCCACCAAGTCACACCAATCACACAGATAAGACCCTTCTGGAAGCAAGTGTGAGCCCAGAAAAAAGATATTGCAAAGGCAGGAGAATGAGTCCAGAAAACCCCCCAATTCATAAAGGCTCTCGGCTGGATCTTCTGATGGGCATGTTTTTCCCGACTTCCACCTCCCCCAGAACAATCCCTGACTAAATGATGTCTTTGTAAATGGGGAGGGCAGTCAAAATGCCAAGGGGCGTGCACCACACGCCTACAAAATAGGCTGGTCCCACGTGGTGTAGAGAAAGATTTTTTTTTTAAGTCACACAGGATAAAACAATTTGGTTGGTGGTTAAGGAGCAAACTGCTTACATTCACAACACCCCTCTCCTCTCCAGCCTATTCATCTAGAAGGCACCCTAGAGATGATTCTAGAATGTTGGTTCTTCCCCATTTCGGGGTCATGGACAGCCCCTTTGAGGTGGGAGGGTGGGATAAGGTGGACAGAAGTTCTCTTGAACGTTTCCCCACCAATTTTCTGGGCCAGATACTCTCCTACTGATCAACTGAGTGATCCTGGGCAAGTAACCGTTCACAGCCTCAGTTTCTAACTCATAAGATGGGGCTGGTTAGAGAACCATGCTCTGCAGGATCACTCTAAGCCTGAAATTAAAATGTATGAGAAGTGCCCAGTTTAGAGAAGGTGCTCAAATGTTTGTTCCCTCGCCTTGTTTACTTTGTTCCCGTAAGAGACAGACGCACACACTCTCCCAGCCTTCTCCCCTCCCCCACTGGAAGCCCCGCTGCCACCTCAGCTCCAGCGCAGTTAGATTAAACAGGCCTGTGTGGGGACGTCACCCACCACTTAGAACATTGTTTCCATGGGAAATGGCTCTGAGGTTCCCGACAGCCCCCTCCACTCAGAAACCAACTTTTGGAACCGTAGCCACTGGGAGGCGGAGGCGGAGGCTGGTTCCCATGGCAACCACCGCTCCCAGCGCCCCTCCCAGTCCACGGGCAACCCAAACCCTCGTTCATACTGGGAACTTCTTCCTAAAAGGGATATCGCTGCCTCGACAATTTTAAGAACGTGTAAACGAAAACTTTAGGCATCTTTAAGCCGAGAAATGCGCTGTTTTGGCTGCTGTCTTTTGCTCCCCTTCTCGCCCCACAATTAGCACTATCTTGCATTTGAGGTTTGAAGTTGTTTCCTGAAGGGCAGATTCGCCTCCCCAAGCAGCTGGGAAAGCTCCACCAAGCCGAGAGCCACGTCTCCTCACTCCCTGGCCTCTCACAGGGCCAGGCAGGGCCCCACACACGGGAGGCTCAGGTCTATTCATTAACTGACTACTTGATACTGCCCCAATGCAGACTTCCACCCAGCCAGCCCTCCCTCGGCCAAGAAGCAAGGGTTGATGCTCCTCCAGCTCACAGGGGCAGGCTCATGCCCCTAGGAGGGGTAGGGCTGGGTGGACCCATGTCCCCAGAATCACCTTTTTACCCAGCAATTTTCAAAATGTGCTGGGGGGGGCAGTTTTGGGAGGGGCAGTAATAGCCTTCGACTGCAGCCGGGCAGCTCCAGTTCCACTCATGTCTCCAACATGGACCCCCTGTGTGACATGGGGCAAGTTTCTTAACTTCCAGGAGCCTCAGTTTCCCTATCCATAACACAGGAGAACAGGATGCTCAAGAATATGTAAGGCCCCAGTGAAAGAAAACTGGAGGGTCCCCCAGCAAGGGCACATTTACACTGATATGGGCCCCTGGTCTCCCTCCCACCTGGCAGACCCATGATTTGGATACCTGCCTGTCCCATCCAGGCCCTCATAACACCTGCACTGCAGAGGGCTGCCGCAGGACTACCCAATCCCGGAACAGAGAGAAATGCCCAGGACGGCAGTGGGCCCCAGCAGTCCCCCAAACGGCAGGGCCCAGTGGTTATTACCCCTTACCAAATCTGTCCCCTTCTCCTCAGGTTCTCAGTTTCAAGGGCTTCTGCAGCCCTGTTTTCTTTTGGGAAACACTGCCCATTTTTCTGAGTGGGCATATGTAAAAGAATGACTTTGGCTGCAGACGTTGTCAAGGGGTCCATGGGCTCCCTGGCCTCTCCATGCATCCCATTCCGTCAGCCAGCACCACTGCCAAAGCAGTGTCATATGGTCCTGGCCAGAACAAATGGTGCCCAGGAGATGCCACAGAACAGTAACAACCCCACCATTTAGTGCACATCTGCAGTGGATCACTTGGACACTCCAGGTCATGCCTGGCACCACCATGCCACACTGCCTTGCATTCTTTGGTAATTAGTTTTGCGGCATCACAGGGCTTTTCTTTGACTGTCATTGTGATTCACTAACCCACAGGCCACTCTTCATCCTTGTGGCTGCTCCCCTGGCCCAGATTATAGGACCGCCTATTCTTGGAGCTGGGGCAGTGGCCAACCCAGAGCCTCTCCCAAAGGTGCTGCCAACTTTATTGAAGGTTTAGTTTTCATTGCTTCCTGCTTCTCTATTTCTATACTAATTATTTTAAAGATTCCCGCTAACCCCATCAGTTGAACTACAAGTTATCCAGTAAATAAGGCTGGAAGAGGGGACACGTTCACTATTAACAGAGCTCTTGGGAGAGGAAATGGATTTTCATTCACATTGACCTGCATCAGCCCTGGGAAGCGAACCTCATCTCTGTGATGTCTGGGTGTGCCCAGCTCAGGGGGATGAGGATACACTGGGGGGAGTGACCCAACCCATGTGGAGGAAATGGCTCTGCATTCCAGGAGCTGCCCTTCCCTTCTGCACAATTCCCAGAAATGGGCAGCTTCCCCAGAGCTGCTGATTTGCAGGCTGTGCATAAATGGTGTGCAGTCCGCCAGGGGTCTCGGCCACTTGGGGTCCCTTAAGGCTTCACTCTCCCCTCCCCAAGACTTTGCTCCAGTCCTCTGTCTCACACTTTTGCTAATCCAAGCCCAATACTGTCACTGCACCACTCCCTCCCTCCAGGAAGAAACCAGTGCATTCAGCTCACTCCAGTATTAAGACTTAACCACCCACCCAACCGTGTGTGTTATTTTATGCTTTAAAGGACCTTAAACATACCAGGTCTAGATGGTGAGTACGTGGCATGCATGCTGCCCCTCCCATTCTGAGAGCCACGGCAGACGTATAATCATGGTCCTCTTCCCTGCCTTCTCAACGCAGCACCTTCGGCAGGCAGAACCAGGTGATTGGCCCAGAGAGGAAATTTGCCTGCCATCCCAGATGTAACCCACTACTCCTCTGGTCCCCTCCAAAACATCCCACCTACTGGCCATCCTGCTCCACGGGAGGGGCCCAGGACCTTTATCAGGAGCCTGCCTGGTTACTCCGGAGAACTCGATTACCCAAGTCTTCTGTTAATACATCGGACCCTGCTTTCCTACCCCAGCAAATCCAAACTCCTCTGCCAGGATCATACCTGGACTGCTGGCAGCAGGGCAGAAATGGTCAGACAGGAGGCCAGAGATCCAGGCAAAGGCCAATGCTTGCAGTAAGCCAGGTGAGGGAGGCAATGCCCTTGGCCTTGCTCACGACCCCCAAGTGCCACATGCTTCCTTCTGTCACAACTGTTAACACTTGGGTCTGACCCGTTAGTGTGAGTGTGCCTCCCGACAGCGCCTGGAGCTCAGCCATCTGCGACCCGGCACTGTGAGTCCCAGAGCGGGTGTGCAGAAACCACCTGCTGTAATGATTACAACAGTGAGCACGTTAAAAACAACTTAATTAACATAAGTGATGTGGCTGATGCTGTTGGAAGATTTTACCAAATTAACTCATCTAATTCTCACAACAACCCTATGAGGTATGACTTTGATTATCTTCATTTTACAGTTGAAGAAACTGAGACACCAAGAAGTAAAATAACTTTTCTAAGGTCATCCAGCTAGAAAGTGACAGTGCCAGAATCTGAAACCATGCAGTGTGGCTCCAGAGCCTGTGGGCAGCCTGTCACATGAGGCTCCTCTCCTGGCTGGCAGGGTGGTGGGTGGGTGCAGTCAGGCCAGACCAGAGGCAGCCGATCCAGGAGAGCTGGGAAGAGGTCAGCAGGGGGCCAGGGACGGGGTGTCAGAGTCCGGGAGGCCTCCAAGGCCATATCACTGCTCCCGTGGGAGGAGCAGCTGAGCAGGTCAGGCCCAAGAGGCACCCAGGGCAAATACTGGTCACTGGGATCAGACATGCCCCCATCCCGACTGGGACAGTCTGCCAAGCAGGACACAGGTCTGGTACTGCCAGGTGCTCCTGCCCTGAGGGCCAGGGAGGAAGCTGGGGGATGAGGTTGAGACCCTCATTTTCCAGCACCTCTGTGTGGGACCCTTTCCACTGTGCTGGTCCCCACCCCAGCCCCAGCCTGTCTCCGTGTGGTCCTACACACCGGTGCTCCCTGCCTATCTTGGGGCCAGCCCCTACCTGGAAACCCTCACCAAGGAGCCTGGGCTATGGACTCACAGCCTGCAACCTTAGGCAAGTTACCTACCTTCTGTCCCTCAGTTTTCTCTTCTGTAAAAGTGGAAACAGTGGCAGCATTTGCCTCATGGTGGTTGTGACAGGCTACATTCATTTGCTTGGCCCCGTGTCTGGCCCACAGTGAGTGCTCAACCAACATCAAGTTGTTACCATCATCAGCTTCCTTTGAAGTCCATCCCAAGTCCCTCCTCCTACAGGAAGCCCTCCTTCCTGAGCTTGTGCCCTGCAAACTGGCTGGTTCCACAGGTGAAAACTCAACAGAACTCAGCCCCTCGGCATCCCCTGGCTGTGCCCTCACGCCGATCTGTGTGCTGGTCTCAGCTTCCCATTCTGCCCTGGAGGGCAGCATCCACGCCTCAGCCTGCCGCTGTCATTCCTAGAGCAATGCTGTCAGACAACAAGCCCGAAATGCTTGCTGACCCAACGATGGATGAGAGTTAAGCTTCTCAAAGACATTTCCCCAAATATTCAGGAGATGCTTGTTCACTGAATAGACTGTGGAGGACCCCAAACTGCTGAGAACTCAGGATTAAATACAGTCTCCTCTCTGGTCTTTAATCCAGAACTGCTCTCCATCATAAAACCTAGCCCCTCTCTGGGTACCTACTGGTTTGGTGGATATATCCTTGGAAAGAAAAACCTATGAGGACACATAACATGAGAAAGGGCCTGGTTTTACCTGAGCCCAGAGAAGAATGATCCAGGAGTAAACTGGACAAGCCACCAGTGTTAGCCATCCTTATGCCAATACACACATACGCTCAGACTCCAGGACAGTTGCACATCCAGTAAATTGTCCCAGAACCTGTGGTGTGCCTGGTCCTGGGAGCTGCAGATACTGAGATGAAGGAGCCCCAGCCCCTGGCCTTGGGGCTCACAGGGTGGGTGCGTGGGAGGGGCAGACAGATAGAGGGTTACAGTACACAGGGCCAAGTGGGAGCACAGGAGGAGGTGGGGCGCATCTCACTCAGCCTGGGGGCATTGCAGAAGGTTTCCTGGTAGAGGCAATGCCTAAATGGAGTCCTGGAGGCCAAGTAGGTACTGGCTAAGGTGGACAATGGAGACAAGCACATTCTAGGTGAGAACCAGAAGCTGCGGAGCTGTAAAGCATAGAGGTGCGAGAAACCAAGGAGGCACCAGGTGCTGCAGGTGACGTGGCTGGAGCGCAGATGCGTAACGTGTGCAGTGGGGGTGGGGTGGGGGTGGTAAGGGGCGTGTGGCGGAGGCTACCGACAGCTCCCTGACAACCAGGGATCTTTGTCTTTGCATCCCCTAGCACTAAGCACAGAGCATGGCATGCAGTGGCTGCTTAAAAGCATTCAGTGATGAAGGAACAAGTGCTTGGCTGCAGGCGAGGCAGGGGAGAGCACAGGGGCCCCGCATGCCCTGGAGGCCCTTGAACCCTCCCTCCCCACACGCCCACAGAGCGCCATGCGGGCTCGCTGGACGGCTGCCCAATCCAACGGGCCCACAACTCTTTCTGGTGACAGCAGTGAGGTTAACCAGCCAGTAAAGCCCAGCGGGGACTGGATAACTTGCACTAAGCGCTCCAGCAGCTCAGAGGAGGGGGAAGCAGGTGGGAAAGGGCTACAGGGTCAGGTGGGATCAGGAAGGTCACGCAGGCAGGGCCAGCATGGCCACAAAGGCCTAAAGGCAGGACCATGTGGGGTGGCATTTAGTCTCCCCACTTTACCAGGGGGGAGACAGTCAGAGACGTTAAGGCATGTGCCCAAGGGCACAGCTTGGTAAAGGGCGAAGCTGGGATTTGGCATCCAGACCCGACAACTGAAAACTAAAACTCTGCCCCACTCACGACCCGGCTCGTCCAGGGGTCTGGTGGGCCCGAGAGGCCCTCAAAACCGAGGGGTTAACCAGGGCCCCAGTGTCTCAGGGTCCACACAACCCTTCACAACGTGCCCATGGGCCACCTGGCCCTAACAGCCTCAGAGGGCCCCCCTCAGGCCGGGTCCCCATGCCCCACCACCACAGGGAGGGTGGGAGTGACCCAGTGCTGCAGTGAGGGGCAGCAAGCTCCCGGTTTCCTTGAGTGGCAGTGAGGGGCAGAGAGGAGGAAGTGGCTTCATGTTTAAATTCTTATTCTCAGTCCTGGGGGCCTATTAATATTTTCCTAATGCTGGGGCAGTCTCACCGCAGCCAAGGAGGACTTCTCAGCCTTAGACAGGAGTCTGCATGCCCACTGGGCAAGTCACACTGGTGGTCACCCCACCAGGGAGGGTCGGCTTCTGGACACTCTGGGGTTCCCCCAAAGTGAAGGCCCTCAGACTCCCCAAAGCTTGGCAGGCCACTGTCCTACCCCCTCCCCTTTCTGATTTAGCTGCCTGCTCAGCCCACACCCAGGGGAGGGGCCCCTGTGAGCCTCACAGCTCTAGCACCCTGCCAGGGCACCTCGGAGTCTGCTGACAAATATTCTCTGCCTGTACTGCTTTTTCATCTTTCCTCCGCCTGTGACAACAGTCCCCCTCCAGAAGGAACAGCCTCCCGAAGTGACCCCTTCCTCCCCGGACCTCCTTCCACTCAGCCACCTTGCTTGTGTCTATGGAGCCCCGGCCAGATGGCAGGTGGCAGTGGAGTGCTTTGCAGCCATTATTCCATGGACTCCTCACAGCTGCCTCACCAAGAAGGCATTGTTTAGCCCTTGTCAGTGATGAGGAACCCTGAGGTCAGAGAGGTTCTGTGGCTTGTCCAAGGCCACACATCTCCATCTGCAAGTCTGACCACAAAGCTCCTAGCTGGGCCACACGGCCATTCTGCCTCTTTGCCCTTCAAATCTAGGAGCTGGGAGTTGCTTTACTGTCACATTCCCCCTGCTAGGATAGGGCAGGAGGCCGAGGGCTGGACCTCATCTTCTTCATCTCAGGGTCCCCCTAACGCCCTGGCTTTCTGCACAGAGATGCTTCTGGTATCTGCTGTCTGCATTTCCAAAACGCAGGGTTGACATCGGGAGCCAGCCGGGATTCTGGCTTGGGTGGAGGGTAGGGCAGAGGTGATATGGGTGCTATGCCCGGGGGCCACATGGGTCCCAGAGTGGGGTGGTGGCCCTCATGAGGGAGACACCATGTGAGGAGCCCCTCTGGACACATGCGGGCACCAGACCAGCAGGAGGAGCAGTGACAACGCAGGGCTCTTCCCTGCCACTCACACTCCCCAGCACCGAGCCCCCTGCAGCTCCCAGCTCCCTGACCACCCCTGCCCCCAGGGCTGGGGACACCACACCCGCCCCGGAGCCTCCTGCTGGCAGCAAAGCCAATCTTCTCAGCTGTCTCTCTCCCGCATGGGGGGGTGTGGAGCTAAACAGAGCACAACTTCATGCTGTCCCTCAGGGCTGTCGCAGCCCAGAGCTGCCCGTCCCGTGGAATCCATGGCCTCACACCAGTCCAGGAGGGAAGCGGCCCAGGGGAGGGCAGGTGGTGACAGACAGCAAAGGGAAGGCCTGGAAGCCAGGGGCAGGCATCCCTCCATGTCAGCAGCCCCTGCCTATGAGATGGGTGCTTCTCGCCAGGGCTGACAACGGCTAAACCCCAGCCCTCCAAGTCCTGGCTGACCCACCATCTCAACTGCTTCCCCTGCAGTAGCAGAAAGAGGGACTTGGGAAACAAATGCATGCCCCAAACTCATGTGTTGGCAAAGGCCAGGTCGATAAACAAGAGAAGGGGGCAGGTACAGGCAATAGGGCACAGTGGGGACTGTGGTAAAGAGGAGACCACTGTTACCCTCCACCAGCGGACTGCTGCAATATGAGCATCTCTGCAAGAGTCTACATTTTTAGAGTAGCCAGAAATCTGAATTTTTATGTGAAACTGACTTTTTAACATTGGCTACCAATGAAAAAATTTTATACATTATAGAAACCAAACAAATCCCCCCTGGGTGGCCCCAGCCCACAAGGACACCTGCTGCCACCCCTGGCATGCATCACACATTGAGTGGTATGGCCACGCCAAGGCAGATGGCTCTTTGCACTGCCTCGGCCTGGCCTGGCTTTGGCTGCAAAGAGGTATGAGATCAAAGGGAATGCAGTGACGCTGAGGAGCAGCAGCAGCCACGTCACTCAGCCTGGAGAGTCTCCAGTCTTCAGGCGGAGGGCACACGGCCCACCCCAGGACTGTGTCCCATCCCGGGGAAGTGGAGGGCAGAAAGGCACATTCAAAAATGACTGTTGCTTTGTTTTCATTATTTATATTCAAAATGTTAAACAGTATTATTAAAAAATGTAAAATTTTTTATGTTTGACCAAAAATGAGAAGAAACAGGGCCCAGGCTCTTCCCTGAGGTGGGGAGAGGCAACCCAATCTCCATTTTAAAAGAGTAACCAGGCTGCAGAGAGATGGGCTGGAACAAAATACGAGGGAAACTTCCTGAAAACGCGGCGGGCATGGCGATGAGCAGCCGGGAGGTGAGGGATTGTCCTGGCAAAGGCCTGTGAGGCAGGACCAGGGAGGGAGGAGCAGGGTCCGGCCACTGGCTCTGGAGGGTGGAACCAGGACTGGAGGAGGGGTGGGAGGACACCTCGGGGACCCTTCCAAACTCTGGAGTTTAAGCCCATTCAGCTGCAAAGGCGGGAGGCCGCTTCCCACATCTCCCCCCATCTCTGAAGAGCTGCTGCATTTTTCCTGCCCTCCTAGCCAGCCTGGCCAGGCTGGACAGCTAGCCCTGGCCGGCAGAGAGGGGCACGGGCAGAGCTGGCAGACATGCTCCATTCCCAAGGGGCAGGACCCATCTGGAAGCCGCTTTTGGCCGGGGGCCAGCCTCCCACCTGTCTTTTCTCTCCATACAGCACTTTCATAAAAAGTCACGAATCAAAGCATTTGCCCCTCTGCTAGGAGTGTGGCCTCAGGCACAATGCTCAACCCGTTCGTGCCTCAGTTTCCTCACTTGTTAATACCAGTATCCACCTCACAGGGTTGTCCTGAGGACAGAATGAGCGGACATATGCAAGTGTTTACAACAGTGCCCGGCACAGAAAGTGCTGCTGTTATTACTGTTGTTATTATCACCATCATAAGGGTGTTGAGAGAACTCTCGCCAATGGCCCCTCCACCAGACTGGGCAGAAGGGTGCCCAGGGCCACAGAGCTGTGCTTCCTAGGTTGCCCTAAAGCACTCAGGGCAGGGGCAGTGGGGGAGGCAGGGCCCCCCTCTGCATCCTCTCGTTCAGCCTAAGAGGCTCTCAGCGCAGCCCGCTCTGCAGGGAGGCCCCGCAGCGCAGCCGGACTGAAGCGTTACTGCTCCCGCTGCTCGGCCATCCCAGGGTCCAACAAGGAGCATGTTTTATCTCTGATGACTGGAGGAATGATCATAACCCACAGTGCATGCTGGCTGTTTCAGGGGTGTAGAGAAAAGGGGAAGCTGCAGAGCTGCATCCCACTCCATAGCCCATCTGATGGGGATGATCCCCGGCGGGTAAGGCGGGAGGCAGAACAGATGTTAGGAGCAAGGAAATGAGTCCAGCAAGCCCAGTTTTGAATCCTGCTTGTGTCACTAGCTGTGTGACCTTGGAAAAATTATAAACCTCTCTGTGCAAAACTATTGTTGGTGAATGGTAGCAGCAACCTGCCAGAGGTGGAATCAGTCCGAGTCCTGCGGCCAGGGTTGATAATTGTAATGCCTGCTTATTAAGTCCAGACCACGTGCTAAGCACTTTACATATGCTTCCCTGACCAGCCCTACCGCACCTCAGACTAGGTGAGATTGCTGTAAGACTCTTCCAAAGCACCCCGCTGTCTGTCTTGATAGCACTTTGCAGGCTGGTGCACAATTGCTTAATTGTTTACGTGATGTGTCTTCCCCACTGGACTGTCAGTGCCAGGGGGGCAGAGGCTGTTTTACTTTATGTCCCACTGTATCTCCAGTGCCCAGCACACGCCTGACACAAAGAAGGCACTCCATGAATATCTGCTGATCTACATCAGCTCTAACCCCTCAGTTACTCTGCAAGATGTTCAGGAGCGAAAAAGAATGAACACTTGGGTTTGCTCTGGGCCTCGGGAAAGAAGGCCTAACTTGAGAATTTGATCTGTCTAGCACCAGTGACAGTAATAATCCCATTGCCTCTGCTGGGTCTACTGCAGGTAAAAGCGTAGGCCTGTGAAACTCTTGGCCCAGACGAGCTCTTTACTGGCTCTTTTCAGGTGTCAAAGGACAGGCCCACAGCCTCGTCTAGAATAGGGTCATTATTGCTCTGCAGTCAAAAGTAATGGAAACCTGGAGTTCTCAGAAGTTCTGGGGTAAAGTGTCCAGGAAAACTGGTCCCTGGGAAATGGCAGTAAACTAGGCTTGAGGAGACAGACAGCCAGGGAGAAATTCTCCAAGGGTGTGAGCAGGCGAAGGGAGGATGTCTGATACTCAGTTTCAACTTCTGCCCTGTTCTGAGCATGGGTAACCCCCTTTCTTTAAGCCCCTGGTGAAAGCCTGTTACAATGACAGCTGTGGCCTAGTGGGGCTTAGGCTAAGGCTACTGTGCGCACGTGTGGGCCAAGGTGTGGCAGCTGACCTGGGAGATTGGACAGCCAGCGAGCATGGTCCTCACCCCCAAATCCTCAGAAATACCACAGATGGGGAGGGTTTTCATCAATGCTTAGGTAATTTTTAGAGAAAAATAAATGATACACTCAGAGAACTTCCACAAGGAGAAAATCCTTTGGGAAGAATGAAGAAATACTGGGGAGCACACCTCCCCATTTCCACATATGTGGGATGAGGGCCTGACTCAGTATAAATGGACTAGAGAAGAAAGGGACATGGGAGTGGCTGGGACATCTGCATTACAGCAGCACTGTCCCATTAGGGACACAGCAAAGGAGGCTCACAGCGGTGGGGACTCGCCCAAGGCCACACAGATAACAGGCTGTGGGGCAGAACCTGGATCAGGGGTCCCTGTGGCCTTGCGGCCCACGCCCTTGCCCACTGTCCTGCGGGTCTTCTGAGGAAGGAAGGGAAGACTGACATCCCTAAGGTTCTTCTGGCTGCCAACTCTGCAGCTCTGCTGGTGGCCCCAGAGCCCTGCCAGAGCCTCTCCTTCCACATGAGAGGCACTCCCAGCCCTCCGCCCATCTTGCCTATTCACGCACACTGACCCTAAAGAGAAAGGCCCTGTCAAAGGCTTTGTTAGAATGGTTATTTTGTTGAAGTGCCAAACGACCTGCTCCTGCTCCCCCTTTCCATCCCTCCAGCCGTCCCCAGTTTGAGTCCAGAAGTAAAACAAAGGCTTTGTTTCTTTATTTTGATTTCCTCTGTAAAATCTCAAACATGCAGGAAACACCCACCCAGTCTCAGATAAGTGGAGTCAGGCTGCTGTCCACTGTGGGCGGGTGGGGTCGGGGTCAGGGAGTAGGGGTGGGTGGGAAGGTTCTGAGACCAGCTGACCTTAGCTCCCGCCAGCAGGGCACCTGGGGCCCCACCTCCTCAGCGGGAAAACAAGGGCTAGGGGGTGAGGAGCACCAGGCCTTCCCAGCTCTGCCGCCCCAGGAATCCCAACCTGAGGAATGTGGGTGTGGAGGGATGGCTGAGAAGATATATCTCATACAAGTTTTTTTTTAATATATGCCCTCAAGGCTTTGGGACAGTGGCTCCACCCTTTTCCATCATCTCCGGTTACAATAAAGCAGGCATTGAAAGAAGAACATGATAGAGGCTATTTTGGGCTGTTGAGCCAACTTGTGAGAGAATGGTACTCGCCAAGAAAGATGGGTTTGCCTCCATCTCCTCCTTGGCACCTCCATTTCCAGTGGAACCAAAATACAAAGGGGTGAATTTGTGGGTTATCTAAAAGGGAGAATTTTCAAGAAGATATGTTGAAATTCTAAAGGATAAAAAGAAAAAAAAACCCTAAACTGAATTAAAATTAATTTTGCTTTCGAAATGAATACATAATGCTTTGGGGAGGCAAGAACCTGTCCCTAGACTCCCCCAAAATGGTCACCTCCCATGGGGTGGGTGGGCCTCCCCAACTCCGCCACACCGTTAGCGATCTCCACACAGCTCGACAGGCCTACAAATACTTGAACATTTAATCTGGGTGTACTTGGTATACGAGGGGCAGCCTAACATGTGCTACGTAGAGCAGATTCTTTTTAAACTAGAACTTTTCTTTTAAAAGTGGGCCTGCAGCTTCATTTCAAAGAAGAAGTTTCTTCTGAGGGGAGGGCATTTTGGGGGAGGTCCCCTATTCTGTTTCATTACCCAGTCTATTCCTTGGTCAGAGTGACACCACCTTCATTACTCCAGTTTTGTAGGGTATTGTAATATCTGGTAGGATTAGTCCCTTCTCCTTACTCATTAAAGGGTCTACAAGCTAGGGAGTCAAATGCTCAGATGTGATTTTGAGAGACTTCATTTTGGTCAACTCTAGGATGCACTTAGAGAAGGCAAAATCAGAGATAGAGTAACAGTTAGAAGGCTGTTGCAGTAATCTAGGTGACAGATGTTAAGGCTGGAGCCAAAGTAGAGATGGTTAGAAATAAAGGGAGGAGTTTAAGAAGAAATATCCCAAATCATCAGGATTTGGAAAAAAAAAAAAAAACTGGGCCAGTAAACATAACATATATGTGTATTTCTGTATAATCAGATAGGAACTGGTTTTATAATACATTTATAATTGCCTTCATTGGTACAGTCTCTGATCGCTTCTATTGAGAGACAAACCCAGACAAAGCAGGTCCTTCCGAGGTCTTTCGGCTCCCAGCGCTGGCTGCCTTTTGCAGCATCTCCATCAGAGGGAAAAGGACACAGGCATAGTTGTTCTTTGTTGGCAACTCGGGGACAGAAAACATTTCAACTCATTCTCACCACTTAATAAAAGAGGACTTGGGGACCACCTCAGGTCCCCACGTTCTATTATGAAACTAGTTCCAATCTTTGCCCCCAATCATGACTCCCTAAAAATGGGATCTGCCTGGGTGTGGGAGGCTTTTCCAGAAGTTCCTGAATCTTTTCTGCACAGCCTTAAAAAGCACTACTCTGCTAACTATTCTCACTCAAGCCTCAGCTCCATGCACGCAGGATCACATCGGGCTCCTGTTCCGAGTCAGTCAGGGTGGGAAGGAGAAGGCTGCAAACAGTTGGGTGTGAAGCTCTCTCCCGTTGCCATGGAGAGCGCCCACCCTCTGCAGCTGGAGAGCTGCCTCTTCCTCCTGCTCAGCTTGCCAGGAAGGACATCCCAGGACCAGGGACCTGGGGCACCTTCTTTCTGGGAAAGCTGAGGAAAGGGAAAGCTGGAGGGGCGAAGTGAGGGATTAGAAAGGCACAACATTGTGCCTTAGTCTTCCTTCCCTTAAAGTAGTTCTACACTTTAGAATATAAATGTATTTTGTTAACGATTGTTTAGGATGAGCTCCTTAACAAATCGTTGTCACCTAATTATAAAAAGAAAACCATGTTTTTGGGCTCTCTCTCTTTTTCAAATACATACATCTACCATTTAAATTACAGTTTGGTTTAGGCAGCTGTGACTAAGTTGTGCTCTGCAGCCTGGCCTGAACCCACAGCGGTCAAGGCAGGTGTCTTTTTTCATTTGTTTTTTCTGGTTTTTTTGGTGAGGAAGATTAGCCTTGAGCTAACATCTGTTGCCAATCCTCCTCTTTTTGCTGAGGAGGATTGGCCCTGAGCTAACATCTGTGTCCATCTTCCTCTGTTTTATGTGGGAAGCTGTCACAGCATGGCTCGACAAGCGGTGCATAGGTCCGCGCCCAACATCCAAACCTGTGAACCCCGGGCCGCTGAAGCAGAGCACATGACCTTACCCACTATGCCACCAGGCCAGCCCGAAGGCAGGTGTTTCTGAAAGTGGACAAACTTTTCTGAAAAGGGTTAAATCCAAAAATGCCTACTCGACCTACTCCCCTGTGGTTTCTCCCCAGTGTGGTCACTGGCAGCAAAAGGATCTGTCGACAACCTCAATGGAGGTCCAGGTGGCATTTTCATTGAATTAGCTGGGGCACGAAGCTAAGAGCCAGGACTCGGAAACTCAGGAGCAAGGCTCTAAAAGCCCCCACAGGCTGAAGACAGGCCAAACCACCAGGCCCAGGGACATGTAGGAAGTCCTGCCCTTCCACAAAAAGGATCGAATGCAGACAAGACGGTCGTATGTGTTCATTGTGGGTAATGGGTACATGGTGTTTGTTATATTACCCTTTATATTTTTCACAATTAAAAAATATGCCAAGTGCACAAATGATTTAGGGGTTCACAGTTAACTAGGAGATTAATAAGAGTCAGGGAAGACCACTGCCATCTAGGCTCTCTCTCTGCTGCTCCTCGCCAAGCAGCCACTTCTGCACGTCTGTGGCTTCTGCTGCCTCATCACGTCCCTGTGCATCGGCTACTCTGTCCCCTCTTAGGGGGCCTTTGCTCCACTGCAGCACTGATTAAGTATGGTCAGATGCCACGCAACATGTCCCATGAGCACTGGGAGAGAAGGGACATGTCATTTTTGCTCATCCAGTTCCAGGAGCAGTGCAGTAACAGAAGGAACGTGTGCTTCGGGACCAGGCGAACCTTGGTCACACTCCTTCCAGGCTCTGCTTCTCTCAGGCTATGACTGAGGGTGGCCTGCGTAACCTCCCTGAGCCTCACTGTCCACATCCGTAAAAGACTAACAGCAAAACTGTCGTGAGGCTTAGAGATGTTGAATACAGGGTCTAGCCAGGTAGACCACAAGTCTTTGTTGAAGCAAAGATGGAAGAGAGGGAGGGAGAGAGAGAGAGGGAGGCAGGGAGGGAAGGGCGGGTGGGGATGCTGAGAGGCTGTCTTGAAACAATGCCATCTGAGGAGTAGTTGAAGGAAGCAGCGCTGCTCGTGCTGGAGAAAAGCATGATGGCAAAAGCTCATGTGGGACAGATCCAGTGGAAGGTAAGGGGAGAAAGGAAAGAACTTTGCAAGGATGAGAGAAGCCCCAAATGGAGTGGACTGACTTGAGGGGCAGCAAGCTCCCTGTCTCTAGAAGAGTCCAGCTAAAGACAAAGACCCACCCTCACAGGCTGCTCGGAGGGGCTCCCCTATTGAAAGTTTCCCAGCCTTTACTCAAGGGGTCACTTTCCCCTTTGGGTCATATTTGTCTACTACTGAACTATTACTGGCTTAATCTTTACCTTAAAAATCACCACAGTTTTTAACTCAAAATCTTTCTTTAGCCTTAATCTAAGCAAAATATCCATTAAAATAAAACAGGTTTGATGTGATGCCTGTATTTTTACACTACATATAAACAAGTATATAACTATTAAAATGAAAGATGCTGCACGCATCTCACCTAAAACCATCTCCCTCACCACTAGGAGAAATGTGCTCTACTGCGTCTGAATCTAGACCAAGTATGCCCCAGGGGCTCCTTCTGGGTCTATGATTCTGTTATCTTACGGCTGCTTGAATACCGATAATGCTCTTAATTCTTATGGGCCTTTGTGGTCTCCCAGGCACGTCCTCATCTGTGTATTTCATCTAATCCCCATGACAACCCTGAGGGTTGGGCAGAGATGGAGCCTGGGCCCCTACAGCACGGGACCCACCCAAGGCCCTACAGACAGTCACAGAGGACCAGAATCAGAGCTCAGAGCTCCCAGCGCTCCATCCCATCCCCTGTCATTCCACCATTACACGCTGTACAGCCAAATCCACGCCTGTGGATTATCTCATTAGCAATACAACCCAGATGCAAACTGTGATGTTTTCTCCATCTAGGTGGCCAGATGCCAGGCTCTCTAGATGAGAATATGCCCTTCTGAGACCCAGAATGTCACCTCAGCAACCAGTGATGACCCACATCGTCATTTGGCCATCTGGCCCTCAGCAGGCCCCACTTAGTAAAGCTACCAAGAATACTAAAGGACAATGATAGGGACATTAAAAAGCTAAATACACATTGCTACGTCATGACCCCTACAAGAGGGATGGCTGCAGAAAGCTGCCTTGGATCATGCCAACTGGCTAAGAGGGCCCAGGGGCTCAGGGGTGGCCATCAGGCCAAGGATGGCCGGGGGTGGAGTCTCTGGGAATAGGCGGGACCAACCCCATAACACGCAAGAGGAACACGACCCAGCAGACAGGAGATGGGCACCACGGAATGCATGGCAGGCACCAAGGAGTGCAACGTGGCTGTCATCTCGGCCTCAACACCGTGGGTTCTGCTGGCTTAAGCGCAAGGGGGCGGCGGCAGCACCGCCCTCTTGGTCAGAGTTCCACAGGACAGAACCGCTGGCTGACTGCAGAGACTTCAACTCACAGGCTGAGAACTGACAACAGTCCCACTCTATTTTCACCCTTGACACCCGTCTCTACCACAATGGCATGCTGGCCTGGTGGGAGGGCAGCGCCACAAAGTAGGTCCTTGTAAACAGTAGTGAAGCAACGTGTCTCAGACCAGGGGATCTAACCTGGGATCCAGGGCTCATCTTCAGAGATCCATGAACCCCCGGAACTGTATGCCCAACTTTGTACATCCAAGCAACTTTCCTCTGGGCTTCTCACTGGTGTATTAAAGAGGCTGTGACCTAAGAAGGTAAAAACCATTGCTATGGACACCAGGCCCTCAGCTTTCTTGGCTGCCTGTCCCTTGCAAGAACTTGCTGGAAGTGGCACTAATATCCCATCCCTGTGTACAGAGACCTCACAAGAGCTGAGAGCATCTCTGGGAGATCTAAACTCTGCTTAATCCACTAGTACTTGGGTTTTGTTATTTACAGCGAAAAGCATCCCCACGGATCCAGTACCATAGGGCCCAGTGGCATCACCCAAGACCATGAGGGTTGGCAAGGCCTCAGAGTCCACCAACAAAATACCTCTCAAAGCTTGAGTTCTCTGCTCAGCCTCTAGACAATGGATACCTGCCAGATGCCCCAGGGCACAGGGAGCTCACCCAGATCCTTCCTTTTTCCATCCCCAGACAAAGGTAAGTGTACCTTATAGCAAGCCGGATGCCTGCCCTGGGCCTGGCAGTTACAGAGCCTCTGGAATTCAACACACTCTCTGGACACTTGAGAACATTCCAGCCTTGCACAAAAACATGTTCCCATTTAGTTCACATGAGTATGGTTTGTACAAGCTACACAATGCTCGTGAGCAGGTATGTTTTCGATCGCTGGCAGGGAGGCACACTCCGTTAGGGGGCATTTCACTGCCAGAACAATGATTGCACCAGATGTGAAATATAAAATGGAGATCACATTTCCCCGAGAACTCACTTGATCCAGCAGGCTGACCAACATGCGATTGTGACGGACGTTAGGACCAGTCCCCCCAGGAGCTAGTTCAGTTCATCAGAGTCTAGCAGTGCCCCCTGGTCCAGGAACCACTCCCTGGGATAAGAGACCTGTCACTTTATAAGCAGCTCACACCAACTGAAAGTGTGAAATACCTGTGGTTAAAGCTCATAATAAAATAAAAGTTATACCTGTCACAAAAACATCTTACATAGGTGAAAACATGAGTAGCGGAAAATGCAAACTGCCGTATGCAGGAGCAGAGCTGGCAACTCCGGAAGACAGCTGCTTACCTCCCCAGGGTTCAGCAGAGGGCCTTGCCCCTCTCTCCATTTGGAAATGTCAAGGCCATGGAGGGAGGAGGCAGTTTTTCCCAGAGCACCCATCTTACTCAACCCCCTCCCCCCAAAGAGGATGGCAGACCCTGCAGCCTCGAAAACCCCAGAGCCTCAAGCTCCAGGCCTCCCGACGTGCCCGAGAAAGGGCAACGACACCATAAACCACAGTCAGAGAAGCGAACTGGCTGCTGAGAACAGACTCAGGGGTGAAAACCAGGGCCCAAACATTTTCAGCCCCAGTCAGCAAGGACACGCGATTTACAGGAAATTAGGAGATTTACAAAATGTTAGCCAGCTCAAGTTTCTTCCCTGTGAAGAGAAGCAGGAGCAACTCTAAGGACTGTCTCCGTGAACGTGCTTTGTGCACTGCAAAGCCCCTGACACGTGTCAGTTATTAGTACCAACAGCTCACCACCCCACACTTCCACGGACAAGCGAATGTCGATGGAGCAAAAGCTTAACACAAGCTGCACCCAGAGCCTCCATGCCCAGGACAGCCAGACCCTCTCAAGAGGGGCCTGAAGAGCCACATGGTCTAAAGCACGGATTCTAGACACGATCTTGGGTGAGTTATTGACTCCTTCTAGCCGCCATCTAGTTTCCCATTTGCATATGGGGATAATAATAAAAGCTTTCTGGAGGAGCCTCCTCAAATGATGAGCTAGCACATCCACAGCAGTGCCTGGTCTGGTAAGCCCCGCTGGCTGCTGTGATTACAGGGAGCCCCAGGGCTTTTAAGTCAGATCTCCTTATTACCCCTGCTGCCAGGTAGGTCACTCTTCCGAGGCCACAGTTCTGAGCCTTGTCAGTCACCCTCTGTGGTCAGGTCCAGGACAGTGTGGGTCCTGGAGGGGGAAGAACCATTGTAGCCCAACGAGGTTCCGGCCCACGGTGGGAGGAGGGGCAATTCCAGAGCTCTGTGATCAGGGCCCCGATGAAGTGGCCCTTGTCCACCTCTCCAGACTCGGCTTTGTCCCCGGCCAGCACAGACCTCAGTTCCAGCCACACAGTCTAACTGGGTGTCCAGTGCCCAGGCTTCACCTCCTCCAGGAGGCCTTCCCTGACCTTCCACACTGTCTGCTCCCACAGCCCCTGCGCCTTCCTGATCCCCGTACCGATCACACTGGGCTGTCGCTCAGTTTGCGCCCCTACCTTCCCCGGGGAGGAGGAACTGGCACTGTGCCCCACACACGGTGGGCGCCCCAGCCAGGTCCGGTCAATGAATGAGCTGGGCCCTCGTCGCGACCAGAGCCCCGGGCCCCGGGTGCAGTGAAGGGTTGTTCATGAAGCAGGCTGCTTCTCATTATTCTGACGAATCTGACAACTCCCCCGGCGGATCCCTGCCCTCGTTAACGCCATTTTAAAAGAAGAGACAGAGCCCCCCACCCCCAGTCCAGCCGCCCACCTCCCCGCGGGTTCTCGCCAGGGCAGACATGGAACCCAAGGGCGGTTACCATGAAAGGGGCTCTCTGGGCGGTGGGCAGGCCCTCCCCACCGGGGTCTTGATCGTGGCCGACTTCTCGATCGCACACCGTTACGCGGGAGGTTGCGGCGGGGGCAAAAGGCCACTCACCACTAGTCCAGAACGCGCCCAGCGCTGGGAGAGCGCGGCCCGGCCCGGGGGCGGCCACACCTCCCGCCCCGGAACAAAGCACCCGCCGGGGTGGAGGGCGGCGCGGACGGGCCCCCTCCCCTCCGGGGCCGCCCGGACCACTCACCGCGCGCTCCAGCCCCGCTCGGCTCGGGCCCTCAGGCCGCATCCTCCATGCTCGCGCCGGCGAGGAGGCAGCGCCGCGCCCGCCCGGCCCCGCGGCAGCCGGACTGACGGCTCCCGGCCCGCGGGCCCGCCGGCCGCTACAGCCCGTCCCCGCCCCGGCGCCTCCTTAAAGCGACCGCGCAGCCCGCGCGCACCCGGAGCGCCTGGTGCGCCGCGCATTCCTTATATTGCAACAGCGCCTGCTAAAAATAGAGCGCCGCCGCGGGCGCGGGGGGAGCCGGGCCCGGCGCCTCGACCCCGCCGCCCCCGCGTGCACCCCGGCCACCGGGACGCGCGGCCCGCGCAGTCCGAGCCACCCGCGCCGAGTCCCCCGGACCGGGCAGGGCGCGCGGGCCGGGCCACGGAACAGGGCCGCCGCCGTTGCCTCCCCCGCGGCCCCGCGCACTTACCCGGGTCCGACCCGTGGCGCCGCGGAGCTGGCTTTAAGGTGGACGCCGAATGGGAATTCGCCCGGGCCTCTTTAAGAGCCTCTGCGCTCCAGCCTTTAAATCTCCGCTCGGCTGGGCCAACTTCTGAGCCTGCGGACGCCTCCCCAGTCCTGAGCGATCCCGGGCCACCTCCTTAACCGCGTTCCCTTGAGTCCCAGGACGCCTTTCTTCCTAGATCCTGCCCCCGGAGTCGCTTCCCTCGGGGCCTCTTGGTGCACCGTTCCTGGGCCCAAAGTTCGTTCAGATGGATGCGACGGGGACAGGCGACACGCGTGCTCCATTTCATTGTTTCGGTTCCGCTAACTCCTCTCCATTGGCATCATATTTTCCTTATTTTTGTTATTGAGATATAATTCACATACCATAAAATCCCACCGTTTAAAGTGTCCAGTTCACCGGTTTTTAATATATTCACAAAGTTGTGCAATTATCACCATTATCTAATTCCAGAACGTTTTCATAACCCCACTCCCCCCGGAAAACCGTACCCATTTGCAGTCACTCCCCATTTACCCCTCCCTCCAGTCCCTGGAAACCACTGATCAACTTTCTGTCTCTCTGGATTTGCCTATTCCAGACATTTCATATAAATGGACTCACACAACGTGTGGTCTTTTGTGACCAACTTCTTTCACTCAGCACAATGTTTTCAAGGTTTACCCATGCTGCAGCACGTAGCAGCGCTGTATTCCTTTTCAGGACCTAATACTATTCCACGGTATGTAGACACCACATTTTGTTCATGCATTCATCAGCTGGTGGACAGATTGCTGTACTTTTTGGCTATTATGAATCATACTGCTATGAACATTCATATACAAGTCTTTGTATGAACATACGTTTTCATTTCTCTTGGGTATATACCTAGGAGTAGAACTGTGAGTCATATGCTATGTTTAACATTTTGAGGAACTCCCAAACTGTTTTCCAAAGCCGCTGCACTATTTTACATTCCCAGCAACAATGTAGGAGAGTTCTAATGTCTCCACATCCTCACCAACACGTGTTATTGTCTGTCTTTTTTGATTATGGCCATCCTAGTTGGGGTGAAGTGGTATCTCATGGTAGTTTTGATTATCGGTGTCATTTCTGAGGATGTTCTTTTTGCAGGTGGACCTCGATGATGACTTAGAACCAGCTTTACAAGTCCGGGAAACCCATCCCCTTATCATTTTGAGAGCTTCACCCCCCACTCCGGGCCTGAGAGGACCTTACTGCCCCGAGTCCTTCATGCCGTGCTGGGGTTCCCAATCTCATGCAGGTTTCGGTTGGCAAGGTACCCACGCAGCCATTTGGTGAGAGCTGTCGTGCGTCCCACTCCCACCTGCTGCTCTGCAGGCCCTGTGGACCCCAAGAGTCCCCGTGGCAGGGGGGAGTGGATTGGGCGCCATCATGAGTATCTCACCTCAGTAGGGAGTAAGAGAACTGGTTGAGGAGGGGGCTTGAGGCACAGATGTTCATCTTGACTGGCTGGGTCTTGCCCTGGAACCTGCCTCTTCCTCGCCCTTCCATTTACCACAGGCCTTGGGGGAGGCGGGCAGGGCTCTCTGTGTCCTGGTTGTCTGTCAGCCCCTCTGTCAAGAGACATCCTCTTCTGGGCCCTGACTGGCATAGTGGCCAGACTGTTGCCCTCAGCTGAGCTGAGACAACTTCTGCACAGGAGTCCAAGATAGTCTTTATGTCACTTTCGTACACACATCTTTCATAATCTGTCTCCTCAGAAATGGGACTTCCTCAGCTAGTGGTCACACAAGGTGCCTAGGATTCTCTCATGGAGAGAGTAAAGCCTGCGGGTTGTGGCTGAGGTCTTACGACAGGGCACTTGTCACATTTTGGCTGCCTCCTCTGCTCTTTCAACCCTGAAATAAAGCATGGCTCAGTTGCTGGCAAATGAGGCTTTAGAGAATAGGGTCACTGAAGAGAAAAGTGGGGCCTAGGGATGCTAGTTCAGTCAGTCCACACTGCCAGAGCACCTACTGTGTGCCAGGCATGGTGGCAGAGACCTACCTCTGAGCAAACTCAGAGTGCCAGCCAAGGGGTAAGCGGTGTGGAAGAGGGAGGCACCGGGGCTGTGGGAGCCCAGAGGAAGGGCACCTAACCCAATGTGGGGAAGGGGCACGGGCCTAGGGCAGGCTTTCTGTGAGAGGTGATGATTGAGCCAGGGTTTGAAGGACAAATAACCTTTAGCTAGGCTGGGAAGGAGAGAGAAAACCTTATACACTGAGGTCTGATTGACCTAAAAACTTTCCCAAAGCTCCAGCAATCTGCATGGCTGATCAGGTGTGTTTGAGGCGTGGTAGAAGCCAGACTCCTGGCCAAAACCCCCAGCAGGGCTCAGGCCCACCTTTCAGGCCAGCCGCAGGGCCAGGAGCTAGCTCCCAGAATAGGGCAAAGATCAGAGCTGCTGGGCTGACTCAGAGTAGAACTTTCTTGCTCGGTGACAGGAGCAAATGTGCCTCATCCTCTGCAATGTACCTATGCTTATCTCTCTGCCCTGAGGCTTGCTGAGGGCCAGGCCCCAGAGTAGACCCAAGCTGGTGCCTGGGAGTCCAGTGGGCAAACATGCGGGCCTGGAGACTTCAGGGCCAGGAGCCAGCCAGATCAATGTGGCACAACTTTCCTCCAGAACTCCCTGTCAGTGTGGTCCCTGGGAGTAAAAGCAGCTCTGAGCCCCTGAGCACTCATGGTGTGGCAGACACGGGCATAGGGATGTGTCTGCACACCTGCCAACAACCTTTGCAGAAGGTCGTACCCGCCCTGTTTTACACATAAGGAGACCACAAGCCCAGTCCCACTGGCGGGTAGACTGAGAGACAGGGTCTTTTGACCACAGGGCCTATACCCTTTCCCCTCTATCTGTTGACCTCAACAGCAGATCAGTTATGTGTGTGTTTGGTGTTGAGGAAACAGGGAGAAGGTGACGAGGACACCAGCACTCGTTCCAGTCACAATCTCTTCAGGCTCGTGGCTGGAAGTAGATCTTTTGCTGACCCTGAAGCACCAACCACGGGTTAGCAGAAGAACTTCGCCCCACCCCCAGGCCCGTTCATCCCCTCAGCTGACCTTTCTTTTGTGCCAAGTACAAGGCCTTTCTTCCCCTGGGCTGCCCATGATGTGGTGCCAAGAACTACATAGTCTTCTCTCAGGGTTTTCATGGCCATTACCAATCCAGGTCCAGTCATTTCTCATCTTTAGCTCTCCCTACACCCCCTCTGCACGCTACCCCCAACCCCAGCCCCATTAGGAGCTAGGCCTCACAAGATTTTCTTCTCTGATGCTTATGGTTCATCCCTCACTTGGGCTCCCTCCTGCTCTCTGGTGCCAGAAGAGCAGCTTTCAGCCAATCTTGGCCAAACTTCTCCAAAAAGTTGTCCATACTCAAATAACATGTTCGTTTCTGATAATTTGTTTTTCTCCTCCTTGGCTTTTTCTCAGTTTAAACTAAAGTCCAGTGACTTAAACATTTTGAGTTGCAATCCATAGGAACAAATAGGTTTTACATGACAAACCAGAACACACACATACGTACACAAGCAAAACAAAAATTTCATGAAATAATACTCATCTTTACTATGTGTGATGCACTCTGATCTGTTCTATTCTATTCTGCTTCATTAAAAAATCCTAGCAAGACCTACTAAATTGATTTCATGCCCCACTAGTGGGTTGTGACTTACAGTTTGAAAAACATTGAGCCATATTTTGACACCCAGAGCCTCAAGGTAGTGACATTACAGCAGAAATTGGTCAAGAAAGAAAAGTCGACCCTACGATTTTGAAAACACATGATAGAGACGATAGTTTGAAAAGAACAGAGTTTTGAGTTTCAAAAGCCTCGGCGAGTTCCTCTTCTAGGCAGGATGTAGTAGGTGGTGGCAGGTCAGTGCTCCTACTGCAACAAAAGGAGATGAGGCTCTCCAGCTGTTCCCTCTCCCCTTCCCCAGGACACTGGCCCATTTGGGGCACTGGCTAATGGTCAAGCTTTGCCCGGAAGGAAGACCTCTGATGGAGGAAAGAGAAAGCAGCAAAGCTTTTAGCGGCCACTAAAATGGTAGTAGAATGTGGTAGTGGTAGTAGAATGACAAACTGGAACATAGGGTGCCTTAAAAACACAACCAATTTTCCCTACATGACATTTGCTAAGTTCTGGGCCTGACAATGCATCCAAAAAGCAGAGTAAAGTCTTCCACAGTCCCACGGTGCTTAGCAAACAGAGGCTCCCCAAGAAGAAAGGGCCCACCTCAAACACAAGGCCGGCGCCTGCCTCATGACATTTGCCAGATTTTGAATCTCCATGGGGACAGAGTCTGGACAGCTGGATTGGGAACCTCTGAAGGGCAGAGCTGAATCTTCACAGGATTTCATGGCTGAGGACACAGAGACCTTCAAGGCTCTCAATCAAAACCCACATGTGAGGAATAGGGGTAAACCAGAGAGAGATTAAGTCTCACAAAAACTGAAATCCAGCCCCAACCCAGCTGCATCCTTCACTGGATTGAGATGCTCATCCCTCACTCCCATCTGCTAAATGGAGGAAAGAGGGAACACTGTGTGGCAAATTACATCATCTGGACTCTCTGTGCCTCTTATATACAATGTCTGCATATGGCAAAAAATTACTAGTCAGGTGAAGAGGCATGAAAATATAATTGATAGCAAGAGAAAAATAGACAATAGAAGCAAACACCTAGATCATTCACATATTAGAGTTAGTAGACAGGACTTTAAAATAACTGATTGTGGAGGAACTGGGACTCTTATACATTGCTGGTGGAGGTGTAAAATGGTATATCCGTGTATCAGTCAAAGTTCACTCAGGATACAGAAACCACACAGTAAGTTGGACAAGGAAATTTTAATATAAAGAATTATTAAGTATGAGAGGGGACTAAGGGGAAAAGAGAACTCCAAAGAATATAGTTACAGCAGATATAGGGAGCAGCATCTAGGGCTGAGGGGGAACACCCAAGGAAGGGACAAACCTGTATGAGGTCCCGACCCTCACATTCTACCACCAGGCTGAGGTCCATACCTTGCTGGAGACAGTGCAATCATGATCCACTGGATGATGAAGAAGTTTGCTGAAGTTCCATGCAGATGGAATTCACTGGAAAGCATTCCTCTTGGGTGTTGAAGGAAGCAATGCATGAAAAGGTGCCACACCATGGAAGTTGCAGAAAACTTCCCACAGAAGTGAGGCATTGGAAAGTCGACTTCTGGGGTATTGGAAGAAGCTACTCATGGAGACATGTTGTGTGTTTCCGGCTGCAACATGTGTGGGAACCATGTGCTGCCAGAACCTGCCAGGTGAGCACACCAGAACCAGGAAGAGAAGCCTCTTTCTCCTGCAGTGGGTGCCAGTGCTATCTACTGACAAAGCTTAGCATTGCGCCAGATGGCAAAGGAGAAATGTTTGCAGGGTCCAGCTCCATTATCACAGAGCAGGTAATTGAGCACCGATTTGGAGCTGAGAAGTAGTAAATTGACAACTGACACAACTGGCTTTGAAAAGCTGTTTAGTAGACTCTACTAAAGCCAAACATACACCTACCTTCTGACTCACCACTTCTACTTCTAGGTATATACCTAAGAGAAATTTGTAAATATGTTCACCAAAAGACATGTATAAGAATATTTATAGCAGCTTTAGTCATAATAGCCAAAAACTGGAGACAACCTAAATGTATATGAACTGAAGAACGAATAGATAAATTGTGGTTTAGTTACATAATGGAATACTATACAGCAACAAATAGGAATGAAGTTTTCAAGCATAAAACCACAAATGACTCTCACAGACTTTATATTAAGTGAAAGGAGCCAGATGCAAAAGACAACATATATGAAGTCCAGTATAAAGTAAAGTTAATTGATGGTGATAGAAGTCAGAATACTGGTTATCTCTTGGGTGAGGGGAGTGATAATTGAGTGGGAAAGAAGTGCTGGAAATGTTATGTATCTTGATTAGGGTGGTAGTTACATGGATATATACAAATGTGAAAATTCAGCCAGCTGTGCACTTTACACTTTTCACTGTATGTGTCAGACTTTAAGAATTCAAAATATCCCCACTTATATGTTGAATAAAATGGTGGAAAAGGTAGAGAAAATAGATGAAAGGAGAGAAAGTGTTACCAGATAAGTGGAATCTACAAAAAATAAACATTCTAGAACTTAAGAAGTATAATAACTGAAATCAAGAACTCATTGGATAAACATAATAGCAAATTGAACACAGCTGAGCACAGGATTAATGAACTAGAAGACAAATCAAAAGAATACATTGAAACTAAAGCACAGAAAAAAAAGGTAGAGAGAAAATAGCATAAAATATGTGTGGATATATTCTTCAAATGTCTAACATTCATGTCACTGGGGTCCCAGAAGGAGACAGAGAGAGAATGGGACTGAAGCAATATTCAGAGAGAAAATGGCAGAAAGTTTTCCAAAACTGGGGAAAGATATAAATCCACAGATTCAGGGAGATTGGTGAATTCCAAAACGAGTCAGCACGAAGAAAACTACATGCAGGCACATAATAGTTAAACTGCTGAAAACAGGGTAAAAAATAATTTTTTAAGCATCAGACACCTTTCTTCATTGAAAAAAAATCCTTTGATGAACATTTTCTGGAGCTGAGAAGCTGAGCTTAGGTGAGAGCCATTCTCTGCCACGTGAACAATGTGGCCTGGCCTCTGACAGGGGACGTACTTAATGACATTCTGCAACTCGGAGCCTGAGACCAGCACCCTGAGCATCTCTTCTCAATAATCACCCAACCCCAGCTTGCAAAACAGTAGAAAAATGATCGTCGCCTGTAGCCACGTTTTCACGAGTCTTCGTATTTGAAATATTGTAATACCAAGTCAGAGAAAGAAAAATCGCCTGGATTCTGAACCTGAAATGCAGAGTTTGCTCACTTCAGTTTAGCCCAGTTTTCTGAAATCCAATAGTATCACCCTGTTGACAAACAAGACAGTTAGAAAAATGTTAAGTTCCTGATGATTAGAATTTTAAAACATTATTTTTATGTTAAAACAAATATGGATATGGCATGTAGTATTCCAAAATGCACACAAATCTTTGAGATACATATTAGTGAAATTTAGAGAATGCAGAAGGCCATTTAGCATTAAGCCGTCAGACGTCTGGGGCAGTTATTCAGGAAGCTTCAGGGGACACATTGGAGGAGCAGAATCTCTAGTAATGAGGTCTTTGTGGCTTGACTGAGATCCAGATCTGCCTCAGAAGCTTCTTTTGTTGGCCCAAATAAATGAGCTAGGAGTTCTGTCCTAATGGGAGGTTGGACAGGAAATGGGTCCTGCTCTCTAATCTCCCAGAGGAACCTAAACAAGGTAGGGATAAAGCTCTTTATCTCTTGGGAGGTGTCAGAAGCTGTGACGGTCTGAGATTTTATCCTACGTGCAAGCTAACAAGTTATCCTTCCATAGTTTGATGGATACTGGCAGAAGACATGAAACTCCTGGGTCAGAGATGAAGGATAGGTTATTACTCACAGCAATAGTCGTAACCAGGGTATAAGCATTTTTGCACAGGTTTCCTGAAGCTCAATTCCCACAGGACAATGCAAAGAGGGCCAGGTACACCTGCACATGCAGTGGGTTGTGTTACAGGAGAAGAACCCTGAGCTTCAGGAAACCAAAACTTTTACACTGGAGAGTAAGTCTGCTTGCTGTAGAGGAAGACATGATCCCTGTCTTCCAAAAACTACGAGCAAACAGTCCCTTTGTTTTAGAAGGAGATCCTATCTCTATCTTTCAAGGCTGCTCACTGTATAGACATTCCTGAAAAGACAGTTGGGAACAAAGGCAGTCAGTGCCACTGCTTGCAAAATGTGCTGAAACATGAGAGAGCCCTGGAGAAATCTGCTGCCAGGAGGAACCTGTGCTCAGACTACTCTACATCGTGCAGAATGTCTCCTTGCCATCTCCTTTAACCTCTCAATAAGCCTGAGTGGTGGGCAGCACAGGGCTCATTAAACCTGAGAATCCGTGATAGCAGAGTCCCTTGGAAGTAGCTGGGCAGCCTGCCCTACAGGGACTCAGTACGGATCAGCGATTTGATGGGAACCCTCAGTGACAGAAAATGCAGTCCAGTCCAGTGCAGGTTGGTAGGCTTAGGGAGACAGGCTGCTTCCATTTAGTGGCTCACTAGCTTGTATTTTCAAAGTTAGCCTCACAATCAACAAAAAACTACTAAAACTAATGATTGAGTTTTGCAAGGTCTCAGAATACAAAGTCAATATACAAAAGTCAGTCTATTTCTATGTACTGGCAGCACATAATTGGAAACTAAGTAAAAAAATATAAAAACAATTGCATTAATAAACAAAATACAAATGACTTGCAACAACTATAAAACATTGTTGAAGTTAAAGAGTAAACAAATGGAAAGATACGCCACATTCACGCACTGGAAGACTCAACATTATTAAGATGTCGGTTCTCTCCAAGTTAATCTTTAGATTCAATGCAATCCTAATCAAATTTCCAACAGGACCTTTTAAAAAAATGCCAACAAACATTCAAAAATTTATATGAAAGTCAGAAGACTTAGAATAACCAAAGTAATTTTGAAAAGGAAAAACAAAGTTGGAGGACTTAGATGACCCGATTTTAAGAATTATTATATGTCTTAGCTCAGATTGCTATAACAAAATACTATAAATGGGGTGGCTTATCAACCACAGAAGTTTACTTCTCACAGTTCTGGAGGCTGAAAGTCAGAGATCCCAGGGCCAGCATGGTCGCATTCTGGTGAGTGCCCTCTTCTGGATGGCAGACAACTGACTTCTCCCTCTGTCCTCAGATGGCAGAAAGAGAGCTACCTAGCTCTCTGGCCTCTCCTTTTAAGGCAGTAGTCCCATTCATGAGGGCTTCACCCTCATGACCTAATCACCTCCCAGAGGCCCCACCTCCCAATACCATCACATTAGGATTAGGGTTTCAACATAGGAATTTTGAGGGGACACAACCATTCAGCCCATAACACTACACAACTACAGAAAAAAGACAGTAAAGTACTGTCATAAGAATAGACAAATAGACTAGTGGAACAGCCGAGAGAGTCCTGAAAGAAACTCACATTTATAACCAGTTGATATTTGACAAAGGTGCCAGAGCAATCCAATGGAGTAAAGGAAAGTCTTTTCAACAAACAGTGCTGACGCAACCAGAAACCTATATGGAAAAAAATGAACCTTGACTCCTAGCTCACATCCCACACAAAAATTAACCTGAAGTAAACTGTGGTACACCCATACTGTGGGATATGCAGCAATAAAAGGAACAAGGTATTGTTACATGCGACAACTGAGATGAACCTCCAGGGAATTTTGTGGAGTGAAGAAAGGCCAATCCCAAAAGGCTACATACTATATGATATAATTTATATATTACTTTTTAATGGCAAAATTTTAGAATTGGAGGACAGAATAGTGGTTGCCAGAGGTTAGGGATGGGAGGGGAGATACACAGGAGGGAGATGGATGTGGTTATAAAGGACAACACAAAGGATCCTTGTGTTCAGGATCTTGACTAGGGTGGTGGATACATGATCCTATGCAGATGATGAAATTTTATAGAACTTAGTACACACACACACACACACACACACACACGGGTACAACAAAAACTTGGGAAATCCGACTATGATGGGTGAACTATACCAATGTCAGTGTCCTGGTTGTGATATTATACTAGAATATTGCAAAATGTTACCATTGGGGGAAACTGGGCAAAGTGTGCAAAGGATTTCTTTGTGTTATTCTTACAACTGTATGAATCTACAATATCTCAATAAAAATTTCAATTAAAAAATGAATTTGAGGGGCTGGCCAGGTGGTGTAGTGGTTAAGTTTGTGAGCTCTGCTTTAGCAGCCTGGGGTTCGCAGGTCTGGATCCCAGGCACGAACCTACACACCTCTGATCAAGCCATGCTGTGGTGGTGGCCCATGTAGAAAAAATGGAGGAAGATGGGCACGGATGTTAGCTCAGGGTCAATCTTCCTCAGCAAAAAGAGGTGGATTGGTAACAGATATTAGCTCAGGGCTAATCTCCCTCAACCAAAAAAAAAAAAAGAATTTGAGATGTGTCAGAAGCCTAAATGTAAATTTTAATAATTTCTTTCATTATAATTTTTAAAAATTAATTGCTAGTACTATAACTATTTTATAAGTCCTAGAAAATAAAGGGAATATCTTCATGACCTGAGGGTAGACAAAGGTTCCTTAGGAAAAGATTTCTTAGGCAGGGCGAAGAAAACAACAAACATAGAAAAAAAGTTGATAAACTAAATTTCATCAAAATTTTAAAACTTCTGGTCATTAAAGCCATCCTGGTAAGATCAAGCTGGCAGATGGGTGCAGAGTATCCACATCTGGTACTTCACCACTTGGGCCTAGAAGCAACACTCATCACTTTCACCCAGACTGAGAAAAACTAGTCAACTGGCTCCATCTGGCTGCACAGGGTGGGGGTGGCCATGGTGGTCCTTGACTGGGAAGGGGCCTCTCAGCAATGATGCTGCACTATGAAAAGATAGCCTGATACCATAACAACAACAGTGGCTTTCCTATCAAGAAACTTTAAAAGACATTATCTCTTCCCACAGCATTCCTAAAAGGTAGGTATTATACTCCCCATTTTAGAGATGAGGAAACCGAGGCTAAGGACGTTGCAGGAACTTACCCAGGTAAGAAGCTTACACAGGTAGGAGGTGGTAGGTCCAGGACCCAACTCAAGCCTATTAGACTCTAAAGCTCCCAGTTCTGTGACTCCAGCTGCCTTCCTCAGAGCAAGCAACAGTAGGGACATGCAGTTACTTGTGGAAAAAGAAAGCATAATGTCTGGAAGCGGAGAGGTGTCAGCCTACAACCTAGACGATGATGTATGCATACATTCTTACCATCCAATGTGAAAAACTGGAAGTTATCGGGGGAAATACACAGACTGCTTTGGTTTGTGATTTGCTCATAAAGTGAGTAGGTCCATTCTTGTTTTACAGTCGCATCCCAGTTCAGAAGTGTTTTCATAAAGAAAATGCTCCTGGTGTCCAATCTCGACCACAGGAAACTTTCCCTTGAGTAAACCACCACCTTGTGGCAACGAACACAACTTGCAGGAGAAAGAATAAGTTTGTTTTTCCAGTCTTTCAGACTCCAAAACACAGCAGTTACCCTTAAAGCTAGAAGTTTTTGCATTAAACAAAGCAAAACAAGCGAACAAAAAAAGTACCTCCCTTAGGGCAGGTCTAATTAAAACAGATGTGTTTGAAAAAGACATCTGACTTTTGGGTAAAGCAATCAAATCACTGACCCATACCATAAAATATGTGAAAGATGAAAATTTCATTAAATCAAGATGTAAAAATCTGGAGAGACCCAAGGTGACCCATTTGGGGGATAATTGATGAGGTTCCATTTTGTCCAAACTGTTCACTTTTGAAAGTAGAAGCATTGCTATTAATAATTGCACGGGACAACAGGTGTAAAGTGGGGGTATCCCAGGCAAACCGGGACACGTGGTTCCCCTAAATTTGTTTCTGAGATTCAGCCTGGCACAGATATGACTACATTTTAGGTAGAGATCATGTGGTGAGAAATCTAACCCTTTCAAAAAGAATAAAAATTCTTTATCTTTCAGTGTACTGGCAGGAGGAGTTTAGTATCTGATTTGAATTTTGTTTTGGGGACAAGTTCTAAGGGAGATTTCAAACTGTTCAAGAGCTTGCGCAACCACCACCCTGTGGTGACAAACATCACTTGCATCTAGCAGACCCTGTGTCTTACAGACACCACCGTATGGATGTGCTACAGTTTAATTATTCATTCACCTATTGAAGGACATCTTGGTTGCTTCCAGCTTTTGGTGAGTATGAATAAACATTTACATGCAGGTTTTTGTGCACACATAAGTTTTCAAATCAATGGGGTAAATACGTAGGAGCATGATTGCTGGACCATGTCATAAGACTATGTTTTGCTTTGTAAAAAACTGCCAGATTGTCTTCCAACATGGCTGTACCATTTTGCACTCCCACTAGCAAGAATGAGAGTGTCTGTTGCTCTGCATCTTCATCAGCATTTAACATTGGCAGTTTTTTGGGATTTTAGCCATTCTAAAAGGTATGTAGAAGTATCTTATTGTTTTAATTTGTAATTCCCTAACTACAAGTGAGGTAGAGCATCTTTTTCATTTGCTTACTTTGCATTCTGTATATCTTCTTTGGTGAGGTATTTGTTCAGATCTTTTGCCCATTTTTAATTGTGTTGTTTGTTTTCTTATTGTTAAGTTTTGTATATTTTGGATAAAAGTCCTTTATCAGATATGTGTTTTGCAAATTGTTTCTCCCAGTCTATGGCTTGTCTTTGCACTCTCTTAACAGGTTTTTGCAATGCACAAGTTTTTAATTTTAATAAAGTCCAACTCATAAATTTTTTCTTTCATGGATCGTGGTTTTGGTGTTGTGTCTAAAAAGTCATTGCCAAATCGAAGATCACCTAGATTTTCTCCTGTTTCCTTCTGGAAGTTTTATAGTCTTTCATTTGTGGGGAAGACCAGCCCTGAGCTAACATCTGTTGCCAATCCTCCCCTTTTTGCTGAGGAAGGCTGGCCCTGGGCTAGCATCCGTGCCCATCCTCCTCCACTTTATATGGGACGCTGCCATGGCATGGCTGACAGGCAGTGCGTCGGCAGGCGCCCGGGATCCGAGCTCGTGAACCGCGGGCTGCCAAGCGCGAACTAAACTGCTGCGCCACTGGGTGGCCCCCCACTTTGAGTTAACTTTTGTGAAAGGTGTAAGATCTGTGTTCAGAGTCATTTTTTGCAAATAGATGTCCAATCATTCCAGCATCGTTTTTTTAATGTCAGCATTATTTTTATTTTTGCTGAGGAAGATTCGCCCTGAGCTAACATCTGTTTCCAATCTTCCTCTTCTTGCTTGAGGAAGATTAGTAGTGGAGCTAACACCTGTGCCAATCTTCCTCTACTTTTTTTTTCCCCAGTAACTTTATTGAGATCATAATGGTTTATAACATGGTGTAATTTCAGGTGTACATTATTATTTATCATCCAGCATCATTTTTTGAAAAGACTATCCTTTCTCCATTAACTTTACTTTGCCCCTTTGTCAAAGATCAGTTTTGTACATTTGTATAGGTCTATTTCTGGACTCTGTTGATCTATGTATCTATCTTTCACTATAATATCATGCTGTTTTGCTTATTGCAGCTTTATATTAAGTTCTGAAGTTCAATAGTGTCAGTTCTCCAACTTTATTTTTCTTCAAGATTGTATTGGCTATTCTGGGTCTCTTACCTCTTCACATAAACTCTAGAATCAGTTTGTTGATATCCACAAAATAGCTTGCTGGGATTTTGATTGGAATTGTGTTCAATCTATAGATCACACTGGGAAAAAATGACATCTTAACAATATTGATTCTTCCTATCACAGACATGGAATCTCTCTCCATTTATTTAAATCTTTTCACTTTCTTTCATTGGCTGTTATTGATTTCTAGTTTAATTCCATTGTGGTGTGAGAACCTACTCTATGATTTCTATTCTTTTAAACTTAAGGTATGTTTTAAGACCTGGAATGTGGTCTACTTGGTGAACGTTTCATGTGAACTTGAGAAGAATCTGTGTTCCGCTGTTGTTGGATGAAGTATTGTATCAATGTCAGTTAGACAAGTAGATTGATGTTGATCAGTTCAACTATATGCTTGCTCATTATCTGCCTGCTGGATCTATCCACTAGTAAAAAAGTGGTGTTGAAGTCTTCAGTTAAAATAGTGGTTTATTTGTTTTTTCTTGCAGTTCTATCAGATTTTGCCTCATGTATTTTGATGTTCTTAGGTGCATACACATTAATATTAATTATTATTTAATTTATTAATTAATAACATAGTTACTATTATGTCTTCCTGGAGAACTGACCCCTTTAGCATTATGTGATGCCCTCTCTTTATCCCTGATAAATTTCCTCGTTCTGAAGTCTGCTTTGCTTGAAATTAATATAGCTACTCCAGGGTTTTTTTGTTAGTGTTAGCATGACATAGCTTTCTCCACTCCTTTTAATTTATCTATGTCTTTATATTTAAAGTGGATTTCTTGTAGACACGGTTGGGCCTTGTTTTTTTATCCGCTGACAATCTCTTTCTTTTAATTGGTGGAGACTATTCATACCATGTTTGTATCTGTTTTCTATTTGTTCCACTTGACTTTCATACCTACATTTTGAATTTATAATTTTGCATTCTTTGTCTTAAAGGGAACCCTTCAGATCCCTCAAAACCTGGAGCTACTGCTGCTTGGCATGCATTCAGTAACGGTAGAAAAGCTGCACACTAGCCCTAGCGGGGTAGGAGGGGTGCCGGGATTCGAGGGGACAACTGTACAGTACATGGACGCACCGGGACTTTGCTTGGTGGGTCCAAATCCCGCAGACACTGACAAACGCTTCAGCCAATGAGAGCGTTCCTACAGTCCAATTCAGACTCCCTCCTGCCTTCAGGCTAGGCCCAGAGTGGGCGTGGCTTCCGTGTATGTTTGTTTATTACCTGGCCAACTTGGCACAGCTCTGTGTTGCCATGACGACCGTGGCTGGGTCACCACAGACTCTGTTGGAAACTCTCGCAGCGCGTTGAGGTCCATGCACCTGTAGAGAGATCGTTCGTGGTGGCTCAGTTTCCCAGGAATACACTGAAAAAGTAGGGATAGCAGGGTTCTGTGGCCTTTTTCCGCCCGAATTCCTCGGCGGGCGCTCCGATGCCTGCTGAGCTACATTGCCTGGCGCCCCCACTCGAGCCCCTGCGCGCGCCCCATGGCCGGCTTCGGACCGGGGAAGGGGCTTAGCAAATCCGCAGAAAACCCGCCCCTCGAGGCAGGAGCCCGCGGGCTGCAGGCTCGGTTTCCTCCATGGGGTGTTCATTTTGCATCAGTGCGTTTGTTTGCTGCCACTTGTAAGCACCTTCAAGGGGCGAGGGGCTTTGTCTGAAGGAGGCTCTTGGCTTGCTGATGCGCGCGCAGCGGTTTGTCGCGAGGCTGCGGCCGGGGAAGGGCCCGAGCCCGCGGTAACAGACCTTCTGTCTTCTTTGCAGAGCCATGGGCAGCAAGAAGAAAGAAATTGCCCTGCAGGTAAGCCTCTGGGGGCGCTTGCTTCCAGCACTTGGTTGCGGTTGGAGGATGAGGAGGACGGTGTGGAGGGGGAAATGCAGTATAAAAGTGATATTCTGTTTGCCAGCAGTATATGACAGACAGTGTTCTCAAACTTGAATATCGTATCTTCTGTCTTGAAGGAAAAAAAACTTATCTTGGACCCCAAGTGATGACAAATTTTTTGTGCACTTAAAAAAACATAAAATTGGGTATAAGCTCTTTATGCTTTTAGTGCTTAAAACCATAAAACCTAAACATGAATTAAAATAAACTACAAAACCAAGAAGATATGAATCAATATAATTCGATGTGACATATTTTTTGTTGAAATATAATTGCCCCTTGCCGCGAGAATCTGGTTGAGTTTGGGCCTGCGTCTGTAGCTGAGTGCTCTCCAGAGACCCAGTTCTTCCCGCACCGCTCTCTTCAATCATTCGTTTATTCAAAGCAGATTTTGATATTTTGTGTGCTGCACATTCGTTATAGAGAGTGCCTTACTTAATTCACAACTGGGACAAGTGAATCCATGAGCTGGTGTCTCTGCTCTTTTTTTCCTGGTCCTGAACAATAAGTAGTGGGAGATTTTAACATGATGGTAAAAACTTGCAGGCATGGCTGGACTTGGGAGAGAGGGCTTCGTCATAAGGAGATCATCTGATGATCTGTAATATGGGTACATTTTAAAGCAAACCTTAAGATGTCTCATAGTCAGCTTGGCCCATCAGGATAAATGCTCAGGCTACAGGCACCTCCTGGAGAACAGAGCCACAGCAGTCTTGAGACACCGAATTCCTCTTTCATGTCCTCTGGCACCAGTAATTTGCATGTGAATTTCAAAAGCCTAGTGATTTAAAAAAGGAAGAAAGCACATCTAAGGAGAGCCTTTCCTGGCAGGGGGTGGGCGGGGGAGGGAAGAGCTTTGGACTGGAAGTCTGAAGACCTGATGTAGTTCTTGACTCTTTTCTCAGCCAGCTATGGGACTTCGTCTAAATCACATAAGCTCTCTGGGCTGTAGCTTGTCCATGTGTAGAATGAGGAGGTTGGGGAGTTATCCTTCAGGGCCTTCCAGCATTGATGTTCCAGCACTCCAGAGCTAGGAAACGTCCTATGTCTACATTCTGTCTGTGAATACATTCAAGCACCCAGTCCTACCACTTATTGCTGTGTGAACGAGTTCCACAACCTCTCTGAGCCTCCACATCCTTTATGTAAACAGCAGGGATAACATATAACCTGCAGAGTTGTGACAACACTCCTGTAGATGCTTCCAGGCTGGTCTGAATGCTGTCTGTGGTGGTTCTAAGATTTTTTGCCCCATATAATTATCTTTTCATGTGTCTATGCCCTATATCCCCTTTGGAGGTAATATTTTTTTAGCAATTTTTTTTTTGGTGAGGAAGATTAGCCCTGGGCTAACATCCGTGCCCATCTTCCTCTACTTTATATGGGATGCCTGCCACAGCACGGCCTGATAAGCGGTGTGTAGGTCCATGCCCAGGATCCAAACCTGCAAACCCCGGGCTGCCCGAAGCGGAGCATACAAACTTAACCACTTCACCACCGGGCAGGCCCTGCAATTTTTTTTTAATGTGTATTTCCCAGAGCTCCGCATTCAATGCGGTACTCAGAGTGCGTGCTCCCAATTGCTGAGGGAGGAGGGGAGTGGGTGTGCACTGAGGCATCTGTGTAAGTGTTGCATCTCCACCAGGTCAACTCCCCGAAAGCAGTGCTCTAGGGTCTGCCAAGCCCGGAACCCTGTCCTCTCTCTGGGTAAGACTATTTAGGATTCCTTCTGTGACTGAGACAGAAATCTCAGGACAGCAAGAGACAGTCTGGTCAAAAGTGCCACACATTCCCCATTCATTCCCTACCAAATGAAGGGCTTAGTGAAATCCAGATGTTTCCCATACTATTCTGCTCCTGCCCTGCTCCTGGGAGTAAGATTCTTCAACTGCCCAAAGAGTCCTGGCCCCACTGCTGATGTGGCTCACTCCACGACAGGGGTGTGCCACAGAGTTGCCACTGACTGACAGCTGAGCCTCTGAAAGTGACTGTTAAGAGAGAGAGGGTGAGGGTAGGGGCTCTTCTGAACCCTTTGTTGCTTTCCTCAGGACTATAGTTGTGGGCCCAGGAGGACATCAGTCCAGCTCTCTTACCTCATTTAAGGCACCAAGAAGACTTTTCTATTTTTTCTCCATAAAAACAAAAAAGTATGGAAGCATGATTTCTTTAGAAAGATGGATCTTTAATAGAGAATTTGCAGATGTTACATGTTTCCAGGCCTTTTTTTTTTTTTTTTTGCTGAGGAAGATTCACCCTGAGCTAATATCTGTGTCAGTCTTCCTCTATTTTGTATGTGGGTCATCACCACAGCATGGCCGTAGATGAGTGGTGTCCACAGCATGGCTGCCAACGAGTGGTGTAAGTCTGTGCCCAGGAACAGAATGTGGGCTGACGAAGCAGAGTGTGCCAAAGTAACCACTAGGCCACAGGGCCTGCCCCCTATTTCCAGCCCTTTTAAAGGGACAAAGACTTTAGCATATCTGCACTAAGAATGAATGGTAATTGTCATGGTCTTTTAATATATATAGTTTCAAGGTAGCTCCCCACAAAAACTTATTAATTACAAAGGGAAAGAGAATAATTTCATAGTGCAGACGCCTGACAGACCACCCTAATCAAGTGATCGAAGTGAACATCATCAGTAATGGGGCAGATTAAAACTGTGTGTCACCTGACAGGATGCAGTGAGAGGAACACTTCCACTTCTCTGACACTAACCAGTTCCAACCAATCCAAAGAGTTCCAACCCATCCAACTCATTCCAACCAGTTCCAACCAGTCCAACCAGTTCCAACCAATCCAACCAATTCCAACCAGTTCTACCAATCCACCCAGTTCCAAATAATTCCAACCAGTTCCAACCAATTCCAACCAATCCAACCAGTTCCAACTAATCCAACCAGTTCCAACCAATCCAACCAATTCCAACCAGTTCCAACTAATCCAACCAGTTCCAACCAATCCAATCAGTTCCAACCAATCCAATCAATTCCAACAAGTTCCAGTCAATTCAACCATTTCCAACCAGTTCCAACCAATCCAGCCAGTTCCAAGCCATCCAGCCAGTTCCAACCAATCCAAAGATGCACAGCCTGAATCTAATCAGGAGGAAACATCAAACACACCCAAACAGAGGGACATTCTACAAAATAACCCTCTTGTAGTCTTCAAAAGTGTCAAGGTCGTGAAAATCAAAGGAAGACTGCAGAACTGTTCCAGACTGAAGAGACCGAAGAGACTTGGCAAATAAATTCAGCAGCTGGTTCCCATTAGATCCTTTGCTATTCAGGATGTTACTGGGACAACTGGTAAAACTCAAATGGGGTCTGAGGATGAGTAGTCATAATACATCAGTGTTTATTTCCTGATTTTGATGGTTGTATCATGGTTATGTAGGATAATGTATTCAGAGATAATAGGATATCAGGTTGGTCATTTACTTTCAAATTATTTAAGAAAAAGTACTTTATACTGTACTTGCAAACTTTCTGTAGGTTTGAAATTGTTTCAAAATAAAAACATCATATAAAAATGTATATTGTTGGGGGCTGGCCTGGTGGCATAGTGGTTAAGTTTGCACGCTCCGCTTCAGCAGCCTAGGGTTTGCAGGTTCGAATCCCAGGCATGGACCTACGCACTGCTCATCAAGCCCTGCTGTGGTGGCATCCCATATACAAAATAGAGGAAGATGGGCACGTTAGCTCAGGGGTAATCTTCCTCAGCAAAAAGAGGAAGATTTGGCAAGGGATGTTAGCTCAGGGCTGATCTTCCTCACCAAAAAAAAAAAAAAAAGTACATTATTAATAATGTACTATGCATAATATAATATATATTTCTCCTTGAATTTCATTTCTGATACAAACCAGAATACTTCTTAGATAGGAGAAAAATGTGAAGAGATGGCAATAAATTCAACTGTTTATTTCTGATATGGATGTTTGGATATATTTAACAAAAGATGTGCAAAACGTATACACTGAAAACTACAAAACATTGCTGACAAAATTAAGAAAGATTTAATAAATGATAAGAAACATCATGTTCATGGACTGGAAGACTCAATGTTGTTAAGATTTCAATTTCGTCCCATAATTGATCCATAGAGTCAATGCAATCCCAATTAAAATCTCTGCAGGAGTTTTTGCAGAAATTGATAAGCTGGATCTAAAATGTATATGGAAATGCAAAGGACCTAGAAGAGCCAAAACAATCTTGAAAAAGAAGAACAAACACGGGAAACCTCACACTGCCTGATTCCAAGACTTATTATAAAGCTACAGTGACCACAATAGCGTGAATTGGCATAAGAACAGACAAATAGGTCAATGAAACAGAATAGACTCCAAAATAAACCCGTGCTTATTCCATCAATTGGTTTTCGACAAAGGTGCCAAAGCAATTGATTGGCAAAATGAATCTTTTCAACAAATTTTGCAGAAACAACTGTACCTCTACATGGAAAAAAAAATTAACCCCAATCCTTCCCTCACAATATAGACAAAAATTAATTTCAGATGACTTGCAGACAAATTAAATTAAAGCTCATTAAATACTGCTCAACACCACTAGTCATCAGGGAAATGAAATTAAAGCCACAGTGAGATGCCACTACGTTACCATCAGTGTGGCTAGAATTTAAAAGACTGACATCACGAAATTTTGGTGAGAATCTGGAGCAACTTTACTGATGGAGTTTAAAATAGTACAACCGGGCCGCCCGGTGGCGCAGCGGTTTAGTCCGCGCTTGGCAGCCCGGGATTCGCCGGTTCGGATCCTGGGCGCCCGCCGACGCACTGCCTGTCAGCCATGCCGTGGCGGCGTCCCATATAAAGTGGAGGAAGATGGGCACGGATGTGAGCCCAGGGCCAGTCTTCCTCAGCAAAAAGAGGAGGATCGGCGACGGAGGTGGGCTCAGAGCTGGTCTTCCTCACACACACAAAATAAATAAATTATAAAAAAAAAATGATACGACCACTTTAGGAAAAGCGCCGGCAGTTTCTTTTGCTGAGGAAGACTGGCCCTGGGCTAACATCCGTGCCCATCTTCCTCTACTTTATATGGGACACCGCCACGGCATGGCTGACAGTGCGTCAGCCGGCTCCCGGTATCGAACCTGCCAACCGGGCTGCCAAAGCGCGAACTAAACCGCTGCGCCACCGGGCGGCCCCTATTGAATTGAACATATATTTACCCTATGTCCCAGCAATTCCACTCCTAGATATTTACTTACTGATGGCAAATGAAAACATGAACACCAAAAGATTTAACAAGAATGTTCATAAATCTTTATAGCCCCAAACTGGAAGTAACCCAAATATCTATCAAGCAAATTTTGATATCATCATACAGTGGAAGATGCTCAGGAATAAAATGGACAAGCAACTGACACACAGCTACACAGAGGAGTCCCAGAAATATGCTGAGGGAAAGAAGCCAGCACAAAATAATACATGCTTTATTATTTCATTTATAGGAAGTTTTAGAATAGGCAAAACAAATCTATCGTGACAGAAAGCAGATCAGTATTTACTTGGGGTGAGGCGTGGAAAATGACTGGAAGGAGACACAGGGGAACTTTCTGGGGTGATGGGAATGTCCTGTAGTGTGACAGGGGTGTGTATGCTTTTGTCAAAACTCAATGAACTTTAGAACACTAAAGTTCTGTGTATTTCACTGGATGTAAACTATATCTCAATAAAACATAAAAAGACAAAAAAGAAAAAAAACAAATGAGTACCTGTCTGTACATAAATATAGATAAATGTCAAAACTTAATGTTGAGCGAAAACACAAATTGCAAAAAGATATCTATAGTATGATATTATTTATGTATATTTTATGGACACAAAACAACTTTATATATTGTTTTTGGACAAGTAACAAGTAAAAGTTATGTTTTTAAATGATAGATTTTCTTAGGATAGTGGGTATTCCCGGGGATGGAGACTGAAAGAGAGAGAAGGAGAAAAGAAGATTGGGGAAAGAGGTCAGCTTGAGCTGTGTCTGTAACTAACTCATTGAGAGAGAGAGAGAGAGAGAGAGAGAAAGAGAGAGAGAGAGAGATATCTGGAGAAAATACATCAGCTTGTTTCCCCATCAGTGCCCTGAGTAACCCAGTGTTTGTTCCTCTTTGATGTTAGGTCAACATCAGCACCCAGGAGCTTTGGGAGGAAATGCTCAGTTCCAAAGGACTAACTGGTAATTTAAGATAATTTTTAAGATCCATCCTTTTCAAAATTGCTAAATGACATATTGAACCATGAAGAGAAAAGCTGCAATGAGCACCATTTTCCTATAACCTTGAGTTTCATAAATAAAGAACCAGGTGATTTCTTTGTGTGTGTGTGTGTGTGCGTGTATATATATATATATATGCTTGAAGGTGTTAGTAAGTTCAGTTCAGTGCTGTTGGATAACAGGGTTTCCTTGTTCTAGAGCTGACTGTCTTACTCAGGGGTTGTTTGGTATCCAGGAACAGAAACCTCTTCTAATGACCTGAGGCATGAAAGGGGAGTGGAGTGGAAGTGGAAGGAATACAGGGATCTCTTGCATCTCAGGGGCTGCAAGGGGAGCCAGGCATCCCAAGGGACTGGAACCAGGGGCTGCGCGGTCATTAGGAAACAGCACAGCCACTGCCCCTGGGCCTCCTCGTCCCTCTCCTCCTTGAATCAGTTATCGATTGCTGGGCAAGAATTTACCCCAAAACTTAGTGGTTTGAAACAACAAACATTTACTATCCCACAGTTTCTGTGGGCCTAGAATCCAGGTGTCGCTTAGCTGGGCGCCTCTGGCTCGGGGCCTCTCACCAGCCTGCAGTGAAGGAGCCAGACAGGGAATGTCAAGGCTCAACCTCACTCGAATTTGCTTCCAAGCTGGGTCATCTGGCTCTGGCTGATCTCAGAAGGTCACTTCCAGGTTCATTCATGTGGCTATTGGCAGGACTCAGGTCCTTGCTGGCTTTTGGCCAGGGGCATCAATTCCTCCATAAAGTTACTTACAACATGGTAACTTTCTTCCCTCAGAGCAGGACGAGAGGGAAGAAGGAAGAGAGAAAGAAAGAAAAGTCATAGTCTTTTGTAACCTAATCTCAAGAGTGACAGCCCATCACTTTTGCCATATTCTATTCTATTCTTATCCTATCCTATTCTATTCCCTAGAAGCCAGTTACTAGGTCCAGCCCACACTCCAGGGCAGGGGATCACACAAAGGTGTAACTCCCAGGAGGCAGGACTCATTGGCTCATCTTAGAGGCTGCCCACCACAGCCCACTCCCCCACTATTCCTCTCTCTCCTTCATTTACTCTAGATATCTCTGGGCTCTGTTTCTCTGTGTGTGTCTGCTCAAATCTTCTCTTTATAAATACACCTGCTCCATCAGCTTTTGTCGGCTCTTATTCTCTCCATCACCCCCTCCAAAGGTCTTCAGCATTCAAACTCCCTCTTCCCCCTCCCTCTCTCATGACTCAGTTTGTCTTTCCAGGCCCTTCACCTACTGTTCCCTGAGGTGTGTCCTGAGCTCCAAACTTTCCTGAACATGCCACAAGTTTTCCTTCTTTACTTTTATCCACGTTGTTCCTACTTCCTGGAATATCATGGCCCATCACGACCTGTAGAAATCTTTCTCGTTCCCAGGCCCAGCTCTGAAGCAGCCTCCTTGCGTGAAGTCTTTCTTGAACCTCTGTGTGGTCACTTCCCTCTGGGAGTCTCTAGGGCATTTGGGGTGGGACTCTGTCTCAATGCCCCCAGCACACACCCAGCTAAGTGTAGCCCCTGTGTGGGTGAGCACCCTCATGGCTTTCTCAGCACAGGGGCGTTGTCTTTTTCATCTCCTTCTGTAGCAGACTTGTCCAGGTCTGGGTGCTAATTAAATGTGGTCGCATTGACCCAGTAGCGTGGGGTGAGTCTTGTCACCCTCTACTACTTGAGAGATTACAAAGCTTTTTTGATGGCGCCAAGTCTTAACTCTTCTGTCCATGTGTCTTGTCTGTGCAACTAGAACATGGCTTCAGGGCAAAACAACCAAGACTTCTATTTCTTTAACAACAGTAAGAAAACTACCACCTCATCATTTTTTGAGAATGTGCCATGTTCCGGGCACCTGCTGAGACCCTGGCTAGTATCTGTCGAGTGTGGACTCTGTCAAGCCTTGCTCTAAACTGTGCAAAGGAGTTGTGTTGACTGAAGTCAGCAGGGGCTCATCTGCCCCTTCTCTTCAGGCAGTCTCCAGGAAGCTATGCTCTTCCTTCTTTCTAGAGCCAGCAGAAATTTGCTTCCCAAGTCAACTACCATCCTGGAAGCCTTGTCTTCTGCTGGCTCATTTCCATCTGCCTTCAAACATGCAAAAGTCTACTCAGATTTACACACACACCTGCAGCTTTTACTTTTCTCCGCCATTCCTCTCCTTCCTTTTCTATTTTGCTTCCTGTCTTTCAGAGTCAAACTCTTCAGAGTCCTCTCCAGTCCTCATGCCCCCATAACCTTGTGAAGTGTACCTTTGTCCTCACCACTCCTTGGAGTACCGGGGCGGGGGGGGGGGGCAGGAGGAGATGGGAAGTCGACACAAATGACTGGGCTGAACTATCAAGGCAAATCCTGCATAGAGATTGGTAGCTAATTAGGCCCTCAATTTTTTCCCACTGCGGCGTGAACCTGCTCTCCTTGGTGAGCCTGGACACAGGGTCCTCTTAGTCGTCAAGGAGTTTTTCCTGGCTTGACCCAAATGCCTTTCTCCCTCAACTGTGAAGCTGTTGTCTTCAAAGAAGCCCAGAGCTTTATCCTCTACCTGATGCCGAGGCCCAAATCCCTCTCTCCTGACCCTGCTGGGGTCTGGTTGCCTTTGGGACCACTTGCCTTAGGTTCTCCGGTTGGTACTGGAGACCCAGGGTGTCTGGAGTCTAGTTCACTTTTCTCCCTCCCTGCCTCCACTCAGTTCTTTCTCTCTGCCAGGCTCCAAGGTGGAGTCCTTTTCATACCCACATGACTTTTCTCCCCAGTCTCTCCACTTCCTTTTCAAAGTCTCAAGGATTCCTCCATTCCCTCCCTCCCATCAACACTGCCAACCCCATGTCTGGCTTCCTCGTCCCTCCAACAGCCAGCTCGGCTTTCACTTTCTCTCTGCAAAACTATGCTGCGTGGCTGAACTAACCAAGACTCCCGAATCTGTGCATCCTGCTTCTTTCCTGGAGGAGCTGAAGGAGCATGGGCTAGAGCTTCAGACAAACCTGGGTTCAAAACTTGCTTCTACTGCTCGACAATTTTTATCTTTTTACCCTGGGTTGGTTACTCCACTCTTTGAACTTCAGCTTCCCCGTCTCTATGGTAAGATAATGATACTCCTCCCCAGGGGTTTTTTGAGAGAAAAGCAAAGAGCAGATGCCCTCTTGCAGCTGAATAAATATCAGCTCCCTCTCCTCTCTAAAACTTGCTGTGAGTGCTCATGGCCTAGTAAATCAGGATGGAACTCCTTAAACCCGCATTTCACACTCCTCCAGTGATCTCTGCCATCGCTGCCCAAGCCCAGGCAGGTCTGGGCCAGCGCGTGCAGCAGCCCCTGAACGCCCCGCCCTGTGCCTGGCTGCCCCTGCGTTCAACACGGCCTTCCTCTCTGCCCATCCAAGCCTGGCATTTTCCAAAATGCCCAATGTAAGTTGCCCCTCCACTGGGAAGCCTTCCTTCCCTGATTAGTACAGTACAGTGTTAAAATGGTGCTGCCAGAGTCTATGTTAATTTGAATAATAATTTATCTTGTTTTATTAATAGTTCTCCCATGATGTGAAAATCTTGAAATGTGAATCTTCAAAAAGTAAAATCACAAATGGCTTGCTGTGAAAATTGGCAGACCTGAGAGTTTATAAACAGTGTCTACACTATCTCCCCATGACCCCGTGACCCTGCCACTCCTGCTGCTGAACAGCAGTGCTCACCTGTGTGGATTAGGCATGAACTCTGTGAGTGCTGAGGTCTTTTTGAAGACATCCTTCCTCTAAAATGTGACCTCTAGGACATCACAGTCTAGCACTTGCTGCATCTTCGTGGTCGAGCTGGGGGGGGTCCTGTGTGGATCCGGCACACACGTGCTGGCCCAGCTTGCTTACAGGCCACGTATCCAGTGCAGTCCAACGAGACGGTTCCCTCACCCCCGGCCCTGCACACCCCACAGACTGGGGTCTATGGAGAAGAAAGAGGTATCCAAGTTCCCACCTAGGAATCTAGCAGGTTCACTTCCCAGGAGAACAATGTAGATTTTATAAAGTAAATAAAACTCTCCTTTACCCAAGCAAGTGGCTTTTAATTCATCAGGGAAAAGGTCAAATCTGTGTTTATTATCAAAGTAGCTAAGAGTTGACAGTACGCTGGCAGGTCACCTACAGTGACTTCTTCCTTCTAGAATACAGAGTTTCAGTCCAATTCAAATATTTACTGAAGGCCACTCTGTGCTAGGCCTGACCCTGAATGTGCCTGAACATTCCTTAAGGTAAGGGATCCATGTTAAGAAATTGATTTTCCACCGTACTTACTTCATTGTGTTTAGAGTTCAGAGCACCGAGTTCATAAGAATGAGGGAGAGCTGGGTTTCCGTGCTTGCTCACACTCTGAGGGGATAATAAATCCCTTTAACCATTAAGTGCCCCGGCAAACAGATGTCCTCTGGAGGGGGTGAGAATGTGCAGGGGTAAATTCTGCCTGACGTGGATGGCGCTGGTGCCCATTGAACAGTCCCACTTCTTGTCCACACAGTGGTTGACGTCTATCAAGGCTGGTGTGGCCCCTGCAAACCCGTGGTGAGCCTCTTCCAGAAGATGCGGATCGAGGTTGGCCTGGACCTTCTGCATTTTGCATTAGTAAGATCCTGTCTCAGCAGCATGTCACACAACATTGTACAAAAATTAAAAATTTAAAAATAGGAACAGGAAGTGTGAGCTGCCTTTTCCAGATCATTGAAAAGGCATCAGTTGTGGATATTTTGGTTGATATCAGTCATGATGCTTTATAGTTTCTCCAGAAATGAAGATTCTGACCCCATCTGCACCTCCCTGAAAGTCACTCTGGGCTCAGGAAGTCTCCTGACGCCATGGGCAGGGGAGGAATCCATGTCACTTGAACGAGGATGCTCCTTTGTGGCTTGTGAACACTGTGAACTCTGAAGTTTCATTTTCAGAGCCCAGGGTTTCAACATTTCTATCCTCTGCTCCATAAAGGGGAACTTTTAGCAAACATTCACTTGGATTAATGCATGGAAATGGGAATAAATTCCAGAGAAGTGTGCAAGAGACACTCGATATGCTGCATGGGTTTGAGGTTCATAGACAGTGAACCCAGGAGAAAATATACCGTACACTAATCTCTCAAGAAGTTTGCCTTCAAGGACTTTGCACTTCCTCCCTCGGGAGTCAGGGCTGCCACTTGTGTAGAGTGGAGGAAGTGTCCAGATGGGGACTCGCTGTGTCCACGTACAGAACAGGGTTTATCAGACACCGAAGGCCAAGTGTGAGGACCTCACACCTCTGTTGTTGCCAGTCATGGCAGTGGGAGGATGCTGGACAGTGGAGCTCCCTTGTTCGGGAGCAGGAGTGGGTGGGAAGCAAGAGAAACCGTCATTTCCTCCTTATTTTACTCTTAAAAAAAGTACACCGTCAACAATTTTTACCAATATGTTGACAGGACAGTTGTTAAGATTCTGATGAAAAGACATTAGAAGGAGCAGCGTGAGAGCAAGCTGGGGCCTCACCTTGGGGGGGAATCACTGTGTGTGTTGTGTGATGTGTGTCTATGTGTGTGGTGTGTGTGTGATGTGTGTGTGTGTGTGGATGTAGTATGTGTGTGTGGTGTGTGAGGTGTGTTGTGATGTTTGTGGTGTGTGTGTGTGTGTGTGTGTGTGTGTGTGTGTGGATTGTCCTGTGTGGTTCTTCCACCATCATGCCCCCACAGGCCCACTGTGCCCCAGCGTCCTGCTGACAGCTTGTTCTCTTCAGGCAGAGGCAGATTGTCTTGATGTCCTCGAAAAATACCGAGGGAGGTGTGAGCCAACCTTTCTGTTTTATGCAGTAAGTACAGTTTCAGAACCAGAACTATCCGATGTTTGCAAATCATTAGAGTTCAGATCGATGCGTCTCACTGGCATTAATTCTCACCGGAAGTCACCATGAGGCCTCACTGGTCCAAACAAGTGATGCTGTTTTCTCCTGGACTATATTTATTATTTTGGCTAAGGACAGATTTCCTTAAGTCGTGGTAAAGCAGGCCCCTGACTGGGCTGGTGGCCTGAGGCCACTGCCCGCTGGTGGGGAGAGTGATGGTCACTCTGGGCCCCAGCAGCCTTCCTGACTGGCTGTACATGGGAAAGGACAGGAGTCACTCAAATACTTCTTCTGGCTTCTGAGGGCTCTTGACTGAGGTTTCTCTCTCAGAGCACAGTTTCAAGATTTCTATCCTCTGCTCCATAGAGGGGAACTTCCAGCAAACATGAATACTCCTTTATGGGGTAGACAGGCTCTGCATTCACCGTTATTTACTCATAAAATGTGAAGATGTGTTTATAGAAAGTCAGAAATGAGAGGGACTATTGATGACAGCCAAGTGGTTCAGTGTTTTGAAAAGATAATCTGGATGTCTTTAGAGACCACTATCTCACACCTGGCTTCCTAGGTTTAGGTCACCTGCCAGACCCTGAAGGCAATTGATTGATATACAAATCCTGACCGGGTCCAGCACCCTCATCTACAGTCAGGGAAACTAGGGTCTACCCACCCAGGCCAGAGTTGTTTAGTTTGGAAACCTTCGGGCCCTGCCTCAGCACTGCAAGTATAACAAATTGGAAGCTTATGGTGAAAATTATTTGAGCTTTTGGCTGTTAGCGGGGAGACTGAAGTTAGATGATGAAACGTGGTGGGGGAGGGAGGGAGAAGTGGGAAGGAGCTGAGATGAACGTGCCCCCCAGCCAAACTGACAGGGGAGCTCAGTTGGAGAAATGGGATCATCACCACAGTGGTTTGTTTGCTTGAGCCGGTAGTGATTAAAGCATAAATCATAATTGGCTGAGTGGGAACATGGGCTGCACCAGCACATTCCATCACACTCCTCACCCTATGGGGGTCCACTGTGGTTGGGATGGATATGGAGGAGGACCCACTCTACGTGAACTTCTGTGAGTAGCATGCATTGAGAAAGTTAGAGCAGGAAACTCAGGTCACCCCAAACACCACCTCCACTGTGAAGCCTTCCTTGACCACCCTAGATGGAGTTGACTCTTGCCCCAGTTCAGGTATCTCTATTAAAGCAATGGTCTTATTCTATTGTAATTGTTTTCTTGACATAACCTCCTCTCTCCCCACTCACTCCCCATCCATTGAGGGTGCAACTAGGTCTTCTCTTGTTTGGTGTTTATACTCTCTGCCTCTGTCTCAGTGCTTGGCCTAGGAAGTGCTCAATAGACATCTGTTGAGTGAATAAGCCCTTTATTGGCCACACTTAGTCCCTCACAGCCTAGCCCAGTGCTGTTCCTCCCTTAACTAACTCCCATTGCCCTGAAGGAAGTTTTGAAAGGAGGGGCAAGGGATGGAAGGCAGAGAAGTGGCTGGAGGCTGTGGGCCTGGGGTGATGGGCCTTGACCTTGGGCATACTCCTAAACAAAGCTCTCAAACACTCTCGCTGTCTCAGAGATTAACATCTGCGGAAGAGAGTTTCATGTGGTTTGACCAGTACATTTATACCGTATTCTAGGGAGGAGAACTGGTGGCTGTGGTTAGAGGAGCAGACGCCCCCCTGCTACAGAAAACCATCCTAGACCAGCTGGAGGCCGAAAAGAAGGTGCTGGCCGAAGGCAGAGAACGGAAGGTGGTAAGGAGGTCACTTCCACAAGCAGCAAACCCAGAAGTGTCCCCTCCCCTTGTCCCACCCATTTTCCTGGCACTGTCAGTGGGAAGTGTCATTGCAAGCCCACCCCTTCATTACAGTCCCACCCCTTCATTATAGTCCCGCTGAGGGCTCGGGGGAGGGCGCACTGCCCACTAGGATGTGTCTGCATTTTGAAGCCTTTGAAAAAGTCGTCCCCTTCATCCAGAGTACGTTAACTTCTTTTATCCATTTCCTTTTCATCCCCCACTTCAACTCTTAACAGGGGTTTCTGGAACCCTGACAATGGATTCTGAAATGGAAAAAAGTTAGGGAATCGAGTGGGGGGTTGGAGGAGTCAGCCTTGGGGTGAAATCCCTCCCAGTGTCCCACCCTCACCTCACATTCCTGAAGGTTTATCTGTGGATCCCAGAGGGTTCATTTCTTTAATTTAGAAATTCAGTTCTGTCATTACCAGGAGCAATAGGATCAGTATAGCTTGTGATTTTGATAAATTATTTCCATGAAAACATAGACTGCAAATTTTTCATAAATAATTGGCTGCCTTTGAAAATAGACACATCGTAGTCTGTTCCTTCCTGGTGCTCTGAGCCTTAACATTGTTCAAAGTTCATTGTTCAAGTTTGAAACGTTCCAGAAGCACACCCTATTTTTAGAGAATAGATTAGAATCAAATCATATTTTTTTCCCAGAAAAATGGCAATTTTCCCCCAAGAAAGAGAATCACAAATACGCGTGCCTCCTCCAGGGATCTCTCTTTTTACTACCTCCCTGCACTGGGTAGCCAATCGCTTAATATTTACTTGCATTTCAATTTCTCTTTTGTCTTCTTGCCAACTCTATTTCGTCTTTCTCTTTCCTTGGTTTTGACTTGATGTTTGTGAAAACAGGCAGAATCTTAAACCTCACGAGCAGTATGGATTTCCTTGTCTTCAAGTGCCCTCACCCCACTGTCAGCCAACCGCTAAAAAGGTTCTTGTAAAGTTTCCAAGACTGATAATCTTGACTTTGTTTTTCCTCTCTGTATTTTGGACCTTTACCTTTTTGCTTTCTGCAGGTTTTTGAAGGTCTTTGTGGTAACTGTAATTAGCTAACTGTGTTCTGTTCATGACCAATTTGTTCTAGATTAAAGATGAGGCTCTTTCTGATGAAGACGAACGTTTTTCTCATGAAAAGGACGATGGTGAAGAAGAGGACGTGGGTGAGTACAGAACCCATGAGCAAGGGAAAAAGGCAAAGCAGACTCAGATTTGATGGGTTTTTCCAAAAATGTATGAGTAATGAGTTTATTGAACAGTCTGAACTCTGGGAAGATGAATCATAAGACGCTGTGTCGCTGATCACCTGATTTCAGACCACGGCGCCAGTTCTCCGTGCTGCCCTCTAATGGCATCTTGGGCACCTTTCACAGCTTCCTGATCATGTTCAGATATCACAAGTGTGACTGTCATGGCAATTACCAGGCATCAGGAGAAGCTCCATTTAGTAAAATGGAGGGTAGTGGCGACAGAGTGGTGATGCTGGTGTTTCCTTAGTCCTTATTTGAGCTGAACAGCTCAAGTTTCTGTTTTCACCTTTTTTCTGAAATGTCAGAAAGTCAGCTGTACTGAACACCTTCCTTCCCACAGCCCTGCCCCCTCGTCCCTGGAGTCTCCAAAAATCACTCACTCCTGGGCATCATAGTTCTTCCTGAACCTTTAATATGAGAAGAACAACTTTATCTGACAGTGCACACAGAAGCCGGAAGTTAGAAAGGCCATTGCTGGGATGATGCTCTTTTTTTTTTTGGAGGGTGCTCTTGATGGTGGCTGAGACAACAGGGGAAATCAAGATTAAGTTCAGAAACTGAGCTAGAAAGAGAAGGAAGATTTTTATTACTGCGTGAGGTAGAAAGGCTGTTGATTGGCGTGTGGATAACGAGGACTGGTAGAGTTGGATTCTAACAAGGAAAGAGGCTCAGTTTAGGGGAGCAAGGAGACTTCAAGTGTGAAAAGAAATCAGTGATTTGGCTTCTGCGGGAAATAATTTTCACCTTCTTTTTGGGTTATCTCCTCTTTCTTCCCTCCCCATTATTTCCTCTCCAGTCAAGTCTCTCCACTTAGAAAACAACGCCAAGCCTGCCTTGCCCTTAGCCTTCCTCTCCTCCATAGCCGAGCTTCCCGAACTTTGTCCACACTTGTGGGGCCACCCCTTGCCTTCTGCTCCTGCCCCATCTGCTGCGTCTGGCCTCTGTGCCCGCTCCTCCCTGAATAGCTCATGGGGGCAGCAGAGACCTCCTTGGTGCCAAATCCACCGGGCAGGTTCCAGTCATATCCTGTGGTGTCTTTCTGTGGACTTGGATGCTGCTCACGTCTTCCTTCTCAAAACCCTCTTCTCTTTGGTTTCTGGAGATGTCATGACTTTGGCATTTTCCTTTTACATCTCTGGCCTCTCCTCAGCCTCCCCTTCATTGGCTTCTTTTCTTTTGCTCCCCTTTCAAGCTGGAGTTCTCTGGGCTCCTGCTTTGGCTTCTTCTCTTCTCCCTCTACACCTCTAGGTGATCTCATTAACTGGTCAATTTATAATGGAATTTATTGTAAGAGTCCATTAAAGTCTATGCGCACATAGGACGTTAGAAATAGTACAGAAAAATGAACAGATTTGTTGCTGAAAATGATTCACACCTTTGCAGTACATGTTTTTGAGATTTTCAGAGTAAGAAGCCCTCCTTAAATGCAGACATTGTCATGTTTCATTGCAACACAATAGATGTAAAAGCTGAGAACAGGAAATAGGCTATGGGGAATACAGAGTCTGTGGAGAGTGTAGATAGCTCCCCAAGGCCAAGTTTGTATAGACAGGACTACAACAGGGATGGGCTCCTGGACTGGACACAGAGCTCCCCACAGCTTCTGCCGGCCTGAGCAGTGGGCTACAATCACGTGGCACCTCTGTCATCACCACCACTGATTGGACCTATGGACACTGGCCAATTGGCGGAGCAGGCAGTGAGCTATGATTGGTGCCTTGACTTCAAACAACGAGCTGGCCAATCTGGTCTTCTCTCAGGAGAATCTGGACTGAGACAGGGAAGACAGAAGCTGCAGTTTGGTGTATGTGTTGGCACTGAAAAGTCACGGAGACTCAGGGCCTGGGGCAGCCATTCGTGGCCACATGCCAGGAAAGTTAGAAAGAAGCATTGGTAAAGGAGTCAGCACCCTGAGAGGAGAACACAGTAGACTATAGGTAGAGGCCAAGAATCACAAGAGGGTGACAGGAAGGGACGAGAGTGGCCAGGCCTGCATTGCCTCTGCTCCAGCTCTCCCCCATCCAGGTGACTCTTTCAGTTGCTTCTGGGTTTCTGCTCCTGAGTAGTCTTTGATCTCCTCCCCCACCTCCCTTCCCCTCCTCCCTCCCCTGCCATCCCTCCCTCCCAGGTTTGTGTCCCTTGCATGTCTCTGTCCCTTGCAGCCATGTTGAAGTTGAGGTCTGGAGCCAGACCCGGGCACCCACTAAGAGTCCAAGTCTGCAGGGGCATAGCCAGGAGGCCAGGCGAGGGAACCCTGGGAGCTGTGCGCAGAGGCTGCGTGGTCCCTGCGCTTGGCCTCCTGAGACTCTCAGAGATGACTGACGGCACCGCCCTCACTTACTGCAGTTTCAGCAGGGGAGGCCTGCACCTTGGCAATCATTAAACCGGATGCAGTGGTCCACGGGAAGGCTGATGAGATTATTATGAAGGTAAGAGAGACAACACATACCCTGCAGACTGTCCTCATGTCTTCCCTGGTGGAAAACCAGGCGTGGGGCATTGTGCAATCGTGTCCTAGTGGGAAAAGAAGGCTTCTAGGGACCTTTAGCCAAAATTCCATTTAAGTAAATTAAAAATTTTAAATCTAATTGGGAAAGATACCATGAGGATCAGGGTCTCCACAGCTTTTAATGTTGCCTTTTCCTTTATCTTTTATTTTTCAAGTAAGTTAAATGTGAATTTGGGCTTGGTCTCCCTTTTCAGAATATGCATGTATATATCCTACAGATCCAGGAGGCCGGCTTTGACATTTTAACAAACGAAGAGAGAACCCTCACGGAGGCAGAAGTGCGACTTTTCTACCAACACAGAGCCGGCGAGGTCAGCTTGTCTGCTTCCATATGTCCAACACACTTCATTTCTTTCTTTCTCCAACATCATGTTTATAGATTGACATTAGTTGGGGAGAAAATGGAATATTATGAAGAACAAGAATGTGAACAGCATATTTTTCACAGCCGTGAATTTGCTCTCAGAAGGATTATGGGCTGTAGCAGGTAGAAGTTCTTTGGTTGCAATGAACAGATTTTTGACTCTAACTTCAGTAATGAAATAAGGAATTTATTGGAAGGATACTCCATAACTTCCAGAATTGAAGAGAGAAAGTTGAAGGAGTTGGACAAGAAGGTCTTGGGGAGAAGAAGAACCAAGATAGGGGTAGGGCTCTCAGGAGCAAAACCTCAAGGACGGTCCCTTTAGGTGCTGCTGTTGGATAAGTCAGATGCAACCACTTGCCGTTTGCTTCTGCTTGTGACTCATCTCCTTGGGAGGGAGGGTCTGGTGGACGGAGCTTGGGTCAGAGCCCCACCTCCCAGGTGAGGGGTGTGTGGCCAGGTTGTGGGGTGATACACATCGTGTTGTCAGGCAGACTGGGACCAAGTGAAATGGAGAAGGGCTAGTCCCCAAAGGGAAACCAGAGTGCTGCTACGTGAATAAGGGGGAAGGGTTGCCAGGCTCCAAAAAGGAAGTCTCAGCTCCATCCCACCCCACGGTTATCTACGATCCACATGATTTCCATACATGTGGTCTTTTAGATGCCCCACCTAACTTTTAATCTCACGTTCGACCCCAAGTGAGTCACCTCAAAGTCTCATCTTCCTGCCTTTGACTTATATCTGGGTTCTCTGGGTGTGGTTGGGCACCACCCCCACCCTGCCCTGGGGCCCTCCATGGGCATGCTGGCTGGTGGCAAGGCTGCTCACTGACCCCCTCCCATCCTGTGTGGGGCTAGGCCCCTGCCCTGGGTCACTGTTTTCCCTCCCTGTGCTAGGAGGCATTTGAGAAGCTGGTATATCACATGTGCAGTGGACCAAGCCACCTCCTGATCCTCACCAGGACCGAGGGCACCGAGGACGTGGTCATCGCCTGGCGAACACTCATGGGGCCCTGTGACCCTGACGTGGCGAGGAAAGAGCAGCCTGACAGGTGATGTCACCAGCTGTGGTCCTTTCCTCCATCTCAAAACCTGCAGCCGAGGAAGCTGGGAGCCCTGCTCAATGTTCAGCCCAGAATCATGGGTGACACCGAGGCTCTCTGACAGCCATGAAGCCCGTCCTTGTTAGATATTTGGGGAGACCCTGACCGACATCCTCACCCTCTGGTCCAGTCCCCAGCCATTTGCTGGGTGCCTCCTGTGACCTGCCTCCTTGCTGCCTCCCCCTCCTCGCACTCGTCTGAAGGCTGCTGCTGGATCCAGTCCTCACTGTTCTCTGTGCAGCCAGAGGGTCCCATAGTGTGGTCCCAGAACCCCCCGCACCATTCATCCAGGACATACAGATTCCAGAGCCCCACCCAGGCCTGCCAAGTCAGAGACTCGGCGGGGCCTAGGAATCTGCATTGTAGACTCGACCCTACCCCCCACTTCCCACCCAGGGTGTCCTAAAGCTCCCTAGGGTCTGAGCACCCTCTTCTGCACACCACACCAGGCTGTCTTGATCTGCTCCTTGGCCCTGTGCATATTGAGCCTGGCACTGCCAATGCCAAACCCACCGTGTCTTGCCTTTGAAGCTGACAGAGGCCCAGCCAACAGGAAAGAAATTCGCAAGAGACTAGGTAACTGTGGTTGTTCCCGTAGGTAGTTGTCGGGGCCAGGAACACTCATACGTGAGGCTGCCTGGGCCAGTGAAAGGCAGCCCAGGGTTCAGACCTTAGGTCAGCGCATACTCAGGCAAGTCCCTTCTCCGAGCCTCCGTTGTATCATCTGTAAAGTGGGGATATGAGCACCTGTCAAGGGGGGCCATAGAGTGTTGTGGTTAAGAGCACAGACTTCAGGATCTGTCTTCTTCCTCTCACTAACTGAGTGGCCCTGGGCCATGCTTTAATCCCTCTGTGCCTCCAAGTCCTCATCTGAAAAATGGCTACTATACTAGGGCCTCCGACGCTGATGTGAGGGTTAGGTGAGTATATATATGACACACTTACAACAGTGCTCGACACACACAAGTCCTAGCAATATTAGCATTATCTCCTGGGCACCTGGGATTAACCATGCAAACCCACGTCGAGCCCTTGGCAGGGTGCTGGCACCCGGCAGTGATATCCGCCAATGGCAGCCCCAGGCGTCCACACGCCTCGTGCATAGTTAAACTGGGGTCCTGACGGAGCCCCCCTCACAGGGCTGCGGCGCACACGAGTCACCCCGCAACGTGCCCAGAACGCTGCCCTGACAGCCTAGTGTCACCTATGGTTACCTCTGGTTCTTGGCATTTCCAACGGAGAGAAAGCCAGCTCACAGAAAGGCAGGGTGCTGAACAGTAGCTGTGACCATGTTGCCAGAGAGCAAAACATTTCTTTTCAAATGAAACAACTGTTTCTTGTACATTTTGCCAATGTTCCCAGTCTCCGCGCTCAGTATGGCACAGAAATGCCCTTCAATGGGCTCCATGGAAGCCAGGACAGAGAAGACGCCAGCCGAGAGCTGGCATTGCTCTTCCCCAGTTTTAAGTTTTCAGATGAAGTTCGGGAAGCCCCTCCAGGTAAGTCACCCGGGCAGACTTGGTCTTTATTAAATCTGCAGTGGGTATGTGGGGGGCTGGTAAGAACTGTGTGGTGACCAAGTCTTCAGTCTAATAAGGCCCTGTTCAGACGACAGGCGCTATTACATAACTTTAGCTGCAGTGCCGATCTGTCCTGTGTTTCCATAGAGCAACAGTGTTGCTTTTTAATATCTCATTACTTATTTTTGCCCCATTCTTACTTTGGAGCCATATTTTTGTTGCAAAGTTACTTTGCATTTTCCTGTGGAAACCACTGGGAAATTTAACCAACTTTCTGGAAGCCTACCTCAAAGCCAGTTGGAGGCCAGACGTCACCCCTCATTTCCTCTGTTCTGCACGCCCCACGCTAAGCCCTTGGCGGGGTTGCTGAGAAGCGGAGGGACACAGAAAGGCCCTCTACCCGGAGCCTGACTCTCACATCAGCCCCCACAGTTTGGGAAAAGCGTGCTGAGTCATCACCTCCAAACCTGGGTGAGAAACCCAAGGGGTCCGGAGTGCACTGACTTACCCCATTCCACAAGTGAAGAACGAGGCCTGGCCTGGCTGCTCCTGCCGCCAAGTTGCAGTCTCTGGTTTGAGCCTGAGGTGAGGTGGAGGGACCAGGGGGTGAATATCCTGGGGACAGCAAAGGACGTGAGGGTGCCATCCTTGGGAGAAGGCTGCATGCAGATCTGAAATGGTCATAACCGACGTGTGCCTCAATGTGCAGGTTTCAACCAATGTATTTACCTGAGTGTTTGATATGTTCTTGGTCTCCTCAAGATCTGAATGCAGCCAAGTAGGAATAGGTGGTCCAAGGGCGAGGGAAGGGAGGACGGGAGCTGGCCTGTGCTGGCCCTTGCGTAATCCTTGCCACTGCCCACTGCCAGCCGAGGGACAAGCTGAGAGCGCGGAGTTGAGAGAGCAGGGAAGCATGGCTCTATGTGGAACAGAGACCCAAGCTTACACATCGAAGTGCGTGTTGTGGTTCTACAAAGCCATCCCCCTGCCGGGAGGAACTCTCACTATGGTGACAGTGGCACTGCGAGGGCAGCTTTCTTCTGGGGACCTGCCCTCAGAGAGAGCCCACGATGCATGTCCTTATGTGTAGGGCCATGGGACGTCTTCATCCTTGGAAACAAGGAGGTACAACTCAGGGCCACGTCTGGGGAAGAGAGTGAAGTGGCTGGGGAATCCTCCTTGGGTACTGGGGAGAGTGTTGGGAGAGCTGAGCCTGACTTTCTGGCCTCAGGTGATAATGAGCAAAGGGGACAATTCCAGAAGCTTCTGAGATTAGACCACATCCAGGGAATGAGTGCACAGCCTCCTGTGGGCGTGACCTTGAAGCAGCCTCGTTGGGGTGCTGATGTTCTGCCCACTGGTTTGATGTGTCCTGTCTTCTCAGTTGTCAGGAGCAGAGTGTGCTTACAACGTACCCAGCACTTTTTCTGCTAAGGGTCAGGGGTCAGGGCACTGGAGACAGACAATCCTGGGTTTGAATCCCGGCTCCACTCTGTTTTTTTTTTTTTCTTTCTTTTTTGGTGAGGAAGACTAGTCCTGAGCTAACATCTGCTTCCAATCCCCCCTTTTTGCTCAGGAAGACCAGCCCTGGGCTAACATCCGTGCCCATCTTCCTCCACTTTATATGGGACGCCGCCACATCATGGCCTGACGAGCAGTGTGTCGGTCTGCACCCGGGATCCGAACCCGCAAACCCTGGGCTGCAGAAGTGGAGTCTGGGAACTTAACTGCTACGCCACCAAGGCTGGACCTTGGCTCCACTCTTTACCAGCCCAATAGCTTCGGGAAAGTTACTTACCCTTTTTGGGCCTCAGTTGCCTCATCTGGGAAATAGAGATGAGGATAGACCCATTATAGCCCATAATCATCACCTTCCTCACAGGGCTGTTGTGAAGATGAGAGGGGACGAAGGAGTTCTCAGCCTGGTGCCTGACACTTATTAAGTGCTCCACAAATGTCACCCTTCTCAATCTTTAGCTCCTGGTCCCTCACACACGTTTTAGGACCTCTCTTTGCTGTCCCTTCCACCCTGACCCCTCACTTCATCGTCTGTGAGGCAGTTAGATCCCCTTTTCCTGTTTCTCTGTGGCTGGTGCGTGGGACGGAGGACTGGGACAGGGCTGTGTTTCAGAAGTCCTACAGAACATCTGTCGTCCCACAGGCCACGAGGCCGAAGGAGCGGTGGGCCCCGCAGAGGCGCGTCGCTGCCCTGAGGACGTGGCTTGACTGACCTGGCCGTGCTGCTCTGCAGGGCCGTGACTGAGGTGAGGCCCCAGGATGGAAGTCAGTGCACTCGCGTCTGCTGCACATGAGGAAACCTCCAGAGCCGGAACTTACTCTTTGAGCACCGATACTTTTTTCTTTAGCTATCTTTCATGAACAGAAATAACAGTATGTACTTTCCTGCCTTATTAAACAGTATACAGAACATATACTAACATTTTTTTTTTGGCCATGTCTGGAATTTTACAAAATAAATGGACATCAGTTATTGTCCTCCACTAAGATATGGCATTATCCCAGGGGATACTGGGTTATATAGGACAGTGTTTCCCCAATAATAAATCTGCTTTACGGATTAAACAATTTTAGAGCTGAACTTGGTAACTATGAACTTGAAAACAGTGCAAACAAGATTGACATGATGCTTCCAGGCATATTGACGTGGAGGCAGATATAAATCGGCTTTACGTCTTCATGCTGCTGACCCCAGCCAGACGGACAGTCCTGTAACGCTGCCAGCTTTGCCATCTGTGGTTCTCCATGGATCAGGGCACGTTCACAAAGCAATACTTGGGGTTTCATGTGGAACCAGGGTTCATCTGATTTTCTTGATGCTCCCTCTCCCTCTTTGTTTGGTTTCTGATTCTGGCTAAAGCTTAATTTTAAAACCTGACAGCTCCTAGGAGCCAGGCTGCCTCCAGCTTTCACTGAATTGTGTGGTTTGGCCATCCCCCCATGGTTGTGTCTTTGAGGGATACAGGAGGTTTTCAGTGAAAAGTAACTTTTATTACTCCTGTGGATATTAACATCCACAGCCAACCCTCTCTTACCCATTTGCTTTTCGGTTTATTTGTAAATTCACTAAGCCCAGGCATACTCTTTCCTGAGGAAAAGGCTGTGTTCTAAATCACGAGGCAAATGTCAGCCGTTTCATTCTCATTTGCTGGTTTTTCCAGGGGACTTTGCTCCTAAGACTTGAAGTTCTTTAACTGGCAGTTAGCTCTTCCCGGGCGTGTTCCTCTTTCTGCCAGCATGTAGCAGAAGGCACTCTGTGCTGGCCCTGGGGATAGAAGGATGAGTCAGGAGAAGGTGGGGACCAAGGCCTGTGACACTGGGTGGGTGGCTGTCTTTCCCATGACTTTCTGTCACCTCTGGATGGGAACACGCAAGCCCATTGTGCTGGTCAGCATCTGTACAGGCCCCCGTGAGAAACAGTGTGCTCAGTGGAGCCCTCCCTGACAGGCAGGACCCGTCAGAAGTTGAATCCACTGTTCCAGACCCCCAGACACACAGCCCACCGTGGGGCTGTGCTCTTCCCTTTGTGCCTTTGTGAGTGGGCTCAAGACGGGGACTCAATTGGTCTGTGCCCACCTCAGTGCTGGCAGATGCCTTGGAGCAGCACTCGGGCCCTATGCCTGGTCTTCCACACCACAGGTGCTGTGTGGCTATGAACGAGCTACTTGGGGGTGCACCCAGCTGACAGATCTCCCTAGAAGCTGGGCAGCCAAGGATCTTCCATCACTGGAGAGACGACAGATGAGAAATGGAGCGACCAAGGCCTCTGAAAGCAGGGGGGAGAGGTGGGGAGTAGGTGGGAGAACTGGGCCTGTGAGGGGGAGATGTGTGTTGGTGTCTGTAATGATCTTTAAGCCTTCCCAGGAAGCAGCCAGGGGTGGCAGGGTTGGGAGGGGGCAGCAGGAGGGGCACTGGGTAATAGGGCTAGAGTGGGAGGGGGCTGACACACCCCCTTCTTCCATTACATGGTAGGGCATTTCTTGTCTCAGAGTCCAGAAGGTTCATGGCAGAAGGAATGGAGGCAGGGGGTGGGGGCGCGGTGGTGGAAAGTAGGCTCCGTAGAGTAGCTAAAATGTCAGCCTACTCTGAGGATGGAACTCCTTGGCAGAGACCCTGGGCCTGGCTTCCGACGACATAAGCAAACCCGAGGTTGCAGGATGGGTGCCATCTTGGGTGTTAAAGCCTCTCAGCTCCTGGGTGTGACTGCCTGACAGGGTGGAGGGCAGGCCAGCCTCATGAAGTCAAGGAGGGTGGCTCCTTCCTAAGGACTGGCCCAGGCCCTCCACTCAGCAGAGGGCTGACTGCCAGGCAGAGCCAAGGCCAGGAGCCAGGGGCTGCAGAGATAGAGGGTGGAAAGGCAGCTCAGTAGGTCACGATGGGGCCCTTGAGGGGGCTTCCCTCAGCTTTCTCAGAAGCCAGGTCACGGACCAAAACTTGCTGGGAACTGACACGTGCCTCTCTGCCCAGCAATGAGGGAAAGTCAGCGCCAAAGGGCAGGACAGGGGCAGCAGCAGCCCCACCCCAGGTGTTGGTGTTGGGACCTCTCTCTGGCAGCTCTCCATCAGGATCTGGAGGGAGTCCCCCCTCCTCTCCTCCTTTCTCAGGCCTCACTTCCAAGCTTCCCCTGTGGCAGGGGAATTCCCTTCCCCTGCCAACCACCTCACCATCCTCCCCCCATACTCTGGGGCAGGTGTCCTTGGCTTTCTGTTTCCACATTTTCAAGATGGGGAAAGGAAGGCAGCGCACAGTGAGCATGTGAAGAGTGCCCGTGCATCCTTGCGGAAGGAGGGCAGCTGCTTGTGTGCTGTGCAGCTGGTCATTAGGTGGCTCTCTTCCCCTTATGGATGCCACAGCTCTTCTGGGAGCTAACTGGATGGAGGAGGTGGACACAACTTTGGGGAGGTCCTCGTGGCTGGGAGTGGCCACTTGTCAAGGGTCCACCAGCCTTCAGAAGGCCAGGAAGAAAGGGGTCCCCAGACTGCTGCAGATGCTCTTGGAAGCCAGAGTAACCCTAGGGCACCAGCCCCCCCCCCCCGAAATGCAGTCACTTGCCGGTTTCTCCTTCACCAAGAATCACAGGTTCCAAAAGCCAGTGCACATTATCTTCTAATGTTTCCTAATGTTCTAGACATTTGGAAAACAGACTCCTTTTTGGAAGTTGCCATGATTTCTCTTGGCTTTTATTAGCATGTGTTAAAATCATATTATCCAAACACTACCAGAAGAACATGTATTGTTCTGCATAAAGTGCTTAAGGAAAAAAAATGCAACTTATTAAATTGGACATTCTTTTCTAGTTGATAAATTTTGGGTTACAATCAGGGCACAAAAAGGAGAAACAGAATGCAGTATTAGAGAGAGCGAGAAGCTTAGTTAAGAACTTGGGTGGAGACACAAGACCATGTCCCATTCCTCCCACTTCCTTGCTGACTCAACACTGCACCTGCGTAAAGCAGCAAACAGCTTTGTTTTAATAAATACATTTTCCTTCATTCAAATCAGAAAAGTTAATTATAGTAAAGCACTTTTTCTTTGACCAACTGTTTACAGCCACAGGCAAGATTTATCCACAGAGTTTAAGGGTGAAAGTGTTACTTCATTGGGCCTTCAGCTTTCTAATGCTACCTGGGTTCAGGATTGTCTTAGCAATTTATTACTGGTTTCTTTATATTTACCTGGTACTTTGAAATACTAACTCTCTAGTGTTTTATGTTACAAATGCCAACCAAAGATATTTTCTCAGTACTAGAAACGTCAATGAGTGGGCCTGAATAAGGCTTTATTCCCAGTAAACTAGATTTCCCTTAAACTGGCTTTCTCACATTAGTACTCTAATAGCTGCACAAAACCCAAGTCCCTGATGTGACAGATTTTTAAGTCAGTGATGTTCAGAAAAGATAACAACTTGGAAATCTCTGTGTTTGAATCTTGGGTGGTCATGTTGAGAACAGGAAAAATTGCATTAAATACATTTAAAAACATTCATTTGCAATCAAACATATGTAAATCTTCCAAGGAAGGTGCGGGTTGGTGACAGGGTGGCTGCAAGGCAAGCAACCCTATCAGGAGTGGCTGGTGGGCGTGGGACCCTGTCAGTGGCACACACTCACGGCAAGCCTGTGGGCCACAGAGCCTTTGACCTTTTAGCAAAGGGAAAAGGAAGGCTGGTTCTACCTTCAAACAGTCAAGAGCAACCTCTGTTGAGTTCACCTTGAAGCTGACCCAGAAGTTGGAGCAGGCGCCAAACTAAGGGCTGCAGAAGGGCCAAGCAGTACTGGCTGGGAGAAGTCATCTTCAGTCCTCCTAGGGAGAGTCCCTTTCCTTCTCTCAAACTTCGGTTCTTTTGGCTTCATGCAGGAAAAGATCTTAGCCGCATCTCTCACTAAAATCTCGATTTCATTTTACAAAAGCACACTGAATAGCAGTCCTGAGTGACTTGGATGGAATTGGCTGCGTATAGCTAAGAGAAAAACAACTTTCTAAACTATCCTGTTCTTTGCTTCTTTCTACAGATGGGCCTGTAGAACGTTCTTTAGTTTCACAGTGATATCTGCTGTTTCAGGAAGCACAAGATGATCGACTTTGTTTCCAGGAAGTGATGACCTACTTTAGTTGGAGCGTGAGGTTCTGTGACTGATTCTGAATCCTGCCAGATATTGCTACACCAGTGACAGGATTCGGGGCAGCTGGCAGGCTCTCGGTGCTCCATTCCTGCCGAGGGGAGCCCATCGGAGGCATGGCTGGGCTTTCTCTATCAGTAGTTACATTTCCCTTTGATGTTTCAGAAAACCTATGGTGAATCTGTCGCCTCACTCCACTCCACCCCGTCCACCGGACTTGGAAGCCTGAGAGCTTATTGAATTAGGCTGAAAAGAGGCTCGGTACCTGCTGATACTGACGGCAGTAAGACGCTAGCTTACTATGTTGCGCAGCACCATATATCATGCCTGTTATTCAGGCCAACTATAGCCAACCTTTTTCTTTTTTTGTTTTTGTTTTTTTATAAAGAAAATCTATGTAAGTTGAGGTTCAGAAATGCATATATTTTTTACTTACAAATATTCATCTGACCAAAATTCAACATAACTTTTATGGAACACTTAACAATTGTTTCGTTTTTAAAATAACATTTCATTCAAACTGTATATAATTCAGTAAAGTTTTTTATACAGCAAGCAATGCTTAAACCCTGGAAAATCTGTAGAAAAGAGATTTTCACACAAAATAAGAAAAGAAAAATTTGAGGTATCCCTCACACACACACACACACACACACACACACATACCCATTCATTCTGACCCATGTGCACACACGCACACATGTACACACACACATTCACTCTCACTCACAAAGTGGCTGCAGCATAGGCAAAAAATTGTAGGTCCAAAGGAAAATGATTGATTGTTCTAATAAAGAGTCCAGGTAGCTCAGAAAAAAACAAACAAAACACAATAGTCCTCTGAGGAAATTACTACCTCAAAAAATGTTCTCAAGATGAATTTGAGATCTAAGCCTACCAAATTGCTTTTGCAAAACAGCTCCCTGCAGTCCAAGGTGACTTGTGCAAATAGAAGGAATCAAATGAGGCTAGTTCCTGTACTTCCTTTAACAAGGACGGGGATGCTCGCAGGTGCCCAGGGCGCTCCCGTCACTCCAGGTACTGCTGCAGTGCCATCTTTGCCCTGAAATCACAAAGTTCCTGTTAGCCATCATCTCAGTGGATGGCAGTTACTCGGGGATTTGTCTTCTTTAACCCACTGGATGGCAAGCTTCAGGGAGGCACTGGCCCTGCTCTGTGTGCTCCAGCCTGGCACAGCCACTCACTCAAGGACAGTTATCAAGTGCCTCTTCCCTTTAGTGGAACAGACAAGCAAGCTGCCAGCCATGACCCAGTGTGGTATGTTCTATTGGAGCACAGAAGGGGTCCCTGGCAAAGCCTGGGGAGTAGGGTGGAGAATGGATTAGGCAACACTTTTTGGAGGAGGTGACAACCTGATCTGAGTTTTGAAGGATGACTGGCCGTTGTCCAGGCATTCTCTTCTCTTGCTTTCAGGACACCTTATGCACCTGGATCTCTGCCTGCCTTGCTGATTGTTCTTTCTGCTTCTTTGTTGGATCTTTCTCATCTTCCCCCAAATGCTGGAGGGTCTCAGAGCTTGGTCCTTAGCCGTCCTCTCTTCTGCTCCCCATGTGACTTTAGCTCCACGGCTTTATATACCACCCACGTTTATATCCTCAGCCCTGCTCCCAAGTCCCATGGGTATCTAATAGGCATCTGAAAGTTGACACAGCCAAACAAGGACTTTGATTCTCCCTACTCAAACCCCTCGCCATCTTGGTAAATGGCAACCCCTATCCAGTTGCTCTGGTTAAAACTCTAGGCAGTTCCCTTTCCTCTCTTTAACATCCCGCATCAAATCCCTGAGCAAATCCTGTTGGCTCCACCTTTAGATTAAATCCTGAATCTGACCACTTCTCCATACTTGTACCACTACCACCTCTCAGCTCTGTTCTCCATGGCTGCACCGCCTATAACTCACCTCCCAGCTTCCATGCTTGCCCTCCTGCAGACAGTTCTCTACACAGCCACCAGAGTAATCTTTCAAAATTCAAATCAGATGTCTCTTCTGCTCAAAACTCTCCCATGACTTCCTATTAACCTCTGAATAAAATCCAAATTCCTCACTATGGCCTGCAAGGCTCTTCACTTGCTCCCCATCACCTCCCCGAGACCACTTCTTAGCGCTCACCCCCCCGTTTATCTTCCTCCAGCCCCACTGGTCTTCCTGCTGTCTCTTGAACATGCCAAGCTCATTCCTGCCTCAGGGCCTTGAACTCATTGTCCTCTCTGCCTGGAATACTCTTCTTCTAAACATCTGCCTGGCAGACTCTCTCACTTCATCCAGGTCTTTGATCAATGTCACATCCTCAGAGAGGCCTTTACTGACTAACCTGTAGGAAAAGAAACTTGCTCACTCTCCATTCCCTCACCTTGCTTTATTTTTCTTCATAGTACCTCTTGTTACTGGCTCTTGTATTACACATTCATTTGCTTACTGTCTATTTTCTGTACTAGAATTTAAGTTCCACGAGGGCAATGGCTTCATCAATTTTATTCACCAATATATCTCCAATGCCTAAAACAGTGCCTGACAGAGGTTAGTATTAAAAAACATATATCTGTTGAATGAATGGGGATTGAGAGGAGAGGGGCCTAGGATAGCAAATCAGAACAGAATGTGTAAAGGCATGAAGGTGTGGTACTGAAAGAGGGCAGGTGTGGCTGGAGTTAAGGGTGGGAATGGGAGTGCGGGGGAGCTTGGGGGATGAGAAAGGCAGAGCCAAACCAGGAAGTGTTTCTGAGCCATGAAGCCACGCTCAAGAGTCTGGAGAATGAAAGAGCTGGTGTTCCCTGCTGCTGTTACTGTTATGCACAGAAGTGAGCTGTGTTATAAGGGAGTGTTCATACCTAAGAAGAGCATTTTTGGCTATTTTGAGGTTAGAAGGGTCTCTGATGATGACTCTTGCCTCTCCCAGTCAATGGTGAGCTCTTTGAGGACATGGTATCCTTAGTGGCCCCCAGCAGCCAGGCCAGGCTGGCACAAGGCAGGTACCCAGTGAGGTTTTAAGCTAATGAATGTGTTTATTGGCCTTCCTTTCTGCTTTCTGAAAGGCCACATGCATTTCTATTCTAATGATCAAGGTGATATAAGGGAGTGGCCCCTGGATCCTGCCAGAAACCCACTAAGATGGCCCAGGCTCATGTTCATTCAGAATAAGACAAGAGTCTTTAATGATTTGCTAATTATTAGTTTATCTCTTACTCAAATGTCACATAGTTGGCTCACAGGAAATTAAAAAGGGAATCCAAGAAATCTAAAAAAATTTTAAGTTTGGCCATGCGAATTACAAAGCAATTCAAACTCTTTCATAAAACAATCCAATGTACCCCAGAGGAAGGCCCTTTTACTTTGATACTCACTTGTCGCAAAGGTTTGAATCTGGTGACTGACTCAGTTTGTGTAGAATGTCTACGATGCCCATGTCTCGTAATTTATCCTGGCGTTCTTGTGAACCTAAGAGGTGAAAGCTAACGGTTACTGGGAACATGACCCGGGCAGCTGCCTTCCTTGATTGCAATCAACACTCTAGAGCCTACCAGTGTCCTTCACTCTCCACCCTTCCATCCTCCTCATCCTCCACTCTCCCACAATGTAGCTGGATACCTGCATGCTTGGATTCTCCAACAGCATTTAACTGGTCTCTCTGCCTCTTGACCCTCCTTCCTGTAGTCCATCCTGGGTTCTGCTCCTGGATTAATTTCTCCATGGACTATAGGGTCAAGGTCAGATTCTTCAGCCTGGCACAAGGCACTCTGCCAATGGGTCTCAGCTTCATCACTTCTTTCTGGATACACCAAGCCAGGCTCTTCCTACTCCAAACAGGTCTTGTTTTCCCCCTTCTCTTCTCTTCCACCCTCCTCTGACCTCCCAGCACTTCCTGCTGCCTCTTGGTTAGCATGTGGCAGTTCCAACTTCATACCGCTCTGTTCTGTTTTCCAACTAGACTAGGACCTCCACGAGGGTGGCTTTGTTTTCCTGGCATCCGGAAGGCACTTGGTCTCTAGGCCTGTGTGTTGAATCCTGTTTCTCTTCCTTCCACTCTGTTCTGAACACAGCTGCTGAGTAGAGTACTCCTCTTGGAGTCTTTCCTCCCCACTGAAGAGCTACAGTGACTCACTCATGCACTGACCTCGTCTAGACCCAGTGAACCAGAATCTCCAGGGGGAGAGACCAGAAATCTGGATTTTAAAAAGTTCCGCAAGTGATTTTTATGCAGCCAACCCAGCATTGAGACCCACTGTTCTCCTGCATCTGTTTGCTACCTTGGCCATACAATGGAATTACCTGGGGCATTTTAAAAAAATACTTGAGCCTGGAGCCCACCCCCGGAGATTCTGATTTAACTGGTCTGGTGCAAAATTCCCCAGCAGTTCTAATATGCAGCCAAGGTGGAGAATCTCTGATCTATAGAGGCCTCCTGACAGACTGGCTGCTTCACCAGTCACAGTGTATTTCTCATTTTTCACCAATGGCATCCTCTTCTCTATTAAGCTTATCTGCCTTTAGTCCTTAAATGTGCTTCCTCTGCACACAATGAGAGGCCTATCCTTCCACCCGCTCTCACTTCTCATGTTCTTCAAGTGTGTATTACCGTCCTCCTCCTCAGCTCTCTCAAGGGCAGGGACTGTCACTTACTTCTCTAGGGTCTCCTCCACCCTCATCCCTAGTAATCTGGTACAGTGTTGACTCCAAGGTGGGGGCTCAGTGTTAACTGTTCAGCTAACTTAGGCTGGTCCCACTGATTCTCACACCAAGGCGACTCTGTCGGGTGCTTGGGGCCCAATGAGTGGTGCCTCTACCCAGGATCTCAGGTACATGCTGCCTTCTCTGTGCAAGACTTTCTTCCCATAATTTTCTTTAGAACAAATCTCACCAATCTCTTACCTTCCTCTTCATTCCATATGAGGTTTGATATACAAAACATAGCGGCAAGCTGTAGTTTGACATGTGAATGACCCTATTGTTGCAGAAAAGGAAAAAAAATGGAGGTAATCTCATTTGAGATTATTTTTTGTGACATACCATAAGCAATCCCAACAGCCTAAAAGTTTGAAGTGGAGGCCTCAAACTCAAATGTCTTGAGGGGCCACAGAGTTAATACTAATGGGTGAATGGGTTGGGCTAAAGACAACAGGGAATGGTGGGGAGTCTGGCAAACTGGGGACTGAAGACTTGCCAAAAGACACTTACATTCGAATTTTAGAAACCCTCTGGGGCTGGCCAAACAAAACACCTCTAGGGCCATAGGTGTAGTCTGCAATTTATCATTCAACCCATGCACATAAAAACACTGGCATACGACAATTCTATGCTTCTGACTTAGGCTATGCTTTATCTGCATTAGGAAACTTTCAGGTCACTAGCAGCTAATAAGATGGATGGATGTGCATTTGGTATTTATCTCTTCAGCTACCGATTATCTGATTCAAATTACTCTTATTTCTATAGGAACATCCCCCAAAACTTGACTATCTCTACTTGATTTATCTTGAATATCTCTATTCTTGCTAAGGAGCCTCCTATTCTTCTGAAACAAAATTCTTATTTATTTTTTTGTTTAAGTTGGATCATTTATCCATATGGGGTGGTTTCTCCTAAATGAAAGAAGATGCAGGGGTAAAACAATCTTTATAGATGGTTTTCTAATTGGTCAGAAAAAAAAAAGTCCCCATAATATTTAAATAACTTATGTAAATCTGAGGAAATACCAGTGGTATGATATGCTCTACAGTTTCTTATAGGCTAGGACAGACTTATCTTGCCATGTAGGACTATATCTCAACTAAGCAGAGACAAAGAAACGGATGTGGCTTCCTCTATTAGAATTCTATGGTTGGTGATTCTTTTTTCCTTCTACCTGCCAAGACTTTTTTTTTGTGAGGAAGACCAGCCCTGAGCTAACATCCATGCCCATCTTCCTCCACTTTATATGGGACGCCACCACAGCATGGCTGACAAGCAGTCCGTCGACAGGCGCCTGGATCCAAACCCAGGAACCTTGGGCTGCCAAGCGTGAAGTAAACTGCTGCACCACTGAGCAGCCCCTACCTGCCAAGACTTTTGAAGAGATATCCAGTTTGGGCTCTATTAAGACAAAACAAAAGAAAACTCACCTGTTCCCAGCCTCAGGCCATCAATGAGTATTTTTTGAATAAATGAACTCATATACAGTACAACAATAAGCATCTACTATGTACAAGTTCATTCGTCATTCATTCAATAAACATTTTTTTAGGAAACAAATTGCTGTGGTAGAGAAAACTGGAGGGTGGAGGGTGGGAACGTAATTTAGGTGGAATGCACAGAAAAGATGTCTTTGAAGGAGGCAACATTTAAGCAGAGACTTAAAGAATAGGAAGGTGCCAGTTGTGCAAAGAGCTAGGGGCTAGGGGTCCTGAGAAGGAGGAAAAGTTTCTGGAAAGATCTGAGGTAAGAATGAGCTGTATGGCTTGTGCATATTGAGAAGGGAAAGTGGAGTAACATTAGTTCAGAGAAGGAGGCATGGCTCAGTAGGCATTGTAGGTCCTTGTAGGCCAAATAAGGACTCTGGACTTCATTCTGAGTTGGTAGGAAGCCCCTGCAGGATTTAAGCAGTGGAGGGACAAGATCTGATTTACATGTTTAGAAGCTCACCCAGGCTGACAGTGCAGGGGTGTGCAGGAGGCTGTTATGGTCAATCAGGCAGGCGATGCTGTGGCTTGGACTAGGGTGAGGACAGTGGTGATACAAAGAAGCAAACAGAATTCACAACAGCTTTGGAGGCTAACAAGACTTGCTGATAAATTGGATTAATGAGGTGAAAGAGCTGGAGAAATCAAGATTGACTCCCAGGTTTGAGTAACTGGGTAGATGGCAGAGGCACTATACTGAGACAGGAAAGCCCAGGAGAGGAGAAATTTAAGTTTAGGGGAGAAATTTAAGAACTCATTCTTACAAATCAACTTCAAGAGGCTTCAGCTGGCCACATGGAGATGTCGAGTAGGCAGGAGGATACACAACCCCAGAGTTCAGAAGAAAGCTCTAGGTTGGATATTTGGAAGTTATCAGCATAGAGATGATAGTGAAAGCCATGGGAGTGGATGAAACTCCCCTAAACCAGTGGTTCTCAACTCTGGCTGTACCTAAGAACCATCTGGGGAACTTGGAAAATGTCCTGATGCCTAGGCTACCCCCCAGACCTATTAAATCAGAATCTCGGGAGGAAGAGGACAAGGTAATAGTCTTTGAAAGCTTCCTAGGAGATTCCATTGGGCAACAAAGCTTGTGAAGCACCAATCTCAGCAGAGCATGTAAAAGAGAACAGAAGAGCGTTCTGGGGTAAACGTCATGGAAACCAAGAGAAAAGAATGTTTCCAAGAGGAGAAAATGGTCAGCTGTGTTGAAGTCTGCTGCAAGTGAGGTAAGATGAGGAGAGAAAACTATCCTTTGGATTTGGCATCATGGAGGTCACTGGTGGCCTTAACCAGACGAGTTTCAGTAGAGCGATGGGGCTGAAGGCCAGATGAAATGGGTTAAAGAGTGAATTTAGAGGCGAGGAAGGAGATAGCATGTGCATAAGATGCTTTCAAGCAGTCTGGCTTTGAACAGCACCAGAGAAATGGGTACACCTTGACGGATATGAGACGTCAAGAGAAACGTGTAGAAGATTAGAGATACTATGTGGATCTGGTATGGGGAAGAGAAGGGAGTTCCTGGTTGAAGCAGCAAGGTTTTCATTCAACAAATATTTATTGAGCACATACTAAGGGCTGGCACTGTACAAGATGATGGATATATAATTGGATATATTATACTGGATGGGTACAAAACTGGTATTGTCCTTGTCCTCATGGAGCTTACACTCAGTAGACACACAAACTATAATTGAGCTAAGTGTTCTAATGGGAAGAGGATGCAGTAACCAAAAATAACACACACAGATGAGAGCCCATGAAGAAGTGTCATTTGAGCTGAGATCTGAAAGGTGAGAAGACACACCACGAAGAAGTGGAGAGAAAGCATTCTAGGCAGAGGGGCCAGCATGTGTGAAGGTCCCAAGGCAGGAAAGAACATGCATGGCCTTTCTGAGGAACTGAGAGATCACTGTAGTGAATGAAGGGAAGAGGGAATGAGATGAGTTGGGGACATAGATGAATCAGGTCATGAAGGACTTCACGGGCCATTGTAAGAGGGGAATGGATTCTATTCAAGGTGTAACAGGGAGTCATTGAAGGATTTTGGCTTCTATTCTCTTAATAAAACAAAAAGGGAGGTCACCACCAAGCATGATGAGGGAGAGAAGAGGTGAGGTCTAAAGAAGGAGAAGGGGGAGAATGAGGGCACCAGCTCACTGGAGAAGCACAGGAGGGTACCAGGCAGTGCTGACAGCCCACCTGAGTTCTGTAAATGTGAATTTTACATGAAACCAGTCAGCCTGGTTCTGTGCCTTTCTCCACAGTTGTTAACTCTGACATGCAGGCAAAGAGAAGACAGGTTCATCCATGGCTAGGGTTTTGCTAGAACATATCAACAGAGTGAAAAGAGGAGGGATGTTTGATACCAGGTTTTGGCAGTGGGCAGTTTTGGTGATAAGATTCAGGGCACGGTCACGGCTGTAGGTGGCTGAGGTGTGTGGAAGTAGGTGGCAGATTGTGTTTGAAAGCAAACAGGTCAAAGAACAGGTGCCAGAGAGCTCAAGGGTTCATCCACACAGGACTGAAGACTTGAGAGGGAAGACAGAGGTTGGGGGGCGCTGAGAGAAAGCCAAGAGCCCAAGTCTTCACTGAATCAGAGGGAGGCAATCAGGAGAGGACAAGGGTGGGGACCGGTACGGTGGGTGGTATACTGCCAAATGGCTCAAGCCTCAAGGACTTGGTGTTGTGTCTGTTTCTCCAGAATGGAAGAGAGTTGCTTGAATCTGTTACAGAGCAGTCTCTTCTTTTTTCGATCTCTGCACAACTTGTTTTGAACTGACAATGCCACAGTCCCTGCCTTCTAATGTTTGGCTAGTGTAGAGCAGTGAAAGGGGACAAAGGCCTACCATGTAGTACTTGATTTTCTGCAGGATGTCATCATTGGTCATGATAAGTTCTTTTGCCGTTGTCCCATCTGCTATGTTGGCTAGGATGCACAGTGTCTGGAAAAGAACAAAGGCCAGCAATCAGGAAAGCTCTGAAGCACCCAGACTCAAGCTCGCTCAAGAACTTGGGCCATTTCCACCTGAAGTGCATGGATTCTCACCACTTCCACTACGAATGCCTTTATTTTTCACCTCCTGGCCTCACTGACAACAAAAATACCCAGGCCTAAGGAAAGTCTACCTTAGGCAAAAAAGAACCCAAACATTTGAGTGGTTTCTTTCTGGACATAAGCCATAGCTGGGCAAAGGCAGCCATGTCTAATAGTTTATGCTATCACATAAATCAAATGGAAAATGTAATTTATTATCATTTTCTTGAAAACTCCATTGCTAAGAGAAGCTCTTGTTACTAACTCACAAGCTTTCTTTAAAGAGGTGGTCTCTTTGGGGGGAAGCTTCATAGGTGTTGCAACTCCCCTCCCTCCCGCTCCAAATGCTACCTGCTCCCAAGCTCATGACCTTCTGGGTGAAGGCCTGGACCCTATCCACCAGCTACACCAGCCATGTCCAATTAGGACCTTTTGACTTTTTTGAACCCTATTAGAGGAACACAAAGGGAAGCCAAATGTGTGAAGGAGCTTAGTTCAGGTTGGCCTAATGTGGGGATTGGAGGGAGCCTGTGCCAGCTGGCAGGACAGCACATCTTGCAGACAATCACCACAGTGGTACTGAAGGAAGAGACTGTTCTTGTCAGCTGTTACATTCTCACAGCCAGAGCAGCAGAAGGCAAGAATTAAGGTATAACGGTGGAAGGACTGTGGCAGGGACACTGAGCCAGTGCCAGCCTGAGCAATTCAACAAACACTTCCTGAGCACCTATAATGTGCATGCACTCCACAGGGCACCAGGGTGAGACAGGAGTAAGCCATGCTCCCTGACTTTGAAGCTGTCCCACAGTCACATTTCACTGTGGTGTGACTGAGGTAAAAACAGAGAGCTGAGAAAGCATGAAGTAAGCACACTTGTTCCATACTGCAAGGGTCAGGGAAGGCTTCCTGGAGGAAGTGACACTGAGTCCTGGAGCATCACTCAAAGAAAGTGATGAGAGGTGGGAATGGGGTCTAAATTCAGATAATTTTCTCCAACTTTAAGCTTTCTCTATGCTAGACTTAAGCTAATTAAGCCCGCAGTTTATAGCTCATTAAGGAGACTGTTTTCTCACTATGGCCCAAACCCTCAGATATCTTAAGGGGTATGTAGTCTTATTTCTCCTAGATTAACACACTGTGGTAACTAGGTTATTAGGGAGTGAGTCCTGAGGTTTGAACCAAAAACAGCTGCCTCTGGGATACAGGAGACATGGAAAATGCAATTTATAATCCAAGGCCTGAGCAGGCACTAGGGGACTATTTGTTCCACAGCACTTAAATCAGGATGAGGAGACCTTGATATGTCCTGGAAGTGGGAAAGAGATGATCTGGGGAAGATGTCAGATTTCAAAGTGATCTGGTGCGTGGTGAACCTGTCAGAAGTCCTGGCAGGTACAACACCCTTGAATGTCTCAGGACTGAGGGCACAGCAAGGGGCATAAACAGGTTCAGACTCTAACCATAGTTAAGAATTTAAAAGGCTTCATGACAGAGGCATTCCTGGGAAAAGGTGGAAATAACAAACACGGTTAGACTCATCAAGGGAAGAACTATCCCTCTTTTACCCACTAACACAGAATATAAGGGGGGATTTCAGGAAACATTCCTCAGAATAGACTAGGTCGGCAAGACAGGCAAGTGACTCCCCCTCTTGGAGTGTTAGAATACACCCATGCATCCTCAGGCTTGTACAGCATGGCAGAGTGAGCCACAGTTCTGCTTGGAAGCCCAAACAACCCTACTGTAAATATTCCTATGGAGACAAGAAGCCAAATCTTAAAGAGATCAATTAGTTCTTGGGCCAAGCCAATCTAACATATGCGCTAGGGAGCAGAGATAAAAGCTATACACACATACACACTCATATGAACAACTGGAAATGAATGAGATAGAGTAGGGATTGACAAATTATGGCCTGTGGGCCAAATCCAACCCACTGCTTGTTTTGGTAAATAAAGTCTTACTGGAAGACAGCCACGTCTCCTTGCTTACATACTGTCTATAGCTGCTTTCAGCCTAGAACAGCACAGCTGAGTAGTTGCTACAGAGACTGTATAGCCTGCAAAACTTAAAACATCTATCTTGCCCTTTGTAGAAACAGTTTGCCAACCCCTGAAATAGAGAATAGAAAAATAACAGGGGGAAAAAACCAATGAAACCAAAAGCTGCTTCTTTGAGAAAATCAATAAAATTGACAAATCTCTAGCCAGACTGATCAGGAAAAAAGGAATTACCAATACAAAGAACAAAAGAGAAGATATTGGAAAAAACACTACAGATTTTAAAAAGAGAATATTATGAACAATTTTATGTTAATAAATATGAAAATGTAGATGAAATGGACAAATTTCTTGAAAGACACATAATACCAAAGCTCACTCAAGAAGAAATAGATAACCTGAATACTCCGATTTCTTTAAAAGAAATTGAATTTGTAGCTAAATACCTTTCCACAAAAGAAACACCAGGTCCAGATGGTTCATTGGTATATTCCACCAAAATTTAAGAAAGAAAGAATGCCAATTCTTCATAAATTCTTGCAGAAAATTGAAGAGGGAACACTTCCACCTCATTTCCTGAGGCAAGCATTACCCCAATATCAAAACCAGACAAAGACATCACAAGAAAACTACAGACCAATCCTTCTCATGGATACAGATGTGAAAAATTCCTTACCAAATTTAGTAAATCAAATCTAACAACATATGTAGAGGATGATACATAATATTTTAATATGGCATATCTCTCCATTTATGTAGGTCTTGGATTTCTTTCATTATCAGTGTTTTGTAGTTTTCAGCATACAGATCCTGCACATATTTCATGAGATTTATATGTAAGTATTTCATTTTTTCGGAGCCACTGTAAATGGTATTGTTTTTAAAATCTCAATTTCTACTTGCTCATGCTAGTATATAAAGATACAATTGATTTTTCTATCTTGTGGCCTTGGTTAACTCATTTATTAGTTCTAGCTTTTTTGATGAGTCCATGGCATTCTCTACTTTGGCATTCACGTTGTCTGGGAATAGTTTTATTTCTCCCTTTCCAATCTGTATGCCTTTCATTTCTTTCTTTTGCCTTCTTGTACTTGGTAGCAATTCCAGTACGATGCTGAATGGGAGTGGTAAGAATGGACATGCTTGTCTTGTTCCCAGTCTAAGGACAGTGATAGATACGTTCACTATCTTGATTATGGTGACTGTTTCATGGTATAAACATGTCAATTTATCACACTGTATACTTTAAATAAATGAAACTTATTGTATGTCAACCTACATCAATAAAAATAAAAGAAAAAAGAATTTATCAGATGCATTTGCAAAGAATTAAACTTCCAGCTAATAACCAGACAGTGTAAGCCTCCCTATAGGTGCCTACGTCTGGACCATCACCAAAATCTGCATGAGAGAGTACCATTTGTGTCCTGCCAAAACACATTATTGCTGTCAGTCTTTTCTTTTGCCCTCATCTAAATCTTGCTTCACCTTCCTACCTTGCTTCATTTTTTCAAGTTGGTGGAATTCTATCTAGGTGAGTTGTCTTTATAGACAAAATTCATTCCTATGCTCTCCAGGTAGAATGGTTTATTTTGAACAATACGTCTTCTTCATTGTTTTCATTGTTGTGTTCCAATAATGGATCTCATTCAACTTAATTTCAGTGATGCCTATGAGATTATAGCTTTTCTGTGTTAAATTTTTTTTTTTTTTTTTTGGTGAGGAAGATTGCTGCTGAGCTAACATCTGTCGCCAATCGTTCTCTTTTTGCTTAAGGAAGATTGCTGCTGAGCCAACATCTGTGCTAATCTTCCTCTTATTTTGTATGTGGGATGCCGCCACAGCATGGCTTGATGAGCAGTGTGTAGGTCCATGCCTGGGAACTGAACCCGTGAACCCTGGGCTGCCAGCAGAGCACGTGAACTTAACCACTTTACCACCAGGCTGGCCCCTCTGTGTTAAATATTCGTTCATCCAAAAACACAGTTGTTTATTATGAATTTTAAGAGAAATCACCTAAAAAGTCCATCTTAAAACCACTTTGTCAAATTTGTCACCTTTTTTGCTCACAAATTCAATCACAGCTCCTAAGTCCTACCACTCTTACCTCCTGGACTGTTCTTCTGAAGCTTGCTGAATTACTCTAACTCAGGAGCACAGAGGATAAGGAGCATGGGCCCTGTAGTTAGACTCTGGGTCCAACTCTCCACTGATGACCTTGGGTAAGTTTCTTCCATACATATAAGTGTACAGCTCAATGAAGTCTGAAATTGAATACACCCATGTAGCCAACATCTATGTCAGAGAGTTGAACATTACCACTACTTCAGATCTTGAGTTAAAAATTTAGGTTTGCAGGTGACCTTTCTTTTTATGACAAAATATAATATACACTATGTTAAAAATCCTATAATAAACCCCAGAAATTTAGAAACATAATTTCCAAACCATCCCGATGAATGCATAGCCTCTGTATTTTTCTGCCTACCCAAAACTTGCCCTACCAAAACACAACAGAAAGTAGGATGTGGGATAGGAATAAAGGACAGGAATGCATAAGAGTAAAGAAACAAAAAATGTCTCCAGCATAAGAGATTATTTTATTAGGGAGTTGCAGTAATTTGAGTTCAGAGCATGGTGATACGGGGGCTAGAAACAGTGAGTCTTGGAGAAAAGCTTCACTCCAGAACGACCACAGGTGGCTGTCCCTGCAGAGACAGAGACAATGTATATGGTGCGTGACACAGGGTGAAACTGTAGCCTCTGGTCATGTTTTCTTCTATTCCAGGAGGAAGAATTCTTGAAGAGAGTTTAAAGGGTGGTGGGGGATCTTTCTCCTTAGACTTTTCTTGTCTCTACAGCACTTCCCATCTCAGCACCTTGTCTTTTGCAGATTTGAATATTTCAGGAGACTCCTAACTAGGATCTTTCTTGGGACTCACACTCAGAAGATATTCCTCACAAAAAAAGGAACACATACCTGCTCTTTGACCTCAATGTTATGCTCCCCTTCCAGAATAAGGGTGACGGCTTGCATAATTTGCTTTCCATGAGTACTCATTATTTTATCTATATGCTGCAAAACAATGGGAAATCCACAATTATCATCTGGGGAACAAAGAAAAAGACCACAGGAAAGAACAGAAGGCTCCTAAAAGTTAAACAACACAATATACAACTGCTTCAAAGAGAACACCATAGCACATGAACTAGATGCCAAAGAACAGTGTTTATCATATTATGAAACTGCATTTTGCCTTAAAAAATTTTTTTTTTGATGACTTGAAGATGAAGAAAGCACAGACTTGGCCTGATAGAATACAGAACTGTAATCACTAGGGATCCTCAAGCCCAAAGATATTAAAGAAAAAGGAAGCACAAAAAATGGATAGGGGAGGCAGGGAAGCTAGAGACATGGAAAATATGGTGCAGATATACTAACATTATCTTGGGGCACAAATGTACAAAGAAGACTCAAAAAACAAATGAGGCAGAGAGAAGGGGACCACCCATGTTTCTTCATCTGGCTGAAGGCCACTGACACTGTTGCTCAGGGAACATTAAGAGAACAATGAGAGGGGACCCACAGCAAGGCTCAGCCTCTCTTGCTCTGACATATACCCACTATTTTCCACACTGACATCTTCAGAGGTCAATCCAGTAAAAGTGGATGGGGAGGTGTCTATGGAATGGCACTGAGAAGGATTCTCTAAAGGGAAAGAAGCAGAGGCCCCAGAGATAAGGGATTTAGGCAGATGAGAAAACCCATCCTAGCCAGCAAACCAGGGAAGAATAAAGTAACAAATCAAGGCAGGTTCACATCCATCATGGAGGAGAGAGGGAGACAGGACAGGCAGTGCAAGAGTGGAGGGTCAGGTGGTTATATGATGAAGCAGCTCCCAGAACACCTACGAAGGTGACAGGTCTAGATATCAATTCCTTGCTTCTTCTAGGAAGGAGCAGTTTTTGAATCACACTTGTGGGCAGATGCTGATGGGAGCAGAGAGGGAGGGCAATGTTTTGCAGCACATATGCAGAGGTAGCTAATCTGCAAACCTGCGTGATTTTACTTACAGGCCGGGTAGAGAGGAGATTTCTAAGAAGTCCCAATGTCTTCATCAGCACATTCAAATCTGAATCTGATAACAACCGGAATAGCTGTTCAGTACTCAAGCTTCGTAAAATATCTGCTTTTATTTTTTGTTCAGCCTGAAATGCCATATTCTGAAAGGGATTAAAGAAGTTTCAAGAATCATGCCTACATTGGCTTTATTAAATTATATTTTAATAGTAACTGATAATTTTCAAAGTACAAACAGAATCTGCAGAATATCCTTAAGTATAAGTCGCATTATTTTTCTGATTCCTGTTAATCACCTATAATCTGTCTGTCAAGAGAAAAATAACTGTCACTCCCACATATACTCCGTTACGAGGAATATGACCGCTTCCTGACACAGGCGTTTGAGTGTCTCAAGATTTTTCAAATAAGTACAAAATCCACTATTATGTTTGAGAATATCCTTGTGGTGATTATCAAGTTGCCTTCTGTGCATTGTAATAACAAAATGACTACTAACAACTATACTGTGCCATGCATTTTGAGAATGACTTAAAAGTACTCCGTTATGATGCATGAAAATAAGTGGTGGGTTGTGTTAACTTTCCTGGCGTGAAACACCTGTTGTGTTCACAATACTATGTTAGGTGTTGATATGGATGGTCTATGTCATCAGCTCTCCAGGGGGTAGGAGATGTATCCAAACTACTAGCAATCCCAGAAGGCCAGTAACTGTTTTGTTCCTTTTCTCCTTTCTGGACACATTATGGATTACTCCAGCTTAACCTAAAGCTATAATGACATGTCTGAAGGAAAAAAAAAACCACGGTAAATTCCAAATAACTCATAAAACAACTTTTGGTACAAAAAAACTCTTGCAAACTAGAGACTTATTATAATATATGGTTACTGCCCTCTAGGCAATAACCAATTAAGGAGCTGAGATATATGAAAGATCAAGTTACCTAATGATGCGTGGCAGCACAGAAGAGCAAAAAGAGTACTGGGCTGGGTGTCAAGAGACCCAGGCCAAAGACGCCTCCAAGGTCTTATATTTTGTGGATAGAGAACATAGCAGCTGGTAGTATGGAGACTGATGAGAATAAGATAGTTAATACGGATTTGAGGAGTGGGAAAAGTTCAATTTTCAACATTACAACTGTACATGTCGGGAGCTCTCAAATGAAGTCCCACAGGCTGTTTAAGTGACAGACCTGGGGAACAGGATAGTTATATCTGGAGATGTATATTTCAAAGTAACCTCTTCTATTAGGGGGAGTTGATGAAGTCCCTGAAACTGAAGTGTAAAGGGAATTAGAAACCAGGAACCAAAACTTGGGGGAATATCCCCTGAGAAGGGGATGGAAAAAGAGGCTAGGTAGAAAGTGAGGTAAAAAAAAAATCAAGTCCTGGGAAAGAGTTTCAAGAAAGAGAAGTGCTAAAAGCTGGTGCAAAGTTAAGGAGAAAAATAACTGTGAAACTATGGGATTCAATGCTTTCTTAGAAGATGGTTATTTCTATCCCACAGTTCGTGTAAAAAGAGAATAGATGCAGCATGGAAAAGGAGGAAGACTATGGGCTTGGGACAGGTTCAGAACCCATTTCCATCACTTCTTCACTGCGAGGCCTTGGATGATTCATTTACCCTCCCTGCATTCCAGTTTCCCAGTTGTGAGGTGGATATATACCAATGTAACTTAAAATAAGAATTAGAGATAACAAATATAAAACATCTAACTTAGTGTCTGGTACACAGTAATTAAATTGTAACTATAATAATTATGTTTAAAAAAATCCATGTAGGATTACTCTTTTCAATTTCAATAAATTTTATTTTAATAAATCTTAAGGAAAAATGGTTCTCTGACTTCATAGCTATAAAGTTTTAGAATTTAGATTAGTATAAATTATTTACTAGAAACTGTTAAAAATTATTAAGCATTTATGCACCAATTCTGTTACCTTGGGCAAGTTATTTAATCACTCTGTGCCTTAGTTTACTCATCTGCAAAATATGAATACTCCTAGCTTATTCCACAATGTTGTTACAAAGGAGACACGGGAGTGCTCTGTCAAGGAGGTAGCTCTATACAGTTATCAATATCTTCACAACGAGGAAAATTTGTTTTCCCAAAATTAGGTAGGTCAAATTTTAGCACCTGCCTGCTTTTCTTAATAATGAATAGGAGAACTGAGGCACACAACGGCCAAGCAACTTGCTCACGTTCAAATCTGAAAGCTGAACAGTCTTCTAGGTCCTCGGTCATTAGAAAACTAGGCCAAATAGCAAGATTTTTTAAAAGAAAATTCCAGACATTTCAAATAATACATCCTTTAGTTTTAACTTTGATAATAGCTCTATTTTCTTTATAAATGATGACATATATAAAAGAGTGAAACATACCATTAAAGCCCAAATTCCATTCACTCGTAAAGCGGGATTTTCACTTTGGGTTAATCCACAAAGTAGCTCTACAGCTCCTGATTCTAAAATTGGCTGTCATTGGAAAGGAAAAAATCCCACAGCTTTAATGTCAGGTTTATAAACTAAAAGTGTATATATACCCTGGCACTCTGCCTATGATTTCTTTCCCCCTCTTACCCAATTCCAAGCAACTTTCACAAAGCAGGGAGTGAGGCAGCCATAAAAATCAGAAGGACAAGGACAACTATCCTCTCACAAATCTCCAAAATAAAATAATCCCTATCATTTCCTTTTTCTTTGTAGTCCTGAAAGACTCAGGAGATCTCCTCAGTATCTGCACAAGTCACACAGAGCCTTCTGATCCCATTATCTAGTTCCACACTCTCATTCTCACCATCCTCTGGGACTCTGTCACTCTCTGCTTACGCTGTGACTATGAAGCAACATGGCTGGTTTACAATGGAACTTGGATAACCTAACTATGCTTCTTCCAAATTGTCCATCTTATTCCAAACATGCTGCAGAATTCATCTTTCAGAAATACTTTCGGGATTACTTATCAATCATACAAGCAAAGTAGCATTGTACTTTTATAGTTCTACCACATTTTACACCTAAAATAGCATGCTTCAGCCTGACCACTTACTTTATTTATGATACTTGGCTGAAAATGCTTTTTTTTTGGTGAGGAAGACTGGCCTCGAGCTAACATCTGTTGCCAATCTTTCTCTTTTTTGCTTGAGGAAGATTGTCCCTGACCTAACATCTGTGTCAATCTTCCTCTATTTTGTATGTGGGACACCACCACAACATGACTTGATGAGTGGTGCATAGGTCCGTGCCCAGGATCTGAACCCGCGAATCCTGGGCCGCCAAAGTGGAGCATGTGAACTTAACCACTATGCCACCGGGCCAGTCCCCAGTCCAGTTTATTTTTAATATAAAAAATCAATCGTATTAATGATCCCATGCCTGAGCTTATCTACCTTACTTCCTAATTGGACCCTAAATACTCTGAAGGCAGATCTGAGACACCATAACAGCTGTTCAGGATGATTAACAGGGTTGCACTGACTGCAACCAGATCGTCAACAGACCAAGACCCCATCTCGCCCCCAGGGTACAGGAGAACAGGTGGAAGCTCCGGCATCCTATCTTGCCTTTGTCTTCCTTAAGAATAACTACCAGTCTCTCCCTCTTTGTTCCAAGATTTCTGCTTGTTGAATAACTGTCTCTGAACCCCGACCTTGTTATTAACACCTTTCCAATTGCTAGTCAGGGGCCTGCAGGTGTTACAATGCAGAAAAGAAATTCAACAAAAATGGGACGACCAAATGCACAGGAAAGGACAGTGTCTAAACCTCAGTTCTCGACTGGGCAGACCAGAGATATTTTAACATGGTAAAATTAATACTATAAGGTTTCCCCCCTCCTTTATTAAAGTTTCTTTTAGTTTTCTCTATTATAAAAATAACACATGCGCAAAGAATTTATAAAATGCATAAAGGAAGGGAAAAAAAATCTCCACATTTAATCTGTCCCCAAACAACTACCATTAACACTAAATATTAAAAGAATATTTTCTGATGCCAGCAATTACCTCCTTGAAATGACTCATAATCCTGGTTTATAAAACTGAGTCTTTATTCTTTAGTAAACTGAGTTTGAAAATAGTCTATTACCTGTAATTATTTCTTACATTTGCAGTTGCAGGCAGTTTAGAGTGACTGTAAGCTGTGATGTATTAAATAACTGGAACATGCCAGGCAGAATAAAAGGGATAATAGGAAAAGATAACTATGTTTAAAAATGATTTATTTTGCCATCCCCTACCCCCACCCCTTCAAAAAATTCAGAAGTAGCTTTTAAACCCAATGCTGAAATTTCAGTGTCAACTACTGTGAAAATTATTTGGCTAAGCTCTTGGTAGACTAGGCAAAGTCTAGGAAGAGAAAATCAACACTAACCTCTTTGCTTGGAGAAAATTCAAGAAGAAGATTGCATAGCATGGAAGATGCTACTACTAGGATTTCATCTGGTGCATTTTGTAAAACCTATGGCATTGAAAAAAGGGATACTATTAATGGTTGGAAACATGGAAGTGAGATCATAAGAATAAATGAGAACAAAAACAATTTATCTTTCAACCTGATTTCTCATATCGGACAGATGGTTAGGAAAGATCCACTTGACACTGTCAACCTTTACCTACTGCTATAACTATGACTGACTAAGGCCCTCATGTCTCTCTTGCTGGAGAAAGTATAGCCCTGCTGCCAGGATGGGGGTTGCTGCACGGAAAAGAAGACAGACACAAGTCAGGGAGGGGGTGCTCTACGTGAAAAGTGTGAAGACCATGGGACTGCTTTGAGGCAAGTTAGCTCATTCTACTCCATCAAATCAGGTCAATTATGAAACCACAGAATTGCCCTAGGGTGTGAGGGTTTCTGATGTGTTGCTAGAAGGACTGTTTGACCGGGAGCATGGATGGATCAAGCTACAGCACAGGCAGGGTAATGTGGGGAACTGGCTCTCAGGACTGGAATCACCCAGTTCTGGTTCCAACCCTCTCCTCTACTTCTACATGTGTGCACCTGAGCACATTTCTTAACCTCTCTGAGTCTCTGAATTGAGGAAAACAATACTTCCTTGATAGGATTATTTAGAATTCAGTGTGATATAAGAATAAGGGAAGCAGCATAGCATGGAAGCTAACAACACAGACTGCCTGAGTGCAAATTTCAGCTCCACCACTCAATATGTGTAAGAATTCCTGACTGAAGAAATGGAGATAATAAAAGTACCTGCTGCATAGGGTTGCTGTGAGAATATATGAAAAGATTTTAGAACAGTAACTGGCACATAGTAATCACTATATAAGTAAGGTTTTTAAAAAGGCAATTTATTGTGATAATTGTTATCAGGCACATAGTAGGTACACAGCATACTAACTGCCATGGACTCCCACTGCACTCAGAAGACAGCATGATGACAAATGTTAGTCGCTGTTAGCTGTTATCAGAACCAGTTTTTTCTAGATTCTAAGAGACAGCGCTTCACAAACATTACCACTTACATGCAATAACCACTTCAACTAAATCCTTTGCATTTGGGATCAGAACAGGATCAAGCTTATGATCCCAAAGAGTCACAGGAGCTCTAGTTATGCAAATTGGAAATGGATAATCACAAAAAAATTTAGAGTTAAATATATTATCTGCTTTCCTCAGCTAAATCAAGTCTGAAGTTCCCAAGAATAAGCAAGAATTACAAAATAGAAGCAGTTCTCCTAACATACTATTTTTTAACTCTCCCGTGAGTTATTAGCCAGCTGATAATGATCAAATCTTATACTCTATGCACACTGATCTCTCTGTCTGCCACAGCCCCTCTAAGACCCTCTTCACCCCTTGCCTTGCCCTTCCTACATCTCTCAGGTACACCCTCTACCCATGCTTTAAGGCTGTCCCATTCCAGAAGCCTCCTTGGAGCCCTTCCAGTCAGAAGTCATTCTATCTTCCTCTGAGCACCCACTGCCATTGTTTGTGACCTTAGGATGCTTATTACTCTCCATACTATTCAAATTCTATGTGCAGCCATACCAATCTCCTTTTCTCTTAACAAATTTAAGCTTCTTGAAGGAATAATCTGTATTTATGGTCTAATTTATCCTGGCCTGTTTCAACCAAATGGCATTGCACAAAATGGGTTCAATGAATGTTTGTGAAATAAGAGAAATAATCATTTTCCAAAATTATACTTAGAATCACTGGTTGATATAAGTGAGTGCTTTAAAAAGTTGCTTTGTTGGATTCATTTTCTAAAATATTATTTATCATTTTATAGAGATTAATATGCTTTTATTTATTTTGTTTTCAAATTAGATAATTTAATGATAAACAAAAGCAGAAGAGATTCTACAAAATTCTTAAAAGCATTTACTCAGTGCAGTGTAAGACACAATATGTGAAATTCAGAAGCTGACATCTAACACTGACCAAATAGAATTTCACCAAAATAAGAACAAAAAAATAATCATAAATAAAAATTTTTAACTAAAATCCAATGGCTACTCTTCTGTGGTTTGCTAACCAACAGTTAAAAACATGGAAAAGCAAAAGGGGAAAAATCAATAGACATGCAAACACTCTTTGAACTAAGAGGAACCTAAAAGTATCTGAAATAAATCACTGGTTGACTTTCAAGCTTTTAAAACTATAAATGTGCAAAAAGTAGTAGTTTCATAGCAATTATACCCACGTGTACCCAAGTGCACAAAATTCTAGATTGCTCACCAAGCATTTTCCCAAGTAGAACTGGTTAGAAACCAAATGTTGCTACATTTCTGATTGATATGATAAAGGGGTACTGAGCTGAGCAATCAGAGAAATGGCTCCAGAAGAAATATTTGTAACTTACTTTGGGAAACAGGGGAGCACTTTAAAAAAATCTTGAACGGACCAAATCAATAAATCAAGATTAAGATGCTATGAAAAAGGTGCAATCTAAGAACAAGAAAGAGTGACAACAGTAACAATGCTTAACTGAAGAGAGCGCTCATCCACCTCTTCCACCTGGTGCTCCACCCCATCCCCCACCACAGTCTCGAAGGCATCCTCATGCTCCCCACACATACTGTGTATGTTTCTGTCCATATCTCCGGAAAATCCTCCTGCCCTCCTTTTGCCTGCAAGGCCTACTCCACATTCTTCCTGCCTGAAGCCTCCCCTACTTCTACCACACTGATGGCTCTACTGTAACCTGAAGCCTTAAGCTGAGGGCAAAAGTGTTGTAGTAAAAATTTTCGGTAGATTTATCGTGACTGGAGCCTTTCATAATAGGTACTAAAAAACCCAAAACATAAACAAAAAATTCTGCTGATTAAATACAAGGTATACAGTCACTGAAAAAAAAAAAGGTTGGACCAGAGACCAAGCTGACCTGTGGTTCTGTAATGTATTAGGGATAATATTAGCAGCAAACTGATGCATATTTTAAGTCTTGATTCAGATTTATTTGACCTGAACCGCTTTTTTTTTTTTTTTTTGGCCCTCATGGAAAGACCTAAGACCAAAGAAGTTATTTTGGAATAGAGAAGCAGGAGGTAACAGTTGTGTTAAAAAATATCCAGGGATTGCCGAAAGACTAAGAACAGGTTACATCTGTAAGTGGCTGATTCTTTTCCTTCTTATAACTAAAAATGACAAAGATGACTCTCAATATAAGTCTAAATTGAATCAGATGAGTAACTAAAGTTTTACTTAATAAGAGAAAACCAGGCATGTACTTCCCTGTCACACGAGATGCTGACCTCAAAAACACTTTCTACAGATCTAAAGACGGTTAGAGCATCAGATCTGCGGAGATAACTGTTCAAAATGCTCTACACAGAAATCAGACATACTCCCAGACCAGAGAGTGCTGTCAGCTACCTCAGCTCACTAAAGGCTCTGTGGGAAGGGGCATTACTCGCTGCCCCTTTCTTCTTACCTTCATTAAAGGTTTCCACACAGCGTGATCCTGGAAACTGGTTCGAAGCTGCTGCACAGATCTAGATAAACTGTGCAAACATCTATAAAGAATAATCAAAATTAGCTTCACAAGAAGCCGACACTTTTACTTTACAGATACATTGCTCGGCATTTCACAATTACTAATATATAATTCAAGTATATCTACAGACACTGTTACTTCAACTACTTCAGAACACTTCATGGGCTTTTCAGGCTAGCTTCTCTGTTAAACAGTGTTACACACTGAATTCTCCTGAGCATACTTTGGAGTAACATTTGGATTCTGCGCTTACTTGGTGAAGGTCCGGAAAGGAAACAGGTTAAACACACGGCAAAGGATTTTTATTCAGACCATTTAAAGCTCATACCTGACGGCAGCTAACCGCACCTTGACACTAGACTCAGACAAGCCAGTCACAATTCGGTCCATCATATTTTCAGTCTCAATGATCTGGAGAAAAAGGTTAATGCTGCATAAATAACAACACGAAGATAACAAACTTCACTGCTTGTAAATGCTAACGTCCATTAAAAGTTTAACGTTGTTTTTAGCAAGAGTTTTTACCTCTGGGACAATCATTTTGCAGCGGGGGCAGGCAGCTCATCAGAAAGGTAGGGCTACCCGACTAAGGACCCGCCAGGCTGAATGACAGGCGAAAGGGGCAGATTGTGTTTATTTTTAAAAACACTTAAAACAATAATTACATGGCATAAATATTTCAGAGGTGTTACATGAGGAGTCTTGAGAAAAAGATATAACTGAACTACCATTGGGCAGGTTCCTGTCAGGTTGAGATTCTAGAAAAATCATGGTCCACACTCAGTCTTTATGAAATCAGTGGGTTTCTGACAGAGCCACCCTGTGGCTACTTTATTACCAAGCACATTGAAACTAAATTCAATATTTAGAGAAGCAACCTTTGCCATCTTTCACTGCAGCACCAAGTCTTGCTATAGGTAATCACTACAATCACGAAGTTTTTTTTAAATTTAAAAACAAGATAGCCTACAATTTTCCTTCAGTAAGCAATGCAGAGATACAAAATAAAGAGCGTGTGGAAGAAATTAAACTTAACTTCTGTGGTCCTAAGGAAAAACAGCATATTAGAAAAAACACTAATGCAACCACAACACAAATATTAACAAAAACAATTAATATGTGTTGAGCATGTCTATGTGCTAGGCATTGTGCTAATAAGCACATTACATCATCTGATTTAACACTTTTGTAGGGATTATTATGATGATTCCTATCGGCATATTAGGAAACTGAGGATTCTAGATAATACAGAGCTTGCCTGGATCACAGAGCTGAGACTGGAGCCCAAGCATCTGACTCCAGAGCTCTTTCACTGAGCCACGCTTGTATGATGGCCCTGGTTAAAGAAGTAGTCCATGCTCATCAGGTAGTTCCCACTATGGGCAGCGCATCAATGAGAGTCATTATTCCCCTGGGAAGATCACCTGGGGAGCTTTAAAAAAATCCTAGGCCAATTAAATCAGATTCTCTGGGGTGGGGCCCAGGCACCTGTATTTTCTTTAAAAGCTCCTCAGGTAGAGTCCAGTGTGCAGCCAAGGTTGAAGATCACTGACCTAGACTAAAATGAAAGGTGTTAGAAGGCTGACCTCAGAGCAGGAGGGGGTGGGAAATCTCAGGATGTTCAATTCAAATGGGAAGAGAAGAAAACAGAGGTGAAATTAACAGTGATGGGGAGAAGAATATCAATTACCAAGAACAGAGACCCACACTTTAGCTGCAGGGTAGGAGTGGTAACTATAGTGACCTGCAGGTTCCAAAGTGGTGAAGAAAACTTCCATGTTGATCTACTCCTCATCCCAGCCAAACTTAAATCTCACCCTCACCTTCACACAAGTCTCCCCTCCGTCCTGTCACTTCTACTCCTAAACCCCGCCCTTTCTCACTGCCTGCCTACTCCTTTTGACCCTCACATACCTCTCTCCCTAACCTGGATGCCCTGCTCAGATACACCACTTAGCAGACAGATTCTCTTTTTTCACTGTCCTCCCAACACTCATTCCTGTTTCAGATCCCAAACTGCCGCCATTAGAGTAGAAAAATCACCACACCTGGCTGCCTGGTCTCTCAGTGTATGCCACCCCACCCCAGCAGGACCCTCACTGCTGCTCCACCAGCCTTGCACTCACCTGCAGAAATGCTCATATTCCCTGGGATGTTTACTTCCTACTTCAAAGTCTTCTGCTTCCCTCATGCCCTCAGTCCCTCTGTGCCCACCTCATTTTTTGCAGAAACATGGCTTTCTTTCTGAGATACATGTTGCCTTAACTTCTCTTATTAAAATGTCTCCATGTTGTTCTTTTTCTTCACTCTTGTTATGCTGAAGTTGAGTACTTCCAGCTCAAAGCCACCTTGATCCAGAAATTACCTCCCACAGCTCTTTCTTCTGCTCCATCCCACTGGATCCTTTTCCTCAGCCTGCCCCACCTCCCACTTCCACCCCTATCTAAAAGACATAAATGCCCCAACTTTAACCTCTTTAAATTATAGTCCTCTCACCTCTTCCCTTTCTTAAATGGACATGTGTCCCAAGGCTCTGTTAATCTCTCACTCTACATATATGACAACGTGTGACTTCAAAATCAGCTTGATATGGGTAGTTCCCTAATCTAACATTCTGTCCTAGAGTTCTTTCCTGACCTCTAGCTCCATATTTCCAACTGCCTGCGAAACACAATCTGGATGCCTGGTAGAACTTCTAACTCACATGGCCCACACTGAGTTTATCTTCCCTCCCTAAACCTGCTCTTTCCCTATGTCTGTCTGCTTCTCTCTCTCTGCTAATGGTGTTACCACCTTCCCAGTCACCCAGGCACTAAATCTGTGTTGACTCCATCTCTTCCTGAATACCCAATCAAGTGAGTTTGCACTACACCTTATAATCACTCCATCACTGTTCTCACACCAATAAACTAGTTGGGACCTTATTACTATTTCCTCGGGGTAACAGTAATGTGTTTTCCAAGTTATCTATCTTCTGTGCTACAGCCACTGTCAAAGACTGGTTGGCTGATAGCTTACTTCAATCAAGCACTAGTCAATGTTCTTGAAACAGACAAGGCCAAATCAGTACCTTCAGCATGGGAAGGAAACTAAAACCTGGGGCAAAAGTCTCAGGCACTGGATGGCTAGATGCTAAAGCCTAAAAGCTCCTCCCTAGTGGCTTGGGAAATTATTTTTACTTAGGAGTGAAAAGTGGTAACTAGGGAGAAACAGTTGTCTGTATTGAGTGTAATAACATTATCACAGAATAAAGTGGTGGTGGCAGGGATGGGGAGACATAATTACTCTCCAAGAACTGAGAAATACTATTAGCACTGGCTCCAGGTGCTTAGGAAATCTGAGGAAGGAAAGCCTTGAAAGAGACTTCTGGATAATGTTTACTGGCCACATTCAACCAAAGATGTAAATGTGCCAAGGGACAGGGCAGGTGCAGCAATCATGCAGGCATACAGATTTGCTCTATAGTCTTGAGCAATCTTACTTGACCTCCCTGGGCCTTCAGTAAAATGGGGGAATACTGCAATGATTATTTTACCTCCAATCCTTTGCAATTACCAGGTAAACAAAAATCGTGTTAGTCTGTCTGGGCAAAACTATCATATTGCTTAAAAGCAACATGGGAAGCAAGGTAGGTGAGAAGAGACTGGAGACAGTGCGGGTCTAGTTAGACAGGGGCCAAAATCAGGGAGAAGGCAAGGAAGGGCAAATAGGGCACTGCTCCTATTTACATGTCCACATTTATTTATTCAGCAAATATATGAGCACTCACTGAATGCTAGGCATGGTTTTAAAACTTGAAGATACAATGGTGGGGGAGAGAGCCCTTGCTCGCACCAAACTTATAGTTTTGAATAAGCAAGTGCAATTAACTGTTTAATGAATGCTATGGCACTTGATTCTATGTCAGCAAGAGCACTTTAGGAATGACAGCGGCCATGGGGCTTAAGGGAGAGACTGAAATAGGTATCTACAAAGGGTAAGTAGGAAAAACATCCCTTCTCAAGCATGGGGGTTTTACTACCGGTTGGGAAATGGCCATTAATGGCCTTACCAAAGAATATTCAGGCTTGGGTCAGAAGACAGTGGAGAACTATGTTAGTGGCCAATTACTGTAACATTAGAGGGTAGCTTCGTGTTTTCTTTTAAGTTTTCAAGGGTGTGGTGGCTGATACTTTCGGGTTGAAGTATAGCTGCTATAAGGTGGCTGATAAACCTTTCCCCTGAGTTAGGATATAAAACAGTAGGACTACCTGGAAGTATCTTCCCTTCAAGCGCAAGGCGACCCTTCTTAGGTCACAGTCTATCAAAATGTCTGCAGTAGGAGGCCTGGAATTTTAATTAAACTAGTTATGTAGGGACTTCAGTAACCCTGCTAGGGTTCCAGAAAGCACACTACAGTTATATGTGCATAAAGATGTTCTGGTCAACGAGGAATCAGCATATATGACAGTGGTCCCATAAGATTAATATGACATAGCCTGGGTGTGTAGTAGGCTATACCATCTAGGTTTGTGTAAGTGCACTCAGTGATGTTCGTACAATGATGAAATCGCCTAACAACATGTTTCTCAGAACATGCCCCTGTCATTAAGTGACACATGACTGTACTTGTGTGTCTGGTCCACCTTCTCCACCAAGATATCAGTCTGGGAGCAAGAGGGTGAATATAAGGGAAAATCAGAAAATGAACCTGGGATTTCAATCCAAAAGGGTATCCTGAGAGGCCATGTGAATAAGCAACATGATCTAACTGGGGTTTTGTAGCCTTGAGGGCATTGAGACCACCTGAACAGGGACAAAAGGAGCATTATAGTGAATACACTGACCAAAACGAGGATAAAAATGTGATTACAAGACAGGGAAAGGTTTGGAAATTGAAACCAGAGAAAAAATTTTCAGGTCAGCAGGGAAGGAGCTGGCAGAGGCTGCTGCCCTTTGACACACATGAAGGTCTAACAGAGCACCAGACAGCCTTTCAGATCGGGGGTTGGAGAGCCAAGAGCAACAAAACATGTTCTCCATGGTGCCTTTCCATGACCCCAGTACTGTGCTATAAAGCCTTGATAATGATGGAGGGTGCCAAGTCCTACCCCCTGCAAAGGATCTCAGGTCCTTACAGAATGTAAGAGCAATGCCAAATGGAGCTGAAAGTTGTTCTGCCTCATGGTTCTTGTTGGAGATTCTTCAGCCATAGCTCAGCAAATATGCCCTGTGGTACAGCTTGTTGGATCAGCTTAAAAAAAAAAAAGAGAGAGAGAGACAGTGCCCTCTGTTACACAGACACTGTGCCCAGCCAGGAGTATTAGGTGGACTGAACCCTCAGAGTGGAGGAGACCATCTCTCTTTCTCTGCTCTTCTAGTGACATGGGCTGTAAATTTAACTATAGAATTAAATCACATAAAAAATGCTGCATCCCAAACTGACCAAGTTTTAGGTCACTGGACCAGATGTTGTGTACCTCTCTGCCGGTATCCTAAGGCTTCATGACTACATGCTTTTGCTAAGCTTTTTGTCTTTGACATTGCATCTCTTGCAGAGGTAGATGAGGATTGACTGGAGCAGGATCTGAGGCCCCTGTCACTGGGATAGGAGAAGGCCTGTGGGAGAAGAGGGCAGTCAGCTAGAGAGTCATGGAGAAAATGCAAAACCCAGATAATCCTAAGGCAGAGGTTCATTACACACATGGGAATGTTAACAAGAAGATGGCCTTGGCTTATAAGAGAATTCCCTGGTACTCCATGAGTTCTAGTGGACCCATAACTCAGTTGTGGTGAAATCATGCATCACTTTTTCCTCAGAGCATATGAAGAACTGGAAGAGTCTGGAAGAACTGGATGCGATATGGTCTTTAAAAAAACAAGACCTAACTATTCTTCCAGCATGCCCCAGGATGAAGCATTGTTCAGGTACTAGAAACTTCAGCTTGGACTTTGAACTGTGATCAACCGAGGTCAAGAAACTAGGCAGATTCTTAGTGGTGTTGCCAAACTTCTCAGACAATTCAAAGTGGGTGAGCATGGAGTCAAGGGAGTTGAACAGCAAAACGTGCAGTCTGTTAACATAAATTATGTACGCTAATGAGCACGATGGCCAGACAAATACAATTTAATTCCAAATGGGCTTTTGTGAAAGGTTCCCAGAAGGAGTTCTAACAGAGGATAACAAGACAAAACTGGCCAGAAAGAGTGAAGACTTGGAATCAGAAGTCAGAAGAGGCAGCCATCTAAGATCTAAGTGGATAAGGCATCAAATTCAGAAAGTCTAGTTAAAGCAGTAGGGACTGAGCAGGCAAGCAGGGTGCAGCACAAGGAGGTCAGGAAAGAAAGAGTAGGTCTACCAAGGAAAAAGGATCTACAATTGAGACTGAACCTGTGGGATGTGGGTGGCAATGATTTAGTCTCATAAGTGTCAATGTAGATGAGTCCCAGGGCACATACTTGAGTCTTCTCTACCAGGAGCCACTTATTTAAGGTCTAGCTCCTCATCTAACTTATCTTTTTTTTAAAGGAGATGAGCCCTAGAAACACAAGGTCTGATGTAAGTGCAATAAAGAGACTGGTTTTAGAAATGGTGTAGAGGCCGGGAGCAAGGAGAGGGGTTATGAGTTAACATGGTAGACACTAGAGTGAGATAAGCAAGTACAACCAGCTTATCTGGTGACTGAGTAGAATCACTAGGGGTTTGGGGAGGCATCATTCCTAAAAATGGAAAATTGAACTTTTCCTAGGTTTTAGGAAGTGACCATACTGATTCTGCCATGGAATACTTAACTAAAGGACACGATGCCATGCATATCATGGAAATGCTTGAGCACCTAACATTTATAATTCCTGAGTACATCTTTTTTTTTTGCAAGGAAGACCAGCCCTGAGCTAACATCCATTGCTAATCCTCCTCTTTTTGCTGAGGAAGACTGGCCCTGGGCTAACATCGTGCCCATCTTCCTCTACTTTATATGGGACACCGCCATGGCATGGCTGACAAGCAGTGCGTCGGCAGGCGCCCGGGATCTGAACCCGCGAACCCCGGGCTGCCAAGCGCGAACTAAACCGCTGTGCCACTGGGCCGGCGCCAATCCCGAGTACATCTTTATGCCATTTCCTCTTCATTAAAACAAAGCAAAACAAACAAAAAAACCCTCAACAGCACATGCCCTTCCATAAGTCAAGTAAGAGCAGCTGCAGGGCTTGCTCCTAAACACGTTCAATTGAGAAATCAATTCTTTTACTGTATTCTTCTGCATGTCATTAATGGTGGCAGACATAACTATCTGAAAGAACTAAACACATTTATGACTGTTAATTTGGTTGAATAATGTTAAAATCTGAAGGGGTCTTAGAAATAAACTCATCCAACTTCTTTAGTTGATCAATGAGGTCTCTGAAGTTCAGAAAGATTAATTCACTGGTCCAGGTTCTCTAGGCAAATTGGGGCAGAGCTGGGGTTCCACTGCTTATAATGTCTGCTTCCAGAGTGAGGTCCTTTCCACTCACTGTGCTGTAAGGATGAGATTTTTGCTCAGCCTTAATAATTAAATTGAGATCTGACTTTGGAAACTGAGAAAGAAGAGAAGAACTTTAAAAAGTTCTCAGTGCTATGGAAACTACAGACTATATACTGACATCCTAGACCAATAAAGATTAGTATAGTGTAAGAGGCAAGAGAGGTCATCATTAATAAACTGAACTGACGAGGGAAAAAAAAAGATATAATTCACATGGCCTGCAAGAGAGAAAATGACAAATCAATGATTCAGCTTGGGTTCGGGGTACAAATGCCAAAGGTCAGAGGGGATGCAAGTCAATGAGGAAAAGATAAACCAAGAAAAAACCATGAAGAAACCGTAAGTGAAGTCTGCTGACTTTTCAATTCAACTCTCTGATGAATGATCTGATCTCCATTCTAGAATCAGGATCTAGCTTCAGCAGATAGTAACCAAATGGAACTAACATTCTACTGTCCTCTGGCCACGAGCTCCATCTGTTCTGAATAAGAACTGCAGACTTTCCCAACCACAGCCTATTCTATGTAATATCTTGCCCATTGCTCCAATGTAAGCTTTTCTGACATTTTCCTTATTTATTTTTTAAATAAAGGGTAGTTTTTACCAAAGTCTCTTTTTTCTAAAAGATACACAGTTTCTCTTAGAATAGATCAGTGATCAACATGTTACATTCTGGAGTCTCCTTAAACACTTTACAAAGTATTTCTTCCCTTCTCTCACTCTTCCATTGCTGTCCACTTCCACATTCATACCAAATTTCTCTAACTCCGCTATCTTGCGAGGCAGAGGGTAGGGGAAATGGAGCATCTCCTTTCAACCAGAGAACCGAAAGGCAAAGCCTCATAGGAGTTGAGGCCTCCTTTTGGTCCTTTCTCTTGAAGGCACTGAACTAAACTAACATCTAGCCTGTCCAGGGCCTGACTGAGCCTGGGAGCAGTAACATTTCACTTTAGGAGTGGAGGACAAAGAGGAGGGGGTTCTTATGGTGGGCCCATTCTTAAACTTCTATATTTCATTCTTGCTTTTAAGCCTCTTTATTTTGTAATTTCTACCTCAGGGCCTTTTCATCATTTTAATAGCTGGGAAACTTTCACTTACACTAAATGTTTAGAAGAAATACTTAAAGTTCTAAACTTTTCTACACTTTGGAAAAAAGTGGGAGCTCTCTCTTGGCCCAACTTCTCCTTCCCCTAAAACCAAAAATATAAACATACTCTGTCAGAAATACTTATAATGTCTAAAAGTAGATCAACACTTTCTCTATAAAAAAATATTTCTCTACATATAAGAGTTCAATTTTTAAAGTTCAATCATTAGCTTAATGGCAGAACAGAACCTAAACAGCCACTGAATTACACTCTTTTATTTTAACACATAAACAAAACTATTATAAAGTACCATTCAAACAACAGAACTAGAAACTTCCCCTCCATCTCTTACTGTTTTCCATCCCAGGGTTCTGAACGATGCACTTCCCCATCAATCTGCAACACAATGGCCCTGCTCAGCCCCTGCTCCTCTCTATATATACATAGGCATGCATGCAACAGTCTTAATTATCCTACAGGTTGGCTGGCTGAATTTTAATGTCCAGACATACACAATTTACTCAACAAATACAAGCAAAGCATCTACTATATGCCAGATACTGCTTTTATGGATTACGTTCTAGTTGCAAACCTTATAGCCTGACAAGGGAATAACTATTAAAAGAAGACCCAAGGATTTCAAAATGTTGCCTCAAGTTTAAATCTATTCCACAGGAAGCTGTCTACAAAATAAAATGCTGAAATAGTACCCCTATGACATCATTAACTCTGGATGCTTCCTTTCTAGAACACTAATTTACAATGTAATCACATCTAGACAGTGCTCTTAGAAAAACATTTTCAATTAATGTAAAAGGAACACAGATATGGAGATCCCTTATTTTGTGAGTCAAAACTTCTGAAACAACTGATTTTAATATTTTGGAAGAAGGTGAGAATTCTTCCAACTAAACTTCTTTATAGGAGATGGACTTTTCCAGACTCCTTCATAACAGGCTATTTCAATTACAATCATATCTTAATCATATCTGGGTGTATCTATCAAGGCCAAACTGGATTTCAATGTAGACAAGACTTTTTATACACACATGAGGCCCTAGAATTACTACCTAGCAATTTGGTGTCTCATCTCCTTACCTACTTTAAACTGTAAGCTCCCACAAGGTACAGAGCAGTTTTCTGCTTCGTTCCTGGGCACACAGGAGATATATGATAAATGCCAGATGAATAAATTGATGTAATGAAAGCATCTTATTACCCACTTTGTACCAAAAACTATGTGAGAAAAAAGATATGTTTTCTGAATCTGATGCTTTGCCACCAGCTGATGAAAACTAAGTTCTCTCAATTCATAGTTTTCTTTTTCAACCATTTCAGACTATCACACATTCTTCCGTGAAATTTCTTGCCATTCTATATTATAATTTGGCTCTAGTAATGGTATTTAACTTTACACGAGTAAAGCAATGTAATGGTTAACAGTATATGCTTTGGAGTCAGAGAGACTGGGATATGATGCAGGTGCTATCACTTACTAGCTGGGTGGCCTTAGACAAATTACTTGTTTCCTGACCTGCAACAGCTATCTCACAGGGCTGTATGAGGTTTAAGGGAGATAAGGTGCCAATGCTTAGCACAGTACCCAGCACACAGGAAGTGCTCAGTAAATGCTAGCAGTTATGTTAAATTCAGTTTCCCAAACAGATTACCTCTTGATATAAATGTCTGAATTACACGATTTTTGCATGCCCCCATACCACCTAACGCAATGCCTTGTATGTAGCAAAGGCTGAACAGATATTTGCTTAATAAGTGAACTGGATCTTAATTTTTTTCTTTGACATGGTGAAAAATCTTATTCAGGCAACTTTGCTAACCAATACACAGAATCTAAGAACATTTCTTACCGTAACCAAAAGCCATAGTTATTATCCAATTTGTCTGGGGTCCATCACATGCCAAACTTATTCACACAAGGGAATTGGTGTGTAGGAAAGTATCCAGTGACAATGACAAGGTCACTTGATAATGCCTCTCTTTCAGAAAGTCAGACAACTGACCTCTCCCTGACCTGGCTTTGATGGGGCACCATGTCTTTCTCCAGTCCAGTACAAAGAAGCAAATGAGAAGTGTAGTTTTTCATTAAACTGGTTTATGATCGTTTCTATTTAGCTATGCAGTATTAGCACAGGGCCGGCAAACTTTTTTGTAAAGGGCCCGACAGCAAACTGTTCAGGCTTTGGGGGCCGTATGGTTCTGTTGCCAAATACTCAAGCTACCCTTATCGTGCCGAACCATCGCAGGCAACACATAAACGAACATGGCTGTGTTCCCATAAAACTTTATGGGCATTTTTCTATGCTACCTCAATAAAGCTGAAAGGATAAAGGAAAAAACACCTTCGTGGACACAAATTTGAATTTACTTTTCACATGTCAGGAAATATTTTTCTACTTTTGGTTTTTTTCCTATTTAAAAGTGCAAAAACCTTTCTCAGTTCATAGGCTACAGAATTATTACATAGGTAATAAGTACCCACAGGGTGTAGTTTGGCAACTCCTGTGCTAGCATTTTAATCATGGAAGAGTGTAGCAATGGTCCTGGTTCTTCATCACAAACTCAATTTTCTCAAGGTCTACTACTTCACAAATATTATAACATTCCAAACATTTCATTCGTTCCCAGAGAGAACAATCTTGAAAATCCAACTAAGTCACTAATTTTAGCTCTATAGATATAAATAAAGACCATATTTTAGCCCATTTCAAGACATCTGTACTAACTAGATTATAAACAACTAACAAAATAACCAATCTGTATTTCATACTTTTAAAAAAAGAATAAGAATTGCAATGCAATGGTTTATCTAACTATAATACCACAAATAACAGTATAACACTCAATTTCATGTCTCCATTTAAAGAAACTCTGAAATAAAAACTCATTACTTGATTCTACAAATACCTCTATTATGTATATGGCATTATCACTCCCAGGGTTGCTTCTTTCAGTACGCTGAAGCCGAGGGTCTCAACACTCGGGCAAGTGGCGAAACCTGGTCCTGCCATTAACTCTTTAAAAATACTTACCATCGTGAATGAATGTTGCAGAGTTCATTTTAAATTCTTTGGAAGATTAGCTTTAAGAAGATAACTAACATTTTAACTACAGATTAAGTCAAGGAATTCTGAATTCTGAATGAATTTGTTGTTATTCAGTAGCAGAGCCAAGTCGTGAAGGGTGCTACTCCTGTGGTGCCGTTGAAAACCTTCACAATGTTCAAGACGTTTGTTTCAACGTGCAGGCTAAGGCCTAGAAATAACTCCTTGCATCTGCCTCATTTCATGACAGAGAAATACAGAATTTTGACACTGTGCCTTTTAAACAACCATTTAGAATTACTGAACTTTGCAAAATATTTAAAAATATAAATTCATGGTATAATTATATTGTTACCCAGAAGATCAACTAGTAATAAAATGAAGCTTATAACAAATGATAAAAATGTTCAAAGTGAAATGTTGAGCAAGTTTTTGAGATAGCAGATATTTTAAAAAATCTGACCTAAATTTACAAATGTACTTTAAAATCTTATAACTTTAAAAATATAGAAGAATTTACATTTGTCCAAAATTTGAATATATATGAGATAAGGTTTCATACGAATGATGTCCCTTTGGAGAAATGATATCTATGGCAACCAAAGACAGTAATACTTATATAACCAAAGTTAGATAGACTTTGGCCTCCTTACTTTTCTCAAAACATCTATTACCTATTATTTTAACCAATTATTGATTTATATTCTATTTAACTCCAAGAAAAACAAAATTATATTTGGTGTTTCAGAGGGCATGCTATAGCAACAAAAAGTTTTGAAAAATCAGTATTTTACATATATTTTAAAATACAATTATAAGAGTAAGAAGACATCTTGTCATTAATAAGAAAACTAAAGAAAGAGTCTATGCTTCTGAAGCATAAATTTACTTTTACTAGAATGAATAACAGTGTTGGAAATTTACAGCATAAAATCACTGTCTTCACTGCAAACCTTTTTAATTTACACCCCAATGTTGTTCCTTTTCTCCTAATACACTTAAAATATATATTTATTTTTAAACTTCCAATGAAGCCATTTAAGATATTCTAATAAATGCTTCCATTTATTGAGCACCTATAGGCACCATGCTAAATATTTTAAATACATTCTATCTCATCCCCACAATGACCCTACAGTGATAAATTCCTTTGCTAGGAAAAAGAGGGTAGAAGACAAATTCTCATTCTTCTTTGTTTTCCTTTTCTTTTCCTGTGCCTATACTTCTCAAAAAAATTGTTTAATTTAAAAAGAAAAAACATCCCACTCTTGGCTACCTCCTTCATATACATCATGTAAAACTATTGTGATTGGACCCCCCCCCACCAAGGAACAAAAATTTAAGATTTCATACTTTCAATTCTTGGAAATATAAAATAAAAGGCTTTTAAAAAACAGTAAAAATGACAAGAAATATTAAACTATTAATTTCCAAATTGATTCAAGGATAGCTCCATTAATACCACCTTGTCCATTTTAATTGGTTCCAAATAATTCTTTGAATTCCTAGCAAATTCTCACTGGCCACTCCTTACTTTTCTCCGACTTACTGAGGTTTTATTATAAATGCTGAGTTTTAATGCTCTTTACCTCCCCTCACTGCTTTCCCATCTCCCTCCACCCATCAGACAACGTTTACACAATGTAGATGGTTCAATCAATCTATGTACAATTGAATTACATTACTGACCTTAAAAATCTGAGATTCATTTATTGGGAAGATAATATTTTATAGAGATGTATATCACTTTACAGAATAGGCTAATTTCTGAGAGTCAGGCTAATATCTATAAACCAAATAATACTTTTATCCCTAGGAAAAAGAAACTGGTCCAGATTCACACTTGTGAATGCTATATAATTTTTAAAATCATACATTTAGAAAGGCCCAAAACTAAGAAATAATGGTAAAAATTACTTCAAAATTAAATAGTACCATACCACAAAATATGTTCTCTTTGATCTATATCAAAGTGAGCAGAAGAAATGCCCTTGGGATTGTCTGCCTCTTGAAAACTGGGAATTTTCTGCATTTTCTCTGTGCTAAATATAGTGAAACCCCTTGCCTACATGATCAGAGGTAGATTTCCCCTCTTTTAAATCACCTCTCTTCACATACCTGTAGAACTGCTAGTAAAGTTATGAAAGTCCTTAATGTAGAGAGGCCCATGGATAACTCAATTAAGGGTGCTTAATAATGCAATTTTGCAATATGGTTCATTCATCCATTTGTCCATTCATTCATTTTTTTCATTCATTCATTCTTCAAATATTTATGAAGTGCCAACTATGTACCTGGTAGTACTGAAGATGCTGGGAATACAGTGATGAACAAAACATAAAAAATTCCTGCCCTCATGGAGCTTACATTCTAGTTCCTCAAAAAGGGATCTCCAGCTAAAATACAAGCACTCAAAATTCAAGAGAAAAGTTTTCTGAAAGGCTCCAGTAGTCAGACACCTCAAAGGAGCAAAGGCTACAATAGTACTACATTTAACATTTGTAATGTGTTTTATCAAAAATAAAAACAACATCCTGTTAAGTTTATGAATTTCCTTGAATTTTAATCTATATTGACTACTTCTAATTTTCCTCAATTTACAGTTTCTAACTACTTCTGATAAATTCTACTAGAGTTCCTTGAAGAAAGTAAAAGAGAGACAACCCTTTTAAATTTCCAACCTAAGTGATGATCAATAGGTACCAATCAAGTGATGGTCTTCATAAGAGCAATTTGTTATACAAGAATTGGCTTCACAATCCCAAGATTGTTTGCCACGGCTGCCTCTGCACTACTTAACCACTGACTGGGGTTTTGACTGGGGATGCCCGTACTTGAAATTATTTCTTAGGTATCTTCTTTTTTACTGTCACGTTAACTGAACTTATGCTTCTTAGGCAGTATTAACATGTGATAAAGGCTATCATTAGAAACTAGACTTTCCCCATGGCAGAGAGCACAGCTAATTTTTACCTGGCATTGCCATCAGTGCAATTACTGCAAATGTGCTCTGGACTCTTCTTCCACTCAGCTCTCAATTCCTGCCCCCGCCCTTGCTTTCTCTAACCCAAATCCCTGAATTATTCTAAGTTTAATCTGGTCATATCACATCTGTTGTCAAGCTCAGCGGTCCGTCATCTTTTCTTGGGCTTCTTCTCACTCTCCATGTCACAGCCAATGTTAATGTTTCTACTCTCACCTGCAGAACTCTTTCCACCTTCCTTCACTCTCTGACAGGACCCAAGAGGAAATCAGGAAATTTGTAAGTATGCCACAGAGTGATAAAGGATGCAAAGCTTGGAATTAGGATACCAACTTTGCTCTGCACAAAAGGATACAGAAAGATCCAGGCACATTAAAGGATGTCACTCTGTGTATGATTTCTGCATTTTCATTTCTATATTTTTCAATAAATATTTATTGAGTGCTTATTAGGTTCCAGAGACTGTTATACAGTTGGTTTCTTTTAATGGGAATACATCACTGCTCCAAAGCAAGAGTGGTAAATCTCTGACCTACACGTCATATTCAGTCTTCAGCTTAATTTGTCTGGCCCAGACAGTATCAAGAAATGAAATCACAGCAGGCCTTTATGAGGCTTTAGAAGCAATAAGAGAGAGAGAGAGACATAATTCCATGAAGAGAGAAGGCCTGTATCTTTCTCCTTTACTGCCGTGTATACCTCTCACCGTCTCTACCTCTTTGCTCTAGTTTTCTCTTCTTCATTCTGCATTTCCTTAACTGGCCATAACAGGGTAATGGGATATATGTTATTTCCTGTATTTATTGAATTACATTCCCATTTTCAATTTAAAAGGCAGACCAACTGAACATTCCACATTTTTATCCTGAAACAAACAAAAAGTCTTTTTGTTGCCTTTGTTTTGGTGGGAGGGGGAGATAGGTCTACAGTCCTTGAAATTTCTTTCAGAGATTCTCCACTCATTAACTTACTAACCTGAAATTCCATCTTGGCAAGCATAAATATTCCATTAAAAAAAAACAGTAATAAACATTGTACTTCAACAATCTACACAAAAAAAGGAATACAATCAAAGTTCATAAGGCATAAGTGTAAAAGGTAAATAAATATTTCATGGAGAAAGTAAATAAAAATCTATTCAAATATAATTTCAACAAAAAATGGACTAGAAATAAATGCATTCAAAAGAAGAGTTATCATTTATCATTTTTTATACACTGAAAATAAGGATTCTCCACTCCTAAGAACCATTTTCATGCAGATTTTATCACAAAATTACTTTATATTTTCCATTTTACAATTTCTCTCTTCAGTAGTTGCTATGAACTATAAATTATTCAAACACTTAATTTCCCAGAAATTAAATATCTTCCTAAAAACTCTATATAATCCCCATTACATAAGAATGTCACATTATCTTTTCTTCACCACACAAAAAAACTATAATAATTATAACTTATTCTTTATTTGTCATCTTTCTACATAAATTATCAGGATTAAGCCTTACCAGGAAATTATACACATTATGAATACAAGTTGTAATAGACTACTGATCATCAGACTGTTATGTTGCAAGTATTTCTAGAACACGATATCACAAATTAAGTCATTAATTCCAAAACAATAGTTTATTAACAAAAAAGTACAAATAAGTACAAATGGACATCCTATTTCCCCCCATTATGGTCCATCTATCTATCTCCCTTTCAGTCCATGGCATGGCCTTCTTAAGCTAAAAGAATGGCTAAAATACTTCTCTTTCCAATGGGCCTTAATAACCATCCAAAAACAAATCATTATGTATTTAAGTTATACAGTCCATGTCAATTTTTAAAAAATGTTTTATCTATGTAAGTTGCCACAAAAGCCTCCTCCCTTGCAATACACCATGTACCTAAACTGAATGAAACACATCAGCAGCAATATCCATAAAACATGTTTAGACATAGGGAATGTCATATCACTAGTATGTTTGCCTTAGGTAACAGTTTACAAATGAAAGCTTAGAGGTGTCAAAAAGAATTTTAATAGATATTTACTAAAAACACTTCAAGTCAAAAACATCTTGTTAACTGAACTAAATTGAGGTACATGGAAAACATTCAGCTTAGTTGTGTTTTTTGCAGATTTTAAATCAAAGCTACTCACATATCAGATCTTACTGCGTCATTTCAATTTTCTTCAGGAATGGTTCCTTTTCAATTTATTTCAATAAACTTATGGTTATTCCATATTTCTCTCACTACAAGCCCTAAGTACTTCTTTGAATCATGGTAAATTCCCACGTGATTTCTCTTATATGGTTCCTTAAAATACCAATATAGATGAGGAGATTTAGCAAATTGCCACGTTCAGTAAATAATGCCCAATTTGCTCTTCTGCTATGGCTCATCAAGATGGACCATGTGGATTAACTTACTGATGTTCCTAAAAGGCTTGTGTAAAATTTATTAGATTATATATTTTTTGAGTGGTAAGCTTCAGCCTCTTGGTTTGTGGAAGGAGCCACGTCAGAGCCTACCTACTTTACTCCCTGCTTAGACTATTCTCATAAAGAACATGAGTTCAGTGTTGGACTAGGCTGCAGTAACATAAGGTGCTATACCAGTGACACATTGTTTGGGAGCTGGAAAATTCAGATGACCACTCACTAAACATAAAATCATTATTCCACAAAGATTTTATTCACATCAAACTTGCACAGTAGCAAAAAAATCAAAACATAACTAGCCACATATCAAAGAACAATATACAATAGAGATTTGAATTTCTCAATGGCATTGGAAAGTATTTCCATAAATAACATTTACAATTCTAGTGTTAGGTCTTTCAAGGTGTCTGAAGCTTCACAGTGCTAGAATTGATTTTTATCAGAACACATGCAAAAATGTGCAACATAATAATCCATATTAATGACACAAAAAAGCACGCCAGTTATTTGTCATTCCAGCACGGCCATGCCACTCTATGTTCTAAAAACAAACAGACAAACCCCCAAATCCGGGTCCCATTCATTCTTCAATTATGCCTTTAGTCACTCTGCTTTATTATATTCAAACAGTCACTGTTAGTGCTCTTCACCACGACTTTCAGGTTGACGTCACTCCCTGCCTGCTGGCTGTCAGGACTGGGGGACGCCCCTCTCCCAGACTCACCTTCTTCCGGATGTCTTCATCATTTGCTCCGAGAGAAGCATAGAGCTTGAATGCAGCCTGGCGAAGTTCGTGAGCGTGTTTTAAGTCATGATCAAGCTACGGGAGGGGAAAAAAGATATGTTCCAACTTAATCCACAAATTAAATTTTCAATAACAGTGAGTAGAGTTGAAGAAAAAAAATTTAACTATTAACATATTAGTGCTTTCACTGAATTCCTGATTATTTTTGGTTTCTGCTCACATATGATTGAGACCTTGCTGTGTTTGTGTCAGCATGACCTGAAATGCATGCAGTCTGCTTCTGTCTAAAAGTGAACACTACAACGTTTCACACTGGTATATGAAAAATCTTTGTGAACCTTCGACCCCTAAAAATTCAGTGTTCCTAGATGGTAGCTTTAGTGCTACTGAGGCTTGCTTGCACCAGCTCTTTGAAACACTCTCCTCAAAAACAGGACACACTCAGGCCTTTCTAGTCGCAGCATACAGCTGATAATTTGATTGTTGCTGCAACAATGTCTCTAGGAGGTTTCCCCCTAAATTAAGAGTAGTGCTAGCCTAACTTCAGCATTTAAAAAGATTTTAGAAACAGAGAAACCTTTGTGAAAATCCTTACCAAACAATATACCATGGTAATCATTACTATCTATCTATTACAGTTATCTGAGATTTATGTTTGGGGGCTTCTTTTGATGAATTTATTTAAATTACTGGTATGAAACAATTGATGCTATCTTGCCATGTGTATAACTGATTTTCTAAGTTATCAATTCTTCCACATACCTGATTTATCACCAAACTACCATAAAAATTAAATAGAAGCAGGTTCTCAGGACACTTTCAACGACTGACTATGAACTAGTGAATAAAAAAGGCATGTCAATAATTTCATAACTAAGAGATATAACTTAGTCATCCAAATGACTGCTACTTTCTCCAAATGAGTTGCCTTGGAAAGGTTCCCCCTTATGCAATAATGTGGACGTTGTTCATAACATTCTGAGACCCTCTTTTGAAACTTCCTAAAGAGCTAAGGGGCATATTAGCTAGAAAACCTTGACAATGATATATATTCATGAACTAGGAGAGGCTGAGGTTAATTGTCACAGACTGTGGTATGTGAAGATGGGGAAATCCAGTTGGGTAACATCATTTAGCGTAACAACAAAAACAAAAACACCGTAGTAAAAAGGTGAAACTCATTTGGGGTGGTTCTCAAGGCAATTCTTAAGAGTAGTTCCAAAAATATTTTGATCAAAGCAGGCACTGAAGGATTATGGGAGGAACTTCTGAATATTCAACACTCATTTTGATGTGTAAGTTCTAAAATATCTGTGATTAAAGTCTTAACTACCTTCTAGTCATAATATATACTAGAATACTGATTTGGACTAATATACCAGGAAAATCACACATTCATTAATATGTAAGAATTTTTCTCTATGGGTCTAGTATCTACACTTTTCCAGTCAGAAATCACTGGATAATCCATCATCAGAAATAAAGATGACAAAACAAACTAATATTTAAGTTTGACATTAGGAGATAATTTTTGAAAATGATTATTATTCTAGTTTTACTATGATGGAAATAAAATGGAAAAACCCAAAAAGAAAGTATAATCTTCTACATACTAGTTAAATGATCTGCACATGCACAGGCTAGAAGTTCTTATAACTATGTTTCCTCACTCTCATGTCCATCAGAGTGTCCTACTTGCCTAGCTGGGATGGTCAACTAAGGGTGTTCAGGAGGCCATAGTTAGGAGTTGCTCATGTATCTTTGTACCAATAAGATACTGTGTGAGCAAGTAGTCAGAGGGAAAACATCTGGTTCAAAATAACCTATCGCCTCTACTGGAAAAACACTACTACTGAAGAAAGAGCAGACACATAACTTTAATACATAAAGGTCAGTACACATTATTAATACAAATATCAGTGAAGGTTATTTTAGGCCCTTCCTGAGATAGAGAAAAGATATAGCCTTAATAGTTTGTTTTATTTTCAATGTTAAATGCCAAATGAACAGTTGCCTGATAGATGAAGTTTTTTGGAACTCAGGGGCATGGGAGAGGTCAAGAGAATAGTTTAAAAAAATTTACCACTGGGACCATTGGCATCAAAAATAAAGCCACATTTGGGGAACAGTACTGGTTACTAATTAGGAGGCAATGCTCTATCATGACCTCCTTAAATAAGCTTTCTCTAATAGAGTATTTATCTCTTATGCTTAGAGAAATGGATACGACAGATAGGCTGAAAGGAACAAAGTCAAAAGGAGTATCTACCTATTCTAAGGAACTTCTATTTTGAGAAAAAGAGCTCAGTTTGGTGGTTGATGGTCTCAAACTAGAGGTTAAATAGTGCTTTAGCTGTCACTAGCAGGCCCAAAGCACAGTATGAAATTGCAAAAAGGAAGGAGAAGAAGATGGCAGAAGTTGGAAGAAAAGGTAGCAGAAGAGAAAGAGTGTGATGGGGCGTAAAACAGGCTACTTAAGATTACCCTTAACCTAAAGAAGGAGAATATAGCAAAAGAGGTGATTCTGGGACCTTGAATAGGATTGGATGATGATGATATAATGTCAGTAACTAGCTTAGAGACACCACTATTTTAAATTTTTAGTGGGGAATTAAAGATGCAATTTTCTTCTTTCCTGATTATCTCCTTAGTAAAACATTTCTGACAATAAACATGAAACAAATTAGATTCAAAAACTCATAAAGCAACGTCATCTATGTTACCAGAGGTAAAAAAATTCCTTTATTTAAAAGGCCTTTGAACTGTAATTATCAATTGGTTCAAAGTTTCGATGAGTAAGAAAAACTTTGTAAAAATCCCTCTCTTGAGCTGCTGAAAAGGAAAAGAGAACGTACCCTTTTAATATCAGTGATGGCACTCACTGAGCTGGGATACTTGAAATAATCAGCAAGCATGGCAATGAGGTGGTCAGTAATGCTAGCGATTCTCTGTAGCTCAACATCTGGTTCAATCAGATAGGCGAGGGTCTCAGCTCCTTCAACTCTCTCCTCTAGTAATCTCTCCTTACTGCACATTCGAACCAAACAAGGCAATGTCTGGAAGGTAGTGAAATTAATTATTTGCTTTTTGGTAAAGGCAAAAGCTTGATGGAGAGCATACAGTGACTGAATCAACTCAGTGGTTTTTATTGAGAGTCATGTTTGTGATCAAATGTTTCAATAAAGACTTTCAGAGAATGAAAGGTTTTTTTGGAATGTAAAAATAAAATCAGTGCATCTTAATCATCTATGCTGGCACACTAAATTCTAATCATACAATCAAAGCAAATTAATGTAAACTCTAATTAGACTTTTGTGATCGATAAGACTGAAGCTTTGTTGTACAACCTTATAAAAGACATTTAAGAATCCCTAATAAATCATGTCTGATGCTTCTGTCCCATCTACATATTTATTTAACTAAAAGACATCCAGCAGTTTAATCAGGAATGATTCTGCCTTAGAAAAAGTATGCTAACTTTTTTTAGTGAGTATTATGGCTGGGGTGACTTTTATTTTTTGTTTGGGGATTAATATTTACAGTTGCAAAAACAAAATACAGCTTTAAAAATTCAGTGATCTTACCATTACTCAGACACCAGTTCTCCTATAATGGGAGTGAAACGCATCAATCACGGTTCCTACGTTTTCCAAAGAACTCCCTGGAATGACTGTGATACCTACTAGTCCAATTTTACTTCTGAGTAAAAATCTTGGTATTGGTCTTGGTAATTTATCTACATTAGGTTCTCAATAAAAATATCCCATGTATTTACTATTTCTATGGCTGATGAATCCATTTTAAAGGATAATGTGGAAGTAGAAATTGAAATGTTATAATTATAGGAAGCCTTCCTCAACTACTGGAGTCAACTGTGCTTTGCTCTTTTCGAAGTTCTTATTATATCTTTACCACAGAGTTTAGCACTTTATTGTTCACTGTTGATTTCCTATCAGGCTCGTTCAGCTTTACAATACAACCCTAGGCTTCCGAGAGGAAAGCTTTATTTTCCTTTGAACAGTTACTAACATTTAAAAATACCATAAATGCATGGATTATTGAATTTAATGCTCACAACTACTACACGAAGAAGATACTACTAACCTAGATTACCAAAAGAGCAGCTGAGTAAACAAACCAAGGTCACTTGCGTGGAAGCCCTTAGCACCCTATGCAGTGTTGTTTACTTAGGGGGTCCTCAGATCTCATTAAATTAATTGACTTGCCTCAACAAAGACTAAATCAAACACTAGTCTTAATGCTCTTTTATCCTTGGGGTTCATTTTGAACACTGATAATGAGAGCTCTCACATTCATAAAATGATGCATGACCAATTTATTTATACTTTTTTTTTATAGCTAATAAGATGTTAAATATGTTTAATATATTGTTATCCTCACAATAACCCCGGGGAATAGATTAGCAGGAATTATTGCCTGCATTTTCATAATTAGGAGTCTGAGGCACCAAAAGAATAAGGGATGTGCCCAAGGTTACTAAGCCAGTCAGCGGTGGAAGTGCTAAATCTGAATCCAGGTCTTAGGACTTTTAGGGCTTGTCTCTTATCTGGGTTTTTCTGAGTTCTAACTGCATTTGACATATCACAATGACAACGATTGTTTTCATGTGTTATTTACTTAATCTTTCTCATTATGCCTTTTGATTATCTACCATGAGGGTGATATAAAGTCTTTATCTGCAAAGCTAGTGAACTGCTTGCCTACAAAACTGTGTTGCAAACTTAATGAAAATCAAGGATTAAAATATATTTTCTATTTCACTTGAATTTTACATATTTTTACAATTTCTATATCCTCCTAATTACCATAAAAATGAAAAAGGTGTGATAAGGAAAGAATTATTTCACTTCGACTTTCAAGACACATCTAAAACCAATTTTTTACAAGTATATGGTATCCCACTGAAAAGAAAAGCATGGTGTTTTAATATTGTTTTATCCTATGCACACATACCATAGTGATAAATGTGTAAAAAGAAACAGGAATACCAACATTTATATTCCACACTTATATGACTAGATAACTTTCACATGTTTTTAGAGAGAATTAATTAGCTCACCTTTAATACAATACAGTTGTCATCTGTCCGAATTGCTCCAGCTCTACACATGTAAGTTAAACTGGAATAAGATGGCAAAAAGTAAATTTTTGCTTGTGTTTTAAAGCTTTAAAAGAAAAATATTTGTCTTTAAGATTTTATGGAAAAGAAAGACAACTACTCTTACTTATTTTGAGGGAGAAGGTTTTGACATTCCCCTATCTGAGGTTCTATTACTGTAACAGTCAAAGACAACTAACTGATATATATAGACAGTAAGCCAGATATTTAAAAAAATACCTACAAAGTTGTTTTAAAAATAAATGGCCTGGGGCCGCCCGGTGGCGCAGCGGTTTCGTCCGCGCTTGGCAGCCCGGGGTTCGCCAGTTCGGATCCCGGGCGCCCGCCGACGCACTGCCTGTCAGCCATGCCATGGTGGCGTCCCATATAAAGTAGAGGAAGATGGGCACGGATGTTAGCCCAGGGCCAGTCTTCCTCAGCAAAAAGAGGACGATTAGCAATGGATGTTAGCTCAGGGCTGGTCTTCCTCACACACACAAAAAATAAATAAAAAATAAATGGCCTAATGAGCGGACAAATTTTGAAGCTAGGTGCTGGGCACACTGGAGTTCTTTACATTTTTCTCTATACTTTTTTGTGTTTGAAATTTTCTGTAATAAAAAGGGAAAGAAACCCATTAAAAATAAAATATAAAGTTAAAGTACCTTAGTTTAAATGAAGTTAAGTTGGGATATTCCAACATCAATAGCAGAAGAAGTATAACAGACAAAACATTTAACTTGTTACACTTATAACTATCCATAAGAAATTAACTCTTCAGAGGTTACCAGTAGTGGCTTTGAGAATTAGTCAATAATTTGGTTCTATTGAAAAACAATTTACCTTCACAATTATATCTGGCTTTGAATAAGAATAAAATTACCTTGTATACCCTAAGCAGATACTGAGTATTAAGCACTTCAGAAACTTTAATTAATGAATTTCCTTTTTGAATAAGATTCCCTTAGTAAGCTGGGGGAAAAAACTAAAACACCCCATGTTCTGGCTTCTAGGGAAAGCTATAAACAAATTAGTAAAATTCTTTACTTATATCGCAGAGGGTTGAATTCTTTATAGCTGTTATCATTATCTTAAGGCTTGTTATCACATTGTTTTCTTGAAACCAGTTCCATGAGAGCATTACCTTAGTAACAAAGAGGCAAATGCTCAGTTTTGAAGTTAAGACAAAAAGCAAACAAAAAATACAAATAAGATAAACAAATAAAAAACAATTCACGGTGCGTAATTCACTGAAAATTCCTCATTCTTGCCAAAATATCAGAGAGCCACAGCTTCCTAAGTACAAAAACTAAACAATTCATTTAGCACAGAACCTTGCAGAACAGATGCTCAACCTATCTGCTAATATATTGATAATTACATAACATATGTTGAATGCTTATATGAGCCAGGAATTGTGCTAATAAGAATTTTATATAACTATCTTATAAACTGTCACATCTCTGTGGGGATTCTTTGTTTTGTTTTTCCAAAAGATGAGGAAGCCACATTCTCTGAAATCATGGTTTGGTTACCAACTTGAACTAATTCTCACTCTGTTTCTATACCTTTATATTTTCCTGTCTTAATACTTAGCATAATATGTGTTCGTTAAATCTGATCTAATTCTGTATTATTTCAACTGAAACACAAGAAGAAAGGAATGTAATAAAGTAGTTTTCTGTAGACAGTCTTAGATGCTTTATGAGATTTGTTGTTCTGCATGCTACTAGTAGTAAACTCAGTAAAAAACTCATATCCATTTTAGAAAATGTGAGTCAATCATGACTTTCAAATTTCAAAATCCCAAAACAAGATGGGGATTGGAAGTGAGCTAATTAGGCTGTCCAAAAATACTCTAAGATATTGTCAAAGCACTGTCTTTTCTTCCCACATTGTCTTGACTTTTACCATTTTGCTGATGTGAGCTGCATCTCAATAGGCTTATCTCTCTGCAACATCTTCACAAAAATTTGTGGTAACAATTCTCCATCAACCAAAACTAGAAATAAAACAAAGAACAAGAATTAAGGAATTCTTTAAATCTACAAAGTTCATAAATTAAATCATGTAGGTGCCACTGAAAGTTCCAGCCTACCATTTACCAGGGTCATTGATACCTGGGGGTTTTCAAAAGCTAAAACTGAGAAGCATTTCAGTGCTTGCATTCGAACCTGTAAAAATAAATGAACAAATAAACAAAGCATTTATTTTAACTTTGCAAACATGAATTTTAATATCTCAGAATCTAAACTCTTCTGAAGAAACAACTAGTTAAATCTGCTTAAAGTACTAAAGGAGGGACTCAAGTGAATAAAAATAAGACTCGTATATTTGAAGAGTACAGTAAGTTAAAATTATAAAAAGTTTAAATAATTTTGAAGTAACAGAAAAAACAGTGAAGTAGCAACTAAAGGTGAACTAGAAAAATCTCTAATCAAATTTAAAAGAACACTGTACAAAATATAATGTTGGTAAGGGAACTTAATAACAATTAATTACTAACTGCCTTTCAAGGAGGACCTTGCTTCTTCCCAAACTACAAACCAGAGAACTGAAGAGAAGACAGAAAAAAAAAAGAGCACTCTTGAATTGTGTATGGGATGGACATGTGGGGCAAACAGAACAGAAGAAAATGAAACAAAGTTACAATAAAAGCTTGAAAAGGACTAAACTAATTTAACTTTAAAACACCTATGAACTGTGCTATTAGTCCTCAAAACTAGGTGACTGGTCTGGTATGATACCAATGGCCCAAACTCTTGACCACATAAAACATATTTTACAGTCTGCAGGAGCTCCTATGAAGGCTGTGATTCTTCATTCTTTCTGTTCAGTTTTCACTTCCAAGCCTGAGTCTATAGACGATGTGTGGAACCTGAGACTGGCCTTATAGACAGCTGAGACGTGAAGCAGCCCTGTCCCTCACCTGGGCAATGGTCTGCAGCACTAGTATGTGCCCCCAGGCAGAACCTAGAATACGTTAACGACATTCTGACAAAGGAACAAACCTTGGCAAAGAGTATTATTACCAAAAACTTTTTCCTTTCACAACCTGTAATTTGTTATAGTAGATAAGGAAGTCATGCTGAAAAGAAAAGAAACGATGGAAGGGTAGTGGGAATTAATGAAGCCAGAGCATGGAGAAGAAGAGGGGCAGTAAACAGCCATCCCAGCAACTGTTTTTTGCTGGCAAGTACTGACTGACGTCAGCCTCTGCGTGGCACAGGGCAGAGGAAGGAGCTCTCAGTATATATTTCTTTCCTCTGCCTCTGGCTAGTTTCAAGCTGGCTCCATTCCCCATTTCTATCCTTGTGAGCTCTTCACCAAGATTGAATTTCAGATGTCTGAGGTAGGGAAAACATAAGTATTAGCAGGCCCTACCTGCAAAAAACTAAGGACCAAAAGAGCACACTAGGATCAGTGCAAGTGGATAGAAGACAAAAATGACTGCTTCTCTGCTCTACAGGAAACTCCTGGCATACCCAGCTCTAATGTGACACAATAAGGACAATATCCGAATATTTGCTACAATTTGCTAATTGGACAATAATAAAATGACCAAAGTTTTAACTAAATGACGCTACTTACCTATATGTAAAAGACAGTAAAGAAAATTTAATTAACAAGCCTGAAAACCCTTGACTTTTAAACTCAAAATACAAAACAGAACACATTTTAAGTGTTGATGTATATGTGGGTATATGCTGTAAGTTTGAGTCACTGTGGCTAAATAAAGGTCTCAAATATGAAATTCAAAGTCTTTCCCAATACAGCAACCATTGCTCCTTCACACTTCAAGGCATTTCCCCCCTGCAGCTCTGGCCCTGGCGCATAACCAGGAGAGACCATGAACGATTACAGGGGGAAACCAATAGCACTCACGCCACAACCATATCCTGAAAAAAACGGAAAGGCAAGGGTAGCTTTTTTTTTCCCCAAAAGAGCATTCTATAGGTAAAACAATGCCCCATAACATTTTACTGATAAAATATTACTCTTGATCATAATATCTATCAAAGAAGCAATAAAATATGTGGGCCTCTTTCTAGAGCAAGATTCTAGAAACCAAAAATAAACTATAAAAATCTGGCCATAATTTTTAACATCTTACTTTGTAAGATACTGAGGTTAGTAGGTGAGCAATATTCTGAACTGCACCATGGTTAAATAAAATTGTTTGATGATCTGGACCCTGTAAGAAAAAACATAATAATACATTAAGAAGAGTAATGATTCATTACAATAAAACATTTACTTAAATGTAGAAAACCATACTCCACAATGCAGAATTCTCAGTTACCCTTCTCTTGCATAAACCCATCCCAAAAAAGCAGGGTAGACACTGTTTCTAGTTCTGCAAGGGACTGCCATATCTTACCTCATCCCAGTTCTGTAGAACCGCTGCCTCTTTACCTCCCCCAAATAAGAACGGGGGCACAGAAGCTATCCCAGCACAGGCCTTTTGCAGTTCTTCAAAAGCACACCATCACAGCAACAGAACCACTATGAATTCTGAATTTCATTTGCACACCCTTAACCCATGCCCACAGGAAAGAGTGGTAGTCATTCTTACAACTTAAGACTGATGAGCTTGAAATTATCACTTCTTAGAGTAGCAAGGTAAAGACGTAGGAAAATTCAGGTATTTTATTTTTCATCAGCTGTTTTCTACTAATCAATTTACTGAAGATCTTCGAAGTAGCAGAAGGTCAAGGTTAATGCAAGGCTTCGAGTTTGCCACAGGTCTTATTCATTCTTTTTATGTTCCACCCATCCACTTAAATAATGAAAACTCAATTAAAACCAGGACAAGGATGGTATCTCATGTTTATCATTATCCAGAAGAGAAAAATGTAGCAGCAAAAGGTAGGCTACCTGTCTAGGTTCACCAGAGGAAACTGGTTACTAGTCTAGAAAAAGAGCTCTCAAACCATTTTCTCCAACCCACTATTTAGCCAAGTAACAACTCTCTTGCAGATGCTCATTCTTTCTTTGACCAAAATATCATTTGAAGTGGGGAGATAGCATTCATACTTACGAATAATAAAACAGCCATATTCTATTTTATAGGTAACAATCCCCTAAACATTTTATATACTATTAAAAGGGTCTTTAAAAAAAACTTCAGCAGGTGCTGGCCCGGTGGCATAGTGGTTGAGTTTGCACACTCCGATTCAGCAGTCTGGGGTTCGCAGGTTGGGATCCCAGGCATGGACCTACGCACCACTCATCAAGCCATGCTGTGGCAGCATCCCATATACAAAGTAGAGGAAGATGGGCACAGATGTTATCTCAGGGCTAATCTTCCTCAGCAAAAAGAGGAAGACTGGCAAGGGATGTTCACTCAGGGCTGATCTTCCTCACCAAAAAAAAAAAAAAGAAAAACCTCCAGCAATTTCTCTCTTAATTTCTACAGTTTTCTAACTTATTTTTAATCACTCTATAATATTCCACAGTTGACTCAGGCAAACCCCCATTACATATTTTAGGTTGTTTCTAATGTTTCACTATTATAAACAATGTGTTGTTTTTTTTGTTTCCCCGAGGAAGATTTGCCCTGAACTAACATCTCTGGCCAATCTTCCTCTTTTTTTTTTGCTTGAGGAAGATTCGCCCTAAGTTAACATCTGTGCCAATCTTCCTCCACTTTGTATGTGAGTCGCCACCACAGCATGGCTGCTGATGAGTGGTGTAGGTCCATGCCTGGAAACTGAACCTGGGCCACAGAAGCGGAGAGCACCGAACTTAACCACTGGGCCACAGGGCCAGCCAACAATGTTTTGTTGAACATTATTAAAGCTGCATCTCAGTGCAGAACCTTAGGGTATGAGGATAAATTCCCAGAGTATAGTTATACTATACTTGATATATTGACATATTTATCACTACATATCCATCCAAAATAGTACAAACTTGCTTTTATAATAATTGAAAATATTGACATTCTCAGGGCACAGGATTAAGTGTCTTCCTACCTCATCCTCATCCATGCATCTGCAATTATAATTATAGGTACTACTTACTGGGTACTAGCTATGTGCTGGGCACTGCTCTAAATGCTTTACTTGAATTGTCTCATCTGAAACATAGGAGTCTCTGGCTTATTCATTATAAAGACAGTGCTGGAGACCGTAATGGGGGAGTCAAGGAAAAGAAGGGTCTCCTAAGAATCTGACCCATTTTTTCTTACCTAGTAACAAGTAGGTAACTCGAAAAAATTGTGAAGACAAGCCTAAATTAGCCTCAGCTGACATGTCAGCATACTAAGGTTTTTTTGCCTTCCTTATAAATTTTAACACCCCAGTTTAAATACTGCCAGTGCTCAGCAGAACAGCTAAATAGGCAGGGTGCTGCCTCCACTCCTTGCACCTCATTGTTCTTCCATCTCTACATTCAACCAATCTGTTCCCTTGCTTTGAGGTAACCTAATACCAATAGATTATTTTATATTCTTCAAAATATTTTATACTTATACAAATACATAAGTATATTCTTTCCCCTATTTTAACACAAATGGAAGAATACTATATATATACAAAAGGTTTATATATAATACTATATACATAAAAAATACTATAAATACTACATATACTATAAATATTTTATATGTATGTATATATACGTGAGTGTTTGTGTGTGTGTGTGTGTGTGTGTGTGTGTATATATATATATATATACTGCTCTAAACCTTTTATTTCCTTTATAATATATCTTGGATATCATTCATATCAATACATAAAGAGCTTTCTCATTTCTCTTTTGGTCTTATTCCATTGTATGAATGTCCCATACTTTAACCAGTACCCTATAGTTAGACATTTAGATTGTTTTCAGTCTTTTACTATTACAAACCTCACTTCAATGAATATCCATGTGCATACATCTTTTTTTTCCTAAGAGCTGGATCACTTGAGGAATGTCTTCACTGAAGTTGTAAAGATCAGTATAGTGAAAAGATCAAACACAATTCTTTGAACTTAACTATTCCCCACTGCTTACAAGATATTGTACTTTTTAATCCCTCAAATTCTTTGCCCCAAAGATTGCAGTAAATATTTGTTACAAAAGAAGTTCTTTCTCCTCTCTGTGGTCATATATAGGATTGTGTAAAAACAACTGCAAGGAAGGAATTAGTGGCTGAACCAACTAGAGAGGAGGAGCTATCGTTTAATTCTTACCACGTCTCTTTAGCCTCTCCAAATCGACCTGCATGAACCTGGGGTTAGTGAGATGGCATCCACAGGGTGGGGAGCACATAAGCCCTCATGATCTTAAACTCCAAAATACAGGTCTCAGAAATTTGAGTAACTGCTGAAGAAGTGGCAAAAATTTAGAAGTTAGAATTCCAATTAATATTATTACTACCCTCTTTTGCTCCTTAATAAATCAGGGAGAGAATTTCAAAGATATAATTATGATTAGCTTATAACACAAATACTTTAGTAATCTCTTCTCTTTTGTCTCCCCTCCCCAAAGTATGTAAATTTATTTAATACTGATACCAGTATATGCAAATTTGTGAATGAGTCTTAAAATTCTATTATGAATCTTATTTTGGGCCTATACGTAAAGTGAACAACCTGAAAATAAAAGGTTTTTATAATTAATGACAATACAGAGATCATCAGCTCAGTCGTTTTCAACGATACGTGAAGTTAGTGTATCAGTAGAGAGATTAATATTGTATTTTAGGTTATTACTATTGTCATGGGGTTTACAAATGCTATAATGTTTCCTGAAGTCTAGTTATATTTCAGAACACTTAAATTTGGTCATTTAATTCCAGTGGTAAATGCTAATTATCAGGCTAAGAGAAAGCTGCGCTAAGGTGATTTTCTCTGATGAGATCTTCAGTTCTGTTAGTGGCATGAGAGTGCCTATAAATTCTTGCTCAACATAAGCTTCTCTCCAGCAAAATAATTAGTGATTTAATGGTATTCCTTTATCTACGATTTCAGCTAAAACAGCACTGAGAAGTTTCAGATGAGCAAGCCGAAAAGTGTTGAGAAGTTTCTACGAGTAACTTCAGGAATGGGATAATTCAAACTTCTCATAATTTAACTCAATAATTTGACACATAGTAGTTATACCTGCAGGTCCAATTTTCAGTGTCTTTTTGGGATTACTGTGGTTATGACTAGTAGATGCTGTGCTCTCACGTACTCAGGTATAGATGCTAAAAGATTTTTAATGAGGCATAGAGTTCTGGAGTATCCTTCTCAACCTATCTGCCAGGGCTGGCTATAAGACATCATTTCATTGTTGGAAAATTCTAGATCCTGTTAATTCAGTTCATTTTTAGCAAATGAATTGCAACAAAATTCTCAAAGCCTTTCTCCATCCATTTCAAAAGATTATGGGATTGTTTGACATCCCTGGTCCTTTGAGTTGGCTTACACACTGTCAAAGTAATCCAGGAAGAGAAACTTCAAAGATTTTTGAGGAAAATCTTAAATTCTAAATGTCTTATAGAATTGAATAGGCTGTGATAATCAGCTAGGATGAGAGGGGTTTAAACTTTTAAATTATAATCTATAGATACTTTTTCTGGAACCGAGTGATTTAATTTTCATTTATTTGGGAAACTGTCCTAACAGCATAAATCTGTGATCTTCCTAGTTTAGTATGCAGGTGTTCACTTCTTTTTCCTTTCTGTCCTGTAGTTCTCCAAACTCCTCACTTTGTATCTGTATTGTATGTGATAGGTTGGTGAGTAATGCTGTCCTGAAAAACTTATAGAATCATCAGAAGATAAACAATTATTCAGTTAGAATTTAGCAATTGTGTAGAAATTATGAAAGATCTCAAGTAAATAATCACCCATGGTTATTAAAAGAGTACACTCAATATGTAAACTATGAAGCAAAATAAATAGCACTTCATAGCACTCTTCAGTTTAGGTTCAGGCCCTTTTAATAACAGAAATCTCTCTCAAAGAGCAAAGAAGAATCTCTCATTTCTTCTTCACTTAAAACAATTTCCAGCAATGTGGAAACTGAGAATGTGGGGAAACAGACATGATCACACACTGCTGGTAAGAGGATAAAATGGTACAACCTCTATCCAAGACAATATGTGGTCACATCACAAATGCACATATTCTTTGACTCAGCAATTCCATTTCTTATAAAATGTCTTACATACAAGATATGTGTTGCAGCATTGTTTTGTAATAATATAAGATCGGAAACAAGCTAAATGTCCAACAATAGATGATTGGTTAAATAAATTATTGTACATCTATACAGTAAAATACTATATGGCTGTTTTAAAAAAAAGGAATGATGGAGCTCCTTAGTTCTGATATGGAATAGCCTTCAAGATATGTTAAGTGAAAAAATGCAAGGTGCAGAACTGTATTTATGGTGAGTTACCATTTGTGTCAAAAAAAAAAGGAAGTGGGAGCTGGCCCAGTAGCACAGTGGTTATGTTTGCGTGCTCCGTTTCGGCAGCTTGGGGTTCACAGGTTCAGGTTCCTGGGCACGGACCTATGTACTGCTCATCAAGCTATGCTGTGGCAGTATCCCCTATACAAAAATAGAGGAAGATGGGCACAGACGTTAGCTCTGGGCTAATCTTCCTCAGCAAAAAAGAGGAAGATTGGCAACAGATGTCAGCCCAGAGCCAATCTTCCTCACCAAAACACCCACCCACCAAAAAAAAGGAATGGGGAATATATATGTATATTGCTTATATATGTATAGGTTATCTCTATGTATAGATTATCTCTGCAAGGATACACAAAGAAGGCACATCTCCCAAGGGTATACAAAACTTTACACTATAGAGAACATTTATCCTGGTTCTTACTTTACAGCAGTGTGAGAAAATCTGACAGATGTACTCCTGGGTGTAGCGGGACCTGCCAAGCAGCGCCATGAGATGCGGTATCACCGTGGCATCCTGGAGTCGAAGGGAAGGAGAACATAGGTAACAAGGAACATAGGCACCGTGAATACATCTAACAAACTATTTCCATGAGTAGGTACATAGGCAAGCCTCTTATCTTAATGACAGTAAATCAAGTCTTTTTAAGGAACACAGCAAAACAAAAGCAACATGGCCATCAAAACTATCTAGGTGGAGGACAAGGAGAGGGGCTTAATATTCATCCTCAACAAAACACAAGAACAGAAAATTCTCAATTTCTCTCCCATAAACAGCCTACGATCCCACAATAAAACAAAATCATTCAATAAAATTTGACAGAAATCTGTTCTGAAACCAAAATGCAAAGTAACTAATAAGATATACAATAACAAATACAGTCATGCGTCGCTTAATGACAGGGACACATTCTGAGAAATGCGTCACTTAGCGATTCCATCGTTGTGAAAACATCAGAGTGTACTTACACAAATCTAGATGGAATAGCCTACTACACACCTAGGCTATATGGTACTAATCTTATGGGACCACCATCATATATGTGATCTGTCATTGACCGAAATGTTGTTATATGGTGTGTGACTGTAGCTTATAAGGAGGAATTATTGTATAAAAATAAAACTTGACAATCCTGATCTCTGAGATGTTAGGGACACAAGACAATGTATATAATAACAACTTCTCAGTTATATTGTACTGCCTATTGCTGACACTTAGCAACATACATCATGATACAGGAGAAGAGAGAAGAATCCACCCAATCTGCTGCAGGGCTCTCCAAGAATCTCTTCTTTCTTAGAGTGCAAAAGGAATTAAAAGCTGAAAGAGGACTTAGCCTGAACCACAGATGGAAAAGGAGACTTAGCTCAGGCCTCCTAGTCTAATGCTGTCACGAGTCCTAGAGCTATGCTTCTCAAGTATGAATGTGCATGCAAATTCCCGGAGGGTACTCTTTATGTACAGATTCTGATTCTGGAGGTTTAGAGTAGGACCTAAGACTCTGCATTCTAAGTAGCTCCCAAATGAGGCTGTGTCCATAGACCACACTTTGACAAAAGACAACAGAGAGCAAAGAAAGAAACTTAAAAGAATACCACTGTTGGAATGGAATACTACTCTAGCCATAAGAAAAGACAGAATTGTCCCATTTGCAACAACATGGATGGACCTAGAGGGTATTATGTTAAGGGAAATAAGCCAGAGAGAGAAGGACAGACACCGCATGATTTCACTCATATGTGGAAGATAAACGAACACACGGACAGAGAGAATGGGTTGGTGGTTACCAAGGGGAAGGGGGGTAGGGGGTGGGCACAAGGGGAGAAGGGATGCATCCACATGGTGACAGACACAAAATAGTGTACAGCTAAAACCCCACAATGTTGTAAACTATTAAGACATCAATAAAAATGGAAAAAAAAAAAAAAAGAATACCACTGTTGGGATGAACAAGATTTAAGGTTTCCCTTAGAAAGAAAAGAATGCCCAAGATATATAAAAGCTAAGTAGGAAAAGAGAAGGCTGTTGGTTCCCTACAAATAGAATCTTTTCCCCTTGCTTGTTAGTATAACCCTCTGTCACAAGAAGTTTAAAAACAAAATGAAAAATTTAGAAAACCTCAAAGAAAGGTACTATACGCATAGAAAGAAAAGGAAGAGAGAAGATGAGAATGTCAAGTACATGTGTATTTTACAGGGTGGGGGGACAGTGGTTCCACTGGCAGAAGACAGGGAAGTTGGTAGCAGCTCAGAGAGACCAGACAATCAAGAGGAAGATAAATAAGCCTATTAGGCTCCTAAAACTACTTTCATCTCCTTCCTTTCCTCATTGCTCTCTCACCCCTCAGTTTTCCTGTCACAATAGCCCCATCCCATTTCTTCACACCTGTCCCCTTTCTGCCAACTGTGTTATACATCTGCAGTTTACAGTTGATTAAACAAGGCAAAGAACAGTTGCATAATTTGCCCAAAGCCACCCATCGGATAAACAGGATTTCAGCTAGACATCCGCCCTCTTCTAACTTGACTGCCCTGTCTTTGGTTTAGCACCTGAGCTGCTGTGGCAGCTGGCCTCTACACAATCCAACTCAGAGATGTCAGGTAATTGCACTGAAACACTACTCTCTGTCATTATCTCATCCAACACCTTTCATGGATTCTCCATTGTCTCTGAGGCAATAAAATTGAGATGTTTCGTAACTTAGACATTCTCACTGTGAAAGTCACTTAATGTCCCTGGGTCTTAATTCTTCTCATGTAAAAAAGTTAAGTTGGCGTAGACCAGAGTTTTCCAGATTATGCACCATGATCCATTAGTGGGTCATGAAATCAGTTTAGAGTGAGGAAGAATAGTTAGAACAGCTGGCCGCAATCAATTTCTCCACCATTACTGGGCTAGGGGTTGGGGAGAAACTTCCAGGGTAAAGAAGACAGGTGATGGCTTAATTTCTTTTAAACATGACAAGAGGACCTTCAGGAAAACAGACTGATATTTAGTAGGAGGAGAGTCCTTCTCTGTGGAATGCTTTGAGGAGGATGTTCCCAATTTAGGACTGCTTACAGTAAACCAGTGGTTCTCAAAGAGTGGTCCGTGGACCAGCAGCATCTGAGTTACCTGGAAACTTGTTAGAAATGCAAATTCTCAGGCCCCACCCTAGACTTACTGCATCAGAAACTCTGGAGGTAGGATCCAGCAATCTGTGTTTACCAAACCTTCCAGGTATTTCTGGTGCATGCTCAAGTTTGAGAATCACTGTAGTAAACAATCTACGGGTGTATGAGGCATGGCTCTCTGAAGAATGTTGCTGAGATACAAAGAATGTCCCTGAGGTATTAAATTGAGATGTTTCATAATTTAGAGCCTCCTGCTGTGTGAGGTGACCCACAGACCTCACTTACAGACCTTATGTATCATCATGGGCCAGAGGAGCATGTGTCTGATTTGGGAAGGATGGACTATGGAGCCACGTGACATGTCCCCTCTCCCTGCTTGCTTTGCCTATGCCTCTTGATTGCTTATATTCTTGAAATATTTGTAAAGTATGATTCTGGACAAGATCCCTGATTCATGTGTCCGATTTGACACTCTGATTCTTTATTTTAGCTCAGAGAATCACAACCAGAATTTTTTTTTTAATGAAAAAGGATAGAATAAAAACAAGAGGGCATCACATTTATGGAATTGTTTTGTGAAGACTGTCTCAGGATTCTCTCTCACACAAACATACACACAAATTCACACATATGCACAGTGTGGCAATGGAAAATATATTTCTTATTGTGGACTATGGATAAGAGTGTTTGAAAATATTGGCCTGGATAATTTTCATTAAGAAGATTCCATGTAATCAATAGATAAAAATATCCCATAATAATCCCTGAGATTTTTGAAAACCACTGAATGACTCCAAAGATCTTTGGATTCTCTCACATGTATTCTCTGATTGTAGCCTGGCAAGTTAGCCTCTTGCAAAGTGGTTCTCATTCACCTCTCCAGTTGAAACTAACACTGATGCCCTTCCTGCATTAGACTATTCTGCCTACTGTCCTGCATATTCTCTTTTACATAGATCTTTCCTAGACTGGCCTCTGTCCTCTCCACTTCTCTAAATCTTATCCATTATTCAAGACCCAGGTCAAATTCTAGCTTCTCTATAAAGCCTTCTCTGCTGGATTTAACCCAGAGTGAATGGAACTCCCTATCACTCATTTGGCATTAAATACACTGCCTTAATTTGCATATATTAAGAGATCAAAATGGGTTTTATTTTTAAAAAACAGCTTATAAATTCCTCAAGGTCTGAGTCTATCTTTCACTCCTTTACAAAGGCTAGAACACTTGATATTTGCATATTAGCAAGAACTCAAATACTTCTTGAGACTTTTCTATAACATAACACAGTTAAGATGAGTTTTGAGATGCTAAATAAATTAGAAGTATGCTGTTAGTGAAATGTAACTGATGACTCAAAAACATCTAAGACTCACTGTATACAGTAGCTCCTCTGGAGTGACAGGACTGGTGAAGATGGTGCGCAGGCATCGGAGGCAAGCTTCAATGAACTTCAGGTCTGGGGACAGTAGTCCTATTAATAGAAAACAGATTTGAGACTCATCCTTTCAACTCATATTTAAAACACTGTAAACTGATTCTAATTTTCACTTGTACAAAAATGACTTCCCTACATACCTTGCAGCAAGGCAGGGATAATATGGCAATCTAGTAGAGACTTGACATTGTTTTCAGTACCCATAGCAAGACTTCCCAATACCACTGCACATTCAGTTTTCAGCTCTGTGCTTGAGGTTTCTTGCTGAAGCAAGTACAATAATCTAAAAAGAAGGAACTTGATAAACAGAGGAGACTAAAAAACTTAACCAAAGTAAATTAGCTAAAAGTAATATGATAGAAAAAGGCTACCAATACATCCCACCTGCTAAAAATATGGTTGGTGAGCTTAGAGAGTGCTAGGAAATGGTCATTTGTTTATATCAGCTGCTAATTTAATAAAGGAATATCTGGAAAAAAATCTAGAAGAGATTTTCTTCATTTTCAGCAAAAGAACTATCATATGATCTCAGAGTTTATCAGAATTGTAAATCTGAAAGTTGTCCACGAGTGGTCTCTGTAGCAACAGCAGCGCCACAGTCCATGTGATCTGCCACTTCAGGATATGAAGACTCCCAGTCCTGAGTGCTGCTGGATCTTAAATTCAGACTAGAAATGGACCTTGAATATCCAGAGCTGTAGTTCAGAGATCACAGAGGTCTAGCCTAGAGGGAATATTCAGAGTCCTGTGCAGCTCTTCAAGCAAGGGAAGCTTCCTTCTTTCTCCAGTTCTCCTGTTTGGGGAATCAGGAGAACCTCCCATTTCCACTCCAGCCCAGCCTGCCACACAACTACTCCCTAGACTCTAATCACCCACCACTAATGACCATCTCCCTTCCTCATGCTCCCTAAAGCATATTTATACATACTGAACACTAATCTCCTAAGAAAGGCTGCTGAGAGCTTTCTGGTTACCAAAGTATGTATTTGAGGTCAGTTATGAGAAAAACTATAAAACCATTAATCCTGTATCAAAAGACAGAAAAGAAGAAAGAGAAGAGAAAAAAATCAAAACACTAAAAAATTCTGAATGAAAAACTTATAGCAATTGCACATAAAACTCAGCTCTGAGTAGCAAAGGCAAAGAGGAAGTTACACAACTGTCACCGTCTTCCAAAAGGAAGCTTATTAGGTCATCAGAAGAAATCTAACTTCCTATGTTAACTTAACAGCAAATTCTAAAAATTAGAAATTAAAAAAAGAAAAGCAGGGGCCGGTCCGGTGGTGTAGTGGTTAAGTTCGCGTGCTCCACTTTAGCAGCCTGGGGTTCGCAGGTTTGGATCCCGGGCATGGACAGACATACCACTTGTCAAGCCATGCTGTGGCGGCATCCCATATAAAGTAGAGGAAGTTGGGCACAGATGTTAGCCCAGGGCCAGTCTTCCTCAGCAATAAAAGAGGAGGATTGGCAATAGATGTTAGCTCAGGGCTAATCTTCCTCACCAAAAAAAAAAAAAAAAACCCACCAAAGGGAAAGAAAAGAAAAGCAGGTTTGAAAACAAAGCACTTTTTTTTTTTTTAATTCAAAAGGTTTTAAGAATCCTAAAAAATTATTATCCAATCATACAAAAACTGCCAGGGCTCTGAGGAGATAGGGAAGGAAGAACCAGGCTGGCATACACTGTCTATTTACCCAACACATTCTTTTATTGCAGGGTCAATGACCTTCCTGAATTTATAAAAAGTATTAATACATTCACTTCATATTCCATCCTCTGGCACATTTTTCTCTCTCTCTTTTTTTTTTTAGAGATGCATCATGTAAGTCAAAGCATTTATTTAAAAAATTAAGAGGCTTCTCAAAAATAGGATAGACAATACAGAAAAAAGATGAGTCTTATGGTTGAGAATGAGAAATGCATTAGAAACTTAGTATGAATAGAGAAGAGGGGATGATAGTAAACATACCTTGGAACAGCTCCTAAAACAATGAGGTTGGCTTTCTGCTTGTTGTTTCCAATTACAGCATTTTTCATGTCTCTGAATTGAGGGGAAGAGAAAAGGGTAAGGTATGTTGAGACATCACAGAAAAATCAAAGATCAATTCATTCCACTTCATCTTTATTATGCAACATCTTGGATTGGCAAATACAGAAATCAGTGACAAAGTCAAAGCACTGACCCTTTTTCACCTAGAGTGCCAAAGAGAAGGGATGGCAATAGGTGTTGAGTGGGCCCGGCGGCTGTAAAACAGGAGAGTACTGGAATGGGTGAAGTGGGAGATACCCTGAGTATTGGGAAAAGACTTCTGATACAAAGAAAGTCGAGTTCTTCAAAAAGGCCACCAATCCTTTGAATATAAAGAAATACAGGCCACCTTCTCACTCACAGCTCTGGGAGTGGGGAGTGACAGCAACTAGCCCACAGAACGAATCTGACTTTGCTTCAGGGACTAAGACTTTGTTCACTTTTTTCCTCTTTTCTGACTTCTTTTGGACTGAATGGTTCTTAACGATTCCATTTTATCTCCTTTATTGTCTTATTAGCTGTACTTCTTTGGGTTTTGTTTTTTGTTGTTTTTTAGTGGTTGCATCTTTTAACTTATCACAGTCAATCTTCAAGGGATATTATCCCATTTCAAGTGTATTGTAAGAGCCTTGCAAGTACATACTTCCATTTCTCTATCCATTCTTTATGCTGCTACTGTCATACAGTTTATTTTTAAATTAGTTAGAAGCAACATAATATATTGTTACTACTTTTGCTTAAGCAGCCAACTATTTTTAAGGAGATTAAAAAAATTTTAAAATTCTTTTATGTTTCTCACATATTTACCAGTATTTTTTATTCTGGCTACACTCAAGATCTTTGCTGCATCAGGAATAAAACTCTATTCCACAATAAGAGTATCTCTATCAATGACCAATTGGTTCACAAACACGAGGTTGGTCCCGAAGGGCAAGTGGAGAAAATAAATAGCTCAAAATAAACCTAGTGCTATTAATAAAATGTTTAATGAAAAATGCTTACCCAAATTGGTCAGTAGTGCTATCTTAATAGAGAACACTAGAACAGTATGTGATTCTACATAGCAGTGGTTCTCAGAGTGGGGAAGAGGGCCTCCTAGCCCCCAAGGGGCATTTCAGAAATTTATGAGAGTGCCTGGAAATTTCTGGCCATAGTTTTACAAACAGACAGCATTTTTTGCATAGTTTTAAATAAAACTGTATTTGCAGTATTGTACCTGCCCTATAACTAAAAGGGAGATTATACTTGTTATTAAAAGTTATTTCATTTTGGAAAATCAGATCACTGGCAGTTAGCACTCAAGGCAACTGAGTCATCAATACCAGACACATATATCAGCCCACATTTGCAGCTCCTGCATTCACACTATTTCATTAAGTTTTCTAACCTAGTCACACCTAAGCATTTACATATTATAAATTATCTTCTTTTAAAAAATTTCTCCTTTATATTATAAGCAGGGAAGGCATGATATTATTTTTGGAGTTATGTATGTGAGTAGGTTATATTATTATGGAATTTCAGCATAGTAGAGGGGGCGTTTCAAAATATTTATAAGGGGAAGTCAAGTCTGTTAGCACTAAGACCATTGCTATAGAGCCTCAAAGCTCTTAGCTCATCCATTTCGTTCATATCCCAAACTTAGTTCCCCTAGATACTCATTCAGCAACTCTTTTGACTTCCCCTCTTTTAGGTGGCAGAGCTCTACAACATACAGGAATTTTTTGCCAACCTTAAGTTACACAATCCTGAAAAAGTTCTGTAGTTGGCAAACTATGATCTTGTAGAAAAGTGGAGTAAAAACAGGGGGAAAAAGTTACTTAAAAAAAAATTAACAAATAAATGTTATAGTCAGTGTGTATTTCCAATACCAACCAAATTCACTGGCGCTAAACACCCTGGCAATAATTATAATACCGTTCTCCTCAATTAACTTCTTTGATTATTGCAGAAAAATACTGCTATGATGTAGTTATCTGCTGAAAGCTGATTCTCCCCACAAGTTTCTGAATAGCATTTTCACAAGTCTTGAGCCAAACACTCTACCTGCCTAGTCTTCTTCCACTAGCTCAGTGCCTGAGGGCAGGTCTATTTTTCAGGGCCTGATCTCTCTGTAATCTACCCCTCAGATCTTCCACATGGTTTACAGGGGATAAGTAGGAGTATTTTTCGTTTAGGGGGACTAAACTGAATGAAGCTAAGGTTTTTACCAAGTTCTGATACAGATTATAAAATTATGTGATATCAAAGCCTCATTTAGCAAAGCATAGTTGGTGAGAGATTGTATATGTAGGCTCCTGCCTCCTTATGGATGCCTGCTGTTTTCTTAGAGACTCACTTCCCAATCATCAGCTTACAGACCCTAACCTAGCAGTGTGTCGTTTACTTTCATCTTCTTCCCTTCTCTTACTGTGTTCTGCCTGTACTAACGTGCACATTCATTTGTCCAGCAGCTATCTACTGAGAGCCTATTTTGCTCCAGGTGCCATTCTGGATGCTCTCTCTATTCCAGAACTCCCAACCCTAACATTTTCCCAGATTTCTCCCCATTCTCCCTAAACTAAGCAGACATGAGATGCCCCTACATTACCTTACAAACTTCCAAATATCTGAAACCATGCCAAAGTAAATGTTTTTATAGACAAAAGCAAACAAAAACCCCTCCAAAACTAACTGTCCAGTTCTCTTGATAGTTTGCAAAAAAGACATGAAGGAGGCAGCCAGTAGTTATAGAGTAGATGCAGACTAAAGAGAACACAATTAATAAAACAGACCAATGTCTAAAGAAAACAATTCTTTTTTTTTTTTTTTTTTTTTTTGGTGAGGAAGACCAGCCCTGAGCTAACATCCGTTACTAATCCTCCTCTTTTTGCTGAGGAAGACTGGCCCTGGGCTAACATCCGTGCCCATCTTCCTCCACTTTATATGGGACGCCGCCACGGCATGGCTGACAGGCAGTGCGTCGGCGGGCGCCCGGGATCCGAACCAGCGAACCCCGGGCTGCCAAGCGCGGACTAAACCGCTGCGCCACCGGGCCGGCCCCTAAAGAAAACAATTCTTGTACTAGCTCTAATAAGTAAAATATATCTATGCTATATAAGGAAAAAGAGATGTTAACAACCAGCAAATAAATTCTATTCAGCTGTTACTATGAAGGGATACTATAAGGTCATTTCTATGAAAGAGTTAAAACCCAAAGAGACGATAATCACACATACCCATCTTTAGCAGATCTAAGTACAGTGTAGGATTCAATTTCAGAGCCAGCCAGATGAAGCTTCTTTCAGTTCCCAGAGTGTAGCTATTCTCGCATCTCCTTATCCCCTCCCTCATGCCTTTCCCTGGCTATCTTTACTCATCTTTCAGGTCTGAGCTTAGATGTGAACGTCACTTATTCCAAGAAGCATGCTCTGACAACTCCCAGGTCTTGGTAGGTGTCCCTCCTAGGTGCCCCCTATCATAGCACACTCATTACTTTGTTAGGATAGAAGTTTGTCTCCTCTTGAGAAGCAAGAAAGCCAGTCTGACCTGGAACTTTCAGAGAAGTTACTATCAATGGATCACAAAACGCACCATATAGAAAACCATATTTTTGTAAAATGCAAACTCACAACTATCATCCAAGATGGGAGCAAAATAAAACTATGCAAGATTTATATATTGCTTTAAAGTTTACAAAGCATTCCATATCCATTATTTTATTTAATCTTCATCACAACCTTAAGTAATATTAACCCCATTTTACAGAAGAGGAAGCTAAGATTCAGGTTTGGGGCTTTCCTCAGAGGCCCACACTAAATGATAGATCCAGTCTCAACCCATGTCTTTTGTCAAGTGTTTTTTTCCATTACTTCCAGCATATCAGGCATACAGAACAATCTGATCAAAAAGACAAAGGAATTCAGGAAATGTATTTCCCTTTTTTCCTGTTTCAATTTTACATTTTTATACAAAATAAAAGTATTTCTAACTTGGAGTCAAAGACATCCTTTTCCCAGTAGATCAAAGGAATATAATCTCACGTCTACCGACTTTTAATGTTAGGGGGAAAAATTCCCTACTTATATACTACTGAAATTCAACAATTAGTTTTTGAGCTCAGTACTGTGCTGGGCTCTACGAGGGATGCAAAATCATCACATAATGGGATGCCTGACCTGAAGAGTTTACAATCTCCTTAGGGAGACAAAAATAACACTAACAATGTAAGGCAGTGCTATATTATAAATTGAGTGCTTACAGGGCTGAGAAAAGTAGATGATAAGACAAGCTTTAACAGGTTTTGAGACAATGGTAGGAACTAAAATGAAACTTAGAAAATGGCCAGGATTTGGATAAGTGGATGGGGAGGACAAAAGGAAAAGCCATTCCTAGAAGACCATATTGGAAATGAATATGGCATATTTCTGGGGCAGTACCAGGAGCCTGGATTAAAAAGAATGCCCTTTAAGGTGGCATGGAACATAAAGTTAGAAAAGTGATAGGGAGAAGAGACAAACTAAAGGGGGATTAACGAGCAATCTGTTTTTGATCAGAAAAAGGACACGAAGAAGCAGTGACTAAGGAAAATAAGCTGAGGGTGGAATGGATTGGAATGCAGATAATACTAAGGTCAAGAGAGGCAACGAAGTGGCTGACGCCCTTTCTTTGTGGTCCCAAGAATCCCTGTGCTTATCATTAGCATAGCATCCATTAATCAAACTGTAGTGGGCTGTCTCTTCAGTTATCTGTCTCCTCCATTAGATTTTTGGTTCCTCCAGAGCAGTGACTACATTATTCATCCTTATATACTCCCACACTAGAACAATGCATAGCACTTGGTAGGCACTCAATAAATGTTTGTTGAAGGAATTAATCATTCCATTCAGGTATCTGGTTATGTGAGACTGATTAGGGTGGTAGCCATAGGAATCATTAATGCAAAGGACATTTTGAGGAAGCAGTTAACAAGATGATTTGATAGGTACAGGAAACGTGATGTGACATATCTTGAGTGACTACTTCAAATCTGGGTGCCTGGGTGTAGGGAACACTAAGAAGCTTGGAGAATAAATCCCTTGGCAAGACAAGGATCTATCTTAATTTTAGACACACTGAATTATCATTGAGCGAACAATATCCAGATAGAAGAGCCAAAAAGTAAGCCTAGGGGATATCCCTCTCTTTGAGGGTGGGAGAAGAGGAGCCAATATTAAGATGTTACAAACATGAATTTGTCAGGGAATGTTTTCAGCTAAAACCTAGCTAGAATCTTAAATTTGCCTACTAATAGACTCAAGAGGCACCTACATTTACATGGAGGCTAACCTTTGTACTACCTTTCTTTGCTCTGAAAGAGATCAATTTTTAGTGTGGTAGAGAAAAAGGGCTCAGATATTAAAACAATAGGTACAGTGCCTACCACTGCATATGCCTATAAATTAGAGTATTATGATGGTGATCAAAACCAAGAGAGAAAGTAAGTACTTCACTTTGCCATTAAAACAGTAGGAAAAGTGAAAAAAAGAATTGGGATCTAGACCTGCTGGAGAAACAAAGTTTCAGTCAATCAGGTATGAGCATATTTATTCCTAAACAGTCAAAATAGCATAAATTTTAGCTGAAAACCTAATATCATCTAAAAGCAGAAAATTATCTTTAAAATTATTGAAGGTGGGAACCTCAAGCTATAGATCAATTCCATCATTTTCATTTTGAACCACTATTACTTTTCACTTACCTAAAGAAGCTCTTGTTTGGAACTTGGTCTAATTGGTGTGAAGTAGCCAAAAAATACACTGGATACTGAAAACTATAATCTGAGTATAAAGTTTGACCTACTTATGAAAACTCACTGTTCATAAGACATCCGCAAAATAAAGAGAAAATACATATTTGTGGGTACTAGAATAAGGCAACATGGTAAACAACTTACAAAATTATTGGACTTGGAAAATTACAAACATACTCACCACTCTGTCCCTGTAATTACAATTATTATGATGTTCTTTTTGGAGAATGTAGCATCCAAACATCGAAACACAATAAGCTTTCTATTATCCAGCATGGATGGGGAATGAGATATACTCATATTGCACTTAAAGTTACCATTGCCATATGTGAATTGCCTCTAAAAGAATTGGATGATGATGATCTATTATTCAAACTAAAGTTTTTATTTATTTATTTTTATTGATATCTTAATAGTTTATAACACTGTGGGGTTTTAGTTGTACATTAGTTTGTCTGTCACCAGGTGGATGTATCCCTTCATCCCTTGTGCCCACCCACAAGGTGCATAAGCCTCTTGTGATGGTTGATTTCACGTCCCTTGGGTAGATGCCCAAGAGTGGGATTGCTGGATCATAAGGTATTTCTATTTTTAATTTTTTGAGGACTCTCCATACTGTTTTCCATAGAGGCTGCACCAGTTTGCATTCCCACCAGCAGTGAATTAGGGTTCCCGTTTCTCCACATCCTCTCCAGCATTGGTTGTTTTTTGTCTTTGTGATTATAGCCATTCTAACGGGTGTCAGGTGATATCTTAGTGTAGTTTTGATTTACATTTCCCTGATGATTAGTGATGTTGAACATCTTTTCATGTGTCTATTGGCCATCTGTATCTCTTCCTTGGAAAAATGTCTGTTCATATCCTCTGCCCATTTTTTGATCGGGTTGTTTGTTTTTTTGTTGCTCAGTTGTATGAGATCTTTATAAATTACAGAGATTAATCCCTTGTCGGATAAACGATTTGCGAATATTTTCTCCCAGCTGGTAGGTTGTCTATTCATTTTGATCCTGGTTTCATTTGCCTTGTAGAAGCTCTGTAGTCTGATGAGGTCCCACTTGTTTATTTTTTCTTTTGTTTCCCATGTCCGAGTAGACATGGAATCTGAAAGGATCCCTTTATGTCCAATGTCAATTAGTGTACTGCCTATATCTTCTTCCAGGAGTTTTATAGTTGTAGGTCTCACTTTCAGGTCCTTAATCCATTTTGAATTGCTTTTTGTATATGGTGATAGGAGACGGTCTACTTTCATTCTTTTGCATGTTGCTATCCAATTTTCCCAGCAGCATTTATTGAAGATACTTCCCTCTCTCCATTGTATGTTCTTTGCTCCTTTGTCAAAGATTAGCTGTCCATAGGTGTGTGGTTTTATTTCCGGGCTTTCAATTTTGTTCCATTGATCTGTATGTCTATTTTTGTACCAGTACCATGCTGTTTTGATTACTATTGCTCTATAGTATATTTTGAAATCAGGGATTGTGATGCCTCCAGCTTTGCTCTTTTTTTTCAGGATTGCTTTAGCTATTCGGGCTCTTTTGTTGCCCCATAGGAATTTCAGTATTTTTTGTTCTATTACCATGAAGAATGATATTGGAATTCTGATTGGGATTGCATTGAATCTGTAGATTGCTTTAGGTAGAATGGACATTTTAACTATATTTATTCTTGCAATCCATGTGCATGGAATATTTTTCCATTTCTTTATGTCTTCCTGAATTTCTTTCAATAGTGTCTTATAGTTTTCATTGTATAGGTCTTTGACCTCCTTGGTTAAATTTATTACCAGATATTTTATTCTTTTTGTTGCAATTGTAAACGGGATTGTCTTTTTGAGTTCTCTTTCTGTTAGTTCATTGTTAGTGTACGGAAATGCAACTGATTTTTGTAAGATGATTTTATATCCTGCCACTTTACTGTAGTTGATTATTTCTAGTAGTTTTCCAATGGAATTTTTGGGGTTTTCTATGTATAAGATCATGTCATCTGCAAATAGTGAGAGTTTCACTTCTTCATTGCCTATTTGGAGTCCTTTGATTCCTTTTTCTTGCCTAATTGCTCTGGCAAGAACTTCCAGTACTATGTTGAATAAGAGCGGTGAGAGTGGGCACCCTTGTCTTGTTCCTGTCCTCAAAGGAATGGCTTTCAGTTTTTCCCCGTTGAGTAGGATGTTAGCTGTAGGTTTGTCATATATGGCCCTTATTATGTTGAGGTACTTTCCTTCTATACCCATTTTGTTGAGAGTTTTTATCATAAATGATCTTGTCGAAAGCCTTCTCTGCATGGACTGAGATGATCATGTGGTTTTTATTCTTCATTTTGTTAATGTGGTGCATTACGTTGATTGATTTGCAGATGTTGAACCATCCCTGTGTCCCTGGTATAAATCCCACTTGATCGTGGTGTATGATCTTTTTGATGTATTGCTGTATTCGGTTTGCCAATATTTTGTTGAGGATTTTTGCATCTATGTTCATCAGTGATATTGGCCTGTAGTTTTCCTTCTTTGTATTGTCCTTGTCTGGCTTTGGGATCAGGATGATGTTGGCCTCATAGAATGTTTTAGGAAGTATTCCATCTTCCTCTATTTTCTGGAATAGTTTGAGAAGGATAGGTGCTAAATCTTCTTTGAATGTTTGGTAAAATTCTCCAGGGAAGCCATCTGGTCCTGGGCTTTTATATTTTGGGAGGTTTTTGATTACTGTTTCAATCTCTTTACTTGTGATTGGTCTGTTCAGATTCTCTATTTCTTCTTGATTCAGTTTTGGGAGGTTGTATGCATCCAAGAATTTGTCCATTTCCTTTAGGTTGTCCAATTTGTTGGCGTAAAGTTTTTCATAGTATTCCCTAATAATCCCTTGTATTTCTGTGGTATCTGTTGTAATTTCTCCTCTTTCATTTCTAATTTTATTTATTTGAGTCTTCTCCCTTTTTTTTCTTAGTGAGTCTGGCTAGGGGTTTGTCAATTTTATTTATCTTCTCAAAGAACCAGCTCTTTGTTTCATTGATCCTTTCTACTGTTTTTTTTGGTTTCAATTTCATTTATTTCTGCTCAGATTTTTATTATTTCCCTCCTTCTGCTGATTCGGGGCTTTGTCTGTTCTTCTTTTTCTAATTCTGTTAGGTGCAGTTTAAGGTTATTTATTTGGGATTTTTCTTGTTTGTTAAGGTGGGCTTGTATTGCTATGAATTTCCCTCTCAGGACCGCTTTTGCTGCATCCCATATGAGTTGGTATGGTGTATTTTCTTTCTCATTTGTCTCCTGATAGCTTTTGATTTCTCCTTTAATTTCATCAATGACCCATTGGTTGTTCAGTAGCATGTTGTTTAGTCTCCACATCTTTGTCCCTTTCCCAGTTTTTTCCTTGCAGTTGATTTCTAGTTTCACAGCATAATGATCAGAAAATATGCTTGTAATGATTTCAATCTTCCTAAATTTATAGAGGTTTGCCTTGTTTCCTAATATATAGTCTATCCTTGAGAATGTTCCATGTGCACTTGAGAAGAATGTGTACTCTGCTTTTTTTGGGTTGAGTGCTCTGTATATATCTATTAAGTCCATTGCATCTAGTTTTTCATTTAAGTCCATTATTTCCTTATTGACTTTTTGTCTGGATGATCTATCCATTGATGTAAGGAGGGTGTTAAGATCCCCTACTATTATTGTGTTATTGTTAATATCTCCTTTAGGTTTTTTAGCAGTTGTTTTATGTACTTTGGTGCTCCTGTGTTGGGTGCATAGATATTTATGATTGTTATGTCTTCTTGGTGAAGTGTCCCTTTCATCACTATAAATTGCCCTTCTTTGTCTCTCATTACCTTTTTTATCTTGAAGTCTACTTTGTCCGATACAAGTATGGCAACTCCTGCTTTCTTTTGTTTGCCATTAGCTTGGAGTATTGTTTTCCATCCTTTTGAGTCTGTGTTTGTCTTTAGAGCTGAGATGTGTTTCCTGGAGGCAGCAAATTGTTGGATCTTGGTTTTTAATCCATCCCGCCACTCTGTGTCTTTTGATTGGAGAATTCAATCCATTTACATTTACAGTGATTATTGATATATGAGGGTTTAATGTTGCTATTTTATTGTTCATCTTCTGGTTCTTTTGCATTTCCTTTGTTTCTTGTTGTATGTGTTTCGGACTGCAAATTCAGTTTGGTATTTCTGCATGCTCATTCTCGTAGTTTTCTCTTTATTTGTCATGTGTGGTTCTCTTCTGGTTATTTGTTTAGTGGTTACCGTGAGGTTTATATAAGAGATCTCCTGGATAAGATAGTACATTTTCAGATGCCTCCTGTTTCCTTAGGCTGAGTTGATTCAGTCCCTTTCCTCTTCCCCTCCTTATTTGTTGTTGTCACTACTTATTTTGTCTTGTGTCATGAGTGTGTGTTTACAGTGATGAGTTTGAATTAATTTTTGATGTTATCCAACTGTAGTTTGTTCTGGTTTAGTCTCCCTGCTTTTCTCCTTGCTGAAATCTTTGTATCCCTTTTCTCATTTGTTTTTTTTTCCAGGCCTAAGGGCCTTCTGAGCATTTCTTGTAGTGGGGGTCTTGTGGTGATGAATTCTCTTAGCTTTTGTTTATCAGGGAGAGTTATTATTTCTCCTTCACATTTGAAGGATATTTTTGCTGGATAAAGTATTCTTGGCTGAAGGTTTTTGTCTTTCATGATTTTGAATATATCATTCCAGTCTCTCCCAGCCTGTAGTTTCTGTCGAGAAATCAGCTGAGAGCCTGATGGGGTTTCCTTTGCATGCTATTTTGTTTTTTTTGTTTAGTTGTCCTTAATATTATTTCCTTGTTGTGGAATCTTGTCAATTTTGCTACTATGTGTCTTGATGATTGTTTATTCCTGTTTATATATTTAGGTGATCTATTGATTTCATTGACTGTTATTTCCATCTCCTTCCCTAGGTTAGGGAAGTTCTCAGCTATTATTTCTTTGAACAAACTCTCTGCTCCTTTTTCTCTTTCTTCTCCTTCTGGAATACCTATTATCCTTATGTTGCTTTTCCTCATTGAGTCTGATATTTCTCGAAGAATTTCTTCATTTCTTTTTAGTCTTAGCTCTCTCTCCTCCTCTATCTGGGGTGTTTCTGTGTGGCTATTCTCAATAGTGCTAATTCGTTCCTCCATATTGTCAGTTCTGCTCTTTAAAGACTCCATTTTTTTCCACTATCTCGTTCATTTTGTTTTTCATCTTCAATAATTCTGATTGGCCTTTCTTTATGGTTTCAATCTCTTTTGTGACGAAATCCCTGAATTCGTTGATTTGTTTCTGTGTGTTCTCTTGTATTTCATTGAGTTTGTTTATGATAGCTATTTTGAATTCTCTGTCATTCAGGTTATCGAATTCTGTGCCTTCAGGGTTGGTTTCTGGGTGTTTGTCATTTTCCTTTTGGTCTGTAGACATAACAAACCTTTGCATGGATTCCATGGCTTTACTTTTTCCTCTCATCTTGAAGTTGGTCCTGCAGTTTCCACCTGCTGCCACTGGATGGAGATCGCGAGCGGTGTGCTCTGAGCCCGCTGCAGTCCCCGGAGGGATTATGCTGAAATGCAGGGTGTGTGGGGGGAGGGTCCTCTCTTTCTCCTGCTCAACCCAGGCGTTTTCTTTCTGGCTCTCTTGGGGTGTTTGCCACACCCCCGAAACAGTCCGTTGTCGCTTCCCAGTGGGGATCTCTTGACAGTCTGTGAGAGCACCTGGAGGGCGATAGTTTTCCCCACCGAGGGCCGTCCCTCCCTCCTCTGTCTGCGAGCCATGCTGTCTGTCTTTGCCGATCGATTGGGGAGGGGGAGTAAAACTTCTTACCTCTCCTCATGTCATTTGGGGTTTCCCGTGCCTCCACCGTCTGATGTATGGCAGCAGGGGTATCTTAAAAGTCCTTTGTAGTGTTTGACTGACCTCTGTTGGAATGCAAATGATGTTTTCATTGTCTCTTAGGGGGCAGAGATTCAAAGAGGGTATCTCACTATGCCATGATGCTGACGTCACTCCCAAACCAAAGTTAGTTTTAACATAAAGCTTTGATTCAGAAGGCACTTGAGAAATTTACAGTGAGATTCATTTCAAGTCAACTGAGACGTTTATTGTGCACCTACTATACGTATAAATTGAACAGAACTGAGAATGGCAGTGATTTAGTTCATTCTTATAAAGAAATTATCCGATGGTGTAGATTTTTGGAATGTATATAGTGTCAGATACAGTTCCAATTTCTATAAATACTGCCTCAGAAATTAGGAGTTATCTTATTTAACTCTTTGTTTTACCAATATATGATTATAAATCACCTGACCTCCCAAAATGAAGAATGCAATTTAATAATCGCATTAATAATGCCCAAATATTTTATAGCATATTAATAAAAATTTTTTATATATGTAATCATTCTAAAGAACGTCAAAAAATGTGTTAGAACATTATGGAATAATATGGCAGCATACTGTTAGGTGGTTTATAAATATGAAAAGATACACATACATGCATACAAATATACAGCTGTTCTTGATGTTCAAAGTTAATAACACACACAAACAGCTCACCTATCTATATGTAAAGACTATGTTAATTTGATCTAATAATTTCTGGAGAATCTTGCCACCCTTTTAACCATAATTCTTTGACTGATTTGTCTCAGAATACCTAGTTTTAAACAAGTGAGACTCAGAATCACTCCATTTCACTTGGTATGAAGATCATCTTTGTTTATGTTTACCTATAAACATTTTTAAAAGTAACTGATTGAAAAGTGTTAAGGGGAGAAATATATATATACATATATATATATATATATATTTTCTTTTTTAGGATATTTCTTTTGAATTATCCTAAAATTTATCCTTTAGTTTAAAATTTCTCAAAACCCAAAGGCTTCATTTTATGGGAGAGCATATCTTTAGTTCATGCAGGAAAATGGAACCTGTCTATATTCTACTGAAACTAGAGGTACATAATTTCGTGGAGCCAGAAAATCAAGAAGTCATTACCAGAATAAATTTATTCATCAGTACATTAAAATACTTCAGAAGACACTTTTTAGAAATGGATACTTGGTGAAAACCACACAATTCTACAGTATCCACAACTGCCTGCCTGAGTTTACCAGAGAGATCCAGTCTAGTGTTCTGGTTCTATTCAACTTTGAAACAACAAAGCCAGCCACATTTGCTTATAACATCCTTTGTCTTTCAAACATAGGACCACATGGGGATATCTGCTGATCTCTCCATGGAGAATCACTAATGTAAAAACCAGATCAGGTGCTCTAATTTAGACATGTTAAAAAACCACAGTGTTTAAGCAGCTTTGACTCAAGTTCTACAAAAACATTTGAATAGTTAATTTTCTTCAACTATGAGATTTAATATGGTTGAGCTAATACCATAGTTAACGTCACCAAAAAATATCCTGTAATTTTTTTTTAAAGTCATACACAGATCTCCACACTACAGAAAGCTCAGAATGTGTAATGCAGTATAGTTTACCTGACATACCTACTCTGTTACAATTGCAAAGGCTACTGACCTCCCTGTTCTCTCTGCTCATATCTTACTCCAAATCTAATGATCTTCTATTCAGTTACACATTTGAAATTTTGCTCTTTTAGGAACTGTTTCCATATTCAACCCCTTGATACAAGAGGGTCATTCAAATTTATGCTAAATATTGTACTGCTGACAAAAAAGTTATCTCTATATAACTTCTCATTCTTCAACAATTGAAATTAAGCAATTCTGATGCTTAATAGTATTTTTCAACAAGCATACTCACTGACTAGGTAAAATGGTCTTTTATGACATGTGTTATCGACAAAGAAGTTCCCTATATCTATGGGTAGGGCTATGTCACTAACTCAGCTGAGTAGTTTTATTTATACAGACCACAATGAAAATTCATTATTCACCTTTAATTTCTTCAATTTTGTTTTTCCTGCTAGCATATTATGTTTTATGTGTTCACAATCTTTACTGAAAAAAAGTCAAGCTTAATATAGCTAGAAAAATGATGAAACTCTGGCTGTCCTGTAGTTAAAGCTAGTTGCCAATTCTTTTACGTCTTTCCAATTGGATATTTTGGATTCAAAACTGATTATTTCAGCCTATGTCTTTTCCTTCCCTAGTAGGCTACCTTTGGTTGTTTACACTCTGTGGCCACCTCCCTTCTGCCTATCTATTTTGGTCTAGTAATGGTCTCTGTGTGACTCAATGATGGCTGTGTAATGTGTATAAGAAGGAAAGAATTGGTCAGCTCTCTTTTCCTAAACATCATTTTGGTTCCCCCCTTTCCTCTATCAATACTATATTATTCCAGTACTAGACAAAGTTACTTAAAAACTAATAAAATGTTAAAAATACAATTAACTTTTCATTCTCGACTAGGTACAATTAATTTGCAGACAGTGACAAAGTTCAGGAAAGAATTAAGTCAGAAAGAATAAATATTTCTGAGGAAAAGGAAACTTTATCAAATCACATTACACAAACCCCTATAAGGCCAGCTCTATTCTGACATAAAGGGAAAAGATTTTGGGTGATCTGTCCCTTTGAAACTACAAAAAGATTTTAGTATTATAAGTAGCAATCACATTTACTGGAATGTGTTATCACTTGCATTCTCTTGTCTGAATCAAGAATTCTAGCCCCTCTCCCTGTTCTACTTCAGTCTGAATTGTTTTATCTGTTTGATATTTCTTATTTGAGTTTTCCTTTCTCTTCTTTGAAAAGAATCATCCTATTTTTGAAGTTGTTTTAAATTAGGGCCAATAATGACTAACCACTTAAGTGTCAATTTGTGGGTATCCACAACATACCAGGCACTGAATTTTATATTTTTGACTTAATTCTTACAACTTATTGCTCTCTCTTTACAGATGATGAAGTTGAGGCTCAAGGAAATTAAGTAACTTGCCCAAGCACACAGCTAGGAAAGGACTTCACTAGGAAACATCAGAACCAGGAATTCAACCTACTGTTGTCCAACTCCAAAGCCTAGACTCTTTCCCCTCCACACCCCTCACAGAAACCTTTCTTCTCTGTCTTAGCTGACAGCTAAGTGTCTGAGACTTGACAATTTTTTAAGAGGCACTAAGGCTATCAAATTACACCTTAGCTGGTTTTATAATACATTCTTCCCAATTTTTTATGCCTTATTTGATATTTTATCAACTTTCAAGAAGCTACAGTGTTCTTTGGTCAATGAAAACTTTCAAAAGTGACAAGTTATACTCGAATTAGCTACTCATATGGGATATAACTCAAGATACAAGTTTTTCACACAGAATCCTTGATTGATAAATTTAGCTTTTCTCCTAAACAACCATAGTAGCAGTAATAATAAAAATAATAACACCATTTTCTACTATCATTCAGTGAATACTTAATGAGTCTGACATTTTCAACTAACGTATTTATTGAGGAATCTTACGTGATTTTTAATCTGGGTGATTAGATTAACTCACCTAATGATTTCTGGGATTATCAATATACAAAGTTGTCTGGCTGTGTGCGGAGACTCTCTGCCTATCTAAGGAGGAGTGTTAAATTAAACCTCTCCCCTCAACTAATTTGTTGAGGGGCGTGTAGTTACAACCCAAACTGATTTATTTAACAGATGTACTTAATACCAGTTTTCCTGGTAATAATCAAACTAGTCTAAAAGGGGGGCTGATTAAATCATTATAAAGTCTCCTGGTGAAGGGAAGAAAAACAAAAGTTAACATAATGAGAAAACAAGCACTATCTCGCCTCCTGTTTCTATAAACTGAGAAGACGTGAAGATAAGGTGTCAAGTATCCCAGGTGGGTCTCCATCCAGCTCTTCACCTTCCCTTCCACTCAATTTGAATAGTCAAGCAGCCTTACTCACTTTTATCTTGCCTCCACTTTACAAATCCACTTCCCCAAGACATCCCTTCTACAACGCCTTTTATTTGGGGGGGGAGGCGGGGGTGGATAAGGGGGGGTTGGAGTTTGAATAAGAATTGTAGTCAGTAGAAACTTCTATAAACAAAGCGTCTTAGCCGTGCCATGGTTGAGCAAGAGTTAAATTAAATGTACTATTTGGCTGACAGCAATAACGGGGTAAGAGAAGAAGAAAGGGATGCATCTGTGCTTCACTGCTATTCCAAATGTATCTCATCCTGACCCTTTTTGTGCCCTCCTTCCCCTGGACACAGTTCAGGCCTACATGTTTCCCAACTCTGAGGAGTCTTAGGCTAGACCTTATTCCTTAGAACTAACATGTTAAGAGCATGATAATCTGCTCTTTGAAGAATTCACCTTACAATCACTTGCAATCTTATCACACTTGTCCCACTTAATTTATTTAAAGCATAATCACCACAGGTATCTTGCTTAAAAACGTTTCCTCTCATTAAACACAAGGGAACTTTGCAGAAAAGAAAAGCATTTAGGTTATCAAGAGTTTATTTAAATTTTCTAATGACTGCTTTCTAAATTCTGATATTTAAAAACATCACTCGGATATTCAAACCTTAGAGACAGTCGATGAGTTAACCCAAAACAAAACAAAGAAACCCTCTGACCTATTCTCCCAGCCCTTTCCAATTATAAAAGATCACCAATTTTATTGTCTTGCTTTTGCTGGATATTAAATTCACAAAAGCATTCTCCAAAGAAAACATTCTTTAAAATGTAAAACAAGTATTCTACAAAAAATGAAGCTGACCGTGTCAATGAACTAGCCAACAGATAATTCTTTACAATACGATATTAAAGTCATGAATGTCAAGGAGTCTTTCCAAAACAAAAGAAAAAAGTTATAACCCTGCATTTTCAGAATTATAATATTTGACAGATTCAAACATGAAAACAAACAAGACTTTTTGATAGACTCTTAAATACATACTACTTACATGACACCTTGTAGAACTTTCTGGGGATCAGGGTCAAATAGCCTGTCAACATAGTGGCGACTGCTAGCTGTTACTTCCTAGAAAGTGGGGGAAAAATTATGACATCTGAAGCCATGCAAATCACAAATTCACAGCATCACCCACAACATCCAATAGCTATACAATCTAATTTAAGGTAGATGCATTAGAATTTCTATAAAATACTTATTATATTAAATCATTCTTAGAAAAGCTTGTGACAAGATAAATAATAAGATGGGAAAGAAAGAAGATATCTGGTTCTCACTAAAAACGTAACTAACTAAACAGTGGGATCGTTGTGGTGAACCCTGCAAGCTTTGCCAACAAAAGGACTGGGCATAAGTGTTCAGAAGCAAGCTGAGTTTCTTAATTAACTGTTGGATATTACCTACATACGAATAACAGATAGCAATGTTGCTTCTGTTCAGTATCCACTAAAGGGAGAGAAAACCTGGCTCTCAGCAAGGAAAAAGGATAACGACTTCATGAACAGTCTACAAGGGGTAGTCTAGGTACAAGAGGAAGATTGATGCAGAGGGTCTGCACTGCTAGGAGGCAGACATATGTAAAATAAAAAACCAAAATAAAGCAGTTGTCACACTTTCTGTGAGGGAAAAACAATTAAGAATTAGAGTGTTTTATCAGGTCCAACAGGATTATTTAGTCTGAACTGGCTAAAGCCGGGCAGAAGGGGGAGTGTTAGAGCATAAACAGCAAGGGCAGACACTTACCTCCTTTTATTTGTGTTGTGGGGCTTGCTCCATTATGTTATTTCTTCTAATAGTTATTTTTGGGGGGGGTAATGCTTATTTTTTATATTTAATTTTCAATACTTAGCATTATTTAAAACAAAGAACATATGTTTAAGAACCAGAGAAAAAGAATTTTTGTCCCTTGCTGTTTCTTTCTGATGCCTGCAGTAATATGCTCACGTACTGCCACCCATTAGCAGTAAATTATTACAGAGGAGGAAATACTTTCCCAATCTACCCGATCAGAAGAGTTAATTGCCAAGACACAGTGCCAGCTTAAGCTTCTGAGTCACCAAAAACAGCTCTGGAGAAAAACTGCATAAACTCTAATTTCTTGACAATATAGTTAATCCAAAATCAAAGTATATTTTTATATTATGAGCTTGCTACCAATCGGCAACTCAAATACCCACATTTAGCATGTACTCCATTTATAAAGAACAAACAATGGCAGCAAACAAGCAAAACTGATGAAATTTCTCTGTCCACCAGGGTACCATTAAAGTACCTAACAGGTACCAACAGGGTCTGGTTTCCTCAAAATAACAGAATCACAGGGTTAGAAGGACTCAATAATTCTCTGTCCCAATTGATTGGTTAACAAATGAGAGATGATCTTTACCCAGATTGTCAAATGTTAAGTAGGGATGCAAACAACTGTACAAACTATCAAGAAATAACATATGAAGAGCAAAATACTGAAAACAACACTCTTGTAATACAGATGAGTTTTGTCACTCATTTGAGCACATGGCTTTCCTGGCCAGTCAATTCTTCTGAGCACCTCACAAGGGACTGGTCTTTGATTTTACTGTCTCTCACCAGACACTCTTCCACAGCTCTACATCTCTTGCCTCTCAATGTGGCTTTGAAAAAGGTACTTGAGTTTAAGATCCGTATCTTAAACAACATAAATTTCACTGACTAATAGCAACTTTCTTTACTGTTCTGTTCCTGGTTCATTCAATTTAACAAGCACCCAAGTACCTATTATATGCAAGGCACTGAGGAAGGCACTAAAGATCCAAAAAAAAGAAAAAAGAAAATTTAGTAAGGCACGGTCCCTGCCCATAGGAATTCATATTCTATTGTGTTTATATATGTATATTCCCTACTAGAATACAAAATAGAAGTATACACTCATAAAGGTAGCACTGAGGGGGTAATCAATAAACTGGGAGAATCAGTGAAAGCTTCTTAGAGGAGTTGGTTTTGGAAAATGAATAAGAGTGCACAAGAATGGACAAGGAAAGAAAGAAAGAATCAGTGTCATAATCACAGCCATAGGGCATGTGAAACCAACACATACATATCACCAGGAAGTATACCAGTTGCTGCCCTGAAAAAGAAGGGAGGGTACAGAGGCGACCACAAATGTAAAACACAAAAGACTAACTAATAGGTGGCCCATGATTGCAGAGTTCAGATGCCTCTTGGTCAAAGTTCTATGTCAGGTGCCAAAGAAGGTACAAGAGGATGTTAAGATAGAACTTTGTATTGAAGGAGCTTACAATCTACAAGGAGGTCAGTCATGTACACCAACAAAATGATCCTCTGAGCTGCCTAGGGAGTAGCAAGCTGAGGGGATATAGTCACTTATTCAATCTTATTTTACTCTGTGCTTTTGCCTAACATATTCATTTTTGTTTCTGTCTGTAAGGGACAATTCTCATTATTTTACTGTTTTACTTCATAGATCAGGCCACTTCTCGCCTCTTAGCTCTCTTCTCTCTTCTTTCACAAGGCGCCCTGGGAATGTAAGAACTTGAGAGAGAAGGCAATTGGTACAGATATTAAATATGTTGGTCAGGGTAAGCTTCTCCAAGAAGGTGACATTTGAACAAAGACCTGAAGAAAGTGAAGGAGTAAGTCATGCCGCTATCTGGGGCAAAGCTTTTTAGGCAAAGAGAACTGCAAATGCAAAGGCTCTGAAATGGGAAGTGGTCTGCTGTGATCCAAGAACAGGAGGCCATTATACCTGGAGCAGAATGAGCAAAGGAGAAAGCAGCAGGAGATGAGGTCAGAGAAGAGGGGCCAGATGGTAAAGAGCTTGTGTTGTCCAATATGTGTTCTCCAATATGATAGCCACTAGCCTCAGACGGTGACCAAGCATTTGATATGTGGCTAGGAATTAAAGTAAAAAAATTTTAACTTTAATTAAAATTTAAAACCAATACCAGATTCAGTTATTAGAAAACTTTTAAGAATGTTTAGAACTACTCGGGTATGTAAATCTACTTTTTCAACTGTAAATTTTATGAAACCTAAATATCAATCATTTCCAAGCAAAATCTGGCATTCAAATTGTGCAAAATACACACCAGAGTTTGAACACGATATAAAAAAGTAAAATAATTTCACTGATAATTCCTTATATTGATTACTTGTTGAAATAATATTTGGATATAGTGGTTTAAATAAAATATATTAAAATTAATTTCATCTATTTCCTTTTTACTTTTACAGCATGGCTGCTGGAAAATCTAAAATTTCATATGTGGCTTGCATTATTTTTCCACTGGACAGTGCTGGAATAGAGCCTTGCTGATCATTGTGAGGATTTTTATTTTTATGGCATGAGTTGGAAAGCCTTAGAGTTTTGGGAAAACAGAAACATGATCTGACTTGTTTCAAAAGGATCACTCTGGTTGCAATTTTAGGAACAGACAAATGTGTGAAGGGGGCTAGAGGACAAAAGCAGGAGACTAGGTAGGAAGCCATTTCAATAATCTGAAATGCTGTTATTTCAGAGAGATGATGGTAGCCTGGACAAGGGCAAGGGTTTTGGAGGTAGTAAGACTTATTCAGATTCCAAATAAATGCTGACGTTGAAATGACTGTCAAATTGGACATGTTGTCAGACTGGATGTGGGGTGTGAAAGAGGGGAGGAGCCAAGAATAACACTTAAGGTTTTTGCTGAAAACCTAGAAAGATTGAGTTGCCAGTTAGTGAGATGAGGAAGACTGTGTGAGATGCAGGTTTGAGTGAGAAGATCAAAAGTTCAGTTTGGGACATGTTAGGATTGAGAATTCTGTTAGACATCCAAGTGAAAATGTCAAGTTGGCAGTTGGATATACAAGTCTAGAGTGTAGGAGAGAGTTGTGGCCTGCAGATGCAAATCAGGGAGTTGTCAGCATACAAATGGGATAAGTTCACTAAGGGAGTGACCACGGATAAAGCAAGGCCTGAAGACTGAACTCTGGAGCACTTGAACAAGCAGCCAGTGTGGTGGGAAGAAATCCAAGAAGCCAAATAAGAGAATGTTTCAAGGAGGAAATAATCAAATATGCCAGATACTACTAACGTGTAGCATAAGGTGATGACTAAGACCTGACCATTGGATTTAGGAACATGGAGGCCATCAGTGATCTTGACAACAGCAGTATGGGCAGAGTGGTAGGGCCAAAGCCTGTCTGGAGAGGGTTTAAGAGAGAATAGGAAAAGAGGAATTAGGGAAAGTAAATATAGACAACTCTTTCAAGGAGTTTCATTGTCAAGGGGAGTGAGGAAATAGAGTAGTAGCTAGAGGGAGAAGTGGAGTCAGGAGAGTTTTTTTTTTTTTTTTTTTTAAGACAGAATAAATTAGAGGATGCTTATTCATTGATGGAAATTTTTTTAAAAGAGAAGAAAAACATGCTGCATTGGGGCAGGGGGAGAACTTCTGGAACAATGTTCATGAATAATTGAGGAGGAATGGGATTAACTGACCAAGTCGAACATGTAAAGTACAATAACCAGAGGGAATTTATTAGGTGGCTATGGTAGTGACAGCTTGTGGACATTCTCTCTGATTACTTCTATTTTTTGAGAGTAAAAATGGCAGGGGGTGAGGGGGAGAGGTTGGTAGTTTGAAGAAAGAGAAGGAATAAGACATTGAATGGGCCAGAAAAATGTACAAGGACTGCCAGGCAGCACTAATCCTCTCGAGGTTCGTGATTATGAATTTAAAGTGAGACCAGTCAGCATGGCTGTGTTTTTCTCCAGCTACATTAAAATTTACAGAAGTAGGCATGAATACGACAGTTGGATTTAACCAGGGTTGGAATTCCACCAGACAAGGATGACAAAGCTAGAGGAAGAGTCAGCTGAGTTGAAGGTATATACAAGGTTGTGATTATAATGATGGACCTATTGAAGGCTGATGGAAAAGTGGTAGGATTAATAGACTGAGGGTAACAGATGACTCAAGGATTATTGGCATTGGGGTAGTAGAAGGCGTGGTTTGGGAGGACAGAAGGTGGTGGCCAGGATGTTTGAAATTGAGATTATGGAGGAATTTTAGTTATTGGTCAGGCCAAAATCTAGGAAATGACCATGGGAACAAGTGCCTCAAAGTAGGACAGAGGCTATGATCATTGGGGAAGTCTAGAGTTTTTGAAAAATTGTCTATGTAGATAATAAAATTTCCATAAATTATCACTGAAGCAGAGCTATAAAAAATGACCATGGGCTAGGAGCTAAAATCTCAAAGGAGAGGGAATGATCTAGGGAGTCTATAGATGACTACAACAAGGTAGAATTGGATGAGATTCAGAGCTGGAGTGTTTAGGGAAGATAGAGAGAGGAGTCAGAAAAGAGCCATGAGGAACAAGCTTCTATCTCCAGGCCAAGTTATTTGAGGGATATGGGATGGAAAAGAGCCACCAGCTGAGAAGACTGCAGGAGAAAGTTGGGAAAGGAGTGTTGTCAGGTGAAAAGCTTGGTTAGAATCTAAACATAAAGATGAAGGAAAAGTTGACAGAAGAGGCTGAGGATAAGAAAAGTCCAGTTAAAGGACTTCCAGGAAGTTCAGGAGAAAGGCAAGGGAGCTGTACGGAAGAGTAAAGGGACAGAGCTATATTTGGCTTGAGGAATGACCGGAGTCCTGGGCCCCTTGCGTAGTTAATGTAAGCAGAGAGAGAGCCTGATCCTGATGACTTCAAGGCAAACAGCAGGAGTGAGGCTTGACAATGGGGGAGGCAGGGGTGGAAAGAACTTGGGGGCCCTTCTTCATTCTTGCCAATGACAGTGCAGATGCTGGGGAAGGACAGTTTGATCTGGGCACTTCTTATCTACTGCAGAAATATAAGAAGCAGTGGGGTTCCTTCTTCCCTCCTGCCCATAGAGGCAAGAAGGTTTCTGATGGTCTGTCCTTTCAAGATGTGGCTTTGCTCTCACTTCAAAACACCAATGCCCTTTTGAATTACTTTCTGTATCTTCCAGTAGCTGGAAGGGATTGTACACATGGTGATTCTTCCATCTTCCCAAACGAGACAGTGAATGTGCCAAGCAGCCAGCTAAAGCTCACGGTACAGTCTGTGCCCATGAAGGAGAGGAAAGCTAGCCAGGGTCAGACTATTACCTCCGCTTTTTGGCACAAGGCTTCAAACAAGTGCCCTAGCAAGCCCTCAAAACCCTGCTCTGAACTCATTTTACACATTCAAAGTTGCAATAAAGCCACTGCAAATGTAAACATTAAAAACTTGTTACAGTTTACGCTTAATAGCACCCAACCAAAAAATTACATTATGTGAAAAATGTACATGAATCCCTTCAGCAGAAAGTTTGTAGACATCAAATTTGTGAATTAGAGAAGAGTTGAATCTACTGTGTGTAAAAAAACTGATCATTAAAAAAAAGAGAGAAGCTTGAAGCAAACTTCTTGCAGGAAAACAAAGATGTCACCCTTTTATTAAGGTGACTATCTGTAAAAGGCAGCTTCTAAGATGGCCCCCAATGGTGCCCACCTCCTAGTATTCAAGCCCTGTGCAATGACTCCCTTAAGCGAAGACTGGACTTAGTGACTTCATTCTAGCAAAGAGAATGACGCAGAGGTAAAGGGATGTCATTTCAGAGTGCTGTCTCTCTCTCACTGACTGTCCCCCCGCCCCCCCCCCGCCCCGTCAAAAGCCAGCTGCCACACTGTGAGTTGCCCTATGAAGAGGCCCACCTGGCATGGAACTGAGGGAGGCTGCTGGCCAAGAGTCAGCAAGGAGCTGAGGCCCTCAAGTCTTAAGAGCCCACAGAAAATTAAATCCTGCCAATAACCATGGGAGTGAGCCTGGAAATGGATTCTCCCTCAGCTGAGTCTTCAGGCGAGAGGTGGCTTCTGCTGACATCCTGACTGCAACCTCACCAGAGACTTTGGGGCTGAGGCACCAGCTAAGCCACACCTGAATTCCTGACCTATAGAAACTGTGAGATAGTAAACACTGTTTTAAGCAGCTAAGTTTTAGGGTAATTGGTTACATAACAATATAATAGATAACTAACAGATCTTCAAATTTATCATCCAAACCAGGATAATTTTAAGATTGAGAGGGCATTATTAATAACTGCCACAGAATACACATAAAACAAGTACCAAACCCCATACATATAATGTTTTTTTCCTATACATACATACATATGATAAACCTTAATTTATAAATTAGGCACAGTAATAGATAAACAATAACTAATAACTAATAATAAAATATAACAATATGCTGTAATGAAAGTTACTTTAGATCTTACCAACCTCAGCATATGATTATTTTTCTTTCCTTATTAAGTTGAGAACTTTCACCTTTTCACTCAAAGGAAGCACTTTATGACTTCTCTTTGGCTTATCTGAATCACCAGCATCACTACTCTTGCACTTTGGGGCCATTATTAAGTCAAATAAGAGTTACTTGAACACAAGCACTGCGATACTGTGACCGTCATCTGATAACTGAGACCGCTACTAGGTGACTCACGGGCGGAGAGTATGTACAGCATGTATACACTGGACAAAGGGATGATTCACATCCCAGGCAGGAGTGAGAGAGTGTGGGATTTCATCACACTACTCAGAATGGTGGGCAACTTAAAACTTATAGATTGTTTATTTCCGGAATTTTCCATTTAATATTTTCGCACCCCAGCTGACCACAGGTAAGTGAAATCACAGAAAGGGAAACTGTGGAGAAGGGGTGACTACTGTGTACATAGGGTTTGGTACTATCCGCAGTTTCAGGCATCCACTGGGGGTCTTGGAACGTATCCCCTGCAGATAAGGGGAGACTACTGTACAAAAGAAAAGAGGAAAAACTTAGAGAAAGCTCAGAAAACTGGTCAGACATCCTGAAAGGGCAAACTAGAACAGTCTCTAACTGCCCTTCTGAATAAACCAGCCATAACTGGGGTTAATTAAAAACCTGCCTTTTGAAAAAAAAAAATTCTTCAGAAGGATTTTGAATGCCAAATTACTAAGTGCCAGACTTGCCAAGAACGGGATTTAACTCAAAAATTAGGAGAACTAAATGTGTTCAACTGAAGTTTTGCAGTGAAACGATGAGTTTATTAGACAATGAAGAATGACAGTTTAAGGGTTAATAAGAAAACATCAAACTATTTTATTTATTTCATTAAAGTCATGCTCTATGTATATTTCATTAAAACATAATGTTCTTTATTTCTAACACACTCAGGCATTGTTTGGTAGAAAGAAGAAATCATTTGCATTTGAAGACTTGGGTTTGAGTCCCAGTTCCACCACTTACTAGCTTTGTGACTTAGGGCAAAAATAAAATTTTGAAACTGTTTCTTCAATTATAAAATGGTGATATTACAAAATGGTGATATTACCACATAGCTCAGGGTGTGGATCAAATGAGATAACATTCAGGAAAACCCCTTGTAAACTGTAGAAGTACCATACAAATACTGATTTCATGGAAATTCAATTTTTGTACAAAAAAAGATAACTGCTTTAACAAGTGTACTAATGCTCCTCTTGGTTATTCATATTCATATTCATATTCATGATTAAAGCCTAATTATTCAGACAAAGATACTTTCCCTCACCTGATAGCAGCTTTCTCTCAGAGCAAGCTAAGTACTTATCAAGAATAAATATGCATTTGAGGGATGAACTTAAAAATCTAACTTTCATTACTAAAGATTTTTAAAGCCGCTAAAAGATGTATAAAGTAATAATTTGTACAGTTTTTATCACTAATTTTAGGTGTTATGATGGACTCAGAGAATATAAGATCACAGTTTAGAATACCAATGTATAGTTCAAGGAATAATCAATTTAGAAGTGTTCTCTCCCCCATACAACCAACCCAGAAAGAAAAGGTAGACAGATAATATTTTTATGATACCTGACACTTGTTTAGTATGTTACAGTTTACAAAGTATTTTCATATCTATTTTCTCATTTAAATTCATGTGCTCTTTAGAAATTAAAATATTACAGTTCTCAATGGGGAATTCTGGCCCTTAAATGAATGTTTAAACTAGTACTGCCAATTAAAATTTAATATGTTGATTATTCCACAAACTACTAGGAACTTCAAGATAAAATTGTTCACAACGTTCATCATTCAGCATTGTCAGGGAAAATCTTGGTTTGGGGGAAAGATGAAAGAAATGCAACCAAAAAATTGGATGCTTGAACTTTATAAGATTCAGTTTAAAATCTATTTCAGGCTGAAATTCAACGGGTGAATATCTTTAATTTACCAGGTATTATTTTAGGTGCTGGTAACAGAGAGATAAGATAGAGTCCCCTACCCTCAAGGCCTTCACAGCACAGAAAGGAAACAGATATGGAAGCAAGTAAGTTACAAGGGTAACTTGTAACACATGGTAAGTGTAAGCATGAAAGTGGATACAAGACAAAAAGAAAGTTGGAGATAGAATTAACTAAGTACTGAAGTCAGGGGTGGAATGGGCCATGATGTCTACATAGTGAGGATGATTAATTTGAAAGACTAGTACTAATTTACCAGGTGAAAAAGGGAGGAAAAAAAGACAAGAACTCTAGGTGGAGAGCACAGCACACACAAAAGAAAGTTCTGAAGCAATGTGGTGTGTTTGAGAAATGCAATTTAGTATCATGATATAGGAAACACTTGGGAATACAAAACAAGCTGAAGTTGTACTCAATTCAGTCAACAAATATTTAAACAGCTATGCAGGCACAGTTCTAGGCAATGAACCAACCTCCCCCCCTCCCAAAAAAAGAAAAGCCTATCTTTGCAATGCTTACATTTCAGCAAGGGGAGAAAGATAAAAAGCAATAAACATAATATATAAGTGATATAGAATATTGGGGGGAGAATGTTTAATAGCACATTTTATTTCCATCTCCTTATACTATACTCTGGCACAAGCTGGGGGGAGGGAGAAGTACAGGAGAGAAAGAGGGAGGTACATTAGGATACATACACCATTCAGCAAGTCTCATGCTCTCAGCGTCTCAGTAGTTCTAAATAGGGACAGCACTATTCCCTAAGATACATTTTATAAATCCACGGGAGTGATTTTGGCTGTCAAAATGACAACAGGTGTTACTGATATCTAGTGGGCAAGGACTAAGCATGCTAGACATTCTGCAATGTCGTCCCACACCCCAAAAGACTTTCCACTACGCAGTCATGTAGGCAAGAAACCCATTTTTAATTATCTGAGTCTAGAATCTAACTCCATTTTACATATGAACAGAAACTACGTTTTGAATCATTTTACTATACAATCAATTTTCCAAGAATGCAACTTTCACATGAATAAAGAAAAGGTTGTACTTTGTCTTGTTAGGAACTTTACCAAAAGCTGTTCATTTCAGAAAGTCACATCAAAAACAATATCACTTATTGTATTTACGTAACCATTCCATCATACCTATATCAGTCTGTAGTGAAGCAGTCACATTCACAGCCAAACTATGGACATTTGCAAATATATCGCTGCTTTATTACTTCTTTCTAGTATAGTAGTACCTGAGTATTTACTCATTTAAATGATATAAATTAGTTTCCCGCTCTTTCTTCCTTAATACAGCTGGGGCATTATGCCAACTCTTAAAGTTACATGTGAGGATAGTTAACTTACCTATGAATTTCACTCAAGATAGGCAAGGAGGCACTACAAAATATGTTTTAAGATGAAAGTGTTAAGTCTGGTAGAGTTGGGAACCACTAACTGAAATAGCTACCGTTCAGTCAACTGGGAGCCCCAGAACCTCTTCCTCATTCCCCAAACAATTTGAAACCAAAATTTGGTTTTCTGATGCCTCCAAAACGTCCAGTCCAAAAAAAAAAAGGATTCCTTTTGTCACTTTGACAATTTTCTGAAATGCCAAATAAGCCTACTGCTTAGATCAGTCACCAACTCACATTATTCATTTTAAAGCTCAGGGACACGATGTGTTTGCACTTGTCCCTAGGGAGATTAGGGCTGCCACAATCCAGAACATCACAAACCAATACTTTGAAATCAGCATTTTACTAAATTGTGCCTTAGTTTCAAATCACGTTTCCCCCTTTGTTCTGGCTGCGTTATGGTGAGATAAACTCACTAAATACTAAATGCTGCCTCACTGTTGCTTGAAGAGTTCTGGTGATACACAGTATTTCTCTGCCAGAGAGTTTATTTCACTATTAAACAAATTAACTGCTAGACAATTCTTTCTTAATTTTGAGGGGGAAAAATCTGCCTCCCTCTGGAATAATACAAAAAGGATATCATCAACAAAGACCAACCTTTTCCTTGCAGACAGCTATCATGACCTTCCTAAGTAGTATCCCAAAATTCCCACTTGCCTCCAAAAGGAAGAAAAATTAAAAGAAAATGCCCAAATACTACTTAAAACCCAAGGTTTTGGTGGATTTTTTTCCACTTTTCTTTTACTTTTTGTATTCTGGTAAACTTCTGGCACCATCAGGACTCAATTAGATTCTCAATTCTTTCAAACCCTTTATACCTTCATATAGTATTTTTGCAACTATTTTATCCTTAAGTTTTGTTTTTTTTTATCATGGAATTCATTCTTTGGTGTGTGTAGAGGTTCACAGCATCCTCCCTCCCCAGATTAATCAAAGCCCCGCTTTTCTGTAGCTTGTGGCAACTTTAGAAAGTTTATAAAATGGCATTTCCCAGTTTGGCTGGATCCCATCAGTGTAGGATGTAACATACTTATGACAACTGAGATTGTCATATAATAGAATATAATATGCTTTAATTTCACAAACACAATCATGAAATACTTGAGTATATAATTTTTTAACTTAATCTACTTGGATAAATAAAGACTGAAAATCAGACTGTACATGTTAGAAGACCATATTTTAAAGTAAATCAGTGCTTATAAAGTTTGAAAATAAAATTCCAAAATGTAAGGCTGTGCACATATTTTTTAAAATTTAGGTGCTTGGAAATCTGACTCTGACATCTTATATAAGAGCACGTAACAGTGGGCAAGTTAGCCTCTTTGGTTCTCAATTTTCCCCAATAAAAAAAAGATAAGGATGAACTAAAGATTATCTGCAAGTTTATTCCAGGCAAAGATCTCATAATTTTACACTCACACAAAGGGGGATTTTTTTTCATAATAGAAAACCAGGGCACAGTTAGATTAAAAGGGATGTGAAGAGTAACCTTCACTTTTTCTGTAGTGAGTTTGTTTTTTGTTTTGCTGAGGAAGATTTTCCCTGAGCTAATATCCATTGCCAATCTTCCTCTTTTTTTTTTTGCTTGAGGAAGATTAGCCCTGAGCTAACATCTGTGCCCATCTTCCTCTATTTTCTATGTGGGACGCTGCCACAGCATGGCTGATGAGTGGAGTAGGTCTGTGCCTGGGATCTGAACCCATGAACCTGAACTGCCAAAGCAGAGCACATGGAACTTTAACCACTCGGCCACAAGGTCGGCCCCTGCAGTGAGTTTTTAATGTAATAAAATATTATTATAGCCCTTGTATAATGTCAACAGTTGCTATTAACATGCTTTGGTAGTCACAAACACTGGAAATAATTTAGTATGCATGTGTCTTTCTAATCAAGTACTGCAGTGTTTATCCTTTTAAAGTATGGTACAAATCACAAAGAGTTATTTGGCTCTAGATGATCTTTAAGTTTCCTTCTCACTATTAAATTCTATTTGTTTACTCTTCAATGTGGACGGGAATGTCTGAAGACTGAGAGCCAAGAAGAGATCCCTTCAGATGGAGTAAAAGAACTAAGTAAGGACCTATGGTGCAAAACAGCATAATCTGGAAGTCTAAGGGAGCAAGAACCACCTCTGGGGCATAGGAGCGACAAGGGTTGTGAGGAGTTTTACAAAGACTGAGATATTCCCTGGGTTGGTGAGGTTCATTTAGATGCCTCCCAAGATAAAACAGCCCAGGAAATCCACTAGGATACATTCAAATGCCTACTTCTCAATCCTGACAAAACAGAGTGAGGCCATTCAGACATGGGTATGGTGTTGTCCTGGGCCATAAGAATAGTTTAATTATTATCCACAACTGCAATCATGAATTGTAAGATTGTAATGACTTAGAGATCCTGGGTACCATCTTTTATGGTACACCTCAGAAGTGGTATTGTCCAGATAGGTTAACTGACTTCTGATTAAAAAAGGCCTTATTTTCTTCAGAGTCTTAGAGGCAGTAAACACCCTTGCCTCGGAGCTATCCATGGTGCTTGACTCAGACTAAGCCCACTACTTCCAGCAATTGGTATGTTAGCTAGCTTTCCTGTTACAGCACCACTCAGGATCTGTCTGACCCATCATCCACACTGTAGCCTGTGACAATCATGCCAATATCGTGGGCCATGTGTGATCTCTGTCTATTCCACTTTGCCTGTGCCCAGACCCACAAGTGCCTTACTTTGGCCTAGCTTGGATCTCTAGCTAACCTAGCTCTGTCTCCCAGGCCTACTACATACACCATCTGCTACATACACAAAGCTCTTTCTGTAGATACAGTACACCTTACGGAAGATCACTGGCATAGTCTGGGCAAAAGATTATGATTCTTCAGAGCCAAGTCCCCCACATGACACCTTACAGGGGTTTTAAAACCTTATTGGCATAATTTTTACCATTTCAAATGACTTAAATTTTGCTATATATGTTTTTGTGACTGACTTTGGGATGAGTAAAGAATAGGAATTGTTAACTCAAGACTGATGTGTCAGTTTCAGGGAATCCATGAACCCCTTGAAATTATGTGATTCTTTAGGCAGATGCACATTTTTCTGGGGAAGAGGGTGTTGAGACTCTTATCCTTAAAAGGATAAAAATTCTTTATCAATATGCTGATAACTCCCAAATAATGATCATCACCCAGGGTTAAGTGATCACTTCCTGAGTGATATGAGTGTCTTTGGGTATTCATAAGGAGAACTTTTTGAGCACACATGAGTTTATGCTAATGAATGATTAGGCTGGGGGACCCCCAGAAATTCTAGCCTCAGGATGGAGCTGGTTACCAGAAAGACCAAGTGATTAGAGGGTTGGAACTTTCACTCCCACTCACCAACCTCTGGGAAGGGGCAGAGTTGAGGATTGGAGACCAAAGCTCTATAAAAATTCTTAAATAAAACCTGATAAGCTTCCAGGTTGGTGAATGTATCCATATACCAGGAGGGTGGCATACCCCAGTTCTACAAGGACGGAACTTCCTGCACTTGGGACCCTTCCAGATGGCTGTTATGTACCTCTTCATCTGGCTGTTCATCTGTATCCTTTATAATGTCCTTCATAATAAACTGGTAAATATAAGTAAATGTTTTCCTGAGCTTTGTGAACTGTTCTAACAAATGACTGAACCCAAGGAGGGAGTCATGGGAACCTCTGATTTACAGCTGGTCAGTCAGAGGCCAGGAGAACAACCTGGACTTGCAACTGGTGTCCGAAGTAGGGGCAGTCTTGTTAGGACTGAGGCCTTAATCTGTGAGCTCTGACACTATCTCCAGGTAGATAGTGTCAGAACTGAGTTAAATTGTAAGACACCCAGCTGGTGTCCACAGAGAACTGGAGAATCACTTGGTGGTGTAGAAAACACTCCAGAATATCCAACTGCCTACTGGACCCCTGTATATGGACGTCCAGAAAACACTTCAAACTAAGCATGTCCAAAACGAAACCCCTTTTCCTCCTTACTCCCCTAACACGTTCCTCTCCTAATCCTCACCATCTCAGTAAATGACACCACCTAGTTGTAAAGGTAAAAATCTTAGGAATCATGCTTGATCGTGATCATGACTTTCCCTTTCCTCATTCCCCTTATCCAATCAGTCACCACTTACAACTTCTTGAAAGCCTACTAAGTTCTTACAACACCCCTGAAGCAAAAGAATCATATGTTTTATAATCATTTTCCAGGTGGTAAAGACCTCCAAATATTAAAAGATCCTATAGGCTGGAAACTCTTCCCGCTGGACCACAACTTTTCATTTTTAATAGAAAGCATAACACTGTCTCATCATTCCCCCTCCCCCAATAACTGTACTATGAATTTACTAGAGAATGTAGCTAACTCTTTATTCTTCTGATTTTATGGAATGAAGTCAAAACAGTTTTCCTTTATCAAAGTGACAAGTGGGGGCTGTTTCTGCAAAACAGCTCTTATTTGGAATACCTTTCATTTCTATCTAAACAGTCCTAGGGATCACAGCATCACCACTCAGTGAAGGCAACTGTTCTCCAATTTCCAGAAAATAACAGGAATTTTCCTTTGTCAATAATTCCACATCTTTACCCAGAAGCCAACATGACAGATGGCACTGCAAAACAATTGCCAAATCAGAAATCAAAAAGATACAAGTCTAAATCACTCAAATTCCTGGCGCCTGGCACTATTTTAAAATTCATAATGAGAATAGGAGGAGATAGGAAGGTTAGATCTCCAAGTGAAATCGTAAGATTCCACATGAAGGTGTTTCTAATTCTTGGTAAAGCTTAAAAGATTTCTTGAGCACTTACTGTCTGAATTCAGATGGCAATCTTTCCTTAAAGAGACAGCAAGATGTCCGGAAACATACAATGAGCATCTCCCACTCTTCACACATTGCCAGTAAAGATTAGGAAGTTCATACTGATTAATTTCTTTTACGACCACCTCCTGACATACCGTGTGCTTATTGGTGCTTTGGAGAGTAAACTAATGGCAAACTTTAAAATAGGCTGACCAGATTTTACTTTGCATTTACTACTAAAAACCGAGAGAAGCCAAATTCATGCTTATACAATTAGCTGGGCTTAACTTCACAGAAAATTGTTTTCTAACTATTGTCAGTTGTTCATGTAAAAGAGCAAATCAATACACAGCTTAAGGCCAACAAAATGCTTATAATCATCAAGAACAGAACAAAATCAAGGAATATCCAGATTTGGAATACCCTATACAGTTCTAATAGCCACTTGTCAAAAAGGCATAATGGCACTGAGAAAAGATTGTAAAGAAGGCAATTAAAATTAGTAAGTGCCTTAGCTGTCTATATCAGCCTACAACATGATTCAAAAACATTTTATTGCCTTGCCTCTCTTAAATCATTACAAAGTGACCAAAGTAAAATGCAATCATCTTCTTAATGGTCTTTCACAAAGCATAAATTTTCATTTTGATTAAGCACAATTATCAATTTTTTAAAAATAGGTCATGCTTTTGATGTTATGTCTAAGAATTCTTCACCAAGCTCAAGGTTCTGCAGATTTTCTCCTGTTTTTTATAAAAGTTTTATTTTGTTTTACAATTAAATCTATGATCCGTTTTGAAGTAATTTTTGTATAAGATGTGAAGTTGAGATCAAAGTTCATTTTTTAACCTATGGTTAAGAGGATGAAAAGATAAGCTACAGGCTGGGAGAAAATATTAGCAAAGCACTTATCTGACAAAAGACTCATATCTAGAATATATAAAGAGCTTTCAAAATGCAACATCCAAAAAACAAACAGTCCAACTAGAAAATGGGCAAAAGGACATGAAATATTTCACTAAAATATTTCATTCATATTGCAATAAAATATGGATGGTAAATAATTAATGAAAATATTTTTGACATTACTAATCCTTACGGAAATGCAAATTAATACCATGATGAGATATCCCTATACATCTATTAGAATGGATAAAATAAAAATTAATGACAATATTAAATGCTGGTGAGGGTAAGGAGAAACTGGATCTCTCATACTTTACTGGTGGGAGTGTAAAATGATACAGCCACTCCGGAAAAGTTTGTCAGTTTCTTTAAGAACTAATCACACATTTACCATACAACCTAGCAATTGCACTCCTGGGTATTTATCTCAGAGATAAGAAAAGTTATGTTGACAAAAAACCTATACATGATTATTCATAGCAGGTTGTAATAAGCCTAAAACTGTAAACAACCAAAATGTCTAACAGGTGAATGGTTAAACAAACTGTGGTACATCCATACCATGGAATACTACTTAGCAATAAAAAGGAACAAACTATTGATAAAACAATTTGGATGGCTCTTAAGGGCATTATGTTGAGTGACAAAAGCCAATCGCAAAAGGTCACATACTGTATGACTCAATTTACATAACATTATAGAAAATGACAAAATTATAGAGACATAGAAAAGATTAGTGGTTGCCAGGGGTTAGAGACAGTATGGGAGGGGGAGTAGGTAGGTGTGATTATAAAGAGGTAGCATGAGGGTGATCTTTGTGGTGACAGACTAGTTTTGTATCTTGACTGTGGTGGTGGTTACACAAATACATACATGAGATAAAATGATACAGAACTATACACATACTTATACCAATCAATTTCCTGGTTTTGATATTGTACTATAGTTATATAAAATGTAACCAATGCGGGGAACTGGGTGAACTGTACACTGGGATCTCTCTGGACTATCTTTGCAACTTCTTGTGAATCTATAATTACTCCCAAATAAAAAGTTCTAAAAAATGCAGTCACTGTAAAATCATCCAAAAGTTTGGGAAACATGGGAGAATTTATAATTTGTTGAAAGGGTGACATAATGTTAGGTGCAACCAAAGAGGGATAGGGGTGATCCTGGCGGAGCCTAGAAAGACAGCTGGAGAGTTTGTCCAACTCCCCAAAATAGAGAGTTCAAGCATTCATTGAGTACGTAGTTATGCAAGATACAGTGCTATAAATATGAATGAGATTAAGAAGAAGAGAAGGGCAAGCACTTACCTCTGAATTTACTCTCTAAAAAAAAAAAGACAGAATAATTATTAAAGGCTTCAGGACCTCTGCAAATGCAGTTCCCTTTGCCTGGAATGCTCTTCTGGTTTTCTAGTTAGTTCTTACTCTCACCCTTGAATTCTCAGATCACTGTCACTTCTTCAAAGGGAAACCCTCACTAGCTCTCCTCATCACCCTCCATATTATATCACGTCCCCTATTACATGCTCGCTCAGCACCCTATTATTTTTCATTCATAACACTAATCACCACTCACAAAGAACTGTGTGAAGATTTGATATCTATTTCCCCCATTAGACTAAAATCTCCAAAAGAGCAGAGACAGGTCTGTGTAGCTCACCACTGTATTCCCAAACCCAATGCTATGCCTGGCAAATGACAGAAGCTCAAAGTATATACATAAATAATCCATATAAAGCTATAATTTATATGTACAAACGAGTGTGCAGACAGTAAGAGTTACTGGAGTTTGGAAGAACCCAAGAGCACTTCAACTTGAGAAAGCCAGTTTATATGGGATAGAAGGTTCATACAGAGGATAAAGAATCTTATATCCAAAGCTGAATATGAATGTCAGCCTTTTGGTAATGGGAACCCACCAAAGAATTGAACCAGGGAAGTGGTGTGTCCAATGTGCTCTATAGAAAAATTAATATGGAGAATGGACTTGAACTGAGAGGGTAAGACACCAGAGGCAGTAAAAACAATTGCGAGGACACTGTGGTAATGCAGGCACAAAATGATAAGGTCCTGAATGAGAGGGTGACCCTGGGGACAGACAGATGTGAGAAACGTTAAGAATGAAGAGCCAACAGAACTTTAAGGCTGATTAGATACAAGGTCATGAAAGGGGAAGAGTCAGAGATGATTCAAGAGGTTTAACAGTGAGTGACCAGTGAAAGATAGCACCTTTAACAAAAATGGGAAGACATGACTGAGTCCTTCTTTTAAGAGAAGGAATGTGCTTTGTTGGAAGTGATGGGTAACGTTCACACAATTGAAGATGTGAGACTAGATGGAGAAGGGTCAAGGCTGGCAAGGTACACGTGTGAGTTGATCATAGTTAAGGTTATAAGAGTGAATGAGATCTCTCAGAGGGGAGAAGGTATAAAGGGCCTTGAATAGAAATCCTTTAAAACTATTTCATTCACTCCTCGCTTGAATTATGTTTATCAAGCTATGGAGTCATTCAGACTGTGAGCTCCCTGAGGACATATCTGATCTCATCTTTGCATTCCTAAAGTATACACTACAGGGTGCTTATGTAATTGGTGCACAATAAGTAGCCTATTAAAGGAATTGATTATTATTATTATTATTATTATTTTTTGTGGGGAAGACCAGCCCTGAGCTAACATCCGTTGCCAATCCTCCCCTTTTTGCTGAGGAAGACTGGCCCTGGGCTAACATCCGTGCCCATCTTCCTCCACTTTATATGGGACGCCGCCACAGCATGGCTGACAGGCAGTGTGTCGGCGGGCGCCCAGGATCCGAACTCGCGAACCCCGGGTTGCCAAGCACGGACTAAACCGCTGCGCCACCGGGTGGCCCCAGGAATTGATTATTTTCAAGATAATTTCTGATTAATATTTCCTGTTCCACCTGCACTTTGTATTTCAAAAAGTGGTGCTGTGGGTAGTACTTTGACAGGTACAGGCTTCACTTTAAATTAGTATAATCAGTGAATTTAAACAGCTTAAATCATTTACCAAAAGCTCTGATTTCCCAAGGCTCTAGGACTAAAGGACTGACAGACTAGACTTTGGGACTGTGAAAACCTTTAAAAAAAAAACCAAAAGCCCCCAGTGAGACTAAGGCTAACACAAATCCCTAATAGAAGTAGGAAATACTTTAGTTTTTGAATAAAATTAAACAGGAAATATTATTTACTGAGGAAGTAAAACAAATGAAAATTTCAATTGTATGCACTATACTAGTTGACAATGCACAGAAAGTAAAGAAGCTTCAGGTGAAATGAAGGATAAACGAGATAATTAAAGGGAACTGAGAACAGTGAATGCATACTTTTTAAAAAAACATAATGAGGGAAGTCATTGGCCTGCTCTCCCACAAAACTTTTCTGGGTATTACAGTCAGCAGTGTAGTAAGGAGCTAATCTGATTCAATACTTAGGTGAACAGCATTTCCTCACTTGCAGTTTAGAGCAAGAAAAAGAACTGCTAAAATGGATCAGCCGACAAGTTTGTTGACACTCCCAAAATTAAATTATCAATGTTGCAGTATGCCACAATGCTCTAACACTGAATCATAAGAAAACATCCCACATGCTTCCAGACAGCTGTGTTTGTGGAAGAAGTCAGGGAAGAGAAAAGAAACCAACCGGAGTCAGACTCTAGGAACCTGACAAGTCATCTATAGTCCAACTGCCCTCTCAATATCAGACTGACTTCCGCAGCAAGTCTAAAAGATGGTCAGCCAGTCTTGGCCCGCTTGTTTCCAACAACGGCAAACAGATCATTGGTAAACTGACCATTCTCAGAGTTGGACAGCTCTAATTTGTTGCGAAAGCCTTCGAAGTTCTCTCTCAGTAACTTTCACCCCCGGTCCTGGTTCTCTAAAGAGCAACACAGTGAAAAGTGGAAGTCACGTTTTTATTTTATTTTTTAATTTAAAAACAAAAGACAACAACAAAAAACCTAGGTATTACTCCCGGCATGTCAATACATTCCCTTCCTTCAATAACAGGAAAATCTGTTTGGTTTTTTTCCCCAACGTTGGACTCTCCTTTAAAGGAAAAAAGAATGTCAAGCACAGGTTCCTTTAGACTCAGAGCTGCGACCTCCAGAGCAGAGCGGAGAAAGGGAGCTTAAATAACTACATACACCAGGAGACGTTGCAGCTGATATGAAATCCCCGTTGCCAAGAAGCAAGCAGCTCTTGCCAAGTCTAACCCGTACCCGGGTGCTGGGACGCGACAGAAGCCGCACAGACCTGGCCTGGCAGCTGCGAGGCTGCGGGGGCCAAGGAACCTTCACCTGCTGCCAAAGCCGCGGGGGGCCGAGTGGCCGCATCCCCCAGGCCAGCGGCAAGCCCGGAGCCTCACAGGGCACAGCGCTCGGCCCCGGAGAAGCGGCAGCACCAAGACGAAGGCTCAGTGAAGCGCCTGGCAGGGGTCAAGCCGCGCCGCCGGGCCAGCTGCCCGGACGCCCAACCACCCCGCCCGCCGGATGCCGTCCTGAGAACCGGCACCAGTGGGAGCTCCCGGAGTTGGAGACGTCTCTGGCTCGGCCGGGATCCCGTCTATCCCGCCCACCCAACCTCTCTCACTCCCCGGCCCAAAGCTGAGCCGGAAGCCAGCCCAAGGGGTGGTGCCCAGGAGGTACGCCGCGTTTGGGTGAATGCTGCGGGCCGGGGCCGAGCTCGCGGGCGGGCGGGCGGCTGCGGCGGGTCACTCACCGAGAGGACGCTCATGCGGATTGGGGTCTCCAACAGGCACGCCATCTTGAGCCTTCCCACCGGCTGCAGCCGGCGCCGGCGCGGGGGCCGGCACTTTCGACAGCGAACTGCTGGGCCAACGACAGACACCTCCGCAGAACGTCAGGCAGGCAGACGAGAACAGACCGCGCTCTAGACACCGCTGAAGTACGGCCGCGGCCCGCAGAAGGCAGCAAAGGGAAACCGCGCCAGGGGCCTCCTTACGAATCGTCCTCTCAGAAACAGCAGCTACTCTCCGCCCGGGTTAGAGGTGGGAGCGGGCAGCAGTTTCCGCATGCGCAAAGAAGATCTGCCGGCCCCACCTGCCGCCCGCGGTGGGCGGAGCCTCGGGGGCGGAGTCTCGCTCCGACGCTACGAGTTTCACAGGTTGATTCATTGCAATTTATGTTAGCGTATTCGTGTTCCGAAAAACTAGTATGTGGAGTCACATGCATAACTTGAAGTTCACTTTCACATTCATTACCTCACTCCTTCTTTGCATCGTCCTAGCGTCGTTATTATCTCCATTTTACAGATGGAGAAACTAGGATCTCAGAAGCAGATCTTCTGCCGCCAATAAGAGGGTTTCACGATCCAACGCTGAAGTGTGACCGGCTTCAGCATTATCTGCCCGACTCATTTATTCTCATGCAGTGTTAAGAATAGACACTCAAGAGCCAGAACGCTTGGGTTTAATCCTTGCTATTTCACTTATCAGGTGCATTACCTCCGGCAAGTTACTTAACCTTACGCTTCAGTTGTTTCTTCCAAAAATAAGGGTTATGAGGATGGAGAACGGAAAGCTCTTAAAACATGCCTGGAACGTAGAAGGCGTTATATATGTGTTAGCATTTCTCCAGCCTCTGAGTCAAAATGGGGGTAAATGTCTGAATAATTCACACTGAAACGGCCTGATAACTGAAGCCATATAAAAATTTGCTTCTAATTATATTTTCTGATTAATTCAGCTTCCCACTCCACTTTTGTATGTGTATGTGGACAAAACTGCCCTGGACTTGACTGGGCAGGTTTCACTTTCGTACTGCTCCCAACCAGTAAGGTTTTCACAGGAATGTTGCAATGAGCCTGTTACGTGTCTTCCTTCCATTTCTATAGCCACTCCCTAATTCAGGCTGTTACCTCTCCCCTGGACTAGAGCAATAGCTTTCCAACTCTAGCCTCTCTTCTCTTTGCTCCTCACTGCTTTCTTACCTTCCCCCTGTAATTGGTTTCTAAATTTATTGTAGCACTAATCATCCTTCCTTATGGGTCTGTGTTCTCTAACAAACTGTTGAGTTTCTGGAAAGCAGGAATTTCATTTTAGATTTTCCTTCTGCTACAACACTGTTCCTCAGACTTCAGTAATCTGCATGCCACCCACACAGTCTTCGCCAATCTGCACTGAGGTATTATTATTTACTCAATATTTTTATTTAAAGCTAATTTCAACTCAAATAATGTTAGCCTCATAAGCCATAACACTCTGTAAAGTTTATTGTGCTCCTTATTTTTATTCTAGTGCCCATTAGCATAATAACTACAGAAAGTTTAAATGTCCATCCATGTATCACCTAAGATCATGTTATGTACTGTATACCACAACACAGCTGAGTATAGCCCTTACCCAGAGCATACAGAAGTATCAATTGAATTTTCAGTTGACATTTGTATGATATAGAGTTATTTTGGCTGTATTTGATCCACACTTCATCCATTAGCTCAAGCAATACATCCTCCAGAAAGCCCCTTCCCCATGTCTTCATGCATCACTCTGTTCTTGCCACTAACATAGCATCTCCAACAATATATTGTAAATTTTTGTAATTGTTTACTTGTTTCTCTCCCCATTATACACTTCAGGGAAGGCACTAGGAATTTTATCTTCTAGGTCTTTTATCTCGCTGTCTGGCATAGAATAGTCACTTAGTAAATGTTCGTTTAATGAACTTTTGGCTTAGTTTGGGCACCCCCAAAGGCAGATCCTGGGACAACGATTTGGGTGCAGGTAGTTTATTTGGAAAGTATTTCTAAGGAACAGAATTGATGGGCCAGAGAGAGTGAGAAAAGAAAGAAGAAAAAGTCAATATAAGGGTCCACTATTGACGTCACTGCTTATTCCTTGAGGACCTCTGAGAAACAAACAGAATGCCCCCTGGATACCCACATTGAGGGTGGAGCATTTATCCACCACTCTCATCCACCCCTCCCATCCTGTATTGGTTGAGGGCTTCCCAGAGGCTGTTAACTCCCTACCCTCCTGGATTGTACTTGTGCACAGAACAGAGAGGGCTTCCTTAACTTGATGTAGAAAAGCAGAACCTGTGGGATCACTGTTGGGGTGGGATACAGGAATAGAGACAGCAGGAATCTGAGCTTGCAGCAGAACCATCATTACAACTGTGGCTGAAATCAGAGTGGGGAGGGGCTAAGGAACATGACTCAAGTCATTCAACACCTCTGCTACCCAGGCTTTCCTGTTTTATTTCCAGAAGACTGACATGGCCATTTTACAGGAAGGAAGCATTGATCAGCAAACCCCTAAGCTTGAGGATCAAGGATCTCATTTCTAGTTCAAATTTTGCTGCTAAATAACACTTCCAAACCTAAGTAATGAGTAGAAATTGAGGGCTAATAAGAAATTTTGATTTAGCCTCCCTGTAACAGCAACAACAAGACAGTTAACTTTGGCACTGTGGTGGGGAGAGGGAAATATCCACTGACTCCCTGACAACAAAGTATGAGTTTAATAAAAGAAACAGTAGAAATGCATAATAGAAAGTAAGTAGCCAGAGAGAAATCTGAAAAGTATTTATAAGTATCTAAGTGGAACTGTCAGGACAGAGAAACAAAGCCTTATTTTTGAAAGTTGAAACATACCTATGTAAAAAGAGGAAAGCTTAAAGTGTAGAAAGATGTAAAACAAGAGCTGAATGACCCCAAAAGGAATTTAGAAGAAACTTTAAAAAGATTTGAAAACAAATGAGATTCTTTAAATAAAACAAAAAGAGAAAATGGACTAACAGTAGTGCAGGAGAGAGAGAGTTCAGTTCAACAGACACTAACCGCAGGTTTACTTGGGCACACACTGTACTAGGGACTGAAAGTAGAATAAAGAGGTGGCTCCTGCTTTTAAGTAGACAGGAATAAAAGCGAGGCTCCAAGAGGGTCAATAATTTGCTTAAGTTTGCTCAGGGAGTAAGAGGCTAAAACAATTTGGGCACAGGCTTCTCTATTTCAAAGTCCTTCCCAGAGCTCTCACAGTCCTCTGGGACCTGACAATCTCTCCCTTACGGGGCTACTGAGCACTCACCTAAGCAATCAGCCAATTAAGGAAAGTCTACAAGGGCTTTGCAGTGGGAAATAATGTGTCATTAATTCATCAGGTGCTTGGAGGGTGTAAAAGAGATATATGTATAAAGCAGAAGTAGTAAGATGTTGAAAAAGTCTTTTGTTAGAGATTACAGTAAAAAAAAGAAAATGCTCTTTTTATAACTCAATTCCTGTTATGGTAAAATCCCAACTAACAAATATAGAAGAAATGATGGAATTTGAAAACCACCACTTGACAACCATGTGAATTATAATTGTTTGAGGCAAGAATCATCAATGGATGTTAAAAGTAATTGGGGGAAATGTGATGAGAAACAGGATATTTATGCAGTCTTAAAGCATCGCCCTACAAGTTACTAATGATAGTAGAAACCTGGTAGACATCATTTTATTCAAGTCATTATAATTAATATCACCACTGATGGCATAAATAGACACCACGATACAATGCACTGAGAAGCACACAACGTCACTTCATAGTATTCCTGCCAAAAATCCGTGAGTATAATCACAAGGAAACATCAGAAAAACCCTAACTGAGGGACGTTCTACAAAATAACACACCTATGTCTCAAAATTGTTATGAAAGACAAAGAAAAGCTGAAGAATTACCCTAGATGAAAGGAAACTAAAGTAACATGATAACTAAATGCAATTTGTCATATAGGATTGAATCCTGGACAAAGAAAAAAAACATTTCTCCCTCTTGCTACAAAGGACATCAGTGAGAAAGTTGGCAAAATTTGAACAAAATCTGTTGATGAAGTATCATTGTTAATGTCCTGATTTTGATAATTGTACTGTTGTTATGAAGAGAATGCCCTTGTTCTTAGGAAATACACAGTGAAGAATTTAAGCGTAAAGAATTGAGTCACTGCGGATTAAGCAATTGTTTTTTCCTTTGTGCCCAGGAGTGGTAATACAATTATGAACCAGGTAGATACATTCTGTGATCTCACAGAGCTTTTGGATGAAAGGTGAAGAGAGACAAGAGAACAAGTCATTAGAATGTAGGATGATAAGTGAAAGGGTATGGGGCCAAGGGAGCATCTAGGAGGGAAACCTCACCAGGACTGAAGTCGTAGGAAGTCCTTCTGGTGAAGGTGGCACCCAAGCTCTAACCTGAAGTGTCTGTCGACTCCACAAAGAGGCTGGCTTGTCCGTAAACATTTGTCTAACTGAACAGTTAAGACATCATTTCTCTGTATTTAGATGTAGAAACACTGGCAGATCCTCCAAAAGCAATGCTAGGATACAAGCTCCAATTATTTATACGAAAAGAGACACAAGAAATTCAGCAGGTCTTCAGATGGCTATAACCATCTTCTGGATTGCTTGGGTAATAAAAAGTTACCCGCCCCCCCCCCCCCCCCCCCCCCCCCCCCCCGGGCAAAGCAGTGGTGATCACGTTAGGCAGATGGGTTTGAAAATGGAGAAGTGAAGGTAACAAGTCAGGCAAAGTAAATCCAAACTTTTCATTTACAATACAGGAATGGAATCTGGAAGTCATCAAATCTATAAACAAGAGACGTTGCTTCTTTTTCCCCTAGTGAAATCAGAAAGTCCAATATGTCCGCCAAGTTTAAGATTCAGAGGCTAGAGACACCACAGAACTCTTTTATCCCTCTGAGATGTTTGCCTCCTCAATCTCGTTTTACCACCAGACTGCTCTCTCTTGAAATAGTTTCCCTGCAGTTACGAGTGTGCTGCCACCAGGTGGTGGTAAGTGCTCTAACCACCTAGTTCAATTATAAAAGACAGATCGCAAGGATGGATGTTTTTCCGTATGTTTGTAAGATTTTATTTATAAACTGACTTGAAAACTCATTGCCCAGATATCTCCATAGCTCACTCCCTTATTTCATGAAGGTTTCTGCTCAATATGTCACCCTATCAACATGGTCTTCCAGAACCACTGTATATGCAATAAGTACCCACCCCACCACAGCCTTTCCTATCTCCTTACTCTCCTCTCTTTTTAACCTTCCATCTTTTGAAGACAGTTCTTCCTTCCTGTGTCCTTTATTTTTATTACACTCTTATTTGGCTGGATTTACTGTCAAGTCATTTTTTTTAAAGAAGTGCCCATGGATATTGTCTCTCTGGAGTTCTTTTAGGGTTGAAAACATCTGCTTATTGCCTTTTACTTAAATGACGCTTGACTGGTACACCATACAGCAAAACAGAACCCATTCTAAGTATTTTAAGCAAAAAGATTACAAAATTGTTGGAAGGACTAAAGATGCAAACAAGGAGGGAGTATTTACCTTGAGATCAGGAACAGCAGGAAGTTCACCACAAATGAAGAAGCTTGGGGTGCTGGGCTGCCCCACAATTGCCAGAGCCAGAAGAGAAAAGAAACAGCTTTTACCTTTCTTCTTCCTTCTAATCTCACACAAGTTTGCAAAATCTAATCCAGACCTCAGCTGGCAAGGGAGTCTAAGAAACGTAGTTTCTTAGCTTCTAGCCCCTGCAATATATGAATGGGCAGAGAATAAAGATATATATATATATGTGTATATATATATATATATATATACACACACACACATATATATACACACATAGAGAGAGAGAGAAAGTTGCAGAAATGATGCTCATTTACCCCTAAATATTTCAGTGTGTGTTTCCTAAAAACAAGGAATTCCCTTATATAACCATAGTATAATTATCAAAATCAGGAAATTAACACTAGTACCATACTATCTAATGAACAGACCTTATTTGGATTTTCCCAATTGCCCTAACAATGTTTTTTTATAGCACCACATTGCATTCAGTTATCATGAATCTTCAGTCTCCTTTAATTTTTAATCTTTCTCAGTCTGTTCTTGTATTTCATGACCATCACATTTTTTTTAAAAGACAGGCCAATTATTTTTCAAAATCTTTCTCAACTTCATTTTGTCTGCTGTTTTTCAAGATTAGATTCAGGTTATTCATTTTTGGCAGGAAGACCACAGAAGTAACGTTTGTCAATCAGGAGGCATATGATGTGGATTTGTCCATTCCTAGCGAGATTAACTTTGATCACTGTTAAAATGGTGTCTGCCAGTTTTCTCTAGGGTAAAATCCCTATTTTTCTCTTTGTTATAATAAGTATCTTTTGGAAAGATACTTTGAGTGTATATAAGTAGTCTCAAATAATAGATATGTTGACAGTATGTAAGAATCTTATTACTCTTCAACGTTTTACCCAGTAGTTTTAGCATTTATTGAAGATTCTTGCTTGATGATGATGGTGGTGGTGGTGGTAAAATGGTAATTTCTAACTCCAACTTTCCTTCCATATTTATCAATCAGCACTCTTGTGTAAATAAGCTCTCTCTTATTTATTTATATAATAAATATTTATATATTATTTATATATCGGTATGGAATAATATAGATTCCTACTTTATTCAGTGGGCTATAGTCTGTTACTATGATCATGCATTTTGATGCTGAAAGTGTTTCAGATTTGGCCAGTGGAAAAACCTTCAATTGGCTTTCTTCTGATGTGCCAGATTCTCTGAGCACCTCCTTGCTTTCTGGCACAAGATGATCCAGGCTCACTTTGTACTTTCTCTGCCCTGGAATTAAGCACATTAACAAGCAGACTTGATTTTTTTTAGAGGAGAATCGTATTTAGAAACCAAGGTCTGGTTGTACCTAAGAAGTTTTAATTAACACCTGCGCAGCCTCACCCCAGATTATTCTCTTTTTAGCATATTTCCATAGTTGACGTGTCTTTTTCCATCTAGCTTGTTGTCGGGTGCCTCTATCTAGATACTGTCTTTGCTCTGATAGAATCAGGGAATTTCTTTCCCACCAGATCTGAGACCTGTCTGTTTGCCCCATGGGACCACACACACTGTTGAAGAGCACCTACCTGTTCAGTAGGTGGACCTTCACATTTGCACAAAGAATTATCTTCATTGTTCATACAATCCATTTGTCTCCAACAACCTTCCCGTTTCTGGGAGAGGGTGAGGCTTTCTATTTAGTTTGATTCTGTCTGGATTTGAGAAAGTCAGTGAGAATTCTCAAGTTTGTTGACTTACCAGTATGGCCTCTGGAAGTGGGGTGTGGGCTGGGAATAGAGCGAGGAACTGAGCCATGATGCACTTCTTCATCCCTATTCATAATCTTCCATTTCCTCCTTTGACCACTAGTTTTTGAATGTAATGGCATTAAGTTATTGTTTCCTACCAACCATAAAAGAAGAAAATTCAAATTGACTGATATATTAAAATTTTGTTGAAAAGTCTACGTGGAAATCACAAGAAGACAGCATTGCACGCCTAACAAAATGGCTGGAATTTAACAAACAGACATTATCAAGTGGTATTGAGCATATGGAATAATTGGAATGCTCTTATGTTACTTAGGAAAGCGTAAATTAGCACAACTACTTTGGAAACTGACACTATCTATTAAAGCTAAGCATATACCTACTCTATTACCAAGAGATTCCATTCCCGGGCATAATCCAAGGGAAATAAGTGCTACGTACACCAAAAGATTTTACAAGAATGTACATGGTGGCTTTATTCATAATAGCTCTGAATTAGAAACAATCCAAACGTCCTCAAATGGAAAATAGATAAACTGCCGAATGTTCACACAATGGAATACTACACAGCAATATGAAACAGCATGGATGACTCTCACAGACATTAAGTGAAAGAAGCCAGACATAAAGGAGTATATAATATATACTGACATTTATATGAAGTTTAAAAACAAGCAAAGCTGATCTATGGTGATAGAGGTTAGAACAATGCTTTGCTTTTGGGGGAAGGGGCTAGGGAGGAAACACAAAGGAGTCTTTTGGAATGCTGGAAATATTTTATATCTTTATATAGGTGGTGGTTATATAGCTGGTTACATACATAAAAATGCATCAAAATGTGACTTAAGATTTTATTTGTTCATGTTACTTTAAGTTAGACCTCAATTAAAATTTTTTACATGGAGGAAAAAAAGTATCCAGAAAAAGACAATTTCTGTAGATTAAAAATCAAGTGGAAAAAGTTAAATTTAGCAATGTTGTAAAAAGCATGTTATATATTTCAAAAATCTGATGCAAAAGGAAAATAAAATATTAAAAAATAATTGAAAATATTAGATTTCCATCTTTTTTTACCCTTTTGATCAATTTAAATATCATAAAAATGATATCTTCCGTGTAAATTTGAAAGAAATTGCTCATAAGTCACTCTGGATACAATGTCTTTCAATGGATTTATGTCTTTGACAACTTTTTCAGTGTCTTCTTATTGTCATTGTTCTGTTTACATCTTCTGTTTCATTTTGAATTAATTTCGGTGTCTTTGCTCGTAGAATATTGTTTATTTTATCTAGTTTTAAAAAGATGAACAGAGATGGATTTATTATCCTCTGCATCATCTTGATTAGATTACTCTTCTTGATTAAATTATCCAGAGGTGTTTTATTTCCTGGCTTGTTTCTGTCTTAGCCACTCATTCTTCAACTGTCAGCTGGTCCTTTTCCCTCCTAGACGTTTTCGAGACATTCATCTGCTTTCATTGAGCCTGCGGTCTAGTTATGCAAACAACTAATTGGCTGGAAAATGAAGAGTCCCCCACCCCTTTAAAAAAGAAATAATTTTAGAAACTCTTCGGGGGGGATAGTTTTGAAAATCCTCAGTGAGTTTTTAAGTTTTATTTTAAATTATTTTAATTTGGGAGTGTCTTTAAAAAATCTTTTGTTTAATTTCTAATTCACCTTCAGGCAATTTGCCGTGGGAGGTTCGTCCTAGAGAATTAGCCAATTGCAGCTGCTCACTTGTTTAGCTTGGATTAATTTTACCAAACTAACCTCCTACTTCTGGGGATTTTATTTACTATTCTGGTTTTGTTTTTTATCATCTGTCAGACTGCTAGGACTCAAAGATCCTCGAAGACGGACAAAACCCAATGATTCATTGGAAAGCTCCCCGTGATCTTAGTGAATCATTGCCCTTCCTGATCCCTCTCTCGCGAGACTCGGAAACCGGAAGTGAATTATATTGCGGGAGTCTCAGCTCGGCGGCGCCTCTGTTAATGTTGGCGGGAGCTGAGCTGTCTTCGCTTTCCGGCCTGGGCTGGCTCGGGTCTAGGGCCTTGCGGGCACCTCTCCCCACCTCGGGCCGGCAGGATGCGGGTGGCCGTGGCCGGCTGCTGCCACGGCGAGCTGGACAAGATCTACGAGACGCTGGCGCTGGCGGAGCGGCGCGGCCCGGGGCAGATAGACCTTCTGCTGTGCTGCGGCGACTTCCAGGCGGTGCGCAACGAGGCCGACCTGCGCTGCATGGCCGTGCCGCCCAAGTACCGCCACATGCAGACCTTCTACAGGTGACGGGCGCGGCCGGGCCCCGGGCCGGGCGGTGCGAGGGGAGCCTCGCCAGCGGTGGAGGCTGGTTTCGAATCCCCGCTGCCGCTGACTAGCTGTCTCGCTTAGTTCTTGTTTTTGTTCAGGCTGTCTCTCTAGGAACTGGCCCTTACTAAATGTCACTTTCCTTCTTTCCATTCACCTGTTTCGCAAGAGATCGGAGCCTGAGGGGGAAACCTGGAGGAGGAAGCCGACAGGTTAATCTACCTTGTGCTTGATAGGTCTCTGGGACTAGTTCATTTCATGATCCAGGAGTTTTTACTGGACTCCTGCAATGTGCTTGTCTCGGTTCTAGAAGCTGAAGTTATAGCAATGAACTCGACAGAGTTCTTGACCTCGTTGAACGTACATTCGCTTGAGACCCGAGGTGGCAGCTCTTCATTCTTAAGGACAGGGATGGGTCCCGGGCAATTCGTTTAGAAAGAGCTTTTTAACTTTTTAGGATGAGCTCAGATTTTGCCTTCGGACCTTATTTTGCTTTTCTGCTATGCCTAATTGTGTAGGCATGCCTAATTGCTTTTCTCTATGCCTGATTTCTGCTATGCCAACTGACAACTTTACTGTTATGTTCTAGGTATTACTCCGGAGAGAAAAAGGCCCCAGTTCTCACAATCTTCATTGGAGGAAACCATGAAGCCTCAAATCATTTGCAAGAGTTACCCTATGGTGGCTGGGTGGCACCAAACATTTATTATTTAGGTATGTGTTCCTGGATAATTTCTTGGTTTGATGGGATGGAAGAGCCTGTCAGGATTTGTATACCAGGTGGGGCAGCATCTTGAGATGTATGGTGTTTGGGGAATGTCTCTTAATTTAAATAGTTAATCTTGAAAATTTACAATAGTTAATTTAAGTAGTTACTCATGAAAATATGTCCATGCTTCATCTAGTGTTTTCAGCAAAAGTTAATATGACTGCAAAGACCTTACGCACTATTTGCAATCCCTTTATTTTTTTCCTACTCTTTTTATTAAATTTAAAAAAAACTTAAAAATTTTTGTAATGGAAATTGTCAAATATACATAAAAGTAGAGAATAGTATAGTGGATCTCTGGACCTATTAACCATCTTCAACAACTGTTATTATTCTGCCATCCTTATTTCAACTCATGCACCCCTAAGCTTTTTTTGTGGAAGAAGGCGAATAGTATTTTAAAGCAAATCCCAGTCATCAGATTATTTCGCCTATAAATACTTAAGTATGTATTTTTAAGTGATTAGGATTTTTAAAAATACCACAACTGCATTACCGTTATTATACCTAACTAAATTAACAGTAATTCCTTATTATCTGTTGCCTAGTTTGTGTTCAGGTTTCCCTGATTATCACAAAGATGTCTGTTTTACAATTGATTTGTTCAAATAGGATCCAGACAAGGTCCACACATTTCATTTGATTGTCAGGATTCTGAAGTCCCTTAGACTATCACCATCACTTTTCTCTCTCTCTTTTTGCCGTCCTTGTGTTTATCTGTTGATGAAAATGGGAAAATTTGTCTTGTAGAATTTCCTGTATTCTGGATTTAGCTTATTGAAATTTCTCGTATTTAACGTGTTCCTTTTATCCTCTGCATTTCCTATGATCTTCATTAAGATTTATAGACCTGATTAGATTCAGATTCAATTTTAGTCCCTTTAAACTGTATAGTCCTTTCATCTCTTTATTTAAGTGTATATTTTTTCCAGAGCTTTTTGCAAGTTTTTCCAATGAGGAAATCATAACTTCAGAAACTTAATTTCTTTACTTCATTACTGATGGATCATCTTTTGACAACTGCAGTATTGTGAAAAGATGAAATGGTCTGAAAATGATCAATCGGAAATGAAATATAGAAACTGCCGGTTTTTTATACCTTATGCCTCTTGACTTTCAGATTTATAACACATAAATCCATCATAGGACATTTCCTCCTGTTCTCCACCGCCCTTCCCCCATATCCATTAGGTACCAAATTATGTCTGTTTCCCACCTAATACACTCTGTCTCATTTGTTCCTTCCTTTCTGCTTAGTCTCTTGGCTGATCTTCTTCTAGGCCTCTCTTCCCTAGTCCACCTTGTATATTGTTGGCATATTACTATGTAAAAGAGTAACCTCTTCATGATGCTTAACTTTCAAATAATTTTAGGACTGCATGGAATTCCAGTCCTCTGAACTGTTCATTCAGTTAGTAAAGAGATTGCTTTTGCCTGTAGTTAATTTTATTTAACTGTGTAATTTTTCAGGTTTGGCTGGTGTGGTAAAATATCGAGGCGTAAGAATTGGTGGAATCTCTGGTATTTTTAAATCTCATGACTATCGAAAAGGTATTGTTGTCCTGAGAATTGTTTTTAAACTTTAGAATGTGCATGCCCCAGAGTCGCTTAAGCATAACATAAAGTTTGACTTTTTCATTGAATTTCTTCTATGAACTATTTTATTCTTAATTTTTTATTATAAAATATTTTATACATATGAAACTACAGAGAACACTAGAGCATGTTATCTGTGTATCCACCATCTAGTTTTATCAAGACTTAGTATTTTGCCATTTTTAGTTTTGATTTTTAAGAAATACAACATTGTAGTTATAATTGAAGCTTATTATTTATCTGTCCTCAATTCCTCTCCTCCCCTTTATCCCTCCCTTTCCTCACCAGGCAGTTACTATTCTGAATTTGGTGTTTATCATTCACTTAATTATTTTGTATCATTACCATATATGTAAGAGCTTTAAACAATGTATTATATAGCATGTCTTAAACTTCCTATAAGTATCATTTTGCCTGTATCTTTCTGCAACTTGCTTCTTTGTTTAATGTTTTTGAAATCCATGTTGATACTTGTAACTCTAATCTATTCAGTTTAATTTGTGAATAGTATTCTATTGTATAAGCATTAGAATGTACTTATTCATTTCACTATATCTGAATGAATTATACCTTGATTTTAAACGAATAACTTGGATTCACATTGATTTCAAAATTTCATAAGTTAAGTTGGCAGCTAAAACTTACATTCTCAATGTAATTATTAAATCATAATTCTCTTCCCTGCCAGCCCGCTCCCCGTGATTCTAAACTCTTGGCATGGACATGCAAAAACAGGCTGTCTCCTACATAGCAGGTGTGGGTGCAAACTGAATCCACTCTTTGGGGGACAGTTGGTAATATCTGTGGATATTATAAAAGTACTCTGACCCAGGAGTTCTACTTCCAGGAATTTATCCACAGATACTTTCCACAAGTGCAAAATGATATATACAAATTTATTTACTTCAGCCTTGTTTGTAATAGCAAAAAGTAGAAACTAGTTAAATATATGATGATAGAACTATACTGTGTAATGCTATGAAGCCATTAAAAAAAAAAAAAAGAAAAAATAAGCTCTGTGTAACTAATATGAAAGGAACTCCACAATAAGTTAAATGAAAAAAAAAAGGCACAGACATGTATGAAGTATACTGCCATTTGTGTAAAAAAAGAGAAGATAAAGAAATATGTGTGTTATATACATGGATGATATCCCTGGAATCAAATACTAAAACCTGATTAACCGTGGTTGCCTCTAGGTAGGGTTACTGCTGGCTGGGGACAGGAATAGGAGGGCTCTGTTCCTTTGTTTTAGCACTGTTACTGAGGTTAAATTTATATACCATCATAAGTATACAATTCAGTGATTTGAGTAAATTTATAGAGTTATGCACCCTTTACCACCATTCAAATTTGGAACATTTCTATCTCCCCTGAAAGTTTTGTGCCTATTTGCAGTGAATCCCTGCTTCAGCCCAGCCCTGGGCATCCGGTGGTCTCCTCTCCAGGAGGAACACTTTTTACTCTAAACCTTTCTGATCGTATCTTTTAAGTTTTAAACCAAGTGAATAAAAAATGTATTCCAAATTAAATATAATTTCATTTTAAAGACCATAAGCCCCCCAGTTATTTAAATTTATAAATTTATATATATATAAATATATAAATATATATATAATAATTATATATATATAATATATATAATGATCACTTATTAGTAGAAAATGCCAACATATTAAGAGCAGTGTTTTTTATAAAATTTTTAAGAACCAAAAGCATTGATGACAAACCGGTTTTGGAGAAGTGCATGTATGTACTTGTATTTGCAGTATTTAAGGGAGTTGAATATAGCTTATTTCTCTTCTTCAATTTAAGGTCATTTTGAGTGCCCCCCTTATAATGCAGCTACAATAAGGAGTATATATCATGTGAGAAATATTGAAGTCTATAAATTAAAACAGGTATGTCAAAAGTACATTACAGCAGACTTGAAAAAAATTTTTAAGTAATTCTGTACCAAAATGATCAAAATACAAGAAGAGCTTAATTCAGTATTTCTGAAATTGGGATCTCAAGTTGGTTTTAGGAGGTTCGCAGATGAACTTTTTTAAAATTTTAATGGTTATAAATTTATTTCAGTGAGTAATAAAATAAAACATTTAACCCATGATTTCAGATATTATTGCTTAGGGTAAGGTTAAAGAGTATATATTGGAATAAAGTGATACTTTAAAAAAAATGCTAAAATATTTTATTTTAAATAATGGTATTAAATAGAAAGTAAATAATAGTAAAGATGGTGGAGGATATGGGAACATTGTGAAGGTGGTATCGAAACACTGGCTCAATTGGAGAGTCGGTGAAATTAGGTTTTTGTTTGAGAACCTACCCATGCTTGACACTCGGCTAATTCATATAATTGCCACTAAGATTCTGTGAGGTAGTATTACTCTAACTTCATCACATAAAGATGAGAGGCCAAGGCTCAGAGAGGTAAGTAACCTGCCCAGGACTTCCCAAATAGTCAAGAGGTAGAGCCTGCCTGCCTGCACCCAGGCCCTTCCCACCGTACCATACAGCCTCCAGAGGAGCATCAGGATGCTTGCGGGCCCTATTCGTAACAGTTCCTTACCTGGAAGGCTTTGTCCCTTTCATCCATCAGAATCCTACCCAGCTTAGATACCAGCTTTCTCCCCTGAAGACCCAGATTAGAATCCACTTCCCAAGCAGTGTTCTAGTTTAAAGTCATCACCCTTCTCTGAATTTTCATTGCAGTTATTGCCCATACCAGTTATACCATGGTTAGTCATATCTATCTTCTATTTTGTATTGTTTTGAACAGTTATTTTATTTTACTGTAGTTTTCCAAGTATTTGTTTCAGATTATTTACAGGTGCTGGGGATGAGTAGAGTAGGGAGTATATGTTATCCTCTCCATGAAGACACCAGCCACTTTAAATACCTCTAATGTAATCTATGTAGTTAACAGGGTTTTTTGGTGTATACTGTATTGAGTCCATTAGAAAAAAAATGGAGTATATCTTTGAATTTATTAATCACATTAAAGGTCTCATGAAATCTGGTGTCTCTGGATCTTAAAACAGTAGTTTCTTCACCAAAAGGGAAAAGAACAATGGTTATTATATGTTTTAGAAACCCAGTGCTAAAGAGTATAGCTGATTGTCAGTCTAATCAAAGTGTGTCTCTGTGGACCTGCCTTGCCATGGAAAACAAGGATGATTTTTGAGGCAGAGAGAAAGCAGTTTCTCTTTGCCTAGATGAGTGAGTAGCTTAGTTTTTCTGTGACTTTGTTAAAGTGTGCTTAGAGTGAATTACACAAAAATTGAGAGATCTCAGTGGGTAAATGGTTGTGTGGTGGAGAGAAGGGAGGGGATTGCTTTTGGTTAATCTGTTTTTAAGAGTTTTCTTTCTTTTCATTTTCCGTTAAAGCTGAAGCAGCCTATGGACATATTCTTATCTCATGATTGGCCAAGAAGTATATATCATTATGGAAATAAGAAGCAACTTCTTAAGACTAAATCTTTTTTCCGACAAGAGGTGGAAAATAACACATTAGGAAGTCCTGCTGCCTCAGAGCTTTTAGAGCACTTAAAACCTGCTTATTGGTTTTCTGCACACCTTCATGTGAAATTTGCAGCCTTGATGCAGCATCAGGTAGAAAATAAAATATTTATTCTTTCACTTAACAAACACTTATTGAACATCTATGGGCTAGGCAATATGGGCACAGTTGTAAAATTAGAGAAAAAAATCAAAGATAACTTTCCTTTTGTGAGTAGCTCAATATCCAATGGGGGGAAGAGGCAAGCAAGTAATTATAAAATAGTGTAATAAGTTTGTGATAAAAAGCTAGGATATCGTGGGAGCACCTAAGCCACCCTATGGTGAGATGGGGGTGTGGACAGGGAAAAGAAGCCATAGAGAAGGTTTTCCAAAGGAATTGATGGTACCAGGAAGAAGTAGATTGTAATGGTAATCCAGGTGGAGGGACCAACGTGTGCAAAGGCTAGAGGCTGGGAGCGCAGTGCACTTGGGGACCTGCAGCTAGTTGTACGGCTGAGGTGTGGGGAGAGGTGAAGCTGGGACGAGATTGTGACTGCTTTCTGGGCCGTGCTCCGGAGTTTGGGTTTTAACCAGAAGGTGGTGGGGAAAGCTAGAGAGTGATGACATCGGATTTTCATTTTACAAAGATTAGTTTGGCAGCAGTTTTGCATATGGATTGGAGTCATGTAAAATGGGAGGTGGAAGAGGCTATTGAAGCAAAAGATGAGGTTGTTAACCTAAGGCAAAGAGGGAACACAGAATGAAGCAGGTTCTAGAAAGATTTTGGGAGCAGATTCGTCAGGATTTCGGTACAGAGGGAGAAGAGAGTCCAGGATGACTCCCAGAGTGTTCCTTGTAACTGCGTGGATGATGGTGCTTGATGGAAGGTGAAGGATAAATATGCACTTATATAGTTAGGCTTTTACGGAAGTGTGCGGTTCTTCCTTTCACCTCCAATTCTGACTGAACTATGACTTTCCCATAAAGTATTCCAAAGGGAGAACGTTTAGAAAATGCTGGGTTAACAAAGTTAGAGATTTCTTCCTGGAGGCTTCTATGGAATTTCTGAGAGTCTTGAATGTGCTGATGGGCATCGCCTTCCTCCAAGAATGGGATGTGGTGCGCAGATCCTTGTGTCTATTTGTCGTCAACCCTTGTTCCCACCCTCAGCCCCAGGCAACCACTAATCTGCTTTGTGTCTCTATGGATTTGCCTTTTCTGAACATTTCGTATAAATGTAATCATAAAATATATAGTCTTTGGCATCTGGTTTCTTTCATTTTCTTGTGTTTGAGGTTCATTCATGTTGTAACATGTATTAGCATTTCTTTCATTTTTATTGTTGAATAGTGTTTCATTCTATGGATATATTGCATCTACTTTGGGGGTGTTGTATCTAAGAAATCTTTGCCTAACCCAAGGTTAGATTTTCTTCTATGGTTTCTTCTAAAAGTTGGATGGTTTTAGCTCTGACAATTTACTTTCAAGCTCTTCTGTTATCTTTAATCCTTGTGTTATTTGCTTTGATTTATGTGTGCTGTGTGCTTTGATTTAACATTATCATCATTAGTTTCTGCTTTGACTTTTGTAAGGAAATTGAAGCCCGGAGAGTTTAAGTGTCTTGCCCTTTGTTGCACAAGTGGGTATAGAACTAACTTGTTTTGGAAAAGTAACAGTTGTTCCTTTGACATACAACTTAGGGGTATGTGTAACAACGATGACTTCCATCCTATTCAATGTATGAATTACCTGATATGTTTTAACATTCTTTCTTAAATCATGGTTCATATTGTCTAGGCCAAGGATAAAGGACAGACTGGCAAAAAAACCAAATTTTTAGCCTTGGACAAATGCTTACCACATAGAGACTTTCTTCAGGTAAAAAGAAAATTCAATAACTTTGCGATTTAGTTTTACTCTTCCAATGATTAAAAAAAATTATTAATTTTCCTTTCCTAAATTATTAAGCTGTGCTTTTTGTAACTTATGTATTCTGAGAATTCTTTGAGAATATTTAAGTTATATTAATGTTTTCGGGCTACTAAATTAGATTCCTTTTAAATTTTATTGTTGTATTGAAATTCTTAGAATATTCAAAAGAGATATGTATTTCTTAAAATGACCAGTTTCTTCCTGTAGGTAATAGAAATAGAACATGACCCCAGCGCTCCTGATTACTTGGAGTATGACATTGAATGGCTTACTGTTCTCAGGGCAACTAATGATCTTATTAATCTGACTGGGCGCCTGTGGAATATGCCTGAAAATAATGGCCTGCATACAAGGTGAGTCTGACCTTATTCAGGACTCGCCCTCTCCATTGCATGCAGTTTTTGTCCCCCCTACCTTTTTTTTTTTTTGGATCAAAGGAATTACTGTTAAATGAGTGTAAGAATGGTTCAAGGTCTATGAGAAAATGGACTGTTGAGCACCAACCCAAATAACTGTATACGTGAATAAGTGTGCATAAAACTACAATGTGGTGGAGATTTGGTTCACACATTAAAATAATTTATACTTGTTTTAGGGTGTGACTTACGGACAGCTTTTTCTAAGAATTGTTTTTATTTCAAAATGGTCCTTTGCTAAATTAACTATTTTTACTAAATGGAATTTTGATATATGTGGTTTATTTTTTATCCTTACACCTGGAGTCTGTAGTTAGATTTCATCATTTTTGTCTGAGGCTGATAAGATATAAAAAGCTATTGTTCTGAACTTTTATAGGTGGGATTATAGTGCAACAGAAGAAGCTATGAGCGAAGTATTGGAAAAACTGAATCATGACCTCAAAGTTCCATGTAACTTTAGCATGACGGCTACTTGTTATGACCCAAGCAAGCCACAGACACAAATGCAGTTGGTTCATAGGATCAATCCTCAGACTACTGAATTTTGTGCCCAACTTGGCATCACTGACATTAATGTCAGGCTTCAGAAGGTCAAGGAAGAACAGCAGTTGTGTGGTGAATATGAAGAGCAGGATGACGTGGAGAGTAATAACTCTGGAGAAGACCCTAGTGAATACAACACAGACACATCTGCCCTGTCCTCTATTAATCCAGATGAGATAATGTTAGATGAAGAAGAGGAAGATGAAGATAGTCTTGTAAGTGCACACAGTGACATGAATACACCATCTGTAGAACCTTTTTCTGATCAAGCTTCTGACTTTTCTGGAAGTTTCTCTGATGTCAGGATCTTGCCAGGTTCCATGGTTGTATCTTCTGATGAGACGTTGGGTTCCCCAGTTGGCAGAGAGAGGAAACCTGGTGAGGCCGTGGAGTCAGGAGATGGAAAGGACTTAACTGAGGTGCCACTGAAGAGGCTGAGTGATGAACATGAACCTGAACCAAGAAAGAAAATTAAGAGGAGGAATCAAGCCATCTATGCTGCAGTGGATGATGATGATGCAGCATGAGACAATTTCCTTGTCTTCGTGTTGTATGTAGATATGTGATCTTTGAGACCATATTTTTAGAGTTGGATTTTTGACTCAAGAATTAACTTTGTAATAATGAAGTTACATAAGAGAATTTTAGTTAGATATGGACTTTGTCTTTAGGCCTTTCTATGTTTCAGATGCAAACATATTAAAATTTCATATATTTACTTAATTGAGTACCTCTTTTTGGAAGACATATATTATTTTCATTTTTCAGCAAACACTTATTGAACACCCACTTTGTGCCAGACCCTTTTCTATAAGATGGCACCATAAAGATGAGTAAGACAGGGATTTTTGCCTTCAGGGAGTTACTACTACTGTAAATATTTTGGTGAATAAAATATGGTATATTTATATTTGTTTTAAAAAGTCATTGTTTTGTATATAATTATGTATGCTTTCTTTACATTTATTATAAATATTTTCTGTGGTCAGCTCTTAATGTCTGTTAAATATAATTGAAAGTGAAGATGGTACATAAGATTTCAGGAGGTAAATTACTTTAAAAGCTAACATTGGTAAACATAAAATTTTCCTGAGATGAATAAAACCCTGTTGACTTTGGCATATTAAATTTTAGCTTTAGCTTTAATTTTAATATGACTGTAGTAACTGTGTACAGGTCATTTTGAGCATAGTTCCACTTAGTAGTAATTACTCACTTGGATTGAGTTGCACAAATGCTGCCCCTCATGCTGCATGATGGGTTGCTAGCATTAAACTATGTTTAAAGATCCATGTGGAAGAACCACACCTCTGTCCTGTCTCTGGTGAGAATGCCTGGGCCGCCGGAGGAGATCGTTGCCCTGCAGGTTGGATCAGGAGTCGTGGAATCCAAGGACTGTTCCAGGATCTCATCATCCCACTGCAGTCCAGATCCAGGAGCCGATCTAGGATGACGCAGCAGTTGGCTTCCATCTTGTCAGCATTTGACTTGAAGAAGGTCTCGGACTTTGGGTTTTTACCTCTATTGTATTGCCTTCCAGTGTTTGCTTACTTTCTTTTTGGGGTTGAATATTTAATTCACTTATTTTAATTCTCATTATTGATGCAAAGTATTTAATTGCCGATTTAATTGAATCTCATAAGTTCTGACAGTGTTTTTTTCCTAGAAATTCTTAATAAAGATAAAAGCAGAAAGTAAATATAAAATAAACAATAGAGTTAATCAATGGTGGTTCTCAAAAAAAAAAAAAAAGACAATCCTCTAGATTACCCAATCAAGAAAGTAAACACAAATACCAAAAAACAAATAAAAGAGAAAAATAGTCACTGAAACAAGGTAAACAAATGTAAGATTACTCTGCATAACTTGGTATAAATAAATTTGATAAATGGATATTAATTTCCTTGGAAAATAGAATTTACTGAAATTCATCCTAGTAGAGATGCAAAGTGAAAAAAATTTCCATAGAGGGCATAGAGAAAGTTATCAAAGGATTATTCCCACAAAAAAGCACTTGGCCCAGATGGTTTCAGGAGGAAACTACCAAAACTTTTAAAGGCCAGATAATCCCTAATGTTACATAAACTGTTCCAAAATATAGAAAATAGGGGCTGGCCCAGTGGTGTAGTGGTTAAGTTCATATGCCCCGCTTTGGTGGCCTGGGGTTCGCAGATTTGGATCCAGGTGTGGACCTACACACCACTTATCAAGCCATGCTGTGGCAGGCGTCCCACATAGGAAGTGGAGGAAGATGGGCACACATGTTAGCCCAGGGCCAATCTTCCTCAGCAAAAAGGAGGATTGGCAACAGATGTTAGCTCAGGGCTAATCTTCATCACCAAAAAAACCCAAAACAAAACAAAATATAGAAAATAAAGGAAAGTTTACAGCTTCTTTTTATGAGGCAAGTATAACACTGATACCTAAATCTGATAAAGATTGCAAAAATACCCCCAGAAACCAATCTCACATGAATATTTCTAAATAAAATATTCGCAAACAGAATCTATAGCACATTTTCAGATATAGCATGACTGATTCAAAGATGGTTCAATATTAGGAAGTGTGTTCATATAATTCACATTTTAATAGATCTAAGGACAAATATAATTTTCTCCATGGATGATGAAAAGACTTTTGACAAAATTCGATGCCCATTTCTGACTTAAAAAAAAATAAAATCTAGCATCTTGTTTAACAGGGAAACACTGGGCATTTCCATCAAAGTTAAGGAACAGGAGGAGGGTACCCACTACTTCCATCACATATTGGAAACAGCAAAACAATCAGACAAAAGAAAGCAATGGAGGGAATCAGAACTGCAGAGGAAGATGCATCTGTCTACAGATGACCTGATAGTTTAGGTGAAAAATGCAAGGAAATCAAAACTAAAAGTAATACAGTAAAATAAATACATAAAGTAATGTAGTAAATAATAAGATATGAAAACATACAAACCAATAGTTTTCACACACACAATTACTGGTGAGTGACATGATGTAAACAACAACAAAAAGAAACACCTAACAAGAAATGGGAAAAACATAATAATGAGGAAAAACCTTAAAATACACCTAAAAATAGAAAAGTAGACTTGAACTAATGGAAAAGCATCCATTCTTGGATGGATAGATTCAACATTTTAAAGATGCCAATTCTTCCCAAGTTAATATATAACTTTAACATGATCCCAATCAAAATATCAATACATATTTTGTTTTTCTGGAGCTAGATAAACTGATTTTAAAGTTCATGTGGAGAAATAAGAACAGATAGGAAAATCCCAGAAAACAGCAACGGAGGTATGGTGGCCATATCAACTATCAAAACATACTACAAAGCTCCTATAATTAAAACTGTAGGATTGGTGCATGAATGGACAGACCAATAGGACAGAAAGACCAGAAATAGGCCCAAACATATATGAAATTTCAGTATATGGTTTAAGTAGCATCTCAAATCACGGAGGAAAAAGACGTTTTAAATAAATACAGTTCGACCTCTGGATATCCATATGGAAAGAAAGAAACTTGGGGTTTTAAAAATTATATATATATCAAAATTAACTCCAAATAGGTCAGAAATCTAAATGTGAAGAATGAAACCATGTAAATACCAGATGAAAACATGGGTAAATTTCCTTACAACCTGGAACTGAGCAAAGCCCTTGTAACTATGTCCAAATCGACACAGCAAAAGACTGATACATTTTGACTATATACAAAAATTAGATAACTTTTGCATGGCAAAACAAAACACACCATAAACAATGTTAAGAGATAAATGATAAACTGGAAGACTATACTGCAACTCATATCACAATCAATGAGCTCATTCTTCGCAAAATGTGAAGAAGTCTTTATGTAGAACCAGTAATAACACTTCTAGGAATAGGTCCTAAGACACATCATGAATAAAAGAAAGCAGAAGCACAAGAGTATTCATTGTAGCATTATTTGAAATAACAAAAGATTAGAAACACTCTAAATGTTCACCAGCAGAGGATTAGTCGACAAACACCCAAAGGAGGAACACACAGCAGAACATTGTGTTAAAAAGGAACATCGGACACAAAAACTTTTACATGAATGTTTATAGCAGCATTATTCATGATAGGCAAAAAGTAGAAATAACCCAGAAGTCCATCAACTAATGAATGGACAGATAAGATATATATTCACACAATGGAATATTCTTCAGCAATAAAAAGAAATGAAGTACTGGCACACACTACAACATGGATCAACCTTGAAAATATCACACTAAGAGAAAGATGCAAAACACAGAAAACCACACGTTGTATGATTCCCATTTAAATGAAATGTCCAAAACAGACAAATCCATAGAGACAGAAAGTAGAAAATTGGTTGCTTAGGGCTGGGGGAAGGGAGTGGGGGCTTAATAACGATGATGACTGGTCATGGATACAGAGTTTCTTTTCAGGGTGATGAAAATGTTCTAAAAGTAGATTATGGCGATCTTTACACCACTCTGTGAATGCACTAAAAACCACTGAGTTCTACACTTAAAAAAAGAATAGGAGATTCCCATGAACTGATATGGAGTGAGTTTCGGGTTATATTAAGTAAAAAAAGCAAGATTTAGAGCAATGTATATTTTATGTGTAAGAAACCAAAGTTTGCTTCCTTGTCTTGCTTTTTTTTTTTCTTTTAATTTTGAATGTGTAAAACATTTACATGTTTCAAAAGTCAAAACTATATAAAAAGGTATTCTCGGAGATGTCTTGCTCCCATTTGAAACCCCTTCATCCTGTTACTCCCTCCCCAACTCTTTTCATTAGTTTCTAGTTCATCCTAGTGTCTGAAATGGTGATATTGCAGGTGAACCTTTAAAATGGTGGAAACCCCAAACTTACAAGTTGTAGAGGTAATTGATTTTCGGCCTGCAAGCGCCCAATCCTTTTTCTGGAAGTAGATTCTTTGGGGATCACCTTCACTGCACTGGTGTCCTGCCCTCACCTGTCCAAGGGCAGTCATGTGACTCAGGTTTCACCAATTGGATGCTCCTTCCTTGGAATATGAATCCTGATGAAAGATAAAAAGATGAAAATGGTTGGTGCTCATTAGTTCCAGTGGCAGGACCCTGACAAAACCGGTGAGGACTTTCTACCCTCTATTCTACACCCTCAGAATTGCTATTTTCTTAGCCTAGTGTTTCAGCCTTGCTTTCATCTTCTAATCCCCAACTCCACAGCTCCTTACCTCCTTCCAATTAATTAGGCTCTTGTTTAATCTAGCCAGCGTTAGTTTTGGTGCTTGCAACCAAAATACCCTGACTGATACACATGCTCCTGAGTGTTAATGAGCTTGTAGTTAGAAGAGGAGAGGAAAAAGCAAGGCAAGAAAAGCAGAGCCCTCATCTATGATGACTTTCTTTATTCTTCTTCATCAGCTTAGGCCACTCATTTATTCATTCAGGAAATATTTATTGAGATGGCTAGGTCTCAGGCACTATTCCAGGGATACAATGGTGAGAAAAACCAGGTATAATTCCAGCCTTCATGGAGCTTATAGGACAATGAGGGAACTTAATACTAATAAAATAATCACATCAATAACTGTGAAATTCCAACTATAATGGTGTGACAAATGAGAGGAACATAGTAATATAAGAGAAAATCAAAGGGGTACTGGATTCACAGGTATTGTTTAATATAATACTTACTGGAGGCCTTTGTCAAAGCTATAAAATAAGAAAAGAAAATAAGAGATATAAGGATTGGAAAGGAAACATCATTATTTGCAGATCATTTATACGTAGATCATCTATATAGAAAGGGAAAAAGCAAAATAAAGATTCATACAAATAAACAAGATCAACAAAAGTTTATCAGATACAAAAAGAACTTTAAAAATCAGCATATTTTTTCTAAAATAGTAATAACCAGTAAGAAAAAATGATAGCAAGAACAAAAATGATAACATTTCTGGAAACTAACTTATCAAACAAGGCAAAAGACTTCAAGAGAGAAAATTTAAAACTGTATTAAAGGAAATAATTTAATATTTAAATAAATGAGGAAATAGTCCATGATTCTGGATGTGATAGGTTAACATTGTAAAGCCATTAATTCTTGCCAAATCAAGAACTACCGATTACCCCAAACCTTCTGGGAGAGAGCATTGACTCCACCCTGGTCATTTAACAAATCTGGAAAGTTAAATTTTAATATAAATTATAGTAGTGAAATTACATAGAAGATTCAAAATCAACTTTTAAAAGTATTATACAAAAGTATGGTAACGAGAAAGAACATTGTGAAATACTGATGTCACCACTATCTTTACCTATCTATCTATCTATCTATCTATCTATCTATCTATCTATCTATCTATCTATCTATCTATTTAGAAGATCTAATTGGCTTTGTAGTCAACAATTCATGAATTGGGCAGCATCACATCTAGCAAGTAGAGATAACGCCCACCACTATCTTTATTTTTAACACATAGAACGTGGAGAGGAAAGGTGTGGGAAGAATATCACAGGATTCCAAAGCATTTCTGTTGCTTTCCTCTGTCCATTTTGGACTTCCCTACATATTGACTTATTGAATCCAAAGTGGGAAGTTCCTGGTGATTTCTTGAATTCTTCATTAGTAATTGTATCAAACTTCTAAACTCTCATCATAAGTCGGTGTTCATCAGTCATTGTGGGGATACTCAATTGTTTTTCTTTAAATTTTATCGTTTTGAATTGCTTATATATTCACATAGTGAAGAATTCCAATAGTACAAGGTGCACACAATGAAAATTTCTCTCTCATCTCTGTCTCCCAGTCACTCAGTTCCTTTCCCTGGAGTCAACCAATATTATCAGTAGAACTTCTCTTTTTCTCCTCTCTTTTGAGAAAGATAGTGGCAATCCACACATTCTCTTTTTTACTGTGCTTTTTTCACTTAAAATATATATCTTGGAGATGATTCCATGTCCATATATAAAAGTCTTCCTTGTTTTTTTATGGGTGCATATTATTCCAGTGTGTGGTGTATCTTAATGTGTTACACCAGTCTCTTCTGATGGACATTAGGTTGTTTCTAATCATTTGAAATAAAAACAATGAAAATGAAAGTACATGTCATTTCGCTCATGTGCAACTAGATCTCTAGGATAAACTCCTGGTAACAGAATTGCTAGACACAGGGTATATTGGTTTATAATTTTCATAAGTATAGCTTAACTGTCCTCTGCTGAGGTTGTACGAATTTATGTTCCCAGCAGTGTGTGAGAGTGATTGTTTCTCCACACCTTTTCCAACACCTTACATTAAACTTTATAGGCATTTGCTCACCTGAGAGATGAAAAATAGTATCTCAGGGCAATTTTAATTATCTTATGTGTAAGGTTGAGTGTCTTCCTATATTTAAATCTGTTTGTATTTCTTTTACTGTGGAATGCCTGGTCATAGCTTTTGTCTAAGTTTTTACTAGATTGAAGTTTAATTTCTTACTGATTTATAGAAGTTTTTATGTAATAGGGAATTTATAACTTTGTTTTTTGAGTAAGTCTTTGACTTACTGTTTAGGAGTCTGTAATCACTGGATCTTTATGTTTTTCTATAAAATAAAATTGGAAAATAAAACACAGAATCAGAACACCCCACAAGGCAAATGTATACTTACTGAATTATTGTAAAGTGAACACCCCTGTAGCTACTACCCAGATTACCAGATGGCTAGAGCTTTGCCATTCACCCTGGAAGTCCCTCCACGTGCCCCATCCTGATCTCAACACCTTCCCTTCCTCCTGGGGAAGTTCCATATGGAGAAGTGCTCATTCTCACACCCACTCAGTCTTTATAAAGGTCCTGAGCCATGTGGACACTTGGCATAGATGGCTCCAGGATGTTCCCAATTCCTTACAGGAAGAAGAAACTAAACCCTGATTTATTATAGAACTTAAGGCAAAGCCCCCCTCACACAACCCTCCATGCTCAGGCTGGTTCCACTGTTTTCTGTAGGCTTCTGGCAGACCTGTTCCCCAGCCCGAAAGAGTGGTCTCTGGGGCACAACTGCCTCACTGAGAACAATCATTTTCCCTTATCTCCCTGCTTATCTCCTATTCCTTCTTTCATCTGCAAGTAAATTTAAAAAGAGGGGAAATTACATGTGTGAACATAGTAATTTCCGGAACAAACTCAGGAACACATTCTTGATAGCTACGTAAGGTTTTGTAAGCAGGAGCATGTTTGACAGGTATGGCTGAGTGGAGAACAAAAAGCATTATCGCCAGAAATGCAAGGCTAGAACCATTTTCTTAGAAACGCAGAACCGTTTAATACCGCCACGGGACGAGGGGATTTTACTCTGGCACAAACTCACTGATTTTTAGTAAAAAAATTTTTTTCAAGACTTAGTGTTGATAATGTCACTCCTTAATATGTTTCAATGATTCTCCCGTGGGTTGCCAAGTGTCAGGCCCTGGTTATTTCTCACTCGGCTGTGAACTGCCTCTGTTCAGCTATTTCCTCTCTATTCATGTAAATCCAACACTCCAGTCTTCGTTCCAGCTTCAGAACAGTGGTGAAAGGAATTGGCAATGTTGATAAGATATCACTCTGAATATTGGTTTTGCCCTGTGAATAGCTGAATGCTTTAACACATTTATCGGTCCCACTTGCTTAATAAATATGTTAAAAACCGGAACTGTGCTTCCAAAGGCTCCAAAGTAAATAAGACAAGTATTGTTGGCTTAAATATTTCCTTCTTGCAATAAATCAGAGTTCAAAGAAGCTACAGAATTAAGAGGTGTGCTTTTCATGTGTAATTCAATTCAACAAACATTTACTGTTAAAAATTCCTTTAACTTTTCCTTCTTGATACAGCAAATCCTTTATAGCAGAGGGAGTCTACGCTCAAACACTGAACTGTTTGCAGTTGAGGTTATCGGAGGTTATCCATCGGGCTGGAGAGCTGGGAAAATTTCTGCTCTGGTTCCATGGTTTTCCTCCTTGTACTGCCTTTTCTTTGCAGTAGCTCCAAACATCCAAAGAACGGCATTGTAAAATAGAAAGAACACTGGATTCAGAGTTTTTACCCATCCTGTTCATTTATTTGGGGCTACAGCAATCCATATTTCCTAAGGTCTCATCACTCAGCAATAATTACCCAGACTCCATAGTCCATTCGGTTGACCAAGTCTGGCCTACATTATAACGGAGGAAGTAAGAACTCTCTCACAGGAGGCAGAAACTCTTAGGAAAAGTAGACAATATCTGGATGCGTATGTGACTGTCACAAGGGTTATTCAGACCCACCCGTTGATCAGAGATAAATTGCTCTTTGTATATCTCTACTCAATATCTACACTGGGGTTCCTAGGGGTTGCTTGGCTGGTTGGTGAAGGCCTGAGATTGTGCGGTGAAGACATTTGCAGGAATTTTGAACAGAGTTAACATCACGGGGGGTCAAAGAGCAGGGACATTCCTTAGTGACATGTAGGAGAAGGGGCATCCAGAGTGAAGGTACTGATGCAAGCTGTGGAACCTCTGAGGATCCGTGGAGACCAGGTTAGGAGCTGCTGCTCTGGGATCCGTCTGCACAGACAGAAAGTTAGTGTGATACCAGCCAGACAAGGCAGAAAAGGGAGTAGAAGGAAGGACAGGCAGTTCTGCTCATCACACCAGAGGGAAGGCTTAGGGATGGATCTGGCATCCCGGGAAGTTCCTGGCAGAGTGACTTAGATGACAGGAGGCCTCCTCAGAAAGACTCGGGAAGGACACCAGGCTGTGGTCCTAAAAAGGCCCCAGGTACCTGTAACTGATCGCTGGCTTCTGCGCACATCTTGTCAACTCACACACAGGGTTGAGGATTCACTTCTTAAAGGTTCACTGGGAAACACATTTCAATCATCCGAAAACAACAACGACAGCTTAATGTTTGTCATCAGGGAGTCCAAATACCATCTACAGTAAGTGTTCCATTTTTCTCCTCTTTCCCTTGGTGGAAAATGAGAATTGCTTCTTTGGTTCACAGGGCCCTTTCATCCTCACCGTGAGCCTGAGGTCAGTTATTTCTGCACTGCACAAGGGAGCTAAGGATCCAGGCAATTTAGGGACTTGTCCTGGTGCCCTCAGCTTGGGTGGGTAGAGGCGTGACTCCAAGCTCAGTGCTCTTTCCATCCTACCCGCTACTTGGTTCTTGGTCACACAGGTCCTACTTCTTGGGCTTGGGATTTCACTGCATCACCAATGCTCCCTTTCATCCCTGTGACAAAGCCCTCCAGCTATTTCACTGCTCTCTGCCTTGACCACTTGTTCAGTGGTTTTGGCTCTTGTGTAAGCAATGGGAAGGCACTAGAACATGTCACCCACCTGAGACAGAGGCACTAGGAAGTTATCCCTCCCACAAAGGGAGCTCTCCACTTCCCCCAGAGCGAAGGCAGGAGCACTGACTCCCCACCCTGTAAGAAAGAACAACTGGTCTAACCAATGCTGGGGAACTTCGGAACGATGCCGAGGCAACTGAGCCTAGAACTGATGAGGTCCAGAGAATAAATTCAGCTCCAAAAGGAAGAGATGTATGTGAGACCCAAAAAGCTATTCCTGGGGAACCTCAGGCACATAGAAAAGAAGAAGCCATCTGTTGCTTCTCAACCTTCTTGGGAGCTTCCCCGGTATAATCTGAAACTGGCCTCCGAATGTAGAAGGCAGGTAGACTGAAGAAAGAGGCAGACCACTCCAGATTGGTAGGTGAAAGGTTTAATAAGCAAGGGAACTTACTTACGAGGTGTGTCTTGGCTGGCCGCAAGACGATTTACTCACCCACCTGCCAAATCTTAGGTTTATATAGAGGCCTTAAGCGGGTTCAGTCACGTATGCCATCCACATGGTCTCAACATCACATTTCTATCTCAAGGCTGTATCCTTGGGGCAGCTTCTAGGAATGGGGAAGGTAAGTGGAACACACATTCCAAGGACAGGGAGGGGTTGGGGAGCCTTCAGTTGCCCAGGTCCACCTCAAGTGTCAACCAGTGGTCATGTCTTCTCGATGACCTCCCCCAACACCATCAATGGGTGGGACAGCTTTAATTCCCTTGGTGTAGGACTTGCTCTCTCAGGATCCGAAGTCTGCTCAGGAGGAGACCTCCCTGTCCACACCAGAGCATCTAGGGAGAACTATGGATACCTGTTCATGGCCAAAAGAAGGCTCCAGACTGAAGATAGATGGTTCCCTGAGCAAAGGATGGCTGCAAAGAGGATTACTAAGTGCTCACATCAGGAGCAATGGGGAGCAGACCCAGGAGAACACTACCTTGGGAGATGTAGGAACTGCCACATCAGAGGAGGGTGATGAAGCTGACCTCGTGAGACTGGGAGGAAACTCGTACCCCACAAGGTGGAACTCAGGGCAATAGGACCCTTCCTGAAGCCACTGTAACGGACATCGGGGAATCCGTTCTCATTCCAGATCACCAGGCCCTTGAACTACTGGGGTTTGTCCATTGTTTTTTTGTGGGGATGGATTTTCTTTTCTTTTAATCAAAGCTTTTGTTTGCAATGTTTGGACTAACTTACAGGGTTGTCTGGTGAGGAAACTTTCCCTAGTCTTTGCCCATGACTTCGATTGAAGCTAAACCGCTCAGCTGCACGATCTGTTGGCTCCAGGGTTCTGCTATGATGCAGTTTTCTCCAGGTGAAATCACTGCCTTATAATCCTCCTGATAGACCCACGAACAGGCAGGATTAGCGTGTGGGTCACCTGAAAAATCATATGAACCCCTTATTGTCCCTAAGTCCCTGTGTTTGGGGGAACTTAGTAAAGGGAGGAGCTACCTGGGAACGTCTTGTGTTTCACATTAACCTTCTGCCAATGATTTCCTCCCCCAGTGTTGAGCTGGGAGATTAGGTGGTGATTTATCAGAAAGTATAGCAGGAAAAACTTGTCATTGCTAAGACCTCAGATATTGACTAACTGCAAGTTTCTGGCTAGAAGGTAAGCTCTGATTCATTAATTTTGTATTTTCTAAAAGAGTTATGTGGAATGTGAAAAACAGACCCCCGAAGAGTTGAGATCTCTGCTCTCCCAGAGTTCTGGAGAGGGAGGTGCTGCAGGGGAAGGCTCCGGGCCTGGGCCGTGGTGGCAGGTGACCCACGTAAGAGTCTCAGCTCTGCTCCTTGCTACCTGTGTGATCTTGGCAAGTTATTTGACTCCCACCTTCAGTTTGCTTTCCTGGTTAATTTTCTTCTTAGTTCTATTAGTTTTTCAGTAAATTATCTTGGATTTTCTAGGTAGGTAAAGCGATTTTCTATAACATGATATTTTTGCCTCTTCCTTTCTAAAATTCATGGTAGAAATACCTCTCTCTTGTTTCATTGCATTGGTTAGACTTATCAGAATGATGTTGAATAGTAGCAGTGACATGGATATGGTATGGACTTTCATATCATATTCCTGGTCTTAATGGGGATGTTCCAAATGTTTCATATTAAGTATGATGATTGCTGTGTCTTCTGGTAGACATCATATGTCAGCTTAAGGAAGTTTCCTGGTGTTTTTTAAAATCATGAATGGATGTCAAATTTTATCCTGTTTTTGGCATCTATTGAGTCAAAATGATCATATGGCTTTTCTTCTTTAATTTGTTAAGATAATGCATTTCATTAATAGTTTACCTATTAACTAATTAGTTGTTTTTGTATTTTGAATAATCCTTAAATTCCTCAGATAAACCCTAATTAATGCATTTTTCTTTTCAATGTTGAAGGACTTGATTTGATCGTACTCTATTTTGTTGTTGTTCATGCTATTGAGTCGATTCCCATCGTAGCAACTCTGCATACAGCAGAGGGGAACCCTGCCCAGTCTCTCTATGCCATCCTCTGGCCTTCTGGCGCTCTATCAGACAATGCTCCACTGCTCTTCACAGGGTCTTCATGGCCCATTTATTGGGCAGTGGGTGGACGGGTCCTTCTTCTTAGTCTGTCTTAGTCTGGAAGCTCCACTAAAGCCCTTCCACCGTGGATGACCTGCTGGTATTTGAAATACCCTGGCATAGCTTTCAGCATCACAGCAACACGCAGCCACCACAGTACAACAACCGACAGATGGGTGCTGCGGTTCCCTGACTGGGAAACGAACCCGGGCTACAGCGGTGACGGCGCAGAATCCACCACATATTTTAAAAATCTAGGCTTATAAGTGATATTTGTGTATCGTCTTCTTGTGTGCTATCTTCATCAGGTTTTATGAATGCCATTTTTAATTAATTGCGTTGATTTAAAGGAGCAGGCCAAGAGAGAAGATCATGTTGAAGGAGTTCCAGCTCTCCCTGTGGGTCGTCCTGCTGCTTGTCTGTGGCTTCCTCTACCAGCTCACCCTGAAGTCCAGCTGCTTCCTCTGCCTGCCTCCCTCCACGTCCCCGCAGGGGCTGGAAGCCCTCCTGGGCCAGGGACGCAGCATTGTGTTTCTAGAGACCTCGGAGAGAATGGAGCCATCCCCGCTGGTCTCCTGTGCTGTGGAGTCGGCTGCCAGGATTTATCCCGAGCATCCTGTGGTGTTCTTTATGAAGGGTCTCAACAGTTCCACCCAGCTGCCCCCAAACTCCACTTACCCGGCCTTTTCCCTCCTCTCAGCAATAGACAATGTTTTCCTCTTCCCTCTGGATATGAAAAGGCTGTTTGAAGACACACCATTGTTTTCATGGTACACTCAGGTAAGCGTTCGGAGAATCGTAGAATGTCAGTGTGGGGAGGGACCACAGAAAATGAGTGCAACCTACTCCTTTTATAGATGGGTAAACGGGGTAAGGACTCAGCGTCAGAGATGGGACTAGAACCCAGATCCTTTGGCTCTTGCCTGGCCTTCTTTCTACCGTATTGAGTCCTGATTCAAGTAAACGGGAGAGACTCATGTTAGGCTTGTCTGTAGCCTGGTGTCTTTTGCTTCCAGCCTTATTTCTTGGGAGCTAGGTTATTTTTGAGACTATTCTTAACCCAATGAGTTTCTATATCTTTTCTAGGTATACAGACCATTTATTTTGTCAGTTTAAACTGACAGTTTTAAACCCATCTATATTAAACTTTTTTGCACCTGAGGGGGAAACTAGGCAATATTTAACTTGAAAATGATGTAAATAGAAAATTCATGAAGGGTCAGGTGGAGTGCTGCTATATGAGATTGGGTTATATTAAGATATGATCAAGAAACTCCTGGAGCTCTTGGGAATTTTGTAATCTTCTTCTTAGTAACATAGCATAATAAGGAAATGAAATTTCAATTACATATTTCTCTCACAGAGGACCGACAATCAGGTAATGCTTAAGGAAATTATAGTACAACCACTCAATGATTCCATTATGTAGGCTTTAACTACAACTTCTTATGAAGACTACCACACAATATGGAATTAAATACTCTTACATTATAATGTAATTATAATTATTTTAGCTATGCGACCCCCCCACATCTATACGTAAAAAAAAGACCTGAAGAAAATACACAATGCACAGTAGTCGTAGGCGTTTTAGTGTGATTGGATTAGGGGTGAATTTAGTGATGAGAATATGTTAATTTTATAAATAAAATTATTTAAAAAATAAGAAGTAATTTAAAGATTGACATCAAAATAATGCCATTTGCTTGCCACATAAAGTCCTCTCTAAGTTCTAGTCATAGGCTGGACCAAATGTCAGCAAGCTCTTTCTCTGTAAGGGGCCAGGTAGTAAATATTTTAGGTTTTGCAGGTTGATAGGCAAAATTAAAGCCATTATGAAGGCACTTGTATTAATTAGTTTCCTGTGGCTTCTGTAAAAAATTACCACAAACTTGGTGACCTAAGACCACAGAAATTTGTTCTCTCCTGGTTACGGAGGCCAGAAGTCCCAAATCAGTCCCACAGGGCAGATGTCAAGGTGCTGGCAGGGCCCCATTCCCCAGGGAGGCTCTAGGGAAGAATCCATCCTCTGAGCCCGTCATGCCAACCTCTGCCTCCACCTTCACATCCCCTTTCCTCTGTGTGTGTGTGTGTGTGTGTGTGTGTGTGTGTGTGTGTGAGCTCTCTCTTCCTCTTTCTTTAAAGGATGCTCGGGATAGCATTTAGGGCCCATCAGGATAATCTTCCAATCTCAACATCCTTGATTTAATCACATCTGCAAAGACCCTCTTCCCAAAAGAGGTAACATTTGTAGGTTCCAGGACTTCGGACCTGATATCTTTGAGTGGCCATTATTCAGTCTACTGCAGTATTTAATATAAAAAAGGAAAACTGCGGTCCCGTCCTGCCTCATTCACCTGGGGACTGGGTGGGCTGTCCTGGGGGGAGGACACACCTGCGCCTCGCTGCTGCCAGCTGGAGATGTTTTCCAGACTGGGCGACAGCCTGAGTGTGTGTGTCGGGGGGCAGTGGTCAGTTTTGCTCTTGGCCCTATTTGACCTCTAGTTCCTAGTGTGTCCATCTCTTCTTCTAAAGAGCCTGCAAGTCTCCAACTGGGACCGGTCAGAAGGAGGTGGAGCGCCTCACCGGTGGAGAGTTTCCCTGCAGTTGTCAGCACACGGTTCTCAGCAAATAGGTGGTGCCAGTGTGGCCCTGGGCAGTGGCAGGACAGGCCGAGGACCCGGGAGGCAGGCATTGGCAGTGCAGGGGACACACCGGCTCGGTCCCTGCGGCTCTCAGTGCTAGCCTGCTAGAGGTGCTCCAGGCTTGTGCAGGAACAGGAGGCGTGCGGGCTCCAGGCCTCGCTTCCCCACACCTGGGCTAGATTAACTTTACCCAAACTGGGTTTTTCTCCTTGGAAAAAAAATATCTCTACTCAAATTGGCTTGGGAGGTACTGCATACTACCTCCTTTTCTCACAGACTCATCATGCACATGAGCAGATTAAATGCTCTGTATAGTTCCGAACTAAAGAAACTTTAATTTGCTTCAACCCAGCATTTTCTAAACCTATTTGAGCGTGGAACCCTCTTTCAGTATGACAGAAATATTTTCTTGGAGCTAGTGTTCCATGGAGCACAGTTTGGGTTGCTCTGAGCTGCACCTCATTTTATTGTGTTGGGTTTTAGGAACAAGGTGGGCCCTGGGATGCAGAGCCCTTAAGTGTCTGCCCCATCTGAGCCTGCAGGGTACTACACCAGGCCGTGCATCCACAGTTATCACACCAGCACACCCTTGGGGGGCTGGGCTGTGGTATGTTCTGCCCCAGTTAGGCCACCTCAGGATAGCTGGGGGCCAGCTGTTAGCAATGACCCAATGTGCCATCACCTGCTGGTGACCACTGGGTTTGCTGCACTGATTTGGCAACAGTAGCCCTTGAAGATGCCCAGGGGTGAGTACTGTGGGGTGGGGATGGGGGGGTGAGCAGCCAGAACCCTAGTCCCCTTTCTGGTGCTCTCCTCTGTGGGAGCTCTTGTGTTTTGGGTTGATGATGGTCCAGTGCCCACATTGAGGCAGGCTTCCTCCCCCTCGGGTTCTGTGTGGCTTTGTCCCTTTATCTCTGGGTCTGTTTACCAAAAATCACCAATTTACTAAATAATCTACTTTACTGATTTTTACCAAAACGTTGTTTCTTTTGAATGATTGGATCTCTAGAGCCAGACTCCCTGGGTTCAAATCCATCCTCTTCATCTCTTACCTAGGACAAATGACTGAACTTCTTAGTCCTTTTATTTTTTCACTTGAAAAATGGGATTAATCATAATACTGATCTTTGAGGATGTGTGTAGATTATAAAGAGCTTGGCACAGTTGTTGATAAATTTTAGCTATTATTATTCATGAGGTTTTCAGCAATTGTATACAGTATGATGGTATTAACAACTGATGTGAAGACTCCTGCAAAGTATTAGTTGACCCGCTGTCATTTGGCTTTATGGCAGAATTTTAAAGAATGTTTATTTTGTCATAAGCCAAGGGTTGTTGTTTAATCTTTTAATCAAACTATTTCAATTCAGAAAAATCTATTTTGTTTTCTGGATTCAAAATTTTAGCACTCCATTTGGGAACATTGCCATTTATAATGATTTATTTTTTTCTTTTTAAAGTCATTTTCTGTTTTGCTCACATTTCAGCATCTGCAGTCATCCTTGACTCCTCTCTCCTGCTCCACGTTCAATCCTTCAAAATCTGGACCCGCTTTATCCTTACCTTGTACCCAGGATCTGACTACTCCTCTCACCTCCTCTGTCATCCTCCTCCACCACCGTCTCTTGCCTGGATCATTTCAACAGCCTTCTAACTTGCCTCTTTACTTCTGCCTTGGCCACCTCCCAACCCCACCTCTGTCTGTTTTCTGCACATCAGCTGGTGTGACCCTTTTAAGACGAATTCGGATCACATCACTCCTTTCTTCAAAACCTTCCAAGTCATTTCAGTCTTTACCCCAGCCTATGTGATCCACCCTCCCTCCCCACCCCACCCCTCTTTGATCTCATCTCCCATCCCTCTCCCTTCACCACTCTGCTTTGGCTACACGGCCTCCTTCCTGTTACTGTACATAGTGAGTGCATTCCTGCCTCAGGGCCCTTGCACTGGCTGTTCCCTCTACCTAGAACCCTGTTCTCTGAGATGTTGGCTTGATTCACCCACCCACTTCACTCAAGTTTCTGCTGGGGCTCAAGATAAGACAGAGCTCTACCCTACCTTCTTAATAGCCCCTTCACTCAGCTTTTTTCCCTTCATATTCCTTATGAACACACAGTATATTATATATTTATTTGTTTATTGACTATCTTCTCCCAGTAGGATTTTTGTCTTGTTCACTGCTGTGTCCTTAGCAGCTATAACAGCTTGGCACATGGTAAGCAGGCCCTCAATGAACATTATTAAAGGAATTAGTGAATGAAGGCATGCATTCATTTTAAGGTTCTTTTACCAGTTATCAAAGAGCATACGTACTGATCTATTCTATAGTTTCCTAGTTTATTTTTTTCTTTATCAGTTTTTAGCATTTAAAAAAAAAATCTTTCTTCAGAGTTTCCTATTTGTGGTTAATGTATACCCGGCTGAAAATGACTCACACAGTTCATTGTGAAATCCCTCCTGGGGTTCTTCTTTCCCCTTCCACTGTTTTCATTTTTATTTATTTTTTTAAACAATTTCATGCAATCTTTCAAAGCTGCTAAAATCTTCCCATCGATACTGATTGCTGTGAACTTTTTACTTAAGAGCAACTTTTTTGGGTGGCAAGTTTGGTAAATGTGCAAAACTAGGCTTTTGGCACGGGAAGCTGGCTTGCAGCCTCCTCCCCGGCTACCCTGGGCCTGGCCTCCTGCTGAGACGCACCGCCCTCTTCCCCTGCTGCTGGCAGCCGATTTGCACTTGCTCCTGCAGGTTAACTCCAGTACACAGAGAAACTGGCTCTACGTCAGCTCCGACGCGTCCCGCCTGGCCGTCATCTGGAAGTACGGCGGCATCTACATGGACACCGATGTCATCTCCATCAGGCCCATCCCCGAGGAGAACTTTTTGGCTGCACAGGCTTCTAAGTTCTCTAGCAACGGGGTGTTTGGCTTCCTCCCCCGACACCCCTTCCTGTGGGGGTGCATGGAAAACTTTGTTGAACACTACAATTCAGACATTTGGGGCCACCAGGGTCCTGATTTGATGACGAGGATGTTGAGAGTGTGGTGCAAACTTGGAGACTTCCAGGAGGTGGGCGACCTCAGGTGTTTGAACGTGTCCTTCCTACACCCCCAAAGATTTTACCCCATCCCCTATCAAGAGTGGAGGCGCTACTATGAAGTCTGGGACACAGACCCGAGCTTCAACGACTCCTACGCCCTGCATCTGTGGAACTACATGAACCGGGAAGGGAGGAGCGTGGTTCGAGGAAGCAACACGCTTGTGGAGAATCTCTACCGGAAACACTGTCCCAGGACGTACAGGGACCTGATTCAAGGCCCAGAAGGGCCGGTGACTGGGAAGCTGGATCCGCCTAAAGAATAGAGTCAGGGCTGGGCTGTTGCTGCTACATCGTGGAGCTGCAGTGCCGCGCTTTTCCTTGACCTCCACTTCCTCAGGGCTGTGGGGGCTTACTCACTTATCAGTCAGGATTAGCTTTCCCTGTCTATAATAGAAAAATCCCAAAGACCATTGGTGTATAAAATATAGAAATTTATCTCTCTCTTATGTAAAAGAAGTCTGAAGGCAGGCAATTCAGGGCTGGCATGGTCACTACAGTCATCAGGGACCCAGGCTTCTTGCATCTTTGCGTTTGTTATCCTTAATGTCCACAGCCCATGGGCCATGTGGCTGCTTGATCTCCAGCCCCTCATGTCTGCATTTCAGGCAGCAGGATGTAAGAAGGAGGAAAGGTACACTTCCTTTATCTTATGAAGACTTCCTGCAAGTACTGTATGACACTTCCCTTTACATCTCACTGGCCAGAATGTAGCTGCAAGAGAGGCTGGGAAGTTTAAGGAGGAAGAGAAAATTGGTGTTGGGATAGACAGCTAACAGTTTTGTTACATGTTACATTTATTTCTGTAAGATTAACTCCAGCACCAGTTAGAGAACTGACTAGAGTAAAACAGACTTGGTTTCTAGTCCTGATTTTGATACTCATTAGTGCATTCAGTCAATAAATATTAATTGAGTCCCTTCCGTATGCCAAGCACAAATTTAGGTGCTGAAGATTCAGCTGGATCAAGCAGACAAACAAGGTTCTGTCTTAGTCAGTTCAGCTGCAATAACAAAGTACAGTAGACTGGATGGCTATATAAATAATAGAAATTTATTTCTCATGGTTCTGGAGGCTGGAAGTCCAAGATCTGGGTGCCAGCATGGTCGAGTTCTAGTGAGGATCCTCTTTTGGGTGACAGATGGCACTCTTCTTGTTGAATCCTTGTATGGTGGAAAGGGGCAGGGGAGCTCTCTGGGGTCCTTTTTATAGGAGAACTAATCCCATTGGTGAGGGCTCCACCGTCATGACCTAATTACCTCCCAAAGGCCCTACCTCCTAATACCATCACCATGGTGGTTAGGATTTCAACATATGAATTTGGGGGAACACAAACATTCAGTCCATTGCAGGTCTCTGGACTGGTCACACCCCCCTGGGATAGTCTCCTCCTGTCCCAGGGTGTCTGCTATTCCCTACCCTACCCCAACTGGCTCATAAAAGTGAATTACAAATTCAAATTTTAAAAAACTGCTGCCCCTTTTACAGTCACATAAAAATTTACCTCCTCTTTCCAGGAGGTATAAGAATTAATATTTCTTCTACAAATACTCATCAGCCAAGATTTTCTAGAACTTTCCTTTTGGTAGTTTGCTTTATGGGAAAAAACAGTTTATGTTTTTCTCCAAATATAAAATGATGATGGCTTTTTCAAGCTACATCCACCCATCATGCCCTTTCATTCTGATATTTCCCCCTTTGAGAAGCACTGCTCTGACAGTCTTATTAAAAAATACTCACAACTCACATCTCCTGCCCCAGTTTTATTTATTCCCAGCTACTGGCTCTGGATTCTTAGATATCTGACAGAAGAGTCAGGCTTTGAGGGCTGCTGCTACTCCCCATGGCTGCCCTCTGAGTTGTGTCCCCAAACCCCTGCCGGTTTTCAGCTCTCCAATGATCTCCGCAGGTGAGGATTCCTCTGGCTAGCCCTCTCAGGGAGGGGTAGATCCCCACACATTGGATCTCTTTTCCACATCTGGAGAATGCATGACAAAGGGTTCTCCAACTCACATTCCCAACCATTAGGCTTCTGAAGAGTTTGATGAGAAATATTTCAATATTTCAAAAATATATAAACTGTTTCATGATGGGACCAAATAGGTCAACCTGAATGTCACATTTCTTTATGCTGGGGTATGAGTGTACAAATTCAATATTGGTAATTTGATATTTATAGGGAGCTTTAACTGTCAGTAAAACGTTTTTGATTAATAAAATATAGGAAATAAATTAATGATGTATGACAATAAATGTGGTTTGTTTAGTAGAAAAGAATATTTTAAAACATGGTGGTGAGGGGGGATTGGGCAAGTAAGGCGTAGGGACTGGTGGAAGCAAGGGCTTCCTGGGAGTCTTGATGAGCCTGGGTTCCTTCTGGCCTTCCATGAGTCCATGCCACATGTTCATGTCATGACACATTTTGAAAATAGGCTATGCTGGTGTTTTCCCCATATTAATTTTTTTTCAAATCCCATACTCTTAAATTCTTAGCATTTCAAACAACAAGATTGTATGGAGCAAAAAAATGGCTGTAGATTGTTTCGTTGTAGGATACATCATAAAGTATTTAAATCAATACCCAACTGGTGGATATTTAAGTTGATTCTAATTTTAATAGTATATGTAATGCTGTAGCAAAAGTCCCAATTACCACATTTTTGAGGACTTTAGATTTTATGTGCTGCAAAATTGTTTTTAAAAAGGCTGTTTGAAATTGCTCACTTCCTGTCCTTCACCAATGCCAAAGATCTATTTAATTTTGACCCATATAATAGTTTTTAAAAACGTATCTCATTGTCGTGTTGATTTTGGTGAGGTCGAGTGTTTTATACGTTTAATTGGTAATATATATTTTCTTATTCTGTGAATTGCCTAACATCTTTTGTCCACTTTTCTATTGGATTGTTTTTCTATTTCTTATTGATTTGTAACCACTCTTTGTGTGTCAAGGACACAAACATTTTATTATTTTATTGCAATTTTTCAGTCTGTCCTAACCCGCCAGGCTTTGGGTTTGTTTCCAGACCCAGAGAGAGGGTCCTCGTTAGGCTAACTCTGCATTTTCATTTTGCGGGGAAGGAGAGCTTTTTCCTGAGAAATGTCTCTTCTGTAAGTGCCCAGACTTCCTTCAAAGTGGTTTTTTTTCAGGGACTGGGCTAGAGTGTAGGCTCTGCCTAGAGAAGAGGTTCATTTTTGACACATGAGAGTACAGGCTTTCTGTTGCTAGATCCTCAGATTTTTCAAAAGAAACCAGCAAACAAGATTTTTATGTGAAATCCCCCTTTAACCATATCCCTGTCTGTCTATCTATGCATCAATGCTGTGAAAACCCAACAATACACCTTTGACCTAAAATCACCTCAGGGACCATTAGTGGCCAGCGTCCTAGCATTGGGAGACCTGTCCCGTACACCTCAGATGCTCTTCAGGAAAAAGTGGATCTGCAGCTGGCTTCCGAGGTGTGATGCCAGCAGTTGACAGCGGAGGGCACTCCTACTGCTGGGCTGCGTAGAGTCTAAAGTCCACCTTCAACTGGCAGACATGTCTCACTGTTTCCTGACACGTCCCCAAGTGTGGGGAGGAGACCAGCCGGGACAGTGCCTGTGCTGGGTTGGAGAGTGGGTGTCTGGCTCTGGTCTGAGGAAAGGGTAAGGGGCTACAGGGCAAGATGGAAACTGCAGATATTGGGAACACTCTCCTGCCCTCCCATCCAATACATTTGGCCCAGCCGCTCAGGGTGGAGGGAATGTCCACTGGACTATCCATCTAGGGCCAGTCTCCTTTGGCCTGTTCCTGTGTCCTGGACCATACACCTGTCCCCACTCTTGCCAAATCTTGTGTGTGCTGTGGCAGAGGTACATAGCAGAGGGTGACAGCTTTCCAGTGCTGAGGTATCTAGTCCTCCATAAACTCTTGGTATCCTCGGGCCCTAGAACAGAGCCTGGCACATGGTAGGCACTCAATAACCCTTGGCTGTACTGAACGTTGAACTGTGGCCCAGAAAGGGAAGGGAACGAGGGCTTCGTGCATGGGAGGTCTTGGCTGGCCAAAGATGGAGTCTTTCGCTTTTGGCATTACCGACAAGGTGGACCTGGGTGCATGTCAAGTCCACTTTCTCACAACCACCCTGGAAAGAGGGCATCCCATTTACACATGGGGAAATTGAGGTGAGTGGAAATGACACAGACAAACAGACGCAGGTGCCCTCAGAGCCACTGTGTGCACACTTCAGGACACAGAGGGAAGAGAACTGAGAAGTAAATGCTTCAAGCCCCCGCAGATTTCACACTTGACTGAACTGGAGAGGACACGCCACTGACCGCCGGGCCCTGGGCTGAGCCTGGACATGCTTGAGCTAATTTGGTTCTCTAACGACTCTGCTAGGTAGAGTTGAGTTTTCCTATTTTATGGAGAGGTTAAGTGACTTTCCCAGGGCTACACGGCTTGGGAATGTGGAATGTAAGTGCGCCTTTGACTCCAAAGCCTGGCCTCTTCTCTCCCCTCCAGTGGGCGGCAGGAATCCCTGGACTGAAAAGGGTCCCTGACCAGGAGAGGAGAGGAGGAACAAGATTCCCCATCAGAGTAGATGGCTCATAGACATCCCTACTTGGTCCTGGTCCCTGACCCAGCCACTTTTATTTTAAATTTAAAAAATTACAGTAAAATATACATACCATAAAATTTACTATTTCAACCATTTTCAAGTGTAAAATTCAGTGGCATTAAATACATTCACATTGTTGTACAACCGATACCACTATCCCTCTCTAGAACTTTTTCACCATCCCAAACTGAAACTCTGTCCCCATTACACAATATCTCTCTATTCCCTAACCCCCCCCCCCCCGTAACCACTCTTCTACTTTCTGGAATATCTCTATGAATTTGACTATTCTAGGTACCTTGTATAAGTGGAATCATACAGTATCTGTTCTTTTGTGTCTGGCTCACTTCACTTAGCATAATATTTTCAAGGTTCATTCATGTTGTAGCAGGTATCAGTATTTCACTCCCTTTTAAGGCTGAATAATATTTTGTTGTATGTGTGTGTCGCATTTTGTTTATCCATTCAGGTGTTGATGGACACTCAGGTTGGGTTGTTTCCACTTTTGGCTGTTGTAATAATGCTGTTATGAACATGTGTGTACAAACATCTGTTTGAGTCCCTGCTTTCAATTCTTTTGAGTATATACCCAGAAATGGAATTGCTGGATCATGTGGTAATTCTGTGTTTAAATTTTTGAGGAACTGCCTTTCTCTTTTCCACTGCAGCTGTACCATGTTGGATTCCCACCAGCAGCGCACAGGGGTTCCAATTTCTCCACGTCCTCACCAACACTTGTTCCCACATGCTTCTGCTTTGGCTGTGCCAAGATGAAGAGTTTGGCAGACTGAGGCTGAGGTGGGAGCAAGACCTCACAAAAAATTCCTAGAAATCTGAATCTGACTAAAGCAACGACTGGCTCTAGGAAGGGGTCAGGGACTGATTATCAGGAAAGAATTCTTTGGTCCCGGGTTTCACAGCTGGATCCACAGGGCAACCCAGAAAGTTGCGGGGCAGGGGGTTACCATCTGATCAGGCCTGGGACTCATCCAAAGGACTAGCGTCTGGCTGGATCGGAAACCGAGAAGGTCCCTGTAGTTTAAGGCGGTGGGGCTGGGCTGTCTGCCTGGGAGGCTGCAGCTTCCCCAGCTTTCAGCAGGCTAGCGGCTGAAAGTGGGGGGGCGGGCGGGCAGTGTGTGTGTGTCTGTGTGTGTGTGTGTGTAGACAGCTGAACCGGGGGCTGTGTGTGTGTGTGTAGACAGAACCACGTCCAGCCTCCCCGGGCTCCACGCGGCCCGGCCTCTCAGCAAGGCCTGGGAGCCATTCACTCGGATCCTGGATTTTCCTAATGGATTAAACGTGGCATTCCCTCCTCCTCCCTCCGTAAGAGACTTAAAAATAGCTCCTCCCAGGGGACTGGGGAGAGGCTCCACCCTCCCTGGGTGGGGTGGGCCGGCTGTCGTGGGAGCGGGAGGCGTCGGAGACCCCTGGCCCCCAGGTTGGCAGCGCGGGGTGGGCCGGCCCGCTCGTTCCCCCGCCCCCGACAGCGCCCGGGCTGCCCGAGGCTGGGCGAGCATCCCGGGCCGCGCGGCGGCGAGCACCCGGGGAAGGGCTGGGGCGGTCGGGGCGGTGGAGCGAGCCGGGAGGCTGGGCCAGGCGAGAAGGGGAGCTGGCACCTCGGGACCTCTGCCCGCTCCCTCGGCTTCGGGACCCCCAGGTGAGCCGGGCCGCTGGGAAAACTATGCCAGGAATCCGGGCCGGGAGGGGCGCGGGTGGCGCGCGTCCGTGCAGTCCGTGGGACCCGGCGATCCGTGCCGGGGGCCGCGGGAGGTTAAACATTAGCGGCTCCAGCCCGGGAGCTGCGGACGCTGCGCCCCGGCTCGGCCTCCGGACGCGCCGCTCTCCGCGCCCGGCTCGGCCCTCCACCCCCGGCTCCTTCTGCCTGCCGGACCGAGGTACCCCGGGAGGGGAGCGGCAATGACTGAACCCCCAGGTCTGGGCCTCGCTGGGAAGATGGCCTTGGATTTTTACTTTTTGAAAAAAGTAAAATGATCTGGGGGGCTTGATGCTCAGAGTTCTGCAGGTAAAGGGGATCTTTTAGTAATGAGACGATTTACAAACACCCTGGCATCCCTAGTTCCTTCTCCTTGCGCTCCTGGGTTGCAGTTTAGCAGGAGGCAGCAACGGCGTTTTCGTTTTATGGTGGCTGCAGGTAGACGTTCACAGAAGACCTGCTTTGTACAGGAGAAGGGTCCAGAAGGCTGGGCGGAGGAGGGGGTCTGGAGGGCCTGGGCAGGGGCTACTGTTCCCCCAGCCCCGCTTAGGGCCCGGGTCCGTCTGCCCCTACATTGTCTCCTGGAATTTGATTTCTAACAGGACTTGTGAGAGGCCGGATGAGTGTAAGGTGCTCTGGGTGTGGCCTCTCACTCCCTTCTGCAGACAGGGTGGGTGATCCTCCTCTCTCAGTCCCCAACGCCTCCCTGAGCTGAGGACTGGCCAGCGAGAACAACCCCACCTAGAGGAGCCGGGCCCTCCAGTCAAGTGGTTGATAAGTGGTCTTTCATCTGTCTCCTCAGCACCAAGGGTCTGGAGATGTCTCCCTCCTGTGGAAATATTTTTGGACACCATCCAACTTGATAAAATGGTCCCATGAAGTTATTTGCTTCAGGTTGGGGACAGAATCCTGAATTCACTTGTGCAACATAACTGGGTTTTGCCACAGAGCTGGAATGTGGTGAAAAGTCTTGTTGCTCAATTGAAACTGACAGAAGCAGGGAGGGGGACAGCTTGGTGGGCTGTTCTAAACCTCCTTGTGGGCCCCTTGCAGCCAGGACCGGTCCTGGTTGGCAGGGTTACCCACCTGCAGTGCCACCTGTCACGAGGGCTTGCTCCTATAGGGAGGGTTTTGGGGGGGTCTGATGGCCCAGACACTGAAGATGGAGAAACTCGACCAAGAAGCAATGACTCCTCCATAGGAAAGAAAACGCCAGTATGTGCTAAGCTGGTTTTCTTTTAGATGTGAAAACAGTGTTGGTTTTTGACTGTTCTGCACCTGGGAAGATAGGTCACGTCAGTACGTAGTCTTCTCCTCTAAAACACTCCTGAGCAATGTTAGTCAAATCCCTGCTTCCAATTTTTTACTTTAAATAAAATCATTTTGTGGCAAAAACTTAAAATAGGCTCCTGACACACTGAACAGTTTCTTTTAAAAATATCTCCTTAAAGTTGCTGGGAGAACTGTGCACCTGGTGGAGTGGATCTCTCTCTCTTGCTCCTTGGTGGTTCTGGGAGTGGCTGCAGCCCCCACGAAAGGCAAGAGTGGAAGGGGGACGTCTTTCTTTGGAAAACAACAGAATCAGAGAACAAACCTAAGGTGTGTAACAGCCGTGCTCCAGGAGATCTCCCGGGTCACTCATCTCCGTTGGGGTCTCCAGCACTCCCTTGCCTACCGAGTGTGCACAGCCTGTTTGCAAACTCTCTGAAGGTCTCCTTGGCAGCCACCACAATTAGCACTAATGACACGCCTGAGCTCCCCGGGCAGGCCCGGCTGCAGTTAGCTCAGAGCCAGGGCAAGCTCGTAAATGATTGCTTGGCAGCCACCTTGGAAGCTTGGCTTCTCCAAACGCTCCTCTTGGCTGCATTCTTGACAAAGCAGAAGAGACAGTAAGGAGGCAGCAGTGGTGGTGTAGCCTAGCTGTCAAGTTATATTAAATCAGTCAGGATTTTGTTAAAAAAATCAGCTGTTTGGTTGATTTTGTGGACGTTATTTTTGACTGATTATAGGTGGGCAGGTTTCAGAAGAACCATAAAGTTTCCAAGAATTGTTTCACAGTGGATGGCTGCCTTGTGAGGTGGTGAACACCCCATCCCTAGGGGTGTGCAAAGCAAGGGTGGTAGACAGGCTTTCTTTCTTGGCTGTGGGATTGCCCAGGTAGAAACCATCTCTTCAACAATGAAGTGAGTTTGGAATGCTAGCATAAATATCATTCTTTTGGGTCCCACTAATTCCTGGCATTGGTCTAGGATCGGGAAGTTTCCGAGGACTCCATCAAAACATCTAGAGATGGTTAACACAGCTTCAGATTTCCTAATGACAGCGAGTCATGTCTGCCCTGTATTTCTATTCCCAGATGTGGGAAAAGCAGTCTGCTGATAACTCGGTCTGGAGAAAGCGCGGTGTTCCTGCCCCCTGGGGTGTGTGGTTTCCAGGTAACCTGCAGCGCTCTCATTTGGCTTGTCTTCTGTCCATCCCAGCCGGGACCCAAGCTGTGGAGTTGAGTCCGAGATACAGGGAGCGTTAGGGGCTCCAGAGCTGACCCTGTTGTGATTTGCTGCAAACTCTTTCATTCCTTGAAGTTTGGTGGAGAAATCTCAGGTACTGTAATTTCCATAATGGGAAATAATTTCTGTATCATCATGATCATCGTTAGGAGGTGGTTTGGCATAATTCAAAAGCTTTGGAGTCAGACAGAACTTGACTGAATCTTGGCTTCATTACTTAGTAGCTGAGTGACTTGGGGCAGGTCCCTTCGCTTTTTTGAGCCTCAGTTTCTACATTTGTCAGATGAGGCAAATCAGAGCTACGTACAAAGCTACAGACGGCTAGAAATAGATCTTAAGAAATGATGGCTGCTGTCATCATCATCTTCAAAGTCCCACAGTTCTGCTCACCTTTTGATGGCAGAGCCCTGGGACTTCTAAGAATTGGACTTTTGGGGTTCTAGAGGAAGGCAGGAGTGATACTTTTGGCATTCAGTGTGTCCTCATGAACTCAGACCCCTAATTCAGAATTCCGTGTAACTGGGAGTGGGGCTGCCATCCTCAGTGTTTACCGAGTGAGCTCAGAGTGCAAAGGCACGGGTTTAAGGGCTGCTCAGAAAGCAAGCTCGACACTGCGGCCACATCCTGACAGTCGGCCTGGGCACTGGGGCTCCTCGCTGATGGGCCTGAGCCCTCCCCCAAGGGCTCCTGCACTCCAAGCTTCCATTAGTGGCCAATGGGATTAATCTATGGACACAGGTGGTCAACAAATCAAGGATTTTACTAAGTCTGAGTGGCATTTCTCCCCAATGAGTCCGAATTAAAGACTCTTAACTCCATCCTTACTCTTTATCCTAATTCTTGCTGGTCCATACCTCATTTCTCCGAGATGCCAAGAATATAGAATTTTGAGGCAGATACTCTAAGATTTTGACAATCCTGGTCAGTTCAATAGCAATCTGGGCTGCAGGTAATGTGCTAGGGGGTAGAAATACAACAGATAAGAATAAGCTGTGGTCTCAGCCCTTGTGGAGCTCATAGCTGGGGGAGTTGGGGGGAGAAAGGAGACAGAAATGTCTTGGCGTGGCCCCTCCTTGGTGCTCCCAGAGTGCCCTGTCCTAGCTCCTACCCTGGCACTTACCACCCTGTAGCGTAATTTCTCTTTTTGGAGAACAAACTCTGGAGCCAGATGCCATCACTCACTAGTTGTGTGACTGTGGGAAATTCCTTTGCCCTCTTTGCTCACGGCTAAACTTCTTCATCTGCATGCTGGGCTGTTGTCGAGAATTACACGGGATGATACATGTGAAGCCTCATAACCATGTGTGGAGCACACAGTACCAGACTGTTAACTATCTTTGTTAACGATGGTGGGGACTGTTGCCTGGGTCCCCGTCAACCCTGAGTGCCAGTGACGATGCCTGGCACTCGTAGGGGCTCAGGAATCATTTGTTGATGGGACGGATGAATGAATGTTGCACGGCCACCCCAACCCAGACCAGAGTGTGGGCTGGGTGACCAGAGGGGTGTGTGCCTGTGCTCTGGGAGCCTAGGGGAGGGCAGAGAATTCTGACTGTGGACCTGGGAGGGATTTATGGTGGCAATCATGTATGAGCAAGGCCTTGAAGCATGCATCCTCTTCAGTAGGAGCAGAAGGAAGTGGTGGAGGGCCATCTATACCAAGAGACAGCGTGCTACAGTGGCTAAGAGCTCAGACTCTGTAACCAGGCTGTATGAGTTTGGATCCTGCCTCCTGCACCTGGGGCGGGCTTCTTCCCTTCTTTATGGCTTAGATAATAATAGTGTCTCCTCAATGAGTATTCTGAGGATTACATGAGTTGTTCTTTATAAAGCATTTTAAAACAGTGCCTATAAATAAACAGTTCAGAGAGATGAAAGTGTGGACAGCAAGGAATATGGTAAGTGGGAGATGCAGCTACAAAGGTAGTTTGGAAACAGTTCTTAGAGGTCTTTGAAGATCTTCTTAATGAATTTAGAATAAGCACATAAGGAACACATAAAATCCATTCCCATATGGCTGGAGCTCAGTGGTGGCTGCCCCTTTTATTTTTTGTGAGGAAGACCAGCCCTGAGCTAATATCCGTCTCCAATGCTCCCCTTTTTGCTGAGGAAGACTGGCCCTGGGCTGACATCCGTGCCCATCTTCCTCTGCTTTATATGGGACGCCGCCACGGCATGGCTGACAGGCAGTGTGTCCAACGGCGTCCGAGATCCGAACCCGCGAACCCCGGGCTGCCAAGCACGAACTAAACCGCTGCGCCGCCAGGCGGCCCCTAGTGGTGGCTGCCCCTTTTAAACAGTGCACGGACTCCCCATTTTGCCACAGTCCCCAACACTCCCTATCCTGCAGTGGTTCTGAATCAACAAGTCTGGAGATCTGCATTTCAGTTGATGCTGACGCTGCTGGTCCAGGCACCACTCTGCCTAATTGTATCTTGGACACTAAGATGGGGAATCAGTTGCCATTTGTCATCAATTTGTGCTGTGGTTTCCTTTATACCCGGCATGTTTCCTGCATTTAGCACATCTTCCTGGCCCTGGTAGGATTCGGATTTGCAATTTCTGGCATAATCAGTTTTGGAAGGCTGGGTCTGAAGGTCCCATGCGACGGACAGGCCGGTGAGAAAGAAATTTGAGAATGGCTGAGACTCAGCCTGCAGCAGGCCTATGGCAGCTAAAGCTGTGGGTGTGTGCGAGCCTGTCCCCGGGGAGAGTGTGCAGGGAGAGACGGGTCGTGAGTGAACGACAGACGTCACGGGGGCCCTGGCACACCCTCCCTTATAGGAAGGGTGAAAGGATAGTAACTGTTCAAGGAAGAGGATGGAGGGAACATTCGGAGAGGTGGGAGGAGAGCCGAGAGCTGCGGACGGAGCGTTCCCGGCCCTATTATTAGAGGCAGGACTGTGGGCAAACACCCGAGGCGAAGGCTTTAATAGTTAAACAGCGAGCTCTCGGCTGAACGTCTGTGGGAGGACAGGAGGCAGGTGTCCCGTTACCTGCCCACAGCGCGCCTGGAAACCTGCTGTTGCTCCAAGGCACGGCTTGTTGTGGCAATTGTCTCTGAGGCTCCAGTGACATGGTTGCAGCTCGGAGCTGAGCATGGTGAGTATCGTGTCCCCTGCCTCCTTTTTTATAATGCGACACAGTAAGTGTGCCCGTCTTCTCCTCATGCCGTGGTGGGGGCCTTGCGGTTGGACGGTTTTGTTTTTGGAGTATATGTTGGGGAAGAGTCTGAGAAAGGGAAGCATGGGAGCTGAAACTGAAAAGGTGGTCAGTGGCCTCCTCCGGGCAGCCTTTGAGACCAGGCTAAGGGGTTTGGACTTGTGGCAACAAGGAGCCATGCTGAGCTTCTGGGTCGGGGGCAGATGTGTGGTTAATACACCAGTGTGTGGCGCCGGCTGGCCCAAGTAGGCATCCTGTAATGAGGGGGGAGGGAGTGAATGAAAGAATGAGTTTGAGGGATAAGCAGTGATGATCTGGTCAAAGCAGAGTTTTAGGACAAATGGCCTCAAGAATCCTGTTGGGTGGTTCACAGTCCACAGGCTTTGGAGCACGCCTCCAGGTGTCCTTCAACTCTGACCTCCCTATCTGGGGCGAGCCACTTCACCTCTCCAGACGTCAGTTTCTTTGTTAGTAAAATGGGAAGAGTGATACCTGTCTGAAGGTTTGTGTTTAGAGTTTGTATGGGGCACAGAAGCTGGCACTCCCCGCACTGCGGCCAGTATCATTACTGAGTGCTTACCCCGCACCTCCTCGGGTTCCCACAGCACCCTGGGGGCAGGGGCAGGCCTGTCACCACTATCATGGCCTGTCACTCGTGAAAGGCTCAGGGGGGTCGGGGTCTTTCCTGGAGGCCCTCTCCCTCTGCAAACCCAGCCCCACCGTTTGCTCAAGGCCTTTCTCCTTCGCAAGGTCAATGACCTTTCTCTTTGCCTTTTTTTTTTTAAATTTTTTTCCTTTTTTTTGAGGAAAGTTGGCCCTGAGCTAACATCTGTTGCCAGTCTTCCTCCTTTTTTCCTTTTTTCTTCCCAAAGCCCCAGTAGATAGTTGTATGTCATAGTTGTATATCCTCCTACTTGCTCTATGTGGGACGCCGCCTCAGCATCCCTTGATGAGCGGTGAGTAGGTCTGCGCCAGGGATCCAAACCAGCCAACCCCAGGGCCTCTGAAGTGGAGCACATGAAATTAACCGCTACGGGGCCGACCCCTTCTCTGACTTTTTATTGCACTTAAAAGTCCAAATCACATGATCTAGAAAGAACTTGATTAACTAGGGACACAGGTACTTCTTGTTGCCCCAGTCAGATTCTAAGTTCCTCAGGGGCAGAAACTATTTGTTTCTTTAAAAAATTGTAAAAGTTATAGATCATGATGCAAAGAACTCTGAATAGTATAGAGAGGTGGAAAGTGGAAAATAAAAGTCCTCAAACCTCCGTTCCCACTTCCCAGAGATAACCATAAACAGCTAACAGCTTGTTTATTTTTCTAGAAATAGTCTATGCTTATGAAATAATATAATGAATCAGATATAGAAATCTAAATTAGTATATTTTATTTGTAATTATATATGAATAACATACAAATCATTCATATATGTGTGTATATATGTACATGTATGTATCATTATCATCATTGGTAAGTGTAAGCCCTGTTTATCTATCTATCCGCCTCCTACCCGTACACTATCCATCTATTCATTTTATTTATTTATTTATTTTGTGAGGAAGACCAGCCCTGAGCTAACATCCGTTGCCAATCCTCCTCTTTTTTGCTGAGGAAGACTGGCCCTGGGCTAACATCCGTGCCCATCTTCCTCTACTTTATATGGGACGCTGCCACGGCATGGCTGACAAGCAGTGTGCTGGCGGGGCCGGGATCCGAACTCGCGAACCCCGTGCTGCCAAGCGTGAACCAAACCACTGGGCCACCGGGTGGCCCCCCATCTATTTATTTATTTATCCCCATTTCGCATTCCCGTTTCCCTCCTGCCTTATAGGTAACTATTCTAATGTGAGATAGATACATATATCCAGATGTATATAGATATATATGTGAGATATACATATCTCCTTTATTTTTGAAAATTATTAAATGTGATTATATTAATATATCAGTTAAACAGAAATGGAAGTGTGTGTGTATATATATACTGTTGTACTTTGCTTTCCTGGACTTTGCTATTACAAACTATGCTACCATGACAACTTTTGCACAAGCACCTTTGCACACTAGTGTGGGTTTATCTGTAGGATAAATTGTAATTCTTAGTAGTGGATGGTTCATTTTAAATTCCTGTTGCTATTCTCAAATTACTCTCTAAAGGGACAGAACAATTTCTGTGTCCACCAAGAGAGTGGAGAGTGGAAGCTGAGTCTTTTGACAACAAACTGGAGCTCTTTTCTAAAAGATTAGGTTTGAAAGAAAAAAAGGCCATCGTGGACTGAACACAATCTGTGTGCGGAGTCACAGCCGCTCTTCTCAGCACCCCTTGGCAAGGGCGGACGTCGTTTCACTCACATCCCACCAGGGAGAACATGGTCATATGACCACACTTATGGCCGGGGAAACTGGGAAGTGTATCCCCCACCTGTTCCCCCCTCACCTTGTGATTACGGGAGGAGAGGATGGGGTGTGGCGTGGTAGACGTTAGGTAGCTCTGCCACCCAAGGCAAGTTGTTGGACTTTATCCTGAGGTCAACGTACGGCTACTGAAGGATCCACTTATACATTTGACAGCTCCCCCTGACACAGCCCTCTGGCGGGCACTCTTGCAGTGGACTGGGACATGGGGGTGTTCACTGAGGACATACTAGGTGCCAGGCTCTAGGCTGGGTGCTTCACCTGCCTCATTCCTAACTACAAGCCTGCAAAGTAGGCCCTGTGATGCCCAATGTACACAGGAGGCTTAAAGATGCGAAGGGACTTGCCCAAGCTGAGGCTCTGAATCCACGTCTGTGTGATTGTAAAGCCCGCACCCTTGCTTTCCACAGCTCTGGCGTGTCAGTGCAGACCAGCCCACTACGGCTGTTGTTCAGATCCCTTAGGTTATTGCTGGCCTCATGTATGGTACATGCAGCCACACGCCTCTTGCCTAACTTGGACTCCTTTCTCATTTTCCAGGCCCTCTCTCAGCTCCTTTGTCTGCTGCCGTGGCCTTGGTGGCATTTTCCCTCGGCGACCAGCCCAGGGCTTCCCTTGCCCATGCAGTCCCCCGCTACCACTGCCGAGGTCTTCAGTGGCCCCCTCTTTGGGGCCTATACACTCCCTACCTTCAAGTTCCAGCCTCGCTGTGAGAGCGTGGACTGGAGGCGCATTAGTGCCCTGGATGTGGACCGCGTGGCCCGGGAGCTGGACGTGGCCACCCTGCAGGAGAACATCGCTGGCGTCACCTTCTGCAATTTGGACCGGGAGGCGTGCAGCCGCTGTGGGCAGCCTGTGGACCCGGCCCTGCTCAAGGTGCTGCGCTTGGCACAGCTCATCATCGAGTATCTGCTGCACTGCCAGGATTGCCTGAGTGCCAGCGTGGCCCAGCTGGAGGCGCGGCTGCAGGCCAGCCTGGGCCAGCAGGAGCGTGGCCAGCAGGAGCTGGGCCGCCAGGCTGACGAGCTCAAGGGCGTGCGGGAGGAGAGCCGTCGGCGTCGCAAGATGATTGGCACCTTGCAGCAGCTGCTCCTGCAGACAGGCGCCCATGGCTACCGCACGGTGAGGGCTCTCTGCGGGGTGGGGAGAGGGGGAGGGCTGTGCGCCCAGGCATCTGGCTACCTGGGTAGCACTAGCACCCTGGGCCCCGAGGCCCTGTGGGCCACTTCACTGGTTAGGAGCAGATTTTAGAGACACTGCTTATGGCCAGAGAGCCCGAGGGTGTCTGGTCAGGTTGTACAGTGTGTATGGAATTGTACATATGTGGCAGGTGTGTGTATGAAGGGTGTGTGTGCATAGAGTGTGCATGTGTTTATGGAGAGGGTGCGTGTCTAGAGGGTGTGTGTGTGCGTTTATGGAGGGTGTACATATGTGTGCGTGTGAATGTTTGGAGGGTACATCTGTGTATGGTATGCGTGTGTATGTAGAGAGTGTGGTGTGTAATGTGTGCTTGTGTCTGTAAAGAAGTGTGAATATAAAGGTATATTTATGGTATGTGTGGTATGGTGTGAATGAATGAAGGGTGTATATGTGTCTGAGGGTTAGGGAGGGTATGGATGTGTATGTATGAAGGGTTTGTGTGCGCATGTAGAGAATGTGGTGTGTAAAGGTGTGAGTAAGAACTTGTATGTGTATGTGGAATCAGTGTGTGGCAAGGGACTGGTGGAGCTAGGCCCATTCTGGAAAAGTGACTCCATCATTCAGGTAAGTGACAGTTCATTCCCCAGAGTGGCATTTGAGCACAATCCATAGAATATGGATTGGAGACAGTTGCCCTTTAATAAGTTGTCATGGTGTCAGGCCCTGTGCCAGGTTCTGAGGATGAAGGCACAAGTCATGCTGGTTCAAGTTTTCAAGAAATTCATAGTTTGGGGGTGTGTGGGACAGAAGGAATTGTTATAACACAATATTACCTGATAGAATGGTAATTTTTGTAATTGATATAATGTTAATTATGATAAAAAGGGTCAGAACCCTTTCAGTAGTAAGTGGCAAAACAGCAATCTAACCTGGCTTAGGCCAATTAGGAATTTATTGTGTTGATTTAACTGAAAAATCCAGGGTTATGGTGGGATTCAGCTGTGGCTTGCCCCAGGAATCAGATGATGGCACTAGAATCTAGTTTCTTTCTCTGCAGCTCCTGGCAATTCTTCCTCAGAGTGGGATCCATTCTCAGATAGATTCTGTCCATGTGGCAGTAAGTTGGGCCACTGTAATGCCAGCTTCTCAATTTTTCAGATTCAAGGTTGGCATGATAGAGGGTCTCTTTGGTCTCAGCAGCCCAGCCAGTATTTCACTGTGTCTCCTGTGTTTGGCTGTGTATGGGTCTCCTACCCATCTCTGAAGCAGTCACAGGTCCCAAGAATGCAGGGTTCTGATTGGCTTTGGTCTAGGTCACATGTTCATCCATGGAGCTGGGGTGGACTGAAGCTCATGGACTGGGAGTAAGGAAGAGGGTCATTCCAAGCAGAAAGCTGGGGGCCTATTGTCAGAGGAAGAGGAGTGACTACTGTACTGCGGGAAATTAACACGTTTCCCTTACAGGTGGAGAAAGTGCTAACTATGATAAAGATGTGACTGAGGAGTTGTGGGAGCACAGAGGAGGGAGGGGGGAGTCTTCTGGAGGTGGTGTTTAAACTCAGCCTTGAATGTTGAGCACAGTTTTGTAAAGGAGTGGTACAGGCAGAGGCAGCCAGGGTGCCAAGGTGAGAAGGGTGCGCAGTGTGACGGCTTTGGAGTGGCTTGAGGTGGGGTTTGCGAGGTGGTGTGGTGAGAGAGGTGGCAGGAAAGGAGAGCAGAGCCAGGTCGTGGTGACCTTGAATGCCATGGTCCAGAGTGTGGACTTTACTCTGAAGGCAGTGGTGGCTGTGCAACTTCAGGTGCCTGGTTTGTGAGCGCGCTGCGTGGTGGGAACAGGGAAGCAGGGAAGGGTGGGGTGAGGGAAGGGCTTACAATTTGGAATAAGATGCCTCATAAAACATTCCCCACCCCACCCACCTCTTATTCTTTCTGACAACTAGAGATTCATTTGTGTCACTCTAGAACTCCAGAGTGGGCCAAGTCTGTCAATCCAGGTTGTATCCCTGTGGATTAGCTTTGACCGTAAGTGACAGAAAACCTCAAATCATAACTGTTGGGACCAGATAGAAGTTTATTTCTCTCTCTCGTGAACAAAGTCTAGAGGTAAGCAATCCAGGGCTGGTATGGAATGACACAACCATCGTGGACCCAGTTCTTTATGTGTTGCTCTGCCAGCCTTGTCATGTGGCTTCTGCCTCATGGTCCAAGATGGCTGCCTGAGTTCCACCTCTCAGGTCCCCATGCTATTCAGCAGGAAGAGGGAGGGTGAGGAATGTCATAACTCTTTCTCTAATGACACCTCCAGGAAGTTGCATGTACCACTTCTGCTTACATGTCATTGGCCAGAATTTAGTCACATGGCCACATCTGGTTGCAAGGGAGGCTGGGACATATACTGTTTATTCTCATTAGCCTCATGGCTAGCTAGAAATCAGAGTTTCTGTTGCTAAGGAAAAAGGGAAAATGGGTATTGGGGGACAATTTCTGTTACATATGCTATTGTGTAAAGAAAGCAAATAATCTGCCCTCTTACTCTGGTTGACTAGTAACGGCAGCCTGCAAAGCTGTGTTGGAAGGATTTTGAAGTTTTCTGGTGACAAGATGACAGGGTAGATGGGCAGTGTCTGAAATGTTTGAAGAGGGTGAAGTGGAATTATAGATGCTGTTATTTGCTATCCTCTGCTCTGATGGTTCTCAGCCCTGGGGTGGGACCTGGACATTCACATTTAAAGAAAACTTTTTATTGTGGAAAATTTCAAACATATGAAAGCAGAGAGAGTAATATAATGAGCCTTCATCTGCACGCTGCCCGGCCCAATAGCTCTCACTCATGGCCAGTGTTGTTGCATTTGTTCCCCCACCCCGGGTTATTCTGAAGTGTATTAGTCATAAGATTATATCTATAAGTATTTCTGTATGTATCTCTAACAGGCAAGGACTCTCACCTTTAAACAAGCACAATACCATCATCATGCCCTGAAAAACCAACAGAAAATCCTTAGTATCATCAAATACCTAGTCAGTATTCACAGTTCCCCAGGGTGCTGGTGTGTTTTAAAGCTCAGAATATATACATATATTTTTCGGGTGGGGAGCGGGTTGGTGTCACTGCTTACTCAGTAAATCAAATTCTTCATTTCTGAAGCAGCGCAGGGGTCCCAAGGAAATGGGAGTTTAGATGTCGGGAGAATCCCAGGCTGACTCAGGTGATCTGATCCTGCACTTCCCGCTACTTCCCCTCTGTGTAGTGCCACCTGTGTGACAAGACGTTCATGAACGCCACCTTCCTCCGGGGCCACATCCAGCGCAGGCATGCGGGCACGGCCGAGGGCGTGGTGGAAGGCGGTGAGTCCAGGTGGCAGCCCGGGGCCCTCCTGGGACTGTGGAAAGGTCTGGGCTGGTATTTGGGGGGTGGGGGAGGGGCGGCAGGAACGCGGGGGCGGGGGGCACATACACCACCAAAGCTGCCCTCAGAACCTCATCATCCAGTTGAGGGTGGGGTGATCCCACCATCCACCATGGGGGGATCCCACATGGGGCTGGGAGGGTTTCTGACCGTGGGTGTAGAGAAGAAGGGCTGGGAGTCAGACAGGCAGGTTCCAGTCTTAGCTTTGTCCCTTTCTACTATGTGACCAAGGTCAGTGCTTCCCTCTCTGAGTCTCAGTTGCCTTTGCTGTGAGGGGCAGTCAGACGGAGTGACTTTGAAGGGCCCTTACCTCTCAGCCTTCTGGGATCCTGCCCTTCTCTGATGCCGAGTGTGAAGAAGCTTCAGTGGGGTGAATGAGCAGTCAGACCAGTTCTTTGACTTTTTCTGTACATGAGCTTATTATGACTTAATCACTTTAATTTTACTGTTTCAAATTCCAAAATGAGTAGCAAGGTTGTATGTTTGTCTCATAAAGAGATTTGCATACTTTATATCCATTTTTTGAGGTTCAGTAAGAAATAGCTGTTAAAACATAAAAAATATGGATATGAAAATATAAATATAATATAAATATTAAAATTCCATTAAACAAAACTTTTTTCTTATTTTCCTTCATTTTAATTTTCTTTTCAAAGAACAGACTTGGAGTTTTAAAACAGCACCATTTACGTAGTTACTATGCATTTGTTATATATCTAATTCTTGGTTCTGCATTGGAAGCTGCTCAAGAAAAACAGATTGTCTACTTCTTAAGTAATTTTTTTCTGATAACAATATATGTCTTTGAAGAGATATTTGTATACCCATGTTCATAGCAACATTATTCACAGTAGTTAAGATGTGGAAGCAATACGAATGTCCATTGACGGATGAATGGATGAGCAAAATGTGGTATATACATACAAGGGAATATTATTCAACCTTAAAAAGAAAGGAAATTCTGCAATATGCTACAACATGGATGAACCTTGAGGATATTATGCTGAGTGAAATAAGTCAGTCACAAAAGGACAAATACTGTATGATTTCACTTGTATGAGGTGCCAAAACAGTCAAATTCACAGAAACAGAAAGTAGAATGGTGGTTACCAGGGGCTGGGAGTAGGGGAAATGGCGAGTCATTGTTTAATGTGTATAGAGTTTCTGTTTTATTTACAAGATGAAAATAGTTATGGAGATGGATGGTGGTGATGGTTGCACAACATTATGAATATATTTAATACCACTGAACTATACATTTAAAAATGATTAAGACGGTAAATTTTATGTTGTATGAATTTTAACACAATAAAAAAATTGGAAAAAAATATGCCTTTGATATAGAAAATTTAAATACAGGAAGGTAGAAAACCAAAAATAAAAACCATGGACAATATCACCTGCAGTTAATATTTTGGTGTATTCTCTGTCATTGTTTTTCTGTCTATGTACATAATCATATAGCATGCAGTTTTGACTATTGCTTATTTTACATTAAGACTATATCACGTTTTCCAATGTCATTAAATTATCTTAAGATTATTTTTAATGGCTGAATAGTCTCCCATCATGTGGCTATCATAATTTATTTCACATTTGAATTATTTCATAATTTATATGGATTACTCAAAAATTTCCCTATTATAAATCATATGATGATCCCCATTCTTGTACATAAATCCTTGTGCATATTCCTTATCATTTCCTTAACGTAAAGTGCTGTAAGGAGAGGGGGATTGTGTTCTTCAGGCAACTTTTGCTGCATGACTGTTCCTGACTCTTCTATTCTCAGGCGACTGGCTGTCGGAGGCCCCAGCTCTCCTGTTCCACACTCATCTCAGATCCCTTTATTAACCCAAATTAGTTTCTACCTCATCTAAAAACTGCTTGTTTCCAAAAAGTCCAGTCTGAAAAAAAAACCATATCTCTTTTCAAAGAAAGTCTTAGAGTTTTAATAATAGTATCGTCTATCTGATAATCACTAGACGTACTTTAAAAAGTAACAAATGTTCAAGTATAGTTCGTGTCTTTTTCATTAACCCTTAACCCTTGGTTTATCAGTATGTGGTTTAGTTAGAATGTTCTTTTCTAATTCATTCTTTGTTTTAAATCTTAAAAAATTTAAAGTCTACACTTAAGGCACCCCTGGCTAAAAGTTTCCTTCATACTGCATGCTGCCTTTTTTCATTTGAAATTTAAAACTATGCATTTAAACTATACTATATTATGGAAAAAAGTGAACTTAAAACTACAATTATTTTCATTACTTTAAACTCCTCCCTGATTGCTGTCGGGATACATAGATCTGTTCTTTGTGTTACTCGTCAGTGTGTGCGTGCTCTTTGGTATCCTGCTTCTGTTACTCTACTACTTTTGCATCCACATTTCCATGTGTCAGCACTGTCAAAACAGTTATTTTAAATGACAATAATAGTAAATGTTTATTGAGTTGTCATGCCAGGCACAATGCTGAGCACTTTGCGTGGTGACATTTCATCCTCACAACCACCCTGAGTTAGGTGCTATTATTATCTCTAGTTTCCAGTTTGGGGAAACAGAGGGTCAGGGAGATTATGTCATTTGCCTAAGGTCAACGTACAATGGAAGTGGCAAGGCTGGACTAAGGTTGAGGTGTGACTGATTGCATAGATGAGGAACTACACTGACTTTTGGACTTAAACTGATCACCCTCTTTTTGCATGGACTCCACAGGAAAACAGAAGAAGCAGGAACAGCCAGTGGAGGAGGTGTTAGAAGAGCTGCGGGCCAAGCTCAAGTGGACCCAAGGCGAGCTGGAAGCCCAGAGGGAGGCTGAGAGGCAGCGGCAGCTCCAGGTGGGCATGCACAGGAAAGGTCAGGGAGGCTGGGTCACAGATGGCCCAGGGGGCCTGGGATGCCCCTGTATCCACCGGGCCAGAATTCCTGCTGGCTTTCCAGAGCTGGAGTCAGAGCTAGGATCGCATCTTCCTGGATGTGGCAAATGGTTTTAGGTACTCTGGAAAGGAAAATTCAATGACTTTGCCAGACCTGTATGGCCAAAAGTAGGGCACAGAGTTGCAGTTTCCTGTGTTATTCAGCACCCTCTGAGGGCATTTGAACCTGAATTTTCACTTCTCACACTGTACTGTTAGTTAGCTTTTTGAGGACAAAGACTGGATAAGCTCCAGAATCCAGCCCAGAGGAGGTACTCAGGAAATATTTGTAGAATGAAAATACATACACTTCCTCTACTCATTCCTTCATTTATTCATTCATCATTCATTCCCTTGGCATGCATTAATTGAGCACCAACTGTGCCTGCATTTATTGAGCACCAGCTATGCCGGGCATTGTGAGGAACATAAAGAGAGACAAAACTTTACACTTCAGATAAGCCTTGTCCCACTCCAAGTCCAAACAATGGGGACTGTGGCACGAATGTTCTTTGCATCTCCATAGTGACCTGCGTGGACAAGGGGCCCTAGCAGTTTCTCAGTAAATAATTGCCATAATGTGGAATTAATGATTCTGTTGTTTTGCTTTTCTTTGCAGGAAGCAGAGATCACTCATCAGAGGGAAATAGAAGCTAAGAAAGAATTTGATGAATGGAAAGAAAAAGAACGGGCTAAGCTATATGGGGAAATAGACAAGCTAAAAAAATTATTTTGGGATGAATTTAAAAGTGTTGCCAGCCATAACTCTACACTAGAAGAGGTACCCAACATAAAAGGCTTTTCAAAGTTCTTTTGTTGAAAATCTACTTATTTGTTCTCAAAATTCAGTTCTTAGTTTGTGCTAGTTTTATTTCATCTGCCTTTGGGAGCTAGTATGCGGTGAGGCTAGATACTAGAGGCCAGTGCCTGGGATTGAGTCCCTACTCTATCACATACTGGCTGTGTGACCTTAGGTGAGTTACTTAACCTTCCTGTGCTTCAGCTTCTTTTCTGTGAGATAGATTGCTAAAAGAGTTAAATTAGCACATAGGCAGCACTTAACATTATCTGGCATATAGTAGGAACTCCTTAGATGTTATCCTTATTTTTGCAAAAGACTTTCATCACTCTATAAGAAATGAGGCAAAATTTAAACGAATGCATTTTTCTTTCAACAAATATTTGCTGAGTGCTGGCCACCTGCCAGGCACTCTGTTGGGGTCCCTGGAGGTCACACATTGTAGCTAACATTCTTTGCTTGTATTTACTGTTTTCCAGCCCCGGGGCAGAGCACTTCCCACACACTAACTTCCAATCCTGGGGCAGAGCACTTCCCACACACTAACTTCCAATCCTATAACAACCAAACAACCATAACATCCTCCAAGTCGTTACATCATTAGTTTATTAATTTCTCTTTTAAAGTTCTTTTTTTTTAAAGTTATCATCATTCCTTCTTTACAAGTGAAGACATCAAGGCCTCGTAACTTGCCCAAGGTCACACAGCTGTTAAGAGGTAGAGCTGGGATTTGAACCTAGCTCTTTGAAATTCAAAGCCCCTGCTCTTCTACAGAATATGCTATCAAGTTTATTCAGGAAAACCTGATTAAAGTTATCCCTGGGCTGCATCTTTGCATATAAACCTGGGTGACGAAGACTGTATCAGGGGAAAAGTTTTGAGGAGAAATATTTTCAGGTTGTATTTAGCTCTTATTGGTCCTCCTAACATCAAGGAGAATCTTTCTTGTTTTTGAAAATGAACTGTCAGAGTGTTTCTCACAATCATTCCCCATTTTGCCTAAAGAAACACCTACACAACCTTTCCAGAAGGGGATTGTTGTAGGGTATGCTTGGCGTCTTGAGTGATCCATCATCTCAGCCTGAGATGGAAGCCAAGGGTGGAAGGCAGTGGGTTGAAATGAAAGCCGTGTGTGTGGTTTTCTACAGTGACCTGAGCCCGCCTATCCTAAGTGCACCCCCAGTGTGGTCACGGATGATTTGTGGAAGACGAGATGCTGCTCCACCATATGCACCTCATGCTCCTAACCCCAATTCTATACCCATCATTCCTGAGCTTGTCCACACCACTCCTGACGCCCACACTTGCCCTCACATGGTGCTAGTTGACTAGACATTCGATAAATAGGTATTGATTTGAATTTGGAGTTGTTCAGAAACCACCTCATCAGGGGTCAAAATGTTAATTTTGGTTAGGAAATTCTGAGTTTTGGTAAATGAGGACATAATTCTTACCATCCATGGTTTCCTTCTAACTTGGATCACATTCTCCTAAACTGGAACATCCAATTTGTTTCTGCTTTTTTTTTGGTCTTTCCCCTATAGGATTGCTTATGTTGTGTTTTTGTGTTTGTGTGTCTCCTCCATCTCCTCTCACCTGACATTTTATTATTTTACTTTTTTTGTGTATGAGGAAGACCAGCCCTGAGCTAACATCCATTGCCAATCCTCCTCTTTTTGCTGAGGAAGACTGGCCCTGGGCTAACATCCATGCCCATCTCCCTCCACTTTATATGGGACGCCGCCACAGCATGGCTGACAAGCAGTGTGTCGGCGGGTGCCGGGATCTGAACCCGCGAACGCTGGGCTGCCAAAGCACGAACTAAACCGCTGCTCCACGGGGCGGCCCCTTATTTTACTTTTATTAAAGTATAGGAACCAAACTGGATACAAAATTATTAGTGTAGTTGGATGATTATTTTAATTTATTTTTTAAAATTCTGGGAGGAAAAACATTTAGAGTGATGGTGAAACACTGTAAGACAGTCCATTTTCAAAACACGGGAGAAGATTCTCCTTGATGTTAGGAGGGCAAATGAGAGCTAAATACGTTTTGATAATATTTCTCCTTAAAACTTCCCCCCGATACAGAAGTCTGAGAGCTTCCTTGGCTCAGTTACCTGACTGAAGAGAGAACTTTAGATTAGATGTAGGGTAAACCCAGCTGCCAGTGGAGTCCTTAGTTGAAAGGAAAATACCATGAGGGTTAGTAATGCCAAGACAGCCACCTCTCTGGTGTGTCACGAGCAGCAGTGTGTAGACAGAAGTGACACACTAGAAGCTGAGAGTTGTGATAAAGCATTCTACTGTGAAAATATTCAAGGGGTTCAGAAATGGTTAACAACTGGACCCAATATTGCTTTAGCCATAACTGAGAAGAGTTAAAGATTAGCAGAAATGATGCCAAGTTGAACTCAGGGACTTGTACTTCATTAAAGCTTTTATAGGGCTTGTGAGTTTTATATAGTAATAGAGATGGAGATATTTGCTTTGTTACTGAAGTAGTGATATATTTAAAAATATAACCATAGGTGGGTGGAAAGGCATCTTCTTTTTGATTCACTTTTCCTTCAGCTCACACACTGCTAGCTCAGGAACCACTAGGCATTGGTGACACGGCTCCAAGCCGTGCAAACCCAGGCCTTCTTGGTGACAGCCAGGATATTTTTGTGGGAGGAGGGGCAGGAGTCCCCAGGGAGTGGTCTGGGGTGCCTGAGACCCTCCCAAAGGCTGTGTCTGATTCTCTTCAGCCTGTTCGAGACTGAAGAAGAAATGGGGCAGCTGTCAGCTTAGCCCTGGGTTTTGAATACTGCAGAATTTGAGTGCAATTGGAATTCCACTCTTGAATCCTGTTCTTCCCTGGGAACTTGCTTCCCCTGTGCAAGGACCGAGCTCTCAGGAGAACCCTAACGAAGGGGAAGGCGGTCTTGTGTGAGTGTTAGCAGGTGTGCAGACATCTAGTGAGGACGAGTTGGGGGTTTGTGGTTGGGGTAAGGTGTGCCCTTCTGACACTGCTCACAGGACAAAAGGCAACATCATGATCAGATCTTCATCCAAATAAAATTCTGCCCTGGTCTTTGCAGAAATTACAGGCGCTGCAGTCCCGCAGTGTGATGGAGTCCAATCTCGGGTCGCTGCGGGATGAGGAGTCTGAGGAGCGACTCAGGCAGGCGCAGGAGCTCCAGGCCCTGAAGGAGAAGATGGAAATTCAGGTGAGCAGATGCCCCATGTCTCTCTTCCCAGAGCCGGCCAAGAACCATGCTGTCTTCCAACAAAGTTTCTTGTTTTTGCTCTGTGGTTTTTAGGAAAGTTGAAAGACATCAAAGGTCTGTATTTTCAGGGCTTCTGCCTGTACATGAAAGCATAGAATGGGGTTCTTAGGCTTCTCACGTGAGGCTGGTGATGTACACGTGTGCAGGAAAGGAATACATACAGCTGTGTCTCTTATTTGGCACATTTGTCTTCATTTTGATTTCAACCCAGTTGAAAACAACTCTTAGAAAGTGTGCCAATCTCCTGGATTTGAAGATATTTGGGATGGATCTAGTGGTGTGATGGTAAATAGTTAACAACTGGCTCTTTGAAACTAAGAAAGCTTTGATTTGTGGCATTTGCTATTTTCCGTGGTGTAAATATTCCCACCATGGCTGATTTCATGCTACCAATGTAGGGCACTGAATATGGAATTGGGAAGACTTGTGCACAGTCTGCTCTCACAAGCCAGTAGGAGGTGGTTCTGGCCACCACAGGATGAATCTCACAGCAGTCCAGTTATACATAGTCTGTATCAGATAATTCCGTGGCGAGGAAGGGCAGTTGGCACAGTCATTAAATCATGTTGTGCTTCTGTTTATGTCTCCCAAGATTGTTAAGAAAGAGCTCAATATCTATCTAACAGTCAGCAGTAAAATGTCTCCACTGGGTGATGTTTCACATTAAAGAAAGCCATTCTTTTTCTATGAACTCTGTTCACATCCTTTGCTTATTTTTCTATTGATTCTGTTCCCAATTTATGAGTTTGTATAACGTATGGAAATTACCCATCCCTTTGTTGTTCTTGTTGTGGCTATTTTCCCCAGTTTTCTGTTGGTCCTTCAACTTTGTTTATGGTGGCTTTGGTGATACAAAATCAATAATGTTTTATGTGGCCAAAATTATCAGTCTTTTGTTTATGGCAACTCTGAGATTTAAAAGGAAAATATTCCTGTGTTTTCTTTTAGTACTTTCATGGTCTTATTCATTCGTTCATACATACATACCGTGTTATTGAAGTATGATTGACATGTAAAAGGCTGTACATATTTAATGTATGTGACTCAATGAGTTTGGGGATAAGTATACACCCTTGAAACCATCATCACCATCAGGCCATAGACATATTCATCGCCTCTCGAAGTTTCCTCCCACCCTTTTTATTATTGTTATTATTATTTTTGCGTGTGTGTGGTAATAACACTTAACATGAGATCTACCTTCTTAGCAAATTTCAAGTATACAATACAGTATATATGTATTTTGCACAACAAACTTTGTGTCCTTTGACCACAACCTCCTCATATTCTCCTCCTCTTACCATCTGGCAATCACCATTCTACTCTCCGCTTCTATGAGTTTTACTATTTTAAATTCCACATATAAGTGAGATTGTGTAGTATTTGTCTTTCTGTGTCTGGCTTATTTCACTTAGCCTAATGTCCTCTAGGTCTATCCATGTTGATGCAAATGGCAGGATTTCCTTCTTTTTTAAGGCTGAATAATATTCCAGTGTATGTATATACCACATTTTCTTTATCCATTAATTTGTCGATGGATTATTAGGTTTCCATATTTTGGCTATTGTGGATAATACTGCAATGAATATGGAAGTGTGGGTATCTCTTTGAGATCCCGATTTCAATTCTTTTGGATCAATACCAAGAGGTGGAATTGCTGAATAATATGGTAGTTCTATTTTTAATTTATTTTAACAAGAGAAAAACAAACGGAAGTTTACTAACATGTGTACCTCATATATACATGGGAGATACCCAAGAAAAATGAGTAACTGTCTCTGTTTTTAATTTTTTGAGGAGCCTCCATACTGTTTTCCATAATGGATGTGCCAATTTACATTCCCACCAACAGTGTACAAGGGTTCCCTTTTCTTTACAACCTAGCCAACACTTATCTTTTTTTAATTTAATAATAGCCATCTCAGCAGGTGTGAGGTGATATCTCATTGTAGTTTGATTTGCATTTCTCTGCTGATTAATGATGTTTAGCACCTTTTGATATACCTGTTGCCCATTTGTAGGTCTATTCAGATCCTTTACCTTTTTAAAATTGGATTATTTGGTTTTTTTGCTATTGAGTTGTATGAGTTCCTTACATTTTGGACATTAACTCCTTATCAAATATATTTTTCAAATATTTTCTCTCACTCAGTAGGTTGCCTTTTCATTTTGTTGGTTGTTTCTTTTGCTGTCCAGAAACTGTTAGTTAGATGTAGTTCCACTTGTTTATTTTTGCTTTTGTTGCCTGTGCTTTTGATGTCACATCCAAAAAAATTATTGCCAACACCAATGTCAAGGAGCTTTTCCTCTATGTTTTCTTCTAGGATTTTTATGGCTTCAGGTCTTATGTTTAAATCTTTAATCCATTTGGAGTTATTTTTGTGTATGATGTAAGATATTGGCCCAATTTCATTCTTTTGCATGTGGATATCCATTTTTCCCAGCACTATTTATTGAAGAGACTGTCCTTTCCCTACTTTGTATTCTGGGTGTCCTTGTCGAAGATTAGTTGACTGCATATGTGTGAGTTTATTTCTAGGTTCTATATTTCTGTTCCATTTGTCTATGTGTCTGTTTTTATGCCAATACCATACTGTTTTGATGACTATAGCTTTGTAATATAATTTGAAATCAGGAGGTGTTGCCTCTAGTTTTGTCTTTTGCTCAAGACTGCTTTGGCTATTTGGGGTCTTTTGTGGTTCTATATAAATTTTAGGAATTTTTTTTCTATTTCTGTGAAAAATACCATTAGAATTTTGATAGGAATTGCATTGAATCTGTAAATTGTTTTGGGTAGTATGGACATTTTAACAACATTCTTCCAATCCATGAGCACGGAATATCTTTCTATTTATTTATGTCTTCTACAAGTTCTTTTATTGTTGTTTTGTAGTTTTCAGTGTACAGATCTTTGCCTCCTTGGTTAAATTTGTTCCAAAGTATTTTATTGTTTCTAATGCTATTGTAAGTGGGATTGTTTTCTTAATTTCTTTTTTGGATAGTTTGTTGTTAGCATATAGAAATACAACTGATTTTTGCATGCTGATTTTGTATCCTGCAACTTTACTGAATTTGTTTATTTTAACAGCTTTTTTTGGTGGAGTCTTCAGGGTTTTCTATATATAAGATCATGTCATCTGCAAACAGAGATATTTTACTTCTTCCTTTCCAATTTGAATGCCTTTTATTTCTTTTTCTTGCCTGATTGCTCCTTCTAGGACTTACAGTACTATGCTGAAGAGAAGTGGTGAGAGTGGGCATCCTTGTCTTGTTCCTGATCTTAGAGGAAAAGTGTTCAGCTTTTCACTGTTGAGTGTGATGTTCCTGTGGGCGTGTCATATATGGCCTTTATTATGTTGAGATACATTCCTTCTATACCTAATTTGTTGAGCGTTTTTGTCCTGAAAGGATATTGAATTTTGTCAAATGCTTTCTCCACATCTATTAAGATGATCGTATGACTTTATCCTTCAATACACCATACAAAAATGTGGTGTATTACCTTTATTGATTTGCATATGTTGAACCATCCTTGCATCCCGGAATAAATCCCACTTGATCATGGTGTGTGTCCTTTTAATGTGCTGTTGAATTTGGTTTGCTTGTGTTTTGCCGAGGATTTTTGCATCTATGTTCATTAGCAATATTGGCCTATAATTTTTTTCCCTGTAGTGTCCTTGTCTGACTTTTGATAGCAGTAATATAGGCCTCATAAAATGAGTTTGGAAGTGTTCCTTCTTCTTCAATTTTTCAGAAGAATTTAAGAAGAATTTGCATTAATTATGTAAATGTTTGATAGAATTCACCAGTGAAGCCATCTGGTTCTGCGCTTTTCTTAGTTGGGAGATTTTTGATTACTGATTCAGTCCCCTTACTCTTTATTGATCTGTTCAGATTTTTAATTTCTTTATGACTCAGTCTTGGTAGGTTGTATGTTTCTAGGAATTTGTCCATTTCTTGTAGCTTATCCAATTTATTTGTGTATAATTGTTCATAGTAGTCTCTTGTGATCCTTTCCATTTTTGTGGAATCAGTTATAAAGTCTCCTCTTTCATTTCTGATTTTATTTATTTCAGACTTCTCTCTTTTTTTTGTCTACCTGAGGACTTGTCAATTTTCTCTTTTCAGAAAACCAACTCTTAGTTTTGTTGATCTTTTCTATTGTTTTTCTATTCTCTATTTCATTTATATCTGCTCTAATCTTTATTATTTTTTTCCTTTTGCTAACTTTGGGCTTAGTTTGTTCTTCTTTTTCTAGTTCCTTGAGCTGTAAAGTTAGATTGTTTGTTTATTTGACATCTTTCTATTTTCTTAATGTAGAAGTTCATCACTGTAAACGTCCTTCTTAGAACTGCTTTTGCTGCATCCCATACGTTTTGGTGTGTTGTCGTTCCGTTTTTGTTTGTCACAAGATATTTGGTTTCCCCTTTGATTTCTTCTTTGACCTATTGGTTGTTCAGGAGTGTGTAGTTTAATTTCCACATATTTGTGTATTTTCCTATTTCCTCCCTGTTATTGATTTCTGGTTTCATAGTATTGTGGTTGGAAAAGATTAACTTGATATGATTTTAAGCTTAAGTTGGTAAGACTTGTTTTGTAGGCTAATGTATGCTCTATCCTGGAGAATGTTCCTTGGGCACTTGAGAAGAATGTGTATTCTGCTGCTTTTGGATGGAATGTTCTGTATATGCCTGTTCAGTCCATTTGGTCTATAGTGCTGTTCAAGTCCACTGTTTCCTTATTGATTTTCTGCCTGGTTGATAGATCCATTGTTGAAAGTGGAGTATTGAAGTCCCCTACTATTATTGCATTGCTGTCTATTTCTCCCTTCAGTTCTGTTAATATTTGCTTTATATGTTTAGGTGCTCTGATGTTGGGTGTGTACATATTTATAATTGGTATATCCTCTTGATGAATTGACCCCTTTATCATTATATAGTGACCTTCTTTGTCTCTTGTAATGGTTTTTGATTTAAAGTCTATTTTATCTGACATAAGTATAGCTACTGCTATTTTCTTTTGGTTACCATTTGCATGAAATAGCTCTTTGCATCCCTTCAGTGTGTCCTTAAAGTTAAAGTGAGTCTCTTGTAGGCAGCAGATAGTTGGGTCGTTTTTTATCCATTCTGTCACTCTTTGTCTTTTGATTGGAGAATTTAATTCATTTAAATTTAAAGTAATTATTCCTAGGCAAGGACTTACTATTGCCATTCTGTTAATGGTTTTCACACTATTTTGTAGTTACTTTGTTCCTTTCTTCCTCTCTTGTTGTCTTCCTTTATGATTTGATGATTTTTTTCTAGTGGTGTGCTTTGATTTCTTTCTCTTCCTCTTTCACCTATCTGCTACAGGTTTTTTCTTTGCGATTGTATGAGGCTTACATAAACATCTTATAGTTACAGCAGTCTATTTTCAGCTGATAACAACCTAACTTTGATTGCACACAAATACTCTACACTTTTACTTCTCCTCCTCCCACACCTCCTGGTGTCCACAAGCCAGCCAGCAGGAGCTGTAGCCAGTTGTTGAGATCCACATGCCAGCACCACAAGCCAGTTCAGCCATGCTGATTCCTTCAGTTCTGGGTCAGGTGAGACAGAAGTGGGCCTCCCGGGCAGTGTTGCTCAGGCTGGGGCAGTTGGGTGCTCACTTGCTCTCGCTTTCCCCCCGTGGGAGAAATCACGGGCTGAGGGGGTCTCTCTCAGCACCAAGCGGTGCTGCCTTGGGGGAGGGCTAATGCAGGTAAAGTGAAACTGTTCTTCTTACCTCTTCAACTCATCTATTCTTGGATTTTTTGCTCTGCTGTGGTGCTGGACACTCTCAGCTGGATTCCGGGGCTCCCATAAAGGCATTGTCATCTGCGGGTGGTTTGAGAGCTGGAACCTCCTATCCCACCATCTTGCTGACATCACTTCTGTTTTTTAAGTTTAAATCTTTGACCCACCTAAAATTTATTTTGGGTAAGGTATGAAATAAGGATCCAAGTTCATATTTTTTTTCAGGCAGTTAGCTATTTGTTTGAACATCATTTGTCAAGTAACACATCTTCCCCCAGAATAAGATTCCTTTTTTCCCCCATCTTTGTCTGGGCTTGCTATCCTCTTCAGTGCTCTGTCTGCCTAATTATGAGCCAATACTTTTTCATTCCTGTAGCTTTATACTATATTTTAATATCTAGACAGGCCTGTTGATAAACCTTTAATCTTTTCAGAAAACAGAATGGAAGAGGAAAATGAAGGACCTGCAGGAACAGCACGCAGCTCAGAAGAAAGAGGTAGCTCTCATTGGCTGGTCTGGGGGAGCTTGGTTTCCCGTGACCTTCCCTCATCCTTCAGCACCCCCATCCTTCACCCTCCACCTTGAACTGGTGGGCAGATATTTCATTGCTGATATTATTCCTCTCTGCTGACCCCCATCAATACACAGGCAGGGTCAGCTGCCCAGACAGCAGCTTCCCTGGCCAAGAGCAGGGGCCTCTGGGCCTTCTCTCTGAACCCAACACATCCTTTACTCTGTGGCCCCCTCTGCAGCGACCCCTTCAGGCCCTCCAAGAGGGTTGTGCTGTAAACTCAGATGAATTGCCTGGTCTTTTGTGTTTGGGCCCTTCTTTGAAATCCCCCCCGGAGAGAACCAGGTGGCTGTGGATTTCAGGGATAGTTCAGGGGGAGCCCAAATGGAAGAGCTTGGATACTGAGACATGTGAACAGAGAGCGGCAGGCCTCAGGGCAGAGAAAACAGCTTCTGTAAAAATGTCCCTGAGGACGTGGCAAGACAATGAGGAATCCAGTTACTGAGAGCCCAGGTCTGCCTGCAGGAAGCTCAGAAGGTGAAAGCTGTAGATCAGCGGCTGGTACATGGTGGACACCCCTGTGCCAGTAATTCCCACCTGATGGGTGTATTTTATTTGAAATATTTGAAAATGGGAAATACATTCAAATTTGTTCCAAAAGCAGAAGAAATCTATTAAGGTACACGGAGTAAAGTCTGACTTCCACCCCATCTCCGACTACCTGTCCCCACCCCAGAGGTGACCACTTTTATTGCTTTCTTGTATATTCTTCTAGAGTTTCTCTATGCAAATAGAAATAGTTTCATCTTCTATCTGCTCTTGCACCAGAGGAAGCATGTTACATTTTCTTCACCTTTTGTTTTCACCTAAAATCATCCATTTGATGATTTTTAAGTGGCCTCCACTTACCTGACTGTTCTTCGGTGGGTGGCCACACCTAACAGAGGGCCTTTTTGCCCGGATTTTAGGGGCTTGCATTCAACTCTCACTTCTCCCCAGGCACAGCTTGAAAATGTCCCCTGGAAGGTAGTTGGTTTTGTTAGAAGGCCACCTGCTTGGGTCTGGAAGCCCTGTACCCTGCTTCAGGTGGAACCCCGGCCAGCGTCTGCCCACAGGTGCCGGCGTGGCAGACAATGGGTTCTCAGAGGTCCATGCAGACATCTGACCGATTGAGCGTCCTGTGCCCACCAGCTGCAGGAGCAGAACGAGAGGCTCCAGGCCTCCCTGTCTCAGGACCAGAGGAAAGCAGCGGCCCAGGCCCAGCGCCAGATCAATGCCCTCCACGCCCAGCTCCAGGAACAAGCGCGGCTCATCGCCTCCCAGGAGGAGATGGTAGGTCTGCCCCTCCTCCCAGACAGGCCCTGGTGCCCCTGGGCCTCTTCCCTGCGAGAATCTCCTTGGATTCTCCTGGACTCATCGGCACTAGATCCGTTAGTCAGGCTCTTTAAGGAGGGAGAAGAGTCCTCAGGCTTGAGGGGCACAGAGTGGTGAGGATCAGCCTGCCTCCCTCCAGGCTGAGGGTGTGCTGTTGTCCTGAGGGGCTGTGCAGTGGGTTCACACTAACGCCAGAGAACTTATAAGTGCCAGCTCCTGGCCGATACTTTGCTTATTACTTTATTTAAGCCTCACAATTGATCTTCAAGGTAGATGTTACCTCTCCCCATCTTCATTTGACAGATGATGAAACAGGCTGGAGAAGTCAAGGGCTTGCTCAAGTCCACACAGGGCTATAAGTGACTGGAGTGAGATTCACCCCTCGCCAGGCAGGTGGAACACAAAGCGTGTGCCCTTTTCACTGTGTTCTCAGACATAATTTCTTAACCAACCCCTTTTTCATAAGTTAACAGCCTCTGATGAGGCTGTCAGGCAGACTAGTGTGATGCAAAGGCTCTTGCTCACTACGCACCCTCTGCTGGAAGTGGCCCCGTGACTCTTCACCTATCGCTGATAATTCTCTGCCCAGCCTGGGCTCAGCCCCCCATTCTGAGCCCCAGGTCAGTGGAGAAGTGTGTCTCTCCCCAGCCGGGCCCCTCCTGTGGCCTCAGGTCCTTGCCGTGGTTCTGACACCACCCCCTCCCCCGACAGTTTCCCTGGGCTGAGTCCCTGCTGTCCCCATCTAGTCAACTGTTTCTGCACCCCAGCCATGCTTCACCCAGTCAATGTATCTAACCCACTCCCCTGCTGCTTTTCTTTGTACTGTTCCCCCCAAAACACTTAGCTCTTCACTGCTGGGGCCACCTCAGGTCCAGTCTGGAGGTTTCCTCCTTATGTTACCCAGAACTCTTGTTTGCAAATGTTTCAGTTAGGAACCCACTGGCTAAACATAACAGAATAAGTTAATAGCAGTTTATTTTTATTATAACACAAAAAGAGGTGACAGTTGTTGGCCTTGGTTTAGCAGCAAAATTATGCCATTGGAAATCCAGACTCTGGGGGCTTTTATTTATTTATTTTTTACCATTGTTAGCATCTCAATTTTCGCTCTCATGCCTGACTCTCATAGTTGCAAGATGGCTGCCATAGCCCCAACCATCACAACCATATTCAATGGAAGAAGTTGATGAAAAGGCCCCTTCCCAAGACTTCTGCTTGTATTTTATCAGTTAAAGCTGTGTTACATGGGCAACTTTAGCTGCAAGGAAGGTTAGAAAATGAATGATTAGTTTTACAGTCTCTAGAATAGAGGTGGGGAAAGGAGGAAACAGTTGGAAATGGACGTTGGATGAGTCATCCATCAGCAGGTACTGAAAACAACTCAAGCTTAAGCAGCAGTAGGAATTTGTCATAAGGGTAGACAGGGTGTCTCACAGAGCTCAAGTCAGGGGAGGAGCTGAGTCTGGGAATAAACTGGGACCAGAGACATGAATGTGGTCAGGACTTTCCTCTGCTGTGTCTCTGTTCCTTTCTCTTTTTCTGCTTCAATTTTTTCTTTTACTCTGAAGATCAGCTTCCACTCCATATGTGTCCCACATGGCAAAACAAACAAGCGAACAAGTAAACAAAGAGAACCAAAACCCAAACCAGTTGGCTGCCGATAGCTCTTGACTTCACATGTTACCCGTCCAGAATTCTCTGTCCAAACCCGGTGTGGTCCGGGGTCGCGTTGTCACAAGTGGCTGCCCCGTCTGCAAGTATGTGGAAGGAGGAAGAAGAGGTGCTTCCTGGAAAAGGGGGGGTTGAGCAGACAGTTCAGTGACTGTCGGCATCATGCCCCCTTCATCCGAGGGGACACTCAGCTCAGATGCCCACATCGCGGGAGGGGAACCTCCCTTGCCCTGGCTGTTTTCCTCTGATGTACCAGTAGTACTGACTGTGTACCTGTCCCCCTCTGCTGGCCTGGGGCTCCTGCCCTTCAAACCACAGTCCCTCTCTGAAGAGGGGGCATTCTTGCCTCCCCATCACAGGAGAGTGGAGCAGGTGCCATCCCCTCACACATGGATGGCAGGAGGTGCACTGGGGGGTTGGGGCAGTGTACTTTGAGCTCCTTTCAGTTCCCAGCGGGTGGCATGGAAACAGCGGATGTCCCTTCTTCACGGTGTTAGGCAGACCCGCTGCTCAGAGCAGAGTTCCTAGTTGGCTGTAACCTACTCTGTTCCACGTCTTTGCAGATCCAGACCATGTCTCTCAGGAAGGTGGAGGGTAAGTCTGCATGGGGTGGTTTCTCTCTCCTGTCCCCCACCAGTCAATTTATAGGATGAGGATGAGTGACAGGGGCCCGTGGACACGTGGTGTCAGGTTCTCTGGCTGGGCGAGGGTGGTTGAGAAGATGATTGCTTCTGGGGTGGACAGGGCTCCAGCCGGCGTTTGTGCTGAAGGCGCTCCATGCCGCTGGCAGGGCTTCCTGCCTGGCCTGCTCTTCTCTGCAGGGCGGTGGAGACATGGGGAGGGGGGAGGATCTTGGGGGCGGTGACCGATGGAGTGGGGTCCATGAACAGGCTCTTTCTAATTCACATGCCTGTGGTTCGGGCCATTGACCTTTGCCTTGTTCCCAGCATGTAGCAAGGTGACCCCAAATCTATGTGAATGTGGCCTGTTTGGGGTATACACTCTCCTCCTGGGTAATCTGGTGTGCTGGTGTGTGCACACGTGTGAGTGTGTGTGATGGAGGGCAGGTGCTGGCATCTAAAGGGAGACAGTAACCTACAGGGGACTGCTCCTGCTTGGAGGCCCTTGACCAGCCCCTGATGAAGCCTGGCCCTTCCTACTCCACCACCTCCCCTGTCCTACCCCTTTAGCGATGCTTCTGCTTTTTATTGCAAACCTGCACGTCTCTTCCCATCCTCTGCCTCGAGGCTAGATGTTTCTTTCCCGGCCTTGCAACCAGTTCAGAGAGGCACTGCTCCCTGCGGCCCCAAGCCTCCTGAGGGCTGGGGCTGGGCTGTGTGCCAATAATAACAGCCGTGTGCCGTGCACTTTGCCAGGCACTTCAGATTCCTTGTCTCACTACCTTGTCCCCACAATTTCAGGTGGGGTGCGTATTATTACCCTCATTTTCTAGATGAGGAGACTGAGGCCTAGAGGGGCTCAAGGACTCGCCATGTCGTGCACAGCTAGTGAGGGGCAGAGCTGGAACGTGAACTCTGACATTTCTGCCTCCAGTGTCTGTGGTTGTGACCATGGCTCCATCCTGCCTCTCTGGTCAAGAAATGACTGGAGGGCTTGCTCTTTCTGGCCACCACTCACATGGTGTCCCACGCTTTTCTCTGAGCCAGGGATGGGGTCCAGGTATTGGATCACTAACTGTTCCTCCTCTCCTCAGGGGTCCGCGAGGGCAGGAAGGCTGTGGACACAGAAGAGGACTCTTCCGAGGAAGGTGGGGCCTCATTTTCTTCCCTGGTGTCGAATGCAGAAAACAGATTCCCTGTCCTCTCATTGTTTAGTTTGGCTCTACTTAACTGTATCTGGTCACCTGAATGGGGTCCAGGGAACTAGGGACGTGAAATAAGTATTTCTTAAGCACCTGTGTGTGCCAGGTGTGTTACATGCAGGTACTAACATGCAATCTGCTGGTTCATTGATGGGGATACCCAGGCTCAGAGAGGGTCAGTGACTTGCCCAGAGTCACAGAGCCAGCAGGTGGTGGAGCCTGGATTTGGGGCAGCATCTGATGCACATCCTGTCCCTCGTGCCTGCCCCACTGCCTTTCACCTGGTACTATCCAGAGCAGGGATGAGGCCTCGCTGTGTTAGCTTAAAACAGCCTTTGCTGTTTTGTTCTGCGTGGTAAGTGAGCTGCGGACAGATCTCGCAGCCCTAACTGATGTGCAGGACTTGGGGTCCCTCTACAGAGCCCCGCGTACCTGCTGTTTTAATTCCCTCTGTTCAGTGACTGGCTCCGAGCAGAGCTCTCAACCAGATGTTTCGAGGGGATGCAAAGGAGAAGTGAAAGAGATAGAAATGCTCCCTGACCATGGGGGGCTCCTGGGATAGGCTGGGAGAAGGGGTTTCCAAGAAAGGTGAGAGAGTAAGCACAGCTAGCCTGCTGACCAGGGCTTGCCCGCTCCAGCCAGGCTGGGGTGTGATAGTTCCAGAGTCACCAACTGATGACCCAGGAAAGGGTTTTATTTGTGTCACCGAAGAGTTCATCATGGGTATTTTATTTTGTTTTTTAATATAATATATTTCTTTACTTTTGAGACAGTAATCTATGCTGTTGACAAAAAAAAAAAAAAAAAAAAGAGAGAGACAAGAAAGACGGTGAAAGGATGTACAGTGAGAAGTAGGGGTCCCTCCTGCCGGGTGATCCAGTTTCCACCCAGAGATTCCACTGTTAGTGGTTTCTCATGTGTCTTTCCAGAGATACTGGTGCAAATGCAAGCACACATGTACGCATTCCTTTCCTTTTTCCCAAATGGGAGCACACTATGTGTGTTGTTCTGTAGTTAGTTATTTTCTTAACTTATTTGGGAAATCATTTTATATCCCTTTATACAGAGCTGCCTCATTATTTTTTCAGGGCTTTGCAGTATTCCACTGGATGGAGGAAATGAAATTTATTTAACCAGTTCTGTACTACCCCCACCCCCACCCTGTGCAGTTAACCTTGGGGTATGGTAGCAAAAATTAGAGTGAGTGGGTGGTGCCGATGGGGTGGCTCCCGCTGTGGGAGCAACTGGTTCTCAGGCTTGGCTGTTTGTTTGAAGATCTGGGGAGTTTTAAAGATAACTGTTAAGGCCTGGGGCCCACCCTCTGAGATTCTGCTGTAATTGGGCTGGGTCTGGGGTTTCAGGCCTGCAGCCGGGGCTGGGATCACCAGCCTCAGTGGTGAGCTCCTTGAGGGAAGACAGACGGTTTTCTTCCCCAGTGCTTCCCAGCACTGACTAGTTCACGCTCATCATACTTGTCAGTAAATGTCTACTGAGTGAATCAAAGGGTGGGTCCAGCTCTGGCCACAGTGGCCCCCCCAATGGACCTGAAGATCGCTTTTGGGAGGCCTCCCTGTCTCACCCAGGATGGCTCCTGTGCAGCAGTGACCACATGTTGTTGTAATTGCTCATTTTGTTGCCCTCTGGGTCAGTATTTCTTAAGGCATGGTCTGTGGCTCACCTCCACCGGAATCATCCGGGCGAGTTAAAATGCAGGTTCCAGGGCCCTTCCCCAGACCTCTGGAATCCGACTCTCTGGAGTGTGGGGCCAGGAATGTGCCTTTTGAACCCACATGATTCTGACGTTTACTGCAATTGGAGAGAGAACCCCAAGGCAGTAGACTTGAAGGGAGGCGGGACCTGTCTATCCTGTCCCCCATTTTATTCCCTGGATGGGAACAGAATCGGGACAGCAATGGGGTGAGGGCATCAAGTGGGGCCAGGACTAGGCCAGAGTTGGCAGCAGGCAGGGCCTGGAATCTGGGATCAGAACGGAGCCCTAGGAACAAGCTGCGGTCAGGACTCAAGTGAGGTCAAAAGCCCGAATGCCCCGAGTTTCCCTGGGCAGGACGGAGCTCAGATCTTGGCGGTCCAGACTGGCAGGCGGTGAGAATCCTGAAGGTGGGGGTGGTCTGAGGCAGTGGTACCCAGGAGCAGAAACACCCCAGCTTCTGACCCAGGGATGGACACTTGGGCGGAGTCAGTGGCCCTGGGCTCACAGGCTGGAGACCAGGCTCACTGGCAGAGTGAGGGTCAGGTGGGTGCAGTGGGGCTTCAGGAACGGAGGCTGCAGGTGCCCAGGCTGACCTTGGTGACTGTCTGTGCTACAGAGCTGGAGGCCTCCGGAGATGGACAGCAGAAGGTGCTGGCAGCTTTGAGGCAAAACCCCACCTTGCTGAAGCAGTTCAGGCCAGTCCTGGAGGACACCCTGGAGGAGAAACTGGAAAGCATGGGGATAAGGAGGGTAAGCCCAGGGCCACTGTTGTAAGGGCCGGTACCCACCATGTAGACACAGGGTGTTCTTAAACTGACAAATGATTGGTTGTCCTTTCCATTGTAAGCTTATTCATCTTATTTGTTCCGATTGGGGTGCCTTTGGTGTCCAGGAATATGAACCCACACAGCTTCTCCCCTCGCCTCACAGCAGCAGTGTGGTCGCTTCTGTTTCCTTCAACACTTCTTGGGATCAGCCCTACCTGGCTGACGTGCCACCCTGCATCCTGACCTGTCCATGCTCTCCACTCATTGGTTACTTTCTTCTGTGTCTCTAAATTTTCAGACAGAGGGAATTTAATTGGTTCAATCTGACCTCTGGATGGGTCCCTTGGGTGGGGTGTCCATCATCGGTGGCACATGTGGCCACGCCCACTCAGCAGGTGACTCTGGGTGGGGCAGGCTCTGAACGCTGTGTCTGGTACAAATCGGGATTTGAATGCCATCATTCCCTCATGCTTGTGTTTAACCAGAGCATGTATATATCGTGAAAGGCATCAGTGAAATCTGTTGTTAAATAAAAACACATCTTGTTATTAAAGTAGCTGAGCATCACGTCATTGAAAATACTATTTGTGTAGAGTAAGATTAGAAAAAAATAGACACCTAGATTTAATTTAGTAATGATGCCCTAATCTCGACTGTTTTCAGCTCCTGTTTAGTCTAACTTTGGACCTATGTTCAGACTTGATTAAAACATTTCTTTCTAACCTTGAATGAATCCTTATCTTGGATTCATATGCCTCCCGAGACCCTCCCATGGGCTCTGGGTGGATGTCAGGTCCCAAGCAACTGCTAACAGGTCTTAGAAGGGTACCTGGCTTTTGTTTTTTGCAGTTGATTTTTTTCAAACATTGTTAGCGATGGGGGACGTGTCTGGCATAATGATAGTGCCTGGGCTACAAAAAGGAGCAAGCCGTGGTCCCCCATCCTAGGAGTCCGCCGGGTGGAGGAAAAGCATGTCCCGTCCAAGCCCCCTATGCTGTGACTTCGATGGAGTTGTGAGCAGCCCTTTGCATCATCCTGCTGCGTGCATTTTGATGGGGCTCCCAGACCCCAACCCACCACACTTTCAGCAGCGTGTGAAGCCGCTGCTCTGATGCTCATCTCATCCTTTCCCAGAAAGCACTGATGCTGGTGACAGTGACTTCCAGGCCAGCAGCAGCAGGTTTAGAGGCTTAGGGGAAGGGGAGGAAGGGGAGCCCCTGTCAGAGGGGAACTTCTGTCTCTTCTAGGATGCAAAGGGAATCCCCGTTCAGACTCTCAGACACCTGGAGTCCCTCCTCAGAGCCCAGCGGGAGCAGAAGGCAGGGAAGTTTTCTGAATTTTTGAGTCTGAGAGAAAAGCTCATCAAGGAAGCCACCAGCAGAGTAAAGGAGAGACAGAGGGTTGGGGCTGCAGTGTCCCAGCCAGACGGCCAGCGTTCAGGTAAGCTGGTGGGATGCCTTGCTCGGGCTGTGATCTGGGAGGGTCTAGTTCTCCCCAAGGCTCCTTTGCACACAAGCAGGGTGTAATCCCTGCCCTCAGGGGACATTGCTCTGAAGGACAAGATGGTAGGGTCCCCACAGGGGACTGAGTCCAAAAGTCCCCTGTTGGGGAAACAGAGACCAGGGTGGGGTGGGGTGGGCCCCGGGGTCTCTCAGGGAAGCAGAGGAGAGCCAGAGCTGGAGCCTGCGGCCAGCCCTGAACTTCCCCGCTCGTGCACTGCTTTGACCACAAGCTGAACTTTGCTCCAGCAGAGTTTCTGGTATTTCTCTATAAACCAGGCATGTCAGTGTTGGGAGACAAGCCCCAGGCCTGGGAGCGTTGGAGCTGCATGTGGAGGGAAATATCCATTACGTGAAAACTCTGCTCTGGGGCAGTGGGAGGGCGTAGGGGGCTGGGCCAGTTCCACATGGACAAATCCTCAGAGCTCAGACTTGTTCCCTGGGCTGAGTCACTGCTGCTGCTCTGCCCCTGGGGACCATGAGAAGGGAAGGTCTGTGGGTCTTGTGGAGGATTAAAGTATGTGGGTAAGGGCCCTCCAGTCTCTGTCCTCAAGGAACTTAGGGAGCAAGGGAACTCATGTTCCTAGGTTCGAGAGCCCCCCGCCCCCATTTCTAGAGGATTCCCACATCCAGGGAGGGCTTTAGTGGGTCTGGGCTGCTCCTGGAGGGGAATGTCCCCGCTCCTTTCACTGTCTTCTCGGTCACGGACATGTGCAGCCAGAGGGCGGTCACTTCCATTATCTCCTCGTGTCTAGGCAGACCCAACCTGACCTCATCATGCAGAGGAATTTTCCAGATTGTGGTCCACATATCTCTGGGGACATGAGAGATGATTTTAGTTGGTTCATGGACCAATACTTTTAAAATTTAATCTTTATTTTTCTTCATGTGAATTAGAAAAATTATTACTGACATAGCAGTCCTGTGAGATCATGAAATCATTACTTGGACAAATACAAAGCAGGTATTTTGTGTTTAGAAGCAGTGTCATTTAATATAAAAACATTAAGTAGATAATAGGACAGTTGGTATGAGAATACCGTGAAGATTGTGTCGATCTGGGAAACTGTCCTATTTAGTTTAAACGTCTGGTCTTAGAAGCTCCAAGGAAAGGACGGTTCTTAGTCTTGCACAGAAATCTCAGACAGAAGGGCATCTGTCCTGTCTGCTAACCCGCCTTCCACACTTCAGTTTAAGCTCATAGCCCTCTGCTCACTGGCTCCAATGTTGATTCCTTCACTCATTCCTTTAGTACAGGGTTTACTGAGGTTCACCTGTGCCAGGGCCTGCCACCTCACCTTGGAAGCCAGCCAGGACAGGTGATGTGATGGAACCAAGCCCAGGGCTGTGGGGGCTCCGAGGAGAGGGGACAGGGGACAGGTAGTCAGGGAAGACGAGGGAAGTGCCCCTGAGTCCTGGCTTCCAAGGAGAGGAAAGGTATCTTGCCCCTCCAGGTGCCACCCTCCCCTCCAGCCCTTGGTTCTGTGGTCAGGAAGCACCCCCCCTTCTTCTCTCCCCTTTCCTGGCTTTGGGGTCCTGTCTTCTCCAGGGCACATCACTGATGTGTGAGGTGAGCACTGTGTGACCTCTCTTTCCAGCTCTGTGTCACATGCTTCTCTTTCCAGGTCCCCTGAGTGCAGTACACGTGCTCACCTCCTGTCTCCGCTCAGACGGGGCCTCTTTTGGGGCAAAGCTGTGGGGTGTAGAGAGGCAGTGGCAAGAGCTCTAGATTTGGGGCGACTGGTGACCTGGGTTTGCATCTACCACTTACTTCTTTGGAATGGTGGGTCTTCACTGAGTCCCTTAGTCTCTCGAAGCCTCTGTCAAGTAGGGAAAAGGATCCTCTCTGAGGGTGTCTGGGGCGAAATGGAGGTTGTATGTGAAGTGCTTGTTAGCTTGGTGTCTGTACGCGGTCACTGTAGTTATTATTGTGATTTTCCCTCAGCAAGTCTGTCAGCCTTCCCCTTCTCTTCAGCTGACGCTGTCCTAGAAGGTCCACTTCTGAGTAAACGCGTTCTCAGAGACCAGCATATTTCAAATGCTTTTGACCTTGAACTACAGTAGGAAACACTACAGTGTGACTCAGTCCACACGTGTAAGACTTCCTGCGATGCACTTTCTCTCCTCTTGTCTTTCCGTAAAACAATTGCTGAGCCTGGATTCTCTCTTGCCCTCACTGGGTCTTGATGCAATTTGGAAGATGGAGGGCTGTGTCCAATTGCCTGCAACAGGCCAGTTCTGGGAGGTTGTGTGAGGATCTTGATGGCCCATGTGGTCCTGTGGTGACCTCTGGTGGCAGCAGGGCCTTCCTGCAAGGCTGCCCGCATGCCAACGGCTGCAGTTTGGGTGGGTAGAGAGGGCCCGTGGCCTTTGCAAGGTCAGCCTCCAGGATTATGTCGGGGGTGAGCTGCGGACATGCTGGGCCCCTCTTCAGACCTGCTGCCTCCTGCAGGTCTCCTGGAATGATGGCATGATCCCGGAACACCACCTGCTCTCCTGGTCTCTGATGAAACCATGGGCCCCAGCCCCAGTCTGACGAGCAGCAGGACATCTGGGGCGAGGGAAGTGATTAAATCCACTGTGGTTACACTGCAGCAGAGAGACTTGTCCAGTCCAGTGTGTTGGAGCCCCTTTCTGCATCCTCTCAGGCTTTGAGGGCCCGGATGGGCATGCTCTGAAACTCATGCATATCTGTGTTTCTAGTCAAAAGCCAGCAGAGTCCACTGCTCACCAAAGAGGTCCAGCCAAAGGCCAGGACCCTACATGTGGCATTGCCATCCAAGCTGGCAGAGCCACCCATGACAACTCTTCAGAGCTGCCCCAGCCATGGCCCTGGCCCGGCCCAGGTGCCCACCCCAACTCCACGCCCCAGAGCACATGGATCCTTCGGCACCCCTGCTTCCCCGGGGCCCGGGCTGAGGTGAGCCCCGGACTCTGCACTCTCCCCAGGTCTGTGGTGTAGCTCCCCTCAGGCTTCTACAGACAGGTGAGAGGCAGAGACAGAAGTGGACAGGAGGGCCCTCAGGTGGAGTCCGACCCGAGCTCCTAGGAAGAGACTGGGGCCCTTTGCTCCCGGCCGGACAAACCTTCTCCTTCCCTGTCCCTTCCTAGGCTGCAGCTGCCAAACTGGAAGAGCTGGGTCCTCATCTCCTAAGGGAGGAGCTGGTGTGGTTGCTACACTCCAGGATGATTCCTGGCTGTCCAGGGAGGGAGCAGGGCTGGCTCTGGGCAAACCAAACACGCTTGCACGTGGTGAAGTATGGCTTTTCAAGTTTCCTTCTGGCCCATGCCTCCCTCATTTCTTCTCCTCCATGGCAGTACGCCCCCGTTCAGTTCTGAAGAGGACTCAGAGGGAGAGTCCGTGCAGCGTGCGTCTCTCCAGCCCCCCAGAGTTCCTTCGAGGATGGGCCCCGGGCAGGAGGATGACTGGGACTGGTCTGACACCGAGACCTCAGAGGGGAACGCCCAGCCCCCTGGCAAGGGCTCAGGTGGGCTGGCTACCTCAGGTGAGGAAGGTTTTCTTTAAAGCTATTTATGAGGCCTGTGGCTTTTGACTTCAGTTGCATTTTCTAGCCAAGGCTTAAAGAATATGGAACTTATAATTCTGTCTTTCTGAAGTTAGTAAGTGGACGCACTGGGCTGTAAGCCCAGGTCTGTGCGATCTGCAAAGTCCACAGTCTGGATGGATTCTTTGTGTGCTTTGTCTTGTCCACAGCATAGCCCAAGCCTGCCAGTCCATCAGAATCTACCAGAACCAGATCTTTGGAGAAGCACTGACAACCTGCCAGGCGGGGCGATAGGGTGGAATGATCTTGGACCTGAGAGTCAGGAGTCCTCAGACGCAGTTGAGGCTCTGTCACTTGCTCCCTGCTTGTGCTTGTGTGAGGAGTTTCATTTCCTTTGTTGTAAAATGAGGTGCCTGGACAAGATGACTAATGAGGGTGAGGAAGTGCCTGGTACATAGTAGGCCCTGCGCAAAAAGTTCTTGAGTGAATCAATGAGCCAAGGGCTGTTGTAGCTGCAGATATCCACTCAGGCCCTCAGTTTGAACCCAGAAGGCCACTGTTAGTTCCCTGCTTCTTGGTGGTTCCTGAGGTCCAGACGTCCACCTTACTTTACCACGTCACTGGGAGTCCATTGATAATGTCGGTCACAGCTTCGCTCCCTTCCTGCACGGTTTGCAGAAAGACTGGCTGCAGCCCTCCTGTGCTAATTTATATTTATGACATTTCTTCTTGTGTCTATGAAGACGTTGAAGGAGGATGTGTCTGCATATTAGTCTTGCAGACCATGTGCCAACTGAGCAGAGGTTCTGCCTCAGCCTCCTGTTAAGAAGGAAGAACAGCTTCCTAGGCCTCCATCCTAGCCCTGTCGTTAAGTCTGTGCTGTTCCATTTCGGGATCTTCAAAGCCTCTCGTCAGTGGCACACGCTGGCCTGGGTCTTATTTCTCTCCTTGCTCCTGTCCTTGTGGTTGTCCTTCCTTCTGCCTTCTGAACTTTTCCACACTCCCTCTGTCCACACCAGAGCCTGGACATGACCCACAAGGATGAGGCATTCATTCTCTGGGCTTTTCTCGCTGACAGCCTCTGGTTGCCTTCCAGAGACACTGGTACAGTCGATGGTCAAAAACCTTGAGAAGCAGCTGGAGGCTCCAGCGAAGAAGCCTGCTGGAGGGGTCAAGCTGTTCTTAATGCCCAATGCCGGGCCGCAGAGGGCTGCCGCTCCAGGATGGAAGCCTCAGGTAGGGTGTGGGACACTGGGAAGTTGCCCTGCAATTCCCTACAGAGCCAGCTCCGAGTTTGGGGGGCCTGGGGTGGGGGCTAGGGGAGGGTCCACAAGTGTCAGCCTTGGCCCTAGTGGGACATTGCAGGTGACCTCACTGTCTCCTCTGCCCCTGTGCTGGTGGAGAGATGGCTACTTTCAAATGCTTGTTGTTTGTGTCCATGTTAATATCAAAAAGCCTTTTGGTTCGTTACACAAGCAACTGCTCAGTGGGTTCTTCCTCCTGGCCGCTCACGCTCCATTTCCTGCCTCTGGTAGGGCCTGGACCCAGCTCTGGGTCTGCCTTCCTGCACTAGCTGCTCTTTTCTGACTCTGGCTCATCCCACAGCAGATCACTCCCCACCCCACCCCCACATTCCTTCACTCCTCCAAGGACCACAGCACAAGGCTATGTGCAGAGCAGACTTCTCCCCAGGGGTGGGCATTGGGGTGTCATCACACAGCACGTCAGAGTAGGCGACAACATACAGTGGGAATCTTCAGATGCCTTTGTGCTCATCACTAAGAGTGTCTTGATGGCCTTGCTCTCTCAGGCTCTGGCTGCCATCAGATTTAGAGCTCAGATGCTCAGCCTCCCCGACCGTGACTGCGACCATGACCATAACCAGACCCTCTCACTGCCTCCTCTCAGGGGACAACTCCCACATGCCTGTTACTTTTGTAGGCAGAAACATTTAGAGTTCTTGTTACTTCTTACTCTGTTCTTACCTTTCTCATTTCAAAGGTGCATCCTGGGATGACCGATGCTGTTGCTAAAATCCGGAAGTAGTGGGCAATCACTTCTTGGTTCTTGATAGCATACTCCCTCTTTCCTTTACTACATAACGTGTTTGGTCTATTACACAGCTCATGTACGTTTGTGAGTAATGAGTCCAAATGATTAAAACAAATATTTGTTCCATTCCCCATATTGTGAATGAGCACCAACAAAGCTGGGTGAAGCCCTGCTCAGACTGTGCCCGAGGCCCTGGGCAGTTTCTGGTGGGTGGCCTTACATTCCAGGAGAAAACCCATAGGATGCTTATATCAAAGCCCGGGGGCCAGGCCTCGTGCCAGCAGGGCCACTGAGAGCTCTGGAGGGGTGACTGTCGTCCGGGGGTAGCCTGGGCCCTTGGCTGACTCGGGGCTCGCCTGTTGGCTGCAGCCCAGGCCCTTTCCAGGCTGCAGGATTCCCGGCACTCAGGACTCCCCTTGTGCTCCTTTGGTCAGAGTGTTTACCTGGCCGGAAGAAGCAGTCTGAGAGGAGGTGAGTGGCTACTTTGGCTCCTGATGCATTCAGCTCAGGAATTCAGAAGAGTCAAAGCTCTGGGCTTCCAGCTCTGAAAACGTGGGGAGTTAAAAAGTCTGGACAAAGTTTAAATTACAAGAGCAACCTGACCTGCACAGGCCTTTCCAGGGAGCTTGTCTTGGTTCGGCTAGAGGAATTTCATGAGTGCTTGAAATCCTTCTGAGCCTGGGCCTCTGATGCAGGTTCTCAGAGACAGGGAAACTTGAGAAAGCGGGAGGAATGGCATCTCCTGAATGCTTCTTCTGGATCTGCATTTCGTCCCTATGTCCCTCCTGCCTTTCTGTCCTCCCTTATCAGGATGCACTTTCTTCTCCCACTTACCTCCTGCAGCCTTCTGATGATGAGAGCGACTTGGAGGTCTCTTCTTTGGAAGATCTCCCCCAGGACCTGGACCAGAGAGAGAAACCGCAGCCCTTGTCTCACTTGAAGCTCCCAGAGAAGTTTGGGTCCAGTTCTTGGAGCCCTGGCCAACCCGGGGTTCCTGGCTGGTGATCCTGCCCCAGAGGCTGGTGGCCAGAGGTCCAGCTGTGTCGCCCGGCTGGGGCCAGCTAGGCCCCACCCCACAGAAGAGGCTCCTGGGTTTCTTGTCTTCACGGGTAACCAAGAGGTCTTCTCCCTTGGAGAGAAGGAGAGCAGAAGATGGATAGAATTTCTCCTTCTTGCCTGTGACGGGCCCTGCCCCAGAGCTCCGGGAGTGCCTGGCTGGGTGCTCCCAGGTCCCACGGCTTGAGAAAGGGTTATTACAGGGCCTCTGAGCTGTTTCCTTCCTCCACCTCCATGTTTACTCCAGACTGAAAGGAGCCACTTTGTCTCTATTCCCGAGTGTTTGTAAACCTGGGGGAACACTGTGGAGATGAGTCATATATGGGGTCCTTTTGGAGACAAGTGCGTCAGTCAGTCATTCAATGATTGATCCAAAGTCATTTACTAAGTGCCTGCTTTCCGCCAAGTCCTCCAGCCTCTCACTGCCGAGCTGTGGTGCAGGCAGAAGTGGATGGGGCAGAAAATATGGGGTAGTAATCTAGTGACAGAGGTTAGGTGTTAAGGGAGCATAGAAGAGACCATCCCATGCAGCCTGGGGTGATCTGGGAGAGCTTCCCAGAGTTGTGATGTCTAGCAGGGCCTGCTCATGGGTAGGAGGGAAGGAGGGCCACTTGGCTGGGGCCTCACATCTCCAAAGGACCACAAATTTAATTTTTGATATTATTTCCAAAATAAGGTTATATATATAGCCACTGTATTTTTTTAATGTGAAAAGCATTAATTTATTATATGTCAATGTTTAAATATAGCACAATGTTTATAACTCTGATATTTCTTCATTATTTTTGGAGCTTCGGGGTGGGAGTGAAGCAACCTGCACCCCAAATGTGTCAGTTTAGGTCCTTCAGATGCAATTGTCAAGATGGAGTAAGGAGTGTGAAAGTTTGTTGAGGAGCCACGCTTGTGAAAGGTGAAGGTGGGGGAAGCAGGATTGGGTGGGGAAGTGTAACGCAGGTCTGACCACTTTGGGAGGAGAGAGGGGAGGAAGCAGGAACAGCAGAAAGAGCCCCAGACCACCACGCAGGGCTGTTGTCTGCCAACCCAGTGGGAGCTCCAGGGCAGAAACTGCCCATTGGGGAATCCCCACTGGGCAGAAACAGCCAGGCCCTAGTGCCCCCACCCTGCTCGGCCATTGACTGGGGCAGCCTGGGAAAAGTGGGGCCTGACTTGAAGGCTGAGACAGCCCTGTCAGCCAACTTCATTCCTTACAGTTGGACAGCAATTCTTGTCCTGAAGGGAGACCCAGCTGTACATCTCCATGCCTCACAAGTAGAGGGAATAGCGTGATAAGGCCACATCTCCACCACCCTGCCTTAACCATTACCAACTCAAAGCACGGCCAGTCTGGCTTCATCCATCTCTCCCCCCACCTCGGGTCTCTCCTCCTTCCCAGCCCTCTGTCCAGGCTTCTTTTGACCTCTGGGTGGTCCTGACACCTGGGCTGGGCTCTGACGTCCTAGTAGGAGGAACCACTGGAAGTGAGGGAGGGAAGGCATTGCCCAGAATAAAGGGGACCTGCGAGTGGGGAGGCTTGGGGGGTCATGGGGCTGTTCAGTGAATGGGGCTGTTCAGTGAGGCTAGAGCACAGCTTCTGAGGGGCCTTATGTGTGTATGTGTGGGGGGAGGGGGACTTGGGGCCAGCACAGCCCTGGCTGGCTAGGGGGTAAATTCCTTTGTGTATCTCACACCTTTGAACAGCTGAGAATGTGTAGGATGGATGAGGAGGGATGGTGAGTGAGCAGTGGGGCGCTCATCCTCCTCTCAGAATTCTGCCAACAAAGTCATGTTTTCCCCTTCACTGGGTTGGGAAGAGAGGCATAAAGACACTTGGGGTGCCCCTCGCTACATCCTGGTTTCTCCCACCACATCCTGGTTTCCCTCCTGATGCCAGCCCCCCACATCACACACGCGCCCTGGGGTCTCTGCTTTTGGCCTCAGGGTCGTCTCTGATGCTGCGGGAGGCTGCACAGCAGGTGCAACTGGAAGGGTGGGAGAGCAGCTGCAACCAGGGCAGCTCACAGCCAAGGCAGAATGGAATGGGGGAGTAATTGTGCCAGCCTTCCCTGCGTTGGTGAGACATTTCTGAGGTTTATTCTGCAGTTTCTCAGAGAGTTCCTGGGGGAGTGATCCCCAGGTGCCAGCAGCAGTTACCACTTATTAATGCACCTTTTATAGGCCTTCCTCCCTCCTGCTTCATTTTTCTCACTCTCTCACTTCTACTTCTTGGGAGAACCTCTGAAATCAAGTAACCTGTGCCATGTACCTGTGTAACGTGGACACACATGCTGGTGAAAATTGGCAAGGAGAATGACTCTGTTCTTGAGTGTCCATTAAGTTACTTGTTTCCAAACATATTTTTCTATCTACTGTGGAGACTAACATATTAGTTTTGCATTTCTATGCTGTTTACCCCTCCCCATTTTCACATACATTTTAAAATTCTTTGGCAAGATTTATAAGAACTCGGGAACATGTGTGTATTAGTCAGGATTCTGCAGAGAAACAGAAGCAATAGGATATATATAAGAGGGAATTTATTATAGGAATTGGCTCACATGGTTACTGAGGCTGAGAAGACCCAGGATCTGCCCTCAGCGGGCTGGGGAGAACTTGGAAAGCCCCTGGTGTCAGCCCCTGGAGTCTGAAGGCCTGAGAACTAGGAACTTGATTCAAATGCTAATCTCTTTTGGAAACACTCTCGCAGACACACCCAGAAATAATGTTTAACCAACTCTCCAGGCATCCCTTAGCCCAGTCAAGTTGACGCGTGAAATAATCATCACAATATATAACATATTACATTATTTAAAAATGATGCAAACAATATGATTGATCTAGAAAAATTAGAAAATACAGGTAATCAAAAAGAAAAATAAATCTGAATAACCCCTAAATTCAGAGTCAACTGCCGTTAACATCTAGATCCTCATGTACTGATTAAAAAAAATACATGTCTCCTTCCTAGGATTCAACTATATTTATTCTTCTCCGGCTTGATTTTCCTTCTTGTAAAAAGATTATAAATGTCCTTACATCAATATGTATATGTCAACATAATGGCAACATAGTATTACAAGGTAAAGATTACAAAAATTCATTTAACTAGACACTTCCATTTTGGGCCTTTTATAAATCATGACATGATAAACAAATGTGTATATACATCTTGGTGCACTTCATTAAGATTTCCTTAGGATAAATACTCAGACGTGAGGTTGCTGGGCCAGCACAATAATGGCAGCCAGCACTCTATGGCAGGCACTGGCCCAAGTTCCCCAGGAATATTCTCTGATTTCAGCTCACAGCAGCCCTTTGAGGGGCTGCCCCTATTACAGTCGTTTTACGGACTTGGAACCGAGACACTGAGCAGTTAAGAAACTTGCTTTGAGTCCTGTTGCCAGTAAGTGGGACGACTAGGATCAGACTTGGTCCTGCTGGCCCTGGAGCCTTGGCTCATAATCGCGTCCTTTTGGGGATTTTTATTACGTGTTGCCAGATGCTCTCTAGAAAACTCGAGCCGATTTAGGCTAATGTTTGTGATTCTCATTTTCACATTCCCTTGCCACCAGGGGGTATTGTTCATCTTTAAATGTTTGGACAATGTGATAAGTGAAAAATGAAACCTCACCTTTTAAAAAATTTACATGTTTTTGGTTTTCTTCTAATGTAGCATTCTTTTTCGTTTTCATATTGATTATTTCTGTTTCTTCTTTTACAAAATGCCTGACCGTATTCTTAGTCCTTTTTTTCCCCCCAGTTGACGTAATTAACTTTTCCTTGTTGCTGTTTTCTTTATCTTTTTATTATGGAAAATTCAAGCGTATATAAAAATAGAACGTATGATGGCCTCGATGTCCTCATCACTCAGCTTTAACAATTGTCAACACATGGCGACTCTTGTTTCTTCTAAACCTCTCTCCAATCTCCTCCCGAATAATCATGTCATTATGTCTACAAATATTTCCATATTTATCTCTAAAAGATACTTCCTTTTCAAAAGAACCATTATACTACCACTATCACACTAAAACAAAAATCAATAAGATCTTCTAAACATCATCCAACATCTATTGTTCACATTTCCTCTATTTTCCTAATCATGTTTGTCTCTTTTAATCTATAGATTCCTCTTCCACTTTCTCTCCCTCCCTCCCTCCTTTTCTCCCTCACAATCTTTATTATTTTTGTTGTTGCTGAAGAAATTGGGTTATTTGCCTTATAGATTTCTCCCGGTCTGCACTTGGCCGATCACATTGCTGTGGGGCTGTGTAATGTATTCCTTTCCCCCACAAACCATTTACACATTTGTAGTTAGATCTAAACACTTGATCAGGTTCAGCCTTTTTGATTTTTGATTCATTTTTGCCAAGACGCTTCTTAGGCGGTGTTATGCACTTCCATCAGGAGGCACAGAACGTCTGCTTCCCTCTTTTCATGGTGTCGTGGATGACATTGGTGATTTATTGAGGATCATTGTCTAAATCCATCTATTGATTAGGGATTTCTAAAACTGTGATATTCTACGCCTATCATTCCTTTGTCATTTGCTAGCTGGAAAACTTCTGTAAGGAGAAATTCCCCATACCAAACTGTCTGCTTGCCTTGAGCTACAGTTTATATAGGCAGGAAATCTAATCGTTTGATTCTTCTTTCAAAATAATGAGTTGGTTTCCTAGTATCCTCTGTAGGTACCATATAAACTCATACATTTAAATATATTTGATTTGTTGAAATTGATTGTAGTTGTTATCCTAATTGATGCTGAGATTGTCCTGTCTTTGGCCAATGGGTACCTCTTCAAGTGGGTTCCTGGGTCCTTTGGAATGACCTTAGTAGTCTGGTAGCTTCCTTGCTTCTGGTATGAAGGATGATCCAGGCTCATATTGTACATCTCCTGCCTCAGACCTGAGAGTAGTATCTCTGGGGACTCCTGGTTTCTTTTAGAGGAAAGTGGAATTTATAGACACAATCTGGGTGCTGGGGGTGCTTATTGCTACTGGTCTTCTCATTATTTCTAAGCCCTTTCAGTGGACAGAGATAGGAAGTACAATTAAGAAAATATATTATGAGTTCATGCTGATATTTCCCATTCAAATTCAGGACTACAGGATTTTAACTTTCCCTCATTGATCTAACATCTATCTGTATCACTTTTCTTCCACACCAAAAGTCCTGGCTCTTAACGTCACAATCACAGCCTCAGAATAGCAATGCCACCTCTGTTGTCCACAATATGGATATTGAAAACAGTTTAAGATTATTATTGTTATTTTTGGAGTTCTTTTTGTCCTTAGAGTATATTCCACTAGGGATGCCTAGTTAAATTACTGTGTTTTAAGATCACTTCGAATAGTTTCTCCCAGTGGTTATGCTACTGAATGGATACATAATTAGATTCACTTCTTCATCTTTTGATTTTTAGAGATTTCATTTTTATTATTTAATTTGCTTCATATTGCTTATGAATTATTTATATATAATGAAAATATTAATCCATTGTCATATATGCTACTTTTTCTCCTTCTTAGTTGGTCATTTGTCTTTTAATTTTGTTTATGGTTCCTTCCTGTAGACAGGTTTTCAGGTTTTATATGTCTAACTAATCAATGTTTTACTTTATAATTTCTGCCTTTGGTGTCAGAATTAGGAAGGTTTTCTTCATTCCAGTATTCATACGTGTTCATCTATATTTTCTTTTACTTCTACTGAAAGTTTTAAAATTTGAATACTTAATAAATCTGGACTTTTGTGGGGGGTGCTAGCTGTGACTTAGGGACCTATTTTATTTTTTTCCAAACAGTTAGCCAGTTGTCTCGACATCATTAGTTGGCAATTCACTCTTCACTTTAAAAAATATCCCCTTTATCAAATATAAATTATTATATGTGCTTGGGTCTGTTTTTGGACTTTCTCTTTATTCCGTCAATCTGACCATTTTGGCACTGTTTTTAGTCATTGAAATTTTATCATCTTGCAAGACACGACTACTCTGATTATCTTTATCTTTCAGAATTTTATACTGGCCATTTTTCAAAGTTGAAATTATATCCTATTCTTATGAAGGCATCCCAGTCCCCATGTATGGATGAACAGATGAACATGGATGGCTCTGACAGGTGCCTTCATGAATCCTAATTAGAGCTCTTATTTGAAGTTGGGTCTTGGCAAAGCTCTATCTTGGACCTTAATTGGGTGACTTTTGAATACTTCTAAGTAGAATGTGCCTTTCCTCACAATTCTTCCCATTCTGGATTCTTATCAGGCTAGTTCTTTGTAAAGTGGGAGTCTAAATCCCTGGTAGTATAGGGTGGCAGTGTGCTGTAGGCTCAGATAACAAAAAGTTTTGCAGGTGATCCAAGGTTACCAACTTCTATTTGCCAAGTAGGAACATAAAAGAAAGTATGTGACCGTCACCACCTACTAGCACTATTGCTTAATAAAAGACATTTTAATACCAGAAGAGTACGATGGAGTTAATCTTAGAATAAAGGACAGAACTTCCCAAGAATAGATCCCTCACAATGACACATACCCCTCATTTCCCTCATTTCACCTCAGACAAATGAATACTTGGTTATGGACCAGCTCTGGTCCACAGCCTGGCACGTGGGAACCACTGCACTGGTTTGTATCTGTGGACCATTCTAGCTCTTACATTCCCTGACTGTATGGCTCAATACGAAAAGACAAGATTTAACTAGTTGTATCTTCTGAGGTAACTTCAATAATGAGCCTAGTTTATGCACATAGGGATGCCATTGATTGAAGTTTGTAATAGGTTTATGGTTACAACCTGAAAAAGGTTTGTTATCACCTGAAAATCTGAACCCACAATTTAGGAAGTAGACGACTCTTTGGTCTTATGGCTGGAAACTGGTAGTGGCGTGAAACTGAGATTAAGACCATTTTCAGCTTTGAAAAAGCTAAAGTGAAGTGACATAATAGGTTGATTATACAGTATAATTGAACTCTGAGTCTATAGGCAATCTAAGCAAAGCAACCTCTGAAGTCAACAGAACCTCACGTGTGATTCTGCACTTTTTTCTCTTCTCTGTGTCCCGTCAGTTTCTGAGGGGAGCTACAAAGATCCATCAAGTCCTCTCTAGACTTAGGAGGAAAGGATGTGGAAGGAACCGTCCTGCACCGGCACCACCTGCTCTACATCTGTTTTCACGCCTGTGGCTGTTACAAGCGGTTACAAGCCTGTCTCCCTCCTGGAGGTGATGGTGCAGGCTCAACGTTCAGAATAATAGACAGGATACAGAGCTGCCAGGCACTAACATTTGCTAAGTTCTGTAGGGAGGAGGATGTGTCACTGACTCTTGTATCACCCGTGTCTGCAGACAGCAGCCTCTCACCATCTGATAAGCTGAAATGGGCCAGTCAGACTCCCGGGCCAGGAACGTTTTCATACATTATTCCACCTAATGACAAGACAAGAGAGAAGAACTAACATAAACAAGGGGCCAGAGAGGAAAATATTTCCATGGGGTACACGGGACTCAAAATAAAGGTCCGAGGGCGGGGAATGGAAAGACCTGATCCAGGACAAGAGAGTGATTTGAATTGTTCTGCCACTGGCAATGCTGGTCATTGTTAGGCTCTTGTGGAAGGTGAAGCTGCATTTCATACTCAACAGAGCCCATCAGCGGAATGGATCAAATGGGTGGTCTGAGGGGGCAGAGAGCTGCCCACTGCTCATTGATTCGGTAATTCTGACCAGTCAGAGATCTTACAGGGGAGATGGGTGAGAACTAGGGCCTGACAGCTGATCACTAAGGGTCCATTGCGCACAAGATTCAACAGCCTTTTCTTTGCATTGGTTCAGCACAATAGCCACACAGAGGAAGTGCTTTGGGCTCTCTGACCAGAAGTGATATGTTGGCTTCAAGACTGCTATGCCTTCAGTTTTCTTTTGTACAGGCTCAGCCAACTGGTGCCCACCACATGGTGGCGCTGTGGGTCACAAAGTGGTTGGCTACCCAAGGACTTTTTAAAGACATGGACTTCTCTGCAAGAGAGAACAAGGATTCTTCCAGCCTCATGCAGCCAGGAAAAGCCCCTATCATTAAAAAACAAAACCTTTAAAGATAGGCTCTAGAGCAGGGACTTGTCTTGCTTTCCTGTTTACCCTTGTGTTGCCAAGGCCTGGCTGAGAGCCTTGCATGGAAGAGGCAGTCAACAAATTGCCTTTGAGTTTCCACAACCTGTGCTCTCAAGGAGCCTCACTGGTAGGAGGTTTTTCCCTCTCCTGGAGATATCCAACATGCGTGGCAATCCTACACTGAGAAATCCTTAGGACTTTGTTGCTTCCTCAGTTGCTGGACTATTTCTCTCATTTTGTTTATAGATACATCGAATTCATTTGTTTGCACCTGCTGCAGCCTGCCCCGGTGGTCTAGTGGTTAGACTAGACAGACTAGACAGACTCGGAAGAAGGACCTGGCCACTCACATCTGAAAAAACTGGCCATGAAAACCTTATGAATGGCAGCTGAGCGCTATCTGACATAGTGCCAGAAGGTGAGAGAATAGCGCAAAAAGACGGGGCAGGGTTCGGCTCTGTTGTACACAGGGTCGCTAGGAGTCGAATCAACCTGAGGGCTCTAACAGCATGCTGCATCCCCTTCCTTATTCCATCAGTTTGTTAGATATACCCAGTCATTACTGAATCTCAGCTGTGGCTGACATGCCCTTGAGTTGCCCTTGAACTGTCCCCTATTCCTCAACTTTCCAGCACATATACATACCACCTCCTCCATCACCACCACCTCTACCTCCACCACCACCGTCACCACCTCCACAGATTTATCCATGTAATTCTGGGAAGTGTTGCCCAATTGTGAAAGCAGCTTCTAGAATGTAGAGTGAGTGGAAAGGACCTAAAGAAGGGAGTCAGGAGCCCCAGTTTGAATCCTGATGGCCATAAACCTGTTTTGTGACCTTGGGAAAGTCATGTAATCTTTTGTTTTCTCACCTGTGAAATGAGGAGGTTGGCAGAGATGATCTCCTAGACTTATATTATTCTAGAATCCCAGGAATGCCTTAGGCTTTAGAAATTCACTTTTACATTTAAAAAGGTTAGTCAATTTACTAATTATAACCTGAAAGTCCTTTTGATATTTAAAAAATCCTCTTGCTTTCTCTTTGTTCTTTGAAAATTTAGAGCTGCCTCATTTCATAATGCCTAAAGCCTATATTTATAATCAGCATCTACTTCATGGTTCTGAGCCGTTTTTCACGTAATTGTCCTTTTTTTTTTGCTTTAGAATTAGTTCTTTTGTGGTTAATGTATAGCAGAAACAAAATGTGTTTTGAAAAAGCCCTTTAGGAATTATGGGGTCCACAACTGTATCACTAGGGGCCCACACGGCTCTGTGAGAGAACTGGGTCTCAGAAGGGGAAGGCAGCCCCATTCTGGGGAGGGAGAGAAGGGAGCAGCTGGGATGTGGTGTAGATCTGCAGTGATGTAGATAGGAGTTTGAGGGTGGCCTGGAAGAAGCCAGAAAATGGTGGTCTGGACTCCAGAGCGGAGGGGATGAGGTGCATCCATGAGACAGGCAGCGGGCGGCAGGTGACAGGGAGTGTGAAAGCTGAGTGTGGGTGCAGGCAGAGGGTGTTTATATGTGGGTAGATCTAGGTACACACAGGTTTCGGGTAAATTCTGAGAGATCTGAAAAGTTGGGGAGGGTATCAAAGCAAAGGAGAGGACATCCTATTAGTCAAGAGTGTAGGAGCTTGGAGCATCGATATTTGGAGTGTGGCTCTACACAAATGATCATATAATTTCTATCCTTTTAGCTGCTGAAGGCTAGGTGGCAAATATACTTGCGTTTAATACTCCATAAGCTTGTGTATTTTCCTTATTCCAGAGTGTGAACTCAGGCATTCTCAATACATTCTTTAGTCACATGGGTGGTCACCAGTTTCCACATAGAAGGGGTGTAGGGGTGACAATCTGATTGGAGGGTGAGGGACTGGAGGGCCTGTCTTGAAGTTGCATGAGCTTAGGAACCCTCTGTGCTTTTGCTTGGATTGCATGCCGTTAGAGTAAGTGAAAATAGAAAATGAAAAGATTTTGCTCTCATTCTTAAATGATAGAATCTTTAGGTATAGAATACTAGGATGAGAATTGGTTTCCATCATTACGTTAAGATGATTCCACTGTGTTCTGGAAAAGTCTGTCATCCCTCCAAATGCTGTTGGTTTGTAGTCAATCTGTCTTATATTTTGATTTAAGTTTAAGACGTTCTCTTGATCTCTGCAATTCTACAATTTTACCACAGTGTTTCTAAGTATGGAATGATTTGTTTTTATCTATCCTTACTGGGATACAATGTGATTTTTAAATTGGAGGATTCATATCTTTTTTAAAAACTTAAAAAAAATTGAAGTATACTAAATATAAAGATAAATGGGGTAATTAACTGGATCTTATGGAAGCAGTTCTAGGATTTTTTTCTGCATATAGTTGGCCAGTTCCTTCCACAAAACAAATAATAGCAGCTTACACTGATTGAGTGTACAAGTACCTCCATGAGAGGTACTATTATTCCCCCATTGTACGGAGTGGACTACTGAGGCTCAGAAAGGCTCGAGGTCCCATGACTATAAATGACAGAGGCGGGGTTTGAACCCAGGGCAATTGGCTTTAGCAGCTGCTCTCCTTAACTACCTTGCTCTACTTCCTCTGGACATTAGTCTAAAGTTTTCAAACCTTTAGTCTGCTCTTTTTTCTTTTTTAAAACTTATTTTTATTATACTTGGAGATGCTTTGGGGGGGCTAATGAAGATTATTTGAAGGAGACAAAAACCTCCACTCATAACCAGGTTCTCCTGTCTTCAGTTTGAATGCACTTCCCCAAGCACGGGTCTCCCCGTTAACCCCATTCCTCTGCCTCAGAAAGACACACTCCTGCCCAGGGAACCTCTAGGGTATGCGGGGCCCTGGGACAAATATTTTTCATGGGACTGTCTATATAAACAATGTGATTAAAACGAAGAATTACAGAATTCATGAGCTCATGTGCAATATAGTGATTCATTGATGGCAATGTAGAAGAACAGGTGGAGAAGAGGTACTTATGGATTTATTGTCCAATCAGTGCACATGAAGACTCTTGGTAGTGTCCTGGCACCATCTCCTCCTGTACAGGTCCAGGAACCATCTCTTTGTGTTCTTTATTGTCAAATGCACCGTTCCTGGCTGATTTCATGCCCCTCATCATGAGGAAAAGGTAGCAACGCTGTTATTACTCCCAATGCTGTGGCTGTTTATATTGAAACAATATGATCTGCTTGTCTCTGCAGTTCCCTGATGCCGGTACTTAAAGCTGGTTACATTGTTACTTGTGATGCAGCATCTGCATCGTGCCTCCTGGGGTGCCGGCTGGCCATGACTCTCCCACATGTTGTTGCGGGGCTTGGCTGTGGATGAGCACAAGCGCTGGTCTTACCCAGAGTACACAGGAAAATGAGAATGATAATTTTCTGGCTTGTAAAATTTACCATTTGGAGTTTTATAACATAACTGTAGAACACATCTTCTGAACATGTCTTCTCAGACTTCTTAGGCTTTAATCACTGCATTCCTAGAAGGTGGTCTCTTTCCATGTTGACACACTGTTGCCTGCAGGGAGGATAGGCGAGGGGCCTTGGGTGGAGTGAGAAGATCAAAGCATGTCCATATGTCGTCCTCTGCCATGGCTTAAGGCTGACCCGGGAGAGCACGATGTTGTCATGTCAATTGGGGAAAAGAGGGGACATCAATTGGAAGGGCCCATTTGTGTGGCAAAGCAGCAGTCTCAAAAGCCCTCAGAGGATACAGGTGAGACCACCCACAGAGGACTGCTGGACACATGGCATGGAGCCTGGGAGGGCTTGGGAGACTTCCCTGGGTGCCGGCAGTGGGGGACACAGGATAAATGACACCTGCTGCTATCAGGGATGTTGTAGACCAGAAGTGGCACTGAGGATAGAACATGGAAGGGTGAGAGTTGATGCTTGGGCCCACACACTTGGCAAGGGACTTTTTGTAGCTCAGAGACCTGAACTTACTCTGTGACAAATGTGAGTGTCACCCCAAATCAGCATGTTAACACCATTTTAGGGGCTCAATCTTGCATGATCTCACAGAGAAATACTGCACCAACTGGGAAGGGTGATCTGCTTGTCTGGCTGCTGTCCTGGAACTGGGGGCTTGTAGGTACAAGTCCCAGAGCTCCTTTGGGCATCTGATCGACCCCACATTCAGGGTAGAGAGTCAGAGACCACTGAGAAGGGGGGAAACAGGGACTGAGTTCTCTGTCCTGGTCTGGGCTTGAGGGGCCCTCTCAGATGCTGTGGCAGGCCCCAGCCAGTTCCAGGCCCTGGAGTGGGACTTAGAAAACTTCAAGGAAGGCATTTAAAAGAGCAGAGCCCCATGAGGCCTGGGGCCCCTTGCCTACCCAGTTGGGCAATATATTGCTCCCACCCTTCTCCTCGTTCAGATGACCACATCTACATTTGCAGTTGTGGAGCCAGCCCTAGGCCTCTGCACACTGGGCACAGGAAGAGAAGTGAGGCTGCGGTGAGTTCTGGTTTGATGGGTGAGAATGGACGCGGATCCTCCCAGTTAAGTCTCCTATTTGATATAATCACTGCTTTTACCAGTAGATCTATTAAAGTAAGTACTGTCCTGAAGGCTGCATTCATTTTGTTCTTGACCACGTGGTCTGAACTCATAATGCAGGAAGGACATCTCTTCCATCTGCAGAGGTCTGTCCTAACCTGGGCCTTACCAGGTCTCCATTCCTGGTTGGAGGAGCTTTCTTTCTTGCTTCACCTGGAAACCTTCCATTGAATGCTCTTTGCTTACCTCAGGGAGGTCCTTGGATAAGTTCTTTCAACTCTGGAGATGCCCTCTGGTGAGTGTGAATGTCTGTGTGTGTGGTGTTTTGGGGCTGTTGTGGTTGTTATCATTTTGTCTTTTGTCAATTATTCCTGTGACATAAAGTATATTTTTTTGTTTTAGTATGTTTCACGGCACAGTAGGTGCTGGATTCTTGATTTAGCAGAAGAGGAAATGAATGCTCTCTGAATGACCTGTCCAGACCAAGGTCCCACAGCATGGATCCACACCCCGGAATCACACCCTGCGGTCACACCCTGGGATCACACCCCGGGATTATACCCTGAGATCACACCCTGGGATCCACACCCTGGGATCACATGCCGGGATTCACATCCTGGCCTCACACCCTGGTAAGCCTGGCTCTCCTCTCATGCCTGTCAAGCTCACAAGCAAGTGGTGCTGCCACAAGGTTCTCTGAACCCCCAGGAAACTGAGATACATCAATTTTATTTGAATATCTGAGGGGATAAAAGTTAAGCATTTTAACTGACAAATGATTTTAACTCTTAAAAATGACAACAAATACAGATATATTTGGAGCAGAATGCAACATGCATAAAAGCCCCCACCTAGAGCTGTCCACTTGAGTCTGGGCCCTCCAGGCCTCCCAAGGACAAGTTTCCAGAGGCTGAGTTTCCCTTAAAAATTTTTTTTATTGTTATCGACATTTAATTCATATGACATAAACGTCAGCACTTTAAAGTGTACAATTCAGTAGTTTTTAGTACATTCACAATGTTGTAAAACCATCCCCACCATTACCTGTTTTTAAGGGATTTTTTCATGAAGAAGTTGGGGAAGTGCTGCCTGTCTGTGCCATTCTGCCTCCAGAGTAGACTTTGCAGCATCAGTGACAGGAGATAGGGAAAAGTTTTTATCTGTGGGGGCAGCTTTGGGTGCCATGGGGGTGTGTTTTCAGTTCCTGTAAGTCCTTTCCCTGAGGCCACAATCCTCTCTCTCTCTGGGAGGCAGCCGTTCCTTGAGTATTCACGCTGCACTGTGGGTGGATTATCACTAGAAGAAACAAGGACAGAGTCTTCCTGCCACAGAAATTACTGAATCACAAAGGACTAAACAGCTTAGAAACTGTGAAGACTCCTGAGAGAATAGAAGGGGCTGGACTTGCTTTTAATCAGGTTTCAATGCAGACAGGTGTCCTGTCAATTCCCGCATTCAGGGACACATGTGTCGTGGTGTTAACAAACAAAGTCAGTGTTCCCTGGAGACCATGAAAGCCTGATCCGATGTGAGTCTGTGCCTGTCTGTAAAGATTTGCAGTGGGATTCCAGGCAGGTTAGATGATGGCCTTCCTCTCACTGTAGACGCTGTGGCTACTCCAGGGGGCCAGACCCTTGGTTGTGTTGTTTATCAATTTTCGTGCAAATTCACAAGCAGACTCCAACAATGGGGAGCCCTCTTGGCATTTCTGTCCGGTGTCTCCACTGAATGCGGACTTGGGAGTAGGAAAGCAAGTCTCAGAACTTGCCTCTGATTTGGAATTTTCTCTTCTTACGGACTTTCCTGAGATTCTTGAGACAACCACATACCTTCTGAAGACCATATAGCAAAATCTTGTTAACTTAGATCCTAGATTTCATAATTCATACCCGTTGCAAATTCTGAGGATTTGGTGTGTAGGAAAATGGCCCCCACCTCTTTAAGAAATGATGATTTACATAGCTGCGAATAACTACAGTTATTCTTTATAGACTGGTGCCCTATGCTAAGTGCTTTACGCCTGTAATCTTTAACTCACAACTTTGCAAGGTAGGTATTAGCCCATGTTGACTGGGCTGCTGAGGCTAAGAGAAGTTAGTAACTGGCCCACGTTCACACAGCTCACTAGGAAATGCTCTGACTCCAGATTTCCCAGGAACCCTCCTCTCCCTTTCCTGTGAGCCATTCTTCTCATTTGGTCCCATGTCATGGAGCATTGAAACACCACGGGCTTTGAGTTGGACAGACATGATTCCCATCCCAGCTCCACTAATCACTAGATGAGTGACTGGGCAAGTCATGTAACCTCCCTGAGCCTCACTCTCCTCAGCTGTAATTGTGATAATGATGCTTTGGGAGGTTGTTATGGGGATGAAAGGAGCTGAAACACTTCAAAGTCCCCAGCATGAGACTGGCACATTGCATAGCACAGCAGAATCTCAACAAATGATACTTTCTCTTTCTTCTTTATTCATCTCAGTACCTGCCATGGCACCTGGTACAAAGTAGGTACTTAAGAAATATTTGTGGAAGTAAATTCAAAGGATTCTCCATGGCCTGGTTTCACAGGGACATTGTGAAGTTGGGCCCTCTCCAAAAGCTCCCTGAAAGAACAAAAGAAGTTTTGAAGCATGTCAAAGCTACTCATGGTTGAAATCTTTGGGATGAAGCAGGAAGATAAGAATAATCCTAAAAATAACAATAGTACTAAAATTCTGAAGTGAAATTCACCAGGTGGAGTGCTGTTGCTCTTCAAGAAATAGCAATAGTTGAGGGTTGTCAAGTACCTTGAAGCATAAGGGACAATAAATGTGACGAGAATGGCTCTTGGGTTTGGTGGATTGTTCAACAACAACTGGATTGGTTGGAGACAATGCACTTTAGTAAGTGTATCCTTGCTTAAGAGCAGATAAAAAATAAAATATAAGATTTTTGAATGTGTAACATGGGGTGTTGGAGGGAGCGCATCCCCACTGTGATGCAGGGAATGGTTTACTGAGGTCTCGGAAGGGATTCAGGGAGGCAAGTGTGTGGCATGCGTGCTGTCAGTCCCCAGCCAGATCCATGGCAGATACTGCTCATTGATCATGGCATTCTCTCATGCCTGAGTCCTTCTAGCCACAGGCAGTTGGAATCAGTCTGAACTGGCATTTAAGATCCAACCATCTGTTGTCCCCGGCCCCAAACAGAGACACTTTTGTACACATTTACTACTCAAGATTCAAAGACCCCTTCTCCCTCCCAGGGAACTTCAGTCTAGTCTCCTGACACAGACGGGTCATGGCCCCAAAGCTACCAGCACCTCTCAGTACGCCATGGCGATTTTAGTGAAGTAGTTGTTAATATTTTTCACTTCTCTCTGCAATGCATTTGCCCTAGAACTGAGATACAAGTCTATGCATACTAGATTAGAGGACAACCAAAATGACAACCATCACACTGCATCCAGAATCATCCCTACTTATCTTGAAGTAAACTTTTTCTTTCTCACTTTTATTCTCTTAGATGGGATTTTCTAGGACATTCTTCAGCCCTCATGCTCCCTAAGTCCACCAAACCTGAGTGGCACAGTGGATATTTCTGTGGGAACTGAACCCCCACCCTGCCGTGGTCTCTGATGAAAACCTGGCCTGGGTGTCCATGTTTGTTTTGAGTAGGATACATGGGCTTTCAGTAATAGTAAATCTCAACTGAAATTGGGTCAAGCAATTGAGAAGTTAATTGTCACATGTTACAAAAAGTTTAGAGACGGGACGTCTACAGGTGAGGAATGTAAATTAGAACTCTGGCTCAACTTCCATAGGCTTCTCTTGTTCTACCACCCTCCAGGTGTTGCCTTCATCTTCAGGCTGGTAGCAACCTGGCTTCAATACTTCCAATCACCACATCTAGTCACAGTTATGCTTAGATAGAGGAAGAAGGGATATGTGTGTGTGTGTGTGTGTGTGTGTGTGCACGCACACATATATTAGGAGATGGGGCTGTCTGTTTTGCTATCTTCTCATTAGGAGTGAAGAAATATTTCTTAGAATCCTCCAAGCCTTTCCTTTATGAATCACTAGTCAAAATTGGGTCATATGCTCCATCCCCTAAGCCAATCACTGGGAAGGGGAATGATTCACTATGATTGACTTACACCAAACAAAATATATCCCTTGAGCAGAGTATAGGGCCATAGGAGAGAGGGGTGGATACACTTCTTTAGCAAGAAAAAATGATGGTAGTAGAATGGATGTTGAGTAGGCAAGCCAATCAACTGCTACAAATAAGTGTGTATGTCCCTGCTACACAGGGACATAACTGATAGGCTCAGAGGTAGACCCTTCACAGAGAGGTGGCAAATTTTTCATTGGCTGGGGATCAATCAGATTTTCTCTCTTGAGGAGAATTTAAACTAAGAGAAACGTAACTTCTGCTTAGGTGGTAGTAAATACTTAACTAAAAATTCATGAAGAATTGGGTCTGGGTGGGGAAACCAATATTTAGTTGATGAATAAGCATATGGTAGACAGAGCCAGAATCATGGAGTGGGTTTTCTGCTCCTTGTATACAAAAAGACTTAACCATCATGTTCATATATGTTTGCATCTCAGGGTAAGCACAGTGTAGGTTTAAACTGAGCCCTCTGCCTACCTAGTGTGTGTGTATATTTGCAGTTCTCAAACTAATGAAGAAATTCCTGATGGGTAAAGATCACTAAAGCTAAGATTATGCTTGCTCTTCAAGGTCCACTTGTTCTAGGGGCTGGATAAAATCCTCAGTGGTATTTGTCTGGGAATCCACACGTAATCGGGTCAACAGGATGTCCAGTTCCTCAGATCTGACCCTTTTCCACTTGGAGAATCCTGGTGGCTCACACAGTCTCCTGAGCACAATGAGAGTTGGAACTGCCAGTATCTTCTATGCTGGTCCCTTGAAAGCCTTGATCACAGTTTCTGTTGCTACTTTTCATCTTGCCCTTAATTTGGAATAATAGCTTAGCTGGGTGTAAAATTCTATCTTGACAGTTGTTTTCCCTGTGAACTTTGAAGCCATGATTACAAAGTGTTCTGGCATTTGTTGGTGTTGATATCAGTCAGTCTCATTGCTATGGAGTTGTAATAAACAGTTTTTTCTTTGCTTATTTTAAGATGTTCTTTTTATTGCTGATATTCTGCATTTTTATGATGACATAGCTAAGAATTAAGTATAGCTTAATTCTGCTCAGGAGACAGTGTGTTTTCAACACTAGGACATATGTCTTTCTTCAATTCTAGAGATATTTCCTCTCCCCCATTCTGACTAGTGTTCTTTCATGGAATCGAATTAAGTGCCCGTTAAAACTCCTCATCCTGTGTGTCATGTTGCTAAAATCTTTTAAAGTCATTATATCTCTTTCTCTCCTTTTGTTGGATCATTTCTTTTACTTGCTCTTCTACGTCACCATTGCTATGTCTAGTCCACTATTCACTTAACTATGATTCTTATATCAATGACGATATTTTAAATTACAGCATTTTCATTTGGTTCATTTAAAAAAATATCACTTGTGCTTTTTTCCCCATTCTCTTTTTGGTAACATTTAAAGTATACTTACGTTACAATCTTTTATATTTTTTCCGTTAGTTGTAGATCCTGAGATGTGATTTCTCTTGGTTGTCTCATCTGGTGACTTTCTCATCATGATTTGTTCCCTCACCATTGATTTTCAATAGTGAACTTATCTTTAGTGAAAGATGTTTTCATATGGGAAGTTTGTGTATGTCCTGGGATGTGGATGTGTCCATACGGAGTATCTGCTCTGGGACCCTGCAGTTTCATTTATTTCAGACTATTTTTTTTCTTTGATGATTTTTAAAAAATGTTGTGCTATATTGTTCATAAACATATTTTAATAGCAAATTTTCTTCATGTTGGTGTAAAATAGACATTCAATACATGTTTGTTCAATAAATGTATACAAGTGAGTCTTGCAAGTATATTATGTGCACGAAACCCAATTTGGAGAACAATCAGTTAAGAGTTAAATCTTTTGTCCACAGAAAGGAGAGCTAGCTTCCATGAGGAAAGAGAATGTTAAAGGGTTGCACATAAGTGAAGGAACCACATGTTCAGCCTCTTTTTGGAGTTTCCCTTCCATTGAACATGAATCAGGGCAGAGCAGGGGAAGTAGAGGGCGGCCAGCTGTGGGATTTCACAATAGAATCTTTACACTCCTTGTCTGCCCCATCCTGCTCTGCACACCCACTCCACAGCGGCTGCTCTGAGGTTAAACTGTCCACTGAAATAATTCACTTGAGAGAGTCTGGCCTAAGGTCTGCTGCTTTAGAAAGGCTTTTTCTTCCATATCCAGGAGGGAAATAAGCCTAAAGGGAAGGGAGAGTTGAACTATTTGCCATCAATGATGATGACTAATTGACTCTCTGTAATCCTTTTGTAAAGGATTTCTAGATGATTAAAAAGTGGAGTGAATTTTGTTTCATTTCTTTTAAAATCTTATTTCTTTACAACTTTCAAATAGACACACAATTCCCCCACTATCGCTCCAGTGTGAAGAAGTTATTTTAGCTAATATTTTAATCAACCAACTCAATGTACTAGGCATAAAATTACATTTTTTTGCTGTTATTCTTCCAGGAGTCTAGAAGTCTCCCATTACTTAGCACATTCTGGTTGAGAACAAGGAAACCCACATCACACAAAACATCCAACGTTAACATACAAAAAACGAGAGAACAAAACCTAAGAACAGATGTCTAACAAACTGATAGCTTGGGAGGAATGTGAAATGAAGATAGATTTTTTTAAAGCTGACACTACCTTTTAATATGAGATGAAACATGCAGAGAATGACCACTGATCAGTTCTTTGTCTTCTGTACTGGTTTTGATTATTCTAGAGACCTATTAAGAGGTGCACTTGAGATATGGGGATTGAGAGGAAACTCTCATCCTGGAATCTTCCACCTCTATATCAAATGTGTGCAAATTAACATTTTTCAAGAATATTCTTTCAATTCAGTTTTCAAAGTTAATTTCCTGGTTTAGTATTGAGTTTAGAGCCTGCCAAGAGTTGCCTATTACTATTACTTATTTAATGCGATTGTGTTTCCTCTTTGAAGGAACACTGACAGCTGCCCAGAACTTCTGTGGTGGTGGAAGGCTAGCTGGAGTGTGCTGACTGCCTCAAATTCTCAGGCTTTGAGCCTTGCATTATATCTAGTGATACGCCATGCCCTATTTAATAATGTCTGTTTCTGATGCTCTTTATTTCTTCCTGAAGATTCTAGTTTCCAACTGGTATAATTTCCTTTCAGTCTGAAGAACTTTCTTTGGCTGCTGATAATGAATTCTCAAGGTTTCCTTTTATCTGAAAACTATAGTTTTCTTTCATTCTTTAAGGATATTTGAGCTGAATATACAATTTTAGGTTGACAGTTTTTTCTTTCAGCATTATGAAGATGTCATATCACTGTCTTCTGGCCTCCATTACTTCTTATTTATTTTTTCTTTTTTCCAAATAAAAAAACTATAAACCCCCACCCCCACCCCAAGAGTCTGTAGCTGAAAGGTTATTTGGGAGATTTTGCATATTCTATGGAATTTCTTTATTATTATTATTATTATTATTATTTTGAGGAAGACTAGCCCTGAGCTAACATCTGTTGCCAATCCTCCTCTTTTTTGCTGAGGAAGATTGGCCCTGGGCTAACATCTGTGCCTATCTTCCTCTACTTTATTTATTTATTTATTTATTTTTGTGGGGAAGACCAGCCCTGAGCTAACATCTGTTGCCAATCTTCCCCTTTTTGCTGAGGAAGACTGGCCCTGGGCTAACATCGTGCCCATCTTCCTCCACTTTATATGGGACGCCACCACGGCATGGCTGACAGGTAGTGTGTCGGCGGGCACCCGGGATCCGAACTCACGAACCCCGGGCTGCCAAGCATGAACTAAACTGCTGCGCCACCAGGCGGCCCTATCTTCCTCTACTTTATATGGGACGCAGCCACAGCATGGCTTGACAAGTGGTGCGTCTCTCTGTGCCCGGGATCCGAACCCGTGAACCCTGGCCGCCCAAGCGGAGCTCGTGAACTTAACCGCTATGCCACTGGGCCAGCCCCTAGTTTTTTATTATTGTAGTAACATTGGCTTATAACATTATATAAATTTCAGGTGTACATCATTATATTTTGATTTCTGTGTAGATTACATCATGTTCACTACCCAAAGACTAATTACAGTCCATCACCATATACATGTGCCTAATCCCCCCATTCATCCTCCTCCCTCCCCACATCCCCTCTGGTAACCACCAATCCAATCTCTGTCTCTATGTATTTGTTTGTTGTTGTTATCTTCTATTTATGAGTGACGTCATATGTTACTTTACTTTCTTCCTCTCATTTATTTCACTTAGCATAATACTCTCAAGGTCCATCCATGTTGTCATAAATGGCCAGATTTCACCCGTTTTTATGGCTGAGTAGTATTTCATTGTGTATCTATCACCACATCTTCTTTATCCATTTGTCCCTCGATGGGCACCTAGGTTGCTTTGAAGACTTGGCTAACTGTGAATAATGCTGCAATGAACATAGGGGTGCATGTATCTTTACGCATTTGTGTTTTCATGTTCCTTGGATAAATATCCAGCAGTGGAATAGCTGAATCGTATGGTAGTTATATTCTTAATCTTTTGAGGAATCTCCATACTGTTTTCCATAGTGGCTGTACCAGTTTGTACTCCCACCAGCAGTGTACGAGAGTTCCATTTTCTCCACATCCTCTCCAACACTTATTATTTCCTGTCTTCTTAATTATAGTCATTCTTTTGGGTGTGAGGTAATATCTTATTGTAGTTTTGATTTGCATTTCCCTGATAATTAGTGATGTTGAACATCTTTTCATGTGCCTATTGGCCATCTGTATATCTTCTTTGGAGAAATGTCTGTTCAGATCTTTTGCCCATTTTTTAATTGGGTTGTTAGTTTTTTTGTTGTTGAGATGTATGAGTTCTTTATATATTTTGGAGATTAACCCCTTATCAGATATATGGTTTGCAAATATCTTCTTCCAATTGTTAGGTTGTATTTTTGTTTTGTTGATGGTTTCCTTTGCTGTGCAGAAGATTTTTAGTTTGATGTAGTCCCATTTGTTTATTTTTTCTATTGTTTTCCTTGCCCAGTCAGACATGGTACTTGAAAATATGCTGCTAAGTTTGATGTCGAGGAGCATACTATGTTTTCTTCTAGAAGTTTCATGGTTTCAGGTCTTACATTCAAGCCTTTAATCCATTTTGAGTTAACTTTGTGTATGGTGTAAGATAATGATCTACTTTCATTCTTTTGCATGTGGCTGTCCAGTTTTCCCAATACCATTTATTGAAGAGACTTTTCTTTTTCCATTGTACATTTTTGGCACCCTTGTTGAAAACTAGCTGTCCGTAGATGTGTGGGCTCTCAATTCTGTTCCATTGATCTGTGTGTCTGTTTTTATGCCAATATCATGCTGTTTTGATTACTATAGCTTTGTAGTATATTTTGAAGTCAGGGAGTGTGATACCTCCAGCTTTGTTCTTTTTTCTCAGGATTCCTTTGGCTGTTTGGGGTCTGTTGTTGTTTTATTTCTGTCATTGGAACTTTGATGGGGATAGCATTGAATCTGTAGACTGCTTTAGGAAGTATGGACATTTTAACTGTGTTAATTCTTCCAACCCAAGAGTATGGAATATCTTTCTATTTTTTTTTGTCTTCTTCCACTTCTTTTAACAGTTTTATAGTTTTCAGTGTACAGGTCTTTCACCTCTTTGGTTAAGTTTATTCTTAGGTATTTTACTCTTTTTGTTGCAATTGTAAAAGGGATTGTATTCTTAGTTTCTCTATCTGCTACTTCATTGTTAGTGTATAGAAACCCAACTGATTTTTGCATATTGATTTTGTATCCTGCAGTTTTACTGTATTCATTTATTATTTCTACAAGTGTTTTTGTGGATTCTTTAGGGTTTTCTATATATAAAATCATGTCATCTGTGAATAGCGACAGTTTCACTTTTTCCTTTCCAATTTTATTTCTTTTTCGTTACCTGATTACTCTGTCTAGGACCTCCAATACTATGTTAAATAAGAGTTGTGAAAGTGGCCATCCTTGTCTGGTTCCTGTTCTTGGAGGGCTAGCTTTCAGTTTTTCTCCACTGAGAATGATATTAGCTGTGCGTTTGTCATATATGGTCTTTATTATGTTGAGGTACTTTCCTTCTATACCCATTTTATTCAGAGTTTTTATCATAAATGGAAGCTGTATCTTGTCAAATGCTTTCTCTGCATCTATTGAGATGATCATGTAATTTTTATTCTTCATTTTGTTAATGTGGTGTATCATGTTGATTGATTTGCGGATGTTGAACCATTTCTGCATCCCTGGGATGAATCCCACTTGATCATGGTATATGATCTTTTTAATGTATTGTTGTATTTGATTCAATAGTATTTTGTTAAGGATTTTTGCATTGAAGTTCATCAGTGATATTGGCCTGTAATTTTCTTTTTTTGTGTTGTCCTTCTCTGGTTTTGGTATCAGGGTAATGTTGGCTTCGCAGATTGAGTTAGGAAGCTTCCCCTCTTCTTTAATTTTTTGGAAGAGTTTGAGAAGGATGGGTATTAAGTCTTCTTTGAGTGTTTGGTAAAATTCACCAGGGAAGCCGTCTAGTCCTGGACTTTTATTTTGGGGTATGTTTTTGATTACTGTTTCAATCTCCTTACTCGTGATTGGTCTATTCAAATTGTCTATTTCTTCTTGATTCAGTTTTGGAAGGTTGTATGATTCTAAGAATTTATCCATTTTTTCTAGGTTATCCAATTTGTTGGCATATAGCTTTTTTTTTGTGAGAAAGGCCAGCCCTGAGCTAACATCCATCGCCAATCCTCCTCTTTTTGCTGAGGAAGACTGGCCCTGGGCTAACATCTGTGCCCATCTTTCTCTACTTTATATGGGACGCCGCCACAGCATGGCTGATGAGCAGTGCATCAGCGGGCTTCCAGGATCTGAACCTGCGAACCCCGGGCTGCCAAGCGTGGACTAAACCGCTGTCCCACTGGGCGGCCCCCAGCATATAGCTTTTTGTAGTATTCTCTTAGGAACTTTTGTATTTCTGAGGTGTCTGTTGTAATTTCTCCTCTTTCATTTCTGTTTTTATTTATTTGAACCTTCTCTCTTTTTTTCTTGGTGAGTCTAGCTAAAGGCTTTTCAATTTTCTTTATTTTTTCAAAGAATCAGCTCTTAGTTTCATTGGTTTTTTCTTTTTTAGTCTCTATTTCATGTATTTCTGCTCTGATTTTTATTGTTTCCTTTTTTTCTACTGATTTTGGGCTTTGTTCTTCTTTTTCCAGTTCCTTATGTGCACTGTTAAATTGTTTATTTGAGATTTTTTCTTGTTTGTTGAGGTAGGCCTGTATTGCTATAAACTTCCCTCTTAGAACCATTTTTGTTGTATCCCATACATTTTGGCATGTTGTATTTTCATTTTCATTTGTCTCCAGGTATTTTTTGATTTATCCTTTGATTTCTTCATTGACCCAATCGTTGTTCAGTAGCATTTTGTTTAATCTCCACATATTTGTGGCTTTTCCAATTTTCTTCCTGTAGTTGATTTCTAGTTTCATACCATTGTGATCAGGAAAGATGCTTGGCATTATTTCAATCTTCTTAAATTTATTGAGACTTGGTTTGTTGCCTAATATATGATCCATCCTGGAGAAGGTACCATGGACATTTGAAAAAAATGTGTTTTCATTAGTTTTTGGATGGAATGTTCTGCATATATCTACTAAGTCCAACTGGTCTAATGTGTCATTTAAAGCCAGTGTTTCCTTATTGATCTTCTGTTTGGATGATCTATACATTGGTGTAAGTGGAGTGTTAAAGTCCCCTACTATTATTGTGTTGCTGTCTATTTCTCCTTTTATGTCTGTTAATAGTTGCTTTATAAATTTAGGTGCTCTTATGTTGGGTGCATAGATATTTACAAGCATTATATCCTTTTGTTGGATAGTTCCCTCGATCATTATGTAGTGCCCTTCGTTGTCTCTTGTTACAGTTTTTGTTTTAAAATCTTTTTTGCCTGATACAAATATTGCTACCCCAGCTTTCTTTTCATTGTCATTTGCATGGAGTATCTTTTTCCATCCTTTCACTTTCAGTTTGTGAGTGTCTTTAGGTCTGAAGTGTGTCTCTTGTATGCAGCATATATATGGGTCTTGTTTTTTTATCCAGTTGGCCACCCTATGCTTTTTGTTTGGAACATTTACTCCATTGACATTTAAAGTAACTATTGATAAGAATGTAGTTATTACCATTTTGTTACTTTTTTTCTGGATGTTTTAGTAGTTCTTCTCTGTTCCTTTCATCTTCTCTTGCTCTCTTCCCTTGTGGTTTGACAGCTTTCTTTAGTATTATGTCTGAGTTCCTTTCTCTTAATTTTTTGTGTATTTATTATAGGTTTCTGGTTTGTGATTACCATGAAGTTCATATATAATAACCTACATATATAGCAATCTATATTAAGTTGGTGGCCTCTTTAGTTTGACCTCCTGCTAAAAGCTCTACTCTTTTACTCCCCTCCTCCCACAGTTTATGTTTTTGATATTGTATCTAACCTCTTTTTTTTGTGCATGTGTATCTGTTACCCTCTTATCATGAAATAGGTAATTTTAGTACCTGTGTCTTTTGACCTTCATATTAGCTTCATAGGTGGTTGATCTGCTACCTTTATTGTATATTTGCCTTTACCAGTGATTTTATTGCTTTTTTTGTGTGTGTGATAATTTTCTTATTCCTATTTGTGGTCTTCTCTTTTCCACTTAAACAAGTCCCTTTAGCATTTCTTGTAAAACTGGTTCCTTGGTGATAAACTCCTTCAATTTTTGCTTGTCTGGGAAACTCTTTATCTCTCCTTCCATTCTGAATGATACCTTGCCAGATAGAGTATTCTTGGCTGTAGGTTTTTTCCTTTCAGCACTTTAAATATATCATGCCACTCCCTTCTAGCCTGTAAGGTTTCTGCTGAGAAGTCAGCTGATAGCCTTATGGAGTTTCCTTTGTATATGACTTGTTGCCTTTCTCTTGCAGCTTTTAGAATTCTCTCTTTATCTTTAATTCTTGACATTTTAATTATAATGTGTCTTGGTGTGGGCCTCTTTGGGTTTATCTTGTTTGGTGCTCTCTGTGCTTCCTGTACCTGGATATGTGTTTCCTTCCTTAGGTTAGGAAAGTTTTCAGCTATTATTTCTTCAAATAGATTCTCTGCCCCTTTGTCTCTCTCTTCTCCTTCTGAAACACCTATAACATGGATGTTAGTGCACCTGATATTGTCCCAGAGGTCCCTTTTTCATTCTTTTTTCTTTTATCTCTTCAGCTTGTGTGATTTCCTCTAGTCTTTTGTCCAGCCCACTGACCCATTCTTCTGTATCATCTACTCTGCTATTGAGTCTCTCTAGTGAATTTTTCATTTCCAGTATTGTTTCTTCATTTCTGATTAGTTCTTTTTTATATTTTCTAAATCTTTTTTGAAGTTTTCTCTGAGTTTATCCATTCTTCTCCCAAGATCATTGAGCATCCTTATGACTCTTTGTTTGAACTCTTTGTCAGGTAGATTGTTTATTTCTGGTTTATTTAGTTCTTTTTCTGGGATTTTTCTCCTGTTCCCTTACTTGGAGTGCATGCCTTTCTCTCCTCATTTTGCCTTTTCTCTGTGCTTATATCTATGTATTAGGTAGGTTGGCTATGTCTCCTGATCTCGGAGAGGTGGTCTTTTGTACGAGATGCCTTATGAGGCCCAGCAGTGTGCTTGCCTCTCGTCACGAGTTCCAAATATTCCAGGAGTGTCCACTGTGTGGGCTACGTGTGTCCTTCTGTTGTGGCAGGGTTGCTCTTGCTGTAGGTGCCTGGGGAGGCTAGGCTCTCTCCCTGGCCAGCTGGTTGTAATGTTCAGCTTTGTGTGGATGCCATGGTGCTTTCAGTCACTTTATTGGGCATGGGGAGCCCCAGCACAGTTGGCTGCAATGTCTAATAGCACATTCCTGTTGCAGTTTTTCTGTTAAGTGAGTAGGCCCCCAGTGTGGCTGATTGCTAGGCGCAGAGGCTTACAATTGCTTCAGGCCTCTCGCCTGCCAGGCTATTGTCAGCTGTCTCAGGGTTGCAGCTGAGTGGTGCTGGCCCCAGACATGGGAGCACCCTATTGTTTCAGGCTTTGGAAGGTGGGCTGATCCCCTATGTGACTGTTTGAGAAGCACAAGTCTGCTGCAGCTGACAAGCCCCACCACCCATGGGGCCACACACAGAGTCAACACAGTCCTGCCCTATGCATGTGCCCTGACCCCCTAACGTGGACCCAGTTGCCCCACTGCACAGGCCCCACACACTCCACAAACACAGGCCTGTCCCTTGCGCATGTCCTGCCCTGCAGAGGTGGACCCACTCACCCACCCAGCTGCAGGGGTTCCAGGCACCATGCCTGTGTGGTCCCACAATTTGCCTAAGGGCTTCCTGTTGGGTGGGGCCAATTCCTAGGGAGGCTGCCTGCCCTGGCTGAGCTGGATTAAATTGGTGCTCTAGTGGGTAGGGTAGACCCCTGCATTAACAGGCCAGGGGAAGAACTCCAATGGTGTCTGCCAGCATCTGTCCACTCCAGGTCACAACAACGGCTGCCGCCAATGTCTCAGTCCCTGGAGAGGTCTCAACTCTCACCGAGATGCACCCAGAGCCTGTTAGGTGAGTCTCTTCCCACCAAAGGACTGTGCACCTTTCTTTCTGGTGATTTTAGGTTGCTTTCTGAAATGGGTGAATTTGTGGGTAAGCCCTTTAAGAGCAGGCTTTTCCCCCCCTTACGTCCTATAGCTTTTCTGGGGGTATTCCCTGTTGTAGTTAATAGCCAGCAAAGCTGGGTATTATGACATTTGTCTCAGTTGTGCTGAGTCCAAAAGCTGCTTATTGTGGTAGCACTCCCCTGCTCAGATCCCCCACTCCTCCAGGGAAGGCTTTGTACCTTAAGGTTTCTCCCAGCCAGCCATGAAGCATTGCAGCTAGAAGATTGCTTTTTTCTCTCCAGAAAGGAATTTCTGCCTCTTGCACCTCAGTCAGCACTGTCCCTTGTTTCAGGGGTTCTTTTTATCCAGTTTTCAGTTCTCTCTCTGGGGTAATTGTTCCAAGACTAGTTGTAAATTCATTGTGTCCATGGGAGGAGGTGAGTTCAGAGTCTGCCTATTCCTCCATCTTGACACCGTCTCCTGGCCGCCATTGTTTCTTTTTAATATTGTCCTACAAGTCCCTGAGGTTTTGCTTTTGTTAAAACTTCTTTTTCTCTGTTCTTGGATAATTTCTATTGATCTATCTTCAAGTTAACTAATGATTTCCTGTCATCTCCATTTTGCTTATAAGTTCATACACCACATTTTAAATTTCAGATATTGTATTTTCAGTTCTAGAATTTCTGTTTTAAAAACAGTTTCTATTTCTCTGCTGATATTTCTTATCTTTTCATTCATTATGAGTACATTTTCTTTTGTGTATTTGACCACAGTTACAATAGCTGCTTTAAAATCTTTGTCTGCTAATTCCAACATCTGGGTTATCTTGAAGTAAATCTCCATCAATCACTTTTTCTATTAAAAATGGGTCATGTTGTGTGCATATCAAACAATTTGGATTCTATCCTGGGTGTTGTGAATGTTATGTTCTAGAGACTCTGGATTCCATTCTGTTCTTCCAAAGGGTGTTGACTTCTTTTGTTTGTTTGTTTGAGTTGACAATTAACTTGCTTGTGTTCATACTGCAAGCTCTGTTTCTTGGGGGCATCTCAAATCTCCATTCAGCTTTTTATCATAACCAGCTATTGCAGTCAGCCCTGCACTTGTACTGTTCAGGGTTTATTCAGAGCCTTCAGGAAAAGTTTATGTACAAAATTTGGACTTCACACCTCCGGGTGTCTTTTTTGCAAGTGTCCCGCCTCACTTTGTGGTGGCTATGGTTGCCCTGAACTCCGTTCTCTGATTCTTCAGGCCATAAAGACTGCAGGTTTTCTAATGGAGTGTTAGCTCCTCTATATTGCCTGATTTTGGCCTTCCCTTGGGCCAGAAGCCACAAAAATGGGAAACTCATCTTTGCTTTTCCTTTCTCTCAAGGGCCAACTAACCCTCCAGAATATGGCTGTCTTTCTTCACTCTCTAGTGGCTTCAGGTGTTTGTTTTTTATATATTTTTATGGAGTTTATGTTTGTTATGTGTGGGACGGTCAGTTTGGGAGGTGCTTTCTAAGCCACACTGGAAGCTGAGCTCCTCCAGACTAGTTTTGGTAATAATTTCTGTTCCATGCAAAAACTCCAAATCTAAGAAAAAGTTGGAGAAGCACAGATTGTAAACCATGAAGTCCTATAAACAGCGTGGAATGTGGGCTCACTTTTCTCATAGGTGATTCCTTTTCCATCTTTGGTCCATGATCAGTGGCACAGTATTTGTTCAGTGTTTGTGGCCAGGGAGGGCGGTATTTCTATTCCCCATTATGCAGCCAGCTCAGTTCAAATGCCTACATGTGTGAGGTCTGAGGCTTCCCAAAGGAGGTTAAAATAGAACCCCCATGATGCATATCTAGTAGAAACCCCCGTGGGCCATTTGGCATCAACTCCTACGCATCACTCTGGCTTTGAGCTCTTTCTCCGTTTCTAGCACTTGTGGTCGCCCTGCTCCAGTTTAGCTAAAGGTTAATGAAATTTTGTTCAGTTTCGTCCAGGATTCCTATGTGTTTGAACTGGCAGTGGGATGTGAGCTTCCTGTGTCAGTTCAACTTGCCACCTTCACTGAAAGGCAACTGCGGCAACTCTTGCTGATGCAGGTATCAGTTTGCTTGGCTGCCTCTGTCTGGGGTGGGGGAGGTGCTCATCCAAGAGGAACTTCATCCCTCCAGTTACAGACTCCTCTGCCCCAAATCTCGGCGTAAGCTCCTGGTGGCTGAGACAAGGGGCAGTTAAGTAATGCTACCCTGTGTCTGATGTAAAGATGTTCTATACCAGATACGCTGACCCAGTGTTCCGGGACCACACTTGGGCTCCTTGCCTCTCTCCTGCTTCAGGATGACTTTCTTCTCTCCAAGTGAGCCTCTCCCTTTTAATTTTGCAGACAGACCTTGTCTTCTCTTGTTGCTAAAGCTTTACCCTTGTGTTCCAGGATCCAAGTGTCAGTCTGCAATCTTTCTCCACATCCTCCTGCAAGCAGATCTCCCTCATGGTGGCATGTTCTGTGATGTGAGAATTCCCCAGGGGGTATATAGGCTCCACCCACCTCCACTTTTGCCTTCTCCTTCCCCATCCCTATCCCTTCATTTCCCTCTAGGTTCTATTCTCTTCTATATACAAACAAAAAGTAGTGATAAATTTTTTTAGATGTGCTTTTTGTGGGCACAGCCCTGGCAGTAATGAGAATCCGGTTGATGTAAAGAACTTTCACAAATGCTGAGAGTGGAGAACTTATTCTTTCCATATGGATTGACTTTTGCTTTTTTAGAAGTCAAAGCTTTATTTTTATTCAGCTTCCTTCTACCACTTGCTGTGGTATTCCTTGCACATGGAAAGACATGTATCTGGAGTGATAATGGTACCAAGTTTCTTTGCATATTTTCTGCACACTGTCCTTCCACCGAAGGATCCCTTAGCTGCAGAACCACAGCTTTTTCTAGAGTCAGGACGATTTCCTTCAGGCAGATTCCCAGGAATGGGACTACTGGGTCACAGAGAATGAACCAGGTAGAGCCTTGGAGTATGTTGCCAAAGAGGCCATGAGGGTCATTGGGTTCTCTGTGCTCCGTCGGCTGTGCCCCTTTGCAGATGGATGGGACTGGTCTGTCTGCACAGAAGCTCCTGGTGGGAGGGTCTGCAGCCCTCAGGAGAAGACACAGTCACATATACTCACTGTTGACTTTCAAAATATCTCCACCCACATTCTGACCCCCCACCCTTCTACATGTTTGTTTGGAGTTGGGCGTTTTTGTTTCTCTCACTCTCTCTTAATTATGACTTAACTCCTAAGACTTGGGCAAACACTCCCAGTATCATAAGGGGCTGGCTGGTGGGACAGCCTGTGCCCCATTATGGTATTTTATTCACCTTTCAGCCAGATGCCATCCTCCGGACCAGAGCCATTGCCATGGCAACCGTCCTCCTTTGGGCACCAAGTGTGGGCTGCAAAGTCCTACATGCTTAATATGTTTGATATTTTTACCCTTCAAAAAATTCTTTGGGGCTATTCAAGTTGGCTCATTGAACAAAATAAATAAGCTTTTTATTGTCAACAAGGGCTAAGGGTGGCAGCTTTGATAACAGGGAAGGCCTGGACTGGTCAAAAACCTGAGCCGAGAGTGAGCTGGTCACATCCGGCTCCACTTGAGACAAGAAAGGAATGGGAAAGCTCTCGATGGCGGTGGAAGCTGACTCAGACCCCAGACAGTGTTGGGGAGCTCCAACCTGAGATTAGTGCTGAGATGAAGTGAGCCTCAGACCAAACCCAATCTCAGGGACCTTTGGGGGGCTTTGGCTGCCAGCACTGGAGGCATCAGGGATTTCACCTGCAGACAGTGCTCTCTGCGGCCCTGGGGCTTTCCCTGTCTTTCCGGGTGGCATCACACCACAGTCCTCTTTAGCCTGGAAGCGCTTAAAAGTGCACACACGTGGCACAGCAGAGGCTTTGCAGGGGCTGAATGTATCGGCTCAGACAGGGACCACCTGGCTTGATATCCTCTCCCAGCCCTGCCATCTGCCTGTCCACCATTTACAATAGATTTGCCCTTGTTTGACAATTTTTTTTAACTTGAGAATTAAAGATTGAAGTTTTATGGTATATTCTTTTAAGTATTATGTTTCTTGGCTTCATACTTTAAGTAGATTTCCTTCCTTCCTTCCTTCCTTAATTCCCTCCTTCCTTCCTTCCTTTGTAGGTATGCATGCATGCATGCATGTATGTATTCTGCCTGTTCACTGGGATTCACTTTGGGGTAGTGGAAAGAGTGAGGTGTGGAGCCAGCCAAACCCTGAGTGGAATCCAGGCTTTTCCATCAGCTATGTAGCCTTGGCATAGGGTGACCAGCTGTCCTAGTGTGTGGGGGGCTGAGGGGTTTCCTGGAATGCAGGACTTTCAGTGCTAAAACTAGGACAGTCCTGGACAACCTGGGACAGTTGATTAGCTTACTTGGGCAAGACATTTAGCCTCTCTGAGGCTTGGTTTCTTCATCTGTGCGACGGGGATAATAACACTTGTCTCATGAGTTATTTTGAGGTTTGGAGCCAGTATACACAAAGGGCCTGAAGCTACATCTCAGATCCACTAGATGATTTTGATATTAATTTTAATAATTATCTATATTTTTTTGAGTCTCAAAGTGATCTTTCACCATCCATTTCTGCCATCAATGCTTTTCTGTTAATTTCTAACATCTGTTTGGGAAGGGGGGGTTTATTTTGTTTTCTTCATTCTTATATAAGCCTAGGTTTCTAAAACTTTGCTTTGCCCAATTAAAAAAAAGCTACTGAGTTTTGCCTGATTCCTAACATCTCTGAGTAGGGTCTAAGGGTAACACACCAACTGAGATTGAGATTATCTTTTAGAAACCCTGAGAAACTCACTGAGGGCCCCAAAGTCTTCCTCTTTAGACACAGACACACAGCTCTTCCCAAGCCCCTTCTCTCCCAGATGCGGGTCTGAGGTGTTCCAGGTCCTGCATGTTTGGGAGCTGAGGGTCTACGCGGGAGTGGAGGCCCAGAACACCTGCCAACGTTAGACTACCCGCCCCAGAGCAAGCCCATCCTCACTCTTTTGGGTTAGCCCTTCTGTCCAGAAAAAGGAGTTGGAACTGGGGAGGCCAATAGGGACTGAGGAGAGGAGGTCTGGGTGGCTTTGGGGAGGGAGTAGCAGGTTAAACCTGGGTGTGGACTCCAGTCCTTGTTCTGGCTCCCTCTGCCGTGCCTGAGCAAGGCCCTGAGCATGTCCTGACTCCTTTCTGGTCCTTATCCACACCAGCGGTGTGGGCCTCTGCTCTCGCATCTTCAGAGGTGAGTAAAGGTGATGAAATGGAGAAATGAATGTCAAAGTGTCACTGAAGGGGAAGAAAAACTGAAACAACACAGTGTGAGGTCAGTTTCTGGGCTCGTGACCATTTGATTTTGTTGGTTCAGAACAAACAGAGAGCTCTACTCAGCCAGGACTTATCAGCTGCCTGAGACGGTCAGGTCACCAGGTAACAGGCTGCATCTGCCCTTGTGGACTTCCTGTCTGGATGTTATTATTATTTTTTGATTGTGGTAAAAAACACACAACATAAAATTTACCGTATCAACCACTTTTAAGTGCACAGTTAAGTCGTGTTAAGTAGATTCACATTGTTGGGCCGTGTCTGGATGTTATCTTCTATTTTTTGATTCTCCATCAGTTTTCAGTTTTATTTTTTTTCCTGGATGTAAAATGAAGGTATTCTCATTGAGGAAAATTTGGAAAGTACTGAGAAGTATAAATAAAGAAAAAGTATCATTATATCCCCAAGCAGAAGCAACCACTTTAAAAATATTTTGGAATATATTTCTCTCCAGGGCATTTTTTTAATGTGCTATTTAAAAGAATTAATATCTAAAAATATGTTAATAATTTAATGGCTGTGTATTAGTTTACTTATGTATAAACTACTATTTATTTAAGTCTTCCTTTACTTTTAGTTGGATTTTAGGTTGATCCAGTTTCACCATTGTAAACAATCGAGATATATCTGACAAGAGATTTTCACATATTGGGGCATACAGAGTAGCTATTCTAGTTTAAAACTGATTCAGCTTGAACTAAAGAAGCCTGACTTGTGGACTATTAAACATACACTGTACATCTGCTTTAACCATTAAAGTAAGAGAATGCACCCTTTGGAGGTAAGAATGCATACTTCCCCTCCTACAACGCCAGTATCGGTAACACCCAACACCCGTATCAGTGCTCCTGAAGATAAATTCCCTTTCCCAGACATCAGGGTCATGTTGACCTGCTAATCTGCAACTGAATATATCCCTGAAACTTTGATGAATATGTATCCTGGGCATGTTTGATGTATGTTCTTTGTTCTAAAAAGTAGAAAACGGTACTGTAAATCATGCTTCTCTGGAATGCTTTCTTCCTTTGTGGAGACTGCCTGCCTGGGTTATAATCCTAAGCTTGGCTCAAGGAAAACTCACCGTCTCTCTCCTGCCTATAGAATGGTTATTGGTAATTTGCATCAACATTTCTTTGGGCATAGATATTTATGATTATTTCCTTAGGGGAAATTCAAAAAAGGGAAATTGCTGGATGAAAGGACAAATACTGCTGGCCCTCTCTCATATTAGATACAACATTATCTTTACATTCCCCCCAAAATCTAAGTTAAAGGTAGGACAAAGTGTGATGTTTTCCGTGGAAGGGACTTGTATATTCCTTGTCTCCAAGTAGGACCCAACTCTTCCTGGAAGCTTCTCCAAGGAAGAAGTGATTTCTTTTAGCGACTCTCTATAGAAGGAGTGGCTGAGAGAGTTCATCTTGTTTGGTCCCTAGGTAGTAGCTGCGTTTAATCTTGAGTATTGCAGTGGTATGCATGCTAAAACCCATCGCTGTTAGACCATTTTTTTTTATATTTGAATGAAATACTTTTGCTCCAGAATGGGATTTGCATACATCTGAAGCATTTTAGTGACGTTTTTGTCTCCACAATATAGTGTCTTGCACTTAATATTAAACCAAAGGGAAACTGTTTATCCTCAACTCCTAATACCTCTTATGCTCATTTATTATTAATTTGGACTATTGTGAAGAGAATAATCCCTTTCCTTTCTAACTGTGGATCGGGAGGTGTGCAAAACCAGCCTGGCTGCAGCTGGAGGAATGGAATAGCTGGAAAGCAGGCCTGAAGCATCTGCAAATGCTTAAGAATTGAAAAATCAAAGAAATTATAGTCCCTGCTGAGGACCCAGAAATATAACTGGGTGTTGAGTGTGTGTGAGTATTTGTGAGTGTGTTTGTGTGTGAGAGTGTGTATGTCTATGTGTGTGTGGTCCCTGATGAGTGTCTGGACTCTTCGGACCACTCAGTTAGACTGGTCACAGGTTGGAGGTCAGTGGGCGAGATCAGGATTTCTGGAGGATTAGAGATAAAGTATGTAACGCAGTCCTGTTGATCACAAAGACTCATTAAAGAAACAAAATAGCGAAAACACATCGGTGAATTATTGTAATTGATCCTTCAAGGTCATGTAACTGGTTGGCAGTGAAGTTGGGACAAGAAGTTCAAGTTTCTGATTCCAAGTCAGTGCTCTCTCCAGTCAAACGCATCAACTCTGAGATGCCAGGCACTTGGGCAAAAATTGTGGCCATTGCAGTGGTTGACCCTGTGTAATATCCTGTGGAGGTAGGACGGTGCTGAATATCACCCAAGAAAAAGGTAAAAGAATTGGGCATCCCATGGAGACATTGATTAAACACTTCCTTTTGGACCTCCAGGTGGATGACCCCAAAACACTCCATGGCCAGCCCCTCGGGACCCCCCAGGGATTTTTATGGATAACAGTGGTGAGTCATATTTTGAGCATGTACATTATGACTTGATTCCTCCATTTCTGTCTTTGCACAGGAGTGTTCGAAATGCCCCTAATCTTAGGAAATCTAAATTTGAATAGCATAAAATTATATACCTGAACACAGTTTCCTACTAACCAGTTTTGTAATCCCACTTGTTTAAAATTGAATGTAAAGGTTTTGCCGTTTTTAGGTTTTAATTATCAGTTTTCTGTGAGAACCAGAGTAATCTCTCAGGTCCTGGTCCTTCCTCGCCGTATATAAATACTATGCTGTTTGGTAACCGGTCAGAGAGGTTCTGAGGTTGTGCCTCTGAAGCTTTTCTTGGAGTTCATGTTCAATCAAAGGGGTAAAAAAGTAGGCAAAGCAATGAGTTGGCCTCACTTCTAAACTGTGGGTCTTTAGAATACAGTCTTTGTGGCATATGACAAATCTCCATGTTTGACTGTGGGACCCAGGCTTGGCCAAGCTAAATACCACTGGTCTGGCTATAGCAAGAGGTTTAGGGATGGATCCATGACTCAAATAATCCAAAGAGTTTTATCAGGATTTTTTCCCTCTTATAGATATCAGGAAAGAGATACCTCTTTTTGGCAAGTTTCCCTAGCTGAAAGATGGCATATGCCTAGAAATATGAGCAGCTGTCAGTATCCTGTGGAGACAACCTGCCTGAGAAGCAAACCAACAGAGAGGAAAGCAGAACTGAGATAAGGTCAGAAAAAGGTAGAGTCTCCATCATATCCCTTGATCCAGCTGTGCCTGAAGCTAACCCTGGACTCAGATATCCTAGTTACATAAGCCAATGCCTTGTTTGTCTTAAAGTTGTGCAAGTTGGGTGTTTGTCACTTAAATAGGTCCTTTAGTTGCATTATTCCATTATCCTTATTATTCCCTTCTTATAGATAAGGAAACAGACTCAGAGAGGTTAAGTGCTTTGTTCAAGCTAATGCAGCTGGGAAGTGGTGTGGCCTGGATTCGAGTTTGCGCTGTTCTGACTATAGCTCATGCTGTTTCCATAGCCAAATGCAGCCTCACTGAGTACAGCTAATTCAGCTGGTGAGCCTAGCCCTTGACATCAAGAAGACCGGCACTGGCTCCCTTGTTACTAGCTCATGGGCAGGCTGATGACATTAGACAATTCAGGCTGGTGCACTCGGGGTCAGACAGGCTAAACTTGGTCCTTGGATCCCATGCTGCACGCCTGGCCGCTCTGGGGATCCCTTTTTATTCAGGCCTCCCAACCTGCAGAAACCACTACCTGGGCTGGACCAGACCTGGTGGGCCTCCAGGCAGCCAGGCTGCTGCTGAGCAGACACAGATTCTGCAAACAGAAACACTCCAGGAAGATGCACTCAGCTTTGAGGTCCCGAGACTCCCACCTCCACTTCCTGAAGCTTAGGAAAAAAGAGCAGAAGCTGTTCAAATCTGAGATAACAGTATTTTTAATATTTAAGTAACAAAACATGCAGGTTAATACTCGATGCATATACAATAAGAGCAACAAAAAAAAAAAATTACAAAGCACAATCTAACTACATGGAGGCTTTCAAACAATTAAGTGTTGGATAGAGAATGTGCGAATTAAAAACCCAGCTGAGCCACACCCCAGTGCCTCAGACCTGACTCAGGGACTTTCTGGGGGTAGGAGGGAGAGCTCACTGTGCCCCGTGACCTTCAACTCAAATCCTGAGAACCCTTAATAATTTCCATGCCCTAGATTGCTCAGCTTCCTCTCCCCAGACCCCTTTCTTTACGTGAATTATCTGTTCATCCTTTACCCCGTCTCAGACAACGAGCCCCATGTGTACTCGATTTCATTTGACCTGAAACCATTGCTGTCTAGTGAGAAGGGTCTCTGAGCTGACTGTTTTGGCTCTTGGTGAACACAATTCCTTTCTCTTTCATGGGCCGTGATCTGGTCCTCCCCCAGACGTAGTCCGTTCAGCCTGAAGACCCCTGTGGATATTCAGCCATCTCCTTGGAAGCCACTTTCACATGCACTATTGATGTGAGGACTTTTTTCCCCAAATAATAACCAAGTGGTCAGATTCCCCCAGTGCGAATGCTGCTCCCTGATTAGGTAGTTTTGAAAGACTGCCGTGACCTCAGTTTCCTGGGGGGGCCTATTCTGGCTGTGGTGCTGGGATGGAATTCTGGTGGCTTGGAGGAAGGAGTTGAGGCTTTCTACAGCAGTGATGTAAACACGGGCAAGGTGTGTGGCCGCAAAGAGCTTTCAGGTCTTGAACATCCAACGGTCCAACCACTCTAGTGAATTTAGTGATGGGAACAGCTCTCAGAGTAACAAAGCTGACCACTGTGCCAGGTAAGTGCTACCGTCAAGTGACAGTGGCCTCTAGCCACGCAAGTGTGGACATGTGTCACTTGGAAACCTAACATTACATTCAGGCTCATCACTTTTTTTTTGAAAGACCTGGTTTCAACTCGCTTCCTAGGATCAGCTGTGTTCCATTATCTGGTTTTTACATGAGTTACACTGACTCTATCACGTATAAGCAGAGTCCTGGAGACCTCAAAGGGAAAGAATTAGGATCAGTGAGAATTTCATGAAATTCAGACTTAAGTATGATTTTGCAAAGTACAATAGAGGCAACATCAAAGCAATTATTTTTTCATTTTCTTCTATCCATGTGCAGGGGTGAGGCTAATTCACAGAGACAGTGTGTCATTTTATTAATACATTATTTATTCTAACTATATTTAGAATGCCAAATATATTTAGATTACAAAAACAAAATCCTTTTCTCATTCTTCTAGGGACACTTTCTGGCCTGTGACAGAAAGAGGACCTGCAGTGGAGAACCCAGGAGACCCCGGGAGAGTCTTGCTGGAATTAGCAGATGCCAACAGCAGCAGAAAGGCGTGGTTTCCACAAACTGAAACCATTTTGGTCAGGTCACGTTCAAGATCACAGTGCAAGAAAAGTTAGATAATGAGCTGGAGACATTACAAATATCTCCCCATCACCTCTTCTTCAGTCGCTGTTTATTAGGAGCCAAGTTGGGCGACGGGGAGGCAAAAATTAGATAGCAGAAAATGATGTCTTCTGACTGACTCTCTTTTTTCCTATCAGAATTGTTCTGGGAGATGAGCTGGGAACTAGATCATTGATGGGCTATTGGCTAGAAGGAAGAGGGAAAGTCTGCCTAAATCATCCACGTGTCTGATAGGAATTCAGACCACATTCTATCATCAGATTAGGAAGGTTATATTAACAAAAAAGAAACAGAGGATTGGAAAATGTGAGCTATAGCCTCTAATTCACATCTGATAACTCAGCTGTTTTGCAATGGGACATTTAGAGGCAGAGATGTGCAGCCAAGACCGTCCGGCCTCACCACAGGTGAAATCAAGGCTTTGCTAACTTCCAGCTGGGAGTCAAAAGCAACGAGGAATCAAGGTAAAACGTCCTGGTTCTCCGGCGAGCTCTAACTTGGGGGGGGAGGGGGGGTCTTCTGCCCACACAGGTGTCTTGGAGGCTACACGTAGTCATACTTGGAAGGGTGAGATTGTGCCTCGTCCTCTGTGCGGGTGCCCCCGTCATATATCTTCTTGGTTTTGGTGTTGGACCCAAAGCCGGTGCTGACCTTGAAGCCTCCAGGCTTGTAGGTGACATTGTGGCCCGAGGCATGGTAGGACACGGCTTTGTAGCTGAAAGAAAAAGAAACGTTCCATGAGCAGAGATGTATTTGGTAGGAGGACAAACCACCCCATTTACCCTGGCATGTCTCCGTTTTAGCACTGAAAGTCCAGTGTCCCAGGAAAGCTCTAGTCCTGGGCAAACAGAGAGAGTTGGCTACCCGAGGCTTTGAGGCACTGGTTTTTCTGCCTCTGCAGTTGAGCAGAATTCCTTGCTTTCTATTAAAGCTGATAGTGACTGGTAAGTTCCCTCTGGTGATCAGTTAAAATGAAGCTGAACCAGAAATAATGTCCAGGGGAACATGGTTATGCCAAAGAATCTTAGAATTCGTGAGCTGGAAGGTACCTACGTGCAGCTCAGCTCCTCTAATCTGCTCAGTTTATGGAGGAGCTAACTGAGGCCCAGAGATGACAGGTGACTCGCTGGAGGCCACAGGGCTAGTTAGCAGTAGAACTAGACTGGGATGCCGGTCCCCCAGCTCCAGGTCCACTTACGGAGTTAAGCAGGATTCTCAGCGGCAGTATGTACTGTTGACACTTTGGAACGGACGCTTGTTGTGGGGCCCTGTCCTGTGTACTGTAGGAGGTTTAGCAGCATCCCTGGCCTCTACCCACTAGATGCCAGTAGCACCCCCACCCCACCCCAAAGTGGTAACAATGAAAAGAGTTTTCAGATGTTGCCAAATATTCCCCTGGGGGACAGAGCTGCCCCAGCTGAGAACCATCGAGTGGCAACACTGCAGTCAGAGGGAACCAAGAGGGATGGGTTTTTCCTTCAGACGGGATCATTCCTAAATCTGCTCAGGCTGAAATATTCCTCTTCTGGTCTTTAGGTTCCCCACAAAAGAGAAGGCTCATGATGTTTTAGTCAATGAAGTCCTTCCATACCCCTAGACTGTCATTCTGGCTGCAAAGCATACGTTAAGACGGCCTCGGATCAAACGTCTGATTGCACTGAGATGGGGAGACTCACCTGGTTTCCTCGGGCGCCAGGCCCCGGCAGGCGATGCACATCATCACGCCTCCAATTAGCGTGAGGCCTCCGGCGACCCAGCCCACGAACAGAGCCGACCCGAAGGTGTACCTGGGTGGGGAGACGTGAATGTGGCTGTGAATGTGGGTGACGACTCCCCAGGCTCCACACACGCACCTGGCCACACCCGTCCTCTCTGGATTCCGCACCTAGCCCCACCATGCCCCCTGAACACACACTCCTTTGGGTCACAGCCAACATTCTCAGGTGCCCTGGAGAATAGACTTGGGACTGAAGTCAGCAAAACAGCAGGGGGATTTTTGGGCCCCTGGCATCACTCAGGCAGAGAATTAATTGTAAGTCTCTAATCTCAGAGAAACATCTCAGGAACCTCCCCTCCCTCCCTATTGGCAAAGGGGAGTCTTAAAGGTTTGGCAAGAGAAGTTCGAGAGATATGGAGCATCTCTAGTTATTATTTCTGAGGGAATTTTGATCCCTTGAGATCTCACTGTGGGCCAAGACGCTTTCCCCTTGTCTGAGCCAAGGAACCCTGGTAACCACCCATGCAGGTAGGAGCATCATCTGCAGAAAGAACGAATGTGAAGTGATCATCCATTCTTTCATTCATTGTTTGCTCATTTGTCCAACAAGTATTCATTGGACTCTACCATGTGCCTGGCACTGCCCTGGCCCTGCGACATGGGGGTGAACAAGATGGACACAGACACCCCCCTCATGGTGCTTCTGTTCCAGTCCACCCTGGAGTCTAACCTCTGGTGGTCTGACTCCAAAACTGGTGCCCTTTCCCTCTGAGTGGTGCCTCCAATGGGACTCAATGACATCAGAACGGGGTTGTCTGAGAATAAAATCTCCCGAGGATAAAATAATTCTGATTCCAAATGGACATCTGTGGATGGAGGAGAGAGGGACCAAATCCTTGGTAACCAAAAACTGTTAGGCTGTCAGTGGGTACTTTAGTGTGAGCTGGGACTTTCCCTTCATCTTCCAGGGCCCTGGAGAAAGGAGAGCACAGCTCAGGGGACATCTGTCCTTGGAGGTTCCCTTTGTTTTCCTCAACGAGCTTGGGGCTGTTTGTGGAACACCACGAGCCACTGGTATGTTTAAAAGCACGAACCAGGAACATTACACCAGCAGCAGGAAGACAGCAATACGTGTGCAGACCTGAGGACTGTGTAATGCGAAGGGCAGAGCTGGCCGACTGAGCTTAGGCCTTGAAAAAGTTCTGGGAGAAAATTTATCTGGAGGCTGTTTTTACTTCCTTTGGACTAGGAAAAGACAGACATTTGGTATGAGGGCCGTTGCCTTGGAATGAAGAACCCCATCCCATCTTCCTGTCCTCCCCAGTGGGGCTGGGGGCTTAACATTTGACCTCTTCCTAAGGCTCCTGCTGGGGGGCCCCTGGGTGAATCTCCTGGGGGCAGCCTTGGTCCCTCTGCCCTGGCACAGACAGAGCCCCTGTCCTTGATACCCCTATAGATGGTTGAGTGACTGTATAATGTTAATGATGATAACAACAATCGCCACCATTTTTTGAGTCTTAACTGATGCTGTGATAGACCCTTTTATCATAATCTCATTGAATTCTCCCAACAGCCACTGTGATAGGATTTATCACTCCCATTGTACAGATGAGAAAATTAAGGCTCAGAGAGATTAAGCAACTTTTCCACACACCCAGGAATGAGATGGCACTGCCAGAATTCAAATGCAGGTCCCTCTGCCTCCAAAGTCCTCATTGTTGATCATTAAGCTAGACTATCTCTGTGCATGGGGAACGAGGTCGTCTTCCTCCACTTAGACCCTCTTGGTCAAGGTCAGCAAACTTAAATACCCACCTGGGACAGGTAAGAAACTTAAATGAGTGAAGTGGGTTGGGTATAAGAAAATATTTCATTTTCTTAACTCTATCATATGGGGAAAAACCCATAAGCATGATGATAAATGGCCTCCGAGTTGGGCCATTTGAGAGTGGTGGGGCCTGAGGCAAACAGGAGACTGTGAGTCCAGCTAAGAGGGCAGCTGCCTCTCAGCTGCAGAGATGGTTGCCAGATGAGAATGAGGGCCCAGTGCTACCAGATCTTCTGATTGTTTTGCAAGAACCTGGAAAAACGGATGTGTGTGTGTGTGTGGTGTGAAATCTCCTTGTAGCAGGCACTAATGGTGATCTGCCCAGGTCCCCTCTGTCCCTTTAACATTTCTGTGTCTCTTCCCCAGCTCCTGTGTTCTTCTGTCTTTACCTACTGGCCCCTCGTGACACCCCCTGGAGTTTTGGCTTTGGTTCAGCCACTGGAGCCACTCTGCCCACTTGCACAGAGGCTGATGGGTGCTGAAGTGTGAAAGTTTGGAGTCAAGGCAACTCTGAGGTGTAATTTGTGCCCCACAGCTCCCCAGGATCAGGCTGAGTCCAAGACTTAATCTGAAATCACCTCCTTCCTTGTCCTGCTTGCCCCTCCCCAGCCAGTCTCCCCTCCGTTAATAAATCACGTGCCCACGGATCCTCAGGATCTGTTTCTGAGTAACCCAGCCTGTGACACTTCTAATTGTTAAAAGTTGGTGATTAATTCAGGTTATAAAGTGAAAGGCTATTACAAAACACCTCACAAGTCATGTATCGTGTGAAGGCAGACAGTTTGTAGCTCTGGTCCAGGGCTTAGACTCTGCCAACATTACACTCAACGCAGAAATGGCAGAGCGGAGGATCCTGGGACCAAGATCTTTCTTGGCAGCTATGCTGTCTTGTGTGACTTCTGGGTAGAGAAGATGAGAAGACAGAAGGGGGAAAACTGCACCCATCCATGGAGGAAGACATTCTGGGGGCCTTTCGGAATCTTGTAATTTCAATCTCAGGACTGAAGTTGCCTGCCCAAGGGACAGGGGCGGGTTCCAGGGAGACGGTGTGAGAGAGTGATGGCAGGCATTAGAGGAGGAGGATGAGGGCAGCTTATGGGGATCACTTCCTTCCCATTCTTGAAACAAAGCAGAAACATGGATGGGGATTGGAGTTCCAGGGAGCCAGAAAGTAATGGATTTATATGTCCTCACACCCTGTCTGTATCTCATGATAGTGTGGCTGGAGAAATACCAAGTGTATCCATTCCAGAGATAACGGGTCTCCATGTTTACATCGCTCACCCGAAATAAGATCTTTCTCCTTCAGGAATTTGCTGCGACCTCCTGCTATGAAATATGTTCCTTTGAAGTGGCTAAATGCATACAGGTGTTGGAATTGCTCTTCTGTCTTTTAAAAGTTCTACCCTCCTTCAGACACCAAATTATAGCGGGGTTTCATCCCCCTCTCCTAGACCATAACCTCTGTGAGGATGGGGACCTTGTCTATCCCCAGCACTCGGAACAGTTCCTGGCCCACAGCAGGTGCTCAACACATTTGCAAAATCAACGAATTAACAAATGAGAGAAAGAAGCAGCTGCACAAGGAAGAAACATTACTTTTCTCACCTATACCGCTTCTTGCTCATTTCTACTCAAGCTTTTACCTGTCCCTAGCCAGGCTCCCGTCATGGACTGGAGATGCGGGTTGATGCTCATTTACATGCCTGGGTTAATAGTGCCTATTTCATCACCACCACAATGGGGCCTGTGTAAGAGTGTTAGATAAATACTGTGAACTGTCTCTGTATTTCAATGCAAATGTCAGATCAGCCTCAAGTCATATCACCAAGGATATTTCACTGAAATGAAGTTTATGAATTTACAGATCATTGTTGATTTACGATATGGCATGGTTGCCTCTGATAAATTTTTGCTATTTCAGGCACTGACAATCACATTAGGCATACGTGTTTAATCGGATTTCTACAATATTACCATGGAATGCTGAGACTAGATTAGGAGGTTACCTGGTCTGAACGGTCTGCACCATCCCACCCATGCTGGTGTACATGTTAGCTGTAGACATCCAGAAGTTGGTAACCAGCATGTTGGCAAACACAGACACTCCAGCAATTGCACAAATACCTGTGGGCAAAGAATAAGAAAGCTCCAGAGTCAGTTTTAAAGGGATCACAATGTTTCTGGGGCAATATATGCTTAAGTGAGTTTAGAGGAGCAGGCTGCAAAATACCCCATTCCCATAACAGAATGGTCAATCCAAGCATCGATTATTGAATTCCCGCTATGTGCTAGACATTGCGTTAGGTGCTTAGACTGTCTTATCTCCCTAATTGTGGAAGGATTTGTATGTGTGCAGAAAGAGATTTTCCATGCATTTTGGGACAAGGGGTTAATAGTACAAATATTTTGGGCCTGGTCCTTTGACTGTGTCAAGAGCTCTTCCCTTAAAATCATTTTCTAGAGTCTTACCAAAGTAATGCCTTTAGGGATTGAGTCACATGCTACCTTAGGGTTGAGAGTCTCTTATAATGGGGTAGGGTTGGCAGCTAAGAGGGACCTTAGCACTTATGATAATTCTGTAGAGTGTAATTGGGCCTGAAGCTCAGATTTTGAATCCCAGTTTGTAAAGCTCTGATCTGTGTTCAAACCATGCTCAGTTGGGAGAAGCCCCGTTTCCTCTGCCAGAATGATCTTGCTTTGACATTCCCAGAAGCACATTTGAGAGAGGGAACCCCAGGCTCCTTGTTTACCTGAGATGATGAACATGATTCCAGAGGTCAGTGTCATGTTGGCTTTGGCGGAGCCCTCCATGCTGCCAATGCGGATGCACTTCAGGGCGAAGATGGACACCAGGAGACCGATGGCACCCAGGACAATGCCCACGACCATCAGAGCTCGCACTGCCTGCAGCATGGCTGTGGAACAAGGGGCAAGACACATGCAGACAAATAAGACCACCTGAACAAAGCTTTGTTAATAAAACAAAGCAACCACAACCACGATTCCGTAAACTGTGAAGCTTGTCATTGTCAGGGGATGTGGAGTTGTGGGAAATGCAAAACCATCACTTACAATCCTCTGATTGATGAAGGACATGCATGTGAATGTCTGTAGAATGAGAAAATTATGGACTGTTGGAGCTGGGAAGGCCAATGGAATTTAACTATTTCATTTCCTCATTTTAAAGCTTGATAATCTGGGGCCCAGGAAGGGGAAATGTCTTAACTAAGGTGACATTAAAAATTATTGATAGAGCTTATAGTAAAGTTATGTTGCTTTGACTTCTAACCCAAACATCTTTCTCCAGTCTTTCCATATGGGCTCAATGCTTCACATAGTTGGGTCAACTTTAGGAAAACCCAGTATTTATTTATAGTGTATAATGAAGCAAGGTCACTAGGCGATATACCAAGGGCACTGTATTTTTGCTTCTTTCCAAAGGGACTACTAAGGTCTTGGTGAGCTGTGATTTTGGGTACATGTAAAAAAACTACTATATCAATCTCAGGCCTTTCAACACAACCACAGTTTATTAGCCCTTCCCTCTCCAGGAATCAGTGGAAGCTGTTGGCCCTGCTGGGACTCTCCTGCAGTGACCTCCCCCCCTAGATTTATCTAAAGTGGTTTCTAGTACTTCCTTAAAGTGCAGTGACTCATCTCAACAGTTTTTACTGAGCCCCATGACTAGGCATGGGACTGACAGCAATTAACAGGTCAGATGTGGTCTGCCCTCATGGAGCTTCACCAAAGTGGGGAAAGGCGGTCATTAAACATGTCCACTACAAGCATCATGAATTTTACAAAAGGAAGACAAGTGAATCTTCGGTGTTTTCCCGAGGGAAAAGCCCCTAGTGTGGGTAGTCCTGGTAGAGCAGAACTGAAGAACTGTGCGGAGCAAAGCCGAAAGCCCCGCCCTACCCTAGCTGTAACGGCCAATTGCTACTTTTGATTGAAACCTATCAGGGGCTTTTCATTAAACAATTTTTTATTAAAAAATTTAATCCACATTAAAAAAACCCGCCTGCAATGTAGGTAATATTATTACCTTTATTTTGTAGTTGAAGAAATCAAGACTCAGAGGTTAAGGAACTTACCTAAGGACACATATCAAGGGAAAAGCAGAGCTGGGGGTCAAACCCAGAACTGTCTCAAAACAGTGACTTTCCCATCACAGTACATTGCTTTGAGGTACCTTATCCTGGAGAAACAGGCAGAGTTCTGGCTGCCGTGAAGGGACAGGGATCTGTAAGCTCCTAACGGGATGTATCCTCCTAAATTGGAGACTCGGCCATAAATGCCATCCTCTGGAATGGATGCTAAGAATGTATAAAGGAATATTCTCCAAAAATCATCTCAGGGAATAACCTGTCCCAGGAGACTATTTATAAATGTGACTCTCAAGACAAGGGAGTCCTGAGGGGTGGGGGGCAGGAATTCTCTCTAATCTCTTTGGGAAGATTTCCATCTCAAACATGGCCAATATCAGTGGAGCTGCCAGCTTCTTCACTCTAAGGTATGTATCACAAAGCAACTTGTCGTGATGAAAGAATTGACTATCAATGAAATATACTGAAAAAGGAGAGGTAGATCATGCAGAATTTGTTAAAGAACCTTCTGCAGTGCCTGAGGAATGGAGGCCCTGGCACCTTTCTCATCAGGTACCTCCCTGTCAGAGATGACGGCATCCAGCTACTCTCATTCCACACCACTGACCTCCATTCACTGGATTCTGATTCTCTTCTCCCTAAAGAAACTTCTGATTTTAACTTCGCTTTTCTGCTGGGAAGAGAATTCTACGAGCAGCCATCATCAGTCTTGGTCCTATTAGCAACTATATTCCAGGGTAAATGTGTTGGTTTATGGTGTGGATTGATTCTCCAGGATCTGACTATTCATTCCTGGGAGAACTGATTAACATCGGTATCTTGGGCTTGCAGCTGAGTTCTGATGCGAGAGCCATGGTGACCCCAGTAAGGCAAAGAGAACTCATGAGGGCCTTGGAGTGGCCCTTGGATCCACTCCTAACATAGGGCTCCAGCGTGTCACCTCTGTTCTCCAAAGCCTTGCCCAGTGGCTTTGCTGGCCCCACAAGACACCAGGAACAAACACCCTGTTCATTCCCTCATTAACAAATGCAAGCGTGTGTCATCTGCTTGTGTACTCATCTACACCTTCGTGTATTCATCCAGCACATTCATCCACGAATTCACTTATTCATTCATCAAGTATTTTTAAGCTCCAATTCTCTGCAAAACCCTTTGCCAGTTGCTGTCGGAGGTATAAAGTTTCATGAGAAATAATCTGTGCTGTCAGGCAGCTTACAACCTGGGAAGATCATATTTTTACTGGGAATCTTGAACCTCAAGTTTCTGTTCACTTTGGGAGTACCATCACTAAGGAATCATAAGAGAACCACTTTCTGACAGTAGCTCATGGGGTGGTTCTAGTTCTCTCTAACACACACAATAACTATAAGCCTGTGGTTCAGGACAGCTGTGGAGAGGACATCTGTGGGGCAGCCCCAGACTTCAGGATATGTTCCTCTTTTAGCCACTCTGTCTCTTATTTGATATTCTGAGCAAGAGGCATAGGCTTATCAGCTGATAACAGTGAGTCAACGGGCTCTACAGACCTATTCCCTGCACCAAAGGTGTGACTACAGCATTCTTTCCAAAGAACAATGAGGTATTATCAGACCTGAAGGGTGGGCAGGAGTCAGGGCTGAGAGAAGCAAACAGAAAAATGGGACCTCAGTGTTCCCTCCCTTTTGCAAAATATCTGATTCCCCCAAAGCAGCAATGGACTGACAGGCAAGGTGCCTTCGGGTGTGGTTCCCAACGCTGGCCGCACCTTGGCAGCTCCTGGGGGAAATTTTAAAGAAATATTAATGTTTTGGCTCCACCTCTGGAGATTTTCATTTAATTGTTCAATAACATAAAATTTCAAGGAATAATCTGGGAAAACAGCTCTCAAGAGGGCTCAGGAAGAGGTGCTCAGAGTGGGGAATTGAGAGGAAAGAGAATTCCCAGTGGCTGACATCACTGAGCTGGCTGGGGGTTGGGGGGAGGAGGGGCTGACAGGACAGCAAGTCACCAGGAGCCAAAGGCCTGCACCTGGGGCCTTTGTTGAGGGGGTGGGGAGGGGAGAGTACCTATACCTTCAGGCACAGCTTAGCCTCAGATTGGAGGCAGGAGGGGCTAGTGGAGGAGTTCAAGGGAGGGGAGCCCAGAGGAGGGCGGTCTGAGGCCAGACCTCAGAGGAAAGGCCCTTCAGAACAAGGTGGAAGGGCCTAGATTCTCCAGAGATCCCAGGTTACCAATATGGAGGTCCTTTATATCTCATGAAATCCTACAGAACTGCGTGATACCAGGTGAGTGTCATTAGGCGAGCCTTTTAACCTCACTGAAGCTGAGTTTCCTCGACTCTGAAGTAGGACAGAGATGTCTCTTACACAGAGATGTTGTGAGAATCTGAAGCTACTTGGCACCAGCATAGACTAAATATCACTTTCCTCCCCTTCCCTAAAAAGAAGTTATCTCTCTCTGACCCCACGTGGCTTTGGCTTGTGCCAACTGTACAAACCTGAATCCTCTCATATGGTGATAAATTATGGCTGAGGATTTGAAAAAGTCATGCGTGAGGGAGTGCAAAAGGCAAGAGGGGAAGAAGATTTAAGAGGAGGAGGAGGAAGAGAAAGGCCCGGACCAAGGTGGGGGGAAGATCAGGAAAAAATGGGCTCAGGATCTGACTGGCAATGAGCGGGGGAGCAGGCTGATGGGTGAGGCAGTGTAGATGGCTTCCATCCTCATTGCCCTCCCTTTTCACCGCTAAGGTGGGGTCCAACCACATGACTCTGACGATGTGTGTCCCCACCAAGAAATGATGCCCCACCACTGACTAGTCCAAGCCAGGGCGTGATGCTTTGTCGGTGGCTGCCCTTGCCATCACAGCAGCAACCTCCACAACCACAGCTGAGGAGGCATTTGGATTCCTGCCTCTACGTAGCTTCGATCATCGAGAAATCAGGGCCCGCAGCCTCATTTGATCCCTAAGGTGAAGGTTCTCTCGGGCTTTGTAGACGTGTTCTCAGTTCTCTGTGGAATTGCCTTCAGATGTATGATAGTGTGTACACGTTTAGAAGTTTGTCCACATATTTAAAAAGGTATATTTGTGCTAAAATATGTCTCTGTTGAAGAAAGGGAAAGCAGCTGGACGGAACACCAACAGGCTCACCCAGATCTCATTTCAACTTGATAACTAACTTATAATCACTCCACCTCCTGGGGCCAGTTTCTTCCACCAGACACCGGGGAAAGAAAAGCTGGGTCCCAGGATCGTGAGCATTAGACTTGACGTGAAACATTCAGCCAACTGTAAGAAGAAATAAACAGGGAACCTCCTTTAGAAAGGCTACTTAAGAGCAATTTCATATTTTTTTTCCCGTATGGAATTTTGCTTTAGATTTTGTGGGATTTTTCTCGGGGATAAATGTGGTTTCGTTAAAACCCCCCATTCCCGTGTGTATAAATATGATTGACAGCTGATGGGAAACTCCCTAGCCCTCCAGTGGCTGTTGTTTTTTCACACTGAGGTAGAAAGGGGGAAATGCAGCCAGTTGTGTGAAAAAAAATCAAGACCCTCAGTGCCTGCAGAGGGGCCGAGAAGCAGTGCAGTGCTCAGAACACAGGTGGGATAGGGGATGGAAAGGAGAAAAACAGGACCCTAAATAGTCTTTAGTTCGGATATTTGGATTCATAAAAGGTGGTTGATTTTGGAGAAGAAAAACAATCTGGAAGATCAAATGTCCTAACCGTTTGAGAGCGTTGGGTGGCGTAGACACGAAAGTAATGATTTAACGACACTAAGAGTTAGATCTTGTAAATGGGTCGCAGAGCACTTTCACACAAATGCCTCATTGTGAGGTATTTCACAGATGGGGAAAGTGAGGTCAAGAGATGTAGGTGGCCAAGCTACGCCCTTGACCCCAAATCACCGCCTCTAACTGTAGAGCCCTGCCAGTGCGCCAAATTCAGTCCCAATGTGTGCAAACACGTTAGAAGAAACATTACTTGAGTGTGATGTCATCACAGAGCCAGGGACGTGAGTTTGCCAGGTCTTTGCTCCCCTCCATCCTGTTCATTGACTCCCCTTGGCTTTTTCCTCCCACTGTCTCCAGGGAGGGGAATTGAGAATGACACACGTCCTCTACTCTTTAAACTTAGTACTCCTAATTGTGCGTTGTTAATGATATTGCTATAAATGGGTCAAGGTGCTCGTGTCCTCTCCACTCATGTTGTGCTCAAGCCCAGACCAGTCTCTTCAAGTCTAAAGGCAGCCCCTTCCAGCTGGAATGTAGAAAGAGGGCCTGAGCATGGGGCAGGGGAGAAGACGCAGACTTGGACGTCTTTCAGCCTTGTGTTCGTATCCGGCTTCTGCCATCTTCTATCCATGGGACCTTGCATGTGTTACCTGGTCCCCCTCTCTGAGCCTCAGTTTCCGCTTTTGTACAAATAAAGCTAATACATATTTCCCTGTATTATTGTGAAGATTATACCGGACAGTCTATGTGCAGTCCAATAAATAGTAGCTGTTTTTAATTCTGTGTACTGTCCTCGGAGAACTCCATGCTACATTGACTGTTTGGAACTCAGCGAGAGGGCATCTTGGGCTATAAACTACACGGAGCTGGTGGTATACTGGTAAACGGTTCTGCTACTACCACCGTTTGCCTCATTAATCTATCCGTAGGTTACATCACACAGCTAGTTGAATGAAATGAAATTATTCTATGGCTGTAAGTTCCAACTAAATGTGATACATTTTGATCAGATGAATGAAAAGTTAAGTGAGATTTTGCAAGAAAAGAGCTTATACTTAGGAAGACTTGAATAATTGGTAGTGATTATTATGATTATTAACTAAAGAATTATAATGGTATCTGCCTCATGCCGTTATAGCACTTTAAGGGTTATTTTTCTGTTGGAAAGTGTTAAAATTAAAAGCAAATTAAAACTGAAGTGTCAAAATTAAACTCTCCAGGGGGCCAGCCCAGGTGGCCTTGTGGTTAAGTTCGGTGAGCTCCGCTTGGCGGCCTGGGTTCAGTTCCTTGGCGTGGACCTACATCACTCGTCTATCAGTGGCCATGCTGGGATGGTGGCTCACATACAAAATAGAGGAAGATGGGCACAGATGTTAGCTCTGGGTGAATCTTCCTCAAGCAAAAAGAGGGAGATTGGCAACAGATGTTAGCTCAGGGTGAATTTTCCTCAGGAAAAAAATAAAAAACTCTCCATAATCTTCCATTTCTATCTCCAGGCATTTCACCCAACTCCTCTGTGTCGGGTCTCTCTTCCCTAGGCCCCTTGTCACGCTCAAGAAAATGCTTTCAGTGGCTATTTCTGAAGGCTGAATCTCCTCTAGGCCTCAGGTCCTGGCTGGTTAATGTTCCTCCTTCTGGCTCCCTCCGGATCTCAAGTGTCCACAAGCCACACTCTGGTCTCCTCTCTGGCTGCTGCATCTCCTTACATTCCTGCCTTCAGCTTTTGAGTTTCTTTTCAGCCTTTGCCTCCTGGTAAATTTCCCGCCCAACCCTTCCCTCAGTCGGCCAAATCTTAAGTCATGAAACAAATATTTGCATTTTGGGATGCCGATTTACAATGTAGTCACTCTTGCTGCACGAGGACTGGCTATTCTTAAGTCCACACTGTTCTCCACAGCCACAGATTGTCAGTGATATAAAGTATCCCCTTTTCTGCAAGCTCAGTCCCAAGAAACATCTTTCCTGGCTTTTGGTAGAATCTTGTTCCCTCACTCCAGACAGGCAGGGCTGGGGTACACTGCTGTGATGACTGCTGGGAGTTTTTCAGCTTTTCAGAATTGTGAGCAGTGTCATGAGGGGAGAATATGCTCAATGCTACCAGAATGCTCTAGGTTTGGGACAGAGATTTGTGGGGTCCTATTCGATTTGGGGATGTGAGGAGGCTTCAGGGAGGAGGTGGTATTTGGGCTGGACCTCGCACATGGGAAGCTTTGTGGAGATGGAGGTGGTAGAGCGGAGCATTCAGGCAGTGGGGGCAATGGGTGCCCAGGACTAAGCCCAGATTATAGTAAATGGATGGGGAGAAGCAGAGGCTGAGGGCAGAGGGGCAGCAAGAGACAGGTCAGGGGAAGGAGGTGAGGGAGGTAGGAGGGCATGGGTGTCAGGCTGTCATGTCTGCACCTAATTAAGCTGGGAGTGGCGAGCCATGGACGGTGTTGGGTTTTCAAATATTTAGGGAGAGGAGAACTGAGAACTAGAAGTTGGTGGTTGGAATATTCTGCCTGACCCTTTGCTACAGTCAAAGGAGTCAACACTCTAAAGAGACAAAGGACAGAAACCAGATTGAGAAAGGTTAAGAGCGAGAGGTGGCAGAAAAATTGAGTTCTTTAATTGGGTTGTTAGTGACTGAGGGAGAGACAGAACTTGACAACGATCAGAATCTAGAGATTTTCCAGGAAAAGAGGATACAAGCATAACTGAGGAGAAGAGATGAACGAGGCAAGAAGGAGAGGGGCTGATCAGCAGGGACGAGCAGACAGGATGGTGTGGGGCCTGCAGAGCCTGGTGCAGAGGTCAGCCTTGGACGGGAGAGGGGGAGGGGATGTTGTTTTGCAGAGAGTAGAACTGCCAAGGGAGAGAGGAGGGGAGATTCTGAGAGGGCTCATGGAGGATGGGATCCCTCGGTAGAACAGGAAAGACAAGGGAGAGGGGCAACGAAGAGGTTTGACCACTTAGGAGCGTGGGAATATTTGGGAGCCCCAAGTGTGGAAAGATACAGACTGAGCAGAGATTGATAACACGTGATGGAGCCCTGGGAAGAGGTTACTGAGCATGAAGTTATGGGACATCGTGCCTTAATTTTGAATATGGGGTCAATCTTTTTTTCTTCATTGAATAGTTAAAATTGGATGCAGTTAACAAGTCAACAATCCATGGTGGTGCATTTCCTCCCTTCCGACCTCTCCTCTCCCACTAGAGCATAATCCCTCCTCCTCCATGGTTTCCTTCCCTCCGGCCAGGGTCTACCTCCCGTGCTTCCCTAAGCAGGTCTTTCCGTGGAGCCCGTGATCCTGTTGGTCCTGCAATATGAGTGGCTTCCAAAAATGGAGTAAATAACCCAATTCGTCTACTCTGTCACCTATTTTCTATCTCTTTCTGAAAATGAATTATTTGAACTGCTTTTCACAATTCAATTTCAAGGGCTTCACAGGCTCTTAACAGTTTCGTGCAAATTTATTTCCATCTGCCTATTTACAAGCTGTTTGTTTCAGAGAGGCAAAACCCAACACTCTTTTCCTTTCCTCACCAAACTCACATCTTGGCCACTCCTTGGAGCCACTGACTAGCCTGACCTTTTATTTTCTCTTTGCTTAAAAAAAAATACAAAGAAGGCTCCCATAATATTCAGAATGCAAAATTCCTGTGATGCATATTTGAAATAGTTATCTGTATTAAAGGCAGGGGTTTAACTTATTTCATCTTCAGGGGTGAAAGGACATCACATTTATAATTATATTTATATTCTGAAATTATAATTCTATAATTCTATTCTGACATACATTGTGAGTACATTCCAGAACTTCTCAACACAAATGCAGAAAAAGAATATTTCTAATTTAATGACAATATATATTTTTGGGCACTTACAGAGACTCCAACTTTTCAAAGAAAAATTGAATTGAAAATGAAATGAAATAGCTCTCAAAAAACTTTTTCGGCTGTAAGAAAATATTCACCATCCTACTTCTCTACTCTCATGTATATGCAGGAGCAAGTCCCATGTGCATACATGTGCGCCATTAATTTTCTCCTTGAGTAACATTATTCTAGTCTATTCTAGTAGCATGATCCCACAACAGACCATTAATTTCAGGACCTGCTTCCTTACTAGCGATTCCTTTGACTTGAGTCTGAATTCTCTGATTTTCTCCTGTTTGATTATGGCCATCTTTGACACCGGCGGCCTCTCTGATTCACACCTTTTATTCGGAGCCAGCGCTGCAGGGTCACACCCAGGCCCGCGGCGGGGCCCCTCGGGGCCGCGGCGATCGTGGCAGCCCCTTCCCACCCTCCCGGGGGTCGGCCGGGAGCTGCCGGCGCCTACCTGGCAGGCCCAGGATGGTGAAGTAGGGCCGGCACTCGGTGAACCCCGAGCTCTGCCTCACGCAGCTCTGCCACAGCCCTTCGTACTGGAACACGGCGGTCACGGGGTTGTCGTACAGGTCCTGGGTGCTCCACGTGTCCATCCCCGTGGCGGCGATGCAGCCCGCCAGGCCCAGGACGGACAGGAGGAAGCCCCCCACCTGGCAGGTGGTGGTGGACATGGCCTCGGCCCGGCCCCGCGGCCGCCGCCTCCCCCGGGCGGAAGGTGTGGGCCCGCGCTCCCCGGGAGCTACTCCGGTCGGACGGTTTCCCTCTGCTCTCCGTGTTTGCTCACAGTGTTTTCCTTAGATAGTTCGGTTTCACTCTTGGTTCAAGGGCATTATTTTTTCATTTGTTAGGGAAGCGGCCCCAAGAGGCACTTGTCCTGCTGAGCTGCTCAGGCCCAGCTGGTTGGAGAGCAGAGCGGTCCGAGTGGACACCCTCCCCTGGGCCGTGCCAGGCGTCCCCGTCCCGGCTGGGCTCCGCCCGAGCAGGCCACCACCTGGGCTGGCATCCAGCATGCTGAGAGCCCCCTCAGGCTCTGCTCCGCAGGGAAACCACTGGGCCGACCTCACGTACGTAAAGTGGCCCCAGGAATCTCCGTCTTGAACCAGACGTTCACACGTTCCCCTCACAACTCATAAACCACTTTCACCTACACCTTTCCATTTTGACCTGACAGAAATGGGTAGGGCAGGTATTATTATTCCCCACATATATAAGGGGAATATATATATGTATATATATTTTTTGAGGTGCATACATATTTGGGTGCATCATGTGAGATGCAAATAGGTTAAGAAACTTGTCCAAGTGCCTTGAGCCACTGATGCTTTAAAACCACAAAGGTAGAGCTCCCTGCTCAACTTTCCAGTCTGGTCCTCTTTCTCTACTCCATATGGAGTGATGAAGTGACAGGGGTGGGCTGAGTTGTCCCAACTTTTGAGAACAGGAAGCCAAGTGCTGGAGATATGCTCTTGGTCCACAGGTATTGGAACTGGGATGAGAAGAAGCAAGCCATCCTCTTGACCTCCATCTCGCCCTTTCGCTCTTGCCACAAGAACCACAGGACCATGTGGCAGACACAGAAGGTTCCACAAAGGCCAGAGGAGGGACCAGGGCTGGCTGGGGCAAAGACCCTGACCAGGTCAGTGAGAGACCTAGGATCTTCTCTGGACACGGTCATTAACGTGCTGTGCGTTTTCATTGGTAACGTGGGAACTAAACTAGAATACTTCAGAGCCCTTTGAGACTTCACACACTGTCTTCTACATTTTGCTGAAAAGTTTTCATTACAGTTGGTCAGGATATCAGGAGTTATATAATCATGAAAAAGAGAGAATTGGCTGGAGAGCAGCCGTTGCATTGTGTCTACACAATTTGATTTTGTTAGAGAATTGATTGACCTGTGGCTTCCTATGGTCATGTGTGCCTGGTCTCTGAATTCAGATACATTTTAATTAGCCCTCCCCAAATCTGGATTTCAAGGCCCTGAAACACACCCCCACACCCCAGTCTCTAACCTGTACCCGTTCTCTAGGAAACAAGCCTGTCCATCTGGACGTTTCAATATTATCTTGAGTGCACACTGCCACCGCTCCCACGGCATTATTCCCAGCAAACACGGAGAGCAAATATGGAGGGGCTCGCCCTTAATTTGAATGGAGGCGACACTCCCATTGACTGAGCACCTTGCTTTAGGTTCTGTGATCCGTGTTTGTAGAGATTGAAGCATGAACCAGAAAACTCAAAATAAGAGCGTAAGCAAGAGTATATGATTCAAAATGGAATAATGTTGGTGGCTGTGTATCCGCTGAACTGAGTTATAAGGCCAAGTCTAAAAGGTGGGCAGGGGGCAACTAGAAAAAGTGACTTTGGTCTCTGCTGGTGGACAGGGATTAACCAATAAGATTGGAAAACGTTGGAATAATTTGGTAGTGATTCTGCCACTGTTTCTGTCAACAGAGTCCATTTTACTCTTCTTTCAACCAAGAGGCAAGCTTTTTATTCATAAAGAGATCTGTCAGGGGCTGCCCGGTGGCGCAGCGGTTTAGTTCGCGCTTGGCAGCCCGGGGTTCGTGTGTTCGGATCCCGGGCACCCGCCAACGCACTGCTTGTCAGCCATGCCATGGCGGTGTCCCACATAAAGAAGAGGAAGATGGGCACGGATGTTAGCCCAGGGCCAGTCTTCCTCAGCAAAAAAGAGAAGGATTGGCAACAGATGTTAGCTCAGGGCTGGTCTTCCTCACCAAAAAAAAAAAAAAAAAAAAGAGATCTGTCAGAGTTTGTTTTCCAGTGTTCATTTTACATTTGTCTAACACCCCCCAAACTAATTGACTATAATACCACCAAAATAACAGGTTGGAAATGGCAAGATATAAACAATAGGTTATTACAAATTATCTATTCTCACTCATGGTAGTTTTCCCTTCCACTTCCCTATGCAAATGTTTTTATGCAAAATTGCAGGACAGGGAAAAAAAGTTACTTAGGTGATAATGAATTAGACTTTCTTGTGTGAAATGGTGACAGTGACTTTATTTTTTTGGAAGAAGGAAAAGCTAATTTTAAACAATAAACTAAAACTACCTCTACCTGGATAGAATGCTGAATTAATAGAGAGAAATTGTAAGTCTGCACAATTTTTTACTGTGAAACAAATATTTACATGTTTTAAACATCTGGAAGATGAGATTTTTTAACTTTCTGGTGAGTTTTCTGTGCTCTGAAATGAGTGGACCACTGCTTTAGCTGTGACTGCCAAAGAGTGAATTGGGGTCTACAGAGAAAAATCTGGCTTCCTTGTTCATGGCAACAGGATTTGTTAAAACATACTAAATGTATCTCTGATAATTCATGGTCTGATTCTGCTTAACAATAATGAGGTTGTTACAAATTTGTTTAATCACCTTTAAATGGAGCAAAATTTTTTTCTGACTTCTTAGGGGAAATAATCCCTACATTCAGGTTTAAATGCGGCTCTGGCAGTGTCATTTTGGGTTATAAATTTCCAGGAGCTTATATTATTTTACTGCCATTGGAGGAAACAATTCCCCCACTTTTTCTTTACAGCTTTTTAGGAATATTAATGTAACTCCATCTTTGGTAATTAGGTAAAAGTGGTGGTCAAATAGCAATATAAAATATTATGGCTAGGAATTAGGGAGAAGTAAAATTAGTATGCTAGCAAGACAAAGAATTGATATGTCTATTAATTTTTTTCTTTTAAAATATTATCACATATATATCCCTAATTTCTGATTCCACCTTTTGGTCCTAATAATAGAAAGTTTGAAAGAAGAGACAATTTTAACAAATCACCATAATTTTAAATCCTACACAAAATATTTGGCATACTTCCTTTTTACCCATTTCTGTATATATATTTTTGTATATATATTTTGTATATATTTTGTATATATTTTGTATATATATATTTCTGTATATATATTTTTACGTGATTAAGATATTATACAATTTGATGTTTTGCTCTTTTCGCTCAACTGCATACGTGTGCAATTAAAGCTCCTTGTAAACGGCATTTAACGTTTGATATTAACCATTTATTTTGATATGAGCAAATTCGTATTTTAACATAAACATATTAGTATTCCATTACATGGAAATGCTGTTATTCGCCTAAACAGCATCTATTCTTACACAGTTAGATTGTACCCTTCCTCCAATTTTTTTAATATGAAAAACAATGTTATGATGAACATTTTTACATGTAACTCTCTGCTGGCATTTTTAGGAGAGATTCCTAACCGTGGAATTAAGATGTCAAAGGATGTGAAGTTTTAAAAAATCTTTTTTTATGTAGAACCAGCTTGTTTTCCACAAATTTTATTCCCAGCAGCAGTATTTGAAAGATCCTGTCTCACTACATTGTGAATTTGGTAAGTTCATACACGATCACTTGTTTTAGTTTGTATCACTTTGATTACTAATGAGTTTGGAGCTTTTTTTCTTTTTGACAAATATTTATGAAGCCTTTGTTTTTTCCTTTCCTTGAATTGTCAGTTTGTACTTCCTCATTTACTTACTGGAATTTTAGCACTTTTCCTATAAATTATTTATTTGTTAAGGATCTTAATATATTGCTGTGATTACTATAAAGATCTTTTCTTATTGATTATTTGCTTTTTAACTTTTTTTAATGGTTTTAGAAAAAAATGTGCTCCCCAGTCCCTGATGCATAAAATATGCTTACTAAATATTTGTTGAGTGATGTAGTCAAATGAGTTTATGTTTCCTTCGTGCTTTCCGCCATCATTTCTATACTTAAGAATTCATTTTCCATTTAGGAGATAGAAATGATTTTAGGATTATTTTAGAATTTTAGAAGATTTAAAACTGTTTTATGTATTTTAACATTGAATTAATCTGGAATCTATTTTGTTGTATACGCAATAATTGCTGCAGCACCAACTGAACAACCTTTCCCTGCCCCATGGCTTTGTAAATGCTCTGTCTATGGTATTAAATTCACATATATGTCTTCCTAATTTTAGATTTTGTTCCACTGACCTGTCTGTCCATCTTTGGGCCAAAGCACACTTTTAATTATCACAGCTTTAGAACTTGGTTGAATATCTGGCAGGGTTAGTCCCCCAATTTTATTTTATTCTTTGAAAAAAAGAAAACTTTTAAAAGTTAATTTCATCTGCCTGTTCTTATGGATAAACACTTTCACGTTCCCGGAGGAAAACTCTTTGCGGTGTTTTGACTGGAATTCTCGTAATGGAGACGAGCTTGTGCTCTGGAGGGTCAGCCTGGGCTTGAATCCTCCCCTGCCATGTGTTACTCCACTCACTACTGAGTACCACAGTGTTATTAGGACATCCGGTCACCTCGCTGGGCTTCAATTTCCTCATCTATAGTAATAGATAATAGATAATAGAGATAATGATACTACTTACCTCATAAAGTTGTTGTGAGAATTAAAGTGTAAGTATATACGATTATGTAACTTAGGTGTATTAATGTTTGTTATTTCCTTAACTCAATGCCTGGCACATAGTAAGTCTCAATAAAGTTTATTATTAATAAATTAATATATTATTTATTATTATACATCAACTAGGGACAAATTTACATCTTTATAATATTCCTATCTAGGAACTGTGGTATATATTTCCATTTAATTAAGACTTTTAAATTTTTCTTAGTATAGCTTCCTTATTCGTTTTGATTCTTGCCAAATGTTTACAGATATTTTGCTAAGTGTTCAACACATATCATTGTACTGTAGTGCCCCCTCCCCAGGTCAAATCACACACGAACAGACCAAGTTACTTTAGTTCTCTTAACACACTACATTACTCTCTCATGCCACTGTGTCTTTTCCAGATGGTGTTTCTCTGTCTACATCTTTATCCTCTTGGGTACCTCACACATGTCATTGGTAACTCAGCTCAGCTGTCATTTCGTTTCAGAAGTCTTCCCTCTCCTCATGTCTGCACCCTGTACCATACATGGCACTTGCTATACTTTGTTACGGTGATTCTTGACTGGGGCTGATTTTGTACCCCTGGGGACGCATAGCAATATCTAGAGACATTTTTGGTTGTCACAACTGGGGAGGGAGAGGGTGCTGCTACTCCCGTCTAGTGGGTGGAGGCCAGGAATGCCGCTCAATATCCTATAACGCACAGGAAAGCCCCCTACAAAAAGCAGTGTATGGCCCAGAATGTCAAAGTGTTGAGGCTGAGGAACTTTGTATGGCAATGGTCTGTTTCCTCTATGTCTCTCTTTCCAGATTTGTGAGCCTTTTGGTATCTATGTGCAGACAGCCTGGAACTACTCAACAAATATATGTTGTGCTGTGTGTCATATGTGTGAATATAAGAAGTGCTCAACAAATATATGTTGAGTGAATAAATGTTCCTTCTAATGCCACAATTTCAGTGTCATTGTTTCTTTCCCTATTACTTCTGCATGTGTGAGAGGACCAAAGGCCTTTGCTTTTCCTTCCTTGTCCCAGCCGAGAGGGGACGTTATCTAAACCCAGTCAGCCCAGGACAGCTTGGCTGCCGGTTATGGGCCATGAAATGATTTGGTCTAGGAAGGTGGCCACCTGTCGTATGCCTAGGGTTTCTCTGGAGGGTTTGGTTGTGCCTGACTTCTTCCCTCTGAGCCTGAGTCTATGTTTGCATTCTTGGGAGTGTGTAGCTTCTCAATGGAGATTTTAAAATTCTCTGCTTTCATTTCAATGGCAATGGAAAGGAAATTAAGACAAGCATGTTCCAAATCCTCTGGCTGGCCACTTACATTGGTGTTTATGATCATGTTTACACCAGGGGACAGCCAAGTGGTGTCCTCAACTGCCACACGAACAAATGGCTCACTCTAGCTCAAACAGAACATAGAGTTGGGGGAATTTCTCCCCACCTTGTGGTACTGGCCCTCCACACTTAGGTGCCTGTGCCCTGGTGGTCAATACCACATGAGCATCACCAGCAAGCACTGCACCGTCCTGTCTTTGCACATACCTGACTGCAACAATTAGTGGCAGTAAATACACAGCAGAGACCTTCCCTCCCCAATTCTACAAATTATTGGGTTGACAGCCTTTGAGCTGCATTTCAGTACCACCACAACACACCTTCCCTCATATGAACAAGACCTGCAAAGAGCTACCAAGTTGCTGACACTTCATTACCACAGACACGAGAGGATGACTCCCTGACAGGGTTGTGGCTAAGTGTGAGGAGTGAGTACCTCGAACTTATTAGTACCATTTTGTAAAACAAACCTACGTGAATAGACAATCTGCATTAATAATATTGAAGTCAAAACATTGAATCAGGTGAAATACAAAATGGGAATTGAGACTGTATCTTTGGTTAAACTCCAAGTGCAAATTAACACTATCCCTCACACCAAATTAATTTTAAAATTTGTGTTTATTAGTTTTTTTATGTTATTTATATTATGTTTGTAAATGTGATTTTTGTACTTATATAAGATATTTATGCATTAGGAATTTAAATCTATCATTATACTCGTATATGTTAAAGTGACATTAAAATAAGTATAATTTAAATCAACATTGAGGGTCCTCAAGATTTTTTTTTCTTTTAAAAGGGATCCCTACAAAATTATTATTATTATTATTATTTTGGTGAGGAAGATTAGCCCTGGGCTAACATCTGTTGCAAATCCTCTTCTTTTTGCTGAGGAAGACTGGCCCTGAGCTAACATCTGTGCCCATCTTCCTCTATTTCATGTGTGGGACGCCTGCCACAGCATGGTTTGATAAGTGGTGCATAGGTCTGCACCCAGGATCCAAACCCATGAACCCTGGGCTGCCAAAGCTGAGCGCGCCAACTTAACCACTATGCCACTGGGTCGGCCCCCTACAAAATTATTTTTGAAAAATACTTCTCTAAACTACCTAGGTTTTTCACGTATACACACACACACATACACGTTCTAAGAAAAGGCCTCACAGGCAGTTTCAGGCTGGCACAGTCTGAACTCTGTGAGCTTGGGCACGTCTCTTTGCCCCTGTGAGTCCCCGTCTGTAAGATAAGTATGGAGGGTGTTGGCAGCTGTGGTTAGTCCAGGACACCCTGAGGGAGAGGTCTGTGTGGGGCTGCAGCACCAGGCTTAGGTCAGAGCTGAGGCTAGGAAGGCGCCTCTGCGTCGGGGGTTTCTGCTTGTGTCTGAGAGCTTTGGGGCTTCCTGTTTGGGCTGTGGGCTGGGGCTGTGGTACAGGCAGGGTCTGAGCCCTGGCTCCATCTGTATGTGACCTTCGGCCAGTTACACAAGCTCAGTTTCCTTTCTTCTATAAGGGTGATAAAAACAGCACCGAGCTCACTGGGTGGTTTGTGGAGAGGACACACAATATAGCAAGGCAGTCTCCTCAAGGCTAGTGCATGGTTTACCACGGTTATCTGTCTTTTGTGAAGCAGTATGAGCCCCTCAGATGTCATGCGGATGCTGTGCATGCACCCAGCTCCTAGCCTCTGGAGAGATTTTGGGCATTTTACATTTGAGGTGAGGGGGTATTTCAGGGCAGGTGGTTAGACCCAGAGCTAAGGAGGGGTCAGCAGGACACAGGGACCAGGGAGTGGCTCACCTTCCCTCCAGTGCCTAGAGGAGGGAGACCCCACTGAATCGGCAGCTGCTCACCCACTGATCTGGCTCACGTTCTCCCATTTATACCCAGTCCCTTCCCCTCTTAGCTTGGCATTCAGTGCTCTCCATACTCATCCCCACATATACCCTCCCCTCCAGTCACGGTCATTCTTCCATTTTCCCCTGAGTAAGACTCAGGTGGGAGCACCTTCATGCCTTTGCTCTTGCTGATTTTCATTCTGTGATGCTGCCCCCTCTAAATCCTAACAACCTTTCAAGGTTCATTTGTGGTTTCTCCTCCTTGGTGGAACCGTCCCTGAGCAGTTCCATCCTCATCTCATCTCCTGCAGCACTGGCCCTCTGTCCTCCTCACTTGGCACCTCGTCATACCTAGCCTGGGGTGCGCTTTCGTATTTTTGGGGGTGCCAGGCCCACAGAACCCTGAGGTTGTGGTGAGCTCTCCATCGATAAGTGTGGAAGGTATAAAAGAATGAATCACTGTGTGCCTGAAGCCTTCACTTGTCACCTTCTGTGTGTGTCTAAGTCTTGACCCTCCAGTCAAATGACAAGTCCCAGGAGGAGAAAGCCCTCCTTTCTATTTCTGATCCTCTTTACAATGCCTGCCTTAGTTCGACACCCCTCTCAAGATTTTGATAGATATCTATGGAAGGAACAAAGAACCAAAAAATGAAAATGACAAGTTTATTCATTGTCTTACTCTGTTACCTTGAGTGAAGGACACTTTTAACACTCTCTACTTTTGTGACTTGAAATTTTCTTCAAGTTAAAATGACCAATCTACTAAGCAAACAAACAGATAATCCTTGTGTGGCTAATATGCCGACCTGGGGAGGTGGGCATCACAGTGCACACAGCTTTCCCCGCGTGACAGAGTTCACTTGCCACACGAGTCCTCTGTGCAGAGTGCCTGAATCTGGTTCCAGGTGACCCATATTTTCTGGAGGTCAGCAGCTTGGAGCTACAGAGAAGAGGCCCATCCTGAATACCCCAGAGAAACACAGGACTCAGTTCTTTTCCTCTGGCCCTTTCCTCTGCCCCATTTCTGTTGCTGCTATGTGCTTAGGCTTCCCTGGAAGCTGGGACCAGACACAAGGGGGACTGGAGATGGAACTCAGTTCAGGAGATTCAAAGTCTCCAATTCAGGCAGGAGGAATCTTGGGACCAAAGGAAGGAAGTGGCTAATGTCTGGGTCTCCTGAGTCCTGTTCCCGTGGGTGATTGATACTCAGTGCCATTGCTCACATAGGAGTTGTTTTAAAAATGTGCCCCTTGGGGAGAATTGGGCACCATTCAGTTAGGGGAGCAGGAAACTGACAGCTTCAGAAAGCTCCTCTCCCTATGGTTCCTGCATTCCTGTTCTGACCCTGCTGGTGGGGGCTGTCGCTCCTCCCTCCCCAGCACTCCCTCTGTGGTGCCCAGGCAGTGGCTGTAGTCTCCTGTCCACCGACCGCATCGCCCCCACCAGCCTGCCAGGCAGCCAGCCCTTACCTGGCAGCCCCAGCAGGGTGAAGTAGCCCCGGCACTCGGTGAAGCCAGAGCTCTCTCGGACACAGGAGCGCCACAGCCCTTGGTAGTTGAATACCGCTGTCACGGGGTTGTTGTACAGGTCCTGGGTGCTCCACTGGTCCATGCAGGTGGCAGCAATGATGCCCGCAATCCCGATCAGTGAAACCACGAACCCCAAGCCCTGGCAGGCGGTCACGGCCATGGTGGGGTGCAGTGTCCACACACAGCCCCACACAACAGAGGGAACAGCCCAGTTCTGAGAGCGCTCAGTGTAGCGATGGAGTTTTCTCGAAGAGGCTGGTACACACGTCACGAATGAGCCATGTAATGGAGGAGGAGACTCAACGGTGCCACCTGGGCTCACCCTGCTCCTTTATCTACTTAAGTGAGATAATTTCCACAACATGGTACCAAGAGCCATTTATTTTCCACCATATGTACACTCTACTCACTGTTTACCTTGTGAGGGAGTTTCTTTCTTGATTAGCCAGGTTCCCCTCTGTGGAGGGTAAAGTGAGAGCAGAGGGTGCTGCCTGGAAGGCCCTGCAGGGCCACAAAAGACTTGGAGATGAAAGGGCTTTATCTATGGGGTCCTCCCAAGGTACCTGCTGCTGCTTCAGTTAAAAACCCTAGGTAAGCCTGGCTATTAGGCAGGATGAAATACAGTAGATTCTCATTAATCACACTAGTTATGTTCCATAGAGTCACCAGAAACATGGCATTAGCAAATACTGAATCAGTGCCCCCAGGAGAAATATGGGATTAGGTTCCTGCAAGCCTCCAGTTACATTTTCATCAACCAATCAATACGTAACCTTGTTTTATGTGTGTTTCTGTTTAAAGACATCTTATTTAATACATATTGTTGATTCATTAACATTGAACTCATGGCCAATAACACCATAACTCACGCCTGAACGAAGCTTATCTAGCGCACCCTTTTCTCCATGAGGCACGTTACAGCCTCCTTGTGCTTAGGAACACTAGATTGCACTTTAGCGCTATGCTTCGGGCCATTTTAAATAGAGAAGTCACCAACAAAAAGCACAAAAATGTGAAAACTTGGCACTAGACATACTGCGAGAAGGACCCTTGTTTACGGCGTGAGAGCGGAAACAAGAAAGCTGAGCGTCACCCTGTTCCACCTTAGCTGGGGACACGCACCTCCCTTAACTCAGATTTTCTGCCCTCTGCACTTGCATGTGTCCGATAACGATGGAGGAAATATCTGGAGCACTGATTTTGGATTAAAATAAATTTTAGCGAGAATTCACAAATATGAAATCTGCAAATAATCAACTAGTAATTTGATGGAACTGAGTGGGTAACGTGGTCAAGCTGTTTGCGGCGTCTGTGGCATTGACTCTGCCTCCAGCAGAGAGACCATGGAGGGAAGACAGCAGAGATAGGCAGCAGCAAGACCTTTGGGTTCTGGAGCCAGACACCCTGGGTTCAATCCTCACTCCACTGCTGATTAGCCACGTGAGACCACAGCTAAATCACTTGACCTCTCTGGGCCTCATTGTCTTCATCTGTGAAATGAGATAATAATAGTGTTTATCCCCCTGGATTGTTTTGTGGATCAATGCACATTTGTAATAATGCACATGAAATGCTAAGCATTGCCTGTGGAGCACTGTGCTCAGAAAACAATAACAAATATTACTCGGGCAGACTGATAGTAATATAATTAAAAGCTTTAGCGATGGACTTATCACTCTCACATTGTGTTTCTTCTCATTGATCAGAAACTCAACCCCCGCCTCTCACACAAAGTGTCTCTAGTTACAGGAAGGGTTTTTAATCTTTTTGGTTCAAATATCATTCCTATCTGCTTTGAACCTGGATTCAAGTCTCAATTCTTTTTACCAACTCACAGAACTACATTTTTAACACCTCCGTGCCTCAGTTTCTCCATTTTTAAAGTAAAGGGTTTGGAATATCTCAGAAATTTCACAATTTTAAAAAAGAGAAACCCCTTCGTTTGTCTGTGATATTGTCAGGAAGACTAATATGTCATGTAGATAAAAAGTATGTGTGTGTGTGTTTGTGTGAGTGTGTGCATGCATGGGTGTGGGTATATTTGCATGGAGTATGAGGAGAGGAGAAGGGTGTGCTACTCTGGTTTATAGGATGGAGGGAAGAGTCTGCACACTTTTCTCTTGCTTTCTGAAGTAGCCACTTGGATCATTTATTAGAATCCTACAGGGCTCCAGGGAATATAATTTGAAAACAAGTGGACAAGATTCATTCAATAATCTATTCAACAATTCATACAGTGAAGGAATGGACTAGAAAATTCAGCTCGCTGGCCCTGGGAGAAAACAAGAAAGCCTGTTAGGTTTAGTCTGATCTGGTCCTTGTGTGGGAAAAAAGAAAAAGTCTTCTGAGAATATATGACCACAAGCCTCTATTTCATATATGACTAGGGTTTAAATTTGCACATCCCACATCGTGGTCCTAGAATGCCCACACTAAAATAATAGCATTAAAAGGTGATTCCAGGCTGATAACATCTGGAATGGCTTGCAGAGGCAGCTGTAGAAACTTCAATGCAGATTGAATAGGATTTCTACATTTAAAGCCCTGTCCAACTTGAGCTCAAAACTTAAAATTTGAAATGCATTATAAACAGTGATATACATACTGGAAAACCAATTCTCAAAAGAAAAAAAGTTGCTGACTTATAGCATTTGACAATTTCCATGGCATAAATACTCTCAACGTGACTGACTTCAAGCTACCAACGTGAGATCATTGAATGCAAACTTGGGAAGCTGACTCCATCACAGCACTTGATTGTGAATCAGATCGCAAGACGTAACAAACAGTTACAATGGACTCCTAAGAAAACCAGATAATATTGGTTAAAGACATAAAATAAGGAACTAAAATCATAAGAAAATAAAAGTCACCATGAAAAAAAAGCAACAAGAACATTTGACAACACCTCTCCCCCTAGAATTTCTAGAAATTAAATACGTAGTCAATGAAAGAAAAAACTCAGTGGACAGCGTAGTAGGCACAATTTTGGCTCCTATGATCTCTGCCTCCATGGTTATATTATATGGCAAGAGGAATTTTATAGATGTAATTAAAGTTACTAATCAGCTGACTTTAAAATAGAGATTACGCTAGATTATCCAGGGAGAACAATGTAATCCTACAAGCCCTAAGAAGCAAAAGAGGAGGGCAGAACATGGAGTGAGAGAAATGCAGCAGAGAGGTGAGGCTGAGGTTAGAAGAATGAGAAGGATTCTATGCACCATTGTTGACTTGAAGATGGAGTCACAAGTCAAGGAAACAGGGGCCTCAATTCTACAACTGCAAAGAACTGAATTCTTCCAATCAACAGTGATCTTGGAAGAGGGTCTTAAGCCCCATATGAGAACCACAGTCAGGGCTGATACCTTGGTTTAAGCCTGTGAGACCCTAAGCAGAGTATCCAACCACATCATGCCAGACTTCTGACCTACAGAAACTGTGAGGGGTTGTTTGAAGCTGCTAAGTTTATGAAATTTGTTACAGCAGCAATAGAAAACTAACAACAGGCAATTAGCAGATTAAACACAGCTGAAGTTAGCATGCATAAACTAAAAGATAGAACTGAGAAAATTACACAAGATGTAAACAGAAATAAGGAGATGGAAAACACGAAATAGCAGTAGGAGGCATGCAGGATAAAATGAGAAGTTCCAACATACATCTAATAGGAGTGCCCAAAGAAGAAAAGAAAGAGAGTGAGAGAGAGAGACAATATTTGATGAGTTATTGGCTAGGAATTTTCTAGAATTTATGAAAAGGATTAATCCCATATTAAAGGTGTAATTAAAAGCTTAAGGATGTACAATAGTTCCACAAAAAGTAAGTAAAAATAAATCAACATCTGGATGTATTGTCATATTGCAAAATACCAAAGATAAAGAGATAAAAACCTTAAAAAAACCTGAAAGAAAAGAATTATAGCCATTATATCAATTGCCACAATAGAAACCAGAAGGTGACAGAATTATATCTTTAAGAATTGAGAATAAAAATAACTATCAACCTCAAGACAATGAGAAGACAAGCCATTGATGGAGAGAAAATATTCGCAAAAAAAATATTTGGATAAAGGATGGATCCAAAATATACAAAGAACTCTTAATACTCAACAATAAGGAAATGAATAACCTGATTAAAAAATGGGCAAAAGATATGAAAAGCACCTCATCAAAGAAAATATGCAGATGGTAAATAAGCATCTGAAAAGATGCTCAACATTACATGTCATTAGGGAATTACAAATTTAAACAACAATGACATACTACTGCATACCTATTTAGAATGGCTAAAATCCAAAACACTAACACCAAATTCTGAAGAGGATGTGGAGCAACAGAAACTCTCATTCATTGCCGGTGGGAATGCAAAATGGTACAGCTACTCTGGAAGACAGATTGACAGTTTCTTATAAAACTAAACACACTCTTATTATACGTGATCCAGCAATCACACTCTTTGGTATTTACTCAAATGAATTGAAAACTTATATTCACACAAAAACCTCCACACAGATGTTTATAAAAGCTTTATTCATAATTGCCAAAACTTGAAGTAACCAAGATGTCCTTCAGTAGGTGAATGGAAAAACTGTGATCTATCCAGACAATGGGATATTATCCAGTGCTAAAAAGAAATAAGATATCAAGCCACGAAGACACGGGGGAACCTTAAATGCATATTACTAAGTGAAAGAAGCCAATGTGAGAAGGCTACACACTGTAAGATTCCAATAACGTGACATTCTGGAAAAGGCAAAACTATAAGACAGTAAAACAGATCAGTGGTTGCCAGGGGCTTGGGGCTCTGGAGGAATGAATAGGAGGAGCACAGAAGATTTTTAGGGCAATGAAGCTATTCTCTATGATACTATAATGGGTAGATCCATGTCATTATACATTTATCAAAACCCATGGAATGTACAACACCAAGAGTGTATCCTAATGTAAACTACGGACTTTGGGTGATAAGGATGTGTCAGTGTGGGTTCATTGATTGTAATACATGCTAGCATTCTGGTGCTGAATGTTGATAGCAGGGGAGGCTGTGCATGTGTGGAGGCAGAGTGTGCATGGGAACTCCCTGTACTTTCCATTCAATATTCCTGTGAACCTAAAACTGCTCTAAAAAATAAAATCTATTTTTAAGAAAAGAGCTGAGTTCCATATTTGGGTTGATATCTGAATGGAGAGAGAAGAACAGCTCAGGAACGGCAGAGCAGAGAACAAGGCTTCAGTGGGGGCAGGGAATTGGAATTAGAGGTGGCCATGAAAATGTAAAATTCCTGAGAATTCTGAGAAATCTTGGAGTGGGCAGTAGACTTTCCCAAGGTGTGGAATGAGGGCTCAACACAATCTCATTTAGATCTTCAGAGACAGGGGAGCCCCTGGGGGAAATCTCAGTTACACGACAAGGAGAAGGAACAGCCCTCCTATCTTGGTGGTGTGCTCGGTCACGGGGAGGACTGAAGTCATAATAACTTTCAACTCCCAGTAATGGAGCAACTGTGAGGCCTGATTTGTGAAGAGAGAATTCTGACTCAAAAGGCCCTTCAGTGACTCCAAGGCTGGCTCCTTGTAGCTCTGCCCCTCTGACCGCCAGATTTATACCTTAGCCCTGTGGCCAAGGGAACACTCCTTCTATCTGACCTTTTGTCTGGATGGTCAGTAGTCAAGAATCCTTTGAAAACTTGTAGGATTTTTTTTTAAACTGAATCTCGGAATCAGGGGCAAGGCAATCTCAGTACGTACAATGTGTGAAGAAGTTCATGTCCTAACTCTCACTTTTTAAATTATATCATTTCACCAAAACTAGGTCTCTGTTTCCCAGAGAAATAAGGGATACTTCTTACCCACAGTTCAGGAACATTTTGGAAAGTAACAGTCTAAGCACCATTGTGTCCAGAGGTCTTCAGCGCTGAGTGTGGGTTCTGAAAAAACAAATTCAAATTTCCAGAAGTGAGAGAGCCCATCTGCTCTTTCTGGGTGAAATGTCCATGCCAGACTCTGTAGGAGAAACTCAGCATGTTCTTGTCATGAGCTCATGCTGCCGAGTCAGATATGACTCAGGAAAATGACCACTGAACCCCGAGTTTCAGCCTAATGTGGGTGTTCCAAGAGCAGGATTCAGCCACACAGTGACTCATTTCCATTTGGTTTGGCTTGTGGGAGTAGCGAAATAATATTCCAGTGGATGGGGTACGAACGGCTCAAGTACCCCACCCCATTTGAGTTTCAAGATTCAGTTCTAAAGCCAGTAACCAAAATACTACCCAGTGTTCACTGACTTTCTAGACTTTGCTATGTTTTTGAGTTCCAGTTTGAGTGACTAATAGCACATAGATTTTTAATAAGAAATACAACTAGCATATTTGGAAAAGAACTTAACATTATGCATCCTCTCAGGCCAGACAAGAATTAGATCCCTATTTGTTTGCCAAGCAGGGTTTCAGTTAGGAAACCCAAACCTTGCTCCCTTTGGTGATAAAGCAAAATGCAGCAGAAATATGGACACTACCCACCACATCCATGTTTTTCCTGTTGCCAGCACGTGTCAATACCAAGGTATACCCTGAAATAAAAGAGGCCCTTTTAGGGCAAAAGTTCTAAGACAGAATCTGCCCTTGGCCTGGGTGTGATGGCATCACAGTTGATCCTCAGACTCCCCTGCCCTCACCTAGCTGTCTTCCTCATTGATGCTCACTGCCCCAGGCTCCTCACGCTCCCTCCTAGCTCGAAAATCTGATATTAGGAAAGAGATGTTCTAAGGCGTGATGATTGAATGGCAAAGTTTAGTTTGTAATCTCTTCTGGACTATTTGTATTTCACCCCATGAATCAACTTCTCCTCTCTCCACCTTAAAAACAAATCAAACGAAACGTTTTCTGTTTGCTGATGGTTTGGTGATCCCCAGACTTTTGGATTGTATGAATGAGTAAATTTTCACATAAAGAATTCCAGGACCCAAAGAGGATCACCAAATTTTGATTTTTCCCAGTAAAGACAACAACTGCCGTAATCACCATCATTTATAGGAGAAAAAATATTTTAATATAAAAAAGGTAGAAAACCATAATCTCAGGATAAAGGGCAGCCATGCACAGCTAGGACATATGTGTTTGTATCATGTTCCACATTGTCTTCATTTTTTTCCTCATTTATTTTCAGATGGGAAAACCATCATCATGGACCTTCGTGGTCCACGGACCAGCATTGGTACAGAAGCCTAGAGCTGGAGGATTGGGAGCTGTCCTACAGCCAGTGAGATGCTCTCTGCTAAGACTTGTTGAGAGAAAGCAATGCAGGATATAGGGGCCAGAAATATAACTCTGGAGCTGAAGGTGAAGGTGGGAGCTTTGGTAATCATGAGGAGAGGTGCTGACCTTGAGAGGAGATGTAGATGGACAAAGATAGGAGATCTTGAGGACTCAGGATGATCTGGTTGAGGGGGCAGGGACTCAGGCAGGTGGAAGTGGAAGTGTGTCTGGTGAGAAATAGTTCACATCAGGCACAGGAGAGAAGGGGAGCAATGAAAAGCCCCTAAGGACAGAGACTATGACCTTAGAACGCTCTGTGGACAGGGACTAAAGAACATCATTGATTGAGTGATTGATTTCACGTGATCAATTTGATTCATTCATGGATGCACTTGTCTAAAAAGCAATTGTTGAGCTTGACAGTACACTAAGCACTGGGAATGTGTAAATGAATAACCTACAGTCCTTGTCCCCAGATACGCATAACTATTTATAAGTGATATATGTATACGCCACTATAGCTTGTATTATATACATTAAAAAACATAGCCTAACATGGAAATTAAAGAAAGATAATACAAAAATGATGATAAATAGAAGTTCTGAAATTATCTTCCTGTACCCCAGTGGATTGTTTTGTCTGTCTCTGGGCTATGTGCACTCCCTATTTAGAAATTATTGGCCAAATCAGTTGTGAGCAAGTTGAGAGAGAGACTGGCAAGTAGAAGTGATAATGGCTTTGGAGAGAGGAGTATTAGTATGAAGTAAGGAATAGACATGGGGCTCAAAGGGAGAGTGGCCCAAGTTCTTTAGGATCAAAGAGAAAAGAATAAAAAGAGTGAAGGGAAGCAAAAGAAGAGAAGAGAGAAGAATGTGTAGCTTGGGCTTGGGGGAAGAACTAGACTGATCAAGAAACCTGGTGAGTGACTCTCGGGCAGAGCTTATCAACAGAAAGGGAGATTGAAACTGGTTGGAGTGGATTGGGCTCATTCGGACCCAGCTAAGTGAGCAGCATGAGGCTGGGTCTGCGATTTGCCTACTCTACCCCACATAGTAATACAGTGATAATTGACGACTTGTGCTCAACCACAGAGGACAGGGTGGGAAGGGCTTACGTGAGACCTGAAAGAGGGAGAAGCCATAAATCTGGAGGGAGAAACTTGCACTGATTCTGACATATAGGTCACAGGGCACTGTGGCTCAGTGTTAGCTTTTTGAATCATTTGATAACAGCACCCGAGTGACCAGCCATCCTGGTTTGCTTGAAACTGTCCTACTGATATCACTGAAAGCTGTAGATCCTGGGAAACCCCTAAGTTCTGGGCAAACTGGGACAGTTGGTCACCCTAAGTTATAGCATATTGGCTGCTCTTTAGAGGAACAACCTTTTGTCTCTCTCAATCTATTAGATTCCAGTGGAGTGGTTTCCTCTCTAGAGGTGAACATGTGACTAACTGCTGGCTAATCAGCATCTTTCACCCCCTTCATTGCAGTGATTGGATCACATGGGTACATGATACAAACCAGGTCACTGAGACTCAATTCTGGACATTTTGTTGGGACTGTTGGGAAAGCAAAGGGGCTGGTTTCACTGGGACTACTGGTATCGAGTCTGATGAACACTTTGACATGCTGGAACCACTGAGTGGAATCTTGAATGAAGCCAATGTTAGAGAAAAGTAAAAAGGAGAGACGGAGAGAGATACTGGTTCTTGATGATGTCTGAGCTCCTCTACCAGATCATACCTGAAGAGAGATTTACTCTTGAAGTTTTCAGTTATATGAGCCAACAAATCTCCCTCTACCTCCACCATCCCAACTCCACTCTCTGCTCAAGCCAGTTTGAACTGGGTTTTTTAAACTTTTAATTGATAGAGTCCTGACAGATACACCTTGTGATGATCAGATAGAGACAAGGAAATGCATATTGTCCTATGCACAAGGCATCTTTTATTCTGCATCTTGATGCTTGGTGCAAATAGCTGCCAGCCCTCCCCTAAGGTTGTATGGAATTTAATGAACAGGAATAAAAGTGTAGAACTGATGTCTGTTGGGGATTGGGTATTATATCAGAAAGCATTCAGGAAGAGTATTACAGGACCAATGCTACAAGAGATTTGGCTAATTCTTGATTTTTCTTACTTCATTGTATTTATTTTTATTTATTCCCCTGCCCAGAGTGATTGACAGTAAAATATTGAAAAAGTACATTAAAAGTTAACTTGCAAGCTTCTTTTGGGGATCTGCTAAGCTAGGGGAAGAATAAATCAAGGAACATCCAGGCAGAGTAATAATTTGGAGCACTCTGTCCAACCAAAAGTCTTTAAATGTTTTTTCAATATTTATTTAGAAGTGGCAAAAAACTTATTTTTATGAATAATTCACTTCCATTGATTAAAGCTGTCCTAAAAATATTCCATAAAATGTTCCTCACTTTTTTGTTGTTCTTATTCTCTCATATAGTTTTATGATTTTCTGAAGCAGACATCTCCTTGGTAGGCTTATTAAAGTTTAAAATTAAAAAAATAAGTCTCAGTAAATGACATTATGCTATGTAGGATTTAGTTTTATAATTTCAATTCTCTGTGAGAGAACTTTGGCAACAATTAGCAGGCTGGCTTAGGGTTGGAGCAATTAAGAAAAAAATTTTTACTGGAAGGTATATTCTACTTTGGCAGGAGTGAGGCTATTTAACTTTTCATCAACAAGGTAAAGAGTTGTGTAAAGAAACCTGAGTTAATTGGCATTATATTTCCAATTTATTCAGTGATGGCTTAATATCCCATATGGACTGTAGTCACTACCAGTTGCCTGGTTAGCCTGGCTCTAATCCAGCTCTGGAGAGAAGTGGTAACAGGCATTACAGGGGAGAAGAACCTGGATCCTGAATGTGCAGGAAAGGATGCTTTGAAAAGAGTAAAGAAAACTGTTGTCCTGAGGATGGACAGTAGAAATGCCAGGTGGGAGGTTTCCTGTTTCTAGCAAAGGTGGGCTAGGTAATTTGATTAATCCTTCCACTGGAAACTATTTAAGAAGCTGAATAAAATATTAAGAAAAAAGCTTCTTAAAAACAAATAAAGTAACAAGATAACAGGAGATCACCAGGTCAAAAGTGAAGGAAAAACAAAACCCTGACATGTAAATGAGCATGGAAGTCACTTTTAAGGGAGAGCATTTTCTTACCCTTCAAATTTAGGACCTTTGTTTTGACAATCTTGTGGGGTATGTGTGGAGGACAAAAGTCAAAGTTCCATGAAAGCTAAAGGTGAAGAGACAAGAGTCTATCCCACAATAAACTGGGACCTCACAAGTCTAAACTCTTAAGATAAGGGTGATCCAGAAGTTCAGAATTTCAGCTTTAAAAAAATTCCCTGGCATTCCAGATAATTTGACTTAAGGTGGTTTCAGACTGGCAATAACCCCAGGCACCTGGCATAAAGCAAACTGAAATTCTCCCTTGAGGACTGTCTCTTTATTATGGACTTCAAATTATTTCTTCAAATAATCTTAAAAATATATGACATATAGCCAAAGATAATCAGGCATACACAGAAATAAGATTCCATGGAAAGAGCCAAAAAAAAAAAAAAAAAAAAAAAACGACCCCAAAACACAACATAAGACCAGCTTAGACATAGTCAAAGAGGGAATTAGTGAATGGATAGATCCAACAGAAGAAATTATCCAGAATACAGTATGGGGATAAAAAAGGAGAGAGAGAGAAATGGTAAGAATCCTGGAAGATACAATGATAAGATATAAACATATGTTTAATTGCAATTCAAAAAGGAGAAGAGAGAAAGAATGTAGCAGATACTGTATTTGAAGAGATAATCGCCAAGAATTTTTCAGAACTGATGAAAGACACCAATGCACAGATTCCAGAAGCCCCCAAATCCCAAGCAAGATAAATGAAAAGAAATGTAGACACATCATGACATTGCCAAAAATCAAAGATCAGAAGAGTTTTTAACACCAGCCAATGAAAAAGAGGTTACTTTCAAAGGAGCAGCAGTTAAAGTGTCAGCAATAATGGAAGACAGAAGACAGTGGAAATGATATCTCCAAGGTGCTGAAAGAAGATAGGTGTCAACCTACAATTTTATATTTGGCAAACACATCTTTCAAGACTGGAGATAAAGAAAAAACATTCAAAAAAATAAAAAATGAGTGAGTTCTCCATCAGCAGAACCTGTAACAAAGGAAATTCTAAAGGAATTTTTTAGATAGGAAAAAAATGATTCCAAATGTCCTAAAACTGATAAAGTGCATCTATTAAAAACCCACCACTAACCTTGTATCTAATGGTGAAAGACTGAATGCTTTCCCCCTAAGATCAGGAACAAGACAAGGATGTCTATGCTCATCACTCTGTTTAACATTTTACAGGGCAGTTAGGCAAGAAAATGAAATAAAAAGTGTTGCTTTCAATTGAGAGGGAAGAAGTAAAACTATCTCTATTTGCAGATGACATGATCTTATATATAGAAAGTCATTAGGAATCCACTAAAAAACTAAGAGGGCTAATAATGAGTTGAGCAAGTTGCAGGATACATGGTCAACATATAAAAATTAATTGCATTTCTATATTCTTGCAATGAAAAATCTTAAAATGACATTAAGAAAACAATTCCATCCAAAATAACATCAAACAGAGCAAAATGCTTAGGAGTAAATTTAATGAAAGAAGTACAAAACTTATATTCTGAAAGCTACAAAACATTATTGAAATCAATTAAAGACTGAAATAAATGGAAAAACATCTCCTGTTCATGGACAGGAAGACAATACTATTAAGGTGGCAGTACTCCTGAAATTGATCTTCAAATTCAATGCAATCTCTATAAACATTCCAGTTGACTTCTTTATAGAGATGATAAGCTTATCCTAAAATTTATATGGAAATTCAAAGGACCCTAATATCCAAAATAGTCTTGAAAAAGAACAAAATTGAAGAGCTCACACTTTTCAATTTCCAAACTTATCACAAATCTACAGGAATCAAGATAGTGTGGTAGGCATAATGGAATGGAATTGAGAGTCCAGAAATAAACCCTCACATTATGGTCAACTGATTTTTGACAAGGGTGCTAAGACAGTTCAGTAGGGGAAAGAAGAGTCTCTTCAACAAATGGTGCTGGGCAACTGGATATCCAAAAGCAAAAGAATGAAGTTGGACCCCTACCTTACACCATATGCAAAAATTAACTCAAAATGGAGTAAAGGCCTAAATGTAAGAGCTAAAACTATAAAACTCTTAGAAGACAATGTAGACAAATCTTTGTGATCTCCAGTAGGCAGTGGTTTCTTAGATAAGACACCAAAAGCACATGCAACAAAAGAAAACAGAGAAACTGGACTTTATCAAAATTAAAATTTTTGTGCATCAAATGATGCCCTCAAGAAAGTGAAAAGAACCTTCAGAATGTGGTACTGTGAGAAATCGTCTTATTTTATTTTATTATTTTTTTTGTGAGGAAGACCAGCCCTGAGCTAACATCCGTCACCAATCCTCCTCTTTTTGCTGAGGAAGACTGGCCCTGGGCTAACATCCGTGCCCATCCTCCTCTACTTTATATGGGACGCCGCCATGGCATGACTGGCAAGCAGTGCGTCAGCGGGCGCCCGGGATCCGAACCGGCGAACCCCGGGCTGCCAAAGCGCGAACTAAACTGTTGCGCCACTGGGCGGGACAGGCACCGTCTTATTTTAGAATTTGAAATCAAAATTTCACTTTGAAGAATGGAGGTATGCTAAGGGAAAACATACTGCTGGTCCTCCTGGGAAGACGTCTGTATGTTGGGCGGGTCAAAGGGAGTGCAGTGATGCTTCAGAACACTAGGTGGTGACTGTGTTTTCCAAAGTAAAGAGTTTGTGTACATGAACCGAGGAGGGTTTTTTCCCCTGACTTTTGATTAGTTTAAATGAAAAAAAAAAAAATCAATGTAAAATTACATCACCTTAGTTAACATATGCAATAAGATGAGAAAAAAAACCCCTATGTGGGAAGAGGCTGGGGTGATGGTCGTAGGAGTTTTCATTTACTCACCAGCACACACCTTATCTGAGCTGACACTGAGAACCAGGAAGCAGTGGTACTCTGATCCCACTCTCTGGAAGAGAATGAGGCAAGAGAGCAAACAGGTGGGGAGGGCTGGTTTCTGTTTGACTAGCCATACACCCACGGGGCTCCCTGCCTTCTCCTGATTCTTGACACACAAACTGCATGCTCACCTTTAGTTCTTTTGTTCAGGGGAACTGAAAATATACTCAAAGAGTTTCTGAGTCATGGGAAAAATGAAAGTTCCAACCTACATTTTCCTTCACAAAAGGGTTTCTTTAAATAACAGTATTTATGTTTTTTCCTCATCATAAAAGTAGTATAAAATGGTAGAAAATGTTAAAGAATAAAAAATTTTAAGGATCCAAAAGAGGGATAAATAGATGGAGCATAGGATTTTTAGGGTAATGAAACTACTCTGTACGATACTATACTGGTGGATACATGTCATTATACATTTGTCTAAACCCATGGAATGTACACCACCAAGAGTGAGCCCTAATGTAAACTGTGGACTTTGGGTACTATGATATGTCAATGTAGGTTCATCAGTTGTAACGAATGTACCATTCTAGAGGAGGGTGTTGATAATGGGGGAGACTGTCCATGTGTAGGGGCAAAGGGTATATGGGAAGTCTCTGTACCTTCCCCTCAATTTTGCTGTGAACCTAAAACTGCTCTAAAAAAATAAAGTCTAATAAAAAATTTATTTAAATAAAATAAAAGGAGGGCCGGCCTGGTGGCATAGTGATTAAGTTCGTGCACTCTGCTTCAGTGGCCCAGGATTCACAGGTTGGCATCCTGGGCCTGGACCTGCGCACCACTTATCAAGCCATGCTGTGGCAGGCGTCTCACATATAAGCAGAGGAAGATGGGCACAGATATTAGCTCAGGGCCAATCTCCCTCAGGAAAAAGAGGAGGATTGGCAACAGATGTTAGCTCAGGGCTAGTCTTCCACACCAAAAAAATAAACAAATAAAAATTAAAAAAAAAAGGAAAAAAAATTAAAAAATCTGAAAAATAAGAAAAGCATAGACAATAAAACATAAACTGAGATTCTACCTCTAAGAGGGATCATGTTAACATTTTGGCTTTATTTCCTTCTAGTATTCTTTTCTCAAATACATATTTTTTTTACATAGTTGGAATGCTTTTTCATTTAACTTTATATTTGTCAAAAATATTTTCTTACTTCATCAAAAATTCATTCAAGCGTAAATTTAATACTCTATTGTGTGGATGTACCATGTTTGTTTAACCTTTCTCCCACTGTTGAGTATTTAGGCTATTTGCAGTGTTTACTTTTTATGTATAATATGATTTTTGAAAAGCCAGAACATCTGATTTTGAAATCTTGTTGGGTAGAAGTTGAAAAAACTAGCATTAAGCTGTAAGCAGTTTTCTATTTCACTAGAGAAAGAGGCTCTAATAATCCTTCAAGATAGGCTGTATTTTGTTCTGGGTACCACTAGAATTAAGACTACAATTACACAAACGTAAATTATTTACTCACTTACTGTTCTTGGGGAAAATGTGGTGTCATCACCAACCATAATATTGATGTTTGTAGAGTGAGAATCCAAATATCCTCATGGATAAGGTACATTTTTTGGGTGTACGCCTGAGTCAACATTGTGTCTCTGCAGAATTTCTTTCTGTAAGGAGAAGTGAATGGAGTAAAAAAAAGTTTTTTTCTCAATTTGAAATGAAGCTGCTTTTTACCTAAAAGCTTGTTGTTCTACTGGATTTGGATATGCTTATCGGTGTATACGCTGTGGTTACCCAGAGCACTCAGCCTCTTGAGAACTAAATCAGACCGGTTCTATCACTCATTCTACAGCTCATGGGTCTCTGAAGCTCTGCCCATGATTTCTGCGGTTTCCTGAGGGTCTTGTATTCTTACATCGCCTTTGCCTCTGGGATCCTACTCCCCTGCAGTTCTTCTTGTTCTGTACCATGTGTACCCAGATCTCAAATTCAGCTTCTTCTTCAATTTCCATGATACTCATTCACATAGACCATCCCTATGTAGAGAAATAATAATGATGACCACTGGCATTTACTGAGCACTTACACCATACCAGGCATTATTATAAGAACTTTAGAGGTATTGCCCAATTTGATCTTCGTATCAACTCTATGAGATAGGAACTTAAATATCCCAACTTCACAGATGGAGAAATGGAGGCACTGAGAGATTAGGTACAATTTATGTGCAAGCATGTTTTCTAAAGCATTAATTTATTTAAAAATTAGTAGCATCATAATAATTTTACAAGGTGCTAGGGTTTCAATGGTGAGGAACATAGACATGGTCTTGGCCCTCAGAGAGCTCATCATCTAGAGGCAGGACACACAGGATCACAAAGTCACCAAAAACATTAAATAGATGAACAGAGTGATACTCCAGAGAATCTTATTTAATCCTTCTGGTTATGGAAACTTCCTGAATAAAATGACAATAGAGACCTGCAGGATGATTGGAAATAAGCCGTAAAAAGAAGGGAAGAACCAGATAAGGAAAGTTTCAGGTAGAGAGCAGCTGTGCAAAGGCTGGGAATGAAGAGTAAGTCTGGTGAGGACCAGGTGCTAAAAGAAGGTTGGAATGGCTGCGGCACAGAGTGAGGTGGGGCGAATGTGAGAGAGGGGCTGGGGACTTGGGCAGTAGCCAGGACATGAAGGCCTTGTAGGCCAGGGAGTGTCTTGTAGGCCTGTTAAGGATTTTGAACTCTATCCCAAGGGTAATGGCAAGCCAATGAAGGGTTTAAGCAGGGGAAGGACGTGATCATATTTGCATCTTAAAAGGTTATTTTGGTTGCATGTGGAGAATGGAATTGCCTAGTGGGTGAATACTAACAGCGAGAAATCCAGAAAGCTTTTTAGTGGGCCAGGCAAGAACTAACTCATGGTGGCCTGGACTCAAGGAGCAGCAATGTCAGTGGAGAGAAGTAGATGCATTTGAGGTTTACTTAGAAGGTTGTATTAGTCTGGGTTCTTAATTGCAGAAAACAGAATCCATTGCAGGTGATTTAAGAAGGAAGGGATTTATTATAGGATATTAGGTAGCTCACAGAATGTATAGGAAGGCTCATGGAATAGATTCTAGGCTGAGCTTCTGGAGAATCCCCTAGAGGATGTGGTAGGGAAATCCCTCTGCCATGGCCAGACAGCTGCTCCTGTCACTACCAAACCCAGAACCACACTGTCTCTGCTGCTATCCACGCCAGCTACACGGACGCCCCATACCCTGCCTCTTTTCAGACAAAACTCAGTTCTGATCAAAGCATCATGCAACTTCACCTAATTAGAAGAACTTTAATCATATAGATCCCTCCTAGTGGCAAGGTAGCAAAGGAAATGTGCAACCTTCTGTACAGGAAATCATGCTAGAAAGTAACTGGAATGACGCTAAGTGAGCCAACATGCAGTACCTGTTCCAGAGGTGGCAGGGCTGATAGGTTTTGGTGAATGATTTTGAGGAGAGTAAGAGAGAAGAAGGTGTTAAGAAAGATCCCTAATTTCTAACTTAAGGTATGAGGGGATTGTGATAGATTTTATTGAAATAAAAAACATGGCAGAAGGAGAACCACTTTGGAGGTTGGATAAAGGAGACAGATGAGGTCATTTGGGTATGAGTTGATTTTGAGGTATCTGTGGGTTTTATATATAGAGGTGTCCCATAGATAGTTAGATGTAGAGATCGAGGTATAGCTTTCTGAGTCATCAGCGTTTGAATGGCACCTGATGAGAGAGATGAGATAGTCATGAGAGGGATGAGATGACACAGGAAGAGAGTGTAGAATCTGTCGCATGGAGGGCCAAAGACAGAACTTTGGGAATACTACCAACTCTAGAGGACAGGCAGAGTAAGAGTTATCAGCAAAGACTGGGAAGGGTTAGCCAGAGAGGTGGAAAGAGATTGGGGATGTGGAGTCATGAAAGGCAAGAGAAAAGAGTGCTTGGAGGAGAAGAGAGAGTGTGATAATGTTGAATGGTGCTAGAGGTCAAGCAGATGGAGGACTGAGTGGTGTCCAGTGGACTGAATGACAAAGAGGTCACTGCTTCCTCTTCTGTCCAATTCTGAGGGCAGAAAGTCAGATGTAGGGAGCAGAGGCGTTCATTGGATATGGGGAAGGGAAGAGAATTAGGGTAGATATCCCTTTCTGTAAGTTTGGTCATGAAAGGAGAGATGAGAAAGGGACAGTGGTTGAAGGAAAATGGGTGTGTGTGAGAAGGCATGGCTAAAGTGTGTAAATGCTGATGGGAAACCACGAGAGAGGAAGAGTAATGAAGACTCAGAAGAAAGAAGGGATAATTGAGAGACTGAAGTCCCTGAGAAGATAGAAGGGGTAAAGCCAGAGTTTAGGCAAGTAGACAGAGGGACATTCATTCATTCAATTCATTTTTATTCATTCAATTTATTTTCTTTCTGAGCCACTGCCTTTAGCTGGGCATTGTGTAGTTCAGAGTTCACTATGAATTTCTCCATTGAACCATCCTTCTATGTACTCTGAATTTATTCATTCTCTGTTGTAAACACTCATTTAGTCCTCAGTTACTTCCTCCCTCCTACCCTTCCTTCCTTCCTTCTTTCCTTTCTCCCATCATGTATTTATTGAGAGCTTGCTCTGAGCCAGACACTGTGCTACATGCAGGGGATAAATGGTGAATAAAACACTCAGAATCTGCCTTCATTGAGCTGGTAGAATAATAGGGAGAGAGACATTAATCACATCACGAATATAAACCTGAAATTATCACAGTGATAAGAGGCACAAAGGAGAGGCTCATGTGCTGCTATAGTACATAATAGGGGGATTTGGGCTAGTCTGGGGAATTCAGGAAAAGCTTCCCTGAGGAAGTGGAAATTGAGCTGAAATGTGAAAGATGAATAAAAATTCACTAGGCAATGAGGGATGGGTGGTTGGAGTAAACGGCATTGCTTATAATAGGAATCAACTCTAGAAACAAACTAAATGTCCAAAAATAGGGGATTTGTTCAATAAATTATGGTGTATCCATAAGATAGAATAATGTGCAGACATTTATAAGAATTAGATATATAAACTTTGGTTGATATGAAAGAAGTGCTGTTCAGTGAAAAAGGAGGCCATAAAATAATATGTCTGGTATGATTTCATTTATAAAAATACATATGTATAGATAAATGCGTAAAATATCTAGAAGGATATACTCAAAATATGAACAGTACTTATCTACAGAAGAAGGGATTAGAGTGGGGCTTTCAGTTTCTGCTTTCTACATGGGTTATGTATTACATTTATAATGTGAAAGAAAAATCAAGGAAGAAATTACCATTTTAGAAAAAGAAATAATTAATTAAAACCTGACCCACTTTACAGAATTAAAGGAAATCCAAAATATTTCCTGCAAGTTTGGCTGTGCTCTGAGTGGGAACCAGTTAAGGATAGTCAGACCAGAAGGCAGGGTGGGCCCCCGGGGGAGCAAGGGGTTACATGCTTGGGTTCTGCAGAAGTTCCATGTTGGCTGACTTGGATAGAGAAGGAAGCTCTCTATAGGGAAGATAGGGAAGGAACAGCTCTTTGGGTCACTTTTCTTTCTGAGCCACCTGCCTCTTTCTGCTGGGCCTTGTACAGTCCAGAGTTCACTATGAAATTCTCCATTCAATCATCCTTCTAGTTGCTATCAAATTTATTTACTGTCTCAAACATGCATATATTTATTCACCCATTCAGCCACTCATCCATTCATTTGTTTATTTATTCTTTCGCTCACTCACACATTCACTCTTAACTAATTTACTCAACCAACCTTTCTGTGGTGGGCATCGTGGGGATAGAGGAGAGAGATGTGTGGTTCAGAGTTTGGAATCTGGGACTGTCTGCCTTGGCCTGGGGCACTGGGCAGACCCACCTTCCTTCTCCTGTATGGCTCTACTTTGCTGGGAGCCCTCAAACTTAGTGCTTATCAAACATTGATACTCACATGAATCACCTGGGGATCTTGTTAAACTAAAGATTCTGGTTCAGTAGCTATGGGCGAGGCCTAAGATGCTGCATTTCTGACAAGCTTTCAGGTAAGACCTATGCTGCTGGTCCTCATACCACATTCTGAATAGCAAGAGTCTTGGTCAGTGTTGTCCAATAGATATATAAGGGTGGCCATATAATATTCAGGACACCCAGTTAATTGAATTTCAGATAAACAATTAATTTTATTTTTAGTATAAGTATGTTCCAAATCTTGCACAGGACATATTTATACAAAAAAAATTTACTATGTATACTGAAAAAATTATTTGTGTTTATCTGAAATTCAAATTTAACTGGGTATCCAGTATTTTCGTTTGCTAAATCTGGCAAGCTTACATATGATCTGAGCCACAAATGCAAACCACATATGTAATTTTAAATTTTCTAGTAGCTACATTTTAAAAAGTAAAAAAAACAGGTGAATTAATTTAAATAACATACTTTATTTAACCTAATAGATCTCTTTTTTTGTGCTAAGTCTTTGAAATCTAGTGTGTATTTTACACTTACATCTCAATTTGAACTAGCCAAATTCGAGTGCTCAATAGCCGCATGTGGCTAGTGGCTACTGTATTGGGCAGTGCAGGCCTACATCTCTCCAGGCACTCTTATTTCATTGGCCTGGAGCATGGGGACATTTTAACAGCTCCCGCGTGATTCCAATGTGCAGCCAGATTGCTATCACTGCTCTGCAAGGTGGCCTGGTCCCAGATCACTCAGGGATGAGAGGCAGCTGCCACAAGAGGGAGCCAGCCCCTCGGAATAAAGGCTTCTGAAGGCCACCTGGTCTTTACTAGGCAGGGACTCAGGAAACGGTGGATGAATCCACAAGCACAGCCCCCGGACCTGTTCTTCAGTTTCCCTCCCACTCGCCTTCTCAACCAAGATTTCCCACAGTCTGGGCCACTACTGCAGATCTCTCTATTAAGGTGCTCCCTCATTATTCCTTTCGTCAGCAGTATCTTGATCTCTCCTCCCTCCTCCCACCATCATAAGGTCTTTCCCCCTGTAGCGGTGTGGTAAGGTACAAAGACTAAGAACCAGGAATCGTACAGATTGGGGTCTGAATCCCAGCTCTGCTACCCACTGACTAAGGGTCCTTTCAGTGCATCACATGACGGCTCTCCGCTTCCTCCTTAGTGTGGAGATAGTACCCGTCTCATAAGCATGTTGAGGAAGGGTACCTTGTGATGATATACTTAGACCAGTGCCCAGGAGATGTTTGTCATAAAGTAAAGCAAAGTAGGTGCTCAGGAAATAACGGCTCATGTTCCCCCTGCCCTACAGATATGTTGGAGGTAATATGATTCGCCTAATATATTAGTTCCCCAAGTTGGCTGCACCACAGGATCACCTAAGGAGCTTATGAATATATCCTATTTCCTGATCCTCTCTCCCAGAGATTCTGGTTCAGTAGGTCTGGAATGAGACCAGGGATTATGGATTATGAATTTTAAAGAAGTTCTCCAAGTGACTCTGAGAAGCCAGCCTAATACAAGTTTTGCGGGTTGTTTGGGACCCGTTGACATGCGGAAGGAACAGGGGATTTGGGATCAGGGGTCCTGGGCTTAATCTCTTGCTTTACTGTTGACTCAACTTCTCTGAGCCTCAGTTATGCCATTCGTTAGAGGAGACAAATAAGACACCTGCGCAGGAGGAGGTAATAAACATAAGGCAGAGTGAGGGCTGGGTAGCCGTGGTTCCTCCTTCCCTGACCACTTCCTGTCCTCCCTCTTTCCTAATTCCCTGGGCTACATACTGTTTCTTGTACATGGCCTTCTTTCTCATCTCCCAAACACCATCCATTCCTTTCCTCCCACTTGGGATGTCCTCGGATCCTTTCTCCCTTTTCTATCAGAGTTGGGCCAGCTTAAATCAATAGCCCTACCTGCCTCCCCCGGACCTCAGATTAGACCCTGTCTTTGGTGTCCTATTGCTCCACCCTGGCTTCTGATTCAGTTTCTTTGACCGAGCAACAAATTTGCCATTGGACCAGTTCAAATAAGGCCCTTCATATTTCCTCACCACTCCTTCTATTCTACCTCCACCCCCCAACCTCAAAGAGCCAGACTTAGCTGACAGTTCTTCCTGGGAGGGATGGATGCCATAGGGGAGGGGAGGAGGAGAAGTTCTATGTGGAGAAGAGCCAACAAGACAACCCCACCCTCCTTTTCAATTGTAGGTTTCTGGCCTCAAACAGATTTGCTCTACAGCAAAACGTATCAAAAACAAAACTAAAAGACAAATGACAAATGGTTAATATCTTAATAGGTCTCATATATAAATGATATTACATCAAGTTGGGGGTTTTGATTAGTATCATGGACCAACCATTCTGACTTTTGGATTGGGACGATGGTTGTAACTTATAGTGACTGCAGGATTGTCCAACCAAGAGTGAGCAAAAACATCATGGGCCTGCTGGAGTTTTCATCTAGTTGCAGATGAAATTCACACCCACTGACCAGATTTTAAAGTGACAATAAAAGACCCAAAATAAAATTGCATTATTATTATGTCAACAGTTGTGCCTATTCAATGATATACTGGTCACACCCAGTATTCTGTAAACTCTTTATTTTTAATTCAATATATCATGGAATAATTTTTATGCCATTACATCAAAATTTACCTCAATCTTTTAAAAGGCTACATAATATTCTATCATGTTGTTACTGAGCCCTAAGGGACCAGTGACCTGCAAGTGGGTCCTTTTGCCTGGAGCCGCCCACACCAAAGAATGAGACCAGGTTTGGAATAGCAGAGCAGAAACTTTATCCATTGATCAACAAATGGGGGAGGCAGAGCTCATGCTCTAAAACACCTTCTCCCCAATGGGAAGCTGATCAGGGTTCTTATGGGATGTGAAGAGGGGTCTCTGCATCATCCCTTGCTTGCACACGTTTCCTTTGGCACACAGACCCCATTGCCATCTTGGACCTTTCTGGTTTGGACCAGTTCTATGGTTTGGCCATCTGCCATCACTCTGCCTTGGTTCCTATAAGTAAGCACAACTTAAAAACAAAGCATTAGAGGGGGCTGGCCCCCTGGCATAGTGGTTAAATTTGGCACTCCACTTTGGAAGCCTGGGGTTTGCGGATTCGGATCCTGGGTGCAGACCTACACACTCCTTGTCAAGTCATGCTGTGGTGGGGTCCCACATACAAAATAGAGGACGATTGGCATAGATGTTAGCTCAGGGACAATCTTCCTCACCAAAAAATAAAACAAAACAAAAACAAAGCATTAGACATGGAAAATATTTTAGGGACTTCCCTGGGTGACAATGTGACTATATTATAATTGATTTAATCAATTCCATATTAATGTATGCTTAGGTGTTTCCAATGTTTTTTATCATAAAGAACAATGATTTGCTATCTTAGAACATTAATCTTTTCCCACTTAATTCATTATTTCTTCAGGATAAACTCCCTGAAATGAAATATCTGGTATAAACCTAAAAAAGATGGACATTTAAAATTTTGATCACATTATTCTCTTAAAAAGTTAGATCAGCTTATACTCTTGCTAAAAAACAGTACGTTTAAATGACAATTTTCCATATCCTTGAAAACTGAGGATTATTAATATTTTTATTACTTTTGAGAAAGAACAGATGAAAGTGATGTCCCATTTCAACCTGCAGTTCTTTGATTATTTCCTGCCAATAAGCACCATTTCCTATATTTTTATTTCTTCTCTTTTGATTTGCTTGCTCATGTTGGTGAATAAAGTCTTAATCAGGTTAATAATTCCATTACAAGGTTATGTTTTAATATCTTCTTTTAGTGAAATTAGTGTCAAATTGGTAGGCAGAGGTCTTTACCCTCCAATTATATAAGATTAATACCTCCAATTACTGTTTTAGATTACAGTACTTTTCAGATTCTTATCTTCTGTGTAACTCAAAGTTTTACAGTTTTTCTATTTTTTTAGAAGAATATGAGTGTAGCATAAAGCTCACTCAGACAGAAATAAGGTTGTTAACATGCCCTCTGGTGGGGGAAGGTGCTGCTTACCTCGTTCACTCTCTGTGGGACCCACTCATTGATTCTAAAAGTCAAGCAGTCCAGATCTATTTGAAACCATCTCTGAGGATGCTTATTAAGACTAAAAAGGGGTTTGTTAATGAGACTGAACTCAATTTACTAGACAGTCGACTTAAATATAAACATATACATCTCATTAAGCATATACAGATGAGTTCTGTGATCAATTTCAATTTTCTCTTCACCAAGGAGCTTGTTGAAAGTCTTCACCTAGGATGATGGCTAGGACAGCCATTTCTGGCCTGTTGGCAGTGACCAGGTTTCTGGGGACCCTCTCTGTGTGTCTCAGCAGCTCTTGCTGTGCCCAGGTACATCCTCACATCCGTCACATTTCAGCTCAGTGTAGGGGCCCAGTGTAATCACGAGAGTAAAGCTCAGGGGTTTTCTTCCCTCTAGTATGCTTTGCAAAATACAGCAAAGAAGCTGAATCCATAGGTTGCAAGCCCAAGACAACTTTCCTTCCCCAGTGTCCACTCAAGCCTAGTCTTAGAATAGTTCTTTCCTTCTTGTGGATGTCTTCCCAAGCAGGCCCCATATCTTTCCCAATAATTCTTAGATGGCAAAATAGCCACACATCAGAGTAACAAAAAACAGTCATATTTCAGCGATCAAAGTCTCCACTCTAACAATGATGGGACCAATATATTTAACACCCACAGAGGCTCATTTGTTAACACTTCCTCCTTCTATATGGCCAAATTATTTTCAGCAATAATCATGAAAGGCAACAATTAACAAAGGCCAAGGAGGAAACGTGAACCGTGAAGTTTTTCTTTTGTCAAACTTCCATGTATAATCATGTCAGTAAACAAAAAGTAAATAAAAATAAAACAAATATTATAATACAGAAAAGGGGAAAAGTAATGAATAAATACTTTCTACTGACATTAGGACTTTTCTTAAAGAAGGAAAAAAATTGCACTGTAGCTTGCACTCTTTTAAATTTTAAATGCAAGAAAAACTGCAAGTGTTTTCATAGAATGACAGAATTGAAATAACACATGTTCTTTGTCTTTCCAATAAGCACACTATCATGGTTTATTTCAAATCTACTAATTAAATACAGGCACATGTAGCCATAGGAGTTGGAGACATTAAACTGTGCCTGAAGCAAACATAAATGATTCCGAACCCTTAACAACTTACTCTTTTTTTTTTTTTTTTTGTGGGGAAGACCAGCCATGAGCTAACATCTGTTGCCAATCCTCCCCTTTTTGCTGAGGAAGACTGGCCCTGGGCTAACATCCATGCCCATCTTTCTCCACTTTATATGGGACGCCACCATGGCATGGCTGACAGGCAGTGCGTCGGCGGGCGCCCGGGATCCAAACTCGTGAACCCCGGGCTGCCAAGCGCGGACTAAACCGCTGCGCCACCCGGCGGCCCCAACAACTTACTCTTGAAACAAATGTGTGCGGCTAAGTTCAAGTGTGGTGGGGCCAACTGGACAGCAGGCAACTTTCTGAATTAGCTTCTATGCAGAAAACGTTTATTAAAAGAGAAGTAATAAAAATGTGCCAATTTGAAGCCTACATATATACTATTAATACTCAAGAGTAACCACCGCAATTGTTTAGACATCAGACCAACAAAAGATATTTTTGGGGAGGAGAATTTTATCGTTGACATTATATAGAATTATCACATGATGATACTAAAAAGCAGACCAACTTTGAGTAGATTTTATTATTACTTTTAAATTCTCTATGGACGGTGCCTCCCTCATGCCTTGGTAGCATATAAACTCCCGAGTTTGGATTGAACCTTCAGGAAAACACAGGAAGAAGACCCAAGTTTCTGTCATGGAGTGAAATGGGCCTCGAAGTACATCTTACGCTCAGTTATGGAAGAATGGACAGTTGTTTTCTTAAACGTCCGAGTGTGTGGTTGGAAGTTTGTGCTCAGGGACTTGTTATTCCAGAAACTGCTTCTCGGTGCTGTGGCATTCCTCTCCTCTGAGCCCTGGCTCTTCTTTCATATAGTGCAGTTTCTGTTGTATGGATAGAAGAGATTTTAAACTTTTATTTTGGAGAGAAGACTCGCTCACGAAGCGATTCAAACTGAACACGATGCCCCCCTGGCAGAAGCATGAATGTGTAACTCCAGTACACAATCTGCACAGAATTCAAGGAATGTCCATGGCCAATGTCAGGTCGGTCACAGAGGCCCCCTTCATCCTCACTCCCCTCTTATCATTCAGGGCATTCTGCACCCTCATCTTCTCTGGCAATTCCTGGCCTGAGGCTGATCTAGGGAGCTAAAATGGGAGGTAGACCATTGATTCCCAGTGTCTTCATTCTGAAAAGCATTGATCTGAGAGTGAGGGGCCTGCAGCCCTAGAGGAGGGGCTGTCTTGTAGAGCAATGGAAATTTTCCTGAATAGTGAAATCCAATGTGGCTTAGCAAATGACCGCTGGTGAGTGAGTTTTCAATCAAGATGCCTCTTTGGTGGTGTTTCAGCTTGCAATTATCTCCAAAGTCCTCAGGGGGAGGACAATCAGCATGGTCCCTCATCGGGCCTGATAACTCTCCAAAGCCTCCCTGGGGGTGTGGTGCCCATGCCAAGAAGGCGCTGCAGCAATTGAAGAAGGTTTTCTCCCCGAGCTCTGGGGTATATTTATCTCCAAGCTAATGTTACAGTTGGTGCTTTCTTTTGCCAAGCTTCCTAACAACTGGGCCTCCTGTTCCTTCACAGCCTCATGACAGAGTGAGAGGAGGGTCCAAAACAAAACTAAAATCTTCTGTCTGGTGAGGGAGGAGAGTGCTAATTGAATATCCAGTAGATTCAATAAGTCAGCCTCGTCTCAAAGGCATCTTGTTGACCTATCTCAGGTCCTGTGGAAGCTGTGACCTAGAAGAGGCGCTGGGCCTTTGTCCCCAGGGGCTAGTGGGAGGGAGCCTGGGCAGCCAGAATGATGCCCTGCTGGACAATGGGGAGCATTGACGAAGTGCTCCCATTTATTGGCTGAGTGACTGCATCAGTCATTCATTCACAGGCACAAGGTCTAAATTGCAGAACCAATTAACAGCACTAATAGCCCTTGCCTGAATTAATCTTTGAGACAAAAGGGAGGAGAAGTGGAAGTGCTATTAGCAAATCAAGCTGTACCATCCCTGCTTTACTGCGGAAATCTCAGTGTCTGTATGTGGCTATTGTGCGCTGACTGCAATTACAGCCCTCATTTAAAAATGATTAAGTGGTTATAATTATTTTTCAATTAAAACTTGTATCTTCCATTTATGCAACATTTCAGACTTCAATTAAACTTCTTTTTAAAAGTGCCACTGAACCAAAAGATTCCTGTTTCCTCTTTTACCAGGAAACCCTAAACTCGACCCAGAGAGTATTTTGATTTCCAAACTTCAGAACTAGTTTCACTAAATTTAGACATTGTGGTGAGAGTTACCAAGAGATACAAAAATTTCTGGTACCTGCTGGAGGTGAGCACCACCACCACGGGTGTGGGGGAGGAAGAGAGGGTTTCAGGCTATTCCTGGAAATTTGTGACTGCTGAGTAGAGAAGGGTGTTCTCACCTTTGGAAGGTAGTGTCACTAGAAGAGCTGATGCCCGAGGCTAAATATTTATAGCCACATTCTCAGCTGTGTTCTTGCGACAGGAATGATAACTGAAAGAAAGGTGTGAAGTTTTGAGCAATTTAATTCAGTTAAAGATTAGAGCAGTTTCAGGATTTTCCTCTTAAAACATGTCTTATTTGCCCTCAATGTGCTTTCTTGAGAAGGAGAGAAAGGACTTGCCAGGAGTTACGCATAAACCATAGCCTATTTTATTTGGTGATGCCCATCATCGGAGCACATTCTTGAAGTATGACCCCCGTGGGGACATCATGGTCATGTGTGTGGGGGTGGAAAAAAGGGTTGAGAACCCCTTGGGGTCTCGAGGTTCCAATTAGGATTGTTTCATAGAGTCCTGCTCATCAACTTTGTGAGGACCGGGACTGTAAAAAGCAATTCTTGGTCTCGGAGAAGCAATGTAAGGTGTTTGTTATCCAAATACTGGCTGACCTCGGCCTGCTATTTTTACTGGATATTCTGAGTTAGTAGCTTCAGTTTTATTCTGTGCTGTTGAAGGCACACACGCCACATGTAATAAGTTTTAAACTTGTACAATTAAAAGAAATTATTTATAATTCTTGTTCCTTAGTAACAAAGTCCTGGTTTCTCTGACCTAATTCTGGTTCTGGTGAGGAAAATTATGTCTCAAGAAATGGAAGGCAATGACAGTAATGAAATCTGGAGCCTGTACTGTGGACCAGACCCTGCCCAAGAAACTCAGACAAAACTGATGGCCCCATCCTGAAAGGAAGAGATATACTACTGCCATATATGTTTTCCATTAAAAAAATTAAATAAAATATATCATTTGATATTTTTATACCTCCAAAGTACTTTTTTTATGCTTATAAAATAATATATTAATTGTAGAAGATAAGGAAATTTGGGAAGTAAAACTAGGCAAAAGAAACCCCAATTCAAATCAAATTACCTATAATCACTGTTAAGGATTTCATGTAATACCTTCTAGTATTAAAAAAAATTACTTCTGATTAAAGTTAGAAGCGATGTCCCTGTTACCCCAAGCATCTTATTGGCCCATCTCCACAGGGAGGATGGGCTGTGAGTTTGTCCTCCTGTGATGGCTGTCTACAGGGTCCAGAGAAAGGACTGAGGTTTTCACTGAGCTCTGTGTGTTTTCACCCAGGGCCAAGGAGCCTATGAGAACTTCTGGATTCAGAGGAGAGTGAGGAATTGTGCTTGGTGCAGACAAGCATCAGAAACAAAACGGTGGTAAAGACCTAGTGCAAGCGAGAAACTGGGCCAAGAGCCTCTGGATTTTTTTGTTTAAACACAGGACGCACAGGGCTGGCAGTAGCGCTAAGAGGGGTCCCGAAGTCTGGGAGAAGCCAAAACATTTGGCAGCGCAATTTTCCCAGTTGGTATTTTAATAAATCTTGTTAGAGTTGAATTACTATTTTTGGTTTTCAGATGTATATCTAAATACCCTTTATTATGCCCCTACTGTTTCCTGTTGAACTGACTACATCAATTATTTTATACAGTTTATATAACACGCCTATGATGTAGATATCATAAAGCTAAATTTCCAGGTGGGATTAAAATTGTTCAGAGAGGCTAAGGATTTCGCCCCTAGTCACATAGCCAATAAGTGGCAGAGCTGGATTTACTTGTCTGTCTTGGCACCAGTACCACTCTTTGTTAATTACAATGGCTTTATAGAAAGTTTTATATCTGGCAGGGCAAGGACCTTTCTCCCTTGCCCCCTGTCACCCAACAGTCTCATCCTATCCCCACCCACCCACCTTGTTCCTCTTCTTTAAAAGAGTCATTGATTTTCTTGGCTCTTTACTCTTCCATGTGAATTTAAGGATGAGCTTGTCACATTCCATAAATAAAACCCCAGTTGGGATATTGATCGGAATTACATTAAATTTATAGGTTACTTTGGGGAAGACTTGACATCTTTATGAGTTTAAGTCTTCCTATCTGTGAATGTGGAGTATCTGCTTATTCAGTTCTCCTTTCATGTACTTCAATAATATTTTATAATTTTTTTCCATAAAGCACGTCTATTTATTCCAAAACTCCTTACAGATTTTTATATTTTGGTATTGTGAATGGGAACTTTTTCTTGTTAGCTTTTCTGACTGATTATTATTATTGTATAGAATTTCAATTGGTTTTTGTGTATAAATTGTGTGTCTAGCAAACTTGCTGAATTCACTTATTTGTGAATAAAGATAGTTTTGTTTCCTGTTTTCAATTCTTATGCTTGTATTAGAATTGAATTGCTTGTATTCAGTACAATGGTGGAAAGAAGCAATGATGTGGGCATTTCTGCTTTGTTCTTGATTTTCAAGGGACAACCTCTAATGTTTCACCATTAAGTTTTAGGTTTTGATAAATGCCCTGTCTCAGATTAAAGAAGTTATTTTCTGCTTCTATTTTACTAGAAGTTATTTTTCGTCCTGAATAACTGTTGAATTTCATAAATCTTTTTCTGCATTTACTGAGATGATCACATAGTTTTTCTCATTTAATCTGGTATTGTGTTATATTATATTAATAGATTTCCTTGCATTGCTGGGATATTCCCTAACTTATCATGACATACTGTTAATATTTTACCTAAGATTTTTCCATCTAGGTTTATAAATGAGATTGATCTATAATTTCCTCCCTCCCTCCCTCCCTTCCTTCCTTCCTTCCATCCTTGTCTCATTTTTGTACTGAGAGTATACTTACCCCCCTCCATAAGTTAATTTCCATATTTTTCCATTCTTTGGAACAATTTATGTGTGATCAAGATTGTTTACTTACTACATATTTACTGAGTACTCACTATGCATCAGACCCTCTTCTAGTCACTGGGGGAAAGTCTCACCTTACACTTTCCTTAACTTTTTGACCAAACTCCCCTACTCTGGATCTTTGGGAGTGAGGAAGAATCTTTCGATTTCCAATTCAATTTCTTTCATGATTTTTGGTTTATTCCGGCTTCCTGTTCTTCTTCAATTTGTTTTTTAGATTTTTCCTAGGAACTTTTCTTACAAAGCTGTTTACCAATGTATTGGGATAAAATTATTTATAATATTAAATAATGATAATTAGTCTCTACTATGGATGTAGCTTTGTCTCCTTTTTTTTCCCTCCACAATATTGCTTATTTTTGCCTTTTCGTTCTTGTTCAGTTTGGTTAAAGGCCTGGTTAAAGGTTTGTCTATTTTATTATTTATTAAAATAATTTTGTTAGTTTTTGCAAGGAACAATCTTTTAGTTCCTAGCTTCTCTCCTTAATTTTACTATTTTCTTCCACTTCTTTTCAAAGAAATTTTTGCATCTATCCTCTTGAAATAACCACATAACTAATTTTTTTCCAATCTGTCCATTAAAAAATGCATTTCTCTAAATATCATTCCCACTGAAAGGAATCAGGGTTTCTTGCAGATTGGCTGAGTCCAGATCTGGGGCAGAAAATGTACAAAATGAGCCTGGAACATCTGTCACAAAAGATAACAAAGAAGCTATCAAAGACTACCAGGGTCATAACAATGGGACCCTGAAGCCTAATTAAAGGGGTTCATTCTCACTGGCCAAAGATGGGACAATACGATCATCAGAAAGAATAATTTCTGCAGTGGATTGAAATACATCATGTATATTAAAATCCATGAACTCACAATGATGCTAAAAATATCCCTCATGGTAATCTTTGATGTTAGGATATCAACTCATTATTCTGAAAACCCTTTAAAAAGGGAAAGTGTTAGTATTTTTCCTGCTTTTCCTATACAAACTATACCTCAGGGTAACTAAATAGTTGGTGAGGGGAAGCTCTTTTTAGAATCATTTTAGTTCATAAATTAAGAATGATATACTTGGGAGATCACCACTTTGCAGCCCTTAACGATCAAACGGAGGTGGGCAGTGATTCTCAGTGGCTTCTGAAGTCTCCTGAGTTGATTCGCCGGGAGTACACACCACCACCTATGATGTATTCTTGCCCAAAATCCCAACCCTGATCCAATTAGATCTCAACAGCTAACTATTAGTTTATAGGAAATACAGGGAACCAAGGAATGTGTTCAATGACCTGATGGAGATGGGATCAATAAAATCCAGACTGTGGGAAATTCTACAAGAAAAACACTAGCCTTCTTTAACAAATAATTAGCAAGAAAAAAAAAAAGAGAGAGAGAGTTGAACTTATAGATTAAAAAATACCTAAGAGACACATAAACCAAATACACCATATAAACCTTGTTTAGAATCCTGATTCAAACTAACTATATAAAAAAGTATTAAGGAACTGTTAGTAGTTGTTTTGAATGTGATGATAGAATTGTGATTTGCTTAAAAGAGGGAGATGCTTATCTTTTAGATATACACACTGAAGGATTTATGAATGGAATGATAGATTTTGCTCCAAAATAATCCAGGATAGTCAAATGTTCATCACAGTTGAAGTTGGATAATGAGTACAAGAAGGTTCACTATACTCCTCTTTACTTTTGCTGAATTTTTCCATAATTAAAAAGAATGCATCTAAAGTTTTAAATTTGCCTCTAAGTAGTACTTTAGCTTCGTCCTACAAGTTTTCCAGGTAGTGCTTTCATTGTTTTTCAGTTCTAAACATTTTTCAGTTTCCATTGTGATTTCCTCTTTAAACAATTAATTATTTATGCATGCATTTATATACATACATACATATATGCATGAATATGCACATATATACTTGCTTCATATACTTTAATATTATATATTTTATATATTATTGACTTGTTACTGTTCATTTCTAATTTAATTGTGTTGTATCAAGAAATGTTGTCTGTATTGTATTGATTTTATTCTTTGGAATTACTTGAGACTTCTCTTGTGGCCTAATACAAGGTCAAGGTCAATTAAAAAAATAATTTAAAAATAAATGTTGCATTTGAATTTGTAAAAATATGTATTATTTATTTTCTGGTTTCAGCATTATCCTTACATCTGTTAGATAAACCTGCTAATTGTGTCATTCTTTATTCTTACAATTTTTTTTATTTGCTTGATATGTTGTTTTTGGATAGAGCTGTGTTAACATTTCCTACTGTCATTATAAATTCTTTAATTTTCTTTGTTATTTTTAACTTTTTACTATACACATATGGAGCCCGTGCAATTCGTTTTTACTTGATGTATTTTTTGAGCCTGTTTTGGTTATCCCTCATTGTAGAACAGAGTGTGCTGAGTCGCATAACACGGTAACCATTTTTCTCACACTCCTGGATTCTGAGTCTGGAGTCTGAGCAGGAACATCGAGGATGGCTTGCCTCTGCTCCACAGCCTGTGGGCCCTCCACAGTGAAGGTGCAAATGGGTGGGGGTGACTCGAGTGTCTGAGTGCAGGAACCACCCGGAGACTTCTTTATTCGAATGTCTAGGGCCTGAGTAGGGGTGACACAAAGGCTGGGGCTAATGTCCGGGGCACCTACACATGACCCCTCCATGGGCTTGGCCTTCTCATAGATGGCGTTCAGCTGGGTTCTGAGTGGGCGCACCCCAAGGGGGAGTGTCTGGAGAGCAAGCATTCCAGAAGACCAAGGCGAAGCTGCAAGTCTTCTTCTGACCTTGCCCCTCAGAAGTCTCGTAGCATCGCTTCCATTGTCAACCCAGGCTCAAGGGCCGGGAAATCAGACTCTCCCTGTTGATGGTGAGTGGCAGGGTCACATTGCAGAGAAGCATGTGGGATGGGAGATACTTTTGTGGCCAGCTTTGGAAAATATAATCTGCCTCAGAACCCATGTTGTTGGGTGCATATCTGCAGCCTTTATTATAATATTTTTTTTGTTTGAATGTTCCTTTTATTATTATGTTGTATTCCTCCTTATTTTTATTAATCTTAAAATCTTTTTTGATGCAATTAATATTGCTTGCCTAGTTTTCTTTTTTGGTAATATTTGCATGCTATATCTTTTTTGATTCCTTTATTTTCCATCTTTCTTGTGGTTTTATTTTAGGTTGATCTTTTTAAAAATCCTTACAATCCACATTACTTAATTGGTAAATGTAAAAATGTCACCTGTTTACATGTATTGTTAACTCCACCATCTTAGAAGAATGTCTGGCACCTTGTACGTCCTCAGTGTTAGTTACTCATTCTCCTCCTCCTCCTCCTATTAATCCTGAGTTCCATCCAGAGCTCTCAGTCATGATCCCAGAGGGAAGAACTTCTTCATCTTCTACTTATTTTCCAAACTTCTCTACTGAAAAATGCCCTGTCTGCATCTCTGTAAGGTAAGGATGTTCTTCAGAGACTTTCGCTGCTTCCTGGTATCTGGCTGCGGAAAGACAATTTCTTTCCTGGACCTATAACCATGGGGAATTTTCAGCACAGGCCCAATTTCAGATAGTATGATTAAAAATGTAAGTGTAGAATTACTTTACTACTCACTAGCTGTTTGATTTTGGACAAGTTACTGAACCTTTCAGAACCTCAGTTTTCACATCTGGAAGATGCAGATGCCAATTGCAGTGAGAATTAAATGAAGTAAAGTGCTTAGCACAGTGGTTTTAAGTGGAAGACATGGTTATTAGTATCATTTCCAGGGACATTTTCTGAAGGCCAACTCCAAGCCAGGCCCTAAGCTGAGCTCTGGGTACTGCAACCAAGAACCTCTAGTGAGGGCGGGGGAGTAAGCCTCTGATCCCAGCTCCCTCATGGAGACACATACTTCATCAGGGTTCCTCCTCGCCTGGCCTGCAGGCAGACATTGCCATCTAAGTTTCACAACATGAGGTTGATCCAAATAGCCCTTCCCAGCAGCAGACTCTTTTAGGGTATGAGGTGCCCAGTGTGAGGTCTCCAATCATCATCTTTGAAGATGAGCATGGTGGCTCAGCTGCATGCAAGGACCTCTACGGGTAGAAGGGCTTACATGTTTGCTTTAACATTGAATTCAGTATTGTCACTTTGTTCCTACTACCCTCAGATGCCAGTGAGGTGCTTCTTCAGGGCAGATGGGTACCTGCAGTTCCAGGGTTGAGTGAGGCTGGAATTTAGCAGCTTTCTTCTCACCACTCATGCACCTGCTGGGCTGGGCTGCACCAGGGAGGGTGGGAGCTACTTCTGCATGGTAAAGTCCCCAGAGTATCAGGAATAAGCAGGGATGTGCCTGGGGGATGTTGGCTCATGCTACCACCTTCCCTTTTTCTGTCTCTCACTGATGGTGGAAGTGTCCATGGTCCGACAGATGCCACAGGACTGGGGGGGTCGCTTGGGGCTAGTGCTGCCCTCCCTTCCCCCTTTCAGCTGTTTTTGTCTTCCTGTATCCTTAGCACAGTCTCATCCTGGGGTGGAACTGACAGTGGGAAGCCAGCCCAGACATTTCTTTCAGTCTGTGTGGACACCTATTGTGTATCCCCAGCAGTAACGCCTTTCATCAGAGTCTGCCTGATTCTCTGCCCCCATCTCCACTCCTCCAACAGTCATGCTTTCCAGAAATACACGTCTTCTCTGGAATGGGCACATTGCTTCTCAGGCTTGTTGTTGGCGATCATTGCCAGGCTTAGAGTAGCTGTAGCTTTGGGAAGGGTAACACACGAGTCAGCAGAGCCCAGTGAGCAGCCTATAAACTAAGCTGGTACTCTCAGCGTTTCCAAGAGTATAGCGGAGCAGCTACTGAGAGTTCTGTCAAATTAGGAAGCGCACACTAGCACTTGTTTCAAGTTAAGTACATGCTCTGCACTGGGTCTTTCCCATGTTCTCCACTGGTGCCATAGAAATCTCTTCTTTTACCCTTAAATAATTTCAAAAATATTTTTAATATAAGAGCATAGCTTTCCTTAACATTCTGACAATTTTATAAGGACATAATTAATATTTATTGACTACCTATACCTGCCAGCTATTTTACACACACGATCTCATTCAATCCTCATGACTCCAGGTGAGGTAGTGCTTATTGCTCTCAGTTTAGAGATGAAGAAATGGAAGACAGATTCAGTAAGCTGCTCAAAGTCACATAGCTGGAAATTGAGGTACAGAAAAGTCAAGTGATGTGCCCAAGGTCATGCAGATCTTAAATGCTATCATGGAGACTTGAACCCAGGTTTTGTGATTTCAGATAAAATATTCTTGTTATAGCACCATGGCCAGCCTCTCATTTCTGTCCCACAAATCACTTAATCTTGCATGGTCATCCACAATAATGAATCCAAGACTTATCCCTCTTCTCTATTCACCCTTATGAGTTCAACAAGCACTGGTCGACTGGCTCTATGAACCAGCTAGGCACTGAGTCACCACCTCTCCCAGGACCCTCCTCATGGAGGCTCCTTCCCTTGCTTCTCCTTTACCTCATACTTCCCTTGTAATTATTTGTTCAATATCTATTTTCCCCTAGACCATAAACCCCACTCATTGTGTATGGCACATTGCAGGTGGTCAGGAATTCTTTGTCAAATGAGTGAATGAATGAATGAAATCCTCCACCTGACACTCATGTCTCATACTCTTTTGGTTTTGCCCTGCCTAATTTTATCTGCTGCTCCATTTCAGCTTGAACCTTCTGCTCTAGTGAGCCGGTTCTTGTTCCCGACAAACATCCTCCTTGTTCCTGTCATTATCCATTTCTCTTATGTTGGTAGCCCTGCTTGAGATATCCTCTCTCTGTTCCGCCAAACATAAATATATTTTCCCCACCAATGCTGATCACCTCTGCAGCCCTCCCATAGATTCTTCTTTGTACAGTCAGGCCATCACAGATGACTGGCTTCCCTTTTTTTGTGGCTAGCCATCTTTATTTGCCTCCCCAAGTAAGATAACAATCTCCTTAATTAAGAACATGTGGTATTAGTTTTTTGCATTCTTCTGCAGCCCATGCAGTGAATGGTAATAAGAAGCAAGCAATAAATGATTACTGAATGTGCTTTGCTGGTTCTACCATTCGGCAACTGGGGGACTGGATCAGACTGTGTAACATCTCCAAGGCTACGTGCCTGACCTTGAAACAGGGGTAACAGTATCTACATTGCAATGCTGTTTTGACAATTAAATGAGGGACCTATGTAAAGAGCTTAGCACTTTGACTACATTTGTTAGTTACCATAGGCCAGGTTATATTGAAGAAACAAACAAGCCCCAAATCTCAATGACTTACCCTAATGAAGGCTTATTATCTTGTCCATGCTGCATGCCCAACATGGGTTGTTTGTGTTCATCAGTCACTCAGGGACCAGGCTGACAGAGGTTCATCTTGACATGTGCTTCCATGATCACCTTGGAAGGGGGAAAAGAACATAGTGTCTTATGCATTGATTCTTAGAGCTTATGCCCTAAAGTGACATGTCGCTTCCACTCACATTTCATTGGCCCAAGCATATCTCATGGTCATGCCTAACTTTGAGTGGGGAGTGAGTGCAATCCTACTCTAAACCTGGGCAGGTTCCCCTATTTGCAAAGAGGTAACGATAATGACTGTACCTATGTCATAGAGTTGTCATGAGAATTAAATAAGTGAATGCATATTAAGTGCTTACAGCTGTGCCTGGCACACAGCTAAGTGCTTGTTAAATAGTAGCTGTTAATATTCTGTCTATGAGATGAGCCATTTGACATATGCAATTGTGTGGACTCATTTACCCATTCCATAAAACTTGACTGACTGCCTCCTAAGTATTAGACCATATGCTAGGTGGTGAGGATTATGGAAATGGATGACACAGGGCCACTGTAAAGTAAGGATAAATTCAAATCTGTTTTAGTTCTGATTCAAAATCTTGACTCATGCTAAGATGTACCAAAGAGGATTCTGAAATCTTACAAAGAACTTAGATTCTACCCACCAATTGGGCTTATTTTGTGTCACTGATATATTTAAGGTATTGTCAAATTTTGATGGCAGTTGTGAGATTTATTTATTCTCTGTTGTAAATTAGCCAGATATTTGTCCCACATTTTACCCAATGTCTGCACTTTTCTTGTTTGCTTTTCCTTGTGGCGTCCTAACAGTACGTAACAATAAAGCTCACTGGTTACATGGTTGAGAGACCTGAAAACCGTATTTCCATGTCCCCAGGAAGTCATCAGGCCAGGGACTTCTCTTTCTTGGAGGAAAATGAATCATCTTATACCACTAGAGGCCAGTAGCAACTCACTGATGCAGTAGGACAACATATACCACGATCAGGTGGGATTTGATCCATGATCAGGTAAACCTTGATCATGGTTTACGCAGGGATAGTTCACATATGCAAATCAATAAACGTGATACACCACGTTAGCAGAATGAAGGACGAAATCATATGACTATCCCAATAGATGCAGAAAGCGCATTTGACAAAATTCAACATCTTTTCATGATAAAAACTCTCAACAAATTAGGCATAGAAGAAATGTACCTCAACATAATAAAGGCTGTATTTGATGAGCCCACAGCTAACATCGTACTCAAGGGAGAAAAACTAAAAACTTTTCCTCTCAGATCAGGAATAAGACAAAGGTGCACCCTTTTAGCACTCCTACTCATCATAGCATTCAAAGTCCTCGCCAGAGCAATCAGGCAGGAGAAAGAAAGAAGGCATCCAAATTGGAAAGGGAGAAGTAAAATTTCTCTTGCTATAGCGAGCCATGTTGTCTGAGGTCAAACCTTGACAGGACAGCCTGCATCTGCTGACTGAGCACAGCAGGGGTATAAGAACTTGGCCACTTTGACCTGACTTGGGCTATTGTGAGCAGCAATATTTGCTCTAGATCTTCCCATTGGGTTGGCTAAGGTTTTATCAGGGCTGCATTTCAGTTTCGCTTCTCCCTCTGCCCGATCCTACTTCCTCCCTTTGAATCCCAGTAAAGAGATCCCTTTAGTGGGATTCAAAAACATTTTGTACCTCACGCTCCACCTCAAGTGTCTGCTTCTGAAGAATCCAACTGGTGACATTTGGCCTCCTGTCTTTAAATATAGCTGTATTATAATTCCAAGTGTAACCACCATTTCAAGAAAAATTCATTTAGCAGATACCAAAATAATTGATTTTACGGAGAATAAAAGTAAGTATAGTGACCTTCTTGGCTTGTTGCTCCTGCTCTTCTATAAACCTGTCAACTAGTGCCATTAACTTGGCCCCAGTTAGGATTCTGGGCCCAATCCTCCCTTAAGCAAGTCCTTGTACTCCATGTCTAAGGAACAAGGTTCTCATATTCATTTATGACTAAGCCCCCAACTTGGATGTTATTTCCAGTAATTACTGTGTCTTGTGCCCCGTATGGGTTATTCACCCCAAGTGGTTTGGTCTGGGCTTCTGTGTTAAATTCCTTGAACACAGAGAAGAAAGTACCTACTTAACATGGGTCTTTTGTTTGCTGTCTTTGCTCTCTTCTCTCTCTCCTTGCATTAGCACATATTTTTCTATAACGTAGTACTCTGTTTTCATATAGAAAATGATAACCTGAAGGTGCTTCTACTTTTCCTTTGCATGGAATTTTCTTTCTTTCCTTATTTAGTCTCCTCCATCTTCTCTTCCTCTCCCACCTCCTTCTCCTCCTTTTATTTTCTTCCTCCTCCTCTCCCCTCTTGTCTTCCTGCAATTATTGACTTCTTCTGCATGTCAGGAGAACATGTTTAGACAAGGAGATAAAAGTCATGGTCCTCTCAGGGAGCTCCCCATCCGCCGGGGGGATTCAGGGAAATAAACACGCAGTCTCCACATGAATGCCATGTGTTAATGTGGGCCCACGGCTCCTTGGGATCAGGGTGTGCAGCTTCTGGAGAAGGTGAGGCTTGGCTGAGTGCTGATGGATGGGAGGAATGTGGTTATGTTTGCTTCTGGATTCTTGGCTACATTTGTGCTTGAAGTTTTGGAAAGTTTAACCTTCAGATAGGTGGCATGTAAATGTAATTAACTTATTTTTTTTTTACATAAATGACTGTTTCTGATGTGTTTGAAGGGTATTTTAAAACAGTTATTTCAACATGAAGTTTTCATCTGAAATCTTATCTCTGCATTGTCAATTTGCCTTATAAACCATTTCATTCCAGGTGGCAGAAAAACCAACTTCATATTAGATTTGGACAACATCACCTCAAAAATTTCAGGAAGAGATGTGTTAATCAAAGAAGTTCAGTAGTACATTGAATGTCTCCAAATTTCCCTCTGGCTTTTAAGTACATACATGCAGATTTGCTCATCATACATGAAACTCTGCATTTTGAAAGAGTAATGGTATTTCTCAGCCAGAGCACAGGTCATCAAAAGGGGCCATTTTTCAAACCTGAGATTTAGTGGCTTGGGGGCATATTCTGAAGATGCTTAGTACCAGCATCCTTTCCTCCCTCTAAATATTTTTGTGTTCTCTATCCTCCAGGCTGTGGTTGCTGGATATTGCCCTGCCATTCCCAGAAACCTCTGGATCATGGTAATGTCAGACCTTCGCCATGTATCAGACATTCAGCTTAATTTCCCCATTTTTCAGGAGAAATAAGAAAAACCAGTATGCTGATTGCTAACCTGTCCCAAGTTTTTTACAAATGTCTGATACGGTAACATTTGAATGATTGATTCCTTTATAATGTATATTTAAATCACTTTTAAAGCCATATTATTATTTATTTATCATTTTCATCAATTTTGCTGACACAAACTAACTCTTTACTGTTTTGAGTTAAGTAGAATTTATAGGTGGAAATAACATAAATTTTATCACAGTGTAACATCCTAGAATTAACTAGCATTCATACTCAAGATCATCAGTGGAAAAAAATCTAAACAGTAGACAGCATCTGAAAAACTAGTTCTAGCTGACTTAGAAGAGGCCATGAATAATTTAGATTTGCTTGAAATTTTACATTCCCCAACTCCTCACTTATATTAAAACCAAGTCAGGTTAGTATTAGCTTTAGAAAAATAATATATCATTTAAAGTAGAATCAGTCAGTCCCTCAGAAATCATGAAGCACTGTATATTTATCTTGATTAGTTCTAAGGCCATCCCCCTAGTTATTGGCATTACCCATAAGTGGGAATGTTTGCCATCCTGACTCCTATGCATAGAAATGGTTGGAGCTCGGTCAGCACCTGGCCAGCACTTGGGTCACTTTTCAACTTGCAACAGAATGATGCTCTGAAACAACCTTCTCGCTCAAACCATCAGCTAAAGTGCTCTTCACAGCCAGACCACTAGGCCACAGTCCTGCCTGCCTTACAGACATTGGGGTCAAAGCATCGGCCCAAGGGGTTGACTTGGACCATCTCAGGACTGTCCAACTGCTGTCCACATACTCAGGGAAAGTGTGAAGAATGAAGAGATACCCTCAAACACAGCACGTGCCCAAAGGCCTCCTGATGATCTGGAGTGCCTTGTTCAAGACATCCCAGGTGTCTCCACAGAGAAGCCTATCTTCCAGAAATGCATCAAGACCCCATAAATGATCCTCTGGGTGAACATTCGCACTTATTAGTTTTGCCTAGTCGCAAACACATATCCAAATCCCTGAGAAATTATGCTGTTTGCCCACAAAGCCAAAACAAATCAAATACACATCACATCCTCCGTTAATGTATTTGACATAAATTGCATTTAAGTGGAACTAGGATGTGATCACATAGCTGTTTGATAGCAGCTGTTTGTACACTCTGCTCACTTATGCTCTGGGTTTATTACTGATATTATTCTGTACAAAAAATGAATCTTCCCATGTTGAGAAATTAACTTGGCCTTAATGGAGAAAGTCTAGAGGTCACAAAAATGGTACAATTAATTCAGCACTTCTGTCTCCAAGTGACTGTGTTGCAACAAATTATGAAGTGTAATTATGGTTACAGAACATCAGAACATTTGGCAAATTCAGTTAATTCTGTTGAGACAAATCATTCAGAATTGGCTTTGGCCTTAGATTGAATTATTTGCATTTTCATTTGGTGCTTTGCCATCACATATACACACACGAGGAGGCTTCAGGGGCAGGATTTTGGTGGAATTGCCAAATCCAGGAAGGAAAGGAGAATGACTATGGATGTAGGCTTGGATTCCTTAACTCACTTGAAAAATCACTGCTTTGGAGATAACTCTGCTAAAACCCAGGATACTGCATCTCTGCTTCAGTTTATAACTCGGACTAGCATGTGTGGTTGCTTTGAGGATTAGCAATGAACAAAATGAAACATTGATGCACAAGGGACCAGGCATTGGATGAAGAACGGGGACTCTAAGAGGACCTGTCCTGCTCCCAGAATCTCTGGCTAGAAGTTAACTTGTCTTCTTTCTCTGTCATCTTCTGCAGGGTAAGGCTGACTGTGGAAATCACAGGACAGAACAGACAAGACCAGATAAAATACGTGGGGAAAAACATCTAGTACTTACTGGAAGTGTGTCAGTCAACTGATCTGTCTCCTTGCTATGGGGAGGAAAAAGGAGAAAAGCACTCTGGGAGGAATTAGATAGCGCAGTGGGAACACGCTATCCCCTTTTCTCTTTCTTTCTTCCATCTTCCCTCCTTGTCCTCTGTCTCTCTCCCTTCTCCCTCCTTTCCTTCCTGTCCAAATGGTGGGGATAGTCTAATCAAAGATAAAGAGGAGGAAAGAAGCATTTTTGGAGCAGGGGCTAGTTGGGCGATAAGTCTGGCTGAAACAAAAGGATGAGATTGGGAGTAAAAAAATATTTTGGGCAATTGCACATGGGGATGACATTGAAAGCTGGGTTCCTTTAGTCTGGAAGGACTGTAGTGAGCCTGGAAAATTCTTAAGCAGGAAATTGATGTGATGAAAATAGTATTGAGAAGGACGTTTCAATAGTGAGCGAAACTAACTGTGGCATAAGTCAATATTTCTCTATCAAGGGTCCGAGCCATCCACCTGTCTCAGTTCTAGGACATAGAATCTGCATGTATCCCAATTAACTAAAGACTTGGTTGTTGACAGCTTGAATTCACTCTGGAAGACTTGAAGGTGCTTCTAGAAGACACACATGGCCATTTCCTCTCTGTATTAGGCTTAAAGTGTCTCTCCAGATCCAGGCTCTCTGTCAGGGCTCAGCTGGAGTGCCTCCTCCTCTGGGGAGTCTTCCTTGTCCTGCTCCATTCAGGTGCTTTCCTCTTCATTGTTTGTATCACACAACTCTTTTCATCTGCCCACACTGGATCCTGTCCTCCCAGTCTCCACATTCCTCCACTCCTATGGCAGGGGTTGAGTCTTTAACTCTTGTTAAAGTGCAGCACACAGCAGATGACTATGGACTGGCTGAGCCTCCATAACTCTGGGTAGTCAGGCGAGATGTGCAGATATCATTCCATAATCTTACCAGAAAACATTGTATTTCAAATGTACTTTTAAATATGTCTTGTCCTAAGAAGAGGCCAGACTGTGAAAGGTCAGATGCAAAGGGATTGGATTAGGGTGTTTGTAGCTTGGACATCCTGTGATCTAAGTGCTAAGCTCCCTGGAAGGAGGAGGAGGGAGAGTCAATGAGGCTGTTTGCTAGGGTTATCTAGGGGTTATGGGGTTGGAGGAAACCTATTACTCCAACCCTCCCTAACCCACCCACATGGTCCAATCTAACCAAGCACTCTTAACATCAGAACCTTTAAACAATGCAAAGCAAAACCAAACCAAAATAAGGTCTCTTTGTTGGTGCAGCAGAGAAAGAAGCAAAGACACCGATCTGTGCTCTCCCTAATCTCTTTCGCTCTTGTCCAGGGTGGATATGGCTGTTGACAGACATGATGGTGACAACCTCTCAGATTGGATCTTCCTAGCTGCTGGACTCTCCACCTTCAGAGACTTCGACACATCTTCCTATCAGGTAGGATGCAGGGTTCAGGGTACAGGGATGCCACTTTGGAGCCAGGACTCATTTCTCTTACAGTGTTTCTCTTCCCAGGGTAGTTGTTCCAGAAGCTGGTACTCATTTCTCATCAGCTGATACATACCTAAGGCCCACCTAGTAGAAGCGGGGGTCTAAATCTCATTGGCTTGATTGCTTTGTCTTCCTTAGTAAGTTTGGTAAAACACTGGAACTTAAATAATCTTGTGTAAGTACTTAATGGCCAGTATAATGTTGTTACTTTTGCTTCTTGTTCACAATACTTGACCCACATAAGCAAAACAACCTGTTCTCTTTCTTTATCTACTAAATCATAATGATAATCACAAACAACACTTTAACAAGTTCCTTTTACACTTTGATAAGAAGGAAATCAGAGAGGAGATCTGTTTTTGAACTGGTCAGTCCCAGGGACTTCAGGTGTGGAGTGAGTAGGAGAGGGAGAGTTTCTGGTGGCTGGAAGAACACGAGTAGAGGTGTGAATAAAGGGCTGTTACAGGAAACAGAACAGAGTCTGTTGTTTGGAGGGTCAGCTGTGTAGGAGATAAAGCAGGTTGGGGTCATATTGTGTAGGGTCCTGAACTGGGTGGGCAGTGGGTGAACCACTGGATGACACAATTGGTGCTGTGACTTAGAGAGTTAATTTGATGGCGGTATGTAGACCTATGTAATCTGTAACCATCTCAACTCCAACGACAGAATGCTGAGCCCTGTTGGAGAAGTTTTTATAACTCTGTAGATAGCACTAAAAATGCATTGTCTTCCATCTCAGCAGGTTGGTCATCCAAGCTTAGTTCTTCTATGTGCCATCAGTCTGTCCCTCATCTGTTCTCAATGGTAAACTCTCTGTATTCCTAATAAAAACTGTTCCCTTATGACCCTTGGAAATTTCTTATTTAGTAGGTCTGATTAAAGCCATTACTGTAGGTAGCAGGAAACATTAAAAGAATTATAAGCATAGGAATGCCTCTGATTTGTGTTTGATAATGTTCACTTAAGGTGAAGAGTGAAGAAGGGATTGGGAGTAAGAGTGAGGGGCAAGGAAGGTCAGGAGAGAGAAGGTGGGGGTCTAGAGTCATGCATTGCCAAAGGAGATGAAGGGGAGAGAATAAATGCATGAAGTGTTTAGCAGATGAAATTCACAAGACTTGGATTACAGGTTGGAGTGAAGGTTGGGAGAGCAGGAACAATCCCCTAGGTTTCTGACTTGAGTGACTGGTGGATGGTCATACTGTTAGGGAACCCAGGATGAGGAACAGTTCAGGAGGAAGATGATGAATCATTTCTGGAATCTTTAGAAAGATAGAATTGTCTTCAGACCTACTTATATAAACATTTCTTAGTCCTTAATTTTGAGGACAATCTGCTACAGTTGCCAAAGCTGTTTTTAATATGCAAGTTGCTTGCTTCATTGAGTTGTCTCTGCTTAGGCACTTCTCGTGATGGAAGTGTTCCATCTCAATTGTTCTTCCCCAAAGTGGGCATGACTGGACATTGTCATTTTAAAAACTTCTAGACATACCACCTCAACTCTGAAGACTTCTGGATTGATTTGGAAAGATCTAAGACTTTCCCTACGTCTCACACATACTTATGTGTGTTACTGTCTTCCATGCCTGAAATACACCTTACCTTGGTGTAGATGCTTCATTTCTGACTCTGGTGTTAACTTAATGGTTTGACTCTACTGAACTGTATATTGTATTTATATCATGAAACTAGAGGGAACATATAGGTCCATGTAATTCTTTCCCCTTAAAGCTGGAACATAAAACGATAGCTCCTCCATTTCTGCCTTAGCCAAAGGCAGGGCTCCATCTCCTTATCTGCCTAAGTTACCTTGTGAGAGCCTGGCATTCAATGGGTTATGTTGCCTTCAGGGCAGGGTGACTGTATTTCAAAAGCAGAACGAGGCTTACTGCTTTTTCTCGCTGCCCAGGTACAAATGATTCACTTGGGTCTTGCTCCTGTGGTATCATGCTAGAGGCTGACTAGCAGCATACGTGCAGTTACCTGGGGAAATAAAATGGTAGCCTGTTCTGGTGCTCTGACAGATCACTGGATATCTGGGACTATGGGTCCCAAGATCTGGGTCTTTTGTTGAAATTAGGAAATGCCACATTGGTCTCAGGCCCAAGTTATGTTCTCCACTCCCATTTTGACCAGAAAGCCCTACACTGGGAGATTATGTGTACTGATTAGTAAAATCAGTACTTGCTTCCCTTTCAAGCAGTGTCCTTCTGTATGTGCTCCACAGTCAAGAATGACATGCAATCGGGCATCTTGAACCCCAACAGCCTGAATGTGTGTGACTGTCTTGGAAAGAGCAGAATGAAGCGGGATTATGCTATCCTAGTCAGCATGGCTCACACTCTTTCACCTTTGTGGGTATTCCTACTTAACCCCCAACTCTAAATCCAGCCTCGTGTTATCTTCTGTCCAAGGGATTGGATTTCTTGTGCTTGACCAACATAATTTGCCACCCCTGGGTCTATGATTTCCTTGATGCTTCTCATTGCTCTCCCACTGCCTGCTAAAGTTTGGGCCTCACCCCTAGTTGGATTGGCACCCAAGTTCTGGACTCTGCCTTGGCCTCAGTTTACAGCACTCACTCCTTTGGACTGACCCTAGTTTCAATGACTCTTTCTGGATTTATGTGCCCCCTGCCAGCAGCAAGATGAATGACTCTTGGCTTTGCTCTTGTGATTATTAAGTGAGACTCCTCCTGCCTGCAACCCCATCCACCCCCCCACTGGAGATCTTCATAGACTCTTCATTTGGGTCTGGCTTGTGACAGATAAGCCTAGCTTGTGGCTACCAAAGGGAGACCCTCAGTCTACTCCATTCTGTAGCCTGTGGAAGGGGACACCCTGGTCCTGAGGAAAAAGACATTGAATTGATTTTCTTGACTTTAAGTGATAACATAAAGAAACTTAGCACTGGGATAAGAAAGAATTTCCGGTCATCAGTTGTTCAGTCATCAAATGTTTACTAAACATGGACTTTTTGTCAGCTATTATACATGGTGTTAGGATTACGGAGGTGAAATGTGGCCAGGAGCTCCCAAAGGAGTGGGGAAGACTTTCAATACAGGCTGACAGTTTCTTTGATAGGACTAAGTTAGAGGCTTGTGGGAGAAGGGGCACCTCACCCAGCCTCAGAATTGGAGGGCATGGTGTTGGTTAAAACTGAGTTATGACAAGCTGAGTAAGAGCTTGGTGGGAGAAGGGAGGAGAGGAGGGATGTCAGGCCGAGGGGACAGCGTGAGCAAAGCAATCGAGGTGAGTTTGGGACCGAAGTGGATGACCGAGGGAAGTCGTGAGATGTTTTGCCCTGGGCAGCTTTAAGAAGAGGCCACATCTTGACCTCCTGGGGTGTGTGTGTAGAACATGTGATACCTGAAGCCAGGGTAAGCCTCATATAATTTCACAAGGTTGCTCTAGACCTGAGGAGTATGCCGAGCTGTTTTTTCCCTGACATGTGAATTTTCAAAGCACCCTGGGCTTCTCAGAAAGTTAGATGACAAGTGCAAACACATCAGCCACTTGGTAGTGCTGTCAGCATCTTTGGTGCACACTGAATTTCCCTCAGTGAAAGCAAAACTCCACCTGCTTTCTGCTACTTTTCTCCTAAAGGGAGGGGGCTCTGTAAATACATGCTCTGGTTGCATCCTTCATTTGTACAGAGGCACGAAACACATTGTGTTCCCCGTCTGCCATTTCTTAGTGAAAAGACACCTTTCCTCCTTCCCTGCTCTGTATTAGAGCCCTTTAATTAGAACAAGCTTTATCTAGCAAGCTTAGAATTCCTTCTTTTCTGCCCCTCTTCTCCAGCTACACCTCTCTTGGCTTCTGAAAGCAAGGACAGGTCACTCGCTTTTGTCATGAACGTTTGGATGAAATGTTCTGACAAATACACATGTGTGTGTACACACAGGATGAAAGCCCATTTTTAATTGGAAGTGTTTTGTTTTCCTTGGGTTTTTAACTTTAAATGGAGCTCACACTCCCTCTCTTAGGCTAGTCTTCAGGCTGCTTTATTTCTCTGTGTCCACGCTTTAATGGTGCAGCATAATAGCTTTTATTTCAGAAGTACAGGGCAAGAGGACCCCAAATACCAGAGGTCAACATTATATCCATAGCGGTAGATTTGGATGGCAAAGCAGAGATTGGGGGAAGGTGAGAGTGAGTGTTTTCCATTGGTGAGCCTGAGTCCTTCTAGCAACATGGGCACAATGGGCACCATTCTGAGCATAGACCAGACTCTGGCGGTGGAGGCGCTGACATGCTCATTCACATCCCACACAATGGGCCCTGCGCTGCAACCTTGCCCGACACGATGGCATTCACTCCTCTGGGTGATTGTTATGGAACAAAAAGACCTTTGTCTCCTGTATATCCACTCAGCCTTGTGTATTAACATTTCATTCTTTAATAAAAATTAAATTTTGTTTTCCCATTCTTTTCTTTACTCCTCTTTCCAAAGTGAATAGACTAAAATGAATTTCTGCCTTGGTCCCAGAATCAGAAAATCCAAGGGAGAACTTGAAATAGTTGGTAGGAAAAGAAGAGAGTGGATGGAGGTAATAAATTAAGAAGCTCTTGGTTACTGTATCTCTTCAATCATATTATAAGTGAGGTTGGGGCAAATGTAGGCGAGGTGGCCATCTCAGGCTTGCAACCCACAAAAAGTGATGACCAATAAGATTTGTGCTTCTGGGTCAATGGTAATGGATTGTTAATGACTCAGGGCAGGACCCAGCCAGAAGAGTTACTCCTCTACTAGTTAAGAACTTAAGATCCCAAATCTTCACTCTCTACTCTTGGAGATACTCCATTGCTGTGGAGACAAATTCAAATCTGTGCAGGCATCAGTTGTTGTGGAAATTCCCATACCGGCAGGCTTATTTCAATTTACTGTTTCAAATTGTAATTGCTTATTTTAAATTTTGCACTCACTTATAATCTGTTTTCTTTTAGTTTGCATTCAGTCAGGCAGCAGAACAAAGCCTCCTGCTATGTTTTGAAACTAGTTTTTTTCTGGAATTTGACTCAGTTGGGGTAGTTCTTGGTTCATTGGGCACAACTGATCTATGGCCATGTAACCACAATCAAGAAAACACTCTATCTGTAGCCAAGCCTTGCAACAAGACCTTGGGAACTAGTCTAACTAATATGGTGGTTCTTCTGGATTTTGATGGCATGGTTTTATCTACCGTGATTAAAGTCAATTAGTGGGTCTGTTCAATAGAAAAATAAAGGCCACTGGTGGTTCCCCCCATCTTTCAAGCCCCAGCTCCTCTCCTCCCTTTTCTAAGGAAACTTCTTAACTTCTCCAGCCCACACTGTGCGGATACCTTCTTGAGGATTCTACTCGCAGGTAATAAAAAGATGGCAACTGTTATCCCCCAAAGTGAAGAAACATGAATGAGTAATGAAAAAACGAATTAAAGTGAAGACTGTTTAGTCAGTAACAGAATTCCCATTCTCCTCATTGCCCCAAAGAGATTTTGCCAAAGCCCCAGATCTGTGTTGACAAAGCTCTTTTAAATCCAATCTGATTAATTCTGGTCATAGATAGGCCAACTTGTCCTAGCATAGCTGCTCAGAAGGGTGATAAGTAAACAATTTTTAGAGATTATGTTGTTCCAATTCCATCCAGGGTCCTGGGTTATTTTGTGTCCCACTCTCAAGTTTAAGATAGCATCCCAGCACTCAAGAGCCTGTTATTTCCTCCTCAATGCTTTACTGGGGAGTGGGAAGTTATGTGACAGGGCCTTTATTAGTGTCTCAGGTCTAGGAAGACTGGCTTTAACTGTAGCCATGACTAGTTGAGCAATTATCATGGTTTTCTGCTCAATTATTTTTTTAAAAAAGAAAAGAATCATTTATTAGAATAGATAATTACAGCAACTATATATGGTATATCAAAACAGGCTTCCTTCCTGGGCTTAAAGAAGGAATACAGTGTCACAGTGAAGAGGGGACTTCTGGAGTCAGACTGTCTGGGTTTGAATCCCAGCTCCATCTGTCAGTGGCTGTGTGACCATAGGCAAGTTATTTGTCATCCCAGAGTCTTACTTTTCCTGTTTGTAAACTGGGGATAATGATATATCTACGTAAGGGGTAGTTGTGGGATCAAATCTGAAGCACTTAGAGGAGTGCCTGACACCAATAAGCCTCAATATACTTTAACTGCTGCTAATCCAGACCAGACAGACATCAAAAGACCCTAAATGAGTCTTCTCGGTGTTTCTTATTGCAGTTGATGGCTTTCCTTCACCCAAATTACAATTAGCTACATAAAGACTCAGCCTGGCTGCTTTTATAGCCTTCCCTGTGGCTAGGAAGGCTGGCTGTACTCTTGCTCTGCATCCCATGTGGACCATCCTAGTCCACCAGGACCTGTACTATTTACTCCCGTGACCACTTTTTCCAAACAGAGGATTTCTCAGTCACTTTACTAACAAGCTGCCTTTCTCATTCCCGGTCAATACATTATTTTAATAACAAAGCTTATGTTTGCATGTTAAACATTTCACTGCAGTACTTAATTACAGATTTGGCTCGGAAGTAAAAAAGTCAAATCAGATCTCTGGCATCATGTTGACATAAATATTTTTATTGCGATGATTTTTTAGCTAATGTAAATAATTTCTTTTATTGCATCAGTTTGAACATGGGGATTCTGGTCAAAGATAGAATTCCTGCCCATTCTCCCCTCAAAGGGAATGCATAATGTTAATCTAAAAAAACTGGAAATGAACGCATATTTATAAGATATATAAAAAGCTACACATTAATTTTAATGAAACATCAAAGCAAAACATGAAATGTAGCAAAGACTTTACATATAAGGAAAGGGCAAGCACAGTTAGGTGGTGGGGGCTCGAGAGAGCAATAGAACAAATCTGAGAGAGGTGGGAGAGAGTCTGTGGGTGAGACTCAATCTGTGAAGCTCTCTCAGGAATGGAAAAGATGCAGCTTGAAGGACAGGAGAAGAGAATAATGTGCAAGGAGAGAATGTTCCAAGAAAACTCCCTGGACTGAAGGTTTAGAGATGTTCCAGTTCTTCTATGCGCCTGATTCAGTCTGTTACCAAAGTTAATCACCTGAAGGGGCTGGCCTGGTGGTGTAGTGGTTAAGTTTGTGTGCTCTGCTTCAGTGGCCTGGGTTCACAGATTCAGATCCCGGGTGCAGACCTATGCACCACTCATCAAGCTATGCTGTGGCGGCATCCCACATACAAAGAATAGAGGAAGATGGGCACAGATGTTAGCTCAGGACCAATCTTCCTCAGCAAAAAAGAGGAAGATTGGCAACAGGTGTTAGCTCAGGGCTAATCTTCCTCACCAAAAAAAGAAAAAAAAAAGAGCATGCATTATTCCAATAAAAAACTTAAAAACATTGAGCATGCATTGTTCCAATAAGAACCCTAAAAAAAAAATCACCTGGAAATTCCTCTGATCTCCTCTTACCTCTACTATGAAAGCAGAATTAAAAGGATCAGTGTAGGTCTAAATAAAAGGTTTCAGTCATTTATAGGACTATTCCTGGGAGATCCTGGTGGATCTGCCCGTAATAGCACAGCGGCAAAGGTGCAGAAGGACCTACCATTCTCTGCAGCAGTTATACCTTTGACAAACTGTTTACCCCTTTGAGCTTCAGTTCCTCAACTCTAAACTGGGAATACCAGCAGCAACTACCTCTCAGATTGTTGAGAGGATGGCTGCAGAGTTCATAGCTCAGTGTCTGACATGTAGGAAAGGCTCAGTAAATATTCACCATCATCGTCATCTTCATCATCACAATTTTCATCAAACAGGATAACCATCTCCATGACATAATGCATTGTATATCATTTAATATCAACCTATTCAATCTAGGTTCCCTTGACCCTCTCACCTGGTACTTTGGCATTCCTGTGTCCTGCCAAGTGAGAACACCCTGCTGGAGGTAAACATTTCCACCTCAAACCTTTCAAAATACTTTACCTTTTAAAACCAACGAATTAGGCTTATATTTGAAACTAAAATATTGTCATATAAATTCTGAAAAAACTTTAAGCACTGAGTGTTGGTCAAAAATGGACCTATGTGTCAGGTCTAGCCAACTGAACCATCTTTTATCCAAGCAAGGTTGATTAGTTGATAGATACACATCATCTTGTCTTCCAAGTCCTAGAGGCCATCAAAGGTATCTCGATGTTAAAGATATCACTATTTTAATGATCCCTGCTGAAGAGTATTAAAAAAAAAAAAGCTGTGCTTTCAGACCTTAAGACTTATTGCTTGTATTTTCACAGCTTTCTTAAAGTAAAAAGGGGTGTTGTGGAAAATGATAAAATTTATCATTTATAGCGAAATATTAATGTAGCAGCAGGAGATTCGATGAGGCCATCTATCTATGAGCATTCAGACTTCAAAGGAAGCATAAACACGAAATTAATGGTTTGTCTAGTGTAAGAGACAAATAAATGCAAATGTGGGCTCATTAATATCAAGTGGATGACTTCTTGGTTTATGGGGTTTGGATTGATTTTGTCAAAGGCCAATAGATTTATTTTTAAAAGTCTTTGAAATTTAGCATCCATACACCCATTATTGAGAGAAATAAAACTCCCAGCACTCCTGGACGTCCTCTCCTCCTCCTCCTCCTTCCCCCCTTCCTAGATGTTGCTTTACTGAGATAAAGTTCTTACATTAGGACTTACTTTCACACTGAAATATGTCCCTTGTAGGAGCTGCTATAAACGTCAGCATTTTCCGCAGCATTAGTTTATGGGCAGAGTGAATTTTAATGGCATCATAATCTCCTGGCAATCAATTGTGGTGCTTGGAAAAAAAGCTCTGGGGGTGTCCATTAAATGGGCTTTGCATCACTTTTAATGCTCCAAAATCTTGAAGTCTCTCCCTGTCTTCCCTGTTTGTCTATAGACAAAATAGTTTTTCTTTCCCCCCCTGTTTTAGGCTTAAGTAAAGTTAACACTTTTATTTACCATTTAATTCTCTTACAAGGAGGAAAAAAAATCAGTTTTTCTTTTCCACTTGACCAAGGTAATAGGTCTGTTGGCTCTGACACAACATGGGAAATCAAAGCAGGAGTTTTGGTGGGTTTTAGCTCTTCCTAGATTGTCAAGTGCCTCTGCTGTGGTCAAAATCTAACTTTGTGGTTGTCAAGTTATCCTGAGTGGAGTGTCCAGACACTGTAAAGGGAACCCCTACACAGTGGCGCCTACCTTTCCTGAGCTTATGCTCTATGTCTATTCCATTTCTACCTCCAACTCCAATATGATCTCCATATCTATTTCTATATATCACACACGAGTGTTGAGCATAGATAGCATACAGGTTATCATAATCATTAAAAGTGAGTTTTCCATTTCCATCCTTCTTTTTTCGCTTAGGTTTTCATCTTCAAGAGATGACGCAGATTATTCAGGTTAACTGTATTCATATTTCTTAACCATTTTGCAATGCTTTCTTACTTCAATATCCCTGACCCCTCTTGAGGATTTACTTGCATGACAAACTAATTTGGGAAAAGAAAGTGTTTAGGATTTTGTTCTGTAGCCAGTTTTCCACAAAACTTGAAAGTGAGGGAAAGAACATTACCCTCGGAGAATTAAATTGTACAGTCAACACAAAATGAACAAAAACGAAGATATGCAAGATAACCATCAAGGTGATAAGGCTCTGAGGCCAGCAGAATTAACAACCTGATATAGTGCGTCCAACAATTGATGATGGACAAATGTGTCAATTAGGTGGTCAGCTATAGAAATGGAGAAAGAGGAAAACCACAGAAACAAATGTTGGTGTTCCCAATCTGGCCCCATCCATGGGAGAAGGAATCATACAGCCAAAAGATGGAGGAAACAATTCCTACAGTGAAATGGCTGTGTCAGGGTACATTAGGTAGGGCCATTTGTGAAAGCCATTGTTTAGAATGTGTTCCCATCCCCCAATCCCCTTCTTTGAGAATCTCTCTCACCCACCTATAAGTGTGGGGTTGGCTAGAGTTGGCTGCAGCAGGGTAAGGCCTCTGGCCCATGTTCAGCTCTTTGGATTTGGCTCCTGCAAATTTGGAGGGTGATTCTAGACAGCCTCAACTGATCCTTTAAATTGAGGACATAAAATTAAGTGGTCGATTATTTTGGTCATGAGCACACTCAAGCAGTAAAAACAAGTCAGCAGAAAGAAAGAAAAAGATGAGAAAAGGATGTGAAACGAGAAATAAAGACACTGGGGGAGAGAGAGACAGAGACACGGTGGGGCAGTGTTGGAGATCCTGAGGCTTTCTGGTTTCTGGTTTGTCCCTAACGCAGCCAGGTTGTACTACCCGCCTTAGGGATACGCCATTCCTTACAATCAATCCCCAGGCCTGAGGCAGGGGAGTGAGGATTCGAGTGAGCTCTCACTCACTACTTCACCCTCAGGCAGCCACAACACACCGAGGTGTAATAGTGCCCAGGTAAGGAGTGTAAAGATAATATTATAGGATTTTACTTAAATAAGAAATATTGGTAGCAGATGTTGCTAACAGTGGAAGCATAAGCAAACAAGAAAACGGCTGAGCCAACCCTTTTCCTGCTGCCTTGAATGAGTGCCTCGTCAGTCACCATAGGAGGTAAAAAGAATGAAAATCTCATCAAGTATATAAGGAAGAGAAGCAAATACAAGTTCCAAATTCTAAAGACTATTGTAAATATGAATTATATCCACTATCATTAACAAAAACCTTTCCCCATGTTAAACATTGACATTGAGATATTAACCAGAACTAAAAATTAGCAAGATGCAAAATCCAGATATTTAGAGCATGAGGGCAAACCTCTACAATTTTTTCCCTAAAATTCTAAAGCGGTTTTCAACAATGTTTAAAGTTTGCAATATTCGATTCACTCCTTAAATGTTGACAACCTAACTTAATAACAAAAATGATTGGAAGAGTCTTACGTTTCTTGCTTAGGAGTGAATACAAAAAGCCAAATACTATTGGGAAAACACTTAACTCTCCCTGCCATGGTAAAAAAAAAAAAAAAAAGTTAATACAATATAGTGACAAACTAAAACATATTCCTTCCCTTTGTTAACAGATACTATAGAAGACACAAGAAACATTGCTGAAGATCTGACTACACAGGTATTGGAAAAATCATGCAGTGTGGGATATTTTCTATAGAGGTGGATGAAAATACAGATGTTTCATATATGAATCAGCTGATGGCTTTTGCAGCAGGAGACAGTACATAAATGTTCAAAGCATTTATCAAAATAGCCCCAAACTGTAAATAACCCAAAAGAATAAAAACTTGTAAAATATTTTCATAAATAGGAATATCATAGAGCAATAAAAAATGAATGAATGATCCACAATATATTGGCAACTGATTTTTAACAAAGTGGCCAAAATAATTAAATGAAGAAAAGACAAACTTTCCAACAGATAGTGCTGGAAGAATTGGGTACCCGTATGCAGAAATATAAACCTCAACTCATATCTTGCACTATATACAAAAATTAAACTCAGATTATAGACCTAGAGGTAAAATCAAAAACTATACCACTTCCACAAGAAAATATAAAAGAAACTCTTTGGGATCTTTGGCTAGGTAAAGGATTTTTAGATAGGATACAAAAGGCAGGAACCATAAAATATTCCACTTGCCCCCACCCCTCAGGTATTGTTCCATTGGGACAACCTCCAGTAAAGAATGAGAGGCTGTTTCCCCACAGCCTTGACAACAAAGTATATTCCCAAATGCTTTCTTTTTTCTCTGTGCCTCTCTGGTAGGTGAGAAGGTAGCTCATGTTGCCTTTCTTTAATTTGAGTGAGATTTATTTCCTTTCATATGTTTAATATTTCCTTTCCAGTGAACCATCTGTTCAGCTTCTGTGCTTACTTTTCTTTTGAGCTGTTGCTTCTTCTAATTTTTCTAAAACTTCTTTATGTATTTGGGAAATTAGCTCTTTGTCTGAAATGTGAATTATAAATATTTCTTTGACTGTGTCAGGGATCTTTCTACTTATGAAAAACTATTTTATTTCATGTAATCAAATTATTAAACTTTTTAAATAGCTTCTGGATTTTGAGTCATAGTTAGAACAATCTTCCCCATTCCAGATTTATAAAAGAATTCGCATCATTATCTAGAGTTTTATGGTCTCATTTTTTGTATTCAAGTCTTGGGTCCGTTTGAGTTTATTCTAGTGGACCCTTTCCTTCTGGAAGGGGACATTTGCTGAAGATTTCCAAGATCTATGAGCTCTTCCGCCCCCTCCACTCTTGCTGTTCTTCGTTGCGGCACCTCTGAGACCTCCAGCCCAGGCTTGTGGATCAGCTCTGCCTTTGAGACCACTTACGTGCAATTAAAATTCTCAGGTTTCTTCTGTCTCCTAGTTTTTCTAAAAATGTGTTTTATGAAGTTTTTCTCCCCATTTTACTTGTTGCTCCTTTTGATCTCTAGGATAAGTGGGAAAGTTCAGAACTAAACCATTGCCACATTTACATCATAAGCAAAACTACTAAGAACATGATTTTAATGATAGTACCCCTACAAAAAATAAAAAAAGAAAGATATTGGTGACTAGATAGATAGATAGATGGATGATAGATAGATTCTGCACTATACCTGCTGAGGATAATACAGTGAACAAAAAATTCACCTCTCATTCTTGAGGGTGGAGATAGACAATATGCAACTAAATGTGTAACTTAATAACACATATATAATTCAAGATCTCTGTTACTGGACATATAAGCTGTATATCTCATATTTTGCTATTATATATAAGGCTGATATGAACATTCTCCTACTCATTGCTTTGTGAGCATTTCTGATTCTAGCAATTATCTCTCTCACACCCCTGCCTGCCCCCGACAAATGATTAGAAATGGGACTATTGGAGGAAATGGCAAGGGATTTTTAAAAGCTCCTGATATATATGCCAAATGTCCTCCAGAGAATTTGTACCAGTTTATCGTTTTCTACTCTGTGTCTCCTCCGAGTGCCATTTCCCTGAAATGTCTCCATTTTGTATTATTATGAAAGGTTCTTTAAGATTTTTTGCTATGTAGTCATTTGAAGAGCTATTTTATCCATCCATCCATCCATCCATCCATCCATTGATTATAAGGCATTCTGCCAGGTGCTATGAAATATAAAAACTGTTGGTGGATCGACTTGATCTAATAGTCTAGTCACTCTTAATTAGTTTAAACAAATTAGTTAATAATTGTTAAGTTTACTAAAAATGTTCAAGCTTATTGCTGTGCATAATAATAATACAAGAGTATATCTATAAGATGCCAAAATAATTGAGTAAACTGAAAATTGTAGTCAAAGTTATAATTATAATATCATCTGCCCTTCAAATTTGTGTGACCCAAAGCTCCTTTTTAAGCTCTCCCTCTTCCCCATGCTTTTCATGAAGCCACGGGGCTTCTACTGTAAGCTACATGATGGATCCTAAATGTATTTACATAGGCTATAACCCTCCTTTACTTATGGGGAACACTAGATGTTTTCCTGCTAAAGTCAGGAATAAGACAAAGATGCCCTTTCTATCCACTGCCATTTAATATTGTGTTGAAGGTACTAGCCAATGCGCTTAGGTAGGAGAAAGCCAGGGAAGGCATAAGAATTGGAAAGGAAGAAATAAAACTATACGTATTTGAAGATGTATAATAGTATATCTGGGAAAACCATGACAAATAATGAAAAAATGTAGTTAAGGTAGTAGGATATAAAATTAATATGTTGATATTCATATGTAAACAAGCTATTTAGAAGTAATGAAACAGATAATATTTACAGTAGCTACTAAAAATATAAAATACTTAGCAAAACAAAATTAACAAAATAATGTAAAAACTCTCTGACAAAAACTTCATTAAAACACTCCTGAAAGTCACAAAAGCAGATTTCAACAAATGGACATACGATGTTCTTGGATGGGAATCTTCAACAGCGTAATTCAAGGATTGAGACATGAACATCTGTGGAGGGGGCATTATTCTGCCTACCACATGCATTCTAAAGTTTACATGAAAGAAACAAGCAAGAAAATATAGTCAAGAAACCTCTGAAAAAGGAGAGCAATTATATAAGAACATATATAAAATGTCAGCAATTAAATAGTGTGGTATTAGCACATGAATAGGCAGATAAATGGAACAGAACAGAAAGTTCAGAAATAGACCTAAATATATATGAAATTTAATATATTATAACAAAAACTTATCAAATTAGTCAAGTATAGACAGATTTGACTTTGTGACAATTGGATAGCTATTTGGTTAAAAAAATTTTTAATCCACATCTCATGCTATATATAGTCCATATCTTCAAGAAGCTCAGAGCGAAGGAGAGGAGACAGCCATATAAGTAAATAGTTTCCATGAGTATATAATAGCAATAATAGACATATAGTCTAGGCACACTGAGCCACAAAGGAATTAGTAATCAACCATGATCGTGGACACAGAAGGGACAGAGCGTGGATTATCATTAGAGAGAGAACTTTTAATGGAATCCATCCCAACTCTGAGATTCCACAATTAATTTCCTCTGAACCACAGGTAAATTAAAAGATGAAAAACAGTTAATGTCACTTGTCCCCATTTAATCTAAAAAATCCAATATAAGCCCAACAAAAATCCAAAACAAATTTTATCTGGAAGAATCTACATGCAAGAATAGCCAGAATATTCTTTTAAGAACAGTGAGGGAACTTTTTCCACTCGATATCAAACAGTGTAGCACTACTGTAAGAATAGGCAAGGAGAATCAAAAACAGAAAAATAGATGCATGCCTCAAAGCCTGCACAAAAATATATCCTAGCTGGATCTGATGTCTAAGCACAAAAACTTCAAAACATAAATGATAACATTAGCAGTAGACATATGGAATACTTCTATTATCATGGAAGTAGAAATGGCAATGTGTGAAACCCAGAAGTTGTAAAGAAAAGAGATGGATGCATTTGACTAAATAATTTAAAACTTTTGTATGGCAAAATATACCATAAATTAAGATAGTATAAAATATGGTATAAATGATTGTTGTCTAGAATATGTAAAGAGGTCCTTCCTTTAAATAAAGGGGGAGAGAGAGAGAGAATATCGGGAGAAAAATGAACACAGATTATGAATAGACAATTCACAGTTCAGAAATGAATTACAAATAAACATGTAAAAGAGGTGTTCTTTCTCACCAAGAATCAGGGAAATTTAGGTTACAACAAAAATGAAGTAATAGCTTTTGACCATGAGATTGGCAAAAATGAAAACATTTATAGTCTCCCAGTTTGGCAAGAGAATAGGAAAAGAAGCACTCTTGAATACTAATTGGTAGTTTTAAATTGGGAGAGCCTTGTTGGAGAACAATTTGGCAGGTCCATAAATACATTTTAAATGTGCAAGCTATACTCTGTTACTGGGAACTTATCCTATAGAAATGTCTATACATGTACACGAAGTTAAAAGTATATCTGTTGCTGCATTTTTAGTGATAGCAAACATTTGGAAACCCTCTAAACATCCATGTATTAGAGGCTGGTTGAATAAATTATGGTGTATCCATACAATGAAATAATCTGCAACCATTAAAAAAATGAGGCATGTCTATAGGTAATCATGGGGGAAGACCTTCAAGAAGACCTTCATTGAAAAATAGTCCAGAAAATATATGATGATTACCTTCTACAATTTTTTGCTCCAAAAAAAATTAACACATATGTACCTATTTATACTTAGTGTTGTATGTAAATGTATACTGTTTTATGTATAATAGCTTGATTCCATTTGTCTATTAAAATGTATAAAATTCTCTATTTATGGAGATGACTAGACAGAGGTCTGGAAGGATATGAAACAAACTATAAAAAGTGACTATCTGTGGGAAAGGGAGTGAGATTGGGCTGGGGTGCAGGGAGGGCTATTAAAGGGGGGAGTCAGTCCTGGGCCTGTTTAATCTCCTGTCCGTTGCTCACCCTGCTCCCTGCTCGGCCTTACATCTGAGAGCCCTCAACCAGCAAGTTGTGTTTCCCAGGCTTCCACGTCACTGGCGTCCCGCTAGGTACCAGCAGGAGAATAAAGGGCAGGAGGAAGGGGAAAACCACAATAGGTAATTTTCCCCTCTTCTCTTTTTATGGGGTGATTTCTCTAGTGGCAATTGTGTCTCCTCTATGGGTCCAGCTCCCTTTCCCAGATCCACCATGGTTTCATCTGCAGTGGGGTGACCCTGGTCCCTGGGTTCCGGCAACGTACCTCCCTTGACCCTGCAGTCTAAGCATGGCAGTGGCTCCCTGGGTTTCTTAATCTTTAAGTTGTCTCTTTGCTGTTTGGCTTCTCAGATTTTCCATCACTGGAATAGCCAATTCCCTGCATTAAATGCCTTCATTTTGTTTCTGTTTTCCTGCTTGGACCTTCTCTTCTCTTGATTTGAAGTATTTGCTTTTTTAATTCATGCTTTTCAATTTTTGTTTTCTTTTCTTGAACCTTGGTATTGGATGACTTGGATTAATCATAATCATTGGTCATAAAGTTTCATCATTATTTCATACATGGCCATTAATTCATTCATAATAATGCAATAAGCACCAGTGAGCCCAACACAAATCCAGAATTCTAACGATAATTTATGTGTTCCCCTGCAGCCTCTTCCCTTCTCCTATCCCTGTATTCCCCCTCCCACAAATGTAACCATCATTCTGAATCCTGAACTTAGGATTTCCTCTGCTTTTAATATACTTTTGTATGATATGTATTCCAAATATGTATATATTTTTAAATTGATTACAGCGTAAGAAAAAAGTATCATACTATATGCAATCTTGTGGGTGTTACTCTTTTCTCTTAATGTTATCTTGCTAGGATGCATCCACACCAGGGTATGTAGCTAGAATTTGTTCATTTTGACCACTATATAATATTCTATTGTGTGACTATAACACAGTTTATTCATACAGTTTCCTGTTGATAGACCTATAGGTTGTTTCCAGGATTTTGCTGCTGAGAACAGTGCTATTACAATCATCCTTGTACATGTCTTCTGGTACACAAAAGGAAGAGTTTCTCTTGGATGTATATGTAGGAGTGAAATTTCTGGGCAAAAAGCATGAGTATCTTTGACTATATGAAATAATCCCAGTTTTCTAAAGTGGAGTGTGACTGTTCTTTTTGATCCACAGTCTCTTGCATACTTATTCACATTTTTAAATTTTTGCTAACTTGAAAGGTATATAATGGTATTTTACTGTGGGTTTCTATATATTTCTGTATTGTTTCCATTTTCAAATTCAGCAGGTAGTTTTTCATTATTTTAGTAATTAAAAAAAGACCCAACTATACTTTTTTGGATAAATTGGCCATACTGTTAATTAGATGGAGCATTTGCCAAGGGCTCAGCTCGTCAAACTAGAGCAGAGAATTCATTTAGTTAATTCCAGTTGATTTTATAGCTGTATCTAGATCATGAGTATTACCTGAAAGTTACAGACTAGTATTGTAGAGAGTCTTGATTTATTACATAATATAATACACCACCCTGCTCAGGAGGTTTTGGAAGACCTTATCCAGAATAATCATTATCCAATTCGAGAAGCTTCTTTCACATTTGTTAATTTGATGGTACCTGTCAATTAAATGCAAAAACTCCAAGTTTAAACTTACTGTCTATGTGGCACTATGGCATTTATTTAAGGCTTCATGAGTTTGGAGATGTATATTAAATGGAAACAAGTAGAGAAAGTGCTAGAAATGGCCTTATGAGTCTTATTGGAAGAATGGAAGATTCACACAGGAAGCCACTTGAGTCACATCTATGGAGTGACCTACTACCAGCCTTGAAATAATTTGATAAAAATTAAAATAAGCTCTGATGAGGTAAGAAATGAAAGCGTGGTCAGGGTGGTGTGTGGTAGATAACTTGGCTTCCTGTGGGAGATGAAATTTGAGCTCAGATTTTGAGGAGGTGATTGTTTTTTAGATACATACAAATTTGGGGTGAAAATAATACTACATCCTCAAGAAAAACTAAAATTTACTTTAATCTGGTTTCTTTTTAAGACTATAAAGATAAGACGAATATGCATTGACTATCTTTCGTTTTGACCTTATGAAGCCAGCACTGACTGAGTGCTTCCTCCAAAACAACTTTGCTGGTATTCTGCTAGCTGTCTTGGAGTTAGGTGGTGTTTCCAATCAAGTTCTATTTTCTGCCCTTCCTATAGGCACAACTAGTTTTCTGGTGAGCTCCTCTTGCAGTCAGCTTCATTCCGTTTGCATATTCGTATGAAAGAATGATAAAGAGAGAACTTGAGAAGGTTAAGACCTGATGAAATTTTTGCTTAATTTGCTCTTTATTATAAAATTTTAAAAATTTGTTTGTGTACCTCTATGCCTCTTACTTGTCAACTTTTGAGGTACTACACAACTAAATTTGTGTGGTTAGAGAAGATGGAGTGGAACTGCACTCAGAAGGTAAGCTGGGCCAGAAGTCAACAAGATGGCAAAGGATTTCATTTAGTCTAAGACACACGTCTCTAAACAGTTTAACATCTCTTAAATCAGGATGACATTTTAGTCTAGAAGGAGGTAGAGCTCTTCCAGAGAGAATCTGCTCATCGTCTGGGGCACCGCCAACCTGAGATCACTTTAAGTTTTCTGCTTGAGGTTTTTGGGACCACACTGATAATGGGAATTTGGACTGCAAACTTGCTGGAGTACTAGTTTATGGTTCAAGTTCCTAGAAATTTTTTTTCCTTCCTTTGTCCAGTGCCAAGATTAAGAAAGGAAAGTGTATTTCTTGTTTAGTCCTGCATTGAGGAATAGCCCTTGAATATAGCAGCTTTATACCCCATCTTAGGCAGTATTTTCTCTCTTAATGGTACATGAAATGACAGTGTATGTGTTGGAAATCCTGGAGCCCACAGAAGACACAGATGTGAATGTGGGAATTTCCAAAAGAATGAGCCAACTAATTCTGTCTTTCTCATGAAGGGTGTTTTTAATGATTCAAAGAGTGATTTTTAAGGAGCTATCCTTATGTACAGAGGTTTTTGTCCCAGGGTACTTTAACTGTGAACTTGGCATCTGAAATAAATAAAGTAAGAGTCAGTGAATCTTCCACTTCTTGATGAAATGTAAAAGGATATAAATTTGATTTTGGAGAAATGGTGCTTTCAATTTTTAAAGAAGTTTTGACATTTTTTTTCTGGAGTTGACTGTTTTCTGAATTTATTACTCCTTTTAATTACATTCAAAAGCTAAAAATCTCATTGACTGTCAATTTACCAGCGCGTAGACTGGATTTATCCCTTTGACTTGGAAAGCTGCGTGCTTCTGAGCTCTCAGTTCCTGATTGAGAGACAAAGTCTAACATCAACGGAAATGGATTAGTTGTACTTGAGTTGAAGAAGTGAAAGTGGAGAGAAGTGGTCAGAATCAGAATAGAGCCAACAGGTTTTGCTGGTAGATTTGATGGGAGGTGAGAGAGCAAGGGAGAAGTGGAAGATGACGCTAAAGGTTTTGGGATGAGTAGCAATGGAGACGAAGCAAATCTTTGGGGAGGGAAAAAGAGGGGTAAAGGGTTCTGCTGAGTGGGTATCACTATTTTCCATTACAGTTTTGGAAAACTCAATCAAATCACCCCAAAAAAAATTCATGAAATGTGATGCCGCCTCCAGCAACAAGATAGTCAGGTTTGTCAGACAGAACATGCCCTCGAAGCCACTGGAAATAACTGAAGAGCTAAATAAGGTGAAGCCTCATTAGAGCTGTCAATGGGACATTGGTCTTTTTGATCTCCGGCTGCATGCTAAGGAAAGGGTAAGCGAGCCTCCTTTTCATCTTTTCCATCACACTTTAAAGGGCTGCTGTAATGGTCCCACCAACTGAATCATTTTCATTTCCAACTCTAATCAATTTGTGAATAAATATCCTTTGGAGATGTGAGCTGCTTTAAGTGATGGCTGCCTTTCCACCTTTAATCTATGACACTACAGTTCTTTTAAGAGAAAATTGCTCCTTGTGTCTTTATTCTGTCTCTGAGTTCATATATGCAGCACACCTCCATTTTTATTATCACATAATAATGGCTTTAGTAGGTGAATAAAAGGTTGCACAAGTTTTGCAAAAATAAGAGGCTATTCACCCTTGCTACCTTTAATCTCCTGCATTCTCTTGTTAATGATTATAAATTATAAAAGCTATTTCTCAAAGTCTTCGTATAGCACAATACCTGTGGTAGATCATTCCCAGGAAGGGCTCTTTTTAAGTATCATAATTAGTAGTATTATCTTTAGTCTTTTATGGTGTGAAAATCAAGGACAACATTAAACTTGATACGGGGTAAGAGACTGCTTATTTTGCTGAGTTTTAGGTGATGAAAATGAAGGTTTGAATCAAGTCTTCTTTCTCTGGAGAATTTTTAAAGATTCCAAAAGTATGAGAAATATTGATAAATTTCTTTGAGTATATTTCTTCTAAGAATTGGTTAACAGCTTCGACCAGATGGGATCCAGTTTGATCCTCTGCCCTAAGTTCAAAAGGACCCAGAACCAAGCATTTTCTGGAAAGGTCTGAATATAACAAACAAATTGCTCCTAATGGAGCATTTGGTTTTTGGGGTCCTAATAGATTAGTTTTTGAAATGTATTCATGTCAAACTTCCAGGTTCAAGTTGGTAAATTGAATCAAAATAGTTACTTCCCTTGCCTATCAAAATCCTAAAAGTATTTCAAAATGCAGAAACAAAACCAACTAAGACCAACCAAACAAAAATGCCTGTGACAGTTCTGGGAAATTGTGTATAAATAGATGGAAAACTCTGAAGAAGTTCTGAAAAATAGAAAACAAATTGGACAAAACCAATAGAAAAGTCAATCCGTGCTTACAAAGTCCATAAGTCAGCACCAGCAAAAAAGAAGTCAGTTGGTAGATTTCCCCAACTGAGTTCCAGAAAAACTGAAAGCTGGGAGCAAGAGGGAGTAGGACATTGGAGGGGTTGCTAATAAAACTGTCAGCACTACCCTCTCCTTGCCAACTCCCGAACACACACACACACACACACACACACAGACACACGTGCACACACACACACACACTTAAATTGGCTACCTGTGGCTTTCAATCTCTGGCCTCTCTTGGCTGGCGTCTTGCTAAGTAAATGGGAGATTTTTCTTGCAGTCATTTTAACACTGGCAATAGGTCCAAAGAGAGAAGGTGTAGGGCTATAGTTTATTTTAAATGTTACAACAGTAATGGCAAAACCAAGCAACAACCAAATAAACAAAAGCGGACTGACCATTTTACTGCCTGTATCAGCTTTGATACTTTTTACCAGCAATTAGGTCTTTGATAGGACTCAGGCATATTTCAGATGCCACCAGAAGAAGCTAGAGTAATCTTCAATAAGGGGAATCTTCAAAAAGGACCTTGGTAACTGCAAAACCTGAACAAGGGGCGGCTGGCCACCATGAAACCTCAGGCTTCCCTTGGGTCTGTTGGCACCCAGGGCGAGTTTGAGCTTTGGTGTGGGTGAATTTCCACAACCAGTGGCCTTGATTGAGGGGGGGCTGTGGACTTCTAGTCTACTCCAGGGCCTGAAATCACGAAGGGAAGCCTGTCTGAATGTTTGCCTTTCCCCACATGCACAATGATAGCAATATCCTCAGAAATTATCTATGATGATAGAAATTTGAAAATTTGGTTATACCCCAGGAGGTGGGTGACTATTGACTGGAAAGGCTATTGACTTCTTGGAATGATAGAAAATTCTTTATCTTGATCTGAAGGTTAGTTACATGGGTGTATACATACAGATACATTTATTGAGCTGTACATTTAAAATTTGTTCATTTTATGAATTAATAAACAAATAGTATGTGTAAGACAGGATATCATATTGAATAATGTAAATGCTTTTTTAGAAAAATGTAAATTGCCAAAATTTACCCAAGAAAATATAAAATACCCTGAAAGAACACAGACAATAGAAGAAATTAAAGAAGGAATAAAAGATGTATCTCTATATATACTCGTGCTAGATTTATTACTGGCTGTGTTTGAATAAAAACTTCAAAATCCAGATAATTTCTATAATGTTCAAACTTTTGTACTACAGGGAAAAACTAGAAGTGTTTCCATCTTTTCTTTCAGGGCTAATCCAAATTCTAAAATATAAGAATGTACTTTCAACTTTAAACTATAGATTAATTTCATTTTTGAACATAAATGTAGAAATCATAAGAAAGACTAAAAAAATTTGAGCAGTGTGTTAAAATATCAATTCAGTATTAACAAATATCTTCATTCAGAAAATACAAGAATGGTTCAATATTAGAAAATTTAATAACATAATCCGGGATATTAATTAATTCAGTATTAAATAATGAATTAAAGTGGAAATACATGATCATAAGTAAAGAAGCTTAAAAAAGCGATTTTAAGAAATCCAATGCCAATTCCTGATTTAAGAAAAAATAGTATGCTAGGAATAGGAAAAACCTTTGTATTTTCTTTTTATAAATGTCTTATTTTTTAAAAATGCAATATATGAACGTGGTTTAAAATTCTAAAGCTATAAGAGGATAAACATTGAAAAGTAAATCTTCTTTCCACTCAGTTGGTCAGTTACTCAGTTTTGCACAGTCTGTAACTTACTAATCACACTATTCTGCAGCTTTCTGCTTTCACCTAACAATACATCCTGGTAACGAAAACATATCCGTATGTATAGAATGACCTCATTTTTAAAGGGTCGCCTAATAGTCCAGTATCTGGAACTGCAATGATTTATTTAATCAGTCTTTTATTAGTAGTCATTTTTTCATAATCTTTTGCTAGTTCACACAATATTTAAGTAAATATCTTTGAAATGAATATTTGTGCACTTGGATGAGTATATTTGTAAAAATATTTCTAAAGGTGGAATTGGTAATCAAATAACCGGTACACCTAATTTTGAGAGCTTTTACCAGATTTTCATTCTTGATGTGCTTGCACTAATTTGTAATCCTCCCATTAGTGTATGAGAGTGGACCCCTTATTTTCTTGGCAATATGACAGACTAGGTTTCTTGACCCACTCTCTCATTAAAAACAATTTAAAATGATAGACAAAATATCAGAATACATTTTAAAGGCACCAGTGAACTAGCAAGGAAGTAAGGGGGAAATACTCTCTAATAATTTGTAACCACAAATTTTTGCTTAAATTCAAACTACCTAAGCAGACCAAAATATCTCAAGCTGAGGATTGATTTTAAAGAGACTCTGGGTGGGTAATGACCTAGATGCCTGAAAAAAAGCAAACATAAATCCTTTTGGTGAGAAAAAAATCCCACAGAAAAAGTGAGGAAAATAAGGCTAAAAGATAAGTGAATGCAGGAAATCAGGAGGGTTAGCTATATATCATACTTATGAGTGGCCCCATAAAATAAAACTATAGATTAGTTTCACATATGAATATAATATATTTGTACAAGTCATAAATGAAATGGGTAGACAAAATTCTAACAAAACATTTAATGTAAATAATAATTAAAAATACTAATGCACTATTATTATTTTATTCACCTTTAAAGCAACTTGCAGAGAAAATAACTAAACACACAGGAAACAAGACAACATGAATGAGAATGAGCAGAAACACAAGACACCAGAAAGACTTCAGATATTGGAATTATTATAATAATAAAATACTATTTTTAATTAAAATATTGTTTTTAAAAATTATTTCAATTTTAAATAGTTAAATTATTTTAAAATATTATAATAATAAAATAGCCATATGTATTATATGTAAAGAGATAAAAAACAAGACTAAAAATATGAGTATGAAACAAGAACTCATAAAGAGTGTCCAAGCAGACCAAAAAAGGAGAAAAATTTAACTTAGAAAAATAAAAAGTATTATGACTGAAATTAAAAACATAAAGGACAGTACAGCCACTATGGAAAGCAGTATGAAGATTGCTCAAAACAATTAAAAATAGAACTACCATATGATCCAGCAATCTCATTTCTGGGTATATATATAAAGGAAATGAAATCAGTATCTTGAAGCGATATCTTCTTTCCCATGTTCATTGCAGTATTATTCACAATAGCCAAGATATGAAATCAATTTGTGCCCAACAACGGATGAATGAATAAAGAAAATGTGGTGTAAATACATGCAATGGATTATTATTCAGCCTTAAAAAAAGGGAAAGCCTGTCATTTGTGACAACATAGATGAACCTGGATGACATTGTGCTAAGTGAAATAAGCCAGGCACAGAAAGACAAATACTATATGATCTCACTTATATGTGGAATTGAAAAAAGTCAAACTCATAAAAGCAGAGAGTAGAATTGTAGTTGCCAGAGACAGGGGTGAGGGTAGGGAAAAAGGGACGATGTTGGCCAAAGGTACAAAGTTTCAGTTTTGAAGGATGAATAAGTTCTGGAGATCTAATGTACAGAATAGTAACTATAGTTAATAGTACTGTATTGTATACTTGAAATTTGCTAAGAAAGTAGATCTTAAGTATTCTCTCCACACACAGGAAAATGATGACTATGTGAGGTGATGGATGTGTTAATTAGCTTGATTGTGGTAATAATTTCACAGTGTGTACATATACCAGAACATCATGTTGTACACCGTAAATATACACAAGTGTGCCAGTTTATGGTTGAGATCTTAAGAGACTGGCATCTTCTACTTCCTGTCTCTTGGAATGCTTGCTCTTGGAGTCCTGAGCTGTCACATAAGGAGGCTGACTATGCTGGAGAAAACACATGGAGAGGTCCTGGTACCACATGGAGAGGGAGGGGTACCCAGCTGAGCCCAGCCTTCAAGCCACACCTGCTAAGGCACCAGGCATGTGAGTTAAGCTGTCTTGAACACTTTAGACCAGACCAACTACCACCTAGTGATCCCCATTGACATCAGGTGCAGTAGAAGAACAACCCAGCCGAGTGCTGCCTGAATTCCTGACCTACGAAATTATGAAATGGTCCTTGTCTTAAGCTGTTGAGTTTGGGGTCGTTTGTCACACAGCGACAGAGAGCCAGAACATTGTCAGCGATTGCTAAAGCTGTGGCTGAAGATACATCACTGAGAGAGAACATACACAATAGTGGGTTTACTCCTAAAAGTCATTTGGAACAAGGCTACTGCCCTTATCCACAAGATAACCCTTCATGTACTGGAAGATGAGAAGTATAATCTCCCCTTTGTCATGCAACTCAAGTCATTTCTTTTCAAGGAACAATGTCTTTGATTTTATCTTGTTAGTAAAATTCCTTCTTTCCAGTTTCCCAAGATGGGATTTTTAAATGCTATTTACCATATGTTTTCATCATCCCTCTGAATTTCATGTCATTCATACATGAATACTCAGGCATGGATTTGTTGCCTTTTTTAAAAAACTCATTTGGCTCCTTTTTTAGAAAACTCATTGGGCAAAACTGCCAATAAGATTTTTCAACAACAGTGACAACAAAAACTAAACTTAACTTTTCCACTAGCAGTTCTACAGTCACTTAAAGTTCCCCTAAAGATTGTGACAGTGGAGAAAGACAAACTCGCATCACCTCCAGCTCAGAAAAGTGAGGGGGTGGGAACCCCCGCATGGAGTCTTTGCCTGGCAATCCCACCAGCTCCCATGAAGAGGGGCAATTCCCCCAAAGGGAGAGATGAGGACCCAGAAAGGACAGAGTAGCCCAAAGGAGGGGACGGATACCGGGTAGACAGAAACAAGAAAGTCCACTGAAGTTTCCCTAACCATATTTGAATAGAGGCCTACACAATCATTTTTTTTCCTGATGTCACTTAGTGTTTATGTTTTTTTTTTTTTTACCATCAAAGTCCTACAATATCTCATGTTCAATTGCTTTTGCTTGAAATTGGATGAACACTTCTTCATTAATCAGGGAAAATATTACAAAGTCTGTGGAAGAGAGGATAACAAGGTGTTTTTATTTTAAAGAGCAAACAAGTCAACATCTTGTTGGTGTAACCAGATGTGCCTTGGCTTTTGTTTTTGCATATTCATTAGATTTCATTGTTCAGCGTGATCTTGTAAGATTCTGGCCAAGCTTTGCAAGGGGATGTCATACTGGCCTCATTCCAAGAAAAGTAATAATCTTATTTCAAGCTGTTCTTCCTTCTCTTAGCCGTGGGCTTCTAGGCAAGGCCACTGGTGTTCCCCTCTCTGTGAATTACAAGGTGGTTCAGGCCCCCAATATTTTTATTGTAGAACATTCTGTCTCTCATTTAAAAATTGCCTCTCATGGGCATTATTCTCTGTTCTAGAAAGATTTCATTGTTTCACTCCTATTCTACACTCTTTCTGTGTTCAAGGTCGCTAGTTACTCTATTATTCAGGCAGACAATCTTTTCATAAATTTTTTTTCCCAATCAGTCTCAGTTCAAGGACTTACATTCTCAATATCCCCTATAAGTTTTGCCATTTCTTCTCATGAAAACATTTCCCATATCTTCCCTTTCTTCAGCAGCTGCCATGTATTCAATTCCTCCTATTGCACTGCTGCCTGGAATGTAGGCAAGCCTTGTTTATGGTCGGTTTTGTTTGAGGGAAAATGATTTTTCTTATTTCCTTAGAATCAGCAACAATTAACTGAAGTTTATTAATTAATTTTGGAAACCAACAATTTTCATCTATCTTACATGGATAAAGTTCTCAGCTCCCAAGGGGCAAGAGATAAAAACTTGAGGGTAGCAGAAACAGAGCATGGGTCAAAGGGCAATGTTAACTGAAGCAGGAGTTTTGTGAGAAAAGTGAGGAGAGCAAAAGGGTCTTTTGGATCAAAGTTCCGAAATAAAATTCAGGGTGGTCAGAAATCTTGCTCAACTAAAACTGCATACGTTATATTGTTTCATTGAGAGACCATCCTGTTAATGCTTATAGTAACTTCTAATTCATGTCAGCCTATCATGTACCACTTATCACCATGAAAACTGCAATTAAAATCCTCATTTTATAAAACCCAAGATCAGACAGCTGGTAAGAGATGGGAAAGTCAGTTATCTTTGGAATTAAGCAGTATGGACTGTGATGCCTCATAATACAGCGTGCTATGTGTGCAAAGCTAATCTTTAGATCAGGAAGTAATCCTCACAAGACGCACTATTTTTAATGAAATAGACTAAGTATTATCTAAAAGAAATATTGGAGGCTTGACTCTCCTTGTGATACCTGTGAGAGCCATATCTAATTTTTCTTGAACTGAAAATCTGGATAGACCCAACAGTTTGAAGGCAGGGAGAACACTAGGGTGAGTACATAGGACAAGGACTTATCCTCTTTCTGTGCTACTATCATTATCATGCCAATCCCAACAGATAGTCATTATCCTCATGATGCAAACCAGCCCCATCACACTTCCTAGCTGTGTGAACCTGAAGAATTACTTAGCATCTCTGAGTCTCATTTGCTGCATCTGTAAAATGAGGAGGAGAGATTGGATCAAGATGGCACACTAAACACATATTTCAGCCTTCTTGTCTCACCCTAAAACCCTAGAAATGACAGAAAAGAATATTTTGTAAAATAACAGTGTGGAAAACAAGAAAGGGTGATGTTAATTGACCAGAAATTTTAAGGAATTGTTGAAAATTGGAAAGAAGATGGAACTTGATAGAGAAAGTACAGCCCAAAACACACTCAGGAAAGGATGGTAGGAGGAGGTGGGAGGCTTCAAGGGGCTCAGAGAAAGCAGACACAAGTGCAGAAGGAAGTCCTGGGACAACTGCCAGGTCACAGGAGGGAGTCTGTATGGTAGAAGCAGCTGGGCTGTTTGGCCCCTCCTCCAACACCCCCGTTTCTGGTGCCACGCAGTACATAGAAGGATCTGATGGCTGAGCAGAAGCAGAAAGTTCCAGCCTGAGGGCCAGGGAGGCACCTGAGGTGGCTGCACACACCCCAGAAGAAACCAGAGCCTGCTGTCCAGAAGAACAGCTCGTGACTATTCCATCCAGAACACTTCCAAACATCTCCCAACCCAACCTCCAAAAGAAGATTGTGGCTATAAGCAGAATGCAGCATCCACAGACAAGCTGATAGAGTCTATAAATATAGACAAGAGTCACCAAATTGATGATTTCAAGAATCAAACTTAGACAAAAACCAACACCACAAAGAAAACTAGAAATCAGTGGCTAATAGAACTAATACCCAAGGAACATTTAATGATAGAAAAAATAAAATATGTTAAAAGAAAATATAATTATCTTTTGAAAGATACTAAAAGATATCACATTAATTCCTTTAATTTATTTAACAAGTACTTTTTGAGCACTGCTATGTGCCAAGCACTATGTTATGCTCTGAAAATATAGCAATGAACAAAATACTTCCTACTTTTTTAGAATCTAGATTCTAATGGGGGGAGCAAGAGATAATAAATAAGTAAACAAATAAACAAATATGTCAGTCGGTAATAAGTGCCATGAAGAAGAATAAAATAAGAACAATTTTTTGTTATGTAAAAGAACAAGTTAGAAATTCCTGAAATGAAAACTATGATTTTTGAAACAAAATTCTCAATAAATGGGCTGAATAAAGGAATGGCCATCCCTGAAGGGAAAATGTGCAACTTGAAAATTGGAGCAGTGCGTAAGGACAAAGAGCCAGGAAATATGAGGGAAAATTAAGAAACATGAAGCATAGACTTAGAAGGTCCAACACCTGTCCAGTGGAAATTCCAGGAGGAGAGAGCAGAGAAGAGAGAATGCAGGGTGATGGTGGTGGGTCACCCAAATAAATCAGACTAGAACATCCCTCCAGAGCTGAAGAAAGAGCAGCGTCCTCAGATTCCAAGACCCTACAGAATACTGAGCAGAATTCCTAAAAAGACACTCAGCTTGGACACACTCTGGTAGATTTTCAAGACATCAAGGATAAAGAGACCATCCTAAAAACTTCATTTCTTCTTTCAACATTCATCCAATAACTATTTATCAAGTGTTGCTTTGTATGTTACAGGCAGTGTTTGAGGGTCTGAGGATGGTGGTGAACAACACAGATGAAGTGTCTGCCCTCATGGGGGCAGGGCGGGGGGTCAGACCAAGGCCAAGCTTACTGAATACCTAAATACCTTAACTACCTGCAAGAGTATATATGGAAGTAATCAGGGTGAAGAAATTGGAAGCAAGTGGGAGTGAGGGGCTATGAGAGACAGAAAGATCACAAAGAGCTTCTCTGAGGAGTCCCGACACTGGAAGGATAAGAAAGGACCAGCAATGGGGAGACCAGGGGAGAAATTCTTCCAGGCAGGGGACTGGCATGGGCATAGGCTCCAGGGTAGGAGGGGAGCGTGTTCTAGGGCAGGCAAGAGCCCAGGGTAAGAAGCGCAGGGTGAGTAGGATCGGGTGGAGATGGTGGCTGGGATTAGGAACCCCTTGGAAGCACTCGTGTCTCTGGATGACATATCGTATTGCAAAGACTTTGGGGGCATGAGAATCACTTAAGGTGCTGGTGACAACTTGTTTCTTCCCTGATGGCTGTTCTGCTGTGTCTTCTATCAGCGAGACTAAGACCTCAGCCTCACCTTCTGTCCTGGAGGACAAAGGAGAGTCTGGGGGGTTGATGGGTACAATGAGTGATTTATCAAGCTCCTCACTAACTTAACTTGAGATTCCCAGCTCAGAGGGAGGGTCTCCTGCCAGAGGGTAGATGCACTGGGCAGCCTTGGGCACTGAAAGAGAAGGAATGGGCCCAGGGCCTGAGCTGTTCAGTGGGAGGTGATCAGCATGCCAACATGAATGGAATGGTCATTCAACCCCTGTCCACCTTTGGCTGACCCCGGTAGCCTTTCTGATCATATGCGAGCTGGTTTGGAAGATTGGCGGGTGGTTGTGGGTGAAAGGTTTTGCCAAGAGAACTACAGGGAGCAGAAACCTTTTGCATTCTTTCTGACAGTGATGCCTGACACCCCATTCATATCCCCATTCATATCTGCAGTTTCTAGAGCTGAAGTGGGCTATCAAGAATACATTTAAGAAGTAAGCATGGAGTAGCATTTTGAGTGTGGACTGATAACAGCTCCTCACTTATCAGCAGTAAATTGCCTGCCACAGGGAAGCATTGGATGGGAGGTCTAGTGGACAATGAATTCCCCATTCTTTATCAGTAGGGCCTGAGCTGCAGGGAGGGAGTGACATTTGGGAAACTTAAGAGCCTGGGGACGGGTCTGGGAAGGGCCTGGCCAACACCCTTCCAGGCTTCCCGAGATTTTTCCACAGTAGTCATAAACAAATAGCTCTTGGTCTGCAGTCCTAGCTCCGGGGTGGAGTTGAGGCTTGTGAGAAAGTTCAGTGGAAAGATTTCAAGAGACTGAGAGCCATGGAAGGGAAAATCATAAGAGCTCTGCTGCAAAATGGCCCAAATGATGACTAATTTGTGGAGCAGTAGGTCTGCATCACAGAGCTATAGGCTATGAAAATTGTTACAGAAAAACTCCACAGTAACTTGGTAAGTAGGATCCCAGTGTTTCAATCGTGTAAAACATGGAGGTCACAATGTTGGGAGCTTAATAAAAACCAATATTTTTCAGTGAATCACCATTGCCACAAAAAGCACAAAGGTAAAGATGGTAGATAATATACTGTGCGCAAGTGGACATTCATGGAAAGGGGAAGTCTTAAATGACCATGAGTCATCGCTTCCTTTCTACCTGTCCCCCTCAACTCTCGCCCAAGACAAGAACTTCAGCCACTCCTGCTTGAGAAAACGAGTCAACTGCCAAGCACATTATATGCAAGTTTGCACCATTGGGGGGTGGGTGTGGGTGGCGGTTTAGGTATTATTGTGCTGGAAAAATCACCCTATGGTCCTGAGTGGGGCATGATGACCTCAGGCACAGGGGAAGCAGAAGAAGCTATGAATAAATGTGGTCCATTCCTGTGGGCCAAGGAAAATTCAGAGGAGTTATGACACCCCTATCAATATATGTGCAGTAGAAACCTACCCTCAAAGACAGGAGAGAGAGAGAGAGAGAGAGAGAGAGAGAGAGAGAGAGAGAGAGGAAGGAGGAGGAGGAGGGAGGATTGAAAACTCAGACCAGCAAAGGACAACAACTAGTATGCACCGACTCTTGGCCTCTACAACCTGAGAGTCACAACTTCAGGTTTTGTGGTGACAAACCACCTTTGTCATGAATCCTAAGCACATCCTATCAGGGATGAAAAAGTGTTTATTATTGCATAAATATTAGGAGAAAAATTCTTCTCTGATCAGATTCATTCCAAACAAAGGGGAGAATTGGGGACCTGGTTATTGTGAAAAGAGTTTTAACCAGTGAAGATCAAACAATCTATAACTATTCTCTGTCATCCCCAAGAAATGTATAATCCAACAGAGGCAATTGTGGGTCCACAAGTAGGAATCACACCACTCTCTTCACTCCCAATTCTTGCTTTTCAGGCCAGAGCCAGGCTGCCTGTGGGCCTCTGTTTTCTGTTTTTTTGCAGACAAGAGGGCAGAAAGTGTAGTTTCATCTCATAGAATGCTAGACTGAGGAATATTCTTCAAGGGGCTATTATAGATGGGCTACTGGGGCATCTCAGCATAACATGGTGAGACCAAAAACTCCCTGTGACCTCATGTGTGGTTCCAGGACATGCAGGCCAGATATTGGCCTCCTTTCAGGTGGGAGAGCTGAGCACAGTTGGGGACCCTGCGTTTAAAGTGCACCACTCAGGACCCTTGCCAGGTTATGGAATGCTCTTGGAGAATAGGGTTGGTCCGTCTCAGTGATGCATTAGCATTCAGCCTATGAGAACATGGTGAAGGATCCCACTCTGTCCCAGCACTTTGACATTCACACACAGGACACAGGGCAACAGGCAGGTCTCCAAAAGGACCCCAAGGGGTTTCAACATCCCCCTGGCAAGTAGAAAGAGTAGATGAGTAGAAAGAGGTGATGGCTACTCCCTGGGCGGAGCAAGGGACAGTTGGCTCTGCGTAGAGGTGGAGCACCTATCACCTCATCATGGAGAAGTAGCAAACCCTCCCATGAATTTGAATCCAGAGGCAGTAGCATTTGGGTCCAAGGGATCCAGATGGAACATCTGTATCAGGAAAAAACAGTATCACTGAGGAAGGGGAAATGATCCCTACAGGAAGTGAGGAGAGCTGGGTTTCCAGAACTGAGGAACAGGTGCTGGTTCATCACACGGGGCTCTGAGAAATCCACAAAACAGCTCAGTTAACTCATGATGCCCCGGATGGGTGTGCCTTAGGAGGACATCTCTCATGCAGCTAAGATGCTGGTATGTGACACACAATGGTGTTAATTCAGATGTCCCAGTCCTCTTTACCTCCTAGCAGGGGGAAGATAGGTATTATATTTTTTTCGGGGTGTGTCAAGGTGTTCCACTTTTCTTAAAGTGTAAGGTAATGGGAAGGGACCCTTTGTAATATGACTCAAGATGGGGATCAAGTCAGACACTCTATTGGATAGCAATACACCAGAGACGTGCTTACAGGTTAGACCTTGCAGTCCATTTCTCCTTTGTTCCCAGTCCAGGCTTGCCCTTGTCTTTTGTGTGATCTCTTTGTATCTTACATGGTTTAGACCACGTCCTCAGAATCCTCAGAGTGGGAACAGGTACACCTTTGGCCCTGTAGTGAGTGGTAGCCTTTAACTGAGCATCTAACTTGCCACATTCGGCACTTTACTGAACACTGTATCCAACCAGATTAGGTGAATCCTGATCACCAACACTAAACACTTAATGCTTTGTCATGCTTATACCACTCTGGATGATTCTGGGACATATCAACATCTGGGTGCAGGTCTAATATAGGATCTAGCTTTGGTAGCACATCTTGATCATTTTTGATACATCAGAACACTTCCCAAGTCAGTTGTAAAGCATCTTCGCAAAGGACTTTTAAAGTAGCCCAGGCTCCTGCCTGTGTAGTGTAGGGTACTGGAGACAGTGGGTGGCTTGGGTCAGGTCCAAAGGCTCCTTTCCACTTGAGAAGATTTTTCCAACCAAAATCACACTACAGGGGCGTGCACATTAGTGGGCTGGGGGTCAGGTAGTAGTCATGCTGTGACTGTGCCTTTGCACATCAGGTCCTCCCAGCCTGCCTTTCAATCCTCTTCTCATTTTATAGAACTCAAACAACTAACTCAAGCAGCTCCTTTTCTTGATTTCTCTTGTTGATATTTAGGGAAAACCTATGGCTCCTGCCACCTTCTTTGCACCCCAGAGGAGGAAGAGTAACAGTGGGAGAGGCTGGGGCCAAGGGCATTGGTAGACCATGGTGCTGGGGGCTGGGAATTCAGAAGAGGCTAATACCTCAAGTATTGTGTGGTGTGTTCACTTGGTCTGCCTCTTTGTGAAGCTCTGCAGTGAATGGGCCTTGGTAAGAAGCCTTCTTTCCCTCTTGCATTTCCTCTGCTTTGCTTCTTCTTACCATGAAAGAATCCACTGTGGAGGGCCAAGTCCTGGGAGTGCATTGGGGGAAAGAAGCTGGGAAGGTCACTTGGCTGGCTTGGGCTGAGACAGGAAGACATCATGGCGAGTCACCTGCAGTCTGGCCCAGCTCACAGGTTTGGCATTCCACAAATGAAATAACAGTTGTGTCTCCTGCATTGCTCCCTCAAGATCTGTGGGGGTGATGGGCAGCTGGAACCAGGTTCTGCCCATCTCTAGCTCTCTCTTCTTTAGAGTCACATCAACTTCCAGACCAACTTCCGGAGTTGATGTCTCACTTATTTGTGTCTCCCTTTGGGCTTCGTGCAGACTTTCCTCATATCACCCGTCACTCAAAGCTGCAATTGCTTTTTACTTGCCTTTCTTCCCCTCTGGACTCTGAGTTCCAGAAGAGCAGTATACTGAGTAGAATAGTGTCCCCCCAAAATTCACATCATTTCTGGAACCTCAGAATGTGACCTTATTTGAAAATAAGGTCATTGTAGTTGTAAATAGTTAAGATGAGGTCATACTGGAGTAGAGTGGGCCCTTAATCCAGTATGACTGGGGTCCTTATAAGAAGAGGAGAAGAGCCACAGAGACTGACACACACAGAGGGAAGATGATGTGAAACATGCAGGGAGAATGTCCTCTGATGATGGAGGCAGAGATTGGAGTGATGCATCTACGAGTCAAGGAGCATCAGGGACTGCTGGCAAACCCCAGAAACTAGGAAGAGGCAAGGAAGGATCCTCACCTTCCCTGCCTAGAGCCTTTGGAGAGAGCATGGCCCTGCTGACACCTTGGTTTTGGACTTGTAGCCTCTAGACCTGTGAGGGAATACATTTCTGTTGATTTAAGCCACTTCGTTTGCAGCACTTTGTTACAGTGGCCCTAGGAAACTAACACCGGAGCTGTGTTATGGTCACTGCTGTATTACAAGTGTCTAAAATAGAACCAGAAATGGAGAAGCAAACTTAATGTTTGCCAAAGATGAATTATGTAGAGAGACGGGGACAAGAGAAATGTGATAGAGGAGAGAGCAGACACAAAAAGGTAAAAAGCTTACCTCTCCAGTGAATGGCCCAGGAGTTGAGATGCCTGGAAATCTATGTATGCAATATATGCCCAGTAAGTGCTCATTCAGTGAGAGAATGAATGAATGAATGAATGATTGTGATATTGGATTTCTCTCATTTTCACATCGTCTCTGAAAAAAGAGCAATTGACATGCCTGGTGGCAGGAAATGATGGAACTGTCTGTGTACAAAACAGCAACATGTCAGAACTATGTCAAGAAACATACACGTACAAATGACTCGTAGAAAGTGTGACAGTTCAATATACCCAAAATATCAGGGGCTGAGGCCAGAGGATAAGACCTACCACAGTCAGGAGAGAGGTTTAGTGTGGTGCTGTGCCTGTCACTCTGCCTGCAGTGACCTGGTTCCCCACTGAATTACACTCAACTTGAAAGTCTTTCTTTCTCATCTGAGCTCTGCCACCTGATTCCTCCAGACCCCACCCCTGCGCTGCTGGAGTCTCCCTGGGAAAGCAGGCTGGGGTTTCCTGCAGCTGCGCCACTGCCCCACTCCCTTCCCTCCCTCATTGTTCTCCATTGGCCAGCCTTGTTTGCAGCACAAGGACATGAGGAAGACATTCTTCCCATTCTCCAGTCATTGTCACTAATTGAAATGGGAAGCAAGACAAGGCTCTAGAAGAAAAGCTTATTATGGGCTGCCTTGTTGGAAGAAAATGAATTACCTAAGCAGATAGGTTTCCGTGATCTCAGGCAAACCTCACTCTTTATTCTACACAACCCCGTCTAATTGTTCAAGAAAACGTTCATCTGCTTCATAATGGAACAGCCATAATGGAAGTGTTGTGAAATCACTGAAAAGTTTATTCAAGGCTCGCTCCTGAAAGCCTGGCTATAATGCACGGGCTTCGGAGGAGTTAATAGAATTGACTCTCATTGAAATTGCATGGATAACAAATTTCCCTAACATGTATCCTTTTAAATATGCCTGTTGATGGAAGTCTGAATGGGCATTTGACAGATGCAGAGCACTAACAAAAGGGGTGAATTTCCCAGCTCTGCTGTTAGTCTTTCCCCTTGTGGCTGTGTCATCAGAGTCCTTACCAGGCCTCCCACAACTGAATGGGGCCTAGAAATCTCCATGGTTCCCATGAAACCAAGTCTTGTAAAGAGGAGATATTGAACTCTTTCCTCAAAGTGTAAAACATAGGGAAAGAAAAGAAAACCTTCTGTCTTAGTCCATTTGGGCTGCTATAACAAAATACCACACACTGGGTGACTTATAAACAACAGAAGTTTATTTCTCACAGTTCTGGAGGCTGGGAAGTCCAAGATCAAGGCACTAGTAGATTCAGTGTCTGATGAGGGCCCACTTCTTTGTTCATAGATAGCTGACCTGTTGTGTCCTCACATGGTGGAAGGGGCAAGGGAGCTCTCTGGGGTCTCTTTTATAAAGGCACTAATCCCGATCATGAGGGCTTCACCCTCATGACCTAATCACCTCCCAAAGGCCCCACCTCCTAATACCATCACCCTGGGGGGTTAGGATTTCAACATGTGAATCATGGGGGGACACAAACATTTAGACCATAGCACCCTCCCATGAAGTGGAAGGAAAACATCCAGAAGGAATGGATGGGCAAAACGAGGCTATAGATGACAAGCTGCCTTGCAGCAAAATTTCCTTCCAATAACTTATGTCAGGATGGAAGAGTCATAATCAACTGGAGAAAAAGAAACAGGAAAATAACAAGGCCGACACGCACACTCATGCACTCCACAGCTCTCGATATATGTAAAGAAGTTTAAGAGGAGTTTCTGCCCTCAAGAAGCCTAGTTAGATTCTTTCATTCATTCATTCACTATATAAAGGAAATAAATACTTTAGAGCCTGCAGCTATTGAAAATTGATGATCATTTAGGTGCAACGCCAGATGAAGCTGGCCATGAGTTTAAGTCAAGTTCAGAAAAGGAGAAAACCATCTGAATTGGAGATTTGGGAAATTTATTTGGAGACCTCTCCTCCTACCCCATACACGTTCCATACGTCCTCTGAGCTTCACCCAGGCCTGCCTTTATAGAAACTTGTGACTTGACTTGTTGGGAAGTAAATGTAAGGGTGATCCTCTTTGATTCTTTTAATGTTCCCAAATGCCACATACTACACTAGGAGCCATCTGTAACCTAATTTTTCTCTTTCTTCTTCCTACAATGAAGAAATGTGCGGCGGACTAAAGATGACTACACATTCACTAGTACCCCTCTCATTGGTGACGTCTACGTCCCTTCCTCTGGAAGCTCTGTGACTGCTTCGAACAATAAAATATGGTGGAAGTGATGCTATGACCCAGGCCTTGAGAAAGAAAGTGTCTCTGGGAACATTCTCTCTGGGAGCTCTGAGCCGCTGTGCTGGAGAGGCTATAGGAGCGGAGCCGAGCCTTCCAGCCACCCCTTTCTAGGCACCAGATAAAAAAGTAAAGCCATCTTGGACCTTCCAGACCAGCTGAGATTCCAGCTGAATGCCATCAAGTGACCCCAACTGATACTACATGGAGCCAATGAATCATCCAAGCATGCCCTGCCTGAAATTCGTCAAAAACCATGAAACATACATAATAAAATGGATGTTGTTTTAAGCTACTAAGTTTTGGGTTGGTTTATTACCCAGTAACAGACCACCTGAAGAGAAGGTTAATGTCACCAATGATAGAGCGCTTCATTTCCTCCCTCTGTGGAGAAAACTTGTTTGTTTTCCTCTGTTGGTGCCTGGCATTAACCTCAGTCACTCAAATCCTGGGTCCTTTTTGGTGACCCATGCCACAGTTAGAAGGTCGTGTGGTGAGGGCTCTTCTATTTCAGGCAAAAATTTTTTTTTTTACTCAGAGACACATCCCTGGGCCAGAAGGAACTTGCCCACATAATGGCCCATGTGTATGAGGGTGTGTATGAGTGTGTGTCTGCTTCTTGCTTGTGGGAGCAATATATGTTTCATCACCAGACTTTATTTTCTGTCCTCAATGGAGCCGTTTTCTTTTTCCTTTTGGTGGGGACTATAGAAACCATTTCAAGGCAAAGCCCTGTCTGTTGCTTTTGTTTTTGCCTCCTTGTCTCGTTGGAGCCGCGCGCATTCAGCGCGGGCGTTTCTCGAGGTGGCCGGCATTGTTCCTTCCCCGGGCCTGGCAGAGCGCTCCGAGGGTCAGTTGGAAATGAAGCTTCTATTATCTGCGATCTGCCTCACCCTCTAAGCCGGTCCGTCCCCACACTAAGGATCAGCCAAGCATGAAGAAAACTAATTGTCCCCACTCTCTGCTCTGCTGCACACCAAACCCCTCCGTGTGCTTCCCCAGTTCCGCGCCAGTCAGAGAAAACCTCGCCTAGCGGAGGCAGAGGGGACCCGCGTTCCGGGTCCCCTCTGCCCGGGGTGCGCGACCTCTGCGGCCCGGGACTCAAATGGAGCGATCCTGAGGCTTCTCGGGAGCTGCCAGGGTCGGGGAAGGGGCGGAGGGAGGGCGAGAAAGCTGATGACTCTGCGTGTTCCCGGTAATTGCAGTGGGCATAGGCAAGGGGACTTGATTAATTTGCCTGATGAATTATGCATCACCTCTGCGTGCCGCCCTCCCAGCTTCAAAGCTTTATTATTCACGTTGCTTGAATCCGACCACCTCTCCTTCCTCGCCATGAAAGCCGCTGTCCAAAAAGTATCAGTAAAGCCTCTGGCGCTTGATCGCTCTGACCACCTAACACCTTCCAGAAAGTTGGCAGAATTACTGAAATGTGAGCTGTGTTTAAAGCACACACGTGCACACAAACGCACACACAGCTGGAGTAATTCGTCAATAACAAGCCCAAGATTTATGATGTGAGGGGAAACTCAGCTGTCTTTTGTAGTCTAGGACAAAAAAAGAGTTTAACACAAAAGTGGCAATTACTTTGTTAGTCGCGTTTTAAGTTTAACACCACATAACAGAAAGTCTCCTCTGATAAAGAAAGAGCAACAAGGAACGCCACGCCATGAGATTAACTTTAGCTGGGTGTTTTCAAGGCCTGTGGATCGCAGATTTGATCTCCCAATTTTTCATCTCTCTGGTCTGTTCAATCTCAGGTTTAACCAGGGGCCCTTTGAATCCCTCTTGAGTGGTTAGCGGCAATCCAGGCTTTCATGAAGGGTCCGAGCACCCCTAAGTGATGCAGTCAGCCTTGCTACCCATCTCTCCAGGTGAAGACAGAAAACTCTTACTAATCAGGGTAAAATAAAAGCAATACTTCCTATGGGAAGTTGAGATTGAAGAATTGGGCAGGGCCCAGGTTTTTGTCAATCTTTTTCTGTCAAAACTCAGCCTGAGGGGCAAAACTAACAATTCAGTTAATGAAATAAAACTATGATTTTTTTAAATTTTGTTTTTTTAGTAACAGCTTTACTGAGATATAATTCACCCACTTAAAGTATACAATTCAATGGTTTTTAACATATTCATAGTTGTACAACTGTGGCTACAATAAATTTTAGAACATTTTCATTATCCCAAAAAGAAACCCTGTGCTCTTTAGTTATGACCCACCCAGTCCCCCCAACTCAAGGTAACTACTAATCTGCTTTCTGTCTTTATAGATTTGCCAATTCTGGACATTTCATATAAAAGGAATCATAGAATTGTTACCACCCAAAAAGGGGGTTCGTCTGCTTGCCGCAAGACATGCCAATAGTCAAGAGGCAAGGTGGTAGGAGAGAAAAGACTTTTTTATTACAGCTTTCCAGCAAGAGGGAAGGTGGCCGACTCATGTCCAAAAGAACCATCCTACAGAACAAAGACCACAGGCCAGTTATATAGGGGGCTGGTCTCCAAGTGAGGGAGGCATCTGGTCTCTGGGTGGGGACATCCATCTGACCTTCGGCGGGGCAGACATCTGGTCTTAGTTCCTGACAGTCTTTGGTTTTGCTGGATATGCATCAGAGACTGGAGCAACGCCCTGCACCCTGATCTTTCAGTTGTCCTTGATGATGGCTATCAGCATAGACTCTCTGCTGGGGGAGGAGGAGGTATCACATTCCTAAGAAACTCAGGAGAACAAAGTTATCAACTTATAGCAGCTGGGAGGGACCGTAAATCTATAGAGTGTGTCTGGGCTAGTTAATCAGAGGTCATTCAAAGTTACAATAAGGTTTCTTTTCTACAGTATGGCTTCCCTTATGTCAACTTTGTCTTGAGCCGGCATCAGAATATGTGGTCTTTTGAGTCTGACTTCTTTTCTTAGTATCATATTTTCAAGGTTCATCCATGCTGTAGCATGAATCAGTACTTCATTCCTTTTCACAGCTGAATAATATTCCATTATCTGGGTTTGGAGGAACATGATGATTTTGCTATCTTTTTATTTGGAATTTTTAAGTTTTCTGCCTTTATGGAAAGAATCTCATATCAAGTTGACGAGAAAGCTTTTGGGTAATACACTAGACCAAAAGAAGACCACTGGAAAACTCTAAGCAAGAAATAGATTTGGGTTCTTCCAAGCTGGGGTTAGAGCAAGTAGCAATGTCCTAATACATTTCCTATAGCAGTCAGAGTAAGCTTTACCAAATGAGTTCTTTTTCAAGATACTAATAAAAAAGTGTCTTGCATATTTTCAAAACAGCAAGAATCCTATACAGCAAACATATATTGAGCACTTATTCTGTTAGAGTTCCTGACCTCAAAGATTTAAAAGTCTACTGAAAAACAACAGCCACAGGTGACAGATGAAAACAAATGACAAATAGGGTAGAGACGGGCAGGTTGAGAGGTGGGTAAACCAGAAAACTGGCTGGAGTCAGTCTTGCCTCAGTTTCACCAACTGTAGACTGAGCTTTCAAAGCAACATCTCAACAATGCCTCTTTTCCTCAGAGGAGGTAGCCGTGGTTCCAGCGTTGGGCTCTCCCTCTGTGCCCCTGTGGACTGAAGACCCTCTTGAATCAGCCTATTGGGCTGTTCCTCTGGCTGTAGGTAGAATGAAGAGTCAGATTTGATATGCAGAACATCTTCCAAGAAGCAGAGAGTAGAATGGGAAGACTTCAGTTTGAATCCTGACTCCATCATTTACTAGCTGTGTGGTCTTGGTCAGGTCATCTTATCTCTTCCAAAGCATAGTTCTCCCATCTGTAAAATGGGAAGAAAACAACTTACCCATAGACATAGTATAAGGATGGAATTAGTTGATGTCCATAAGGTCCTTTTCACAAGCAGGCAATAAGTAAATGATAGTTACTTAAGGCTCTACTAGTGCTAGCAATCTCCAATGTGATGATGCGTCAGCTACTTAGGCAATTGAGTACTTACAGTGCACTCACTATGTGCCCCAAAGTGTGGTGAGGAGCCTGACCTAGTTCATATGAAACAATTAGTGGCCAGGACAAGATATTATCCCCCAGCTAGAAGTGGCTGCTGTCACCTTCCACTCCCAGGAGCCAGTGGCTAGTCTCTCTCCCAGGGTTCTTCTCAGCACTTTCTCCTTTGGGTTTGAATTATTAGGTTAAGAGTTTTATCTTCTCCACCAGACTGTGATGTCCTTGGGGGTGGGGACCATGTTCTTTCATATTTAAAATCTGGGCTTATCAGGGAGTTCTGTCTGAAACCACACTGCAACTCTAGTTATCTTTTCTTTTTCTTTCTATTTGTAGTTATTTGTGATTTTATAGCTAGAATTTCATTTTTAAAGCCTCTGGAGCCATATTTCCTTGCAAGGTATAGCTCTACAGTCGTGGCTATCTTTCCTCAGAATGTTCAGATGTTGAATTTCCTAAAGTCTAGGGCACTGCTTGGGTTGATGCGATGGGGCACTTCCTCACCACTGTGATTTTTTTCTCTCATGGTGATTAGCAAAATCAAAATAGCAATCACATTCATTGTCTCCTCTACTTTTAGAACTACATAGTTGTCAGAAAGGCAAGTCAAATGCTCTTTCTTTAATTGAACAAGTCTTCCCCTAGAGCTCTGAAAGCTGAAGCCCCCATTGCCTCCCCATCTTGCCCAGGTGCCAGGAAATCTTGTAGGACAGACCGCCATGGACCAGTCCAGCTGAGCTCACCCATCTCTAGGTCAGGCTGGGACTCAGCTCCCTTCAAAAAGTGAGAGAATGTTTTAGCAATGAAATCCTAACTTTAACTTGAAATAGGTAGATGAGTTTATGAATTTATTACTGTATCCAAAAGGATAATGTATTGTCAGGATCCTGGGGTGGCCCATAGGATCAAGGAAAGAAGGAATTCAGATCTCAGGAAGGGCAAGAGCCAGGGCAAGAGCTGCAGGAGGCCCCACCAGCATGATCTGTGGACCTTCTCTTTAGGGGCTACCATTGTGATAACTCCACTCCAATACTCCAGCCTCTGGGTACATAAAACTGTTCAAGTTTCAAATTCCAGAAGGTAGACCAATTGGTCCTGCTTGCCCCAGGGGTCTATCCTTCAACCAATCCCTCTCACATAGCACTGATGTGGTCACCAATTGCCCACCCAGGGGACATTCCCGGAGAAGGGAGATTTGTTGTGAACTGGGAAGCCACCACCCTAGTTGGTGTCTACCACAGTGGGTACCTGCCTCCTTGCCCCAAACAGATCAGCAACAAGCAAGGCAAAAGGAGAAACTCTACCCAAGACTCTCTCCGAGGCAATCACTCTTTCATCCGGTAAAAAGTTACAAGATCAAAGGAAAAAAAATCACCAACCTGTAATTTTCTGATATTTATGATGCTATCTCCTTTTACATGCTTACCTAGCATTTTAAGTTCTGTTATTTAACAGGCTAGAAATTCATGAGGCCAAGTATTTATTGCAATACGCAAATTTTATGTACCTAAACTGTGCAGCTGGGAATAGGCATTTTCTTAAAACATAGTGCAGCCCTCAAGGAAAAGACTCTAAATCAGAAACCCCCAGGGATTCTTACCCAACAAAAGAGTTCAGGAGGAACTCATCCCTGAGGGCCCTGCAGGATTGGGGGCGGGGGAAGGCACGCTCGTTTATTCCTGCAATGACTCTGTAGTGAGCACTTGCTCTAGGTCAGGCACTGTGCTGGGCACCCAGCTACCAGCGATCCAGACAGACATGTCCTCTGCCTGTAGAGATCTTACGGTGCACTATGAAACCAGCAGTAACACTCATCAGGCTCCAATAGGGATGCATGGGGGTATAGAATTATATAGCAAGATGGCCTCACCTAGCTGAGAAGGATTGCTCAAGGGAGGCTGAGACCTGAGAAGACATGTGAAGCCATGTGAAGAGTAGGGCACAGTGTTCTAGCCAGAAAGAACTGCATGTGCAAAAACTCTGAGGCAAGAGAGAACACGAAAGGAGCTTTGTGGGTCTAGCGTTGCTGAAGTGTGGAAAACCAGGAGGGAGCGTGGCAAGATGAGGCAGGAACCAGCTCAGGGACAGCTTGAGTTAGAACTTTGTCTAGCAGGCCCTGAGGGGATACTGAAGGTTTTAAACAGGGGGCTACATTCTGGGTGGGGTGAGAAGGGTTGGAGCTGGACAGCCCTGGAGACCAGGCACGTAAGAACCTGGTAGAAGAAGATTCCTGAAGACCTAATTGACCCTTTTCAGAAAACTCTTCTGTGAGTTGGTGCTTGCCTCCCTGGGATGTGGGAGAGAGTCTCTGAGAGCCAGGGCAGGGTGCTGGAGGCCCTGCAGCAGGGTCGGGGGTCTAAGGTCAAGGCAGGGCTGAGAGAAGGGTTTGAGGACTGCTCACAGCCACCATGAGACAGCATATGCCTACGCAGGACAGGCCAACAGAACCGCAGGCCGGGCACTCTCTTTTTAAGTATCTTTGTAAACCACGCTGCTGGCCTTGAGCTCCTGGCCTCTTCCCTTCAGGAAGAGAGGCTCCCGACGCTGAGCACTGAAGCTCCCAGCTCAGAGCCTTGTGCTGACTTGGAGCCCAGGATGGGCACAGCCTCTCGGAGCATCCGTCCATCACTGCTGGGGTAGGCTCGGCAGCTGCTCTTGTTCCCGTTTCCTCCCCTGCAATTCTTTTTGTTTTCACATGGTTATACCAAAGAGTGACTGACTAATTTCCAGTTCACTTCCCACTTATTTCTCTGAAGGGAAGTGGTTCTTTGTCTGAAATGGTCAGATTGACTTGTTTTGTCACTCGTTTAGTGTTTATTGAGTACATATGGGTAAAGCCCCATGCAGGACCTTTAAGGGAGTATCAAAGGAATAAGATACAAATCTTGACCTCAGGAACTTGCACTCATGTGTGAGAAATAAGATGTTCATGCAGCAAATATTTATTGAAGACCTACCACGTGTCAGGCTCTGTGCTGGGTTCCTGAGACACAGCAAGGAATGCCCACCTCAAGGAGCTCACATGACACACAGAAGCATGTACCAACTGCTGAGTGTGATGTTATTTTAAAAGGTAGCACTTTGGTTCCTTGGAGAGTGAGAGAGAGAGCTACCCCTGTCAGGCAAAGACACTGGTAAGTGTGTGGGGTGGAAGATGAACCTCAAGTGCTTCGGCCATCAGACGCTGGGGCTTTCGAGGAAGAAGCAGCTACTCGACTTGACAGTGGGGAAGAGTCTGGATGCCAGTCTTCCCGGCACAATGAACTGAAGGGGTGATGACAGAGGAGGGCAGACATACTCATTTCAGGGTGGGGGTCAGAAAAGACTGTAGAGTGGAGGCAACGCCTGGATGTTAGTTAGCTGGGCCGGCTGGCAGGAAAATATCCCAGGCAGAGGGAACAGAATGTCCACAAATAGAGGACAGGCTAAATAAAACGTGAAGTTTTTACATAATTATATATTATACGTGTTTATATATTTATATGTATTTATATATAATTATATAATATATGTATAGAGATACATAGATGTAGATACAAACCTACAAGGAAAATACACCAAACTCATCAGATTGCTTACCTCCAGGGAGCGGAGATGGTGCTCAAGATGGAGGTGAGGAGGTCTTAAGCTTTACCTGTAGTGTTCCAGTTTCTTAAAAGGAGACTATCTTCATGAATTATTTAGGAAATTAGAAATCTATACAACAGGGTGAAAATTGGTCAGTGCTATAGACAGACAGAGATGGAGTCTGGGATACAAAGGTGGGGAGAGAGTGCGTCCAGCTGGGGGGTGCAGGAAACTTCGTGAAGGAGGCAGCCCCTGGTTGAAGGATGGGCCAGCTCTGGCCTTGCAGAGACGGAGTGGGCAGAGGGAGAGGCCCAGGGATAGGAGGGCAAGATGGATAGGGGCAGAGCAATAGTTTGCCTGGAAAGAGCATGTGAGGGGAAGACTGGGTGTCAGGGAGAAAAGTTGCGTTAGGACCAATCACTGGGAGCTGGGTTGAGGGCTTTGGGGGCTTTGGAGCAGATGAGGGGCTCAGTAGGGCTGGTAGCCACAGGCAAAGCAGGAGGTGGGGTCCTGTCATGAGGCCATAGCTGTGACCCCTTGGGCTGTGCAGCAGAGGGGATGGGAGTGTGAGGCCCTGAGGGCGCAGAATGCTGGGGTAGAGAGTAATCTTTGGCAGATGATCCAGTTCAAACCTTAAACCTCTACCCAGCTTGTTAGAAAGGTTCTTATCTCCAGCCTTAAACACTGTGGGGCAAGGCCAGCCCTCAAGAATGACATACTCTTTAAACTGACACTCTCAAGGAAAACTTTAGTTTCCTCGAAAAATTCTTTATTAATTTAAACACCCTGGCTTTCTGCTAACACTAAGAAGAGATTATAATATTCCAGGGGGACTTCCTTCGCTTAACATGAAAATAAACCTGACAGAAGGATTACAAAACTGAACATGGAATATTACAAGAAACACTAATTACCTCCCATTCTTTCTTCTCATCACTAAAACAACTATTTAGACAAACAAAGCAGTGGTGAGAAGGAGGGAGCAGAACTGGAGGGTATGTGGCTCTGCTAATCCCTGCTGCTGTGATAAGTCTGAAATCTGATAGCTGACGTCTGAGAAGGGGGAGGGGGTTGTCTTTCAAGGAGCGCTTTGCCTTGGGTTACCTCAGGTAACTCTCATTGGCCTTTAGAATCAGACAGCTTTGGACTGAACATATAATTTTTCCTCTCTCAAGCCGCTTTGGGAGCCTCCCCTCTCCTTCTCTGGCTGGGGTTATTACTCCTCCTCGGGCACAGAGGCCCTGCTCTGTTAGGACACCTGGACGGAGGTGGCTGTCTGCGGGTGGTGAGCTCACCCAGCCCGGGGTCCACCAGGAACACACATTTGGTGCCCACCCTGACTAGCCCAGTGCCTGTGCTGATAAGAATTTCCTGAATGAGAAGTAGATTTGGGGAAGATGGGGAGGAGACGGAGGAAGGGGGAGGAAGTGAGAAAGGATGGGTGATCAAGCAGAATTTTGGCTGTTGAAACCCCATATTTTGAATTTTATATAAAGCTGTCCACCCAAACAGAAACTAGTTCTATTTAATCTGCTTCTGCAAAAAGTTTCCATACCCAGTATTTGCATTCTGGACCCCAGATTTTAACGCAATAATTAATTGCGGAACCCCCACCCCACCTTCCATAAGATCCTTCTCCTCAACAACCTTTGGAAGGCCCTTTATGATGCAGGAATTCTTACTAAAAACTCAAGAAGGCCCAGAGCACAGCGTGAAATGAACAAGACACCAATTCCTAGACAATCAACCTGAATAGGTTCACACTCACATGGGTTGTGATGTAAATACTGACAGATTACTGGTTCTCCAGTGTTACCCACCCATCCTCCCCATCACACCTTTCTCTCTCTCTGTGACAGGCTTGGAGCTCCCAGTTCCACCGGTGTCCTGGTCTGGCTTCAATGGTAGCTTTGTTGTTGATCTCATCACGATCAATGCTGATGAGACAGGTGGATTCTTGGTCTACGGGCTGACATAGTAATTGTGAGGAATTCTCAATCCTTCTGTGCATTTTCTTATCCTGTTTTTTTTGTTGCGGCCCAAATCCTGCAAATCCTGGGAGCATGATGCTCCTCCAGTTTAGCCCCTACCTATGGGTACCTGAAATGCCTTCTCAGAGCTGTGTTAGACAGCCTGGGGTTTTTGGTGGAAAGAGAATGGTTTCCAGGCTGAGTGTCATCTGACAGTTTCCCTCATTCCCATGAAGGCACTTATTTCATTTTAGTTCTTGGCTGCATCACCATTTGCCCATTTTGTATACAGTGACTTGCTGTTTTGTTTGAGCATTTAATGTTTATCTACTTGCCTGTTATAAATGTTTCTCAAATATGTATCGCTATAGTTAGGCAAACAGGTAAAATAACCTGAAAACATAAAACAAAATGTGTGTGTTTAGGCTTTTCACCACCACCAAACAAACAAACAAACCCTATTAGTTTCTAGAAGGATTATACCTAAGTTTTTTATAAAACTGTGTGTGTTTTGGCTTTTCACCACCAACGAACCAACCCGTTAGTTTCTAGATGAATTATATCTAAGTTTAAAAAAAAAACTGGTAATTGGCAATTATATTCAATTATTGATTCACAAAATGAACACAATTCTGGAAAAAAAAAGATTTGAAGGAAATAAGCAAGAAAATAAAAGAGATTTAGGCCACCAAAATTGGATTATGAAGATTCCACTTTGAAGCTGAGGACCTGTCTGCTAATAAGACCCTACAGAAATTTCTTATCCTGTGTGTTTTAAACTGAACATAGGTCTCTATGGGATCCTCAGGGTGCATTGTAAGCCTATTTTGGGTGAGTATAGTAAGACTTATAAGCAGCAAATAAGAATTAGAACTCCTCTATCTCCTTTTGAGCCTTCTCTGAGTCTTCTCTGCAAAGAGAGGGCATCCCCAAATTGTCCCTGAGCTCTAAGGCCTTGGAGGACTGTCGGTTACTCCAAGTGAGTGCAGGTCTCCTATCGCACATGTGTACAGCCCAGCCCTGAGGGAACTTATGGGAGAAAGTGCCTGCCACGGACTGAATTGCGCCCACCAGCCCAAAGTCATGTGTTGAAGCCCTAACCCCCAGTGTGACTATATTTGGAGATAGGGCCTTTAAAGAGGTAATTGAGGTTAGGTCATATGAGTGGAGCCCTGATCCAGTAGGACTGATATCCTTATAAGAAGAGGAAGAGACCCTAGGGAAGCCCGTGCACAGAGAAAAGACCATGAGGGGACGCAGCAAGAAGGCGGACACCTGCAAGACAAGGAGAGAGGCTTCAGGAGAAACCAAACCTGCCAACACCGTAATCTTGGGCTTGCAGTCTCCAGAACTGTGAGTGAATAAATTTCTGTTGTTTAAGCCATCCATTCTGTGGTTTTTAGTCAGGGCAGCCTTAGCACACTAATACAGTGCTGAGCAATTTTCTCCATCTTAGTGACATAGAGAAGCAGAGCCGCTGGGAGATTGTATGTGGACCAGAGTTTCTCCCATTTTCTAAAAGGAAGAAAAATTAGATCTGCAATTTTCTGTTATCCAGAGGTGTGCGAAGATTTAATGGCCTGCCTGTGGAAATCGTAAGCTTTTTGTCCTAAAAGTGGTGTCTGTTTGGTGGAGATTTTGTGTCTGGACCCTAAGCATCGGCCAAGAGATTCTCACTAGGACAGGACCTTCTCACCTGGGGGGTGTTTGGAAATGTGGGTGAGCGGCTTTGGTTGTTACAGTGACCAGGTAGATAAAATCTGTCTAGATAACCAAGTTTCTTTATTAAATGTTTACTCCAATATGGCAAGATCGAAGGTCTGTGACTTTTCTTTTTTAAAAGGATTTTTAAAAGATACAGTTACTCACGAATGAGAGCACAGACTACAAATGGAGTCACTCAGAGGCTGTGGCACATAATGGCTTCATATCTGGTGCTTTAAAGCAACATTCCCAAACCTGATGGATGGCAATATAATTCCTGCAGTGCTTGTTAAAAAGACATGTTCCCGGGTCCCATCCCAGACTGCCTGAGTCAGACTTTCCAAGGGAGGCCTCGAAAATCTCTGTGTCTCTTTCTGAACCCTGGCTGTGTGCCGGAATCACCCAGGGAGCTCAATAAAGTCTGATGCCTCAGCCCCATCCCAGAGACTCTGATGGAGCTGGTCTGGACTGGGCAGCTAGATTTCTTAAAGCTCTCCAGGTGATGCTGCTGTGCAGTCAGGGCTGAGCACCATGGCTCTGTGTCAGGGCCCCAAGTGATTCTTATCCTGAATCATAGTGGGTAACATGCATTGAAGAATTGTGTTCATTGAAGGGCTGACTGGTTACTGGCACGGGCAAGTGTGAGCTGGGTGTGGGATTAAGGAGTATATCCCTGTTGGAGGATCAGGACTATTTGGGCCTAAGTTTAATCAGTAGTAGGAACCTGAAGTTGTTTCCTTGGTGTTACCAGCATTGATTAGAGTGACTGATGTTATACCAAGCTTGGCGTGGCTGGGGGTGGAGGTGGGGTGAGAGTTGAGCGGTGGTGCTCCCCAGTGGGGAGGAGAATTTTTATCACTGAAATTGTTTAGAATTGCAGGTGCATAGTGATAATAGAAAGTAGGCCAGTATTTAATCAGCTTTATTAAAATAAACTTTTTATTTTAGAATAGTTTTTGATTTATAGAAAAGTTGGGAAGATAACACAGAGGGGTCTTGTCTACTTCACACCCATTTCCCCCACTATTAACATCTTATATGAGTATGACACATTTGTCACAACTGATGAATCAATATTGATGTTATTAACTAAAGTTTATACTTAATTTAGATTTCCTTAGTTTTTACCTAATGTCCTTTTTATGTCCCAGAATCCCATCCCTCCACATTACAGTTGGCTTCATGTCTCCTTAGGCTCTTCTAGAGAGTGACAATTTCTCAGGCTTTTCTTATTTTTGATGGCCATGACAGTTTTGAGAAGTACCAGTCAGGTATTTTGCAGAATGTCTCTTAATTTGGGTGATGATGCCTGAGAGAAGGGAAACAAGTGAGGTAAGCCCTACGATTGTTCCAGCTTACTTCTTGGCGTTTTCAGCACAGGGAGGGGAAACCCAGAGCCTCAGTCAACCCTGAGTCAAGGAAACAACCCAGAGTTCAGGGAGATCAAAGTTTCAGAAATTCTCAGGGCAGAGAACCCGGGAAGAGAACACTGCTCAGAGAGACAGCTCAGGAGATTGGCAGAGGGTTCCTCCTGTGCCTTCAACTGAGCGTTGATCTGGGCATGTGTGTGAGGAGACCATCTGAGGCCAAGGAAAGAGCCACTGGAGAGGAGCAGGCAGAACAATTCCGACAGCTCACACAGGGCTGTGAATAGTTTGGGTTCTCACCAGCCAGAGGGGAAAAAGCTCTTAAAACACTGGGCATTGGATAGAGTCCTCTGATGGTATTGCTTAAATAGTGGGGTCAAATTATTCCTAGATTAAGGGTGTACTGGGCCCACTGAACAAAGCTTAAAAGCAAGCTTTGAAAAAATCAAATTGTTTCCAAGTAATTTAACTTCATCCCAGCATAATGACCAAAAATATACAAAAAAATTCCTATATCTAATAACATAAAGATCACAATGTCTGACATCTCATAAAATATTATCAGGCATGCAAAGAAGCAGGAAACTATAATCCATATTAAGTAGAAAAATCAATCAATAAAAACAGCTCCTGAAATGGCACAGATGATAGAACTAGTTAAAAAAAAAAGATATTCAGACAACTATTATGAATATACTCCACGTATTCAAGAAGGTAGTAGAAAAATGTGATGAGGCCAGCCATGAGAGATTTTTTAAAGACCCAAATTGAATTCTAGAGATGAAAAATACAATGTCTGGGATGCAAAATATACTGTATAGGATTAACAGCAGAATAGACAATACAGAAGAGAAGATTAGTGAACTAAAAAACACAGCAATAGGACGTATCCAAAATGAAACACAAAGAGGAAAGACTGATACAAAAGAGCAGAGTATTGGGGGCCGGCCTGGTGGCATAGCGGTTAAGTTTGTGCGTTCCACTTTGATGGCCTGAGGTTTGCCGGTTTGGATCCTGGGCACAGACCTACCCGCCACTCATCAAGCCATGCCAAGGCCACATCCCACACAGAGGAACTAGAAGGACCTACAACTAGGATATACAACTATGTACTGGGGGCTTTGGGAGAGAAAAAAAAGAAAAAGAGGAAGATGGCAACAGATGTTAGCTCAGGGTCAGTCTTCCTGAAAAAACAGCAGAGTACTGAGTTTATGGGTCAAGATCAAGTGACCTGGTATCTGTGTAATTAGAGTCCCAGAAAAGAAAGGTTAGGGTGGGCATAAAAATGACTGAAGAAATAATGGCTAATAATGGAATATTTCATCTAAATATGATGAAAACTATAAAACTGCAGCCCAAGGTGTTGACATATGGAGCTAATATGGTACAAACATGAAAATTCTGGACTGGGGAATAGTCAGATCTAGGTTCCAAACCAGTTTTGCAATGTCCTGTTTATGTGACTTAGATGGTTTACTTATGCTCTCTAAGCTTTAGTTCCCTCATCTGCAAAGTAGAGATAAAAATTGTACAAAAATATTCATTGTTTCCTGGTTTTTAATAGAAAAATATTGGCAACAACTTAAATGTCTATCTATAAGGCATGGCTGATTTAATTATGGCACAGCTGGGGGCGGCCCCATGGCCTAGTGGTTGAAGTTCGGTGCACTCTGCTTCAGTGGCCCAGGTTCACAGGTTCAGATCCCGGGTGCAGACCTGCACCATATGTCAGCCATGCTGTGGTGGTGACCCATATACAAAATAGCAGGAGACTGGCACAGATATTAGCTCAGGGCTAATCTTCTTCAAGTGAAAAAAAAGAGGAAGATTGGCAGCAGATGTTAGCTCAGGGCGAATCTCCCTCAGCAAAAAAAAAAAAAAAAAATTATGGCACAGCAGTAGTATGGAATATTATGCTGCTGACAAAATGAGGCATGTCTATGAAAACTGGTATGTAAAGGTCTCCAAGAATACTGCTATGTGAAAAAGCAGTTCACATGTATGATTTCATTTAGGTATTCAAAAATCTTATATAGATAGATACATGTTTGTATGCAGATACATACGATGGGGACTGGAAGGATACTCACCAAATTGCCTCTGAAAGAGAATGAAGCATGAGGGAGGGCTAAAAACCTCTTTCATGTTTATCTCTGTAACCACTGTGTTTTTAAATTTTTTATAGTAACTGTGAAATAATTTTTTAAAAAGGGAAATAGAAGCAATGTTGTTGTGGAAGTATGCCCCAGCCTACCTTTGCTGATAGAGGGTGAATGAGATGCTTAAGGATCATGTGAACTGGTGACGATATAAATTTAAATAAATCACTCTCCTGCTTAAAATCCTTCTGTGGCTCTGTTACCTGGGGAATAAAACCCAAGTCCCTGAGCGGGAGCCCATATGATCTGGCCCTGTCAGATTTTTCTGGGTTTATGTCCCACCACACAACCTGAAAGCTCTCCCCCTTGCACACTGGCCGACTCGTAGTTATTCCTGTCTTCAGTTCACACTTGCATTATTTAGTACATTACCTTTCTGCTCTCTCCCTCCCTCAGAAGAGCTGACCACCCACCCCTCTGCTACCTCTTACCTGCACATACCCCCAGACTGGCATTTGTTAAAATGTAGTGTTACTGTAGAAGGAGTGAATTTAGAGAAAAGGGGGCTGGTAATATTCATTTTTGAGGTCTCCATGCCTAGCTCAGGGCCTGTTCTATAGCAAGTGCTGAATAAGTATTTGTCGAATTAATGAAATGAGTAGACAGAGACTTCAACTCTGTGTACATCCATTAGAAACAGCCTTCATAATAGAAGTCATCATATTGGAAGTATGGACTGATAACTTTTTAATTGTTTTAATAACGATTTCATCTCTGAGGAATAATAAAGCAACAAGAAGAAATTTTGGTTTGAATTCAGTTCTGACATGGAAGTTGTACTAGTTTTCTCCGGCTGCCATGACAAGGTCCCACAGTCTGGGGGGCTTAAACAATGGAAATTTCTTTTCTCCCCATTCTGGAGGCTAGAAGTCCAAGATCAAGGTGTCAGCAGGTTTTATTTCTTCTGAGGCCTCTCTCCTTGGCTTAGCAGATGGCTGCCTTCTCCCTGCATCCTCATATAGTCTTTTCTCTGTGGGTGCGCACCCCTGGTGTCTCTTTTTGTGTCCAAATTCCCTCTTCTTATAAGGACACTAGTCAGATTGGATTAGGGCCCTCCCTAAGAGCCTCATTTTAACTTAGTCACCTCTTTAAAGGCCTTATCTCCAAACACGGTCACATTCTAAGGTGCTGGGGGTTAAGGCTTCAACATATGAATTTGGGGACACAATTCAGCCAATAACAGAAGTGCTGAAAACCGCAGAAGAAAATGGTCATGTCATTTTGGAGTTGGTGATATTAATAGACAGCATCACAGGTGCTAAATGGCCAAGACTTTAAGAAGACATTTAAGACAAAATTCAAATAAAGTCACACAGCTAGAAACTCTACAAAAGAAGATAACTGTTCAACAATTTCATAGGCTGAAATATGAGGTGATGAGACCACCATCATTGTATGTATCAAAAAGATGGATTTTTGCAGTGGGTGGGATTTATGCTCAATGACCTCTCAAGCCCTTTCCAATTCTCAGATTTTTAATTCTACATAACCCAGTCCCCAGACTGCAAGACAGGGAGATAATGTGGACTCCAAATCAATCTCTCCCAAATGAAATAGGAAGTGAAAAAGAAGCCCTCTGAAAACCAGTGGGGAAAGTGGGAGGCACTGGAGGTGCTCACACAGGTGGTGAAAATACAGACACCGAGTGGTGGGGTGGGCTTGCTGACTCCTGGCACCCCCCTGGAAATGTTGCCAGCTCCGGTGGTCATACCCAAGAAAAGAGGCCGGTTGCAGATTTTTGACATCTTTGTTCTCGTGCCAGTGAGGACGGAGCCCTCACTGAGATCTTTCCTATCGCTCCTGCATTGCCTGGTTTACGCGGTCCTTGGAGGCATGTGCCTCCTGACTGTCTGAAGAGGTGCACCCTTGCTTGTTCCTATTCAGAGCCATAATGTGAATTGGGATGAAATATCGGCTGCCCATCGCACTTAATCTATCTGTGTAAAGAATCTGTACTTTGGAAGGAATATTGGAACTGTTGGAACACAGTCTGCCGTAACCAGGGCTGTTTTATTATACAATCCACACTGGTTTCCCACCCCACCTTTTTTTTTTTTTTTATTGAACTGGGTACTCAGTCATACTAAACGTGGAATAAAGTGAAACAAATAAATATATAAAACTCAGAGCGCTCTGAGTCTTTTCACTGTCAAGCTGGCTCAGATGTTCTCCAGGTTTATCGGAGAGCTTGGTTGCCCTGGCGAAAATAGCACTGTGCAGTGAAACAGAAAATAAGATGTCATGGCAAACTAAACATCTTCACTTTCCGGACAAATATCTAAGTTGACTGGAGCATAGAGAGGGGCCTGTGGAGTGACCAGAGGAGGACGCCAGGCTTTCCCGCCCCAGGTTTCCGGGCTGCCTGGGGTTCAGGTGAGAAATGGGTGAGATTCACTGACACCCGGCTCCTGCTGAAGGTTCTGGCAAATTCCGGCCAGCTCAAGTCGACACTTTGGCATCTCCTATGTATGTCGTGATAGTGAAGATGTTTAGTTTGCCGTGACATCTTATTTTCTGTTCTACTGCACAGCGTTATTTTAACCAAGGCCGCTGAATCCCTCTCTGATAAGCTCATGGGGAATTGATATCTGCAAACGACCTCCATTAAAATCATTCTGTGACTGTGTGTGTGTCTGTATGTGTCTGTAGAAAAGAGAGGGTGAGAGGTAGAGGGGAGAGAAGGGAAAAGTCTGACAGATCCACATTTGCTTATTAGCTTGTTTAATCTGTGAACAACCCCCAATTAAAAGTGGGGATAACAATACTCCGAATCTCAGGGGGGCTGTTATGGAGATAAATAAAATACCTGGACCATGTCAAGCACCCCACAAAGAAAATCAAATGAGTACCTGGCCTTAATAAATACTCCATAAATGTTAGCTATTATTTTTAAAAATATGAGGAGGAAAAGAAGGAAAACAGAAGAGAAAGAGATTTTAAAATTGAAGAACACATTGGAGACAAAGTAGAAAGATAATCTTATTTCCTTACAAAGATTATATCTAAGAAGCTAAATTCACTCATTCATTCACTCATTCATTCATTCAATAAACAAGGGCAAACACTCATGAAACACTAACAAAAGTAGGTAATGCAGGAAGGCAGTACACAGTCAGTGTTCCACTAACAGCCCCTCAACTCCTTCACCATTTTCCTGCGTGCTTGTTCCTTGGGCACTTTCACCTCCCACAGCTAGAACTTGTGCCTCTTTGTCAGAGTCCTTACCTCGGGCTACTTAACACCCACTTTGCCTGAGGCCACAGAGAGGCAGCCCAGGGAGCCTGAGAATTTTCATCCCCTTGAGAGTAGCTCTTGACTGAGGGTGTGACACCCTTGATTCCCCTCCTTCTTTTCCTTGGTCCCCCTTCCCCCACTCTCTCACTGGTCTTTCCTGACAACACATCCTAATGAATCACTTTAGCATGAATTTTACCTCAGACTCTGTTTCTTGGGAATGGAGTCTAAGACAAGGATGTACCCAACTTGTAACTAGTTGTTTTCCAAAAAAAGTTTGTAAGTCACTTTGGAAACCAAAAAAGATTCTTTTGTAGAAACGTATTAGAAATGTTGTTAGAATTCACAAAGCTTATTCAACCCATCATGTAATTAAAATACTGAACATTTGCAGAAAAATGTTCTACAGAACTTTGTTGCTCTCCTAGCAACAAAATGTAACAGGGAAAAACAGTAAAACGTCAGTAACGACAACAAAAGTCAGGGTTTACCTTGAGCCTCAATAAGGACTTAGGTTGTGAGGAAGTTTCTAAGAATTTCCAGGAATATGAGAAGTTGCTAAAACAGGCTTTTTTTTTTTTTTTGCTGAGGAAGATTCACCATGAGCTAACACCTGCTGCCAATCTTCCTCTTTTTGTATGTAAGCCACCACCACAGCATGGCCACTAACAGACAAGCAGTGTAGGTCCACTCCCAGGATCTGAACTTGGGCCACTGAAGTGGAGTGCACCAAACTTAACCACTAGGCCAGCAGGGCTGGCCCTAAAACAGGCTCTTTTTTGTCTCGTCTTTCTTTCCTTCCCTTCATGCAAATGCACCACAGATAAGCACCACTCTTCCCTCTCAAAGCAATGCAGGGGCCTTTTTGATAACAAATCCTGTAGGGAGCAGGAGGCCCATAGGAGGACCCTGGTGGGGAGGAGAGCAGGGGAGGAGGGAAGAGATATTCCTTAGGGTCAGAACAGAGGTTAAAAAAAGAGAGAAAGGGGCAAGGGGATTTAAGAGCATGACTGTAAACATGGTGGAAAGAGATATGGTGGGAGGAAGTACACACAGAAAGACAGAAAAGAATGGTGTATGTCCCCAAGTGGCCACCATAGAGGTTATGGAGAACTCAAGTGAGTGGAGACAAAAGTCTTCTCGAAAAGCTTGAGGAGGGTCAGAAAGGTTTTCCAGAACATCTTTCTTCTCGTTGCCCTGGACCCTTTGTGGTCCAGAGCTCAGTCATTGTCAGTGGATCCCGTTTGCCCTGTTTGGAGACCTACAGTTAATGTAAAGGAGCTCTGAGTCTCTTTCCCTCATGGATTCCTGAATTCTTTTCATACTGTTTGACTGGCAGCCAACTGAAAACACATGAGCGAGTCTAACTGGGACTGGAAGACCCGTACAACTGAGGCCAGCACAAAATGCCAGCCCACAGAATCATGAATGAAATAAATAGTTGTTGTTTTAAGCCCTAAGATTTGGGGTTGTTTGTTATACAGCAAAAGTATCTGAGACAGTATTACTCATGATAATTCACTCATTATTTAAAAAGCATAATAATGATAATGCAAATTATGCAAAAATTGCATTAATATTATTTGAAAGTAACATCACCATAGTTTGAAATGAAGTTTTTAGCTTTTCATTTCTTTACTTCTTAATTTATTTCTTATTAGTTCCCTTGTGTCTATAATCAGCTCAGAGCAACTGCCTCAGCTATAGCAACCACAGTCACTATTGCAGGGACCTGTAGTTACCTGCTGTTGCAGCTGTAGCAATCATCACCATTTTCAGAAACTGTGGTCACATGCAGCAGCCTACAGTCCCAATGTAGTCATTGCTGGATCCAGAAGCAGAAAAACAGCTTCTCTTCCACCTGTCTTCTAATCTTTGGCCAATGTCTTCCTTTGGTGGACTTTAACAGAAGTCAGCTGGCAAGGGAGTTTGGGAAATGTAGTTTTCAAGCTTCTAGTCCTGGCGGTATACAGAAAAGTGTAGATGAACAAGTGTGGGGCTGAGAGTCAAAGATAAATATCTGGGACAGTCCACCCCTTTGGCTACTCAGCATGGGTATATGCTTTTCTACTCTTTTAAACTTTCACCAACAATATCAACAAACTCATGCTTCCATTTAATATAATACAACTATCTCTTATACAAACCAATATACTTTTACCCTCTTCCTAAAAGGAGGTGGTTGTCTATCTCCAGTGCACTCCTCAATTGGCCCAGTCTGATACTTTGTTCTTCTTCCTTGGTCTAACAGCCATTTTCATGTATAAATCTATTTCCGTGTATATTACTTAGGGTTTTGCCAATATAAAATGAACAAAATCTTGCAATTATTTAGATGTATAAAGCTGTATCATTCAAGGCCAGGCATTAAACTTTTGTCCCTAGAATTGCTGGAATCTGATACTCGTTATGAGTCTGGAGGTCCTGAAAGGTGGAGAGGGTGAATCTTGAGAAGAATCTGCATCCTCTTGTAAGGCAATTGCCTTGGATGAGGTTAATTACAGGGTCTTCTCAGCTGGGGGAGGAGGGACTGCTCCTGCTGGCAAGGGGACTTATGTGATCAGGAGGTCCTTAGATTTGCATGAGGCCACCCAGATGGCCCCATTCCAATTCTCAGGGTCCCACCGGCTTCTTCCAAATCAACCCTCCAACTGTCACATAAAATATCTGATGAGTTCAGGAATTCAAATTACATTGTAATTCTCCAATCCGTGGAGTAGAGTTTTGGGACTATATCAGTCCTGTGGCTAAAAAGATAAGAGATTCCTTTAGTGCCATCACAGAAGCTCTCTAGTTCTGTGACCAGACCTTGAGCTGAGAGATTAAAGCCCTAAACTTGTCATTTTCTTTCTGTCGTGTCTCCAGGAAGGTCAGAAGCAGACATCCCACACATAGTCTGTGGTCATCGTTCCCACCATCACCCCATCCCACTGTTATAGCAATCATTTCCATTATTGCAACAACCCACAATTACCCTCTGGGGCCTCGGTAGTAATTGCTGCTATCCTGCTGCTCCCACTTCCGGAGTCAGAAGCAGAAAAATGACTCTCTTTTCCTGTTGGTTCCAATCTCCTTTCAGAGTCTCCTACTGGCAGAGACTAACCTGCATCCAGCTAGCATCAGAGGCTGAAAAAAATGTCATTTTCAAGTTTTCTGCTTTGGCAGCCCAGAGTGGAACTAAAAGGCCAATTGTTGGACTGACAGCCAATGAGTTATTTTTATTATCCCCATTTTAAAGATGAGGAAACTGAGGCTTGAGAGCTTAAGGAATGTGCCCCAGGACAGAGCTCATAAGAGATATAAGACATCTTGATCTCTCTGAATCCAAAGTCTGCAGTCTTTCCACTATGCAATATGCTCCCAGGAACCAAGTGTCAGAGAGTCTGAAAAAGAACAAGTTGCTGGAATTGGAGCATTTCCAGCCTCCGCATTCCATTTCAGATTCACCAATCATTGCTCCCAACTGATTTGGGTATTTGATAGGACTCCTTGCCATCACAAAATGTTCAGATTATGCCGGGATAGAGAAGATGCAGTAGCACATTAAGATGAAAACGTACTATAGTGATTAACATCACAAACTGCCTGGATTTGTAACCCAGCCCTATGACTTATTAGTTGTCTGACCTCGAGCAAGTTGTGTAACATCTCAGTGCCTTGGGTTCCTCACCTATATGACGGTGATCATAGTCCCTGCCTCAAATGGTTGGTGTGAGGAATAAATGAGCTAATCCATGTACAGCTCATAGAATAGTCAAATCTAGTTGTTATTATTATGATATTTAATTACATTTGACTACTGAGACTCTCCTAAAGACAGAGTATTATCTTCCATATCTTTCTCAAAACCAACTGTATCTACTAAGAGCCCTCAAAAGAGGCAGATCCAAAAACTCTCCCAAAAATAAGAGGCAGGGACCCAGGTGCTCCCAAGACTGGGGAGAGACTTGGGGGAGAAGGAGGCCTGGAATGAACGGGAGTATCCACCATGGAGTGAGGGAGCCCAGGAGGCCAGGTACAGCTGTGGTCTGAGGCTATACCTTGTGCCCAGCCTGGGGGAGGAGAACCAAAAAAATCTGCCTGCTTCCTGGGCAGCAAGGGGAACTCTGGCATTGGGCCCTGTAAGACATAGGGGAGAACTAGGAAGAGAAGCCATACCCCTCAGGCATCCTGGCCAGGGTGTGGTCTGGAATAAAGGGCTGGGTGAACTGTCAGACCTCTAAGACCTAGCCCCTGGCTGTGCAAGTCTGAGTCCTCTGACTCAGGGTTAGAGCTGGCATTGTCTGTTTCTTATTCCTTATTCCTTTCTGTCATTGAGCAACAACTTATATGTCAAACTGAGTTGGGCTCCTAATACTATCCCCATGACCTGCAGAGAGGTTAGATAACTTGCCCCATCACACAGGAAAATTTGAAGGGGGATTCTTATTTCCCCTAAGAGATGCAAGGGACAAGCCTAGCTTTCCCAAGCTGCACTCTCTAAGGAATCCCTGTCTTCAGTGGAGTAGTAGAGACAGTAGCAGTGAGGTCAGGTTGCTGAAAATAGTGTCCTAGTTACTCAGGCAATTGTCCGATGGGTAAAGCATCAGGCGACAATCTTCATTATCAAGTGGAGCTCTCACTGCCTTTGAGGAGTTTGATCTGAATTCTTTTTTTTTTTTTTGATGAAGGATAAGAAAATATCCGATGATGATATAACTGGGTTTCCCTGGAAAGTCTGGTGTCCCCTGCTTCTGACCCAGTAGAAAACCTGAAAAGCACCAAATTTGCTGGGAATGGACAGGCCACAGCAGAGGCTGGCCCAAACCCTAGTCCCAGGTGAAGTAAGGGATGCTACTCTCCGCTGGTCCTACGTCTGTTTTATTATTCATGGTACCTGGCCAGTCATACAAGATAGGGTTAGGAAGGTCATCGCAGCATTAATATGTTGAATTGGGAGATGGCATGGGCTGGAGATGGAACCTGTCACACCAGAGTGATTCTTATTGAGGGGGCTTGATGTGATTTTAATATTAATTTGATGTTTCTTCCCATCTTCAAGAAACTTGTCTTACCCAGATAGGAGAAAGCCTGAATGCTAGCCCCATGCAAAGCGGTAATGTATGTTGGGTTTTATGGTGGGGGTGGGGAGTTGGGGGCAAAGGAAGGGAGCATCAAATTATCTACAATCTTTAGTGTAAGGCTCTACCATGGATGTTTGGAAAGGTATGTATAGAGTCTTTAGTGGGAATTAAACAGGTTCCACATTTCTGCCCAAATGTATAGTTCCCAAGTCTGTCAATCTACTCAAAAGTGTAAGAGCCTATACCCAGGGAGGGATATGCCAGGAGAGTCATTGTCCCCACTTGCCATCCTCATTCCAGTTTAAACCAATGGGCCTCAACCTGGCTGCACATGAGAATCACCTGGGAAGCTTTTAACAAATTGTGCATGCCTGGGCCCTAGCCCTGAGTCTCTGACTCAGAATCTCTGAGGTTGGGCCTGGACACAGGTGTGTTTGAAAAGCTCCCCACATGCTTCTAATCTACATCCAGGATGCAAACCACCAGGATATGCCGTCTTTGAAATCTCTCAATGCAGCAAAGTGGATGAAACCTCAAGGACCAATAACCTTCTAACATGCTGCCCTCCATCCTCTCAAGGCTACAACAATGGTCTCTTCTGAGCATGCATGAAAAGCTGACTTCCAGCTCAAACTTGGTTTTGGGTGGTTTCTCTACTTCATACACTGCTAGGTCTCCAACTTGAACATGCACCAGAATCACCTTGAGGGTATGTTAAAACACAGATCGCTGGGCCCTACCCCATAGTTTCTAAATTCAGTGGGTCAGGGGTGGTGCCTGAGAATTTGCATTTCTAATCAGTTCCCAGGTGATGCTGATGCTGCTGGTCTGGGGACCACACTCTAGAACCACTGGTCAACAGAAGAAAGTTTCAGCCGGGTAAGTAATGAGATCTGTGGGATGCTGAATAGCTACTCTCTCAGTGGCTTTTCCACTTGATGAAACTTTGTTCTCCCCTGGCTGCTGCAGCGGCTGAGCTTGGAGGGCACCACTTGGGCTTCAGCAGTGAATGGGCTTGTGCTTTAGAGCCGGTGGTTAACAGTGGTTGCCAGCGTTTGCATGACAGATACAGCCCAGTGTCCTGGATTAAGGTATGTTTCCTCAGATCACACTAGGAAATGGCAGTTGCAGGAACCTGGGGGCCCTGGTTAGAAACATGCTTTGCTGCTGAAATGATGAACCAAGACCTTATGCTTGGACTCAAAGTTGCTTCTGGAGTGTGAGCTCCCCAAAGGCAGGGCTGTGTCCCTTCACGTCTATATGCCAGCACAGAATCTGGGAAGGAGGGGGCACTAAGTAAAGGTTTGTGAAGGAGGTTGCCCATGCATGCCCCTCCAGCCAAATCCTAGCCCTGTCCACACTCCTGGGCCCTGCTGAGAGTCAACGGAGCTGGCTTATGTTGAAATTGGCAAGTCAACAAGTCCCTCATCAGTGCTACCAGTGTCTGGTTCTCTTTTCATTCCAGCAATTCCAGGCATTTCTACCTCCTCTACCCCTCAACAGTACATCACACCATGGCCTTGGTTCTGGCCAATGGTCTGTTAGGAGGAGTGACACAGGTCACCTCCACGCTGAGACAGAGAAGAGCCTTGCGTGTCTTTCCAAGCTCTCGTCTCCCTTCCTGGCCAGTGTGGAGGCCTTGCGTTGAGATAGCAGAGCCTCAGATGGAAGGAGTCTGGACTGCCGGGTCATGACACGCAGGACAGCTGCCCTGGAGAGTTGCCCGACTCACATGAGTGAGAGTAAGATTTGTTGGGTTCTTGATCCTGAGATTTAACTTTTCTCCCGGACTTGAGATTTTCAGCTCTAGGTGCCCTGTTTTGAGTTTCTCTGCTAAAGGCAGATATCACTCTCTGGGTTTTAGATTTGTCCTGAGGTCCAATCAGGCACACTTCACCTGCTCCAACCAAACCAGAAAACAATGTGAAGTCATCACTTGTCCTGTTGTGTAAGGACTGCTTGCATTTAGGGAGAATGGGGCTCGATGTGTTGAGCATAGACTTGACTCCCAGACATTGGCATATTACACTCTATCTCTGTAATTAGAGGAAGGAAAAAGGGAGGGAGAGAGAAGGAGGGGGAGAAGGAGGAGAGGGGAGGGAGAGAGAGAGAGGAGAATTTTCTGTGAATGAAAGAAGTTTTAGGCCATCAGTGATCATGTGGATGTGGGGAGATTTGGAGGGATTAAGGAACCTTCTTAGCATCCCTGAAGTTTGATATACCTACTTGCAAAGGTTGTCTTGAAGGCAGGATTGTTATAAGAATAAAGAAAGATGCCATGTTTGAAGCAAAACCAACAGACCTTTGTTCCCTTCTCCCCAAACCTGCAAGAAAGCTACTAACCTGATTTTATAGATGAGGTCACTTTGCTGAGAGATATGAAGTAACTTGTCCAAGGTCACACAGCTAGAAAGTGGCAGCGCCTGGAGTCCCACCTCGGTCTGTCCACCTCCATGTGCACCGCTTTTCCAGTTGGCAGAGGTAGCTCATCTTCAGACAAAACCTAGAAGTTCCCATGTGAATCAAGCTGTGTGCAATTCCTGGAAGGGGATGCTGGAGGCATCTCTTCCTGAGGTCCAGAATCTGCCTAGCCTGAACACAAGCCCTCAGATCTCACCCTTCATCTCCTCCTTTGATGCTGCCCTGTCTCCTCCCCTGACCCAGAATGTGCCAGGGCAAGACCCCCCTTTCTCCTTGTTCCTGAGCCAATCCCCTCTCTCTGCAACCCAAGGCTCCCGCTGCCAGGACTCCTGAGGAAATGCTCCTACACAGTGTACCGGGATTGGGCGATAGGTACGCAGAGATGCTAATCACTGCTCCCCTCTGCCCCAGCCTGGGACCCTGGAGCTCCCTCATTGCAAGGTTGCTTCTGGCATGAGCAACCTCATCTAATTCCCTCGGTGTACCACACACACACTGTCATCTTTCTGTGCCATGCCATCAAAGGGGCTGGGGAACACTGTTCTGGAACATATTCTACTGCTGAGAGGAAAAAGCTGGTAGAGAAAGGGGCTGAGATCTGGGGCAAAAGGAGATATTATTAATGGATAGTGGATATAAAGTTTTTGTAAATTACAAAATACTGTGAATGCTTATGTTATAATGAGTGGATATAATGACTCCTTTTGTGATGTGCCTCTTGCTTCTTTTCAGCTAATAGCATTTTGTATTGTTTTCCATTACAGCACTTACAGACTCACTGCATTCTTTTTAGTTTCATCCTATGCTTGTGTTACATGTTACTTGACTGGTCCCCTATTGATGGATGTTTAGGTTGTTGCAGGGTTTTTTTGCTATTGTAAATAATCTTGCAATGAACATCCTTACACCTATGGTTCTTTTTCTTTTCTTTTTTTCCCCCACATTTTTGAGTATAGCTAGAGGATAAATTTCTAGAAATGTAATTTCTAGATCAAAGTGTGTGTTCATTTTTAATTTTAATAACTATTACTAAATTTAGAGGCTTTAAAATGTATGTATCGACTTTATTAATCTTTTCCATTATGGTTTATGGGTTTTGTGCCACACTTAGAAAGGTCTTCCCTCTACAAAAAATTTCCTTCTAGTGCTTTTATGGTTTTATCTTTTTAATGTTTAAATCTTTGCTCCATCTGGAATTCAAGTTAATGTAAGGAGTGAAATAGAGATGAAGTTTTATTTTTTTTCCCAAATGGTTCACCAGTTGTCCCAACACTGTTTATTGAATAATCCATCTTTTTTTCCCCTGATTTGAAATGCTACTTTTATCATGTACAAAACTCGCACATGTATTGGGTCTTTTTTTTTTCAGTCCTCTGCTCTGTTCCATTAAATCTTTCATCTAATCCTATGCAAGTTGTAATTATTGCATCTTGATTATATATTTTAACAGTCCCTTATTAGATTTTCTGACTATTCTTATTTATTTAATTTTATAGGTAAACTTAAATATGATTTTGTTGAATAAAACGTGGAGCTGGTATTTTGATTGGGGTAACACAGAATGTAGAGATTCACTTAGCAAGAATTAACTTTCTTCATCCATCTTCCCATAGTCTTAGCATACTAAGTGCTCAGTTAACATTAGCTGGTTTTAAGCCAGCATGAGGGTGACCATCAGAGGGGCACCAGGAAGTGGGGTTGGCCTCTGGCCAGGGCCAGAGGGTCTTTATCCCAGGATGCCCTGGGTGACAAGGTCAGGGAAATCTGGCCTCCTTTGTTCAGTGAACTATCACTTCCAGCTCTGTGGGCCGGCTTCTTCCAAACACCAAGGCTGCTCAGTAGCTAAGACGCTATTTGCATTTTCTAATCCAGCTAATGAAGTAGTTCATAGTTTTATAGTAACTCTTCATACAAAGCTGCTATTTTATTTACTCGTTTGACTAACAACTGAGTATTATATTTTCCAAGCAAAAGAAAAAGAGAAAACTTAGGGATAGCCCGGGCTCTTTGTGGAACAGAGAGAGATACTGATATTTTCAACATGAAGTAATTCTCTCTATATATTTTTGCAGTAAATAAGAGAACATCTTTTATTGGACTTCAGGATAGATAAGAGGTATCAGGTGTCAGAAGTTGGAAAAGATGTGTAAGAAGAAAACTCAAAATTGGGAATATTCTACTCATGAATTGATTTTTTTCAAATATAATGTAGAAGGCTGTTATTGTTCAATTTCCACGTTAGTACTGATTGCAGAATGCCAGGATTCTATGGGAGCATAGTTTGAATACATTCTTTGTGAAAATCTTTTGTAAGTTCCTCATGGTCACTGCATATTTTTTACTAGGTATTTTCTGGGGGATAGAATACACATAACATAAAGTTTCCATTTTAGCAATTTAAAGCGTATAATTTAGTGGCATTAGGTACATTCACAATGTTGTGCAACCATCACAACTATCTAGTTTCAGAATTTTTTCATCACCCCAACAGGAATCTCCATACTCACTGAGCAGTCACTCTCTGTTCTGTCCTCCCTCCAGCTCCTGATAACCACTAATCTGCTTTCTGTCTCTATGGATTTGTCTATTCTGGATATTTCATGTAAGTGGAATCATACAATTACTATGCATTTTTAAAACATTTATGACCCAAGCTGTATTTTGATTAAAGGTGGAGGGTTACGTGCTCTTCCTCCTAGGACCCCACTAATGGAATAAAATGAATAAATCCACAAGGACAAAGAGACTGGTGAAGAAGACATCAGTGACAAGAGAGTTCAACACCTTTTTAGATGCTGGAAGGTAAATGGAGAAGACACAGCCTGAACCATGCATTGAGCAGACAGCCAATTTGCCCTCAGAACCCCAGAGAGGGACCTGGAAGTGCCAAGTATGGGGTGAGGCATGGGGCTGAAGACAATGAATTAACACCAAAGATGAGCACATACCAGTCAACCCTAGTCAGCCATCACTTACCACCTCATTTGCAGATTGTCAGCAAGCAGGTGCCTACCCCATTGTGAAGATCAGAGGTTTCTCTCCAGATGTTCCTATGTAGTGACACTTAGGGGTAGTCCCAGCAATCCTGCCTGCTCAGCCTAGAGCAGAGCCCACCAATTAGCAAGCCCTGCCCTAGGACCCTCAGCTTCCAGCTTTTTATTTTTTTAACAAAGAGCAGCCCTCATTTATTGAACCCTTTCCATGTGTTATGCCAGAAGCTTTTGCAATTTGACTTTCACGTCAATCCTGCAGAGCAGGCAGATATAGCAGTCCCACTTTACAGAGGAAGAAGCTGAGACTGAGAGAGATTGAGTAAATTGTCCAAAGCCATACCACTAGGAAGTGGTAGAACTGGATTCAAACCCAATTAGGTCTGACTTCTGAGCCCAAGGCTTTTGTATCAGGCTCAGGATGGCCTGAAAAGGGTCTGGATGAGATGGATTTCTATTCTTTTTAAAATTATGTTCAAATACACATAACATAGAATTTACCGTCTTAACCATTTTTAAGTGCACAGTTCAGTGGTACTAAATACATTCACATTGTTGTGCAGCTGTCACCACCATCCATCCCCATCACTATTTTCATCTTGTAAATCTGGAACTCTATACCTATTAAACAATAATTCCCCATTCTCCATTCATTCCTCCCCCTGGAAAGCACTACTATAGTTTTTGTCTTGATGATTTTTGACTACTCTAAGTACCTCATCTAACTGAAATCATACAGTATTTGTCTTCTGTGATTAGCTTATTTCACCTAGTAGAATGTCCTCAAGGTTCATCCATTGTATAGCATGTTGCAGAACTTCCTTCCTTTTTAAGGGTGGATAATATTTCAGTGTAGGTATATACCAAATTTTGCTTATCTATTCATCTGTCGATGATCACTTGTGTTGCTTCCACATTTTAGCTATTGTGAATAACGCTGATATGAGGCTAGATGTACAAATATCTCTTCAAGGCCCTGCTTTCAACTATTTTGGGTATATACCCAGAGGTGGAATTGCTGGGTCATATGGTAATTCCATATTTTTTCTTTTGGTGAGGAAGTTTGGCCCTTAGCTAACATCTGTTGCCAACCTTCCTCTTTTTGCTTAAGGAAGATTGTCACCGAGCTAACATCTGTGCCAATCTTCTTCTATTTTTTGTATGTGGGATGCCACCACAGTATAGCTTGATGAGTGGTGTGTAGGTCCATACCCGGGATCTGAACCTGTGAACCCCAGGCCACCAAAGTGGAGCATGCAAACCCAACCACTATGCCACCAGGCTGGCCCCTGGTAATTTTATTTTTAATTTTTTGAGGAACTTCCATACGGTTTTCCACAGCCCCTGTACCATTTTACCTTCCCACCAACAGTGCACAAGGGCTCCAATTTCTTCACATCCTCACCAACACTTGTTGTTTTCTGCTTTTTTGACAGTAGCCAGCCTAATGGGTGTGAAGTGGTATCTCACAGTAGTTTTGATTTGCATTTCCCTAATGATTAGTGATGTTGAGCATCTTTACATGTGCTTATTGACCATTCATATATCTTCTTTGGAGAAACGTCTACTCAAGTCCTTTGCCCAATTTTGAATTGGTTGTTTTGTTGTTGAGTTTTAGGAGTTCTCTATATTCTAATTATCTTTTTATTGCCACATAAGCATGAATAGACAATGAAGAGTCAGCAGGCATTTGAAGATGACTTTTAGCAGGAAAAAAAATGAACTAATGTATACAAAAAGAAGGCTAAATCTCAGCAAGAGGGATAACTCATAGAATTGAAAAATATAACTAAAACTTAAAAAAAACCAATTTGGCACCCAAGTTGATATTCTAATTAGAATCCTCAAAAAATTAGGGGAAGATGGGGACCAGTCCTGTGGCCTAGTGGTTAAGTTTGGCACACTTCACTTCAGTGGCCCAGGTTTAGTTCCCAGGTGCAGACCTACACTGCTCATCAGTGGCCATGCTGTGGCAGTGACCCACATACAAAACAGAAGAAGGTTGGCACAGCTGTTAGCTCAGGGAGAATCTTCCTCAAGCCAAAAAAAAAGAGGAAGATTGGCAACAGACGTTAGTTCAGGGTGCATTTTCCTCACAACAACAATGAAAATTAGGGGAGGATGGCCACAAATAAAAGAAACTCTAAGATAACAAGAATGAGCTCTCGGAGGAGTGATGTCAGCATCATGGCAAAGTGAGTTGTTCCCTTTGTCTCTCCCTTCTAAGTTACAACTGAATGGATGTTCATTAACCAGCAGAGGACTCCCTGCACAGCACAACAGGATGTTTGAGAGATCCATGTGACTGTGCATCTGAAGGTGGGTGGACTGGATCCCAGGGAGGCAGTGGGACTAGGTGAGCACACCCCTCCCCATCCACAGCAGCAGTGAGCCAGGTCACAGATCCTCACACAGTGGTCAGCATGACTGTAAGAGGAGGCAGGGGCAACCCGGCTGATGCAAATGCTTTCAGAGTTGTATCCCAGTCGATGGTAGTGCCCACAGTGCCTCAGTGGCTCTGCCAGTGGTAATGCTCTACATAGAGTGGCAGTGGCTTAGCCCCTGCAAAGGCATCTGCCCACTGAGCACAGCACATGTGAGAAGGCACCCCACCCCCTCAGAAGGTGCCCCACTTGTGGAGCACAGCAGCCCACTGAGTGGACCCACCGAGTGGCAATGCAACCCCCATGTAGCACCATTCCCACCTAGTGCAGCAGCTCAGCCAGTCCTTTGCCAAGTGCAGTGCCCTGCCCACATGAGAGCTACCGGTCCCCCAAGCACAGAGGCCCTGCCTATGGTGCCCGACCCACCCACCCAGCACAGACACTCTGCCCACATAGGCACAAACTGCAGAACAGCTGCAGCTGGCCTGCACAGACACAGAGCAGCCCTACCCACACAGCTTCTAGCAGATGGGGTGGGATCAGAAAACAGCTCCTGCAGTGGCAGGTGTAACTTGCCACGTGATACTACTACAAATGCCCTGGCAAAGGACCAGTTCATCAAACACCATGAAGAAGTACAGCAACACTTCAGAGCAGAAGGAAAATGACACTTCCAGAAACCAATCCTGAAGTCACAGAAATTTACAATCTAAATGACAGAGAATTCAAAATAGTTGCCATAAAGAAACTCAATGACTTACAAGAAAACTCAGAAAGACAGTTCAATGAGCTCAGGAACAAAATTAATGAGCAGAAGGGATACTTCACCAAAGAGACTGAAAATCTAAAAAACCAAACAGAAATTCTGGATATGAAGAACACAATAAATGAGATAAAAAATAATCTAAAAACCATAAAAAATAGGGCTGATGTTATGGAGAACAGAATTAGTGAATTAGAGGACAGAAATATAGAAATACTTCAGATAGAGGAGGAAAGACAACTAAGATTTAAAAAAAATGAAGAAATTCTTCAAGAAATGTCCAACTCAATTAGGAAAAGCAACATAAGGATTATAGGTATTCCAGACAGAGAAGTGAGGGAGAGTGGAACAGAGAGCTTGTTCAAAGAAATAATAGGTGAGAACTTCCCAAACCTGGGGAAGGAATTGGACTTACAAGAACATGAAGCCAATAGAACTCCTAATTACATCGATGCAAAAAGACCTTCTCCAAGGCATACAATATTAAAACTGGCAAAAGTCAATGACAAAGAAAAAATATTAAGGGTAGCAAGGCAGAAGAAAATAACGTACAGAGGAACGCCTATCAGGCTTTCAGCAGATTTCTCAGCAGAAACCTTACAGGCTAGGAGAGCATGAAATGATACGTTCAAAATACTGAAAGACAAAAACTTTCAGCCAACAATACTCGATCCAGTGAAATTATCCTTCAGATGTGATGGAAAAGTAAAAGCTTTCACAGATAAACAAAAGCTGAGGAAATTCATTGCCACTAGACCTCCCTTACAAGAGATGATGAAGGAAGCCCTTTTACCTATAACAAAAAGGCAAAGGTTTACAAAGCTTTGAGCAAGGAGATAAATAGACAATATCAGAAAATTGCAGCTCTGTATCAGAATAAGTTACCAAATGCTTAATTATAAAAGATAAGGGGAAGGAAAGCATGAAAAATAATTATAAACACTTCAATTTAGTCACAAAAATCACAACACAAAAAAGAATAATTTGTGACAACAATAACTCAGAAGGGGAAGTAGAAGGGGATGGAAACTGCTTAGGCTAATGGAGTTAAGAGGCTATCAGACAATGGACTATCATGGCCAGCCCTGGTGGCCTAGTGGATAAGTTTGGCACACTCTGCTTTGGTGGCCCAGGTTTGGTTCTCAGGCACGGACCTACAACACTCATCTGATAGTGGCTGTGCTGTGGTGGCAGCTCACATACAAAATAGAGGAAGATTGGCAACAGATGTTAGCTCATGGTGACTCTTCCTCAGCAAAAAAAGAAAAGGAAAGAAAATGGACTATCAAGATCTTTTATACAAACCTCATGGTAACCACTAAATAAAAAATCAGAGCAAAACCACAAATCATAAATAAAGAGAAAGCTGAGAAAATCATCATATAAAACCACCTAACTGAAATGGTAGTCACAAATAAAGGGAAAGGAAACAATGGAAATATAGAACAACCAGAAAACAAGAGAGAAAATGGCAGTATTAAGCCCTTATATATAAATAACCACTGTAAATGTAAATGGATTGAATTCTCCAATAAAAGACACAGAGTGGCTGGATGGATTAAAAAACAAGACCCAACAATATGTTGCTTCCAGGAAACACATCTCAGCTCTAATGACAAACAGGCTCAGAGTGAAAGGATGGAAGACGATACTCCAAGAAAATGGCAAGCAAAAGAAAGCAGATGTTGCCAGACTTACATCAGACAAGGCAGACTTCAAGATAAAAAAGGCAATGAGAGACAAAGAGGGGCAGTATACAATGATAAAAGGGACATTTCACCAAGGGGAAATGATGCTTATGAATATATATGCACCTAACACAGGAGCACCAACATATATAAAGCAACTACTAACAGACCTAAAGGGAGAAATTGACCACAACACAATAGTAGTAGGGGACTTCAACACCCCACTTACATCAATGGATAGATCATCCAGACAGAAAGTCAACAAGGAAACAGTGGCCTTAGATGCAACACTAGACCGTATGGACTTAATATATGTATATAAGTGTGTGTGTGTGTGTGTGTGTGTGTGTGTGTATTTAGAACATTCCATCCAAAAACATTAGAATACACTTTCTTCTTAAGTGCACAAGGAACATTCTCAAAGATAGACCATATGTTGGGAGACAAGGCAAGTCTCCATAAATTTAAGAAGATTGAAATCATATCAAGCATCTTTTCCAACCACAATGCTATGAAACTAGAAATCAACTATAAGAAAAAAGCTGGGAAAGGCACAAATATGTGGAGACTAAACAACATGCTACTGAACGACCATTGGATCAATGAAGAAATCAAAGAAGAAATCAAAAAATACCTGGAGACAAATGAAAATGAAAACATAACATACCAACTCTTGTGGGATGCAGCAAAAGTGGTACTAAGAGGGAAATTTGTAGCAATACAGGCCTACCTCAACAAACAAGAAAAATCTCAAATAATCTTAAACTACACCTAAAAGGACTAGAAAAAGAAGAATGAACGAAGCCCAAAGTCAGCAGAAGGAGGGAAATAAGAAAAATTAGAGCAGATATAAATGAAATAGAGACTAAAAAAATAATAGAAAGGATAAATGAAACTAAGAGCTGCTTCTTTGAGAAGATAAAAAAAAAATTGACAAACCCTTAGCCAGACTCACTAAGAAAAGAAGAGAAGAAGTGCAAATAAATAAAATCAAAAACAAAAGAGGAGACATTACAAAGGTACCACAGAAACCAAAAGGATTATAAGAGAACACTATGAAAACCTATATGCCAACAAATTGGATAACTTAGAAGAAATGGATAAATCCTTAGACTCATACAACCTCCCAAAACTGAATCAAGAAGAAATGGAGAATCTGAATACACCAATCACAAGTAAAGAGATAGAAACAGCTATCAAAAACCTCCCCCAAAGCAAAAGCCCAGAACCGATGGCTTCTCTGGAGAATTCTACCAACCTTTCAAAGAAGAGTTAATACCTATCCTTCTCAAACTATTCCAAAAAATTGAAGAAGATGGAACACTTTCTAACTCATTCTATGAGGCCAACATTACCCCGATACTAAAACCAGACAAGGACAACACAAAGAAGGAAAATTACAGGCCAATATCACTGATGAACATAGATGCAAAAATCCTCAACAAAATATTGGCAAATTGAATACACCAATACATTAAAAGGGTCATACACTATGACCAAGTGGGATTTATACCAGGAACACAGGGATGGTTCAACATCCAGAAATCCATCAATGTGATACACTGCATTAACAAAATGAGGAATAAAAATCACATGATCATCTCAATAGATACAGAGAAAGCATTTGACAAGATCCAGCATCCACTTATGATAAAAACTCTGAATAAAATGGGTATAGAAGTACCTCAACATAATAAGGGCCATATATGACAAACCCACAGTCAACATCATACTTAATGGTGAAAAACTAAAAGCCCTCCCTCTGAGAACAGGAACAAGACAAGAGTGCCCACTCTCACCACTCCTATACAACATAGTACTGGAGGTTTTGGTCAGAGCAATCAGGCAAGAAAAAGAAATTAAAAGTATCCAAATTGGAAGGGAAGAAGTAAAACTCTGGCTGTTTATGGACAACATGATTCCATATATAGAAAACCCTAAAGAATCCATTGGAAAACGATTAGAAATAATCAACAACTACAGCAAAGTTGCAGGGTACAAAGTCAACCTACAAAAATCAGTTGCATTTCTATACACTAATAATGAACTATCAGAAAGAGAAGTTAAGAATACAATCCCATTTACAATCACAACAAGAAGAATAAAATATCTAGGAATAAATTTAACCAAGGAGATGAAAGACCTATACATTGAAACAATAAGACATTATTGAAAGAAGTCAAAGAAGACATAAAGAAATGGAAAGAAATTCCATGCTCATGGATTGGAAGAACAAACATAGTTAAAATGTCCATATTACCTAGAGCAATCTACAGATTCAATGAAATCCCAATCAGCCCAATGACGTTCTTCATGGAAATAGAACAAAGAATCCTAAAATTTATATGAAACAACAAAGACCCCAAATAACTAAAGCAAGGCTGAGAAAAAAGAACAAAACTGAAGGCATCACAATTCCTGACTTCAAAATATACTACAAAGCTATAGTAATCAAAACAGCATGGTGCTGGCACAAAAACAGACATATAGATCAATGGAACAGAATTGAAAGCCCAGAAATAAAACCACACATCTATGGACAGCTAGTCTTCAACAAAGGAGCCAAGAACATACAATGGAGAAAGGAAAATCTCTTCAATAAATGGTATTGGGAAAACTGGACAGCCACATGCAAGAGAATGAAAGTAGACCATTATCTTATACCATACACAAAAATTAACTCAAAATGGATTAAGACTTGAAGGTAAGACCTGAAACCATAAAACTCCTGGAAGAAAATATAGGCAGTCCATTCTTTGACACCAGTCTTTAGCAGCATCTTTTCAAATACCATGTCTACTCAGGCAAGGAAAACAAAGGAAAAAAAAAATGGGACTATATCTGACTAAAAAGCTTCTGGAAGGCAAAGGAAACCAGGAACAAAATGAAAATTCAACCCACCAGCTGGGAGAAAATATTTGCAAATCATATATCTGACAAGGGGTTAATTTCTAAAATATATAAAGAACTCATATGACTCAACAACAAAAAAACAAACAACCCGATCAAAAAATGGACAGAGGATATGAACAGACACTTTTCCAAAGAAGATCTACAGATGGCCAACAGGCATATGAAAAGATAATTATTAGGGAAATGTAAATCAAAACTACAATGAGATATCACCCTACACCTGTCAGAATGGCTATAATTAACAAGACAAAAAGTAACAAATGTTGGAGAGGATATGGAGAAAAGGAAACCCTCATGTACTGCTGGTAGGAATGCAAACTTGTGCAGCCACTGTGGAAAACACTATGGAGATTTCTCAAAAAATTAAAAATAGAAATACCATACTATCCAGCTATCCCATTACTAAGTATTTATCCAAAGAACATGAAATCAACAATACAAAGAGATTTATGTGCTCCTATGTTCATTGCAGCATTATTCACAATAGCCAAGATTTGGAAGCAACCCAAGTGTCCATCAACTGATGAATGGCTAGAGGAGATGTGGTATATATATTCAGTGGAATGCTACTCAGCCATAAAAGAAGACAAAATTGTCCCATTTGCAACAACATGGATGGATCTTGAGGGTATTATGTTAAACAAAATAAGCCAGACAGAGAAAGACAAACACCAAGTGATTTCACTCATATGTGGAAGATAAACAAACACAGGGACGAGGAGAACAGATCAGTGGTTACCAGAGGGGAAGAGGGTGGAGGAATGGGTGAAAGGGGTAAAGGAGCACGTATGTACGGTGACCGATAAAAACTACACTATTGGTGGTGAGCACAATGCAGTCTACACAGAAACTGATATATAATAATGTAAAAAAGAAAGGAATGAGCTCTTGGAAATTAAAAACATTATTGCCAAAATAAAAAATTCAATAGATGCTAGAAGATAAAATGGAGAAAATTTCCTGGAAAGTAGAGGAGAAAGACAGTGAGATTGAAAATAAGAAATATAGAGGATCTAATCCAGGAGGCCCAACATTTGACCATGGTTATTCTGAAAGGGAACCCAGAGAGAATGGAGGGGAGAAAGATATTTTTAAAATGCAAAAAGTATTCCAGAGCTGAAGGATCAAAGTAGAAATTATTGGGGGCCGCCCGGTGGCACAGTGGTTTAGTTCGCGCTTGGCAGTCCGGGGTTCGCAGGTTCAGATCCCGGCCGCCTGCCAATGCACTGCTCGTCAGCCACGCCGTGGCGGTGTCCCATAAAAAGTAGAGGAAGATGGGCACGGATGTTAGCCCAGGGCCAGTCTTCCTCAGCAAAAAGAGGAGGATTGGCGACGGATGTTAGCTCAGGGCTGGTCTTCCTCACACACACACACACACACACAAAAAGTAGAAACTATTACTTAAAATCTCATTAAGTACCCCAAACAATGAATTTAAAAATGGCTTATATCAAAGCCTATTATCCTGAAACTTCAGAGCCCCAGGGATAAAAGACAATTCTAAAAGCTTTTAGAGCAGAAAGAAAAGGAGCATCTACAAAGGAATGAGAATCAAGATGGTACCCAGCTTCTCAACAGTGGTACCATACACTAGAGGACGATGGTGTGTGTATTCAAAATTGTGAGGGAACATAACTTTAAACCTGGAATTCTACATTCAGCTAAACTATCAATTGAATATGGGGAGAAAATGAAGACATGTTCATACATACTGAGACATGGACAACTCCTTGTCTTAGGATGTGCTTAAGGAGAACCTGGCATGAAACAAGAAGGAAGTAACCGGGTGCAGGAAGCAGTAGAGTCAAGCAGGCAGAGCAGTGGAGGAGCGTTCCAGGAGAGCACTGCACGGGGCCAGACAGTGACTGGTGCAGACTGGAGGGAAGGCCTTGAGTAGGGGGCCTGCAGGAAAAAGAAGACTCTATACAATGACTGACATGATGAAGCATTTGGAAATTACTAGAGTATATTGGTGCTAGAAATACAGCAAGAAATTAGAAAAGCAATTAGACACATTGGACAAAACACAAAGCTGTGAAGAGGGAAATGTAGTCATAGTGCACTCCTTTGCCTCACAGAGGACATAAGAACTGTGTCCCCAGGATGTAAACTACCGATTATGGATTCAACAAAAATAGTGAAATAACTCTATTAGGAGGATGTGGACAGTTGAGGAGGGGACAGCCTAAGAGAGTCAAATATCCATTAATCTTAACACCACAATCGATAGAGAATATCAACAGTGCATAAATCAAGAAATAGTAATAGAAGCATTTTGTCTGTACCTGTAGAAGTAACCAGTAGAAGAAATAGCTTTAAAAAGTTAAAAATGCTGGCATCTGGGGAGCAGGAATGGGGATGGGAAGAGGTAGGAAAAAGGACTATTGTTTTCCCTTTTTTAAAAATGCAATTTTAAAAAAACATGTGCATGTGTTACATTGATAAAAATAAAGCAAATAAAAATCAACTCAAGCTGAGGTATGAGAAAAAACAATATGTAAACGGCATATAGAAGCCAATTTATTTGCGATTAAGACAGCTATGCTATACAACTGTAGACAGTTTTTTAAAATTTCAAATCCTATGACAAATGAAAAATGGTTTCTTTAGAAAAGATGAACCTGCACCGAGCAGAAATGAGCTTCTATCCATTTCTAGAAGAAAATTCATTGCTCATTATGAAAATACATATAGAGTGTCCTATCAACCTACAACCTGAGTTGTTAAAGTTAAAATTTAACAGTTTTAAAACTTTACAAAGACCATGAAAAGCCTTTATAACGCTGTAAATTCCAGCCTGGGTGGAGGCATGAAGTCTACACAAATTCTGGCTTCCTTCAGCTTCAAGTAACTCAGGATGTAAATCCTTAGGAATCAAGATGACTCCTAAAAGTGAAATACTTTCACCTTTGTAGAAAAAGCAGTTGAGCAGCATACAGGTCAGTAAGAAAGGGATTCTCAATTCCACCTAGCATGTACATATACCCAGTATGGCCCCAAACGGCTTATGGCTGCCCGAGAAGTTGCAAGGGTTGAGGAAGTCGGCAGAATAGATGTTCCTCTCTGCCAAAGGGAGCCCTTCTTGGTTCCAAACACCAAGAGCATCACAAGGTGTATCAGTCAGATTGGTCAGCTGTAGCAAAATACCACAGACTGGGTGCTTAAACAACAGAAATGTATTTTCTTGCAGCTCTGGTGGCTAGAAGTCCAAGATCAAGCTGCTGGTGGGTTTGGTTTCTCCTGAGGCCTCTCCTTGGCTTGCAGATGGCTGTCTTCTCTGTGTTCTCACATGGTCTTTTCTCTGTGTGCACACACACTGCTATCTCTTCCTTTTCTTATTAGGACACCACCCTTATGCCTCATTTAACCTTAATTACCTCTTTAAAGGTCCTATCTCCAAATACAGTCACACTGGGGGTTAGGACTTCAGTGTATGAATTTAAGAGGCAGCGGACACAATTCAGTCCACAACACAAGGGTTGGGCAAAGAGCTATTCTAGAGTATGCTCTATTTAACTCTGGTGGGAACCAAATGACCAAATGACCCTTCTTCCAAGATGTGTATATCTCAGAGCTTCCTACTGAAGAACACACATCAGCCAAACCTGGAACCATCCAGAAAGCTGGGCACTGGAAACTCCAGCTCTTGACAGCTAGTTGTCAGTGTCTGTCAATAACGTCAGGCTGCCACAGAGAAGAGCTCCCCAGAGAGGGATGCTGCAGGATGGTGTCATGGTATGGATACACGAGACAGCTAATCGGATGCGTTTCCAAAAAAACACATCCAATTTGCCAAGTTTCAATGATTTGAATGAGTCAACTAATTAAGGCAGAGGAAACTGACTTGAACAGAGTCTTCTGTTTCTGTTTTCCAAAGAAGGACTCTCCAAGCTGGGTCCCAATTCTGAAGCTGGAGGAGGAATCTCCAGTTCTCTGGTAAAAAGTTTCCTACAGAGATGAATGGATCTCGGACAAGAACACTTGGGCTCATACTTGGTGACCAGAGGTTGTGTGGGAAAGGAAAAATATTCATATTTTACTATATAGCTTAGCTGTGACAGTGTTTAAATGGTTATGATAATGTCAACACAGAATATTAATCTAACCCAAACTAAGATTACCTCTAGTGGGAGGTCCATGGATGAGAAGGGAGCATGTGTACAATTGACCAGAAAGTGGGAAAGAGACCTAAATCCCCATCTCTCATAGAGAAAGCCCAGTAAATCCTCATCTTTGAGAGAGGGAAGTCAACAAATGATGCCTAAAACAGAAAAATCATGAATTAGCAACACAAATATGATATTTAGAAACATAGACGTAAATCCTAGGATAATCAGCTGAAACAAGAGAAAGCAGGAGATGGAGAAGGGGCCTGCTCTTGTTTTTTTTTTTTTTTTGCTGAGGAAGATTGTCCCTGAGCTGACATCCATGCCAATCCTCCTCCACCTTGTGTGTGGGATGCTGCCACAGCACAGGTTGATGGGCAGTGTAGGTCCACGCCCGGGAGTTGAACCTGGAAACCCTGGGCTGCCAAAGCAGAGCACACGAACCCAACCACTATGCCACCGGGCCGGCCCCTGTTTTATTTTTTAAATTACATACCTTATAGAACTAGTTGACATTTTAATCTTTGGGAATATGTAACTTTGATTAAAGATAAACAAATAACATTGTAAAGGGAAAAATGAAAGACAAGCAAGTCATGCTGACCAAATTTCATTTGTCCCAAGGTGACAATATAGAAAAGGCAGCAGCCACAGGCACACAGTAGTAATAGAGACAGCAATCCCAATAAGGCAGCATTCATCGGTTAACGCTTTGTCGAGAAAGTTCATTCAGTCAGTCAGCACTCACGGAGCACCCACTACGTGCCAGGCCATGGTAATCATGACAGTCAAGGTTCCTGCTCTCATATATTTCATATTCTACTGGGGTAGATGGAAAAGCACGTAAGCATTCAAATAAATAAGACTATTTCTTATAATGTTGAGTGCTTTGAGGAAAATAAAGAATAATGGGCTAGAGAGTAACTGGGAAGGAAGAATGATTATTTAGACTGAGTATTCAGGGAAGGCCTCTTTAAAGAAGTGAGGTTTGAGCTCAGACCTGAGCAATGGAGAAGGAGCCATGGGAAAGGTAGCGGTAACAGAATGTGCAAAGGTCCTGAAGTAGGAATAAACTTGGCATGTTTGAGGAATAGTTAGGAGGCCAGTGTGACTGGATTGTGAGCAGGAGAGGGAGCATGCAATGAGTTATATGAAGTAAGCATATGAGGTAGGTTTTATTCTGAGTTTGACAGGAAGTCATTGGACAGTTTTCAGCAGAGTAATGATAGGATCTGATTTACACTTGAAAAACACCAGCCTGGTCACTGGTGAAGGCTGGATGGGGCAAGGGATGGAAAGAGGAGGCAAGAGTGGGGCAGGAAGTTTAATTTGGAGATTCTTGCAGAATTTGGGACAGGGTGGAGGCTACGGAGAGCAGTGGACAGATTTGGGTTGGGAATCTTAATTTAAGCAGAGCTCTAAAGGGCAGCTAAGAGGTTGACGGGGGAACTTGAGAGAGACAGGGACAGAAGGAAGAAGTCCTACTTCTGCAGCCCGTCTCCCCAAATCCCCAGGCTCCCTTTGACATATGTGAACAGGAAGCTCTGGTCAGGGCTGGCTGAGGGACCTGAGTGATTATGCAGGGAAGAAAGACTTGCCAAATTGCTTTAAACTCAGCCCATCTCCATCGCGGCTTTCACCACATTTGACGTGAACGTGTAACTGAGCTTGTAAATAACTGTGCTTGGAGGCAGAGCTGGGAATTACGCCCCTCTAGACAGCTATTCAGAGGCTGAGAGAATAGGGCCCACTCGCTGTAATGCTATGCATTAAAAAGCACTTATGCTGCTAAAACCAGCATTAGAATTGCACATAAACATTGCTGTCATGCTGCTAATGGGACTCTGGAGTCCAAGTGGGACTCTCAGAGTCTGCAGACGGGAGAAAAGCCATCTCAGGCAGTGCAGTGATCTCTCCCCCACGGCCCACCGAGCAACACCGCCTCTCTCTTGTGGAGAATCCTCTCCATAAAAGGGGAGAAAAATGAGCTTATTTCCAAGCCAAGATTAAACTGGGTCCACACTGCATGGAGATGATGGGTCTCCAAGAGAAGAGAAATGAAACCAAGCCAAGAAAGTACACTCATTCAGAGGTGGCAGGTGAGGATGTCCAGGTGTTCTTGGGAGTTACATGCAGCTCCCAGCACAGTGCCTAACACATAGCAAGTTGTCAGTGAATGAATGGATAGATGGATGGATGAATGAATGAATGTGAGATACATATACTTCAAAGGTCTCATCTCAATAACCCTTGATTCATTCAATTTCTGTTTGAGTTAAATGAATCTGCTGGGGCAAGTCTCCAAAAATGGTTGTGGGGGTCACTTGTGGGCCATTGGCAGCCACCCATGAATTCATGTTGCATACAGACTTCATCTGTCCCCCTCCAGGAACTCATTCCCTAATGTGATCTGAAGTCTAAAATTATCCAGGACCAAACAGAAGGAAGTGAGTCAAGATCAAGGAGTCATCCAAGTGTCCCTGTCAGACCACAGCTCACCCTATGGAAATAATTGCTGGGATTACCTGGCAGTTCAGATAATTGTCAACTCTCAAATTTACCTGGTTCCTAAAAAAGTGAAATGAGATATTTCTGAAACCTCAAGTCCCCAGATCAAGGGGACTAAGAACGCTGCCCTGGTGTGAGACCAACCTTTATGTACCGAGCCTCCTTCCTTATCTGTAAGAAGGAATCAGATTACTATCAGGCTTGAAAGGATGCTACAAGGATAAATAAATGAATATGTAAGAACACTCTACTTCAAGTCCAAAGTATGTAAAACTCATGGAAGAGAAAAAAATTGTCAAAAACAGACAAACAAAATCCATTTCAGTCCCTGAAACAGCTGTCCTAAAGTCTTGTCACTAAAAAGTCCTTCACTGGACTTCACCTTCACTTAATCCTTCACTAAAGACTTGATTTGCCTTTAGTGCTGGTATGAATCTTATTTAACATCTAGTTATCAGTAACTTATATATGGCTCTACTACAAATTAAAAATGACATATATTAAGGAAGTGTGGACCTTTAAGAAAAAGGCCTGATGTTAGCTAGAAAAGAGATGGAAAGCTCAACCAAGAATCAGAACCAATCTCATGTTATATTTGTGTATCTAAGAGATACAGAAGAAAAAGGAAGAAAAGAAAAGAATACAGCAATTTATACCACCCCTTGGCAACAACCAGCAAGACATGGTGCAGTTATGTTTCTGGTTCTTCCTTCCTGAAGACAAAAAGGTATGTCAAACTTTTCAGAAATTTAGCCATAAAACTGTCTAAAATCAAAAAGTTCTAGGCATTTCTGGAAATGTTCTCTATCTTGATCTAGATGGAGGTTACATGGGTATATGCTTATATAAAAATAATTGAGCCATTAATTTAAGATTTGTGCACTTACTCTGTATGTTCTACCCCAGTTAAAAAAAAAAAAACCTAGATAATGAGGGATTAAATTCTAGAAAAATTCATTTACATGGAACATCTTACTTCCCAGTGTTGGCAGATAAATGAAGGATTATTTTGCTTCTCACACATATTAATTATAAAAGTAGCCACCACTGAAGGAGCATTTACCAAGTACCATACCCTATGCTAATCGCTGTGTAATTAGCTCATTTAATCTTCACAAATTCCATGTCCTCAGTAAGAGCTGAGATTCAGAGAGGCTAGGGTGTAAGATGTCTAACAACAGAAAACTACGTCTGTGATTCTGGCCCGTCTGTCTTCTGGATCCTCAGTACATACGCTGATGTCTGGAATATGGTATGTACTCAATGCATATGTGTGAAATGAAAAATACTTTGTACAATGTCATAAAACTAATATTGGAAGATGCAGGTTTGGACCTTGAGTCTGACTCCACAGCCCAAGTTCTTAACCATTCCGTGATATCCTCCTCAAATAAAACTATTGAGTCTGTATATTAGTCTAAAACAATTGTAAACCAACTTTAGAAATACCTAATTGAGATAAACCATACCTACAAAAAAGTATGTAAAACATAGCTATAGGTTTAAAGAATAACAATAAAATGAACACCCACATGCCCACCACAGTTAAGAAATGTAACGTCACCTTAGGAGCCCTTCATGTGCCTTCCCTGACTGCATCTCCCTCCCCAGATCGCTAGAGGTCACCATACCTGAATTTTTGTTTATCAATCTTTTGCTTTTCTAGATTGTTTTAATACCTATTGGTATCCTTAAACCAAATAGAACTTGGTTTGGCCTGTTTTTGAACTATAAATGGCAGATGACTTTTTCACTGCTCTCTCTATGTGGGTGTTGAAACTTGAGTCATCCAGTCCATTAGTTTCTACATTCCTCTATCCATCAGCCCCCTTATATTTCATGTTCTTTTAAATTTTAGTAATTAAATTTAGTAATTTAAATTTTAGTAATTCTCTTCCCAATATCATAGTCTCTTTAGTCTCTCTCTCTCTCCATTCAGTAGGATGCTTGTAAATATTTAACAAGCAACTTGAGTGGGTGGCTGATTTGTAGCATTTGCTGATTTCCTTGGCACAAATTTTCCCACCGTGGCTGGCTGATTTCAAGCTATCACCATGATGCCACTGAACATGGGGCTGGAAGAGATGCACACAACTGGCTCCTGGGAGCTGGTACAAGCCAACTCCAACACATCCCTGAACCTGCTATACAAAACCTCAACCCTGGATAAGCTCACCTAAACATCTTCTCCCTAGTTGTACCTGAATGTCCTTATGCCCTTTTATACCAGAGTAACCAACGGGACAAACCGAACCAGAAATCAGAGGGCAAAGGAACCTTTGTACTGTCCATGCAGGCCAGCATCTTCAGGGCAGAAAACAGAGTTGTGTTAGTTTCCTATTCCTGCTGTAACAAATTACCACAAACTTAGTGCCTAACCAACAGAAATTTATTCTTACAGTTCTGGAGGTCAGAAGTCCAAAAGGAGTCTTACAGGGCTAAAAGGTGTCAGGAGAGCCGTACTCCTCCCAGAGGCTCTAGGGGACAATCAGTTCCTTGCTTTTTCCAGAATCTAGAGCTGCATTCCTTGGCTTGTGGCCTCTTCCTCCATCTTCAAAGCCAGCGATGTACATCTTCTGTCTCTGACTCTGCTTCTGTGTCAAATCTCTTTCTGTTTCCCTCTTATAAGGGAAGAAACTCTAATTCCATTTAGGGTCCACTGGGATAATCCAGAATAATCTCCCCATCTCAAAATCCTTAACTTCATCACATCTGCAAAGTTCTTTTTGTCATACAAGGTAGCATTCACAGGTTCCAGAGATTATGACCTGGATATTTTGGGGGACCACTATTCAGCCTCCCACAAGAGTACAGGAGGGTAGATAGTGGATCTGGGAGTGCAAATGGAAGGTATACCACACAATCCACCCCTTTGCCCCACAGCATCCATTCTTATTCTTCCTTCAGGTGAAAAGTAGTTCATGTCTCTGACACACAAACCACTCAAAGTCCCATCATGTGTCATATTATTGTGAAGTGATGTCAGTTTGGTCATTCTCTCTCCTGAAACCTAAAATATTAGTCACTACCAATATTCTTCATATATGGTAGTGTTGGGTGGACGGGGGAGGAGAAACAATTAATTAAGGTAGAGCAGAGTTTCTATAGTCCCTATTTCTACAGCTGGTCCTGAGGTGCATGTTGATCAAAGATACCAAGGAATCTAGGGTTCTTGCTGGTTCTGAAGTCCACTTAGCAGGGGTCCAGTCAGCATAATGTCAATAGTGTAATGAAGCAGGATGATGTTCTGTGGGCCCTCAACATGATAGAAATCCCTCCACTCCACAGCTGCTGCACCAGGTTGGCCTCAAGGACCAGTCTAGGAGACTTGCCACCTCCCTGGGTCTCACCTTGGCATGAGGCATGGGCCCTCTCTAATCTCATCTCTCCAAACTGAAGGAGGGTCTGTCAGATTCAGCCTAAGGTGTGAGGGGTGAGTGTGGGCAAAGCAGCTGAGAGGGTCTTTTATCTCAGCTGTGGGCAGCAGGATAAACTGGTTCTGCAAGTATGCATCTGAGTCTTTCTATCTTACACTCAGACAAGTTATTTTTGAACTTAAGAGCCATAATTTGTGGCCATTGTCTATCTGGTTTCACAGTGACCCCTTGTCCCAAAGGAGTGTATTTAGTCTAACTGGGTTGGCTGGGATAAGGGAAAGTCCCTCAGGGTATGAGGGGAAATTCACTGAGTGCAGAGCAGATGGGAGTGGCAGGGGGCACATCAATGAACTCTTTGAAATGTTATCCACACCGTCTCTCTCATTTGCACATAACCCTCCAGAGATTGCTCTCCTTTCTCTTTCCCATTCTCAGTCAAATCTGGTGCAATCTCTTCATTTCCTCACCATTCATTCTTCAACCCAGTCCGTTCTGACTTCCACAACATCTCTCCACCCAACAGCTCCCTCTGAGTTCACTAGGAACTCTATGTCATTTAATGGACATATTTCAGTCCTTATCTTACTTGACCTCTCAGCAACAGCCTTTCACTGTTCACTTGTTTTGGACTGTTTCTGTTTGCTGCTCCAGGTCTGTTCATCCTTTCCACCCTGCCCCTGGGTGCTGACTTCTAAGGATTATATCAACAGGCCCCCATACCTTCTGACTAAAGTTAGGTTTGGTCAATGAAAGTCCAGGCAGGAGATCAGAGGGAGGGAGGAGAGAAAGGTCAGGGTATATATTCCCCTGGCTTTTTCCCCACCAGGGTCCAGTTTGGCAATTGTTGGGCAGCCTATTCTGACACTCTAACAGCTACAGCTTTCCTCGATTCAGATAACCCCTCTCTCCCCATGCCCCGTCCAGCCCAGGGGTGATAAGACTGAACTGTTGCTGGCCCTGGGGTATGTCAATGTCACTTGGCTTGTTAGTTTTTCTTAACATTGCTCACTCCTTTGCAAATAATCTCTTCATTAAACTCTTTAATCATGTCTTTTTCATGTGCCAATATGTATCAATTTCTTCTCTCTTGAAACACATTTTTCACCTGGCCTCCATGACACCTCACTGCTTTGGGGCAACCTTTCTGTCTACTCCTTCTTTGTCTCCTTGATAGGTTTTATCTATTTCACTAAACCATAAATTTTAGAATTCCATAAGTCCTCAGCCCTCTTTTCTTCCTACTATGTTCCCTTCCAAGACACTTTCTTCAATATCCACATCTTCAATAACTACCTATAGGCCAACAACTCATAAATTTGTATCTCCAGCCATACCTGTCCTTTGAGATCCAGACTCATGTAGTCATCCAGACCTCCCTTTTACTATAGTTTCATTCATTAAATCAATGAATATTTTTCCAGAGCCTATTTAATGTTCCAGACCTTGTTCTAGATGGAATCTTGGATGTTTAAAAGGGCCTCAAACTCTACTTGTCCAAACTGAATCTGTGATTTCTCACCCTTTCCCCCAACCCTCTTCCTCTTCCAGTGTTCTCTACCCTAGTGAATGGTACCAACACCATCCATCCAGTCCTACAACCAGGAACCTAGGGAACATCTTTGCAGGCTCCATTTTCCACATTCTCCACAGCTAACTCACCATCAAATCCTATCAAATTATCTCCTAAATATCTCCTGAATCTAACTAATTTTCTCTATCTCTACCACACTACCATAGCCCAAGCTGCCATCATTTCTTTCCTGAACAGCACTAACTGCAGTAGGCTCTTTCTTGGTCTCTACTCCCGTAAATGGTGAACTTACTGAGGCACAAATCTGATCACGCTAGATCCAACCCCTGCTTAAAATCTTCCAGTGTCTTCTGCTTGCACTTATATGCTGCGTGTGAGGCCTGCCTCCTGCCCACCTCTCCAGCCTCTTCTCAAACCACACCCTCCCCAGAACCTTGTTCTCTATACCCTCTTGTCTTCCTTCATTTTCTAGAACTGATATGTTTCCTCCTGCTGCAGAAATTTGACCCTCGCTATTCCTTTTATTCAGAATTCTTTCCCCAAGCACCCCACCTCACTCAATAGCAACCTCTTATCTTTTGGCCCTCAGCTAAAATGTCGCTTCCTCAAAAACGCCTTCTCTGGTCCCCTTTTCAAAACGACATCACCCTGTCATCGACTCTCACAGCACCAGCTACCTTTTCTTCATACCACGAATCACAGTTGTAATTTTACATTTATTTCTGTGCTGTTTTGAATAATAGACTGTGACTATACATGAGTTGAGGGACCACAGGTGTTCTGTTGAACATCATATTCCCCAGTGCCTGGCACACAGCAGGCGCTCAATATTTCTGGCATGAAAGGGTAAAGGAAGCGTTTCATTGAGAGTAAGGCTTACTATAGTAAGAAAATCCAGCTTATATCAGTGTTGTTTCCCCCTTATGCAGTTTCTCAAGGCTTTGGAAAAAGTCAGGTGGTTCAAGAAACGTTGGTGCCATGTGACATTAACATGGGAGATGATTCTCAGTGATGTTCACTTTGCTCATCCAACAGCCAGTCCCCAAAGCCTCAAAAGGAGAATATTTTGTCACTTAATCTCCTAAAGACAGACTATATTGATAAGAAGTGTATGTTATTTAATGATTTAATCACCTTCCTTAATTTTATTTTATTAGAACAATAAAAAACTAAACTTTATATTAGAATTCAATTAGAGCAAGATTTGAAGAAATGGAAATATCAAGTTATGATCAGGCCCCAATCTTTGACTACACAATATCAATCACAACTCGGTCTAGTTTATGTCTCTTTAAGACTCAACCACAACTTTTCAAGTGAATCCCCTAAATGCTCTCACTTCATGTTGGTGTTTGCCCACGGTGCCCTAAGAACTATAGAAGTCCAGCCAACCCTGCATCAGAAAACTTGGAAGGCAACACATGATAATCTCTCACCTCTAATTTGCCTTCTTTCTAACTTAATCAGAAGAGATCAGAGTTTCCCTCCCAGGAATCTCAATTATTAGTGCTAGCCATCGTTTACTGAGTGCTTACTATCTGCCAGGCACTGTCTTAGCACTTCACACAGATTTTCTCCTTTAACTCTTCCAGTAGCTTTTTAAGGTAGGTATGAGTAACATTTGCATTTTCTGGATGGGGAAATTGAGGTTCAGGACATTATAGCTATAATTGACCCCCAAGCCTTATAGATAGTACTTATTGGGGCCAAAAGTCAATCCCAGAAACTCTTGCTCTGAGGGTCTTGCTCCTGAAACCATTGACTGAGTTCTTGCATCCTTCGTGGTAGATGCTGAAAAGAAACTCTTTTCAGTGCATCTGCATGCATGCTCTCTAGCATGAAATCCTGTGGGGTGTTTCTAGTTGGAAAGATTTAGTCTTCCACTCTCTTTGCTTTAATTATAAGTGTTTTGAGGCATTTATGAGCCTTGTAAAAATGCCTTGATAAAATCCAGCCAATCAAGACATGCATAAAAATAAAGAGGTAATAAAATAGAGACGTCGTAATAAACAAACTGGTGTTGGACATTGAATCCATGAAATATAAACTAAGACTAGACCACTCTGGAAGCTATGGTTATACACCCTGACCAAGTGAAAACAAGTACGGCTAGATATGAAGGGTGGAGGAGATGCTAGGAGAAAAAATAAGAAGGCTAATTTCCTCAATTTTTAGACCAGTGAGTCAATCAATGCTGCCTAAAATTTAAGCGTCTAGTTTATTTTAAAAGGTTATGACTCCAGCCTCTAAAAGTGCTTCTTAATCTTTACTCTCAGTCTTGGTGCTATATTTTAGGAAATCTCTTACAGTGAAGATACGTTTATCTAAAGTTTAGGTATTTCTTCAGTTTCATTTTGGTTTCTCGTTCTTGAAATTCAAATAAATTTCAATGTAATTTTTTTCTTAAAATTAGTACACAGGCTTATTTTATCTTTATAGAAATATTTCTCATGCTCATTCTCTCTGTCACTCATAAAGAAGTGTCAGAAGTGAAGTTTCTCTCTATTAATAATGGTTATTCGGGGTGGTGGAGTTTGGGGACATTTTCCTACACCACCACAATTCCGTTTTCACAGCTAACAACATTAACAATGACGCCTTAACATCGTGTAATACTTAGTCCCCAAATGTCTCCAAAACGGTTTATTCAAACCAGGTTCCAATCAAGGACCACACATTGCATTGGTTGTTACACCTATTAAGTCTCCTTCAAGGTAGAATAACCTCCTTCCCCTCTGTTTTCCTCCACAAGAATTTGTTGAGGTGAAGCCAGCTGTCCTTGAGAATGTACCACTTTATGGACTTTTGATCCCTTGTGCTATTGTTTCACTTGTTCCCCCAGTCCCTATATTTCTTGTAAACTCAAAGTTAGAACAAAAGGCTTGATTAGATTCAGTCTAAATAGTTTGGGCAAGAATATGTCACAGCCGATTTTGCCCTTCATATCGCTTCATTACAGAAGACACATACTGCCTGGTTGTCCCACAGCTACCGATGCCCAGAGAGATCACTGACCCTTCCTTTGTAAAGTTACCCTTTCCCCCTTGTAATCCAGGGGGCAACATTAGCACCAAACAATTATCCCCTTAAGGTTTTAGCATCCATTGATGATCCATTCTTGGTTCATTTCTCTTATGAGGGGTTGCAAAGTAGTGATGCTCTAATTCTGCGAGTCCGTCGATTATTAGCTGAGATTTTACTGTAAAGAAAAATGTTCTCTCATCAGCTGGGGCTAATTGGGTACCCTGGAATACAGCTCCCACTTGAAAGGCAGGCTAGCCTCATTCTTTCCCACTAGTTACAAATTTTACAAGTAACGAGTTGATGTAATAGCCTCTTTGATAGTGACAAATCACTTTTTTTGGCCTTTTCTCTTTTGAACATCATTATAGACTTATGTATTTTTACATGTTCAATATACAGTTATCATGTATTTGATGCTTAAATTGCCCCAGCTTCGACCAGCAGGAAACCCTTCAAGCTGATGCCTGAATCCTTTTAACATAACCCCACTTTTCTTTGAAAGCTTGCTTGCTTTCTGGCTCAAGAGACTTGGTTTTTAGGAAGTAAATTCCATTCATTCTCCCAGATATTGAGGGGAGAATTTTACTCAAACAGGTGTATCTGATACGCACCTTTTACAAACTAGCTCTAAGCTGGGTACTGTGAAAGAACCAAAGGAAAGCTGTGTTCCTTGTGAGCCGGTGAGAAGCCCATACACCTGCTGCAGAGATGACTGGCACCAAGCACAGTGAGGAGACAGTGGAGGAGAGCATCTGTTCCGGACCGACTGTCAACCAAGCACACAGGTCCAGGCATAATCAGGAGGAGGCCTGGGGGGGGGGGGGCATCCCAGGGCGGGCAGGGGAGGGCCATCTCCTGCCTCAAACTCCACCACTGGAACAGCACTCCTGGCTGGTGCTGGGGGTTGTTGGACAGCGTGGCTTTGGAGGGCAGTACAAGGTTTCCAGGAGGGGAAATATGGGGTTGGGGACAGAGCACACCCAAGCGCTCTGAGCTGGTGTGCCACTTTACCTGAAATCTCACAGACTGGCCGAGGGCATGTTCTCAGTGGCCACTGATTGGCTCAGGTAACGGTTTGTACCACATCTGTCTCTCTCTCTTTCTTCCCACTACGCAGTGGGCCCCAAGTGAGCAGCAGCTTGCCTTGCTTGCCTTCCTGTGCTCGGAGCCTGGCACCACGCCCCGCACATCAACACCTATTTGACACAAGTGAAAACTGAAAACTATTAAGTTTAGAATTTGAAGGAGTCAAGAGGAGAGACAGAGCTTATTTTAGGCAGAAGACTACAAACTTGACATTGCAGAAGGCTCAGGGATAAGTATGAGAGAAGATGTAGCACAAAATAATTAGATGATACCTGAAAAGAACTTAGCTTTGTGCCCAGCAGGTAGTAAGACTGGGTAAATGTTGTTAAAGATAGCATAGCGTCTGTCTCTGGGTACTTGCTTGTGTAATATTGGACAAGTTACTTCACCTCCCTGACACTCAGTCTCCTTCCCTGTAAAGTGGGGACCCATAACAGTACCAACTTCATGTTGTGAGGATTCAACGAGATAACGTGTGCAAAGTGCTTAATTCAGAGCCTAGCACCAAGTCACTGGCTCACATGCCTCCACTGCTAGTCTTTTTACTGGCAGGCGGCAATGTTGCCCGTGGTCAGCTGTGTCAGCTGCTGCAGAGAATTTCAGAAAGTCGGGAATGGGAAGAGCCTTGGGAGCAGATGTCACGGGTAAATCTGGGGAGAGCGGCTTCATGACAGTGGTGGGAAATAAAGAGACACGTTTGGTCACAAGATGGAAGAGAAATGGAAACGGGGCAATTAGGACACTCATCTGACAGATTTAGGAATAAAAGAGATCTAGACTGGTAGGTAGAAGGGACACCAAAAATAAGGAGGGATTGTGTTGGTTTAAGTAGGGCGTGACCTTTATCTGTTTGAAGGAAGAAAGGAAGAATCCAGAACGGAAGGGAAAAATAAAAATGCTGGAAAAAGGAGCAACAAATGAGGGTTCAGTTGGAGTTTGACACAGACACACCCACTCTTCCTCCTGTTTATCACTGAGCTAAAGAGAGAAGAGAAGAGACTTTCCTACTCAAATGCCTTCATAGTTCTTCTATTAAAACCCAGCAAGACAATCCATGGAGCCCTGAGCCCTGCCTGTGCAGTCTGCCTTATGACCTCACTCCAGTCACTTAGCCTCTCTGAAACTGCTTCCCCTCCTGGACAGGGAGATAACACTGCTCACCCGGCAGGGGTGCCTTAAAACTTAGAGATAAAGCTTATAAAACACCTGTGACTTAGTAGGTGGTCAGTAATGGTAGGTACAACATTATGAGTAGATCATATTTACATAGCAGCCTTCAATTTCATAAGGGATTTTCTTGAAAAGAATGTTTTTATTATCAAACATGCATTTAAAAAATTATTTAAGGGGGTCTTGTAAGGGACAACTTTTATGTCAACACAGTATATTCCATACTGGACAACTGAAGAAGGAGATCGTAAGTTCGGGTTAGCAGCATCGCCAAGGAACTTTGGCGCTCAGTTGTCCTGCCAAAACACAGATACACCGAACACAGGTGATTCCTCAGTGTAAGGTAGGAGTGGGTGGGGAGGGGGCCAGAATAACAATAATAATATAATAATTTTCTCCCTCCTCCTCCTCCCCCTCCCCCTCCTCTTCTTCTTCTTTATCGTCATCATCATCTCAATGAAATATTATCAGAACTAGGGTTCTATTAATGGAAGTTTCTGATTAATCAAGGTGCATCAGGTAACCTTTGTCGTTTCCACATTTGTCAAATAACATTCTGTAACACACGAACCTCCCACATTGTCTAGTAAGTGTCATTGTGGAACACATGTTGATATTTCTTTGATGATTCAGGATCCTACAATGCCACAGGGTGGTCATTACCAGCATTAACAAGCAGTACAGTTCTGTAGGGAAAGTGAAGAATGTTGAAGGAATTGGACTGAATTAGTATTGAACCCAGGATATAACCCCTTTATAAAGACTCGTTTTCACATATTTCTTCTAAAAACAATTCTGGTTTGCAACAGCAGTTTGTTGAGTTCTGATTAATCTAACCAGTGGGTAAAGGGGGATCCCCAAGTAGTGTTTATTTTTGTTAGGCCCCATGATGATTCCATGGAAGTCCAGTCTGTTTTCTGCCAGGCTCAGGGTTCAGGGGCATCCCCATTTGGTTCTATTAGCCACTTTCTTCCCTAACTTATCATCTGTCCTATCCTACCTTGCTGGTGAATATACATCAGTGCAATGAAGCAAAATTAAAATATCAGCACAGCATACCTGTTTAGATACGTAATTATGCAACAATTGTATTTTTTCCTTGTGAGATGTTTTGCCATTTTTACAAGCTTCTAGTGAGAAGAGCTTATTTGCATTTCAAAATAGAGTTTTACTAGTAGAGAAGCCACACCAAGAGGACAGAATCAGAGATTATTTTCTGATAGTGACAGCACTGCAAGGACAGCACATCTTATTAAACAAACAGCTTTCTTAGGGGTAACTTAGATGCACACAGATTTCTACTCTCCAAGGGATACTGACAGGCATTCTAGTCTTTAGCTGAACCATACAAAAAGAAGGCTCATCAAAGAGAAAGTTTATAAGCTATTTTTTAAGAAAATAGTTTTATCACAATAAGATCATTTTTTATTAACATATTTGCTAAACTACATAATTTCTGTGCTGATTCAAAAGTTCTCCCATATACCTTTGGGTTTTTTTTAGCATCACTAAAACCCTGTGTCTTCTAGCCCCAACTCTAACACATATTTCAACTGGAAACATCTAATTCCACAAAGTCCAAAAGGATGTTCGTGAGTTTCTGCAGTAGAAATATTTCTCATATTTAAAAAGTTAAATCACAGAGCCTATTCTGTCTGGAGACCACATGTCCAGTAGAGTCATTTTTATACAAGGGTAAATCAAGTCACACAGCATGCCAGCTCACTCATGGCACAGTGTGGCCACATTACTGTCTTGTTGGAAACATTTTTCTATTAGATCTGATACATTGATAATGCATCTTGTAAACATAGTGTTGCAACAATTCTCATACAGTAAGTTTCCATAGTTTATTCAAGATCTCAAAAGACATGACCAAGAGGCCCTGCAAATTGTCTACCCCAAACCCTCTTGACATCTTCAGTCATCTGGGAGCCCCATCCGCCTGGAAGTGAAAGAGCACTAAGAAGACAGTCTCGTTTGTGCCTGTAGTTGGGAAAACGCAACTTTCCTTTGGGATGAACCTGCAGTATTCCAAGTGCCCACAAGATGGCACTATTGCCCTGGGACGTTTATGCAATCACGTGGTGAACATTGGGCAGCTGCTGCAGAGCCTGAGCTAAGGGAACATTTTGGAGACTGGTGAAAAGCCAAAGGACACGGAGCACAGGAGTGAGGAGGGTTGCACAGGGTGTGTAGAAAACTTAGGAAGTAGAAATCTGGGGCAGCTTCCAATTCAAGGATTGTGTTTGTAGGAATACTGTCATTTTATACATCTGTGTTCTGGTCACTTCTTGAAAAAGAGGCAAGTGAAATTTACAGACCTGTGTTTGTGTGTGTGTGAGGAAGACTGGCCCTGGGCTAACATCCGTGCCCATCTTCCTCTGCTTTATGTGAGATGCCGCCACGGCATGGCTTGACAAGCAGTGCATCGGTCCACGCCCGGGCTCCAAACCTGCGAACCCTGGGCCACTGCAGCGGAGCACGCAAACTTAACCACTATGCTACCCGTCCGGCCCCCAGACCCTTTTGATTTTGAATTAAGTTTTCTTGTGGTTTATCCTCTTATCATTTGCCAAGAAAGCAAACTGGAATCAAAGATTTCTTTTAGGAAGAAGTCTCAGGGCAAACCCATGCATAAGCCAGAGCATCCTCCCCGACTCAAAGGACTTAATCATTGCAAGACAATATTTTTGTCAAGAAAAGTGTAAATCAGAAATATATATTCAGGGTCAGCCCCGATGGCCTAGCAGTTAAAGTTTGGCGCTCATCGCTTCGGCTGGCCGGCTTCAGTTCCCGGTCATGGAACCATCCCACCTGTCTGTCAGGAGCCATACTGTGATGGCGGCTCACACAGAAGAGCTAGAAGAACTTACCACTACACACAACTATGTACTGGGGCTTTGGGGGGAGAAAAAAAGGAGGAAGATTGGCAACAGATGTTAGTGAAGGGTGAATCTTCCCCAGCAAAGAAAAATAAATAAATAAATAAATATTTAAAAAGTGTTCCATTAAAAAAAAATATATATTCATATTTATCAAGGTGGATTCCTTTTTCTTCTTTAAGTTTTTTAATGTTTTGGTACATTAATAGATATTCACGTCAGTCTTCTTTGGATGATTACTGTATCTCTGGACACGATGGTTTCTTTCTCATTTTTTAGTCTAAAATAGATCCTTGGCTGGTTTAGGGATCTGGGGGCAGTGCTCCAACACGTGGGAGGCTTGGGGTGTGTGTGTGGTGTGTGCGTGTGCTTCTGTGTTATACTGGGAAATTTACCTTAAAAAGGCCAAGACTGTCCCTGGTGCCTTTGGATCCCTTTTCCTCACTCCTCCAGCCTTCCCATCTGTGGGTACCCGAGTGCATAAGGATTTGTCAACAGGAAGATAGTTTTCAGCAACCCTAAATCAGACCATACCGATTCTGTTCTCCAAGGAAGAACACTGCTTTTATCTTAGGAAGGGAGAATCCTAGGTCCTGCTGATTAGGTGGGATGGATTTTGGGGGAAAACCAGCAACTACTGCCCTCTGATACGGGCTCCAATCCATATGGGAACAGAGGAGACTCAGATCAAGCCACATGATAGTGTAGGCCCTGCAGTCTGGGCTGGAACCTAGAGAAGGTTGAAATTACAAATGAGGAAAGCATTTTTTAATAAATGTATATAAAGTTGGACTCAACACAACTTAAAACCCCACACTCATTACTGACAGTATACATTGGAATATCCTTTTCAAAAACAAAATGCAAAAGACATTAAAATGTTTCTAGACTTTCACCTGGTAAGAGCATGAATGAGAATTATTCTAAAAGAATCACTCAACAGAAAATAAAAAGAGCCAATAAGCAGAATATTCTTTGTAGTATTACCTGTAAATCTGAAAAATTGGAAATGTACAACACTATATACGATTCGTGATTAGATAGATTAAGGTATATCTAGTTGCTAGATGAAACATTAAGCAGCCCCAAAAATAAATATAAACATCATTCAATAACGTTTTAAAAATGCTAATTTCAGGAAGCGTAGTGGAAAGCAATGATCTGCAGTGGTACAAGGAGCACCCTCGCTGTGCTGCAAGGCCAGGGTTGTTCCATTTGGAGCAATGGGCTTCTCTCCAAGCAACACCCAGCTCCCAGTGTGTTCAGGGGCAGCAAATAATTCCGGATATGTCTGTGTCTGTAGAGTGAGTCCTGTAATCAGCATCTGTGTGCCCAGTCAGTACACTTGGCTTTGCTGCAGAAGTGAGGTTGGCGTTACGGAGTCCGTGACAGCGGACTTGGCTTCCAAGTGACTGGCCCCGTGGTCTCATGGACCCTCATGGTCTCTAAAAACTCTCCTGTATTGCTGAGTGCAATCTGCAAAATGGAAACAAAGAAATCACAACAGCCTCCCCCCAAAAGCTCCCCCCACCCAACCTGGCACTGATCTGAATTAGTGGAACAAATTTGCTATAAACAAGCAAAGGAGCATCAGCTCTTCCCTATTACAAAGCAGCATCCACTTTGCAGATTATCAACCTTGGGGACATAGTGGGTGGAAATCTGATTTCCCCCTCCTCCCACCATCTAACAGACTTCTTGCCTTCCTTCCCTGGCTGTCTATACAGACTGCAAACAAATGTTCATATGAACCTAAATCATACACAATTAGTGAAGCAAGTTGGTCAAAATATAAATCACATCATGTATACCAAAGACAAATATTAATGATTTGTGGATAGGGTTATGGGTTTTCTGGGAGGTTTTATTTTCTCTTCAGTAGTACAAATAAATGATAGTTAATCGTATATTGATTTTTGTGCAGATACAGTATAATATAAGCTGGTAAAGTTCCAGGTTCCTAACCACAGAGCCATCAGTGTCAAAGCAGTAGGACAGGGAGGGTCACTGACTCAGGAACTCCTTTTAATGTCAGTTTTTCACCTGGAGACACAAAATGATCCTACAACTCCACTTACTTGCGATCCTAATGTCCCCACTCCCCCTCCACGGGGTGAACACTAAGTGTGGAGAAATTCAAATCAATTGTGCTTGTCCACAAATGTCGGTGAGAGAAGCCTTAATTGTTTTGTGAACTATTTTTTGGTAAGTTAGAATAAATATTATAAATCACCTGGAAAAGATTAATTCTGTCTTTGTAGCCAGTTTGGATGAAAAGGGGCTTGTTGGTGAGTTATTAAAAGAATTTAAAATCCCATCTAAACTTTATGTAGTAGTTGTTGCTGCCGCCAAATGCTCCGCTGCTCTTCATAGGGTTTTCGTGGGCACTTTTTTCAGCAGTGGGTGGTCAAGTCCTTCTTCCTAGTCTGTCTATTCTGGAAGCTCCACTGAAACCTGTCCACCATGGGTGACCCTGCGGGTATTTGAAATCCCGGTGGCATAGCTTCAGCATCACAACAACATGCAGCCACCACAATATGACACCAACAGATGGGTGGTGTGGTTCCCTGACAGGGAGACAAACGTGGGCAGCTGAGAGGGCCGAATCTTAACCACGGGGCCACCAGGGCCGGCCTAACTATAGAGGCTTTTATTTTTCTTTCCGCTTTCAACATAAGAGATACTCACATTTTGAATTGCCCTCTAGATGCTGGTCATGTTTAATTCTTGTCAAATTTGAGGTCTGAGTAGAAAAGTGATAGAGGTGTAGGGTGTGGATGAAGTGCTATTTCAGTTAAAAGTGGCTGGAGGCCCCCTGCCACCTCCCTGTGCCTGGTTTGCTCATGGGGGAGTGGCCTGGGGGTGAGATGGAGGTGGGGGACAGGGTCCCAATGACAGAAGGATATCAGGCTGAGCATGAGAGCGTCACCTTCCAGGGACTATGATCAGTACCGTGATGCTCCCAGAGGGCCAGGCCTCACATAGCAGCCAAGTTCCCAGGGACGAGGCCAGCATCTGGAAAGGAAGGGAATTAAAAACAAAACTGGGAATTGCTTTCATAGATTAACTTTCTTTTCCTTTTATTGCAATGGTTTTATACATGAATGGGCTACACATGCCTCTGCAGCCAAAATAATTTCCATCTTCTGTGGTGCCTCTGGTGAATGAATTGGAACTCAAGCCTTCCGAGTTTAAGGAGCCATTACAATTACAGCTCTGTGTGGGAGCCAGGACTGAGGGCTGCCTGCATCCGTAAATCACCTCTGCGTTCTGGTCTGGTCCCAGGCCAAGAATGTAACCATCCTCCAGAAGGCAATGGAAGATTCCAAAGGTCTGACTTCTTATTAGAAAATTCAGGACATGAAAGTCATGTACATTAAAAAAAAAAAGTTGATTCAAGGGAGTCAAAAACCAGCCTCACTCTGAAAATTAGATGCATGATCTGTCTTCCTGTGCCAGCAGACGATTAGCTAATGGTCTGTGTATACCCTCTGCTCACAAACACCGGGGAGATTTACTCCAGACCTCTCTGCCGTCTCTCCCATGTTAACAAATAGGTAGAATCATGTTTTAGCATCTTGTTCAAAGAAATACATGCATGGAGGGCTCTGCTCTGCATTCTCAGCTAGTTTTCTTTTTCCTTTTAGAATGGAGGGATAGTGGGAGACATGACTGGTCTATCTTATTTAAATTAGGAGGATTTAAAAAAAAATTAAACAAATATGGAGATCACTAAGAACAACATACCAAACCCATATGTTCAGCACTCAATTTAGTAAAGTTAACATGTTGTCTTTTATTTAAGAAATAAAAGGTTTAAAATAAAGTCCTCCATTTTCCTCCTCTTGGTCCTATTCTCTCTCTTCCTCCCTAAATAAAACCACCGTCATGAACTTGGTGTGTGCCTGGTCAAAGTTTCTATACTTTTCCATATACAAAAATGCATCCATAAGTCCTGAATTTTGCAGGTGTTTTATGAACTTATATAGAGCATGCTTCCATTCCTTACATAATGCTCTCCAGCCTTAACTTTTGTGTGTGTGTGTGAGAAAGATTAGCCCTGACCTAACATCCGTTGCCAATCCTCCTCTTTTTTTGCTGAGGAAGACTGGCCCTGGGCTAACATAGGTGCCCAGCTTCCTCCACTTTATATAGGACGCTGCCACAGCATGGCTGACAAGTGGTGTGTCTGTCAGCACCTGGGATCCAAACCTGTGAACCCTGGGGCCACCAAAGCGGGGCACGCAAACTTAACTGCTATGCCACTGCGCTGGCCCCATGCAACTTTAACTTTTTCTCAACGTTGCTTTTGATCTCAACCCAAGATTTGAGTTTACCTGTGGATTTGGTTAATTAACGTGTTTATTCCATCGTATGGACTATGCCTTAATCTATCCATTTCCCTATTCCTGGACATTGAATTACTCCTATTTTTTAAAAAAAATCTTCATAACTACGCTAAAATGGACAGGCTTGTTCATGTTTCCATGTGAAACTACACTGGCTACCTAATATGTATGCCCAGTGCAAAATGAAATGGCAGAGCTGGCCCCCCGGTTCAAAAGATAGGAATAAAGTTCTGTTAGGGGTACTAAAATAGAAAGCTTTTTCCTTTCTTCCATAGTCTTTCTCTTTCTTGACTTGTCATGATTTTTTTTATTTACCATCCTAATGTTGTTCTAAGAAAAATTAAAAATGCAAATTATGATGAATTTTACCTTTCATTGTTATAGTGTGCAATGCCAGTTTAAATGCAAATATAAACCCATTTAACTCATATGGGGAATCTATGATATTATACAACTTGCATTTTGTAGCTCCTATATGCATATGTATTTAATTCTTACCAGAACAATGGAAACACGGCACAAAACTAACTCAACTGTTCTTATTTCACTTCTTGATTCATGCACCCTCTGCCCACACTCTCTGCCTTCAGCTTACTGATGAGTGAGGAAGGACTGAAAGGAAAAGGGACTGAGGTGCTCTATCTTTCCCTCTCTGCTAGGTCATCATTTTCAGCATAAGTGGTTGGTTAACGCAAGGAAGTAGCACAAGTAAGAAAAGACGTGGTAGAGTTCCTTGCTTGCTCTTGCCTTCTTTCTGCATTTGAAGCAAGTTGTGGTTCAGATGGAAAGTGTGGCCTCCCAGGGCTGTCAGCTGCCTGCTTACTCAGTCCCAGATGTCACATGCTTACCTTGTTCCCGCTCTGCGACCCATTGAACTCCCACGCACCATGGGGACACCAGAATTCCACTGGAATCCAGAATGCTACATGTGAATGGGGCAGGAAAGAATTGGGGCAGGCATATTGTACCTCTTTCCTCTGCTCGTGACATGCTCCATTGTCCCATTGAACTTCACTTAAAAGCACAATTTCAAAAATAAAACTATTAACACTTTCGAAGTGGTGAAAGCATAGCATTAAACCAAGCACAGGGCCCTCCTGAGGCCAGAGCCCTGGGAGACCCCACGCACCCCTGGAGCTGGTCCTGTATCTGTCTGAGAGCTGCTCTGGGATGTACCTCTGCAAGTGGGCTTCTGAGTGGTTATGCACATTGTCAGTTTTAACCTGATATTACCAAAATGGGTTCCATAACAGCTGGACAATTTACACTAACACTAGTAATATGTGAAAGTTTTCATTGGCCCATATTCTCATTCACACTTAATAATAATATATTACTTAATTTTTGCTAATCGTTTTATTTTTGTTGTTATTTCCCTGCACAGTTGAACATCTTTGTTCTTCTGTAAACTCCTTGTTCTATAATCTTTTTCCATTTATTTACTAGATTTTCTGCCTTGGGGTCTTGATTTGTAGGAGTTTCTTTGTTTTGTTTTTTTAAAACATCCTCAGTATGAATCTTAACTATTACATAGCTTGCCAAGATCTTTTGTCAGGCTGCTTCTCACCTTTTAACTTTTGTAAGTAAGGCCTTTTGTTCTACAAAAATATTAAATTTTCTAGTAGCCACATTTATCAATCTTTCCCATTATTATTTCTACTTTTTGTGTCTTCCCTGCCCTAAGATCACAGGATATTCTCCTATATATTTTTCTAGTAGTTTTAAAGATTCTGTAAAATGTTTTGTTTTGCTTTGATCTTTAGATATTTAAGTCATTCGGAGTTTGTTTTTATGTACAGGGTGAGGCAGGAATTTAACTTTATATTTATTTTACCCTGGAAGGTCAGGTGCCCCAACACTGCTTATTAAATAGTCCCTCAACTGCCCCACTGATGTCGTTGGGCTGTTTCTCAGTCCCCTATATTATTCCACTGATCCGTTTCTATTTCCCACTTACTAGCAGAGCTTTTAGTGAGGATTGATATCTGGTTGAGTGAGAACTCAGCACTTTTAAATAAAACACATGTTCTGTTCATTAAAAAACACAGAAATAATAAAAGAAAAACAAGTAAGTTTTCTTACTTTTTGAGATGCATTCAGAAATTCTCCAACCTACATAGCGAGAAAACACAGTGACTTTGAAATCAGATGGACTTGAGTTTATATCCCGGGCTTGTCATTTCCTGGCTGTTTGAACTTGGGGCTTGTTTCCTAACCTCTGAGGCTAGACTCTAATCTGTAAAATGGGGATAATAAGATCTACAACCTGAAGCTATTGAGAGGATTAAGCAAGTTAAGTGCCTGCACAACCTCAACACTCAGGAAATAGGACTTTTCCTTTCCTGTCCTTGAAAAGGGCTGTGAGTTTCTTGGTTATTCTATTCATTCATGGACTCTACAAAGGATGACTAGAGCTTGCTTAAAGGGAAAACAAAATCCATTGCAGGCTGACGATCTGATTCAGTCACTTTTCTCAAACCCAAATAATTGCCTGGGCTTTGGAAGAGCAGAAGCTACAAGGATGTCCTTAGCAGTTCGGCAGCTGGCTGCTGCTTTCCTTATTAATTAAATGACACAAATAGGTCATAATAAAACCAGAGCCAATCAGCATCCTCCCTCCAAATTACAGAAACTCAACTCTCCTGACAAGTGCTGAAAAGATCAAAAGGATGAGGAATCAATAGGATTAAGAGTTTGAAATTCTAACATCTTGCCCACAGTGAGTCAGGGACCTCTGACTCTCTGGCATTGCTCAGACCAATATCATTTCCTTGGACAGAGAGGAATTCTTTAAACTAATATACCTTGAAACCTGGGATGGAGTTGAGAACATGTTTGGAATTTCATCATGTCCAGGTAGAAACCTGAATTGAAGTGGCTGTTCCGGAAGATCAAAGGAAAAAAGGTGCATCAAGAATAAATACATGACTAATCCCACTGCAGCAAAAGGAGGAAGCTAATGGGCCTAATGGAGTGGGTGGTCGGGCCCTCTCCACGAGTTTCCACCAAGCAGGGCACGCTTCCGGAGAGAAACAAACCAGCAGTGAGTCATGCAGTGGGCTCATCTGTGCAGGTGATGCTCTGAAGCATCGTCTGATGGAATGGAGAGGCCCAGCTGGAGAGCAGATGCCATGAAGAGAGGAATCTGCAGCTGCCACTGTAGAGGGCAGTGGCCACCTCTCCTGGAACCCCCACTGCACTGCAGTACCTTCCATAGATACAAGCTCAAGAGAGCGAGACACGCAGTGGAGAGGGGCCTCGGGAGCAGACTCCAGGACTTGCTAGCTGTACGACCTTAGGCAAGTTACTTAGCTCCTTCTGAGCCTTGGGTTCTTCATCTACTAAATGGGAGAAAGAATTTCAAACTTAAAGCACTGTTTGAGAATAAACTGAAATGAGATATAATATACAGAGTTCTCAATACAAGAGGGGTTCAATATTTATTACTAGCTTACTAGCATTTTCCACATTGAGAAAATGTGATTGTCTTTGGTGGGCCTGGCGGATGAGCAGCCCTGAGCTTTGCATCAAGCCTCCTATTTCCTGGGTCCTCCGCTACCACAGTAAGTTCTCCATCCACCTTGGCAAGCTTCCCTTCCCCTCCCCACCTCTCAGCAGAGCCACCCCCTTCTTGGTTTATCTCCACTAAGTAGCGTGTGTGTGGAGTTACGTGTATCTGTAAGATCCGAACTTACAGAATGTCTCCCCAAAGTTTGCAAGAGGGATGTTTGTGACTCAGAACACATACAATGTGTTACAATATTCCTAATTCCTTGGCTACAATATTCCTAATCAGTGTCTCCCTTGGTCATTCTGATTCAGCAGGTTGAAGGAGAGTCCAGGAATCTGTATTCAAGCAGTAGCTCTAGATCCTGCCACCAACGTGGTTCGGCAGCTCTCACATCACCCGGGAGCTTGTTAGAAACACAGACTCTTGGGCTTCACCTCAGACCTACTGAACCAGAAGCTGAACTTTAAAAAGATACTCAGGTAGAGTTGCCAGACAAAATACAAGGTGCCCAGTTTATGTATAAACAATGAAATGTCCCATAAGCATACCTGTATTTTTATTTGCTAAATCCGGCAACCCTAACTTCAGGTGATTTTTATGCACATTAAAGTTTGAGAAGCACGCTCTGGATGAGATCTCAAGGTTTCACATGCTTCAGAATCACCTAGAGGCCTTGTCAAACCCAGATTGCTGGGCACCAACCCCAGAGTTTCTGATCCAGTAAGTGTGGGCAGGGGCCTGAGAATTTGCATTTCTAAGTTCTCAGTTGACGCAGATGCACACAGCTCGTGCACCACAGGTCTGTACGATGACCAGATTCCTAGGTCAGCCCACAAAATCCTCTGCAATCCTTAGAGCTTGGACAAGACAAGGGCTGAGGTTCCCTCCAACACTCATATCTGTGAATAAAGGGAGAGAGGAACAGCCTCTGATTCCAAGCCAACAGCCTATAAAACCTGGCCACCATTTATAACCAGGTCTGTAAGGACAAGCAATGGAGACCATGCAGAGTACCAGGAACTCATCTTCTTTCGACTTTGTGTGTTTTTTCCCTGTTTCTAAGCTACCGGAGGTGGTTCCCAGAGCACAAGGGGGAAGGTGGGAGGGCTAGGGTTCAAAGCAGGGATGGATCTCTTAAGGGGATGCGTGAGAGAGGGGACAGATTTAGGGTGGGAGGAAACCATGTGGGCAGAGTGGGAAATGGTTTGCCAGTGGTGGGGAGTGAGGAGGAGGAGGACAGGTGGGGCAGAGCTGGCTCCTCAGTAGGACTGGGTGGCCCCAGCTGAAGTGGCCACTGGAGCTCAGAGGAAGAAGGACACCAACTCCTGGAGTCGGAGACTGAGAGTCAAACCCCAGCTCCGCCGGGGATCAGCCCTGTGACCTTGTGCAGGTGGTTCCCCCTCTCTGAGCTTTAGCTTCCTCATGTGAGCCATGGCTTCCCCTTCCTTGAAGGATGATTGTGAGGGAGACATGAGACAATGCATAGAGAGAAGATTCCTGATCCCTTGAGGAGGCACTCAGTAAATAGTAGCAGATGCTATTATAGTTGCAAGAGTTGAATGCTACTTTAGGGTAACATTCTGTGTAAGAGCATCTCTTGACCTGTATTTAATTTCATGAGATAATAGGTTTAGGGGAAATGTCACCCATACTCTGTGCTGGTAGAGGCCTCTTATAAAAATAGACGTTGTTAATGAGATGCTCATTTCCACCTGAATGTGATTTCTCCTCTCACCCCCACCCACTCCAGTTCCTACTGGTTCAGAGAGTACAGTGGGGCCCCTGGGAGAGTTGGAGACTGGACTTCTACGGAGCAGACCCCTGGCCCTCAGACGGTACCACACAAAGGTCAGCTGCCGGCTGAACATCAGGCTGAATGGTGAGCGGCATCGGATGACAGACCAAAGAGCGGGCCCATTTAACTAGATACTTTTGTATCCTGGCAAACACAACCCAAGTGTTCTTCAATGGGTTTCTGGGCCTTGTTTTATAACATTGTTTTTATTTTTAATAGGAATATGCAGTACAGTTGCCTTGTTTGATGTACAGTTCTATGAGTGTTAACATGGGTATACACTGGTGTAAGCACTACTACAGTCAGGACATGGCCAGTTCCATCACTCGAAAATGCCCTGGTCCTGCCACTTGGTTAGCCACACCTTCCCCCCACCCTTGACGCTTATCAACTAAACTTTTGTCTCTTCAAGAATGTCATATAAATGAAAGAAATTACGTTGAGTGAAAAAGCCAGCCTTGTCTTATTTTACATCCTTAAGTAAAGACAGAAAACTTTTAAAAAATTATTTGACACAAACACTGAATGTGAGAAAACCCATTTGTAAACTAGACTCTTCTCTTTATGGTCACACTTCCCCACGCCCCTACACACTTTCCCTCAATTCTTCACAAACTTACTTCTTCCAGGAAGCCTTTCTGTGTTGGTTCTCCAGAACTTCCTTATCCTCTCCCTCTGGTCCTTTTCCTCCACACTCTGTACCTCTTTTTGCCACTTTCTTGAGAAGTCAGTTCTGAGCAGGAGTTAAGCAGCACGACACAGGGAAAAGCACGTGCTCTCTGAAGACACGTGGATCTCGGTACCGACCTGGGTTCGCTAGGGCTGTGGGCACATTCAGCCTCCTTGAGCATAAGTTTCCTTAGAGCAGAAGAACATCTACCCTGGAGAGCGGGAGTGAGGATGAAATGAGAGGGTGAGTACAAAGCTCCTGGCACAGAGCAGGCGTCAACATGCAGGCAGTTACTATTCTGAGCTATCGTAGCAAGACTGCTCATTACTACAACTGTTTCCATCTGCTTGTCCACTGCTAAAGCCCACAGACCATTCCATCGGAGTCCTCCATATACGTACAGGTACAAAAAAATTATTCAGCCTCAAAAAGACTCAAAACAATGGACTATTTTTTTCCATTTTTTCATCCATTGTATGGCTGCAGATAAAGTAGAGCTCACATAGGGGTAGACCTTGCTCTGCCATGACCTCCCTGTGTGACCATGACCACAGCACCTTGGCCTCACTGGTCCTTGATTTTTTTTATATGAAAATGTAAGACTTACCTCAAAGCTCTCAAAGGTTTCTTTCAGCTCTGAACTTCTAAAACCCCAGGCACACACAGACCACGGCTTTAGAATTTAGTTAGGACTTACCCATTCTTTTCCCATTCTGTCTGGGTTGAAACTCTGCTGACCCTAAAGGTGTGGACCAACCCCTCTCCTATGGTTTATTATTCTGACATTTCACTAGGTTTATACAAAAACATGGAGAGATTTAGTGAATCTAGGTTATATGAACAATGACTATGACTTAAAAATACATACAGAGCTTTCCTGCTTAAATATCACAAAAAAGTAAAAAGAGAGAAGAAAAATCCTTAATTAGTAGTCCATTAATAGTCCATTAATCCATAAATAGTCCATTCCTTGGGGCCGGCCTGGTGGCCAAGCGGTTAAGTTGGCGCGCTCCAGTTCGGAGGCCCAGCGTTCACGTGTTCAGATCCCGGGCACGGACGGACGCACCGCTTGTCAAGCCATGCTGTGGCAGCGTCCCATATAAAGTAGAGGGAGATGGACACAGATGTTGGCCCAGGGCCAGTCTTCTTCAGCAAAAAGAGGAGCATTGGCAATGGATGTTAGCTCAGTGCTAATCTTCCTCACACACACAAAAATAAAATAAAAATAGTCCACTCCATTGATTTCTGCCATGTAGATAGAGTTTAATAAAAACACATGACAATTGTTCAGTTTTCTGGGTGTTTCGTATGTGCCAGGCACCAGGCTGGGCACCCTGCATGTTATGGCATTTCATCCTTGTAACACATCTGTGGCAAGGAGTTGGGATTGCTATCTTAACCCCCTTTTTAACTGAGGAGTAAATCAATCCTGAGGGGTATGGTAAATAGCCCATAGTCACACAGGTAGTAAGCGGCAGAAAACTGGACAGAGTTAAATAAAGTTCAGGTAATTTCAGAACAGGAATTGCATTCATTCCCATCACTAAAGGGAAGGCAGTAGTCTCCAAGGGTTGGCCTCGTCTCCCTCCGAATCCTTAGTGACAAAAAGGGCTTGGATGCGACTAGCACTCCATGATTATGGGTTGGATGAATAAAGGTGTAGAGGGAAGGGGAGAAGCTGGGGTGGGAGGTAAAGAGAGAGGGGGTGGGGAGACTACAGTGGGGAAAGAAGGGAGAGAAAAGTCATGGAAGGGTCATTTTCCCAGGAGGTGGCTAATAGAGGCTGGCTCTGGGAAGGAAGACTGGAGAACACAGACAGAAGGGGCGGGGCCTCCGGGATACGGTCACCTATGAGGATGAAGGCAGGAGGCAGGGAGGTGCGGGGTGTGGGAACAGGAGGAGATGGATGATGTTTTCTCTGACCTGGGAGCTGAGAAACCCACTGAAACTCCCTTTGCCACTTCCAACTCCTAACTACCGAAGAGGACAATGTTTCTGAAACAAGAGAGATTTTTTCTCTTTTCAATGTAACTGGGAGGAAACGAAGAAGACTTGTCAATTTAAAAATTCTTAAACTGTATTTTCACCCCCAAATGTGCTAAGAAGAACAGAAATAACCTGTATAATGACGGGCAAACGGTAACCACTTGGGAAGGGGGAAAAGGCTGGCAATTCTTGCCGTGTCATTTTAAAAAGAAAAAGTATGATGTCACTTTGAAGAGATGGACAGAACAGACTCTCAGCTGATATTCTTATTCACCATAAAAATATATGGGGAAAGAGATTAAAAAAAAGTGAGCAAAAATAAATGATAAATCCAAAAATTATAGCAAACCCGTATTACGTGTGGCATAGTACTAAGCACTTGGCAACCAAACTGTCCTCGAATCCTCAGAACAGTCCTGTGAGGCTGGTACTATTTCGTGTCCATTTTGCAGATGAGGGAAGTGAGACACAGAGGTCACACAGCTAGCAGGCAGCAGAGCTAGGATTCAGGTCTGAGGGTCTGACTTTAGCACCCAAGTGATTAACCAAAATGATAATCCGATGCCTAGGAAAGACACAGAAGACAAAACAAACCCAAGGCAGAAGAGCCCTAATGAAGGAGTTATCGCCGCAGAGGTGGCTGGAGAAGGACCCAAGGATGCTGGAGGAAGCACATGTTGACTTGAGGAAAGAACCTTAGACAAGCAGGGGGTGCAAGTGGACAGGCCTGAGCGGGTGACAGCAGGAGCCCCAACCAAGATCTGAAATTCAGTCTGCTTCCTAGTGGCTTTGTGACTGTAGGCAAGTCATTGACTTCTCAAAGCTCTAGTTTCTTCTGTAAAAGAGAGAGAAAACCCACAGAGAGGGTGCTGTGAGCAACTGCACTGGGAGGCAGGGCAAGCTGGGAGGTGTTTCATATCCACTGCAGCGACAGAGCCCACAGGACGCTAGGGCTACACAGTGGTTCCCAATGAAAAAATGTGGCAGAAGGAAAAATAGTAGTTTGTGAGAAGTTGTCAGACTCTCAAAGAAAGAAAGAAAACCAATACCAGTCTGCAGCAAAAGACCTGATTTGTGGGGAGCTTTTTTCTTCCATGGGGCTAACCTGCTTCACTGGCCTTTTTTTTTTTTTTTTGGTGAGGAAGATTGTTCCCGAGCTAACATCTTTTGCCAATCTTCCTCTTTTTGCTTGAGAAAGATTGTCCCTGAGCTAATGTCTGTGACCATCTCCCTCTATTTTGTATGTGGGATACAGCCACAGCATGGCTTGATGAGCGGTGCACATATCTGCGCCTGGGATCCAAACCCGCAAACTTAACCACTTTGCCGCCACTGGGCCAGCCCTATTTTTTCTTTTTTAATCTTTTACTCAAGGCTACTTTGGAATCTGTGCTGGGAGGGATGAATACAAGGCCACATGATTTTGGAAACAACCATAGGCTTTGCAAGGCCACAGATTAAGAATTCAGTCCTCTTGGGCCACAAGGTTCTCCAAGTTAAAACAGATATCCAGGGAAGTCGGGCAGGAGGGTGGTGCAGCCGCAGGAGCCCGGCTGACTGTGGAGACTGTGTCCCCCGACTTGCTGACTCTTTACAGGGCACAGACACTGGGGGCTGCCCACAATTGGAATGCTTATGGTCAGCGGCCTTTCTCTTCCCTTCCTGCATCTCCTAACCAGCTGAGCTTCCTAAGGGATGGGCAGCCCCTGGCTCTCAAAGCCCATTCAGATCGCTCCTTCCCATAGAGCTCTTGGTCTTTCCCCCCAATTCCCGTGGAAATATGTTAGGTTTGAAGCAATATAATCGGTAGGCTAAAGACATGCTGAATAAGGAGGTAAGGCTTAGCACTACCAAGAAAGCATTTAAACTTTATGAGAGAACCGGGTGAATCTTCCAGTGCTTCTTCCCCTAAGAGGAAGTGCTAACTGCCTAATGCTTTCTTTGAGCCTCTGAGAAAAATGAGAGAAATAGAAGGAAAGAACGCTGGGCCAACCTAACAGTCTTGGGCTATGGGCTAGCCTTTCCTGTGGCCAAGCTGCAGGATTTGGACAGATCACTTTACTCCTCTGATCCTCCTTCATTCTCCTCTGTGGAAAAGTGAGCTCTTTAGATCAGTGTTTCCCAAAGTGTATGACTTGAGATAATGATGACTGTTACAGGGGAACATTTTTATTTTCAATTAATATTACCAAACTCATGACTCATGTACACAATTCATGTACATTATTATAGGCTAAAGTGAAAAAAAAATGAGTCAACTTAAAGAAAAATATAAAGTAAATACTATAGATGGATGTGACCAAAATTGTGAAATTGGTACTTGAAAGAAGGAAATTTGGCCAGCTCTGACCTTCTGTCCCTTATCGAAGGGCGGGGACTAGGACCAGCACTCAGCCTTCCCTTTCATTGCTCTTCTTGGCATCCCCTCTCTTCTTCTCCCCTCCCTGCGCCCCCAGACTCTATCAGAGCTTCCTGTCAATGTTATTGAGAAACCTGCCCAACACACATCCACTGGTCTGTAGTCCTTTGGTACAAAACTGTCATTTGCACAAGTGGTCATGTCATCAATTGCAGTTCACAAATAAAAGTCTGAGTAAGGCCAATAGCATTTCAAATCTCCTTGTAAAATTTCTGTAAAATTATCAAATCTTGCTCACAGGTGTCTGCCCCTCAGCTCTCCATGGATGCCCTCCTCTGGCTTCATACATTCATTTTTATGTGACTTGTTAGGAATTGTCTGTATTCCCACCAAGGGTGCAATTCTAAAACTGGAAGAGGAAGGGTAAAAGAGCAGTTCTGCAAAAGTTGCACCCAAAGGAGGGACTGGGCAACTGAGAGGCTCTGGAATGTTCTGATATTGCCTTAAACACTAATATTGTGATCAGTAACTTTTTGTTTACGGCAAGCTTTGATCTTCCCAGAGAGATGTGACAAATGCAAACTATTATGAGCTAGGAAATGCAAAACCACTTCGTATACCATGGTTAATATGCAAGAGTTCAGTGCAGGATGAGCAAGCAAAAAACAGTGTTCTCATCTTAAGGCAAAGACACAGAAGCTGGGAAGATTTAAATTATCTGGCCGAGGAATTCCAGGGCATGATAAGGGTAACAGATTTACTAAACCTGACTAGGAGCAGGAGAACGAGAAATAGGATTTGGGGAAATGTTTCTTCTTTCCTTTCCCAACACACTATACCTGAAATTGCTGAACTCCCTGGCACAGGAGGACCCTCTGGAGTGGGCATCATGAAATGAGTCTGGGAGGGGCTGGGGGCTCATCTGGTCAGCTCTGTAGGAAACTTGTGCCTGTGGATGTGCCCCTCCAAGTCTGCAATGATTCAGGGTTAGCTTGGTGACGTCCTGGTCCCTGGTCGTGTCTGCCAGACTTAGAAGCTGGCAGTGAGACTTGGGCCGGTGAGGCTGAGACAGCGTGGGCCTGACTAGTAAGAGGGCTCCATCCACAGTGACGGGAGGTGCCAATTATTTGTTTAGGTTTCACATATTCTGTTCATCCGCCCGAGAAACGGAAAGTGTTGCGGCTCCTCCACCTTACCCTGAAACTCTGCATCTTCTCCTCTTCCTTGGTCTCGTCCCCAGCTGTGAATTCCGTGGGTCCTCTGCTCCCTCCTTTACCCACCTCCAGTGAACCCTTGACTTTACAGATAGTAGTGGGCAGACAGTGAGCACTGGTATAGCAGTTCCACTGCGAGGGCTGTGAGTCCTTGCATGAGTTACTTAATGTCTCTAAGCCTCAGTTTCCTCCCATGAGAAATAGAGGTAATGGCAGTACCCACCTCCTGGTGCTCTGGGGAGAATCTGACAAGATGGAGCGTCGAAGGCTCACACACTTCTTCGCACAGAGTGCTCAGTCAACATCCATCTGATAAGTGACCGTGGCTCTCCCATTGCAAACAGAGTGCATTTCCAGGGGAAGATGGAGACAAATCTTCAGAGTCCTGGACAGAAATACAATCAGTTAAAACATATCCCTACCACACATTTTACTGGAAGAAAAACTAATGTAATTTAATTCAGTAGCTGAGATGGTACCTAAGCATGGTTGACAATGTTGGCTTTTCTCTAAGTCACTGATTTCAGAGAGATCAAAATCTTACCCATTTGCATCAAATGGACTGTTTTACCCACCAATCCAGGCACAGTCAATGCCCCCTGGAGGAAAATAAAGTTTCCTGACTTATTTTTCTGTGTCTAAGCCAGGAACTTAATTAAATGAATGTTCTGAGGCTTGGCGCTCAGACTTTGCCTTCCATGCCAGGCAACAGTGTCACTGGGCTCAAGGAGTCTTCCAGGCTGGTCTGATCATACTCCAGCTTGTGTCTTTCAGTATCATGTACTTCTCCTAGTAAGAGAGGCAGAGCTTTTGATGCTGTCCTCCCTTAAGAAGGGAAAGAGTGTATGAGAGAACTTGATGCCATCAGTAGGGGACTAAAGCCCAGTTACTAGACTTCCATGATTAATCAGCAGTGGCATGCCAATCCTTCCCCAACCCTGTCCTAGCCTACTTCATTGACAGTGGTGTGAAACCTTAGCATAAAGGTTCTGGGTTCCTCTGGGTGGTGGGGATTAGCTGCCCACTCAGAAGAGTAAGGCATTTGAACCCTAAGGGGTTGACAAATGCATTCATGAAGCAAGGTCTTCTCAACTTGTTGCCCCCTTATTAACTAAAAGAAGGTTGTTTTGACATCTAGTTGAAACTCAGAGGATGATCAGAAGACAGAAATTAATACATATTCCTTTTGGTCTCAATCCAAAGATTGTTTTTCTTTCTGAGTTTATACTACTTTTGAGCCCTCCCCAGTGGAGAAGAATGAAGTCATAATGGTAATTTTCCCTTTGGCAACAGTTTGTCACAAATCAAATTTCCCTGTTTTCTTCCAGATTGTCTCATAACAGGATGAGGGCTCCTTCTCGCAGTGGGTTCGACGATTCAGATGTCCATTGTATCACACAATGGTGGACAATGGAGATAATCTAATTTCTATTTCCGTTAAAAAAAAAAGGAAGACAAGAATAAAATGTCCCTGTAGAATGTCCTCTAAGAGTTGGCGTGGGAGAGCAGGAGGCTGCCCCCAAAGAGGCAGGCATCTCGGTGTGCCGAGAGAGCTCCCGAAGAGGCCATCTGCGGAAAGATGGGGCTATGATAGAAAGTCCTAATCACGAGACTTGGCTTCAGATTTGTTGTTGGAATTTCTCTTAAAATAAAAAATCCAAACTCACCTCCACTATTACTCATTTCACCTGTTTATTGTAAAATATGTTTTCAAGAAATGCTGGAGCAAATTCAATCATCTGCAAAGAAGCTAAGGCTGTTAATTTGACAGCAGATTGACCCCTGTCTGATTCCAATCCTCTCTACCTAAGAAGTTGGCCATGAACACTCCCATAGTTATGTGACACACTTTGACCTTCACCAAGCCTGTAGTCACAAGGCAGGTCTGAACCCCAAGTGTCACCTGGAGCTGCCACAGCAGCAGATAGGGAGTCATGTGTATTTACACCTTGTTTGGACTAACATTAGCTCAGAGTGTCACCTATTTATACAAACATAAATGACTCATTGAAAAGCACAAGTATATTCAGACAGAGAAAAGTTCAGCTCACCTCTTCCAGAGATGACACACCTCAGGTCTTCAGCTTTTCTCTTGTCAATTCCATTCTAAAGATAACTCAAAACAAAAGGATTCTTCTTATTAGGCATAAGTGTCACGAACATTCCAGGGAAACAAGGAGGTAAAAGACAATGGTAAGGAGAAATTCTAAAGTGTCTTAAGAGTATCCTTTCATCCAATTGATTTATATTATAAGCATTCACTCCAAATGAATCTATAGAGTTTGGGGTAAGAAATATACATGAGACATTTCAAGTTCTAACCAAACTGTTACTCCTTTTGCTTCATATTCATTTTGCTTGATTAAAAATTAGCTGGGTAAGAAAATGCATTACCACAGCAGAAGGAAGTGAGACCAGGAAGAAACCGACATGACGAAGAATGGTGCTGATAATTTATGAAGACCTATGAAGGAAATTTCTGATCTGACAGTAGTGTTCACATTTTAAAAAGGAAAACTAAACAAGAGGAGGAGAAGGAATAAGAAAAGAAAAGCAAAAAACATTTAAAGAATTAGTCTTCAGTCTGGAGAAGCTTCATCCTGTGGGAATGCATTTGCTGTTTGTCTTATTTGTGAAAACCATCATCAGATGTTGATGGCTGTCTTGTCCTTGCTTAGGTCTGTAAATCTCCAATGATCCATTTGGTGACATTGAAACAGGGGATGACACTATATCACCCCTTTATTTGGGTGAATATGGAGAAAGTGTCTGCCATGCTGGTCATCATCTTTTATTTTAAGAAAAGCAAAACCTATTCTTAAGTAATCTTCTCCTCCACTTGGAAGCCCCCAATGACAGCACCTCTCATTTCTTTCTTGATACATGCAGATTTTACTACACAATTATTTAGACCTGGCACCTTTAACACAAAAGATTTGATGCTGTTCATACCTTGACCAAGCAGAAAATCCTCAGGGAAATGTGAACTTGTCCATAACCATAACAGCTATTTTAATGAAACAATGCCTTATTGACCCAACATCTGACTATACATAAGGATTTGTCCTTTGGTACATTTCTATGTAACAGAAAGGTTTTCAACTGATAAATGTCTTTCTACTGCATGCATATTTTATGGAAAAATAATTGCATATTCTTTGCATATAATCTTTTAGGCAGGCTGCATGGCCTTGAACTGCAGCAAGAATGAAAGGTGAATATGGTTAAAATTTTGCCATAAAAATCATAATATTAAATTATCAGGGATACTTAAAAACAACAACAAAACCTTCCCTCTTCACCTATCTTTACCTCCTTCATCTCAATCTCACGTTATTTTAAAGAAAGAAAACTTCATTGCATATTCTAGCAAAGTGTACTGGTAGGAGAAGGTTTAACAGAGCCAGAGAGAGTGTTCAAGGAGTGAGAAAGTGAATTGATGGATGGATGGTTAAATGAATATAAATGAACTGACACCTTTACAGGAAAATAACATTTCTTTTCTTTTTTTATTCTATAGATCAGTGGGTTTTGTATCTGTAATTCTTTCATATCAGCAAAGAGGAAATAAACTCTCATGTAAATCATTTCCCCCCATCTGGAGCATATTAAAACCATGCCTTTTTTTTTTCTTTTAAGCAGACTCTTTTTTCCCTATTTGCTTATCAGTTCATCCACCATTACATTTTAAATGAAATTGCGAGACCCTTGTCCCTCCCCCAAATTTCAGCCTGATGTAGGAAAGTGGGAAGCAGACTTTTCTTGCTTTAGAATAGTGACCTAGATTCAATTACAGATAGACCCAGAAGAGAGAAGTGACACCTCATAATTTTCTTAGAGGTCTTGAAAAAAATTAGAAATCCCAAAACAATACTTAACGGAAAAGAATCTGTTTACTTCTCCATTCTTTTGTTTTACTTTTTCTCTGCCTTAATTGCATTACTTTGGTCCATTTAATTGTTCTTGGTATAACAGCACAATAGCTTTCCCATGGGATGTTTAGAATCATAAAAAAGGGCATTTCAAGGAAATTTCTCAATTTGGTTTTTGAGAGTGGGTGTCTACATATGGAGTGTGGGTAATCCTGCAAACCGAACCCGAACAAGATAACAACTAATCTCATAAAGGCATATTTTTTCCTTATGTCCTTAAAAAAAAGCAAGCAAATTACATTACAAAAAGCACACCTATTATAACTGCATTGCAGACAAAGCATTGAACGGAAAAAAACAGGGGCATATATATTTTACTGTTCTCCCAATTACTGTGGGAAAACGTGGTCAAAAGAAATAGAAAGAGGGGAGAATCCTGTGAATCTGCTTATTGACTTTTATCAGTAAATTAAGCATAAATGACCTGAACGGAGGCTTAGTATATTAAATTAAAAAAAGAAGAAGAACAATGATTCTCTCTTCCTTTTCCCTCCCTCTCTGATCTCAGCCTGAAAGGAGTCTCGGAGAGATAAGAAAGATGGGATTCGGCCTGCGCTGCTCTGGTAGGTCCTGCTTATCCCGGTGCGGGGAGGCAGTTGCCGTCCACGCAGGATTTCCGTTCGGGGCTTACAATAAGCGGTCTCAAACGGGGACACATTCCCGACCACCTCCATCGCTCCCCAAACAAAGAAGTCAAAATTCGCTGTCCCAAGATCACTGAGCTTGGGAAGCTTTGACGTACGGAAGGGCTAGGCAGGCTGCCGTGGGTAGGCGCGGACACCTTAACCCCCGCCGCCTGTTTGTTGCCGCCCAGCGTATGAAGAGGGCAGAAGTGGGCTCGCGTCTATGCGGGTATCCAAAATGAAGAAAAGCTGCAAACCGCGCAGGAGAAGTCCGGAGTGAGGTGCAGAAAACAGAGCAGGGACGCCGCTTTGGTTCTCTAACTCCCCCGATGGATGGATTTTCCCCGAGACATTATTTCAGATCCTGGGAAATAGGGCTCCGCTGGGCGTTGACCGCGGCATTGGGGATGTGGGTGCTCGTGGACCTACAGAAAGGGTCCCTGGGGCCGCGGGGGGGAGCGCAGCAGGAGCCTGGCCCCGGGGGAGCCGGTGGAGGATTGTTTCATTTCAAAGTGAAAATCTGCAGGCTTTGGGAAACGATATTCAAAAAAGTATATAATCTCCATATGCCGCTCAATGGAGGATCCTCATAATTTACAGCGGCAGATAAGGCTAGAGGGTGTAATAAAAAATCTGAAGCCCTCCCCTCCCCCTCGCCGCCTCCCCGGAATTGCACCTTGGGCAGCGGAGCAGAATCCGGAATGTGAACTTCTCCCGACATATGTTTCCCGCAGATAAGTAAACAATCTGGACGTGAAATGGAAATGGTAATTAATGCAGTAATGCTGTTACACCTCGAGTGTGCAAATCCCATTGACTCTCCGCGCCACGGGGGGTGCCGGGCGAACGGCGACCGGCGGCTTGCGCCTCGGCCGCCGACTCCCTCCCTTCCCTCTCCTTCCTCCCTGGGTCCCCAGGCGGGGCGTCTGGAGAGCCCGCGGGGGCTTGGCTCGGCTACAGGAAGTCGGGAGCTGCTTAGCTGCTCTCGGGACTCCCGGTTCGCCGCCCTCCGCCAGCTAGGCGGGTGCGCTCCGGCGGAACCCAGGGCGCGCCTCACGACCACTTCCCTCATTCTCAGCGAAGCTCTGGCGCCCGCAGAGCCTCTGGCCTCAGAGGTGCGGCCCGGCCCTGAGGCTGTGCCCTCGAGCCGGGAGCAGCAGGCGGCGCCGCAGCCTGGAGGCCGAAGGGGGCCACACGCCGTAGTGCGGCCGGTCGCACCGCACGCGTCGGGCGGGTCTGGTCTTTGGTCTCCTCCCTACGCTCGGCTGAGTGCGGCCGGACCCGCCGGCAGAATTCTTCTAAAGTCCCGTCCATCCCTGCCCTGAAGGCACAGATCCCATATGAATTGCTTCTCTTCCCGACCCAAGAGTGAACAAAGTTTGGAAATGGCCACTGGCTGCCAGAGTAGCGCAACTCCTCCACTTTGTAGCAAAGAGAAAACTTGCGGATTCCTTCCGGTCTCTGTTCGACCTGGGCACCCGCTCCCTTCTCCAACTCGGATCAAACTCTTGAGACCTACTGGGGGTCGGAGAGGATGCCCAGCGCAGGGATTCGAGCAAAAAGGACGGAGAATCTGGGGGTGTCTCCCAAGAACATCCCGGGCTCGTGGCCCTTCCCCCTTCCCGAGAGCACAACTCCCACACCCGGGCCCCAGGAACTGGCCAGGAGTCCTCGGGTGACGGCTCAGCCGGACGCAGGGCCTGGCCCTGCGCGAGGAGGGGGTGTCGAGGCTCCCTCTTTTTTTTCCTTTCCCAGTGCCGGGGGCGGACATTACCAAGCCGCCCACCCCAGGCGCGCACAGAGCCGGGGTTAGCTGGGAGCGACCGCGAGTCTCCGGTTCCGTGTCGACGCCCCAGGATTTCTAGCGCCCCCCACCCCTACTGCATTATTTTCTTAGTTACTCAGCATCAGCTCAGCGCCAACGCTTCTGGTTCTGCTTCCAGGACAAGTCCCATCCCCGTAGCGCCAAGAAAGAAACCTGCCCAAGTGGCGCTCCCACAGCTGGGTCTGAGAGGGTCTCCAAGGCCAGGGCAGGGCCAGAGGCTAGGAGGGCGCGCCCCTCCGCGGAGGCGGGAAGCACTGGCCACGGCATCTCCTGCACCCAAATCTAATGGGCCCCTTGTGCCTCTGTCTTTCTTCCTCTCTCACACTCACACCCGCGCACAAGCCGCTCAGCAAATAAAGAGATGAGAGTTCTTAACACGAATCTTGTGAATTACATGATACTCAAATTCAAATGACTTCAAATTCATTGTCCGCTTGAACAATGGTAACAAGGCCCGAAATGGGGAGGAGCCGAAGCAAACCACAGTCCTCGAGGACGGTCCTGGCGCCACCGCTCGCCAAGTTTTCCGGGCGCTGGCACTCTCGGATCTCTCCAGAGAAGCTGCCTGCGCGGGCGACGCTTCCCTATATGGTGCGATGTAACGAACGTCCCCTAGGCCCTACCCTGACTGAAATATCACCCTGCTTTAGATGACTGGAGATCCCTGGAGGTCATCTAGATCCTGTTTTAAAATGAAAATGTTAAGGGAGGGGGGGGGGTCTCAGATGTCGGTCACTCACAACTCAGTATGATTTACTTTAAGTAGCTGGTTTTTCCCATCTATAAAGTTAGTGGTTCTAAGGAAACTGATATTTAATGGAAAAACTCGGAAACTGGAAGGGAATCAAAGGTTTTTGGAGTCGGATCCGAAGCTGGGGACGCGCGGGAAAGGCTGCAGAAGCTCGCCATGAGAGGCTAGGAGTGGAAGGGAGCCAACAATCCCTCATCTCTCAGATGTAGCCAGTGTGCCCCTGAGCCAAATGGCTGCCAAGGTTTAAGAAAGAAAATCTAACTAAAACCCAAACAACTCTGCCATCCCAAGCAGCGTGTTGGTCAGGTCTCCGCGGTCCTAGGAAACACCCAGCAGAGGAGAGGTGGGGGTGAGCGCGGCATGTATTCGGGTCAAATTTTTTTTGTCCCCTGGAAGCAATCGCACCCGCAGGCGAGAGGCCCGGGCCCTCCCTGGCGCCTGTGTTCTAGGGAGACCCAGGTCGGGCAGGAGCAGTCCGGGACTCCCGGGCTGCGAGGCGCGCGCCCAGCGCAGAGGGGTCGACTGAGTCGCCTCCTGCAGGGTCCAGGGCGCCCCGCGCGCTGCCGGAGTTCGCGTTCTCCGGCCGAGTCTGTAGAGGGCAACTCCAGATTGCGCTCTGCTTCGCGCGGCGCGCTCGGGAGAAGCGGCTCTCCTCGGCTCCGGCGGGCGGGGCGCTCCTCTCCCTACAGGTTTGCTTTAATGATTTTCTTGAAAGAAAGAGACAGTTGTGAGCAAACAGGTTTGACAGGGACTGCTCCCCCCCAACACACACAAACCCCCAGGGGGTTTCTTTTTGTCTACACCTGACTTCAAAGTCAGTAACCGGCCCCTGTCAGCGGCGTGACGAGGAGGATTTCGGCTGTTTGTCAGGGCGAGTCCCCGCCGCGCACTCAGCGGAGGCTCCGCGGCCCACCGGGCGCGGGAGGCTCGGCTGGGGCAGGCCCCTTCCCGGCCGAGCTGGGCCAGGCCTGAGGGCAGCTAGCCGGACAAAGCCCGACGGGGAAGGAAGCAGACGAGGTGGGGTAGGCAGAGACGGCCCGAGCTGGGTCTGTGGCTTTTGGTCCCGGGACCTGCCATGGGGCCCCGCTCTCTGCTGGCTAGAAAGAAGTCTGCCACCAGCCGCGGGCACACGGCGCCTCCTCGCTGCAGCGCACCCCAGTTTCCTGAAATTCCCTTTGGAGTCCCCGGGGCCGGGCGCAATCTGGAACCCTGGTTTCAGTTTTTCCGCTTCTGCCGCTGCCTGAGGCCTTCCCCACTCGCACCCACCTGGTGCCCCTTCCCTGCCTAACCCCGCCCCGGAGTCGGCCGGGCCCCCTGGCGGGGCCGTGCGCGCGGAGTCCCTCCTCGCTCTGCGGCACTCTGTGCACCCAGGGCGCTGGCGCGCCGGGCTCTGCGGGGCGATCCCCAGAACCCCGTAAACTTCATCTTAGGAGATGTTAAAGGACACTGAGCTATGAGGGAGATCAGAGCGGCTGACAGGACTGTCAGTTGGGGTTATATCAGACAGCGAAAGCGCGGCGCCTCCGCTCTAGGCCTCCTGGGCTTTCCAGGGGGCGGGAGGAGGGGCCTTCCCTAAGCGCCCAGAGCCCCCGGACCGGACGGCCACCAGAGGCAAGTCACTTCCTAATTGTCTCGATTTGTAAGAGGGTTTTGTGATGCTAAGTAAGCGTGGCGCAGCCCGCCCGGCCTCCCCCAACACGTCCCCCAGCCCGCCTTTGTTTACCTTCGTCTGATCGCTCATTTATTTATCTATCTATTATTTATAGGCGTCCCCTCCTATTCAGCGCCCGTGTATGTTAATTGTGTTATACCATTTAATTCTAACATCGGTCTCAAAAGAGCTCTTAATGAGAAAAGCATATACAACACGGATCACTTTGCTATTCAGCTCAGCCAGATGGACAACTGCTAACTTTTTTTTTTTTAAATAATGAAAATCCCCCTTTGACAAAGGGGCTCGGATGAATAGGCTCCAAATAGCACCTCAAACACTTCTGATTGTTTTGAGGACAATATGCTAATTCGTGGGTTTCGGCTTTGGTGTCTGTTGACAACGTTTTCCCGTGCACTTGCAGACACCGACTCTTTTGGAGACAGCGGAGGCAAGCGCTCAAATCCCTCAACAGCAGCCGAAAGCAGACAAACAGCTGGGCTGCCCCCTCCCCATCCCGCACCATGTCAAAGCCAGTGGGGAAAGCGCCCGACTCACGGAAAAACACACGTGAGTGCGGCTTTGGGGGTGAGACTGGAAGGAGATGGGAGGCAGGTAAGAAGCACCCTTCGATTTTGAGAACAAGTTTCAAAGAGTTGTGCTGAAAGGCATTGGAAGGTCCTTTCTCCCCATGAAAAACAGCAATCTTCCAGCTAACATTCATCCAGCCAGTAAAGAAAAAGGCTCCTTTCCTGGTTTGTTAAACACCAAGGGCTACGAGTTATTTAATTTTTATGATTTTTGAACTCCGTTTCATGACTTTTAAAAAACTCCTTGCCTACCTCCTTCCTCTTCCCTTTGCTCTGCAGGGTCTTAGTAAAACGTCTCCCACAGTCCAGAGCTGGGACCTAGTTTTTCTGCATTTCTGAGACTTTTATTCATAACCTTAGGAACCAGTATTGAGCCCCAAATCCCCAGAAAAGCCAGCAGCAACGTTTTCAAACATCTTAAAAAAAATCGATTCCACTGATCTTCCCTCCTGTACTGAACTCAAACACCCACCGCAGGACGCAGTGCTTAGCGCGCAACTGGTTCCCAGCAGACTTGGAGCTTCTCTCCATTCCTTTGGAGTTTGGTTTAAAGAAAGAAAAGGCACCCAGATCTCAAAAGTCTGGGTCAGCCTTTGTCTTAGTTCATTCGCTCCTTGAAGTGGTCTGACCACTTTGTGAGGAGCACATGGAAGAAGTGACGTGTCAGGGACGAATACCTTTGTCCAGCCTCTAAAGGCAAAAATGGATCTGGAGGAAGCCATTGGGGCAAAACCCAGACTCTGGGCCCCTTTGCACCTGGCCTGCAGGCCAGCCACCAGCCGCCACTGCTAGAGTCGCTCTGTGCACTCTCAGCCCCGGGGCGACCCGACTTTCCGCCCGTGGACCAGGCCTCCAGACTTCAGATTTTATGCACATCAAAGGTTACTTTTTGCAATGACAGATTGTCTTTATTCAAAATGTCTTTGTTCAACAAATGAACAGTGTTAGGAGGCGAAATCCTTCTAGGTACATTTCCAAGACATCGTCAAAACATTTATGACCATTTAGGATGTTTTTACTCTTTTAATTTTTGTTCACTTTCTACTTCCTGACTTTATAACCCGACATTCTGTCTAAAAGTAAACTTAGGTCTCTAGGAGCACTGCTTTATACAAAGTAAATAACCATGTGGGTCCTTTTGTTTTATCTTTAAAGAAGCAAACACTATCATAGCATGATTTTAAATAGAAATGTTTCCCTTTCTGTAGTTTTAAACTTTTAAGCCTTTTCCCCCACACATGAAGAGCAAATGGCAGTTGTGTCTGATGGCAAAACACAGAGGCACAGCTAACTCTTGTCTTCAGGGTGCGAAAGAAAAAAAAATGCATATTCTAGATATAATACCAGGATCTGGGAGTTCTGGAGTCCAAAGCCCATCAGAGGAGAGAGAAGGGGACATATAAAGCAAAACTGCCTACTTTTTTTTGTCCAAAGGGGGTACAGTCGGAGATTAGTTTGGGGACAGTCAGGGTAGGGGCAGCTGTATAGCTGTCATAACGTTCGCAAGTTTCTGGCACCTGTCTGCGCCTTGGGTCTGGGAGGATGCCCCTACCATCCCCCTGGAAGAGAGAGGCAGAGTCTGGGGTAGGGTAAGGGGCAGCGGCAGGGCTGACCCCAAGGCGTCTGCAGGCCCCGGCTAGGCGCAGAGGTCAGGGTGCAGCCCCCGCTTCCAGGCCGCCCTCCAGGTCTGGCGGGCCGGGCCGGGGGTTACATGGCGGTGGCGTGGGCTGACGAATAAGGGTCTATACCAGTCTTGGTCATGCCCGGGAAGAGGATGTAGGCGACGGGGGGCTGCAGGGTGGAGGCAGACCAGGCGGTACAGTTACAGGGCACCACGTAGCCCGGGTTGGTGGGGGACGGGTGCGTGTGCGTGTGCTGGCTGGGGCAGCTGAGGCTGCCGAAGGCGCCGTTCTGGTAGCCCAGGGTGGATGCGTAGGGCAGCGCGCCGGTGGCCAAGGTGTGGGGCACTTCGCCCATCTTCTGGATGGCGCTCGAGCTAAACTGCGCGGGGTCCAGCAGGGAGTAGGGCGCCGAGGCGGGCGGCAAGAAGGCCCGGGCTTTCTCGGGCGCGCTCAGGAGGCCGTCGGAGGCCCCCACGGGCAGGCCGGCCGCCTTGAGCGGGTCCGTGTCGCCCAGGTAGGGCAGGGGGAAGACATACCTGTCCTTCTTGAGCAGGTTCTTGGGTTTGCGCCGCGGCCGGTACTTGTAGTCGGGGTGCTCCTTCATGTGCTGGGCGCGTAGCCTCTTGGCCTCGTCGATGTAAGGCCGCTTCTCTGCCTCGGACAGAAGCTTCCATTCGGCTCCTAGGCGTTTGCTGATCTCTGAGTTGTGCATCTTGGGGTTTTCCTGGGCCATCTTGCGCCGCTGGCCTCGGGACCATACCATGAAGGCGTTCATGGGTCGCTTGATGTGGTCTGAAGGTTTGGACATGGTCCCGGAGGCTAGGCGGGTGGGGGTGGGGAGTGCAGGGGCTCTGCAGGCGAGCCTGGGCGCGGTTGTGTGTCTGCCTGTCTGTCCGCCGGGGGTTCTGCGTTCCCCTCGCCTCCGCACCGCTGAGGGGAAGCCAGAGAGAAGCGCTAACCTCGCAAAGTTCAGCTGATCATGCCAGTCTCTGCACCCAGGCAGGCCCCGGGGGGCAAGTGGGGGCAGGAAAGGTGGGGGAGGAGAGGGCGGCCGGCCGGGGGGCTACCGGCACGAGAGGCTGGGGCCCAAGTACCGGAGTCTCTGGGATTAAGTGGCCAGGTGATTTGCTGGCGGGGCCAAGAAGCTCCTCCTTCTCCCCCTCTCCACCTTCGCCTTCTCTGCTTCTCTTCTCTCCTGTGTCTACGGCCTTGGCTCCCTCCCCCCTCCCGTGGCTTCCGCGGAGCTGCCTCCCTTAGCACAGCACCTGGCTGAGAATGCGGGGAGGCTGGTGAACGAGAGCCAAAAGCGGCGAAGTTCAAAGGCGAGGTGGGCCCGGACGGCACGCACTCTGACATAAGCGCGGGGCGGCGACTCCCCAACCTGGGCGCCAATCAGCAGCAGAGAAGGCAAGGGGGCGCACCTGCCAACGCGCTGGCGGAGGAAAGGGGGAGCGCGACTGGTGGGGGCGGGGAGAGGTGTGAGGGGGAGACTGAGAGAGGGAGAGAGCAGAGCGGTCAGCTCAGGACTGGGGACTTGGATTCCACATTGTTTCTGGCACTGTCAACAAATAAAACTCTTAGCGCCTGTTTCCTTTCCCGGTTGTGCAAAGGAGAATTGGGACCTCGAAAACAAAGACCCGGGGAGGGGGCCGCAAAGAGAGCGAGCCGAGAGCGCGTGTTGATAAATAGGACAGCCTCGCCACGAAATGCAAGGACAGCACTTTCCCCCTTGTCAAAGATCCTTGGAAGAGAAAAAGAATATATCAAACTCAGGTTAAAAAGCGAAATAAACTTTTCGCGCCATACCCTCGGAGGTCCTTTGGCGTAGTTCTCACGGAACGCCCCCGCGGCTCCGCCTCCGCCTGTGCCCCGGGATGCGGCGCCTGGGCGAAGCGCCGGGCCCCGGGCTGGTTCAGCCGTGCGTTCCGAGCAGACGCCGGCAGGCCTCGCGCCGGGCAGTGCAGAGTTCTCAAACCCTGGTTGGTGAACCTTGAAGAGCACCGCGACCCGCTCTTCACTTTCGCGGAGGGGGCGAGGGATGGGATTTCCATCAAGATTCCCATTTGTGTTATTATTATTTAGTGTTTTAAAATCTCCAACTTTCCTTCCACATCTGTCCAGACCGGAAAGGCAGCCTGAAGGCCGGCCGGCCCCCGTGGGGCGTGGGGGCTTTGCCGTTGCCCCTTCTCAGCGGCCCTAGAGCGGAGTCTCAGGCTGCATCCGCACCCGGGGTCGGTTTGTCCCTGAGCGCCTCTTCCCACCCATCGAGAATGCGAGACTCGTTTCTTGCGTCAGATGAGCATTCTTCGGGTAAAGAGGACGAAATAACCCGCAGAGCCAACCTGCGCGCCTGTTTCCTTTGAATAATTGCCTGCCCGATGTGAAATGCCCTTGGGGGAAATATTTATTAAATGGAAACCATTGTCCCAGGCCCGGCAGGACCTGCGTGTGTTCCAGGCTTATTGGCTTTTGCACCAGCCTCTCTCGGGAGGACCGACCAGAAACGCGCACCGCTCCGCGGGCTTGGAGGGGTTGGGGGTGGGGGAAGTAAGCAGAGAACTAGGAGGCAGCGAGAGAGGGTCTTTCTTTAGCACATAGTGTATCAAGTTTGAGGCGAAGGCTTTGCTTATCCTTTGTACAATTAGAAAGACGCGTAGCATTTCTCACTCTTCTCGCGCGCTCTTCAGAGAGGTGGTCGCTGTGCCCATTTTACAGATTAGGAAACTGAGGTTACGAAAGGCAAAGCGATTTGCCAAAAGTGTTGACGCCAGGTGTGCAGGATTTGAAACCCCTAATTTTTTTCCACCCCACGCGGCGCCACCTCTGAGGACTAGATGCTGCTGCAGACAAACGCGGACCCCTCGACTAGACTATTGGAGCCAACGAAACTTGCCATGCAGATAAACTGCACTGGAGGGCTGATACTCACACCTGCTCTTGATTCATTTAGGCTCTGGTCCGAGACCTGGCGTCCCTGAGCGTAGACCTCGCGCCAAGGGCCCCACCTCAGCGTGGGCTCCCGAGCAGGTGTACAGTTTTCACATTCCTCTCAGTCCCAGCCCTGGCCTCCATCCTGCCAGCTACCGCTGTTTTCTCTGCAAGAAGTTTCATTTAGCTTGGGGTACCAGGAAGTAGGAGCGCTTTTCAGCTCAGTCCTGGGAGAGTTTGCAAGAGTCGCAGGCAACCCCTACTCAGTGGAGCGCTGCGCTCAGACCCTCCCGGGGATCTGAGGTCCAGGGACCAGGCAATTCGAATTCCACTGGGCGATCTGGTCGGTTTGGGGAAGGAATGACAAAAATGCTGGTATCTGCAGAGCGGTACAGTGTCCGACGGGGACCCACCAACTCTCACTCCGGAACCCTCAAGGGACACCAAACCCACACACAGAGGTGTGGGGTAATGCAAACCAACCTCTGGGAAACTGCTCACGGAGGGGATCTGGCACAGGGTCTCTCTTCTCAGTCTCCAGGCCGACTCATTCCGGTTGCCCCGAGGTAATTCGGGGCAAGCGCGCGCCCTCCTTCAGTTCCTGTATTTCCTCTTCCTCCTCCTATCCGTGCTCCTCTCTGAACATCTTGCGCTCAGCCCTAGTTCTCAGTCCACGAGTCTGGAGCGGATTAGTACGAAGGGCATGCAATGGTGGGGAGGCAGTTTGTGGGCAGGGTCCCACCTGACCTCCCGGGGTTCCAGAGCCCCAGGCTGCCTGGGTTCAGCTGTACTGACCCGGCGGAAGCCAGCATCCTCCTGTGAGTCTTGGCCTTGAGACTTGAACTCCGTGCTTCAAGGGAACTCAGGGTTGAGGGCCAGGCTCTCCTGGCCTGGCATCTAGGCATCTCCTAGGCGAACCGCGCAGCCGCATATACCCCTTATACAGTGCTGGCTGGCCACGGCTTTACTCAAGACTCCTTAGTGCTGGGCCCCAGGAGCTCCCGTGATCCTGGGGCCTGGCCTGGTGCTATCCTCAGCCCATGTCTCTGACTTCTGCGCTGCTCTGTCCCTCTGAGCTCTGCCTCCCCGCCAGGCCTAGATCACGGGGCAGACGTCCTGGAGAGATGGCTCCCAGGGAGAACCAGCAGCATTGGTCACCGCTGGAACAGGGCTTAGGACAGAGGTCGCCTCTATGCTCCTCCTGCTTTATTCTCAGCCTGAAGCTCTGGCCTTAGGCCTCCGGGCCATTCTCTAGGATGGAGCCTCCCTGGGATGAGGCCTTTTCGCTTCCACGCTTGCCTAGAGAATTCGCGCCTGTCCTCAGTACGCGCGTCTTTACGCAGCGCAATTACTCAAGGCACGCCGGCGGAAGCCTGGTGTCTGCACCTCTAAGCAACAGGGATTCTGCCAGCAAACCGTCGCTGTTCGGGTAGAAGTAAAGGGGAGGCCTCGGAGGTCACTACCCTATCCACTTCTCAACCCCCACCCGCCTCGCACCCCCCAGGGGGCAAGATGCGCCTCCTTCTCTTTCGGCTCTGGGCCTTTGTAGGGAAAATGTCCCCTCTCCTTTCGCCCAAGTTCTTTGCATACCTCAGGTCTCTCTCAAGGCTTCACCTCCTCTGGGGAGCCTTCTTTGATTCCCTGGCTGGGGAATCTGTGCTCTCACTCTCACATCCTCTCCATCTCGTGCCCTCTTCCCCAGCCTCGTGTAGAGCCTGTCGCAGCCGGCGCAGTCCACCAGACTTTGAGCTCCTCGAAGGAGATGGCTGCATGTTATTCATCTTTGAGTGCCCAGTGTCCTCACAATTCCGAGCGCAGAGAAGACGCTCAGTAGTTTCCCCCTGCTCAGGCTTAAACTTTTCCAGCTGGCCTTTTGGCTGCGGGGACAGGACCCCAGATGCAGCCTGGTAGAGCCAAGGCACCCACCTGCCCTGCCTGAACGCTCTGCCCGCCCTCTGGCCACCACCCCTCCTCTTTAGTGGGCATAAGGTCTGCTCTCCGGGGCCTCCCGGGACTGAGCGACAGCTAAGCGCGGAGAGGCAGGTGCGCAGACCGTGGCTTGGAGAACGTGGTTGAGGGGGGGTGGAGGGGAAGAGGGGAGTTTGCCACGCGGCTCGCGCCCTGCAGGTTTTCGGAAAAGGCCAGGAGAGTCGCCTGCGTCCGGACGGGCCGAGGTGCTGGGCACTCGGGGGACACCAGTCCTGCCGGCTCAGTGCGGCCCCTCCGGGATTCCGGAGAGGTTTCGGGGAGCCTCCGCGCAGCCCTGGCTCCAGCTCGCTGCGGGGCGTGTGAGCTCCAGGCACACTCGGGTGTTCAGCTGTGGCAGCGTTAATCTGGCTCTCCCCTGAGCGTCGACAACCCAGGAGCCAACATTACAGGTGATAAATTGATCTTGGGAAATAACGCACTTTGGTTAAATCATAAACTTCTGATTTTTCTTATCACCAAAAATATTTTAATATTTGGCACTCCTGCTTTTTCCTGTTTTCTGTCGATTTTCAAATACAGAGACATATATCCCATTTCTCGAGAGTGCTAGGAGGGACCCAAGGCTGTGGTCCGATGAAGACATTTCCTGGTAATTGCTCTAGAGTCTTCCCTCCAGAACCCAGCCCAGCCCACTCGAACGTCTTGAAATTTTGTAAAACTCCTAGCGTCCCTCAGATGGCACAGGAGTGTGTGGCTTCCACCAAGAAACAACGAGAAACCGAACAAAACCGGGTCCCAGGACAGACACCTGGAGAGCCTGCAACAGAGCGTGCTTGCTGACTGACGCCCAGCTGGCAGAGCTTGCTGGGCTGGGCTGAAGGACACGTCTGTCTCAACACCTCAGCGCACCCAGGTAAGGAGTCTTTTTCATACTTTAAACTGCCTTAAGTTGAGTAGCCGGGGTCTGTTTGAAGCAGAGATCCCGTGATTCACCCACTTGGTGCAATAGAGAAACATCTACACAAATTTCCTAGAAATAGAAGGGGTGGGAGCAAGGGGAGGGCTTGGAAATCTTATTCCTTCAGTAATAAAATGGGTATTTATTGAGCACCTACTGTGTGCCAGGCACTGTGCTGGGTGCTGGGATGCAGCAGTAAACAAGATCTGCAAAGGTTCTTCTCCTGTGGTGCTTGCGGCCCAGCGGGAGAACAGACAAAAACCAAGAAACAAATTCCTCTGCATCACTTCAGACAAGGCATTTAACCTGCCTGTGTCCTGGGTCCCTTGCCTGTAATGGGAACAATGGGTTATTATTGGGACTGGATGGCTTACTATGAGGAAAGCCCTTAGAACTGTACTTGGATGTGAAACTGCTCAATATATTATATTATTTTGTCATTAAATAAATAGTTAATTTCTGATAGTGCTAAGTGGTCAACAGTGAATCAGGATGATGAGATGGGGGCTGAGGGAAGGAGGGTGGTCAGGGACTTGAACACAGGAAGGAGCCAGCCTTATGAAGGAAGGGGATAAAGTAGGAGGAGCAGGAGATACACCACTCGGAGAAGAGATTCACTGAGGGTACCTGAAGGATGTAAGGAGCCAGCGTGGCTGACACCTGGCTGTGACCCTGGGGAGAGTATCAGGAAAAGCCTGGCTGAGGTCAGCAGGGTCCAGATATTCCAGGGCCTTGCAGACTCCATAAGGAGTTTGGGTTTTATTCTGCGTGTACTGAGAAGTCATTGGAATAAGACACACCAGAATTATTTAACAACAATCCCAGCAAACACACAAAAAATATTGGTTATCAGACACTCTACGTTTGGAGGGATCTCACCTCGAATTATAGGCCAGAAACTTTATAAATGGACAGAATTTTAGGGCCCTGGGGTCAGTTGCTTGACCATCCCTTAAAGCATAAGGCCACCCCTGCTGAATGGTTTGGACTCCTTTTCTCCCTCCTTTCCCCTCAGGGAGCTAAGGAAGAAAACAAGGGATGGTCACAGCTCTTCATGATTCTGAAAACACGTCCACAGATATTCAGTGGATATTAGCAGCCTAGTGTGTCCCTGACTTACTCTTCCCACTTCCCACCAGGTGTAGTTTCCTCCTTCCCTGTGGAGAGCCCCAGGCCTCTGAGTTGACCCTTTCTGGAGACACTTAGTCCACATATAGGTGTCTTGAATATCTCTGCCTGAGAAATATAGGATTTGTATATGAGCACATGAAGTTTTTTAGGATTAAAAAAAAATCCCAGTAGTTAGAACAGGAAAGACATATTTTGTTTCTAAGAATAAAAGCCAAAAGAATGTCAACATTGTATGCCTCTGCCTCGGGTTTTATTGTGTTCAGGTGTTTCACAGGCATTAGGGCTCCCCCACCCCCATTCTTCTAATGTAAGAATCCTTGGTCAGCTTTTATCATAAATAATACTCTTTAAGGCTCTGTGTTTGCTAATGCAGTCGGCCAAGTTATTGGAGCATACATTCTCTTGCCAATTTTATCGCAAATTATACACTGCAGAGGCTAAGACCAAACTCTGGCAACAAGCCCCAATCAGGGATCAGAATAACACTTCCTCTTTTTGTGGTACCTGCCTCTGCCCCAGCCTAACAGCAGGAAATATTAGGGCACTCAGCGGTCACAGAGGTGCTATATTAAGCATGTTTATTTTCATGTACCTGTTGTTTCTTTAAAGCATCATCTTCATGTTCTGAAGACCAATAACCCTCAACATTTTCTTTCTTTCTTTCTTTTTTTTTTTTGGTGAGGAATATTAGCCCTGAACTAACATCTGTTGCCAATCCTCCTCTTTTTGCTGAGAAGATTGGCCCTGGGCTAACATCCATGCCCATCTTCCTCTACTTTATATGTGGGACACCTGCCACAGCATCGCTTGATAAGCAGTGCATAGGTCCACACCTGGGATCTGAACCCATGAACCCTGGGGCCACTGAAGCGGAGCGTGTGAACTTAACCACTATGCCACGGGGTCGGCCCCCCCCTTAACATTTTATTTAATAAAAAAAGTCATTGAAATATTTGTTGAATGAGTTGATGGTTAAGTAGAAAGAGCTATAAAAGTGGAATTCAAGACCTAGGGCTTCTAATTATTGTAAGACCTTGGGCAAATTACGCGACTTCTCTTGGCCTCAGTGTAGCAAACTACCCCAAATTGTAGCGGCGTAAAACAACACACTTATGATCTCCTGTGGTTTCTGAGGGTCAAGAATCCAGGAGCAGCTTAGCTGGGAGGTTCTGACTCAGAGTCTATTATGAGAGTGCAGTCTGGATGTTGCCGGGGCTACGGTCATCTGAAGACTTGATGGAGCTGGAGGATCTGCTTCCAGCCTCACTCCCGCGGCTCTGGCAGGAGCCCTCGGTTTCTTATCACGCGGGCCTCTCCCTACAGACTGCTCACAGCGTGGCAGCCCAAATCTCCCTGTGCAAATGCTCTGAGAGGGCCCGAGACAGAAGCCTGGAACAGTGTGGGAGAGGACTACACCAGGTGTGAATACGAGGAGGAGGGATCTTTGGGGGCTGTCCTGGGGCTTCCTACCACAGGCTCCACCTGGAGAACAGAGGGAGAAGAGCTTTGTCGGCAGCCAAATGCCTCACTGGTTGTCTTTCTTCCAGACACGATCACAGCCAGCTCTTGGCAGGATTGTGCAGAGAACCCCATTTTGTCCTCAGTTCTGCCTCTTCCCTCTGCCAGTGCACATTTGGCCCTGCTGGGGCTGGCTCTTGCCCTTTTTCCAGTTTCTTTAACACCATCCTTCCCCTCACCATTCTCATCCCCAGTGTCCTATTGTCAGCTTCTGTGAGCTAAGATGCCCACTAATTATTGAGGTGCCAATAAAGGACTTGAGGAGCTGCATTTTAGAAGGGAACTGCTGAAGACCCAGGCCAGGGTGACTGTGCTGGGGAAATTATAGGCAGCATTGCTGGTACTCTTGGGCAGGGAGCCCCTTGCAGCACCCCTGAAATGATATCTCTTCACTCTCTGTCTGCTCTTTAGCTAGTTCTGGTCCTGATATCTACAGTTAAGTAAGATATGAAAATATCTGTAAGTAAAAAATTAATTAGCAATCAGTTGATGAGGAGCCAGTGCATTGACTTAGAACATGCTGATCAATTTGACCTTTCTCTTTTTTTGTTACTTAAGTTTTATTTTACTGAAATAATACATTCACTTGGTTTGAAGTCAGAGAGTGCTAAAGACTAGTAAGTCTCCTGCCCCAGGATGCTGCTGCTCCTCACAATCCCCCAAAGAGCCTCTCTCCAGAGATAATCATTTCTATTCTTTGAGACTCTCTTCACCTCTCCATATTTCTAAAAAATGTGCAGACTGTTGTCTACTGGCTTGATAAGTGAGGAGTTAGTTCTCCGACCCCCTACCCCCTCTGCTTCCTCTCCTCCACCCTCCCAATGTAGTTCCCTTGTAGTTTTTTTGGTTAAATTAACAGTGTTTGCTTGTTATACCTGTGCAAATATTCACAGTTGAGCCTCATACTGTATTATGACTATTTTATTTCCTACTTTCTACTAAATGCTCTATTTCCCACTTTCTTGGTTTGCTTTGTAGCTGTCACTGATTCTCCCCAGCCTTCCCAGAGCCTCTCCCACAGTTTCCCACAAGGTCAACCGTGTCAGGTAGTCTACCATTCTATTCTCTTAGAGACACCCTTTCTGGAGGCCCTTTCCTTCTGGGTCGACTTTCGTCTTATCTGTTTCTCACATCTTCCCCTTTCTCGTTTACTCCCGTGTTTAGTTAGAGTGTATCTTCCAGTATTTTCATCAGGTTGAAGAGATGGCATGACCGTGGCCTTCCCCAACAGGAGTCTCTTTAAGTCCCACTGCTCCAGTCTGGAATGGTTGCTTCTCTGCAACCATTGGTGTCTGGGGTCTCCTTTCATCTTCATCCAGAATATTCCCTTCACTTCTCTCCTGTACTGGAGCTCCAGTTTTTGTGTCCTGTCTTCCCCTCTCAGGTTTCATCCTTCATATTTTTGGGTTGTGGGAATGTCCTGGCTTCACTTTTGCTCCTCTCCTTGGCTCTGGTCCCCTATCTCTAACTTTCTGAGCTCCTCTCTGCCTTAACTCTTGACACTCTTTCTCCCCTGCCTTCCAGGGGCCAGCACCCTCATGCTATCCTGTGGCAGTCCTGCCCTCTGGGAAGTAGTACATGCTTCTCTATTCTTGTTAGAAGTCTCCTAAAAAATACAAGGGAACAGCTGTTTCTGGAACAGCTCTGGCCTAGAGCTCTGGAAGAGCTGGCATCCAGAGATGTGTGGGTTAGTGGCAAGAAGGAAAGTTCAGTCATGACCCTAACCTGGCAAAGCCTCCTCAGCCTAGGTGGTGAGGGCCCAACAGGACTTGATGGAGGAGTTGGGCAGAGGAGGGGATTTGTCCTTCCTGGTCATTATTCACAGGGATTTCAGATGGACCAGTGAGGTAAGACGTCGACTCAGAAAGTAATTTGAGAGCAGGAAATTGTAGCAGATAGCAGCCAAGAATGACTGAATTCTTCTTTACTCATACTATGTTCCAGGTACTACGCAAAAACTCTTTATATGTATTATTTTATTTAATACTCAATAAGCCTAGGTGGAGAAATCAGTTATTATTTCCATTTTGAAGACGAGGAAACTGAGGGCCCAAAAAAGTTAGACAAGACTTGCCCAAAGTCACAGAGCTGGTAATTGGTGGATCCAGGATTTGAACTCAGGGCTTGTCTGACTCAAGAGCCCTCCTCTTGCTGTCCCAATCCCCTTAGAATAACTCAGAGTGAACTTGGCTGGAACCTATGCATGGTACAGGCCAGAGGAGGACTGTGCCGATCCTTGAGGGCTGGATCTTAACAGAAGGCTCCTCGAGCAGCAGCCTTGACCCTCTTCCTTTGTGAAAGGATGGGAAGGATCACGTGGGCTGAGGGGAGGGAAGAGGTGTGGGGACATGTGTGCATTGTGGCAGGTATAGATATGGGATGAATGACTCAACATGAACTGGGAAAAGGTGAAAGGTAAGGTGGACCAGATCTCAACAGCACTGGATGCGAGAATGAGGGGCTGGTGATATCAGATGAGCAACCAAAACGGTACATTTTGGAGATGGGACTTCATGAAGTTCAGTCTGAGAGTATCATACAGATGGATGGAGATGGGAAGAATTGGAAGTTACCCTGTACTTATTGCTGTCCTTATTTGTTCTGGGTAAGCATCTGCAATGTCTCTGCTAATACAACATTTATTTCAATAAATTCCCCTAAATTCTTACTTTTATTGGAAAGCAGAATGCCTAGTCTGCTGATGACTTATTTTGGTCTGTTATTATGGTTTTAACCAAATATATCTTGTAGCAGTTCTTTGCTAAAAATATTTTTAGGTTTGTACTTACTATGCTAGAGTGGATTGATTCCCTTATCAACCTATGTTCAAGAGCTAAATTCAATAGGATAATTTTAGCAATGATTAGTCTTCACTATAAATCAGGGCAGTCCATTTATAATCCTTGGATTATAATTTAAAAGATAGTCTGAATCCTTGTATTTTATAGTACTTATTACACACTGAGATTCTTTGTTTATTAATCTCCACACTAACCACAAAGTTTTGAGAGAAATATGCCACCTTAGAATAGCATGGCAAGAGTCACTTATGTACGTGCCCATCATGGGGCCAGGACTGGTGCAGAGGTCTGTCTAATCCTACTTTATCAGACTGACTCGCTGAAATACTTGTTTCATGATATCTAAACACAGGGCATATTTACTGGGTATGTGAAGATGGATTTGAGCTAGAAACTAGGTCAGATAACTTGAAGTTCTTTTGTGGTCCTGGTTGGTGGCCCAGAACTCCCTCCTCATTTGTGAACCATCCGACCGCAATTCTCTAACGTGCTGATGCAAATTCTGTGACAGACAATGCTGACAGCCCAGCCAACAGTCATTTCTCCTATTTTTTATTAACCAGACCTTGATTTTTTTCGGTATCCAGTGCCCAGGGGTTTCTGGGTCAAACCAATAGTAGGCTCTCCGTCTGCTCACCAGTGATTGCTTTAAAGGTGGGCATGTGACCCAGTCTGGCCAATGAGCAGAAGTCTGCTCTGGGCTAGGGTTCTAGGAAGAGTTTTCCTTGCTTTTCAAAAAAAGTTGCACGGGAGGAAATGATCCCATTTTCTTGTTTGGGGATGTTGTCTGCATGTCACTGCTTCACCATTGGAACCAGGGTGACCTCTTTGGGACCGTGAAGGGGAACTGGCGGAAGAGAACACATCTGTGAGGAGGGGGAGTGGTAAAAGGATGAGGATCTAGTTCCTTGCTGACTTTGTAGAATTGCTAAATAACCAACTTTGGAACCCAGCTTTGAAACTTCTTGATATGAGATAATTCGTCTTCCTTATTGTTTAAGTCCTTTCTGGTTAGATTTTCTGTTGGCTCAGCCAGAAGCTCCCTGTATGATAGCAAAGCCTCCCATCTCACCATCTCAGGTTTTGTCTAGACTTGGACTTAGCTGAATTTATACAACCACAGCTAAGCTTTTACGTGTAAAAGCTGGAGCTCTTCTGGTATGCACATCCGAATCTTCTTTTATGGATTTTCTGTTCAGCTATACTCTATTTTCACATACTTTAATGTAGTAAAATTGTGATTATTTCTACTGACCAGTTTATTTGGGTTGGCATCTGCTTGCCATATAAATGACCCCTCAGTTTTGCAATCCAGGGAGAATAGGAATGAGCTGGGCTGAGTTTCTCCCTGTAACGATCTTGGAACAGTAGGTACTGCTCTCCCTTTATAGCTGTGGGCAACATGATGTTGGCCCCAATGAGATTGGGGGGCTGGGGACACCCCCCAACACACACATTGTAGCTTCTTAGGTTCTATCCTGAAGCCTATCATTGTGCTGACTCGTCCGGTCCTGTTGCAGCTGCGTGGCTGCTTAGCAGTCCCTCTTAGATCCTAGCAGTGTTCTGACATCACTCCCTTCAGTGGGGCTGCACTAGAGATCCACCAAGACATCATCCTTTCCACCCAGGGATAGGCCCTGGTTTCTCTTGTCCTGGAACAAAAGACAAGCCAACTGTGCTGCTCCCTTAATGTACCATCCCGGGGTCCCTCTTCCCTTCACAAAATCTTCCTCGGTTTTGCATTTCAGGAGAAATAGGAGTGAGTGGGGCTGAGTTTCTCCCTGTAATCATCTTGGAATAGTAGGTACTGCACCAGATGTCTAGAGCGGAAAGTCATGCCTTTGGCTCCATGCCTTCCCTGCCCCTCCAGTCCTTAACGTCCTGCCTGCTCTTCCCTGCTCCCACGAATTACCAAAAGTGAGCGAGCAAGGGCAGCCAGGCTCTCCCAATTGCAAATGCATGAACTTTGCTCAGCCCTGCTTTCTCTTGACTGTTTGTAGCAGTTGGCACTGCTATCCATCCTCTAAACTTTTCTCTCCAAAAGGCCCTGACCTCAGCCTTTTGACTTCCACCTTTTTACTTTCTCTGGGAAAGCCCAGTTGTGTACTGAAAACCTTCTAGTTTCTAGCTAAGAACAGTCTGGTTAAACTTGTACCTTGTACCCAGGACATTTCAGGGTCTCACACCTAATAGCTCAACAGGTGTCTGCTGAATGGACTCACACCTATCTTCTGCTCTGACCTCTTCCCAACTTTCAGTCCTGCTTCTGTGCTTAGTGGGCATTTCCATGTGGGTGTCCAGATATTGCTTCTAATTCCTTCTGTCCAAAGCAGAAGTTATCTTTCCTTCTAGGCTGACTCCCCACTCTTCTTCCATCTTTATTTCAGCCTGTAGTAGCATCATTCACCAGGGCTGGGAAGATTGGAGTTCTCATGGATTCTTCTTTTTCCTTCTTCTCTCACATACTGCCAACTACCAAGCCTTGTCTAATCCTTCTTCTTAATGCCTATTCATTCATCTCTCCTTTTCCTCTCCCATCTTTAGTTTTTGTCACTTCATGCCTGAACCGACAAGACCTTCTCTTTGCTCTCAACGAATCCACCCAGTTACCAGATTTCTATTTTAAAACCAGACTTAACACTCCACACATCACACCCGTGCTAAGATACCTTTCATAACATGGATGAGTTGTCCGCTGCTCTCCTGGCTCATAGGGCAATGTTCAATCGATTTTTCCCAGTCCCCCTTTGGTTAAGGAAGAGTCTTTCCCTTCTGGCCATCTGCCACCCCAAGGGGGTGGGACTGTTAGATAGGGAGTTTTATGTAGATGGTGGGCCATCTGGAGCATGGAGGACCTGACGGGGTTCTCAGGTGGCGACACTGAGCAGGATTCAGCTCGCTTTCAGCTCCCTCATCACGGAGGTGCAGACTCCACCATCCGCCCTGGAGTAGAGCTGAATTTCCCCTTCCTTCCCATGTGTCTCAGTTGCCCCATGCTTCCTCCTGCTCCCCTCTCTCCCACTGGGTTTAAGTTTGTTTTGAGTAGTAGAAAAACTTCCCTGAACAAATGCGCACCCCAATCCTCTACCTTTTGCTTTGAGGCGTTTGGTCTTTGTAGTTGCTCCCCAAGTGAGTGACTCTCACAACTATGGGAGTGCTGGGTTGAGGAAAGCCTCTCAGTGCACCTGTGAGAGAGGAGGGGCGAGGGCAATGTGCTGAAACCCAGGGACAGTTCCTAAGGGAAATGACCTTGCCAATCTCACACGACTCTCTCTGTCTTTAAATTTCAAATGTCTATTTGAGCTTCAGCTTCCTAAACTATAAAACAGATGATAATGCCTTCCCCACAGGTTGATCTGAGAATCAAAAATGAAATACCATCTAGGCAACAGACCCGGCTTGGAACTAAATAGGAGCAGAACAAAGTGTTATCTTTTCTCCATTATTCCTCTTCCTCCCCGTGCCTCCAAACAGCCTCTGACTCCCTCCCTGAAGTTACACACATTATGTCTGCCCCATTCCATTGTCCAGACCCGAGTCACATGACCAACCTGGCTGTCAAGGAGGCTGAGTATTGCAGTCTTTGTTCTGGGCAGACCTGTGCTGTCCTGAATATTCTGTTATTATGGAAGATGAGAGGATGCCGGTGGACAACCAGTGGTCTCTGCTATATCATCTTGGTGGCTTTCTTTTTTCACTCCTCTCCTCTCTTTTCCTTGGGCACAGAAGTTTAACAAGGAGTTCATAAGAACACCTGACACTAATCAAGAAATGCATATCCCATTCTCTTGTGTCTTGCTGGCAAAACCCACCTTTTACTCTAGAGGCTGAAAATGGCAATTACACACCTCATCACCTCCTTTGCATTTATTGGTGAGCATGACACCCAGGTGTGGACAATGAGACCATGAGACATCATATAGAGAGTATCTGCTGAGGACTTCAGGGGATGGTTTTCCTCCCTAATGAAAAGAGAACCTGCACTGGACATCTCTGATCCACCACTTCAAAATCCCCTCAACCCCTCTGCTGGGGCAACCAGCTCTGTGCAAGTTACTGCCTGTCTGCACAGGTGCAGTCTGACAGGGCCTCACCTGGGCCTGGGCAGTGTGATTCTCACTTCTTGTTCTGGGGCTTCTCTGGCACTGCAGCCCGGGAAGCCCACAGGTATGCTGTTCTCTGCCCTCCTGCAAGCATAACCTGGTGGTGTGGGGGAACTTAATGCCTGTGAGACAGATCTTGGCCACTGGGAGGTCAGAGGTGATAAACCCTTTCTCCTTTTGTCTCCTGAATGGACAATTATGAGATGCATGGCTCCTCAGGAAATCCCAATGGGTTTGAGCACCAGTTTCTCACAGTGGTGGCCACATTAATAATGCAGCTTTCCCTCCATTCCTGTTTCACTGCCCATATCCTAAACTCCTATTGTTTATTAGGGAATCACATTCCCTAGCCATCTACCTGCACACAAGTCTTTGTCTCAGGCTCTGCATTCAGAAAAGCGTAGCCCAAGAGAACCCTTTGAGGAGAAATTCCCTCCCTTACTATCTCCCTCTTCTGCTCACCTTCCCTACCCTCTCCTCTTTTCTCTTTTCTTCCTGTTGTCTTGTCGGGAAGAGATGTGTGGAACAATAGAAGCCACTTTGTGACTAAGAGGAGAAAGTCAAAAGAATTGCTGAAAAGCTGTCCAGAGACCTCACATTGGTGAGTCACTGAACCAAGCCTAGAATGATCTACCTCAGATGTTTCTGTTATGTGAAAAAAGTAAACTACAATTGTTTAAACCACTTTTAGTTGAATAATGGAACTTGCAGCTGAAAGTATTTTAACTACACAGAGTCCATAAATCCCTTTGCTTGTAGATGAATACATGATACTACCACACATATTTATTCACTCTTGTTTTTCAACTGCATGTTGGTGACCTACAAATTCATTTAAAAAGATGTGGTAGGCACTATTATTTGCTTGCCTGCTGTGTATCCCTCCCTTCATAATAGGGCCCGGATTTTTTCCCTCCAGGCATCTGTCCCTTTTCCTTGCAGCCAAGAGCCTGGGGGAAGCCAACCCCACTCCTATCTCTAAGAGTGAACCTGATCTGTTTCAGTCTAGGCCTAGCCTCTGCTCATTATTGGTCTAGGAATGGGCATGTGTACACATTTAGGCCAATGAAACTTGAGGGAAAGGTTTCCAGGAGGCTTCTGGGGACAATTTCCTTCCCATAAGCGAGAACTATGGGAAGAGATGACTTTCTCACCTTTCTGATGTGTCTGAACGAGATGGCTGGAGTGCCACAGCTATTGCGCGGCCAGTCTGGGGATGAACCCCGCAGCGAGGAGGCAGAGAGTGAGGGGAAGACCCTGGGTTCATGATGACGATGTAGATCTGGTGAATCAGCCCTCTCTGAAGTCTTTCTCTGGCCTTCCTGTTGTATGAGATAAAAAAAACAATATTCTTATTCTTAAACCCAGGTTAGTTTGGACTTCTGTGTCTTGCCATTGAAAGCATCCTAACTGTTTCAAATCATTACTGAACTTAGTTTAACTTTTTATTCCATGTTTTCTCAATGAACAGGTACTCAAAGCCAGTCCCCCATCATGCTGAGGTCTGTGAAGTCTGTGAATGTTAGAAAGGACTCTGTATCCTCTAAAAAGTTGAGAATGGCTGTTCTAGAATATCTTTCAAGCCTATTGCACCCTTACGCTTTTGGTTCTTATTTGCTTCTTCTCCTTTCTGCTCCTACAAGGGCTTGGATATTATTCAGGGCGAGGAAACAAGAAGAAATTGGCAGGGACATTGCTAGGCTAACTTTTCCAATGGGATGGAGAGGGCCTATCCAGAGGGGGGCAGAGTGGATGCGGCCTGTGGCAGGGTTTGGCTCTTAATGGTCACTCAGTATTTGGCTGTCAAATTGAATGAGCTTTTATGGGAAGGATGAGAGGGAGCCTTTGTCATTGCTTAGTGGAGAACTAGCCCCAAAGATGTGGAGTGACCTGTTCATGGTGGAAAATTCAAGTCAATTACACCCAGTTCAATGAGTTTTTTCTGAGACTTACTATGGTTGGCGCTGCATGAGCTGCCCCAGTATGTAGTTCACACTCCTGCTGTCAAAGTAGAAGAGTGGTTATGTCATGTACAAGATGTCACATGATGCTACATGACACACAGTGCCAATCTGATGAGTGAAATTGCATCTGAAAAGCAAAAAACTAGCAGCTTTTCAGACTATATTGAGACCTTACAATTCTACGTAGAGGAGATTTTGCTCTGTTGTCACCATGTGGACTGACCACTAGAACTAAGAACATTTCCAGATGGGGTGAAAATGGAACAAATGGCAGATCTGGCCCCGAGCCCAGGTTTCCCAAAGTGTGTGGACATCGGCTCTACAAGATGTTGATAAATGTTGCAAGAAACAAGATTCCCAACGTCCAATCTTTTAGGAAACCCCAGGTTAAAAGTAGGTAGAAGGTTTCTTTACTGCAGGTTTTCTGTGGCCTTAATGTGCCAGTGTGCGTTGTGCATCTTTAAGAGAATGCTGTATGAATCTTTTCTTAAATTTATTTGGCTGTGGAATTCTTTCTTCAGTAGTTTGGTATAGTGGAGTATGTTTTGGGGAACACTGCCCAGCCTAATGGAATTAATGATGGGATCCAGTAAAAATGAAGCACCTGCAACTAGAAAGGATGGATTCTCTGTTGAGAATGTAAAATTCCCAAATAAATGGAATTATGGTCAACCCACTCTGTCCTCCCACATTTCTGTTATTGCACCCTGTTTAGAACTGACATCCCTCTTTTGGGAATAATAGCTAACAAAGGGATCAGTTTACTTTGGGAGTAACACTAAAGTCAGCACTTGAGCTGAGTATGGCCAGTGTGCTTTCCCCAAAGCATTGTACAATTGGAAACCTTATTTGTGGTTTCCTCAGCACGGTATCTGACACCCAGGAGGTATGAATGCTTCTGTTGAGAAGGCCCAAACTCTTCTCCTTTGACTATTGTCTTCTGCCCCTTGGAGATTATAGAAAACCTTCCCTCTAAATTCCCAGAGATTCTTATGCTCCAAAGTGTGAGAAGACTTTGGATGTTCTGTGGATAGTGGTGAAACCTTTATCTAGGTGGATGAAAAGCACAAGCGAAGGATGTAGATACCCAGCCTCACCAACAAGCCTTTGGGCTAAATGAGATATTTGATCACAAAATATACCTGCCCAAGTCATGAAAGCACATAGAGTTATTGAATTCTAGGCAGGCAGAATTTTGTGCAATGACTTATGACCAATGTGGCTGGCTTCCCCACGTTTCATGGGTGAGTGGAGGAAGCAGTGCATTGCCTGAGGAGTGAAGCAAAGCTGACCTGCAGTCAGTCATCGTAAGTACACACAGGAACACACTCACGAGGAAGTCAACTTCCAGGAGGGTAGACTAGAAAGAGGAAAAGGGACAGTGATATGTCATCTGATATCTGGTCACAGCAGTGAGTGACATCACATTGGAGCAAGGGAAGAGAGGAGATGATCATTCATATTACCTAGAACAATAATTCCTAAACACAAGCCAGTTTTTCTCCTCTGGGGAAATGAAAGAACTAAGAAGAAGAAATGTTATATGGTGAGTTTTTCATGTTTAAAATTTAAAGTATGGAATTATGTTTTTCCTAATCTTTAAAAGTGTACAAGTCCTTGGTTAGGCAAAGATAGTAGCTGGGGTTTTTTTTTTTAAGTTTTCATATACTTGACCAAATAAAAATTTATTAACTCTCATGTTAGTCTCATGGCTTTAAATTTTTGTGTGTGATTTCTTCTTGTGCTTTGTTTATAATTACACTGCTCCACATGTGGGAACCACTACTCTGGAGCACATCACAAGGTTAGTCAAGGGTTTCGTGTTAGGTTGTAAGATGGTGAGATGGGACAGAAAGAGGAATAGAAATGACTTGGAGAATGTGAAAGTTAAGAAGAGCCCAATGAGGATCCTCAATGTAAATCTGAGATATAATTTGTATTAACACAGCATGTTTTAGGTAAGTTAGTTATCCAACACTAATAATGATGCAGCTGTGATGGCTCAACTCCCTCAGGGTGGGTTTGGTCTCTTCTCCTGAGCAGGTCCGTGCTCACCGGCTTGAGGTAAAGAAGCCAGCTCCTATGAATGACTAAAGACTTCTGAAAAATATCCAGAAATCTTAGTAAGAGGGGGGTTACAAAGTTAATTGCTTCTGTTTTAAGCACACAATTTTAGGTTTATTATAAAATATTATTTTGATAGTTACCTATGATTCCGCTACCTAGTAAGTGCCAGTTACAAATGATAAAATCACATTTTTTTTCCTGGTAAAGAATTTGTTATCTAAACTGGTGAGATATATCTTTTGAAATCATAGAATAAAAAGCTGCTGGATTCAAGCTATCAAATTTTCATAAGCCATATCTACTGATGGTACTAAAATACTTCATATATGAGGTTTGATTACAAGAGACTGGGATTGATTTATATGTATGGTTGATGAAATCTGTCTCATTTCTCTATAGTATTTTGGACATGAGCAAGAGCTTTTAAGAGAGAGGGAGTACAGCATAGTGACTTTGGAGTCAAACTGGTTTCAATATCTCAAGCTTAGGCAAGTCACTTAACCTTTCTGGGCCTCAGATTCTTTAACTATAAAATGTGGACAGTAAAAGTTCCAACCTGAGGAAAGTACATTCAATATGATGGGTTGAGAAAAACCCTAAAATCTTCCACTCATACACCAAATCGCCAAAATGATAATAAAAAGAAATACATAGCCACGCTTTGAAACAACAAAGGGGACTGTTTGCACACTAGAAATCGAGAGTCTTTAATGGAAAAAGCAGAGCAGGAGCCAGATCAGTAAGCAGAGGCCGCCACACTGCTGCTAAGGGCCCAGGTGGCCTCTGGTGGCCCAGTGGCAATTTGAAGCTGCCACTGTCATGAAACTGCCCCCCACCAAGAGGGGACAGGCTATATAAGTGACCCATAACAAAACTGACCAGTAACTCAGGAAGGTCATCATCAGAAAAGAGACAATGTGACAGATTGTATTTTCTTAATTGGCCAGAACAACACCTCCCATTTCACATTCTCTTCTTATAGTGTGACTTTGACACACCTCTCAGTGAGAGGTGGAATCTGGGTTCCCAGCTCTTAAATTTGGGCAAGTTTATGGCTACAGCAGAAGTGGTTATGGGGCTTCCAAGGCTAAGCTACAAAAGGTAATACAGTTTCCACTTGGGTATCTCAGGACGCTTGCTCTTGGGGCTAAGCCACTCCATGAGGGAGCCCAAGCATTGCATTGTGGAGGCCCACACGAAGAGAAACCAAGGCCCCTGACTCTCAGCCCAGGCTGAGCTGGTAGCAGACACCAACTGGCCATTAACCTGAGTCTATGTAATCTTATCTATCTACTTATAGCTATTGGAATAAAGAATCCTCAGTTTGTGGTTTGAAGAGCACATTGAACTGGCTAAAGAGTGAATCAGTGAGCCAAAAAGTTGAGCTGAGAGATTCTTCCAGAATGTTATACAAAGAGAACAGGAGATGAAAAATAAGGAATAGTAATGAGGGAAATGGTAGCTTAACTGAGGTGGAGAAGCCATTACCCACAGCAGCAGCAGCCATTACCCATAGATGAGCATCCCACAAGCATTCCATGGGTGAAATCACAAGATTTTGTGGAAAATCCATGAGTAACTTGAGCTGTCTCCCTGACTACTATGTGTGCTCCAGGGCACAGAGTTTTAGCCAAACTTCTACCAGGTTCTTCTACTTCTTATAAAAATAAGTCTCAGTTTTCCATGAAATGTGTTTATTGATTTATTTTATAAACCTTGTCTCACCTTTATTCTCTGGCAATCAATCTATATGTTTGACCTTCCTCTCATTCAAGTGAATTTCAGCTGTGTTTTTAACTAAACCGAATGTTTGTTCTTTTACAAAAGCACAAAAAAAAAGTAAAGAAAAAATGGAACTAGATAAGGAAATTCAGACATTCTAATAAGAGTTCCAGGAAGAAAAAGGAAAGAGAATGGAAAAAAGGCAATATTTGAAAAAATAGTAAATGAAAATTTACCAACACCAGAGATAGTCATAAGTTTTCAGACTTATAGAGCCCACCAAGTGCAGAACAGGATAAATAAGAATAAACCCATGTACAGAGATCTTGTATGAAACTTCAGAACATTAAGGAAAAACAGAAAATTTAAAAGGTAACAGTTACAAAAGACGTACTAACTACAGTGGAGTAATCATCTGAATGACACCAGACTTCTATTCAACAACATTGAATTCAGGAAGAGAATGGAAAATATCTTTGAAACCCTGATGGAAAATAATTTTGAACTGATTTTTATACCCAGCCCAACTGCAACTCAAGTGTGCATGTTAAATAAGTAAATTTCAGACAATAAGGATTTAGAAATTTTGCTATCATAGATCCTCACCAAAAGAACTTCTAAAAGATATACTCCAAAAGGAAGACAATTAAATGAGATAATGCATAGGAAGCATTTACATGATGTTAAATCCGCTTTTTATCTACTGCTAAAAGGGATAGAAATGCCTAGCACTATTTTTCTCCTTTCCACATTATTCATGTCTTGTATGTCGATGTGATACGTGGCACTGCAGCAGGCATCTTGTGACCAAGAGGCTACAAGAAGAAAAGGAAGACCAAAAGAACCACAGAAATGTAGATCCTGATATTTTTAGCTTATTGTATCATCTCCAGCAATTCACTTACATTCTTGCTATGTGAGAAAAATAAATTCCTATTGATTTAGGTCATTGTTGGCTGAGTTTACTGCTACTTCACCCAATGCATTCATAAGTGACTTTCTTTTCATTTTTCTTATCTTTAAAGTACAAGCTATTAGGATTAAATGGGAGGTCAGTTTAAAATTTTCCAGTACCTAATACATTCTCCATAAATATTAAGCTGCTTCTTAATCTTCCAGATTGTAAGCTCAAGAGACCATACTATCTTCATTATATTTGCATTCTCATTGTTTAAGCAACTCAATCAGGTTCATTGGATATTTATTGAATGCCAATTTATGGGCTAGGTACTTTGATAACCGCTAACTCATAGTAGGATATCAATAAACATATGTTAAATGGATAGCTAAATAAAAGCTGCAGATAGGGCAGTAGAAATGAATACTGATTGTTGCCTTAAATATTATCAAATCAACCATCTACCTTTTCTGTTTTTTCCTACTGCACTAACACAGCTTCTGCAATGTTCAAAAGAGAGTTTCTTACCATCTTTTGCCATCTTCCTAGCTTCTTTGAGTCTTAACATTCAACACATAATTTTTAACTTATTCTGAAGAGAACCGTAAGTGGAGGGGAAAAGTAACTTTTTTATCCTCTCTCTGCTGACCCAGATTTTGTCAATTTAAACTTATTTCAAGAGTTGTGAACCCCTTGAATTCTCAAACATGTAACCAAAAGGCAGCATATGCAGAATGGAGGGTGTTTTTTTTTTGTTGTTGTTGAAATCATTCATACACAGGGACACAAAATGTTATGTCTTTGAAAAGGAAATGTCAGGGAAGAGGAAAAGGAAAGGACAAAAGCTGAAGAACTGAAAAAAATACCCCAAAACATTCTACACAAAGAAATGTCAAAGGAGAGTCATACTCATAAAAGAGAAATTGATAGATGAGTAGACGAGGTTGTTAAAAAGAGTTTGTAGAGGCTGCAGGAAATAGAACAATTTAGTCAAGTAGAGAAGTCTTATAGACTATTTCACAGTAAAAACATCTGGAAATGAAAAACAGAACTAGCATAAGGTTTCATATAAGAAAAGTACCATGTGTTGGAAGCAAGGTATGGGCAAGAGGAAACGTGTCAACACTCAGTCTCTGACTGGCACATAGCAGAAGATTCAGAAAGTTGGCTGCATGATAATATGGAAACAAAATCAGAGTTTACCAGAAAGAAAATAGCCAGAGTAGAAGTTTGTGATTCCACTGACAAATGGACTGTCTGGGAGAGCAGAAAGGCCAAAGCACATGCAGAGTAAAGACTCAGGTGAGAAATGACCAGAGGCACCTGATGTATGGGTGGGGTACCAGGCCTGTGGTCAGACCAAGGTGTGAATCTGCTAGGTCTCCTTACTAGCTGTGTGACCGTGGGCAGGTCACTTAGTCTCTCATCATGATCTACAAATTGGGAATAAAACTGGGTTATTGTGAGGATCCAGAGAGAATGGATATAAGAGAGAATATTAAAATCATAAAGGAAAGCAGACTATTGAAAAGAGAAGATAGGAGAAAATAAAAATGAGAATTTATTTTGTTCATAAGATACTGACAATGCTCAGTGTTTGTTGGAGATAATTTTCTTGGTGCCAGAAAAAAGGTATTTATACCAAAAGCATTTGAAGAAACCTCTCTGAGTGCTTACCACATACTAGGAACTATACTTAATGATTCCAGTATAAAAGACAGTCCTTTGGAATTTCGTATTTGTCATGAAGATTACCATGTGGATGGAAGTAAAGGATAGTTTAATAAAGTATGTGTGAAATCTCATCACATATATATATAACTTATGGTATAGGGACAAGTAACTGTAGGTCATTTAGATTAGGGATTGCGAAGGGAGTTAGATGTATTGGTCAGCTATTGCTGAAATAGTGTTGTATAACCAACCATTCCCAAAAATCAATGGCTTACAACAATTAGCATATAATTTCTTCATTCATACATCTGCAATTTGTGGGGCCAATGCTGGGCTCAGCTGAGATGAGCTGGGTTTAGCTTCAGAGGCTGTGGATTAGGTTCAGTTCTTTTCCACAAGTCTTCTCATTTAGGAAACAGAAGCTGCCTGGGGGCATGTTTTTCTCATGGTAGATGGCAGAAATTCAAGAGGGATGAGTGGATGCTTGTCATGTCACTTAAGACTTTCTCTTGGAACTGTCATACTATCACTTCTAATGATAATCCACTGGTCAAAAGAACTCATATGGCCAAGCCCAACGTTAATGGGGAGGGAGTATACTCTGCTTATAGTGGGAGACACTGCAAGATTACATGGCAAAGGGTGTGGAAGTATCTTACTGTAGGAGAATGAAGAATTGGGAGCAACAATTTCAACCTATCACATGTTCACAAAAAGACATGTATGCAGCATTATTCACAATAGGCAAACACTGGAAACAACCAAAATGTCTATCAACCAGAGAACAGATAAACAAAATGTGGTATATCTGTAGAATGGAATCCTATTCAGTAAATAAGGCATAGACTTCTGATACATTCTCCAATATAAGTGAAACTCAAAAATATTATGCTAAGTGAAAGAAGCCAGACACAAAATTCCACATATCCAGAAAGAAAAATCTAAGAGATAGAAAATAGATTAGTGGGCTGGGACTAGGAATAGGAAGTGACAGCAATGGGCATGAAGGATCTTTAACTGGGGTGATGAAAGTGTTCTAAAATTGTAATGATGGTTGCTGAACTCTGTAAATTTATTAAAAGTCATTGGATTGCACACTTAAAATGAGTGATTTTATGGTTTGTAAATTATACCTTAATAAAAGCATGAAAAAGAAAGAAAGAAAATAGATTCATTCTTGGGTAACAAAAATTCTATTCTATCTCAAGGGTTTTTCTGAGCATCAAGTGAGATAATGTTTATAAAGTGGTTGACATAGGGACTGGCCCATAGCAGGTGCACAATAAATGGTGGCCATTATTGTTATCATTTCTCATAGATGGACCAGCTGTGTGTAAAGCCTTAGGGGAGAGAGGAAGCAAGGTGTGTTCAGGAAGCCAGTGGTTTGGACCAGCTGGAAGATCATATGTGTGAGAATGACTGTGCTGGAACTTGCCCCAGGTCTCTGAGCTGGGAGGTGGTGGAGCCTTTCCTGGGGACTTGGCTCAGTCTCACTGCAAAGTAAATTTTTCTTCCTGGAGCATGTGTCATATGCAGCACAGTCTGGGAAGGGCCCTAGGTTGTAAACCTTAATTATCGATCACTTCGGAGAAACAAAAGAAGCTTATCTGTGGGTGTTTGAATTAGCTTAGAAACATAAGGAAACAACATTTAACTCAGTAGGGAAATTGCAATATCCTCATGATATACCCAGAGAGAAAAGGCAAAAGGATGAGCACAGACTTTCCAGCCTGTTGCCTGGCTGGAAATGTGAGTGTGGACTTGCTTGGATATGGCTAAAAGATAGTCTAAGGTGCCATGGTCCTGCAGGTAGTGACCGATTGCTGTGGGCTAGGGACCAAGGACAGAGGGTGCCCCTTGCCAAGTGCCTCCCCCAGGGACAAACAAAGGCTGGGATACGGGAGACACAGAAATGTGCTCTAGAAGTGGCTCACGATGTCACCTGGGTTCAAACTGGAGCAAAACAAGGATGTGTAGTGTGGAAGCAGGAGCCTGAGCTTTCTGCCAGAAAGGGGCACAATGGAGGCCACCTCTGCAGGCTGCTCAAGGTCCCCTTGAAGGTTAAAGAAGATCACATAGATCAATATGTATTGACAAGGAATGGCACCCTTGATATACAGTAGAGTGAAAAAGAGCAAGTTGCAGAATCATATGTACGGTATGATCTCATTTACAGACTAACATGCGTAGATATGTGTAAATATGTATCACCTCCTGGCTTATATATTTATTTCTTCCTTTATTGTGTGCTCCCCAACTAGAAGGTATACTCCAAGAGAGCTAGGACTGTGTTTTGTGCCTAGCACAGTGCCTGGGACATGGTGGGCCCTCGATAAATATTTGCTGATTGAACGAACAATACCTAGAAGAACATACTGTTTTGTTCTCTCTGGGGAGTGTGATTATGCACATGCAGAAATATTTGTGTGTATATATGTTGGGGAAGACTTCTGGGGTCAGCTGGCAAAGATTATGGGGAAGAAAGTGCCAGAATCTGTTAATATTGAGAACTCAGGGGTTAAAGAATGAAGGCAGCAGAAGCAATAGAGGGATCATGAGTTGGGCAACTTGGAGACAGTGGGACAGGAGAATTGCATTTGGAAGGAATCAGGAAAAAGAAACCTTGTTCCTCATGGTGGAACACATGAGGAAATGAAAGAGAAGAATGAGATGAAGGAAAGAAATTAAATCAGAGTATGTGAGGAAATCTGACTTTGTAATTACAAGTTCTGTGATTTTGCCCTGCACGCTCCTGCCTTTAGTCCCTGGCAATGCTGTTTTCTTTTCCAGGCCAATCTTCACCCAGCCAGCATCTGTTCTTCCTTCTGCTTTCAGCTTAGATGTTTCCTCCAGAAAGCTTCTTCTGATTCCCTCTCCCTCCCCTGACGTCAACCTGTCTTGTTCTTCCTGTGTGTTCGTATAACGTCTCCCACTTCCCCTACTATAGCTCATGTCACTGGGGCTGTAGCTGCAGTTCTGCTTGTCTGTCTTGTCCACTATACTGTGAGCTCCTTGAGAGAAGGAACATGTCTTATGAATCTTGGTATCCAGTACCTGCACAGTGGCTGGCTCACAGTAGGTACTTAATAAATGTTGGTGAATAAGTGAATGAATGAGTGGTATCAATTTGTGACTTATTAAACTGAGATTTAGATTTGGAATTAGAAAACCTTTGCTTAAATCTTGACCTCTCCAACTTCTAGCTCTATGACTATGGACAAGTAACTTAACCTCTCTGGGGCTTACTTTTCTCAACTGTGAAATGGAGTAAACTATCTATTCTTCAGGCCACATCACCTGAAACATATCTAATCTTGTCTGACCATAGGTTCTCGTGGGGATAAAATAATATTATGAGTGGGAAAGGCATTTTTGTGAAATAAAAAGTGATTTTTATATAAGTTATTATTAGAGTTTAGAATGTGTGTGTGCATACACGTCTCTCTGTGTGTATATAGTTGATGAAGAAAGAAATTTGAGTATATAAAAACACTTATAATAAACAATGGTAGCACCTCTGCTTCTGAATATTTTTAAAGTGTTTTTGATAGTTTAGAACAGCACTATCCAATAGAACTTTCTGCGAGGATGGAAATGTTCTACATCTGTGCTGTCCAATATAGTAGCCACTTTCCACATGTGGCTATTGAGCACTGGAAATGTGGCTTGTGCAACTGGGGAACTGCATTTTAAATTTTATTTACTTTAAATAGTCCCATGTGGCCAGTGGCTATCTAATTGGACAACACAGATGTAGAACATTTCCATCACAGCAAGAAGTTCTATAGAGCTGATTTAGAGTTTCAGTTGGTGGTGAAAACTCAGTTGACTTCTGGGGTCAGGAAGGCATTGTACATGTCAGAAGTGGCTGGATATAAGACTGAAGGGAATGATGTGCCCCCACCTACAAGGCATTCCCATTCATTTGTAAACACTGGTTTAGGTTAGCAGTTGCCAGTTTTAATTTCTGGGTTAATCCCTGGGGATATTTGCTAGCATGGAAGGAGCTGACCTGCCTCAAAGCTTCAAATCCATTTTGAAATTTGAAGAGGTAACTATCACTTATCTACCTACTTTTCTACCTAAGTAACTTACCCACCTAGATCAATAAGTAAAGGAAGGAGCTGGGCTACCTTGGCGGTCCTTCTCGGATGCGTGATTCAGTTACTATATTCCTAAGGAAATTAGTGAGAGTTATACTCAAGTCAATGATTCAATAATCTGCATTTGTGATGATGCAATAACTCAGGGAATTGGTTAGAAATATTTAAGAACTGATAGGAAGACCAGCAGTCAACCCACTTGAGTTAGAAAAATGAAATTCTACTCCTCTAGATGCAAATATTTTGAGAAGTCAATGGGCTGTGTTTTTCAATAGTATGCCAAGATAATTTATGGTGACATATTTCAGTCTACTTTTAAAAGATATTTTCTGATTTTTCCTTTTCTAATTTTTTATAGTATACCTATCTTTAGTCATATCTAAACAAATAGACTTATAGAATTAACCATCACCAAAAGCCTAACCCCTGGTTTTGCTTCAATGTGCAAGAATTCATTAGGGTCAATTAATCTTTGTGTTCTAAATAACTGAAATGAGTGGCCCTGGGAACTGAGCTTTCTGCTAGCCTTGTCCTCTACTGCCAAGGTAGACGTGCCCAGTTACCTGCCTGGGCTGTGGACGCTGGCCATGAAGAGTTGAGTCAAAGCTTGCAGATAAGCTACCAGCCTCGCAGCCAGTCTACAGTTTGGGCCTGGTCAGTGCTCCACTAGGGTACAGTGGAGGGCAGACCTGTTTCTACACAGTGACTTAGCACAAATGCCACTGTGTAAATACAGAACCTCCTAAGCTGCCTCCATTGGCTCTCTGAATCTCAGTGCTCCTATGTGTGTGGTGAGGAGCTATCTGGTGAGGAGGATGAGTAGGCCTGCAGACATGGAATTTAGAGGTCAGGGCAGGAACCCAAACTCAGCTTCATTTTACTTAGCCTCTAGAGCAGAGCCTTGTATATTTAAGGGTACAGAGCTTTAGAAAAACTCCAGACAATGGTTAAAGTGTGAATTATGCTCAAAAGTCCTTTGATAAACCTTTTAAACCCACAGTATAAGTGAATAGTTTATTTAAAACTTTGATCCTATCAAAATTTATTTTCATATAATTTCTTTTCCTTACCTTTTCCTGCTGTGTGTGTGTGTGTGTGTGTGTGTGTGTGTGTGTGTGTTTGAGACTGTAGTTAAATGCTAGAATTGCAACCTCTTTTTGATTGGAAATGTGCCCTCAAGAAGACATCTTTGACTCTTTATTGCCTATCCTAATGTGGAAATCTTAAGATTTATTTTTAAAGAAAGGATACCACTGATCTTGAGAAATTACTCCACTTTATTTTTTTTAAACAAATGAGATAAGCTACTCAGGGAGCCCAAGGTCACGTTAGTTCTATGTTGCTACGTGCCCCAGGTGTTGTAGCACTGGAAAACCCATTTCTGTTTTAGGAATCAGGACAGGTTTCCTGAGGAGGCAGCAGTGAAGATGTGCCTTGAAAAAGGGAGCAGGTGGGTTTAGGGAGCACAAAGAACAAGGCAGAAGCTAGGAGTGCGTGGGGCAGCAGTAGGCAGTGGGCCTGGAAGAGCTGGTTGGACGTATTCTGGGGAACTGGGGAGACCAGGGTGGGAAGACTGTCCTTAATTCAAAAGGCAGAGGGGCACCTGGTTATGCAGCGCCCCTGATGTCCACTAACATGACAGTTACAAGGTAAAATGGGGCATATGCCCAAAGACAAAGGCAATGCAGAGAAATGTTAGCCAAATATTGAAAGCTGGAAAACTGATTCGCAAGTGGTAACTGACTCAGTGGTCCAGAGAGAGCTGAAAAGGAAAGCCTGCAGAGGGGGGTGTGAGTGTGTGGGAGGTAAATGAAGAAATGACCTTTCACAGAGTCCTGAAAATCTTCAGGAGTTAGGGGTACTGAAGGTGATTACAACAGGTATTAAAAACAGGTTTAACTCCTTAAGAAGCAATGAGAAGCCCAAATCCTGTCCCAGCCCCCTGTGGGAGAAAATGGAAGGTTTCAGGGCTCCAGATGTTGGGACTCCAGGTATATGACAGAGGCAGGAAGAAGAATTGTATTAGTGACTGGGGCCACATGCCTCTGACACCAACTCTAAGAACATTGGTGGCAGGGTTTTCTGCGCCCCCCTGGCCCCCCCTGCCAGGTAGACAGTAGAGGAGAACATCCTGCCTGGGAGAAGAGATGCACAGACTTGACACCTGGGAGTTCTCCTGTCCCCGGACGAGCGCAGCCCACACACGCGGGGCTTCCTGTCAGCATCTTAGTGCCTCACTCCTGAGTATGGGAAGACAGCCAAGGATCACCAGACATGTGAGGGAAACCTCTCATGTAGAATATGAAGATCAAAATAAAGAAATAGAAAAAGGAAAGTGTAGGACACGGGGACAGTGCAGAGTGAGCTGAAGGAAACCGAGCAACAATAAAACCATATGGTTAAATATCCTCAGAGAGATGAAGAACATGCTGTTTTCATGAAACAAGAACAGAACAGGACAGAAAGCTAGGAAAAGGGAACATTCAGGGGGGGGAATTGTTCTTGGAAATTAAATATGAAAGCAGAAGTGAAAAATTCAATAGAGGGTCTGGAAGATAAAATAGGACCACAGATTGGCAAAGGATGGAAAAAAGAGAAGAAAATAGGAGGAAAGATAAGAAAATTAGAGGAGCAGACCAAGAAATCCAATATCCAAAGAAAAGACTCTTCAGAAAGAGGACAGAAAAATCAGAGATGAAGAGATGACCAAAGAAATAATTCAAAACACTTTCCTATGACCACAGGACATAAGTTTCTAGGTTGAAAGTGTACTTTGAGAGCCCAGTTTAGCGAAGGGAAAAATAATAAAAGCTTGTACAAAGCTGTATTATCATGAAATTTCAAAACCTTGGAGACAAAGTATCTTAAAAACTTCTGGAGAGGATAAATGGGTCCTATAGAAAGAGTCACAAATCAGAAGGATTCAGACTTTTCAATAGCGACAATATAAGCTAAAAAAGCAGTAGAGCAAAATGTTTTCCAATCTAAATTACTATACTTAGCCAAATTTTCAAAAGTGTGAGAGTTGAATAAAAATTTTTTCAATATTTAGGTCTCAGTTTACCTTTCATGCACAGTTTCAAGGAAGCCACTAGAGGATGGGCTCTCCCAAATGGGAGCTAGGACCAAGAAAGCTAAGGATGCGAGATTCGGGACTATGATAATCTGGCCTAGGAAAGAAGTGAAAGGAATTTCAGGATGATGGTCCCATCATGATGACTGTGTGGCAGGTACAGAGAGCAAACAGCTCAGGTTAGGCTAAAAAACAGAGGACTTCAGGAGAGATGGGAGGGAGAGGTACTGCTGGAGTTTCGGGTTTGTCTGAGTCTACTGAGATGAATTAGTGATGATACATAGAAAACTAAGCAAAAGAAAAAAACAAGACAATTGTATAAAAAGAAAAAATAATATAAACATTATAATGTAAATTAAGCCAAAATTTGTGATATAACCATATAGAAAGGTTAGGAAGAGGTAAATGGATTGTGCTTCTGTAGGGATATTTTGTGAGTGGGTTAAAACTTAATCTTCCATAGTAGCAAATCAATAGATAGTATCTTACACTGAAATTCAAGCAATGACAGTATGTCATATGAATATCATATCATATTATATCATATAAGTAGAAACAAATAGCAGAATAAGCAGTCTAAAGAAATGGAAGTGGCTGCACATGGGTGGTAGGACGTTGAGTGTGGATGGGGAGGTCAGGGGCCTCTGGTTTTTTTGTTACAAGTAAAAAATTTTAACTTTTTAATTAAGTACATTATTATTTCAATTTTTAAAAAGCTGAAGAGAAAAAGGTGGTGGGAAACGAGTGCCGATTTTTGACTAAGGAAGTGACAAGATCAGAGTAACAGTTTGGGGCGGTTGTCATATGTTGGATGGGACTGGGTCAGTGAGGACAGGTCATGAGCTTAGCTGGGAGGTCTTTGAGGTGGCCCAGACAGCAGACACAGAGGGCCTAAGTCAGGAGGGGCCTGGAGGAAGGGTAAAGACACTGAATCTGAGACCCTCTGCAGAGGCTGAACGTGCAAGACTTTGCCCTCCTCACCTGGACGTAGGAAATTGATTTTTGAAGCAAAATGTACCTTGTCCCTGTCAAATTTAAGTATCATGGTTTCAGTCTAACATTCCAGATAGTTAAGTTATTATTTACTAGATTTATTTAAAATATATGCATAGTGAAAAATCTGAATAGTATGAAAATGTGTAGAATACGAAGTAAGTTTCCCGGGGCCAGCCCGGTGGCATAGCAGTTAAGTTTGCGTACTCCGCTTCAGTGACCCGGGATTTGCAGGTTCGGATCCTGGGCGCGAACAGATGTGCCACTTGTCAAGCCAGGCTGTGGTGGTGTCCCACAAAGAGGAAGATGGGCACGGATGTTAGCCCAGGGCCAGTCTTCCTCAGCAAAAAAGAGGAGGATTGGCAACGGATGTTAGCTCAGAGCTAGTTTTCCTCACACACACAAAAAGTAAGTTTCCCTTCTAACTCATACCCCAGATGCCTTAGATCCTCTCCCCAGAGGCGATCACTCTTCAATTTCTTGATCTTCTTTCCAGTAATTACCTATATGCAAATGATCTATGCACAAACTAGCGAAGACTATAAATATCCTCTTTGTTTTCACACATAATGAACACACCATGCACACTGTTCAGCATCTTGCTTTTTTCCCCCTCTCTCTATAGTGTATTTATCTATTCAAACACATTTCTTGAGCACCGTCTATATGCTAGGCACTGATCCAGGCATTTGGAGATCTGAGCTACTCCGGAGATCATGCCATATCCACATGTGTGCATCTAACTTAGTCTTTATACAATTACCCAGCATTTAATAGGGTTACACCCCCATTTTCCATATCAGGTTCCTGTGGAAGGACAGCTGAGGAATTCACACAAGTTGGGAGTGTTTTGATTTTGAAGTGATCCTTGCCGTGATAGTATTTGTCACAGTTCTGTGCCATTGGGAAATTTGATTCATATGTCTTCCAGACCTTCATGACACTGAACGAAATGCGGAACTTTATAGAGGTACTTGGCATTGTCCCAGAGAATCCCCACGATTTTGCTATGGGTTCTAAATTCTCATTGTGGGGATTTACCGGCTTCCATTCAACTGACTTCTTGACAACTGGTGCTCTCCATTTCTTCTCTAAACCCACTGAGGAGTAACTCTATTTTGTAGAATCAGGCTGGCAGCTTCCTCTGGTCTGTCTAGGTCTCCTGCTGCTTTTCATTGTTGAGGTTTATGCTTTCCAAGAGTCAGTAGTGTTTGCTCCAAGGCCATTTATACCAGTTATACTTGCTTCTGTAATTATGTAAATTAATTAAATATCATGCGAACCAATGAAATATTAGTGTGAAAAGGAAAAGCTGTTTATGAAAACTGAGCGATGTGCTTTGAAAAAAATTGATAAAGCTGAGTTGCTAACAAAATTCTGTCCATTTAGATGTGAGTGAGAGAACTATAGAAAATTGGTGAAAATTGTAAAAAAAAAGTCTAGAAAGAGTTTGGACTCAAGTTGCAAATGTCTAAATTTTTGCTTTCCTTAAGAAAAATAAACTAGAAATCATAGAGGATTTATCAAAGATGTGCTTTATGCAAGAAAGAGAACAAAACATGGACCTTGGCCTCAACCAAAAGATTGCCAAAGGATTGTACATTTCATATATTTTAGCATCAAATAAAATTTTTGAAGTATATAGATATGATTTTATTTCATGATGCTTCACTCTAACCAATTTGTTTTTTAGTTAATGGGTGAACCACCAGGCTTCTACTGTAGTTGGTAAATGACTTGAATTTGCTTGACAGTAATATCATTGAGCCCACAGTCATCATTTTATTCAAAATGGTACCATGGACAGCTGTTTCAGATGCTTACAGATATAAGGTCTCTAGCATTTTCCTTGATCTTAATAACTCCAGGATTGGGAATAGTGTGGCATGGTCTTTCTTGGTGAACTCTTTTGTTCTGGATTGACTTCTCCCTTTTTTTCTAAAAGGCCACCTGTATAATGTGTGGTGGGTTTTCAAATCCTCCTAATAGAAATTCTTCTAGTCTGAACTGCTGGGCTTCTATTCATTGCTGTGTCCTCTGTTTGTACACAGTAATTGGCGGTATATATATGAAGAAGCTATGCAAACATGTTTGGAATAGTGCAGCGCCAAGGCTGCAGTTGCAGAGGAAAAGAGATGCACTGAAATGCAAGCTCTACAGGGCTAATGACATTTCCCTAGATGTTGACCGTGTATAATGGCAAGCTCATTGGTCTGTAGATATCTGAGTCTCTTTTTACTTTTTAAAAAATTGGAATAGTATTTGCTTGTCTTCATTCTTTTGGTTCCCATTTCTAACATTGCTAATGACCCTGAGATGATCCCTGCCTGCCTGTCACTCAGAATTTGGAGACCTGAATTCAGATGCACTAAAGGACTCAGGGCTTTGTTGATATTTCGTAACTCACACTAGGCACAAGTGCATTGTGAAGTTTTGAGTTTTCCACTTTCCATGTGAGGCGCATTCTACATTCTGGTTACTTCGGAAATGAAATAGACAACGTGGTACAGTGGAAAGAGTCAGGAACCAAGACTCAGAAGAAATGAGTTCTATTCCCTGTTGCTATTGACCATGAAAATTTCCCATAGGGCCTAGCAGTTAAGGGGCCAGGAAGCTCCTATGGTTGTGGGAACACACCTGGCAGAGGCAAGCAGGCTTGGCCGCCCTCGGCTTTTCTTCTCTTGTTCTCCTTCAGAAGACCCCAAACAATTCTAACTCCTGGTCTCTCAGCACCTGCTGGCTAGTTTTCTCCCCATGTTCTACACTTCTCTAGTCCATGGCCTTTTTTCTTTCTACCTCCTTCGAATTCTTTTATCTCTGGCTTACATTCTGGCTGTTACTGTACTTGTTATTGTTTTAAATTTATTGTCGTGAAGTGAAGTGAGCAAAACTTTACTTTTTTTAAAGGAAGATATGAAAGATGTCCATGTGTACTATTTCTCTTACTAAAGTACAATGTCACCTCTTCTTTCTTTGTTCCTTTCTTTTTGAGAAGAATATCTTGAATGGCCCCTCTAATTTATTCACTCATTCAACAAGTATTTATGGGGCATCTACATGTGCCAAGCCCTGTGTGAGGCACTGTGATTACAAGAGTGAAGGAGACAGAGCTCACCTTCATGGGCAGAGGCAGAGAACAAAGTAAAGAAATAAATAAACAAATTATTATAAAACAAAATAATTTAAAGAATGAACACAGGGCTATGATAGGAGGGTGGGGTGAGGCCACGTTAGATGGTGTGGTCCATGTAGCCTGACTGAGAAGGAGATGAGATTTAAGCTGAGAAAGAGTCAGCCATGTGAACAGTATTCCAGGCTAAAGGAATACATTGTGATGTCCTGGGAGGGAAAAGAGGTGGATATTTAGGAACTGGCCCAAGACTGATGAGGCCGGAATCCAGTGGGTGGAGTAGGAGACAAGGCACAATGATGTGAAGTAAGATAGGAAGATGGGGGGGGAGGTTGCAAATCAGGGGAAGACCACATTTATATCCCCAAAGTGTCTGTGGTCATACCTGTTACATTACCTATTACACAAGAACAGCTAACATCTAATAATAGCTAGTGGCAATGGAGCACATTATGATGTGTATGGCGCTGTCCTAAGAGTGTTACATCTAGGAATCATTTCTCTTCAAAACATCCCTATGAGGCAGGTATAGTCATCATCCCCATTTTGCAGATGAGGAAACTGAGGCACAGAGAGGTTAAATAACTTCCCCAAGGTCCTATAGCTAGTAAGATTAACCAGTGAAATTCAGACCTGGCCGGTCTAGCTCCGGGGCCTGCACTCTCACTTGCTATGTTCTACACTACAGCTTCTGAAAGGGCAGTTGACAAACCCAAGTAGTTGAGAGTGACTTCGACTGCGTCAGTTGCAGATGGGCAGCCTGGGACTGGAAGTTAGATTTAAAAACTTGACTCAAGTTAAAGAATTTTGGCTAGAATATATCAGAGGTGATATATTCATAGGGGAAAAGCTCCTTGACATTGGTCTTGGCAATGAGTTTTTGGATATGACACAAAAAGCAAAGGCAACAAAAGCAAAAATATACAAATGGGACTATGTTAATCTAAAAAGCTTCTGCACAGCAAAGGAAAAAATCAACAAAATGAAAAGGCAACTTACAGAATGGGAGGAAATATTTGCAAACTGTATATTTGATAAGAGGTTAATATCCAAAATATATAAGGAACATATACAACTCATTAGCGAAAAACCAAATAATCTGATTAAAAAATGAGCAGAGGATCTGTACAGACATTTTTCCAAAGACATACAAATAGTCAACAGGTACGTGAGAAGGTGCTTAACATCACTAATCATCAGGGAAATGCAAATCAAAACCACAGTGAGATCTCATCTCACACCTGTTAGCATGGCTATTATCAAAAAGACAAGAAATAACAAGTGTTGTTGAGGATGTGGAGAAAAGTATCCCTGTATCCTGTTGGTGGGAATGTAAATGGTACGGCTATTATGGAAAACAGTATGGAGGTTCCTCAAAAAATTAAAAATAGAACTACCATATGATCCAGCAATCCCATTTCTTGGTTATGGATCTGAAGGAATCAAAATCAGGATCTTGAAGCAATATCTGCACTTGTATATTCATTGGGGCATTATTCACATTAGCCAAGATATGAAAACAGCTTAAGTGTCTGTCAATGGATGAATGGGCAAAGAAAATGCGACACACACACACACATATATGCACTATGGGATTTTTAAATTGAGATATAATTGGCATATAACATTATATTAGTTTTAGGCATATAACATAATGATTCAATATTTGTATATATTGCAAAATGATCACCACAACAAGTCTAGTTAACATCCATCCCCACACATAGTTACAATTTTTTTTCTTGTGATGAGAAACTTTAAGATCAACTCTTTGAGTAATTTTAAAATATACAATACAGTATTATTAGCCATAGTCACTATGCCGTACTGCCATGGAATATTATTCAGTCATAAAAAATAAGAAAATCCTGCTATTAGCAACAACGTGGTTGAATCTGGAGGGCATTATGCCAAGTGAAATAAGTCAGACAGAGAGAGACAAATGCTTCATGGTATCACTTATATGTGGACTCTGAAGAAAAATAAAGTTAAACTCAGAAACAGAGAGTAGAATGGTGATTGCCAGGGACTAGGGTGTAGGGGAAAGGAGAAGATGTTGGTCGAAGGGTACAAACTTTGTGGTATAAGATGAATAAGTTCTGAGAATGTAATGTACAGCATGATGACTATAGTTAACAATACTGTACTGCATACTTGAAACTTGCTAAGAAAGTAGATCTTAAGTGCTCTCACCAAAAAAAGATAACCATGGGGCCAGCCTGGTGGTGTAGTGGTTAAGTTTGGTGCACTCAGTTTCGGCGGCCCGGGGTTTGTGGGTTTGGATCCTGGGCACAGACCCACACCACTCATCAAGCCATGCTGTGGCGGCCACCCACATACAAAATAAAGGAAGATGGGCAGAGATGTTAGCTCAGGGCCACTCTTTCTCAAGGAAAAAAGAGGAAGATTGGCAACAGGTGTTAGCTCAGGGGCCAACCTTCCTCACCAAAAAAAAAAAAAGGTAACCATGTGATGGATATGTTAATTAACTTGATTGTGGTAATAATTTCACAACATATACATATATCAAATCATCACACTGTGCACTTTAAATATATATAATTTTGTCAATTATACCTCAATAAATCTGGGAGGAAAATCTGTCCTTAGATACTCTGAGTTTTCATAAAAGTTGGAAGTCTCTTTAAAACTCCATCTGGTTCCTGCTTCCTTCTGCACCATCTCCAGCCTCTCCTTCTCCAACCTCTTCCCAACACCTTTGTTGTTCCTACTTCAAAATTTATTCTGTCTCCGGTTCAGGATTATTCAATAATTACCTAAATCATCCTCCTTGGTTGTACATTATGATCGTGTCTTCTGAAATTTAAGAGAGATAATATGGCTCAACATTTAATCTTTCATTGTTATCTAGGAACTCATTTTTCTTTTAGGAAACATTTCTTTTCAGTTTGGAGATTCATGTAATTTGTAGTTACTGGTATCAGTGAATTCTGAATCCTTAAAGAACATTCTTCTAAATCCACACCCAGTCTGTTCTTCACCTTCCCTCTTTAAATGTGCTTCCCATGCTGTTTTGTGTGTGTGCGTGAATGTGTTTCTTAGGGCGGGAACATTCCTCCATTTTCTGGTTCCAGAGAACTGCAGGGAATTCTACTTGGTTAATCCTTTCCAGGACATACTATCTTACTTTCCTGGGCCCAGGGCCGCAGGGCCCTCTGGTGAAGGCTATTAAGGGAAGTCCATAGAGAATTAAACTGAAGGAGGTTCTAGCTCATGAGCCTGACCCTGGGACCCTGCAGGTCCTCATCAGCAGTACCTCAGGGATGACATTTGATGGATGGGGTGAAGTTGCTGGGGGACCGTTTTGCTAAGCCTAAAGAAGTGCAATTGATTTACAACTGGACAGAAGTCTCTAGCAAGACTATATAACACTTCTGGGGATAATGTATCTATTAGGAATTTTCTAATTAATTAGTAAGGGCAGAGGTCTGACATACAGCCTGAATTAGGAGCAGGAGTTGGAGGGGCCAATAATAGGCAGGGAAAAAGATGAAGGTGAGGCAGCCCTTCTCAAGACTGCAGCGGGACGGTGTCTGTAACGGGAGAGCACTGCTACTTCTGGTGCTGTGACTGTCTCCACTGTATCCGTTACCACAAACGCCCCTTTCCTCTCTTGTCAATCATCTTTTTAGCCCCCCTCTTAAATGTCGGCGTCTCCTAGGTGTTCTTCTCAGACCACCTCTTTTCTCAGTCTTCACACTCTCTTCAGGGACTCCTCCTTCCAGTCTGCGTTTCCAGAGCATGCTGGTGACTGTTTGTATTTTCAGCTGCCCCCCAGACTTCTCTTCTGATTTGCCCAGCATCCTGACCTCAGCACACTGAAAGCTGAACACATTATCTGCTCTTCTTCCTACCTCAAACCTTCTGTTTTTCCTGTATTTTCCGTCTTGGACAAATGGCACTATCCTCTACCTGGTTGCCTAAGCAACGGTCTTTAGTGTCATCCTTGACTCCTCCCTCTTCTGTATTCCAAGCTCTGTCTATTTTGCCTCCTGTTTTACCTTTCAATGCTCTTCCTTTACTTCCACTCCACTTCCACACCCTAGACCATGCCGTCCTTGTCTCCTACCTGGACTGCCCTACTCCACCCTCAACGGAGCTTAAGACCATTCAGTGGCCCATTATCATCACTAGGATCAAGTATTTACCCCTTAACTTGGTGAATAGGGTTTATAATCCATCCAGTGAGTTTTAGGAATTGATTATATTCGAATTTTAATGCTTTATTTGATTCTTTTATCAAATAATTTTTTATAGTTTCTTGTTATTTGATCATTTGAAATTTCTATCTCCTTTTTTAAACATTTCATACAGAGATATTTTATAAGCTGGATCCAAACTTTCCTGTGTGTGGGGGGAATGTTTAAATCTGTGGTTTGTTGTTCCTGCTGAATCTCCTTCATGGTGCCTCGTTCCCTTGTGTAGTTTTTTTTTCATTTTTTAATTGTGAGTTCATGTTTGGTCCAACTTAATCCGTGTGAGCCCTGAGCACTTACAGAGTGTTTTGCTTTATTTCTACAGGGTTTTATTAATCTTGAATGACTTTAATTTCTAGACTGAGTGGATTGCTGACTAGGAGTGTTATAAATTTGGACTCCGTATCTGAGTGCAAGAGGGCCTAGGGTAGCACATTTTCTGGAGAAACTAGTATAATTACTAGGATTATTATTATTGCTGCTGTTGCTGTTCTTTCCTACTCAGCACCACCAGACCAAACAGAGTCTTCCAGTCTCCCTTTGCTGCAGGAGGATAATTTTACCCCTTATGTCACCAGTGGCGCCACTCTTTTCAAGGGTTTTGGCATGATGTGAGAAACTTGGCCATATTTCCCACATTTTTCTTGAGCTTAAAGTTTATTCTTCCATTTCCGTGCACTGCAGTTAATCCTCAAGGCTTTGGTTCCCAATTGGTATTTTCTTTTGGGGCTTCATGAGTTTTTGTTCTTGGTTATCACTTATGATTCTTGGTTTTGGTTTTTTAAAATTTCAGCTTGTGCTATTTTGTTTTGACTTTAGGAAGAATTTCTCCTTATTTTGAGCTTAGTTATATGTTTAAATGTGTGTTTATTGAAGCATATTCAGGACCTAGTTGCATTGCAATGGGAAGGCATTTTGGAATTTCTGGTCTGCCAGGCTGTCAGAAGGGATGTCTCTTGCCTTAGACTTCATTTAATAAACCATGTTTTCTTTATTAGCTCACTTGTTGAAGCTAAATAACAATCTAGAATTTTTGTTTGTGGCTGAAAGGCAGGGGAGAAATCATTTCAAAATCACTGATTTACAGTTTCCAGAATCTACCTTTTTAGTCAAAATTGAGACTATTTAAGTCCATCTCTAATCTCTTGACAACTTTCCTGTTTTCCCTGATTCCATAAAAATTATCAGTTGATAAAATTGTTTGTTTGGTATTTTCCTCTGTGTTTTCTTCAGCCCCTTCTGTGTAATTCATTTGGATCTGGAAATGTTCTCATACTATCTCCTCATCTCTCTTAGAATTCAGTTTTTTCTTCCTACCTGCTTGAAGATTATTCCTCTTAACAAGAAGTTAGAATGCTTGTTAATACACAAATTGTTGAGGAGTTGGCAGCTGAAGCATTACCTTCTGAGTGACTTATCTTGTCAACAAGAGAAATCCATAGGCTATGGGTCTTATGGTCATATGTCTTTAAGTCATTTAACTTGGTGTGTGTCCTTTCTAACTTGACCTTCTGCAAGATGCTGACATCTGGATGGTTTTCCAAGAATCTGCATCTCCCTGGCCTCCCTTTCTGGGCTGCCCCTGCTACTTCTGGGTGAGTTTCTTCTAAAGGATGGTGTGCTCTGTTCTCCCCATGCCCAAGCCCCATTGCCAAGCTTCCTGTTCTGGTAGTGAAGTCATGGGGGCTTTAGCATCTGTGTTCTACAAACTGGGGCTCCTGATGAGTGTTACAAGATCCCGGTCTGGGGCACAAGAGAAGCTTTAGGAGTAAAATACCGGTGTGTGTGGGCAGCCTCAGGCAGGCCCTGCAAAGCTGAGCAGGAGAGTAAGGACAAAGGATTTCAGCCCGTGGTCCTGGACTCTGAGGTGGGGCTCAACCAGATTTCAGGTAGAGCTGGCCACAGAGGTGACTGGTTGCTGTAGTGACACCCTGACGCTTGAAGTGATAACACAATGTCTAAGGCAGGAGCTTCTTGGTGGCTTGAGGCCTGCTGCAGCTTTTAAGCTACATTTTTCTAGCTTTATGCCTCACCTAGTGCCTGTAGTCTACACAGTGGTCACCCCGGTGTCCCCACGGTCATTACTCCTTAGCAGAGGCAGCGATGTGGATTGAAGGGAGGGTCAAGAAGAGTTGGCCACTCAGGGGCCCTAGCCTCCTCTTGTCGTCATGTCATTATTGCCACAGAGAATTGGACAGGGATCCTGCTCACAGGGCCTCCGAAGGACAAAGGGAGATCACGTTTAGGTAATGGAGGGAGCATTTGCTTGTGTTCTGTTGGGAAGGTATGATATCAGAAAGGTGAAGGAGAGAAGAGGAAGTGTCCCATCCACTGCATTTTTTTTTTGCAGTGGCAGCAGTAGCTGTGTGCTGGTGTCTGGGGGCAGCTCACAAGTCCAGCAGTAAATGGCATGGTATCAGACTTTTTTGTGTGCTTGTATGTCTTCCCCCACTAAAGTAAGAGTATTTTTTAGGTCAGGGACACTGTTTTCTTTGTCTTAAAATCCTGACTGTCCCACTTAGCAGGTGTGGGGCCTTGGGCAATTTCCTTAATCATGCCGAGTCTTGGTTTTCCTCATCTGTAAAATGGGGATGATAATAGCAGTACCTACTTCATAGTGCTGTTTTGAAGATCAGTGTATGTTGAATGAATTATGCAGTGAATGAAGTGCATTTTCCTTCCATTTTTATTCCCTTTTAAGAAGTTCAAACTGGATGGTCTTCATGTCGTCGAACTGTGTGGGATCGTGAGCAATGGCCCAAGTTCTCCCGTCAGGAGTGGTTGGAAACAGAAGCCAGTGACCCATCCTTCCTTGACCTTCCCACTATCCCCTCTCCCACCTGAAGCCTCAAGTGTTGGGAGTGGGTAGGGCTGGGGAACCCCATGCTGCTGGAAAACTGCCTTTAAAGCCTTCGGACCCAAAGGCAAGGAGCCAGAATCAAAGATTACCTTGTTTTTTGGAGTGTATCACTGGCTATTGTCCCCATCAAACAAAGCCCTTTCATCAGAGGTTCTTTAAAACACTTTTTTTCCCTCCTTTATTTAGCTTTGAAATAAGCTGGGCAACAATTAATTTCAGAGAGAGAGAGAGAAAGATAATTCAACAAGGATCTATTACTACTCTCAGCTTCTATTGCTGTAATGAAAATCTATTTCCTTTCCCTTTTGTGTCCCATATAATTTAATGCCCATTTTATTAATGGTCTGAAATAATTACGGAACCCTTTGTGATTCTCAAGTATGTTTCATTTAATTGTGCAATAAATGCCTAATCTCTTCCTCCATCTGAAGCTATTATGGCGTTAAAATTAACAATTATGCAGCAATGCGCCGGGGTCCATAGAAATCACTCCAGATAACTAGACATATATAAATCATTCATGAGAACAATTTCTGAAAAGAGACGGAGGGGAAAAAAATTGTGTTGAAAATGACATTGGGAAGCCAAGGGCCCAGCCTGTAAGATGATAGTAACACCTTTAAAAAATCTTTTTTCTTTCCTTTTTTGTTATTATTATTTTATTAATTGTGTATGTGGCATGCCCCCCCGCCTTCTTAGCCTGACAGATATTTTCAGAATTAATTAACTGTTAGCTCTGAGGATAAATTGTTCATTATCAATTCCCCCCCCCCTTTCTTTCCTTTTATAGTTTTTCTTTTTCTTTCAGGCCAGCAATTACACTCCCTGCCTTTCTGCAGCAACTCCTGTTCTGCACAGCTATCCAAATGGGGAAAGTGCTTTTTCTTTCAGCCCTATTCACTCCTCTCTTCTCCCTTTTGTGGGATTTAATAACCATGGCTGATAGGCTCACACCGGACAGAGAGGTTAAGTTTGTTGTCTCAGCACTTTGCTGACAGGGGACAGGGCAGGAATTCTGTAACTTCTAACCAGCCCTGTGGGGCTGCCTATGGCCTGGCCCACAAAGGCATAGCCCGTAAACAGTGTTCAGAAACCCTGCAGCCCCAAACATCCTGATTACCTAAGAGCACTTCCATTGGTGCTGCTAAAGCCCGCCTCCATCTTTTAAAATATTCCTGAGTCCTAAGAGATTCCCAGCAAATATGCTCCAGCCCACGCCCTCCCTCAGCCCGCACCCCACCCCTCCCAAATGCATGCAATGGAGTGATGGAGCAGGGTCAGAAAACCAACTGCTCACAGGGGAGGCGGGAAATATAGATGAGTGAAGGGGGTGGGTTGGAGACCATGGCAAACTGGAGATTCCACGCCGCCTGAAGGGGGCAGCTATTACCCAGCTTCCACGGATTGCTGCATTTCTGGAATGTGAGCCCGATGTGGCCACCTCTTCTGGTATTTCAAGAGAAGCCTGAAGTTTTAATGTGAAACCTACTAACTAATTGTTGTGGACCAATTTAGAAAAATTTGAAACAGCCTGAGCTAACTGAGTGGGATGGATTCTGGCTGGGGCTGCTACTTTTGGGCCCCTGCTCTTAAGGATTGTTGTTTGTTTCCAGAATTTGGGCCAGCAAAAGGTTCCTAGGAGGGACAGGCAGAGCACACTGTCCCTTGGCTGTCCATTCTTCGCAGACCCCAGGCTTGGGTGTTTTGAGTCCGAGGAATGCCTGAAGTTCTTCTGAAGTCTGAGCTCCATAATGAAGAGGGTATTGGGGGAGGGGTCACATTTGATTTCATGTCAAGAGTCATCAGTTCTAAATCATCAGTTTAAGCACTGAAGAATCACCAGGGTTGTAGCTAAGGGTGACAAGTCCGTCTGTGCTCATATTCCCGATGATTGCACAAGTGATTTGGCTGAGTATTAATTGAGGGCTCATGGGATTTGAAGTCCAAACGTGCCTGGTGTGATGATGCCAGAAATATGGGCTCTGCTGATGACAGTCAACATTTATTGAGAGCACACTAAATATTAGACCCCAGTCCATGTGACGGGTATTAGATTAACTCACTGACTCTTCTTCATAACTTTATTAGGGAGGTATTATAATTCCCATTTTGCAGGAGAAGAAATTCAGAAGTTAAGGAACAGTATCAGACAACTTAGCGTAAACAGCAAAGGCAAGATTCAAACCCATGGCCATGACCTAGAGCTTGAGCTCTTAACCACTGTGCTAAAATGCCTCCCTACTTGGGACCTGGTAGAACTGAGCAAGGTCAAACACAAAGGTAGGACATGACTGGAGAAAACTTAGTAAATAATAGCAATAAAAGCACATCTATACAGAACTAAACAGTTCATAAAATGTTTTAATGTTTTTTGTCTAACTGGGAGACAAATTTTAACTACTATGAGCAACACGCTGGTCAACATCTCAATATCATTGTACTTTCCTCTTTAGATACTGTCAAGATTCTTTTCTTAAAACTAAGTAATGGAGGTGGAATTCTTTTATCAAAAGATATGCAAATTTATAAGGATTTTAAATATATATTGTTGAATTGCCCTCTTGATAATTTGTATGTACATCCCCACCAACAGGTCTGCCATCATTTTTACTGGCTGCATAGTATTCCTTCACAAGGTGCAGATACACTCATGTCAAACTTCAAGGTTTTAATCTAGCTTTTATTTAAACCATTCTGCTAAAACTAACTCTGATTCTTTCTCCCAAGGTTAAGTGAAAAGCAACCTTGATTCATGCTGAAACTTCCCCATAGAATAACAACATTCACAGGGCTGGTGCTTTGGAACGTGGAGGAAGTTTGACATCCTAATCCCTTATAAGAGTCTTTCTACTATTTCAATATTCTTTAATTTCCTGCTTATATGAATAAAAAGATAGGAGCTAGGTTGCCTTCTTAGTACTTCCAGCTAGTTATTTTACTATAGTCTTTGCCTCTTTTTGTAAATACTGTCCCTGGTTTTCTCCTCCAGCAAAAAAGAAGCAGCCTGCCCACACATCTGCACGTATGTAGCTGGGAACCACCTGTAGTAATGTTTCAGCTCAGAATTTTGTGATTTTCCTGGTCAATGGGATCTAAACTAATATTCAACAAACAATGCTACTCAATTTTGTTACCAAACTCCTGACTCAGATTTGTAACTTCCTTAAGTTTTGCTGAAAGGTACAATGTCTTTTAAAGAAATACATTAAACGTTTGAACAGAATATACACTTCTAAACAATAAGCCACATGGGACCTGCTTTAGGTTATAGAATATCTCTCTCACCCCTGAAGACCTTTAGAAAATAGGATAATAATAAAAGCCGACATTTATTGAGCACTTATGATCTGTGGGGTGCTGGGCCTGGCAAGCATTAATTTATTTGCTTTCACAGTAATCCTACGAGGCAGGTTTTTTTTTTTTTTTTTCATCCTATTTAACAGATAAGCAAGCAAAGCTTAGGGAGTTTAAGTAATTTGCCCAAGGTCACACAGGTAGCAAATGGAAGGGCCTGTATCCACCACAAGCCTGTCTCTTAATCACTGTATTAGAGGGCGCGGTGTCTTGATTGGTGTGGAAATAGTTCTAGGGACAAAGGCAGCCCAATGCCAGGCCACAGAGAGTTTTGAAATGAGTGCAGACGCCCTTATCTATGTGTAGCCCATGAGTTTTGAGGAGTAGATATGTGGTTTTGAGACCCATTTAACAGCCTGCCGGGGCACTAGCGAATGGACACGAGAGCCACAGGGCCCTCCTGTCCCAACACTGCGAAGGCCTGGGGTCCGGAGGGGTTCTCTGGGCCTGCTGCGGTCTTGGGAATGGTAATATATTCCTCTCAGACGCAGAATTCAGGGGCGACACGTTATTACCTTTCCTAGCAATTGTTTTGTTTAATTTCCATTTTAAAATTTATTTCCTGTGAGAATGAACTGACTGAAATTCATTTGTGCAGGGAGGGAAGGTGAATTTCTTATTAACTCTCCCAGGTAACGGGCAGCTGCAGCCTGGGCTGTGGGGAGGACTTGAATTCCTCGGGGCTGGGCAGGGCGGGGGAGCGTCCGGAGAGGGTGTGATCATGTGGGGCAACCCAGGAGGGAAAAGCAGTGTGCTGTGGGCCTGGGTGATGTGGTCTGGGGGGGCAACACCCTGGTTGAAGTTTTATACAAAAATCTAGATGAGGCAACTCCCTGCATTGGGAAGAGAATCCTATCTTTTCCCCTGGCTGGAGCAGAGACCATATTAAGAAAAAAAAAACCCACAAAAAACACTATTTTAAGCAATTGTAAGAATCCTTTTTTTGAAAAAAAGTTCATCTCCCACCCTATGGTTGGCGGATGTGAAGCTGGTGATTGAAAGTTGGGAGTTTTATAAACGGGCAAAGGCATGGAAGATGCTGGGTCATCTTGCTTATCCCTCTGCCTGTGAACATCTGTGAGTGGGACCCTGGGCAACTGGACCTTTATTCTGCTGTGGCCTTGGCATTCCTTTCCCTGATGTCCTTATTCTCGGACAAGCCTGGATGGCTCAGACCCTGTAGATTTTAAAACCTCAAAGCCTACCCTCTCAACACTGCCTTCCAATGGGTGGTCAAGTGTTATCCATCCTCCCTCACAGTGTACCTGGTGTCCATCCCTTCCTTTCTGCATCTACTGCCTGTGCCCTGTTTCAAGCTCTCATCCTCTCCTTCAAGAGACCCCATTGCGAGCCTCCTGACTGCAGTCCCTGGCCTTTGAGGCTGTCTTGCATACCGGTATCAGATTCATCTTCCAAAAGTGTGGCTTTGGTGGAGTCATGCTTCTCTGAAACCTTCGATGCTTCCCATTGGGTAAGACAAACATCTTAGCTTGGCATCGAATGATGTTCCAGCAGTATTTCCCCAGGGTCTAGCCTCAAAGCAGGTACTCCTCTTGCCAGTGTCCCTTTAAATGTCCCTGGCCTTCATCCCCCTAAGTCCAAAGGCAAGACTGAAATATCTTCAGAGGCCAGGCAGACCATATGAATGAAGGCAAATGACAAATGATATACAACACTTCATCTCAATTTAGGGGAGAAAAGCAAAAGCTTACGGATTCTGGAGAATTAGACAACATACATTTCATGTCAAGGGGGCAGCTGCCACTGAGACTCAGCTAGTGTTTCCATGTTGGTGTTCTTTTCCAGCATTTCTTAGAAAATGTAGATGTTTCTCTGAATCCTGAATCCAAAAATCAGGAAAATAGGAAAAAGTATTACAATTCCTCGGCAAGAATTAAAGTTTAACAATCAACACAAAGACATAACTGATTCAAAGGAATCCACTGATGTCAAGTTGAACACAAGCAAGAAATGCTGACGTGTGGAGTCAAAGGTTATGGTCGATTTTTCAGGGAAGCAGGACAGGAGCGTGTAGGAGAGAGGTGATCAAGATCTAATTAATCCTTATCATTTAATGAGTCAGTCTTGCTTTTAGCTTGTCACCACATTCAAAGTGCATGTTTGTGACTCTGCTGCTTAGAGTGAGTCAATTTTGCAAATAAAATAAATATTAAATTTATACAAATATATACTTAATGCAAATCCTATCAATAATTTTCCAAAAGAGAACAAGTTTGGAGGCAAAGTCACTCCTCAAATTGGCAATTTTGACACATGATTCTGGGTAGTGCTAGGAGATCTATTTGAACAGCGCCAACGATTTTCCTAGGTCTTTTCCAGTGTTTACCATGGCCTACATTTATTTATAAATGCTGCTAAACTTAATATTTATTATTTATTAAACAAAATGTTTTAAAATATCCACAATAGTAAGTAATGATTATGAAGTATTTTGAAGATATTTGAAGAATAACATGACTTGAGGGGAATTTCTGAGAATTCCCAGGAATTCCAATTTCTCTTATTTTTGAATCCCAAAAATAAATATCTATGAAGAATTTTGAAACCTAGACTCAGCTGATTGCTGCCAGGAGGAATGGAGGGTGGGCTGGGTGCTGTTGGATCTCCTGATTTACATGAGAATTTAGAAATATGGACATTTATGTGAAAATCTGCCAAGTTTTAAATTGGAATATTTTACAATGTTCAATTTTTATGCTCTAAGCTATTGATCTCAACTTAGAACATCTTTCCTCTCTCCTTACTTCCTGCCCTACCAACAAAATCTTTCCCATTGTTCAATCCATCTCCTTTCAGATGTCAGCCCCTTCAAGAAGGGTCCCTCTTTCCCCTCCCCTGCAAACTTTAGAGCTCCCTGGGCCATTCCTGTGGTCCTGCTGGGCATTGCTAATATCTGCGTCCACATCTAACAGCAGAATTTACATTCTTACCTGGCTGGAACTGTGCTTTATTCATGTTTGGATAACTCATAGACCCAAGCACTGCAGGGACTCGATAAATATTTGAGTAAATGAGTGAAAGAAGGTACCAGGCTTCCAGATTATAAACTCATGAATCTTAGATTCTGAACCCCAAGACTCATCATCAGAAGACATATAACATTTTAATCAGTGGCCACTTCCGGGGAATGAAGGTTGGCCAAAGGCCAAACAGGGAATTGCAATTAGCAAATTCATGAATGTCTTGTTTACATTTCAAACAAGCTCATAGCTTGGTTTCTGTATCTAAAGGATTGTGCTTTATTTATAGACCACTAATGACTATTAATAAGTGGAATTGTGGTTGAGTTTCATAAATGTTACAACTGGGGAGCAAACTCAATCCACCCTCTTGTACGGAAATTACTCTGATCAGAGCATAATGACGAACTAAAGAGTTATTTGTCTGTTCAATCCCAGGGCAGAGAAGGGTAATGAGTTTACTGGCTCAGGCTCCATTCTTCCAGGAGTCAGTAGGAGGGAACTATTGGTCTTTAGACACAAAGGTCTGGTTCTTAAGAAGTCTCAGCTGACTTCCCAAGAATCCACTCCCTGGACTCTGTCCCTACAAGAATAGGAAGTTAATTATCTTTGTGTTTCCCTCACATCCATCACAGAGCCTTGAACTTAGTGAGTATTTAAGAAATGCTGAAAAGAATCCCTCCATCTTATAGTCTCACCCCCATTTATTTGGATCAAGCATTTACTGTGTCCATACTGAGTATGACGTGCTAGGGACACAGAGAGAAATAGGATATGATCCCTTCTCTTAAAAAGCTCACATTCTCATGAGAGAACAGATAGATGAATGTGCAGTGATATATAACCCAGCGTGGTAAATGTTAGAACAGCCCAGGACCTCATCACATTGGGCATTCTCCCACTGTACATTGTGTTAACTTTAATAAGACCTTCAACTGCTCTGTATTGGAGTTGATTGTTTTCACGTTAGTTGCCCCACTACATGGTGGTAACTCGAGGGCAGAAAATGTGCCTTACACAGTAGGCTTTCCATAAGGGTTGAATGAGTGAATAAATGAGCGGGAGTGTCATGGGTTTCTGACACGGCAAGCTCATGCTGCCTTCAGAGAATGGAAGGAGTGAAGCAGCTCACCTGGAAGCCTGCCAGGGATGGTGTGTGGGTCTAACAGGGAAGCAAATCAGCCTTCCAGGGAAGCTTCAGGGACCACCACTCAGTCAGAGAAGTGAACTTGCCTGATACCTCCCCATGAGGCATGTGCCTCCAGACTGGGCGTCCTGATCTGAAATGCCCACTGCAAATTAATGTTCTAACATCCTAGTGACTCTGTAAGAGTTGTGGCATTGACATAATCGGCTTCCCTGAAGCCCATCAACTCCCAACTCTGGTCAGATCAAGTATCCAAGTCGACAAAGCTGAGGATTAGGTTTTGGAGCCAAAGAGATCATGTTGTATTTCACCTTCCATCACTGCCTGAAGAAAGCCATTTGCAATAGGAAGGAATGAGGCCACTGAACGAAGAAAAGCAGAGAGTTGATTCCCTGGTAACACTGTCCCTGGGTCTAGCTGTGCCTGAAAATAGCTATCCTTTGGACTCTTCATTTCAGGCAACCAATAAATTCCTCCCCCTCCTCTTTTTAGTTTAAGTTGAGTTTCTATCACTAGCATCCAAAAGAATCCTGAATAATATACTCCTCTATTCTTACTTCTAAGAACTTCTTCAACTTCTTAGAAAATCCCAGTATAGGTTAAAGACCTGTGCTTTGGAGTGAGACCAATCTGGTTTCAAACTCTGACCACTGCATTGTTGAGTCAATCTATTACAGCGGCTCAGCCCCTTACTCTAACTAATACACCAAGGAGAAAATGATTTAGGCCTCAAGTGAGGTGGTAGCAATGATGACAGAAAGAAGGAGCCAGATTTGAGTGCTTTTAAGGAGCTAGAATTGATAGAACATGGTCATTTATTATATGTGTGAGAATAAAGGGATCGGGGAGGGAGGAGTTGAGGAGAAGTCTTGGTTTCTGGCTTGAGTGACTGGTGGACAGTGGTGACCAGTGCTATCTTCATGGGCATGCTTCATGTACCCCCAGAAGGCCCCTGTCCCGGCAAACTTCCAGATGGGCTGCTCTGTTCCTTCCATCCTCCAAAGGCAGAGTGAGTTTGAAGTGTCAATGTTCCTGAAGGCCTGTAACACTCTTGTTCTTTTATTTATTCATTCAACCCTTATTGAAAGCCTACTGGGTACTGGCTGGAGCTAGTGCCAGGACACAAATTGATTGGGCACATCTCTGTCCTCAAGTTCTTCACAGCGTAGTGGGTGTGACTAACGAGAATACAGTAAACTCGAATAACAGAGCAGTGGGAGGTCTTAATTAAAGTCACACAGGGCCCCCCCACTTGGTTTAATTCTCTGCTATTGCTCTCTTGTAGTTCCTAGCAGTTTTTGAACAAGGGGCCCTACATTTTCATTTTGAACCAGGCCTCACAAATTATCTAGCCAGTTCTGTGTAGCATTCACCCAGGGCGAGATAGCAGAAGAACAGTTTGGGAGTGAAAGACATCGGGTTTGGTTTGGAAGTCTAAAAGTGAGAGGCTGGCCGGAGTGGTGTGAGATGGTTGGGTGGGAAAAAGGGTAGCAGTGGGAGTGGTCAGACTTCTAGAGTTTGGGGACAAGATTTGTGAATTTCTTGTGGGCCAAGAGGGTACAGGCCCCTCTGAGCTGTTGTTATTGAAACATGGGGATCACAAACCCCTTGTCTCCTGGGAGTGTTTCCTCTAGTTTCTGAAGACCCCACTGACGTGTAACCAGACATGCTTTTGGGAGGTAGAGCAAGTGAGCTAGGACGAAAATGAGGCAACTTTCCATATGGAGTTTTATAGAAGGAAGGTTAATATTCTCAATATCTTGCTCATACAGACGCTGTGGAAAGAACAGAAATGACTGCCCTTCATCTGTTGCTGTATTCCTTGCAGATAATATTTTGTTTGTTTTTGTTCCAGCAATTTGATGGTTTGACTGTGATACTGTATCTCGCTCGCAACAGGACTCGAAGCAGTCCTGTGCAGCTCGTTGGCGGGGGGTGGGGGGTGTCCGATATTTTATCTGGAGAATGAAAACCAAAGCCTTTTGATTTAATTTGTGAGCCAGAACATATTGAGGCATAGTGCAAAAGGTACTGGCTTTGAAGTCAGGCATCTCAGGTTCAAGTCCAAGTTCCACCAGCTGTAAGTCGAGTGATCTTGGACAAGCCTCTGAGCATGTTTCCTTACCTATGAAAAGTACGCACCTTGCGGGGTGTGGCAAGGATTGGAAGTGAGAGTGGAAGGGTGTTGAATGGTTGACACAGCTGGGGAAAAAGGCTGATGTATTTTAAGAGATCTGAGAAGGGCTTGCTAAGAGATGGCCAAACTATCTAGTAACCTTCTCTTCCAACAGCCCATATAATAGAAGCTGAGAGGGTGCATTGAGGAAGAATCTTGAAGGGAATCTCTAAGCAGAGACGATGCAGAAGGGAGGGTCAGGAGTGCTTTTCTCCTACCCCAGCCAAGTGAGAAGCAACACCAAAGGATGACTTGGAGAGATTGAGGTGCTGAAACTGAGGGGAGACTCGTTTCACTCCCTGTGTTGTTGGCAGAGTGTGACTTGAGAGAGCTCTTGGGAGACCCTCATATGTCACCTGAAGTTCGAGGGGCCTGGAAACTGCTGCCTTGCCCGGAGCCATGAAAGGGAACACTGAGTGGAGAGAGGGCAGCTGAGGGAGTGACTTCCATTTCACTCAGTGGCCAAGGGTTAGTGAGCTTCCTTATGCGTTATGAGGATGTTTTGAAAAGACCACTGCAAGAGGCTGTTTTCTGAAAAGGGAGTTTGTTGAACACCCTAGGGCTTTATCATTGAAGCAAGAGCTTAGGATCTTTGCAAGAGGTCAACTAACGAGAACATCATCTTCATCAGCAAATGAAAGATCTTACGCGTCCTCACCTGTGTGCTGGGCACTCTGTGAAAGAGAGGGACAGGATTTCAGCTCCTGCGTTGACAAGGACATTTAACAACCAAAGGAGATTTACCAACAGCTCCACCTAAGTTAGAAAGGTATTTGCCCACTTTTTCTCTAATTCCTCCTTCCTGATCTGACGCCAGGGAGCTTAGAAGGTGGAGGGGGTTGGAGCAAAGAAAAATAAAAAGCTATTTCCCTACCGTCCCATTTCTCCACCACAGAGCGTAGACCTGAACTTGGAGGTGGGGAGCAGGGAGGTAGAAGAAAAGACATAAATGAAATGACATTTGAATTGCACTAAAGATTTGATTTTAAATTGGACTTGACTTTTTCTTTTAACTTTTAATTGTGGAAAATTTCCAACATATACAAAAGTAGAGCAAAGAGTAAAATAAACTCTTGAGTACCTATCACCCAGCTTCAATAATTTGTGGCCAATCTTGCTTCATTTATAATCCTAACCACTCCTCATCTCCTCTATTATTTTGAAGCAAATCCTAGACATTATTCCATTTCATCTTGTCAAATTCCCAAGTGTGTCTAAGATATAAGACCTCTCTATTTAAGCATTACTACGATATCATTATGGCACCTAAGTAGTTGACAATAATTCCTTAATATCATCAAATATCCAGTTGGTGTTTAAATCTCCCCATCTGTCTCATAATATATATATTTTTTAGTGAGTTTGTTTGAATTAGGATCCAAATTTCACAGATTGCATTTGGTTTGTTGGTCTTGGTAGTAGTTTCCTAGGTCTGCTGTAACAAAGTGCCACAACCTGGGTGGCTTAAACAACAGAGCCTTATTGTCTCACAGTTCTGGAGGCTGGAAGTACAAATTCAAGATGTTGGCAGGGCCCCGCTTCCTCCAAAGCCTTTAGGAGAGGGTTCTCGCCTCTTCCAGCTTCTGGTAGCCCCAGGTGTTTCTTGGCAGCTTAACTTCAATCTCTCCCTCCATCTTCGTATGGCTGTCTTCCCTCTATGTGTCTCTGTCTTTGTGTCACTTCTTTCTTGTAAGGACACAGTCATATTGGATTAGGGCCCAGGATAATGACCTCATCTTAACTGGATTACACTGCAAAGACTCTATTTCCAAATAAGCTCACATTCACAGGTACCAGGGGTTGGGATTTCAACGTATCTTTTTGGGGAGACACAATTCATCCCATAATAGTCTTTTAAGATGTTTTAATTTATTGATTTCCCATCTGTCTTTTTTTTCCCCTTGAAATTTTTCTGTTAAAGAAACTGAGTCATGCGTTCCATACAGCATGTCACATTCTGAATTTTTCTACGCATTCCCATAGTGTCATTTAGCACATTTCTCTATAAACTAGTAATTAGATCTAGAACCTTGATCTGATGCAGGTTTGATTTTTCCCAAGAAATGTTGTATTGCAGATGTTGTATTACTTCTATCAGGAGATCCATAATGTTTAGTTTGGAGTGGACTTTTTGATATCAGAAAATAAGAATTTTAATATGTGAAAGTGACAAGCAAACTGTGGAATCTGCCTGTGATGTTACCCAGAGGTTGGAAAGGAAGTTCTGATATGGAGTGTTTGAGGAAAGTGGTACAAAAAGAAGAAAGTTGTTTCTGGACCATACCTTAATCATAAATAGAGCAAAGCCTCTGCTGCCAGAATGCTTGGGTTTGAACCCAAGCTCCATTATGTTCTATCTGTGGGATCTCAGGCAAATAATTTAACCTCTCTGTGCCTCAGTTTTCTCATCTGTGAGTTGGAGATACTTATGGTGTTATTGGGAGGATCGAGTGAATTAATATAATGTAAAACATTTATGACAGGGCCCAGCACATAGTAAGTATTATATGCATTTGCTGTTATTGGTAGTATTGTGGTAGCTGTTGTTAATGTGCCTGATATTAGTAGGTGTTCACAAATATTAGCTATTATATAAAGATTTTTAATAAAGTTTCATATAAAATGATATTGGTGGCCACAATAGGCTCCAAAGTGGGTCATATCCATCAAATCCACCCTTTGGCTAAATAATGACGCAGGCAAGTTAAAGAAATTTGCCTCTTTTACTTTCCCATCTTCCTTCCTTCCTCTCCCTCCCTCCCTCCAATATCTTTTCTAACTACTAAGATTCTTGGGCAGGGCCTGAGTACAGTGTGGAAGTAGTCTTGCCCCACTGATCCGAGATTCTCACCTCAACTCCGCCATAATCTACGTGAGTGCTCTAGGGTAAAACCAGGCAACTCTGTGTCTTTGTCCTCGTCTGTAAAATGGCAGACCGACACAATTTCCATTCTAAAAATTAAATGTTTCCTGCCTTATCAGAAAGCCTGTAACAGATTCTTGCTCTGAACAGGCCTCATGGTGGACTAGGAAACTTGGATAGCCGCCTTCAACAGACACCACTCCTTCCCCATGAATATCTGGGTCTCGCCACGCCTTTCGACTTCTCCACCCTCGTCCTAGGATGGCTCAGATCACCACTTCAGGTCAGTAGTGAGAAAAAGACATGGGAAGAGGAGGGGGTAAATATCCCACTAAAAAGTGATTTCTAAAGCCTTTTATTTAAACTTTTAATAAACTCATATTTTGCATTTATTTTCTTCCAAGCATGATTCTAATTGCTTTACAAATATTAACTAATTTAATTCTTACAATAACCTTTGAGGTAGGTACTAACATTATTCTGATTTTACAGCTATGGAAACTGAGACACATAGATTTTAACCTGCCTAAATTACACAGCTAAGGTCAAAGTATATTTAAAAAAAACAGTTAAAAACATCTCATAAAGGGGCCGGCCCAGTTGCGTAGCAGTTAAGTTTGTGCGCTCCACTTCTGCAGCCTGGGGTTCGCAGGTTGGGATCCCCAGCGCGGACCTATGCACTGCTTATCAAGCCATGCTGTGGCAGTGTCCCACATGTAAAGTAGAGGAAGATGGGCATGGATGTTAGCCCAGGGCCAATTTTCCTCAGCAAAAAGAGGAAGATTGGCAACAGATGTTAGCTCAGGGCTAATCTTCCTCACCGCTCCCCCCCCAAAAACTCATAAAAATATAAAGTGCACATGTATCAAAATTTGACTCATTAGTGAGGGGACCAGCAGGATAGTAAAGGCAGCTCAAAGAGCATTTGGAGAACAGAGATTTGTATCATTAGTTGGGAAAGGCATACTAAGTAAGTTTCCTAAATTAGAGACAAAACTTGTTAAGGTCTCATAGGGCAATAAAACTGCAACCTTTGGAATTATCCTCCCTGTAAGACAGAAATTATTAGCATCTCTTGACAATAGTTTAAAAATTGACACATAATCAATTCAAATAATGGTTATTCTCCTAGAGAATTAAGTAGTCCTCTGGTGGACCTGTGAGATGATGCTCCAGTGTCACATCAAGAAGAAATGCAGTTATCCTTTTGTCTTATTTCTGCTTTTTGGATTAAAACACAGCAGTTTGGTTAGTAGAGCTTCAGTTGGAACTACCATATTACATTGCATCTCTAAATGATTTCCCTCTCCAATTAAGTCATGGCTGATAAGAATTTGTATGCTATGAAAAAGAACACTATTTTGCTTTTATATAATCTAAATATTGTAAAAGCACATCCACTTCCAAAGGCCTGCCTTTTTAAGAAAACTCATTTCTCCTATGATTCTCCCTTCTGTTCCATTCAGTGGGGAAAGGTGGGAGGGAGGTGGGAGGATTAAACATTCTGAAAATTCATGTGGAGCTCTGATTACGACAAAGGCTGATAGTTTTGGAGGAGGAAATGGGGACAGAGAATTTGTAGGTCTACCCAAGAGACTCTCACGCCTTTGCCTATTAGAGTCATCCTTCTCTGTCTAGAGGCATGGATACTGATACTTAAATATATTTATTGGGCTTATCTAAAAACATTATATAAACAACAAATTGATAAGTACTATATAAAAAGTATCTTCTTGGCTGAGGCCTGGCTGGTGTGAGTGGGGGTAGCAGATGTGGTATTTTAGAGAATTGTGCATTAAATACAGTGAATTATTTATTTCTAAAAAAAAAACCAGATCCACCAAGGATCTTTCGATGTGCTACATTCCCTAGAGATTTTTTCAAAACCCAGACTCCTTAGTGATCTGTCCTTTATCAGCTTAGTTGTTTAATTCCTGTTGCCCTTTTATTGATTCTGGGCATGTGTTATCTTAGTAAGAGTTGGTTTCTGTCAATTTCCTCTCATTCATTGTTATTGGGACTATGTTTAAGATCTTCCATTTCTTTGGGCTTATTTGGGACCCACCACCAAATTCATAAAATAATTATTCCTTTCATGACGTCTCTGTTGCTAAGTGCTTAACACAGAAAGGTAAGTGTTCTCTATCTCAAAAGGGGAGGAAATCACCACTGTTCATTACAGCATTTTCTGGGGACCCTTGATTTCATATCATAATTTAGTCTTGAAAATGTTTCCTGACGGAATTGCAGATAGGCAGAAAGATGACTCTATCCATTTGTAGAAGCTTGGAAAACAAAGATATGGATGAAGTTAAAGTTAACTTAGAAATGAATGGTAGGTAAAGGAAAGGATTTGAGAAAAAAGTGTAAAAGATGAAATGCTATATTCACTGGCACAAGTTAAGTTATAGGACCCTAAGCAAAAATACGGAAAGGGTCCTCTGTCCCTTGGCAAACAGATAACAATGGTCGAGCTGGACCATCTGTAAAGAACAAGCAAGACGTGCACATGAGCCATTCCTCTTGCCTTGACTTCAGCTCACTCCTTTATTTCCTTCTCATTTTATTCATTTTTCACTTATTAATTCATCACACACAGGGCATCTGGGTATAGTGTTAAATTCAGAGTATAGCAATGAGGAAGACATGGCTCCTGCCCCATGGAGCTCATAGTTTGCTCCTTTTCATTGCATTTACTGGTTTGTTCATGCATGGCAGAAAAAAATTATCTAAGAATTGTTCAACAAAATCCTGCCATTAGGCTAGGTAATTCAGCTGTAGTTTTATATATAGAGATATAAATACACATATATACCTATGTGCACACATATATTTATAAATTTATGTAGTGTTTTATAAAGTTACAACTCTGTCATGATCTTTTATTGAATTATTGTCTCCATTTGCTCCTCATCAATTCAGTCTATTAACCTCCTGTGGCATGACCACTGGAAGGTCGTGACTCGCCTCCCAGTTGTCAGATGCACTGACCTTTCCCAGTTTTCTATTGTCCTTGACTTCTCAGAGCATTTGACAGTGTTGAATGCCCACTTCTTCCCAGCTCTTCTTCTCCCTTCCTTGCATTCCCATCCTGGTTAGGATCATGGGCTTTAGCATCAGGCCAAACTCACTTTGAATCCTTGCTCTGTCACTTTCTGACCTTGTGACCCAGGAAGCAATCGCTTCAGCTCTGTGCCTTTGTTTGCTCATCCATCAAGTAGGAATAACATTACTCTGTATCTCACAGGGCTTCATAGAGTGAGGACTAAATGTGATCACATATATGAAACAACGTAATGAGCTCTCCACTTAACTCCTTTTTCTTCCCTCCAAGTGTGTCTTGTGTCCAGTTTCCTGAATTTGAGCCTCTGTCATCTCAGCCAACACCCTGTCTTTTGGATTTCACCCTTTCCTGTGGCTTTGCTTTTTCCCACCAAGTGAATGAGAATGAGTCTCTAATCATTATCTCTAATTCTGATCTCTAACCCAAGCGTCAGCCCCACCTCACTACCCAGTGTGCTCAGTCAAAGATAAGAAGACCACCTTCATTTTTCAGAAACAACCTGGGAAAGTGTCAGTGGTTCACTCCTGTGTGCAATGCCAGAGGAGGGAAAACCAGGCTGGGTAAGATGAGCTAAAGCCAAGGTGACTATCTGTCCCCGACTATTCAGACCAGTCCTGGATAATGCATGTTGTCCCAGTGTCCTGTCCAATGAACACCACCTTCCATTCCAGTAGAGTCACAGGAGAATAGATGATATGGTCACCTTAGTTAAGGCAATGTTTGAGCATAGATGGCTGGTTGAATTACTCCATTTACTTGCTTATTCATTTGGTCTTTTACTCAACAAAAATTGAACTTTTCCTCTGGGTCAGGCCTGGGGCCAGGGAACTGAACAAGATGTGATCCCCACTCAAGAAATTCATGGTCCAATCGATAGGACATATAGTATAGTGCAGCCAGTGCTGTGACAGGGGTTAACCCAGGATGCCAGAAAGAGAGACAGAGAGAAAGAGAGCAAGCGAGGCTGAGGGGTGTGTGAGGGGACTGAAGGGTATAGGTAGATCTGGGGAAGGACAGAAGGCTTTCCAGAAGAGGTCCCAGGAAAACACTGGGATTATGAGGTTAAGATATTAGAGGAAGGGTTTAGGGAGGGGAGAGAAGGGGAAACAATCTGGGCATTTACAAAGATTGAAGTTTTACGTATGTCACATCCCAGGCTGCAAAAAATCCCTTAGCAAAAGAAAAAAATGCCACAACTCCAGGGGTGCTTAATTCCCTCCACAAGACTCTTCACCTCCTTCTGCTTGATATCAATGCCCCAAAGTCCTCCCTTATAAAGAGAAGTTTAAAAATGGCCTTCCAGTTAAGACATAATTTCCACACCATATGGAATTTTTGTTAATTTTTAATGTAGTTTATCATTTCAGGGATTTTATTTTGCCGATTTCCTCTTCAGGGAGAATAGGTGCAGCAAAATGCCTGCAGCAATCCTGGCGATGGTTGGGGGCTGGGGTAAGGAATGAGGTTTTGTGTTCCATATTAGCCACTATCTCACATGCGGGTAGAGCCTCATGAACTGGTGCTTCCCAGGCCATTTGTCAGCACTGCCCCAACAGCCTCCATACCACCACCCCTCGAACAGGTTTCCCATTAGCTGTCTCCAGCAACAGAGAAGCTTAGGGAAATGTCTGAGAAGTGCTTTAATCCCAGTTAATGAGGATATGTGTAAATCTTGAGCTTCCTGTGAGCATGTAGTTTTCTTGACTGACATTATGTAGAGTTTTGAATTTGTTGCTTTTACCAGACAGAGTTCTTGATCTCAAACAAAACCCGAGCTAACTTGAGCAAAAAGGGGAATTTATGGGAAGGATGTTGGGCAGATCATAAAACCTAGGGGAGGACTGGAGAACTACACTTGAAAACTGGCAACCAAGGCCACAGTAAGAAGGCTGCTAAGGACACCATTCTGGCACCGCTGCTAACAGGTGGCTAGCTCTGGCCATTGGATTGCTCTCACCCCTATATTTCTGGACCTTTGGCTCTCTCAGGGCCATTGAACCCTCTCTGATTCTCCCTGTGCCTTTGTGGCACTCACTGTCAACTCAGCTCAAGCGGAATCATCTGATGGCGGAGCCTGGGTTGCCCATGCGGTAGCTGTAGGCAAGCTGATAGGGGAAACATTGTCTCTCTGTTAGGGTCTGTCTCCCACCTGTCTTGGGATTTCCTCCGAAAAGAGGCTTGTTTGGATGCAGTAAAAAGAAAAAGAAAAAAAAATAGACAATCCAAATGTATTATAGACCTAAATATGAAAGATAAGATAATAGAGCTTTCAGAAGATAATTTATAAAAGTGTCCTCATGATTGTGGAGTTGATAAAGATTCCAAAATAGTACACAACAAGCAGTGACCATAAGGATAGATTGATGTTAGGCTTCAAAAAAATTAAGAACTACTCTGCACCAAAAAACATTATAACGAGATTGAAAAGATAAGCCACAAAGTAGAAGATATTTGAGATATTTACTATATATATTCAACATACATAAAGAACAAGTAAAAGAGGGACAAACCAATTTTTCAAAAAAATGGGCAAAGACTTGAACAAGTCCTTCACAAAAGAGGATATCCAAGTGGCCAGTACCACATAAAAAGACGCTCAACTTCATTAGTCATCAGAGAAATGCCCACTTGAACCATGGTGAGATACCACCAAATACATCAGAATGGCTAAAATGAAGAAGACTGGTGGTAGTAAGTGTTGATGTGGATGCTGAGCAACTGGAACACTCGCATGTCGCTGATGGGATTGATACAACCATGTTGAAAACAGTTTGGCAGAATCTAACATGCAGCTACCTTATAACTCAGCAATTTCACTCTTAGGAATATAGCCAATGTGTGCAGATGTCCATCAAAAGACAAGTATGTGAATGATCACAGCAGCTTCAGCAACTTTATTCATAATAGCCCCAAACTGGAAACAACCTAATGCCCATCCACAAAACATAAAAATAAAATTTGGAGTATTTGTGCAATCAAATCCTATCTGGCAACAGCTATACACACACAACATGAGTTAACCTTACAGACATAATATGGAGCAAAAAAGGCCAGAAATAAAAGGGTAAATACTGTATGACTTCAATGATATGATTTTCAGAAACAAGTGAAACTTATCTAGAGTGACTAGTGGTCACCTTTGGGGTATTTGGAAGAGGCCAAAGGGAACTTTCTAGGGTGTCAGAAACGTTCTATAACTTGGTCTTGGGCTTGAGATTCGTGCACTTTACAGTGCATTTGTTACACTTCAATAAAACTATTTTTAAAAGGTTGCTCACAAAAATGGAGAGTGCTCTTCTTGTTTGGTTTTCATTAAATAAAAACATCCATGTGGTAATAATAAGATAGGACAGGAAAATTTATGATGAAAATTGACAGCCTCTCGCTCCGCCTCTCTTTATTTGTAGTACAAGTTGCCAGATTTAATTTTTAAAACAATTTCTTATTTTAATGCTTCTGCCATAACTCTAAATAATATGTTTACACTTTAATTTCTTGATTTATATACTTTAGATAAGATAAATGGGTTTTTCACTATGAATAAAAGATTTGGATCACATACACAATTTCCCCCATCACTCTACCCAAAATTTTATAATTTTATTATTATCTCTCCTTGTATTATAACTTTAAATAATATAATAAACTGTCATATCTTGTCCTGTCAACATTTGACAGTATCTCTCTACTATCAACTTTATAAGGATAATAGCAGTCCTATCCTTTCTTTCACACTTTCTCCCCAATTCTACCTCCTTCCATCAGTTCACTTTTTCTTTTCATTGTCAAGATTGCTAATGCTTACATTTTGTTCTGCAATCTCAAGCAAGTCTTCGGTGCCTTGTCCATACAGTGACTCTAAAACATTGTTAATATTATTACTACATAAATATTGAACTTTGATTGGCCAAGTGGTGGGCTAGGATTTTATTTCCTTCTCTGTAGGTTCAAAGCAATAATCGCTGAGCTATTAGATGAAGGATGCTTCTGGCATTAAGGTAAAAACAAATGATTACAGTCTATTAATTGCTTTGAAACATGCCTCTTCCTTCAGAGACCTATCTATGAGCTAAAAAGACAATATGTCAGCTTCTATGCCCAATTAACAATGGTGGAATACAAATAGGATGACCAAAATCGAAACTGCCACTCAATAAGGGGACAATTGGGAGACATGGCAGACACAGGTCTGTAGCAATCCTGAAATCCTGTTTGTGGATGCTTCCTGGGGCCAGATCCTGGGGGTGAGGAATGTTCTTGATTCTGTGCTCAGGGAGGAGCGCCCCATTCATTGTCCTCGGAGGTTCTTCCTGTTTCCCTATCCTTCTCTGCACACTTGAAGTGGGCATTGGAGAGTATGTCCTTCTTAGTGTTTCAGCAGCTTTCTTAGCCCACTTCCTTCCCGTAGAATATTGGAAACCCGAGGGTTGATTTAGGTCTTTAGCAAACCTCGATATTTTGGTCCAGGCACATTTTGGGGAAGGGGGAAATAAACACAGCTCTCTCAGGAACTTAGCCAGTTTCTTATCAATTTGATTCTAATCAGCACTGTATGCCAATACCTTCACTCACAATTATTTAAAAAACATGTTTTCTCCTCCTTCACTGCCCCCCCCACCTCCCTCTCTCTGTCTCTCAATTTAAATGTGAATATCTTGAATCTATCAGGCTTAGGTGGGAAAGCCATACCCTTATCATCTTCTCTCTGAGTCATTTTGACCAACTGAAAAGATTTATTGGTATCTCAGTCTTCATTGGGTATTTGTTCTGAGACATAATCCATTCAGAAGTTAATAATGGGTGTGAAGCCATATTTTTTGATTTGCTTTTCTCTTTCATGGTGCTTGTTCTCCTCTTTGCCTGAGGATGTTTGTCTTTCTGTTTGTTCCAACAGGAATCCTGATGGGGAACTCTGAATGTGGCAGAGCATGATAGGCCTTTCCTATTTCACTTTAGAGAATTTCCTATCATCCCCAAAGGGGTTTAAAAGTCAAAAGAGCTAATAGAACATTATTAAAAATACTTGAAACTCTGCACCAGGCCAGTAAAGACAATGCGGATGATACATGGGATTTGTATTTATGTTCACAATAACAGTCAGAATGCCACCTCTGATGTGGTCCCTGTTTCTTGGTGTTTCAGCAGGAGCCCTGGCTGCCCACTGACCTCTGGTTTGGGGCAATCACGGAGGCAGAAGGGGTAAAGATACGTCAATAAACTGAAGGATGTCTTGGCACTGTGGTAGTTCAACACAACACTGCGTGAGAGAAAAGACATTGTGATACAACGGTTCTGCACCAGGAACAACAGACCAGAGAGAGCTGTGGGATTTGCAGGTCTTGACACTGAAAAGAGACCCACTATTTGGGGTAGCTTGGTTAGGGTCCATGCTAATTTATAAGACAACCAGAGACTGAATGGGGCAGGGTGGGGATCTGTCAAGGTAAGGTGGTGCATCACAGTAATCTCTCCACTCAGGAATGAGTGGAAAGGAATCTGTCCTCCTGTTGGACGCTGCCTTTGAAACACAAGACAGAATTTATAGGCAGTATCTAAATGGGACCAAAACACACCCCATGGCCAGACACGGGGGAGATTGGTAGAGATTAGACGGCAGTGATGGAACCAGCCACTCTTTGAGGTGGGGGAGGCAGTGCCTCCTCCAGCTGGGTGGATGGCAGACTCCCTTCTGTGGAACTATGTCCAGAGGGAGCAGTATTTGAGCCCATGGGACATGGCCTGTACTTCTTTGATGAGAAGGGCATTGTTGAGGAACAGATGATAGTTATCTCTAAGCAGAGGTTGGTTCATTTCCTGAGGGAAAGGAATGAGTGTCAGCTCTCCACTGAGGGTGCTGGGAAATCCACCTAGCAGTCTCACGGGTGTGTGATGGCATGGTGCGTGGGGGGATGGGCTCTCCTAGGGCTATAAAGCTGCCTGGTGTGTGGGAAGCCGTGAAATAGACTCTGACATGCTGTCTTTCTTTACCCACCTGTGGTGGAAGAGGGCATTTATTAGCCCCTTTACAAGCACTCAAGAGCGTGGTTGGATGGGATTGTCATTGTCAGGACAGCAGAGAGGGAAAGAGTGAGGGATTTGGGATGGCCTGTGTTCCAACTCCAGCTCCAGGACCGGCCAGTTCTGTGGCTCTGGGCGAGTAACTCAGGCCCTCTTGGCTTCCTTTGCTCTACCAGTAGAAAGCAGATAACATCATCAGTGCCTACATCATTTCACAATATGCATGTGCATCAAATCATCACATCGTACACCTTAAACTTACCCAGTGTCATATGTCAATTATGTCTCAATAAAGCTAGAAAAACAATAATAGTACCTACATCTTGAGGATGTTGTGAAGGTTAAATGAGGCAATCAATGCAAAGTTCTTGGTATAATATCTGACATATAGTAAATATGAATTAAATGTCAGCTGTTATTAATATTCTTCCCCCATCACCTGGAGCTGTGTGTGTCTCAGGCTAAAGCAATGAGAGGGGGCTCTTTGTAATTCAGTTCAAGGCTGAGAAGGAGACAGTTACTCAGTATAGGAAGGCAAGTTGAGATGTCTTATGGTTTTTAGATATGCCCCTGGCTCACTAAGACAGCCCGCCTCCCTTCCTCTCTCCCTGACTCCCCTTACGTGTCAGAGTAACTAGGAGGGGCAGAGAGTGGCTGACAGCCCTTTTTAGGGTCTGTGACGCAACTGGAGGTGGGAACGGGGGGGTGGGTTGGAGAAGGGGTTAAGGACTGGAAGATGTGGAAAAGGGGAAATCCTGACCCAAGGACAGGATTTACGAGTCTTCTGAGTATTAGACATCTGAAGGGGTGACCACGATGCCTGTAGAGAGGCCCTGAGCAGTGAATGGCACACGGAGGCAGCCTGCCTCTGCCAGGGACGGCACTGAGAGGAGCAATACTGAGAGGAATAGTACTCATAAGCAGTCTCCTTTTAACAGGGCGGTCCCCAGGTTCTGTCACCCTGGGGTCTCAGAGTGCAGTGAGCTATATAACCCGTATCGGAAGCAAATCACTGAAGGAACATTACTGTGGCTGTCGTAAGGATGTGTTAGTGTGGAGTGTGCAGCAAGTGGCTGCTCATCCTCCCCAGATTCCTCCGACCACCTACCAGGATTTTGCTCAGGGGAAGGTAGGTTGCAGAGAACCTATATGGGCCAACATAATATCTATTCAGTCACTGGATACACCACCGCTTCCTTCCACACTGAAAGGAGCCCTGACTGAGTTAACAGGGAAAAGTGCAACCAAGGGAACTTAACAGGGAGTGGGGACCAAGAAGGAGAGGTAAGAGTCACATAGGAAGGGGACATGGGGGAGAGCGAGGGGAAGCAGGAGTGAAATGAGTAGGTGGGGGAGTCTCCCCATCCCCACGGGGGTGTAGGGACCTGCTCTCTCTGTGTGTTTCCTGTCAGTTGTGATTGGGCAAACCCGTGAGCTTCAGGACCTAATTTCTGCAACAGCTGAGCTGCCTGGAACAACGATTGCTATTTATTTTCTCTGAACCCTGTGTTTAAGGCATGATGAAAAACAGCCTAACGGCCCAAGCACAACTGCCCCATATGAGAGACCATTAAGATAAAGTCCCGCGTAAGTGGCCCTAATAAAAGAAATTTATCACAAGACATGGAGAGGAAGGTGTCTTTATTCACTAGGTGAATAACACCAGGCATTGTCAACGCAGCTTTTCAAGGCTCAGAAATTATCATTCATTCTCCAAATTACCAACCGCACAAAAATTACTAAATGGTGCGTTATCACTCCCTCTCAGCGAGAGAATGTCTTTGTTTAACGTTCGATTACAAATGGCTTTCCTACGATTATCATCAATAAATCACAGGTAAGTATATCCGTGGCTGGAACCGACGCAGAAAGACTTTATGAGCTCCAGGGAAAAAGACAAACAAAAGCGTGCAGCAGCTGATGCCTCTGGGAGAGCTGGACTGTCAGGACCGACTTCCTTGGGGGCCTGGTGGGATACGGCAGAAGCAGAGCACTGAGCCCGTTCAAAGGAGGGGGTTCTGTAGGCGTTTGATGATGTATCTTCAGCCTGGTTTCCCACAATGTCTGGAGACAGAGTTTCGCTCCTTGGCAGAGGGGGGTGTATAAGGAAGAAAGTGCACAAAAGAGGGAGAAAGGTACTAGCACCAGCAAGAAAGGGGACTTAACCAGTGGGAGGAGAAAGAGGAGGAGGGAGAGAAGAAGAGGGGATGGGAGGAGGGGGTGGGGATAGAAGAAGGCAGAGAGAGAGGGACAAAGAGTGGGGGAGAGGGGAAGAGCAGGAGCTCTCCCTACCCCTGGCTACCTCTGTACCGTGCCTCAGTTGGCCCACAGGCACTCTCCAGAGGCCACAACCGCAGGCCCTCCTGCCAGCTCTCACACTTGCTCCCTCTTGACTCTTAGCCCTCCACTGCTTTTGCTTGTCTCCTTGGTTCGCCAATTCCCATCACTAGACCCAGGCTTTGGGGATCTGCTTCGATCTCCTCCACTTCTAGAATCTCCTTTATGTCTTTTTTCTTCCTTTTCAGTGATTCCCACCCCTTCCTCCCTCAGAACCCCCAAACTCTCCACACATTTTTCTTAACTCGTCAGATATCTCTGCAGCTTCAGGTGAGAAATTCTCTGCCACAGCCTGGCCCCAAGAAACCCCAGAGGTTGGACTAATGCAGAGGGAGATTTTAGTGGAAGTGGGTACAAGGTTGAGTTGGTTGTAAGTTCCATTCCATGATACTTGTAGTCCCTATGGGTGAGGAGAGGGCATTCTTGTCTGAAGACTGTGGTAATACAGGTGGAGAGTCACTTCTACAGAATCAGGCAAGTAGTGGGGCCAACGTCAGAATACAGAGGTCTTGGAAAGTCTGCTGTGGGTTTAGGGGTACAGAGAAGGATGAAGCATGGCTTGCTCTCAGCATCCTGACATCCTGGGAGGAGGTGAACATTTTGAGCGAAGGTGAGCATATGCAAGGCATGTAGGAGAGAGCATGAGTCAGTCAGAGGGCTCACCATGGGAAATGTGGAGAAATGTATCAACAAGACTGGCTAGAGAGATTGGGACGGAATTTTAGGAGGTCTCAAAGGATAAATTCAGAAGTTTGGATTTGATTGTATTGGTCACTAAGAATCTTTGAGAAGAGAGAATTAAAACAATGGAAATATGATCACTATTGTTAGGAAAGAGAGAAATTAGAGGATGGTCTCCCCATTCTTTGCTCCATTATTTCATTCATCTACTCTTTCGTTTGGCAAATATTTATTGAATACTATGTGTCAGGCACAGTCATGGGGACATCATGGGGCAGTAAAGAGACAGTCCTTGCCATCATGAAGCTTATGCTTCTGGAGGGAAAAAAACAAATGAGGTAATTACAGTTTGTAATAAGTGCTATGGAGAAAATAAACTGGTGCAGGATAGAGAGTAACTGGTGTGCAGAGTCACTAACACTCCGGTTAGAGTACTCAGGGTTTCACCTGTCTGAAGAGGTCCAATATTTGAACTGAGACCCTAAGTGTGAGAACACGAACACCCTGAAAGAACATTTCCAAGGAGTTTGAAGGACGGAGAGAGATGAAAGTTTCTAGCAATTATCCAGAGGAAGTGATGATTTCGACCCAGGGCCAGCAGTGTGACTCAAATGTCAACAGGCTATTTTGGAGGCAAAACTGAAACTGAATGAAATGGAATGAATCCTTCCTGGCCTGGACCCACTTGCAGTGCCTCCAGCTGGAGGGCCCACTTGGCCAACGCTTTCTACCAGGCCGGGTCTCTCCAGATCTTCTTGGAGCTGAGACGTTACCCACGAGGTCCGCTGGCACAGGTATTGAACAGAAGGGCTTCATCCTTATTCGGCGGTGCCTGCTGCTTGTCTGGTTCTGTCGCCAACATGTTGCTCCCAGGCCTGGTTCAGATTGTGCTGCAGATACTACCAACCAGGACGCCAGAGAAGATGAGACGATTATCTTGCCAAATTAGCAAAATATAGACACCAAGAAAAAAAAGTCACTCTCTATTTGCCACACACATTTATCTTAAGCCTTTGCTTCTATTTGTGATAACTTGCCTAAGTGTAATTTTACTTTAACAATTTCAGAGACTGTTGACATTGAATTAATAACTACCCACATATCAAAATTCAGTGTGACCTAAACTCTCTGGGAACTCTTGAGGATTTAAATTTGATGGGTGTTTATGAGAGAGAAAGGAACAAGAGACAGAAGGATGCAGAGGGAGGTCCAAGACCCCACAAAGAGTAAAAGAAGGAAAGAACAGGCTGTGAGAGAGACAAAGGGCTACCGCAATAGAGAACTTCAACAATGGTACAAAAAGGGGTGTGGGTGGTGGGAAAAGAGATTGAGAGAGAGAAAGAGCCAAGAACCAGGAAGGAGGGGGTGGGCAGGCCTGCTGCCTGTGAAGGGGACAGTGTGGAGATTAAGATCTCTATCGGAGCTGTGGCTGGAGCGATTACAGTGTATTAGGGTCCTGTCAGTGTTGACAAACACTGCCCCAATTAGGAATTAGTTCCACAAGGCATCAGATAGTGAGGCTGCTGTTGACCTGCAAATAGTCGGGCCCTTCCTTCCCTGCTCTTATTCAAATAGGCGCAGCTGTTTCCTAGAATAGCCCAGGAAGCCCAGCCCTCCAAGACTCCTCCTACAGCAGTCACCAGGGAACAGAAGTGAACACCAATCACCTGGTGTTTGAGTATTTTTTTTAAAAAACAGCAGTATTCTGGTAAATGCAAGTACTTTCCCTAAGAATGTGTGTTCAACAACCATACAAGATCATTCTCCCCACTCTTCATCCAGTAACAATCCCCAAACCCATCTTTTTAACCATTGTTTCAAGGACATGTAAGTGCTGTCTAGGGTAGATGCCCATTTCATGGCCAACAGTCAGTAGGCAACTTAAAATTAATTGCCAGAGACTGTATCAAGAAGGCAGCTGAGCACACACTGTGGACACATCTCTCTCTCCCTAAATCTGTGGAAATGATAGAAAAGGGCTAAAGGGTTTGGGGGGAAAACCCACAGAGTGGAAAATGGCAGGTGTCGTTGATGCATCCCAAACTGCGGGGAATCCCAGAGAGATGAAAGGCAGATGAAATCAGACAGAAGCAGGAAATTTCTGCAGAAGAGCATTGCTGCAAAGGAGAGTGTGGCTTCTGGGGAGGAGGAGACTCCAGGGGCCAGATCTTCAGAGCAGGAGGGGCTGCTGGGGTCCAGGGTGGGAGCTTCATCTGTGAGGAGGAGTGTCTTCAACTCCCCTCCCCTCTCCTCTGTCAAGGCAGGCAACAAGTCACAGATGGGGAGGGCGGGCCTTTGCTCAGAGAGGAAGGACGGTGCTTCAGGAGGTCGGTGGTGCCACAGAGGCTCCTATATTCAGGAGCCACCTCCTGGCTCCCACTGCCCAGCACATGTTCCAAGCCTCTCCGGCAAGCCTCTTGGAGGTAGGCTTTCACCTGCAGTCTCAAGGGAATCATAGATACAGACATGAGCACCCTACCAAGATTCAATGATATTTGAGGAAAGCCAAAACTATGCAAGTGAGGCACCAAACTCAACAAGTTGATGAGCAGATACCAGGAAATTGGGCTAATTAAAAGCAAAAAGAAAGAGACATTAGAATAAGCATAATTAAATCATTAGAGAGCCATAGAGGGTATTGCATCCATAATAATCAATTAGAGATCTGGAAGCTAACATTTTGATTTTTGAAAAAAAAAAAATCAATAGACAGTTGGAATGGCAGAAAGGAAACAATTGAAGAGCAAGTGAGTAGGCTACAAGACCAAGCTGAGAAATTCTAGAAAGCAAATTATGAAAGAAAAATTCAGACACCCAGGACCTGTTCCAACACACATCTGATAGGAATTGGGGGATAGGTCATTAGAGAGACTAGTTACCTCACAACAAAGCAAAAAACACAGAAACATGAGGAACAATTAATAAATCCACAATCATGGTGAGAAATCTTAATTTACTACATTCACACCTTAGATGTGGCAGAAAAAAATGAAATGAATTGAAGGATGAACAGAAATAAAAGGACATAATCAACAATCTTGACTTACTCTAACAGAGAAAACATATTATTTTTAAACATAAACAGATCTTTCACAAAAATTGACCATGTTTTAGGTTACAAAAGAAATCTCAATAAATTCCAGAAAGCAAAAATCATATGATTTGTATTTATTGATCACAAAGCAATAGAAATATAAACTAACAACCAAAGGAAAGCTTTGTCCCTGGGAATTAAAAATCATGCTTCTGAATAATTTTGTAACCAAAAAGGAAGTAAAAAAAGGTTATTACCAACTGGAAATGCACAAAATTAAGAACACACCTATCAAAGTCTATGGGTTGGGCAGAGACAGAAGTGAATGGATGGCATTACATGCATTTACTAGAACACAAGAAAGATGAAAATTAAGCTTTCAGCTTAAGAAGCTAGAAAAATAATAATAAGATAAAATGATCCCAAATAAATTACAAAAAATGAATTAGTAAAAATAAAAATAGAAATCGTTAAATTACAAAATAAAAAATAGAGTAGATGAATATAACCAGCAGCTGGTTCTTTGAAAAGATTACTAAAATATAGAAATATTTGGCAAGTACTGTAGAGGAGGAAAAATAATTTTCCTTCTACCCAACTAAGGAAATGGGAGAGAGGGTACAAATAACATAAATTTAAAAGGATGTGACTAGATACATATAGGAAGTAAAAGTATAAAGCACAACTTTATACTAATAAATTAAAAATATAGACAAAATAAAAAATGCTTGGGAAAATATAAACCATAAAAATTTGCTTAAAATATCTGACTAGAACAATAATCATAGAAGACGTTGAAAGAATAATAAAATAATTACCTATAAAAAAAGGCACCAGGTCCAGGCAAGGTTAAGAATGAATTTTACAAACTTTCAAGGAACAGATAATTTTCACGTTGTAACAGCTAGATCTTAAGTTAGCATGAGGGAAGCCATCTTAGGGAAAGGAAGCAATATTGTAACTACGACCCTGACTCCCTAGTCTCTGTGAATGCCTTCAGGCCTGCATTTAGCCTACATGATTAAACACCTTTCCCTTTTGCAAAATACACGATCTGCTAACTCTATGACTCTTGCTTACATATATCTCCCAGCTGTGATAAAAGGGTAACTTGGTTTTCTGAGTCCTCGAGGAACATGATGACCTCCAGAAAGAAAAACTCTGCATTCGTACCCATCACGAATGACAGAAGAAAGAGATAATGTGGTGCCCTGAAGTTTATCACAATGGATGCTAGCCATCCCTACACCCCCTCCTTCCCTGCCCATTTCCCCTATATAACTGCCTCAAGATTCTATATAATTTGAAGATGGTTCTTTAGGACACTATTCCGCCATCTTCCAATTATGCTAGCTAATCATATAAACTTTCCTTTCTCAACCACTGACTTGTTTGCAATTGATTGGCACTGGATTGTGGCGAGCAGAACAAGCCCCTTTTTGCTCAGTTATAGCGTCATGTAAACTGTTCCAAAGCATGAAGAAGAAAAAAAGAGATATTGAGAGAGCTACCCAATATTTTTGGGGGCTAGCAAATCCCAATGACAAAACCTAAAAGAACAGTGCAAGAAAAGAAAACTATTGGTTAATCTCATATATGAATTTAGACGCAAAATTCTATCACAAATACTTTTCTGGTAAACAGCTTGGTATATTAACAGGCACTATTATGTTCAGAGGTCCGAGATATTGTTCAGCAGAAAAGCTGCAGAAAAATGTGCATGATATTACCTAACATTGTTTTTGTGTATCCTTGTAAAATTGTAAATTGTGTTTAAATTGCCAGAAGGCTACTCAAGAAACTGCTAACAAGAGGTTACTTTGGGCAGTGGTAATGGAGTATCGGGTGGCGTGGGGCGGGGTAGATGGGAATATTTACTTGTCACTTTATACCTTGTGTTCTGTTTGAACTTATTTTCTTTTTAACGATAAGTATGTTTATTTTTAAAGTTTAAAAAGAAAAAAAGGGAGGAAATACAATAGTTTTGATTAGTCACTGATCTAGAGTCTAATTTCCACAACTCTCTCCAAGACTTAATAATTCTCTCGTTTGTGGGGTCAACTGTCCCCTGACTTGGAGAAAGAGATTTGTTTTCCGGGATCCCAAGGAGCAGAGCCAGGAGGAATGAGTGGAGACTCCAAGGAAGCAGAGGTCAGCTCCCTGTGGGGAAAGCTTTCTTCAAGTTAGAGATGGCCAAAGATCAACTGGACCTTCGTGTTGGTGGTTGAAAGTTTTCCTGTTCAGGCAGGAGTTGGACGAGACCAGCAGGGTGTAGCCGGTTTAACCCTGAGGTTCCTGCTTCTTTTCTTAAACCTGGTTATTCAGATCTCAAAAAGCGGTTAATCCCTGTTTTGCCAGTTCTGTGCGCTTGAAATTCTTCTCTATAAATACGCATATATATGACTACTGTTTGTGAAATTTAAAGTACTACAAAAAGACATATTATTTTAGCGTATTAATCAGGAAGAGCCTTAATTCCTCATTTGATTAGTACTTACATTACATTATTAGTAAGTTTTGAAAACTTACAAGTGTTTTTATCATTACTTTAAAATCCTTACAACAATCTTGTTAGGCAAACAACGAGTATTACTACCTCTGTTTCGGAGAAGAGCTCGCTCGGGTTCACACGGCTCAGCTCACTGGTTTAGGGAACGGGACCTCATTCTCGACTCTAACTTCAAGTTTCACGTGAATTGCGTCATTAGGTCACAAAATAAAACTCTGGCAACAGAATCAAACTTGTCTGTCACAAATGTAACGAGCGGTGGGATACTCAGATCCAGAGAAAACCTCTTTTTGTTAGTTTGTCCTTCTTCTTCCTGAATGATTTACCTGGGTGAATAGGGAGGGTTGTTTCCTAAATTTTGTAAGCATTTAACAACCGTTTTGTTGTATTGTATAGACCTGGCCTGGCCTACATTTCGGAGAGCACGTGATTCCCGCGCCGGTGAAAGCCAGGCTGTTTTGATCCCCTCCCGCAGTCCTGGCGGTTTCAGACAATTCCCGGGCTGGGCTTTGTCACCGGCGGATGAGTCATTCATTGGAAGTTGCTAATAGCCTGGGAAACAGCGAGCGGATTGGGGGTAAACGGTTGAGTGGTGGTGTTCGCCCGTTGTTTACACTAGACTAGAATAACTCAAGGACCGACTGGCCGTAAGTGAATTACTGACACACCCAGCGCTGGGCCTGAGGGAGCTGCAATTAATGCATTAATCACACGGAGCCCCCGGCGCCCCGCGTGTTAACACAGGGGATTTAGTAGCACTCCACTAAGTTGTTGATGAGGCCTGTGGCGGGATGAAAACCCTTGGAATACAAATGTGACATCCCATGCCCCTTTATTTGTTAGTCAATAATCTGAATAACCCCAGTTTCACAGCTTCTGTGTTGGATTTGCTGTTCCTTTCTCTCCTCCGCTAATCGCCAGCGAGGCGCGATAGGGTAGAGACTTTAACTTTGATTTGAACCCCCCTCTCCCTCCCTCTAAATAAAAGCACAGGTTTTTATCCACATGCGTATATTGCATAGACATCAAAGAAAAAAAAAGCTTCATGCATTGCCATTAAAGCCGCGCGGACCAGGGGGAGGCACCAAGCTGGGTGCGGGCCTTTGAGGCGGTGGAAATTGATAAGGTTTATCTGCATACAAAAGGCTGAATGGAGAGGCAGCGGGGTGAGCGAGGTCGGACACCCAGATGGATTTTTTAATTCTGGGGAAAATAACACCACGCTCACAAGTGATAACTGAGCCTTTCTTCCCAACTCAGACCAAAATATGATTTCCATTTGTGCATTGGAGGAGAAGAAAATTATACAGAATTTCATTCTGCAGCATAATAAGGCTTCACACTGAATAATGCTACCATAGGCAGTGTAATTACTGAAGGGCAGAAAATACACTTTCAGTTTATATCTAATCACAATACCACATTGTCTGCTTTGGAAAAAAAAAGTCTGGGGCGGGGGTGCGGCGTGTTGCTAGACTGTGAGTGGGACCCTGGGCAGTCTGCTGGCCCTGAGCTCATCAGAGTCCTGAGAAGACGTGATGGCTTGGGTGATGTGGTGGCCTCATCTAAGACTGGACGCCTCAGGGATGGGCTTCTTTCTCTGAGGATCTCTAGATGTTTCTACTCTTCTAAAATGACCCATTAAAACCATGGCTACTGCACACAGTGATCAAATAAAGAGCTGAGACTTTTCAGGGATTAAAGAGAAAGAATCAGCCAAATTGTTATTATTGTTTGATTGGCCTGACTGTTAAAATGGCTGAGGAGGATTTGGGGTATGTGTTTCTTGTGCGTACTTGATGGACTACAAATTGATCCTCCCATTTTGCGATCTATTTCTTATTCACTCTAAAATAATACTTTTATTATAAAATATTTGGAAACATAAAAGTCCAGTGGAAAAAAACATCAATTATTCTACCACCCTGGAAAAAACAACTGTTAATATTTTGGTGAATTTTTCTTTGTGGTGTGTGTGCTTTGTTTTTTTTTTCCGTTTCTTCCTGGATAATGGAATAGACTTCCCACAATGCCAGAACTTGTTTGTGCAGCGGTTATTAAAAACAGTTCTGGTTCAAAAGCAATGTATTTTAGAGTTTTATTTCAGATACAGTGTAAGAAGCCTCTAGAGTTAATTGTCCCTAGCCCAATGGTTCTTGAACACGTGAGCGCATCAGAATCACCCAGAGGGCTTGCAGAAACACGGACTGCTGGGCCCCACCCCCAGAGTTTCTGGATCCGTAGGTTTGGGGTGGGGCCGAGATTCAGCGTTGATAATAAATTCCCAGGTGATGCTGATACTGGTTTGGATATCACACTTTGAGAACCACTGCCTTTGAGTGTTGGGGAGTGTGGTTGAGAAAACCATGAGAAATGTAAGGTCCCAGGGCACCTGAAGAGAAGCGCACAGAATTTTAGGAGGTCTTGAAAATAGTATTATGTAACTGTTTGTAGAGTAAATTTATAGAAATAATCTCCTCAGTAATGTGGTAGGCAGAATAATAGTCCCCCAAATATGTTCACATCCTGCTCCCCAGAACTTGTGACCGGCAAGAGAGAATTAAAGTTGCAAATGGAATTGAAGTTGCTAATCAGCTGACCTTGAGATGGGGAGATTATCCTTGATTATCTGGATGGGCCCAAGGTAATCACAAGGGTCCTTATAAGTGAAAGAGAGAGACAGAGCAGTCAGTCTTAGGGTCAGAATCAGAGTTAGAGTCAGAGATCTGAAGATGCTACCATGCTGGCTTTGAAGATGGAACAAGGGGCTATAAGCCAATGAATGCAGGTGGCTTCTTGGGACTGGAAAAGGCAAGGAAATGGCCTCTCTCCTAGAATCTCCAGAAGGAATACAGCCCTGTTGACACCTTGATTTTATCCCAGTAAGAACTTATTCAGATTTCTGACCTCCAGAACTGTAAGATAATAAATCTGTTATTTTAAGCCACTGAATTTGTGGTAATTTGTTACAGCAGTAATAGGAAACTTGTACTAGTAGCTAACCACACACATACACACAATGTGCCATGACACATGATTCCATCACTATTTACTGAACAACTTTCTCCCTCAGTTTGCATTGTTTAGATTCACCTAGCACCTGGACTGGCCAGACGTGGGGAATCACCATTGCCTCATGCTGGTTATTAGGGAGGCTCAGAAGGAGTAAAATAAGACAGAGACACTCACTGAGACCTGGTGTTCTTGACCTGGCCCCTGGGCTGGTCCAGTTGATGGGCTCAAAGGCTGGAGGCTCCTCTGTCACCACCAGGAATGAGCAAGTTGTTCATAAACATTTTCTTGATTAAGGGACACAAAGGTCAGTGGCAGAAGATTTCTGTCTAAAACTTAGTGATCATAGTGCAAGATGGTACGTTAAGAAACTTGGGCCTGAGTGTACAGAGTTTGCCAAGGATTTGGGGGAGGATAAGGTATCATTTATTTTGGTCTCAGATCCCCCAGGGAGCTTCTCTAATAATGGTTTTAGCAGGTAGACTTAGCAGATCCCATTGATCTAGGTGTCTATCCTTCCACCAATAGTAGTCTTGATTACTGTAACTATGTAAGTCTTGAGATTGGATAGAGTGGTTCCTCCTGACTTCTTCTTTTTCAAAAGTTTTAGCGATTCTACTTCCTTTTCTTTTCCGTATGAATTCTGGAATAATCTTATCTATATCTATAAAACATCTGGTTGGTGTTTTGATGGGAGTTGCATTAAAATTCTATATCATTTGGGGAGGATTGACATCCTTACTATGTTGACTCTTCCCATCCATTAACGGTGTCTGTCTCTCCAGTATTTAAGTCTTTCATTTCTGTCATCAGCATATAAGCCATGGACATATTTTGTTAGATTTACCCTTAAGAATTTCCTTTTATTTTGAGTGATTATATGTGGTATTGTGATTTTAATTTTGGTTTCCACATGTTCACTGCTGGTATATGGAAATGCAATTAATTTTTGTATCCTACAACCTTCCTGAACTCACACTGATTAGATCTGGGATTTTAATTTTTTTGTAGAATTTTTTGTTATTTTCTATGTAGACATTCATGTCATCTATAAAAAGGGAGTTTTATTTCTTCCTTTATTGCCCTGGCCAGGTGCTCCATGTTGAATAGCAGCGGTGAAAACAGACATCCTTGCCTCGTTCCTAATTTTGAGGAAAAGCACTCAGTCCTTCATCATCAAGTGTGAAGTTAGCTGCAGGTTTTTGTAGATGCTCCTGGTCCTTCGGCTGGAGAGAGCAGGCGTCTGTTGTTGTTTGTCTGTGCCCAATGGCATTTCCAGGTTGTTGGTTTAATACCCAGTGGGATAGATGAGGAAAAGAAAACGCAAGGAACTTACCACCTCAGGTCCCAAGTTCCTTAGCCAATTTTTTTTCTTCTCTCTACCTTTCAGAGTCTACTTATGCTTGTTTTGTATAGTGTCCAGGGTGTTTGGCTATACTTAGTAGAGGGAACAGGGAAAAGTATGTTTACTTCGTCTTCCCAGAAGTAGAAGTCTTGGCACAGTTTTATGATAGTCATGTTCAGGTAATCCCAACTTCTGTGTCATCTTGGCATTGGCGTCTTGATTTTCTTTTTCCATGTGAGGTAAGATTTTCCTCGTTCTTCACGTGTATCCTGGACATTTTAATATTATGTTTTGAGATTCTTCATCTTGTTTAAGTCATATGGAGAATGTTGATATTTTTGTCCTAGCAGGCAATTGACCCTAAACTGAGGCCACAATTTCAAATCAGCATTCTATAGGTATGGTTCCAATATCAGTAATTTACAAAGCCTTTGTAGTGCTCTTCAGATCTGTCCCATATGTGTGCTACCCAGTAGCCAGTCTGGGTTCTGGTTGGTGATCTATCCTGTAATTCGGTTGCCAAAATCTAGATGCTGTTTAGGGTCAAATCAATACATGTGTCATTCATGCATAAGCACAGAATTTCATAAACAACTTTAAAAAGTTGATTTTCTGAGCTCCTCCCTCTCTGTGCTCTCCCTGGCACTTCCTGGTTCCCCAAGTCTCTCCCTTTTTGATCTTCTAGCCAGAAAGTTGCAGCTTTATTATCCTGCTCAGATGTCCACTTCCAATTATGGTGCCACATCTCAGGCCAAGTGGTGGGATGATAGGGAGAGTAAAAAAGTATTAGGAGTTTTCCCATCCTCTTGGGGAGTGTCTTCCAATTAGAGACAAAGGTCGCTCTCCTTTAGAATTTTTGCTACTCTGAGTTCCCCTTGATGTCTCTGCTGTTGCCACTATGAGATAGGTTGGTGGCTGGGGCACAAAAGAACATAGAAAATAAGGGAAAAAATTGGAGGTTTCTACACTCTCTGAGTTGTAGGAGTTCCTTCATCCTGTTCTTTGAGTCAGAGATAGAGGGATTTTCCTAGAGTTTTCAAAAACTTCCAGGTGCCAACTTTCAGGTTTGGGGCTATGTTGACTTCAGGCCAAAAGAAAAACAACCCAGTAAACTTACTGCTGGTTTAGTGGTACTTAGAGTCTTCTTCCTCAATCTGCCTACTACTCACTACTTTGCAGAGCTCACAAATAGCTGCTCCATGCATTCTGTTCATTGATTGATTCTGTGCAATCAGTGAGATAGACAGGAAGAGTGTGCCTACTCCATCTTACCTGGAACCAGAACTCTTCCACTATTATTTTTTTTGAAGAATGATTTCTAGGCTCGGCAGAGATTTTTAAAAAAATCAAACCAGGATGTAAGGTATTTTTACCCCTTAGCTTCACTCTGGCCACACTTGTGAAGCTTTCAATACCTATTACTCATAGTTATTACCCCATTTTTATCTGCTGTCCTAGATATCAGTGTAGGTCATGCTGAGGGTTACAAGACAAAGGTTCAAAAACATTTCTGGAATGTAAATTATCCCTGAAGCCCTAACATGTCTGCTTCTCAAAAGCAAATAAGCAGGGAAGAGCTTTAATAATCAATAAAATTCTTCCTGGTCCTTTCCATGAACCATAATTTAACACCATTAAATTGTGATTGGAGGTGTGGGTGAATTTGACCATGTGTTTTTCTCAATATTAGTGTTTTCTAAGTACATTCTATATGATATTAATAGGCTGTACGTAAAAAGGGAACTCTTGGCTTCTATAAATTAGTAAATGTTGGGAGAAATAAAGTTAAAAAAGTTTCTTTACTGAGAGCTTCTAAAAACATTTACTATACTAATGTGAATTATGTGTCTCCCAGAGGAAGACTGCAGCATGCAGCACGGCCCTAAGAATAGGGAAAGATGGCCGCTTCTCTGGGCAAGCCCTGCTCCAAGCCAAGAATGTGTGCCGACCCAGAGCCCACTCCTCTTTCTATACCACACTCCAGGTACCAGGACCTGGAATACACCACTCAGATGGCCCAATCCTGCTTCTAGAACCCGAGTGATCACTTCTGCAGATCTTTCCTCCAGAAAACAAATTTCCCACAAGTGTGTCTGAGGAGTGGAAACAGAAGCTGTTTGGAGGGGAGAGAAGTGTGGATGGAATGTGGATGCACAGGTTGGGGTGTGTGTAGGCCCCCTGGCCTTGTTGGATAATTTGGGGGTAAGGCCACAGACTGGGGACCAGAGACTGGGGACTACCTCTCTTTATAAAACCATGTTCTGCTGTAAAACTCCCAGTAGTCCAGGATTTCTAAATATGAACCTGACCTTCCATGTCATTTTGAGGGTATCTTTGTCAAGGTGGAAGGATAGAACATACTTTATTTAACAGTTTATTAGCTTGATTATAATCCATATATTTTAGATATATGACATATATAACCAGTTAGGGTGACGAGCTGTCCTGATTTGCTGGGGACTTCCCCTTTTTGGAATGAATGTCCCATGACCAAGGAAACTGAGATAGTTGATCACCTACCCCAGTTCTTGAAAAAGTTAGAAGTAGGTCTGGCTGTATAAAGCATTTCCCAAACTTATTTGATCTTGAAATCCTTCCCTTTTGACTTTCACCCTAACCTCAGGAGAATCTTAAAAACTAGTGTAAAGACAAGTTAAATATGTTGTAAAGAAACACATCTTGGGGCCCGCCTGGTGGCATAGTGGTTAAGTTTGCATGCTCTGCTGCGGCAGTCTGGGGTTCACAGGTTTGGATCCCGGGAGTGGACCAACACACCTCTCGTCAAGCCATGCTGTGGTGGCATCCCATATAAAGTAGGGGAGGATGGGCATAGATGTTAGCCCAGGGCCAGTCTTCCTCAGCAAAAAGAGGAGGATTGACAACAGACATTATCTCAGGGCTGGTCTTCCTCACACACACACACAAAGGAACACATCTTATAGAGAAACAACCTTTTAATCTACATTTCCCATTGATTGAACTTTGGTAAACTTTTCTAGTCAGAGTGTTCAAGGCTATCATAACTATTTTTTCAGTTAATAGGTTAATTTTTGTTACTATTATTACAACTAATAATAGCAAAAATAATGTAAAATCTATCATTTTTATTGAATGCTATCAAATGCTAAATCCCGTACTAGGTGTTTTAGATGCATGGCTTCTAATCCTTATAATAACCTTAGAGGGCAGGTATTAGGGTCCACGTTTTATAGATGAGCAAACTAAGCAAGAAAGTGGCAAAGATGGATTTGAACCCAGATTTGTCTTTCTCTTAAGTCTATACCCTTTTTATTGTGTCTGCAGGATGAAAAATAGAAGATGAAATTCTTAAACTGGATGCTGATATCTAACAATTCCACATGGACTATGATAGTCAAAATGTATACTTTGAAAAATATCAGATCTGACTTATCCAGGAGCTAAGCCAAGATGAGGAGGAGCAAGTATTTGTTATATACTTCCGGTTACTCAAAATTGTTCCTGCAATCGTATCTGAGGTTTGTGAGGGGAGTATGCCCTTTTCTCTTTTAAAATTTCATAGTTAGTTCCCCCAAAAAAGTGCCAACATTTTGAACTTAAGAAAATTTGTTCTCCAAAATCCAGTTGCTTGTAAACAAATAGTTTCAAAATACGAGAGGCTTGTTATTCAGGCCTTCCTTTATATCTGTTAGTAAAATTATTCAGAGTTTTCTTATATGGCTCTTACACAGGTTGTTTATAGTTACTTTATTTTTTGTTGTTACTGTAAAAATGATACCCATTATATTTTAAAAAGTAGTGGATTTTAAATCAAAAACCCACGGAGCCCTATTTTTCTTAGGGGTCCCTTGGAAGGGACAGGGCAGGGGCAGGCAGGCTGGACTCTGGGATCCTCACTCCAGCTTCAACTAAGCAGCGCCATATTTGTTTATATTTGGAGGATCCAGATAAACTTTTGTTTATGTTCTTTGTTGAAAGAACTATAAGCAAAATATAGCTTTAATTCGTTCTAATTACTTATTACATTGTACCAGACAGCTATTGCATCTGAGAGGCTTATTCTTTTTTAATAGCTTTGTTGAGATAGAGTTAATGTATCATACAATTCACCCATTTAAAGTGTACAATTTAATGGCACTTAGTGTATTCGCAGAACTGTGCAGTCATCACCACAATGAATTTTAGAAGATTTTCATTACTCCAAAAAGAAACTACACACTTCTTAGCCATCACCCTCCAATGTCCCCATTGTCTTCTACCTTAGGCAAACTCTAATCAACTTTCTGTCTTTATATATTTGCCTGCTTGAGACATTTAATATAAATGGAATCAAAATAGAATCAAACAGTGTATGGTCTTTTGTCACTGGCTTCTTTTGCTTAGCATAATGTTTTCAAAGTTCATCCATGCTGTAACATGTATCAGTACTTCACTCCTTTTTATTGCTAAATAATATTCTATTGTATGGCTGTATCACATTTTATTTATCCATTCATCAGTTGACGGACATTTGGGTTGTTTCCACTTTTTGGCTATTATGAATAATGCTGCTATGAACATTTATGTACAAGTATTTGTGTGGACATATGTTTTCATTTCTTTTGGGTATATGTCTATGAGTGGAATTGTTGGATCATATGGTAACTCTATGTTTAACCATTTGAGGAACTGCCAGACTGTTTTCCAAAGCCACTGTACCATTATACATTCCCACTAGCAGTGTATGAGAGTTCCAATTTCTCCAATTCTTGTATTTTACTACTTAGATAAGCCATCATACTAATTTTAATTGTTCAACAGTTCTCTTTGCTTTTGTAGTTGACAGTGATATCACCTCTAAATAATTTCAATAGTCATGTCTTATTGCATTGGACTCAAATTTTATATTAATTTTAAATAATAATGTTGCTAGAACACATCTTAATCTTGTTTCTGATTTTGCTGGGATTGCCACTAGCGCACTGGTCCTCAAACCTGGTGCATATTGGAGTCCTCTGAGGAGTTAGGGGGAAAAAAGCTAATGCCTGGGTCCCAGCCCTAGAGAGTCTCATTAGCGTGGCTTAGGCCTTTTAAAATCCCTCTAGGTGATTCATATGGGAGGCAAAACTTGAGAACCACTGCTCTAGTCCACACAGAGCTTGGTCATTTCATTTGTCACATTAAACCATAATTATTGATTTCTCTTGTCTGTTTTCTCCAGGAAGGTCCTTAGGGGCAGAATTTATGTTCTATTTAACTCTCAGGTTTATTTTCATTTGATTTTTTCCTCTATAACTGACTTTTAAGTAATTACTCATGTCTTATTTGACATTGTATCCTCACTGTCAGCATGGTGAGAACTTAAGAAAAGGTTCTGAATGAAGAAAAGGGTCAAATAAGATCCTTAGTCTTAAATAGTAATGATTGCAACAATACATTTTTAGGACAAGTCTTAGGGGCAAGGCAGAGAGTAGTTTTGGGGGGAAGATCAGAGATGAAAAAATTTGACTTTAAATGTCCTTGGTCTGGTGTGTCTGGTCAGAAAATCGTAGGCTTTCCACTGTGTTTCTACCAAAGGTTCACGCCTCTAGTCAGGCATGTGCAGTTTCTGACACCTGAAAGTACGAAGGACTCGCTGTTCTTTCCTCGGATGCACCCTCTCCATTTACTCCTCTTGTCAGAAAACTGTTCCTTAGGTCCAGTCTCTGTGGGCAACGCACGTTTTGTTGTTGAAGAGAGACTAAGTTCTGGACATTTGGTCGCAAAACTTAAAAAAAAGAAAGTTTTCCTTTTCCTTGTCAAGGAAAATCAGATGAAAACAGGAAGACTGTTTTTGTTTTGTTTTGTTTTCTGCTATTCTTTCATTCTTTATTATGAACTGGACAATACATATAAAAAGTATTTCAGAATTACATAGACTATTTTGTCCACGTTTCCAAAATCAAGTACGATTATATTTATAGTGGAGAAACCATTTTAAGTTTATGTTTAAGATGGAAATTTGATTAATTAGAAATGCGTTCAACTGCAAATATGGAAAAGCTCATTATGGTGGCTAAAATAATAATAACTTTAATCTTCTCATCTAACAATAAATCTGGAGGTGGGTGGCTGTTGGCATTTGCTGTGCTGCTAAATAATCCCATTGGAAACATATCCAAACTTTCCTAGTTTTAGTGACTTTTTTATTTCCATACATATGACCTCATGGTAGCAAAGTAGTTGCTGAAGATCCAGACAGCAAGTTTATTTTCAAGGCAGGAAGAAGGGAGAAGGGCAAAGAGTGGCACCAGCAACATCTGAAGCCCCTTTCCCTTTTTTAAAAACCAGAATACAAAAGCTTTTCAAAAAACCTACAGGAGATTTCACTGTCATTGATCGGAACTGTGTTACATGGCCATCCTACTTACAAGGGCGATTGAGAAAGTGAGCATCTCACTTGTGTCGGGAACATGGCTACCCCAAACCCCGCTGACCTTTGTTAGCAAGGAGTAAGCAGGGAACAGGTGTCAAGAAAACAAATGACAGTGTCTAACTCAGGCATTCTATTTAGCTGAAACATATTTAAAAATTTTTCTCCTACTTCTATGACCAGTTCCTCTTAGTTTCTAATTTACTCTTCTCTACCAGACTTTTAAAGGTTAGGATTCCTTAAATCTTGGTCCTAGCCCCTCTTATTTTTTCATTTTATACTCTCTACTTAGGCAATAGTATCCACTCCCAGAACCTTAATTACCTATAACTTAATGACTCCCAAATTTATGTCCTCATCCAAGAACTCTCATATAAGCTCCAGAACTTAAAAAAATACATTATTAAAAAATGAATTGAGTAATGACTTGTTTAACATCTGTCTCCTCTACCAAAAGGCTGGTACCATGTCTCTTTTAATCACTGCTCTGTCTCAATGTCTATCCCAGGAAATTCTACATCATGGGTACTCATGGAGTATTTCGTAAATGAATGAGGACATTTCCTGAGCTACCGACCATGAGAGGCATCCCCAGCCACCCGCTGGCATGGACGATGTGGTAGGCAATGCTGGTCGACTTCTGCAGGAGCTGGCAGAGTCCTGAGTACTGCAGTCACGCCACTGGAAGAAGGGGGAGACCAACATCCACAAGTCTTTGATGGCCACTCTACACCACGGGGGAAAGAAACCCGGGAGAAGCGGCTCTCGCCATACCTTTTATGGCCAACTATTCCTCCAGGTGTTACAATGAAACTCTGGAAAATAAAAAGGTTCACAGTGTCTGAGACTAAAATAATAGAAACAGGTCCCTCTGAAACTGTGACAGAGCTCATTTGAACTCACAAAATTGGACAAACATAACCCTTCCTTCTGGGTGAGAATGGGCAAACAAAATGTCACTAGAGTTATGAATAGACCTATAAAAAGAGGAAAATGGGACCAGACCAGAAGTACAATTTGATATTGACTAGTACCAAGATATAGGAGTAAATATAAGAAAATCTTTATTTTAAATTGTAATGAGATTAGAGAGAGCATTATATTTATAAAGAGGGAAAATTTGAAGTCTTTCTCATAATTGAAATTCAAAAGTTCTGATGAAATTTTTAAATTTCAAGAATAAAAACCCATCCTCTAATATATGGTCAGAAAAAATACATAAAAAGGAAAATAAAATCTTGTTATCACTGAGTTTTTCATCTGAAATACTAAATACCAGAAAATGATCTAGCAGTATCTAAAAAGTTTTGAGAGAGAGAGTTTGTGACCCAAGGATTTTCTATACCCTTCAAATCAGAAGGCAACAGGAAAGGATTTTTGGACCAATTCATGCAGATTCTCAAACCCAACACTTACATAGCTTTAAAAGAAGTGTTGCCGTGGAATAAGAAATGATTCAAAATCAGGCTGTCAGGTCTGGGCAAAACATTTACCCATTTACTAAACATTTATGGGTAGCACAAATTGAGATAGTGATTTATATTCTCTTCTCCCTTTCTCCCTGCCCCATCTCTCAACTCCTGGCCCCCATTCCACTTCTAAACAGGTATCCATAATATTTTAATTTTCTCCCCTTAGGATTTTTCAAGTATTTTCTAACTCTTCTAAAGTTAGTTCTGTTTAGTCTATTTAGAAATTAGCAATCATGAGAATATTACAAATTAAAATTTATGAGACCTGCCAGATCTGAACATAAAGCCAATCCACCGGCCTACTAGAACTAGAAATACTTTTGAACATGAGAATGTTTGAAAATAATACCAGTTTTCAATTCTAGAAATTAGCAAAAGTGCTGAAAAATTAATTGGAAAAAATTAGGAGAAGAAAAATGAGGGCAAAAATTAGTGAGAAATTTAAAAAATATAAACATTAAGAATAGAAAAAAGCAGAAATTAGTTTTATTCAAAATATTTAGTTTATATAAACTCAACGAGTTATACAAATCCAATCAGATGTCCAAACCTGTGATAAGTGTGGTAGAGAAAAAAGAGAGTTCCCACAAGTACACAACGTTCGGGAATATCACTGTGTAAAAAGATGAGATTAAAAGTTTTTAAAGGAAACATCATGTACAACTTGATCCTAATAAACATTCTGGATAAAATAGATGATTTTCTGGGGAAATGAAAAAATTACCAAAATTGATTCAAAAAAGATGAAAACCTGAGTGGAAAAATAACTATGGAAGAAATAATAAGAATAATAACTTTTAAAACTGTAACAGAATTATTCACAATAAGCATTCTGGGCCCAGGTGATTATCAAAGAAAATTTCAGCACACTTGCAAGAAACATATACTACTTTCTTTGCTATTTAAACTGCCTCAAGCAATGAAAAAAGGGTGAAATTTCCAATTAGTTTTCCAGTGTTGACAGGAATCCAATGTTGAAGCCTAATGCCAAAAGTGGTGTACATATATACAAAAACTACAGAACAATAGCAGTTAACAGTGTATAAATAAACCACTGGTAAAGAAATTCAGGAGTGTATTAAAATGACAATGCACCTTTTACTAGTCAGCATTCTCCAGAGAAACAGAACCAGTAGAACACACACACACACACACACACACACACACAAAGAGATCTATCATAAGGGATTGGCTCACACGTCATGGAGGTTGACAAATCCCAAGAACTGCAATCAGCAAGCTGGAGACCCAGGAGGGCTGATGGTGTGGTTCCAGTCTGAGTTCAAGGGCCTGAGAACCAGGCGAGCCAATGATGAAAGTTCTAGTCTGAAAGCTGGCATGTTTCAGACCCAAGAAGAGCCAATATTTCAGTTAGAGTCTGATAGCAGGAAAAGGCAAATGTCCCAGCTCCAGGCAGTCAGGCAGGAGTTCTTAGTCAGCCAGGGCTACCATAACAAAATACCAGAGACTGGGTGGCTTAAATGACAATAATTGATTTTGTCACAGTTCTGGAGGCTTGAAGTCCAAGATCAAGGTGCCAGCATGGTATGTTTCTATGGAGAGCTCTCTTCCTGTTGTACAGATGGCCACCTTCTTGCTGTGTCCTTGTATGGCAAGGAGAGAAAGAGAGCAGCTCTCTGGTGTTTTTTCTTATAAGGGCACTAATCCCATTATGAGGGCTTCACCCTCAAGACCTCATCTAAACCTAATTAGCTCTCAAAGTCCCCTTGTCCGAATACCATCACATTAGAAGTTAGAGCTTCAACACATGAATTCGGGGAGGACGCAGTTCAGTCCATAGCACACCTTAACTAAGTAAGATTTACACCAGGAATGTAAAGATGATTCAATAGTTGGAATATTTTGATTAAATTCATTAAATTAAAAGGTTAAAGCAGATCATTTCAATGAATGCAAAAGACATGTTGAATTTCAACATCTATTTCTTCTATAAGATGATAGAGACTATTTCTGAAACCAAAAGCACTTGTTATCTTCAGTGTAATATTACGTAATTATCAAGAAAATACTACATATTCAACTGAAAATCTATTGAAATAATATGAATTTAGTAAGTGACCAGCATATGGATAAGTGGAAACAAAAATCAATTGCTTTCCTACCCTAATGGTCACCAGAAAATATGAGAAAAAATTCTATAATAGCAACAAAAATATAAACCACCTAGGAATAAACTTAGCAGGAAATATGCAAGACCTACATGAGAACACTTGAGAACTACTGAGGGCATAAAAGGAGATCGTGTTTTTAGAAGGAAAAACTCAACACAGACTCTGAGTTATATGTACAAGCTGCTCTCCAGGATAACACATTTTACAGTAAACAACCTTACACAGCTTTTAAGATCTTTTTCCCTTGGCGTTCTCAAATTTCACAAGGAAGGGTCTAGGTGAGATTCTACTTTTCATTTATCTTGCTCAGCACTGAGTGGGCTCTTTCAATTTGAAGATTGTTGCCTCTTCAGATTTTAGAAGTTTTATTCTTTGATAATTTCCTCCCCTGTGTTTTCATTTTTGGAGTCTCCTATTATTTGGTTGCTGAACTGCCTGGATTAATATTTTATGTTTCATTATTTACAAAAGGAACACAATATGTAAATTGCCCACAAATAAATCTAACACGAGATGTATGTAAGATGCTAACATGAGGGGAAACTGTGTGAGGGGTAAACCTAGACCCTCTGTATTATCTTTGCTGCTTTTCTGTGAATCTAAAATTATTCCAAAATAAAAGCTTACTGAAAAAGATGTAAAAGAACTATAGAAGAAAATATAATGCTGTATTGAAAGACAGTAAAGGAAGCTGAAACAAAAGGAGAGATACATCATATTTGTGAGTTGGAGGACCCAATAATGTAAAGATGTCAGTTTTCCCCCAACTTCACATAGAGTCAGTGCGATTTCAATAAAATTCCAACAGGATTTTTAAAAGGAATTTGACAAACTGATGCTTAAATTTATATAGATGAGCAAAGCCCCCCAGATAGCCAAGACACGTTAGAAGAAGAAGATGAAGGACTTGCTTTTTCAGATATCAACAATTATCAGAAAAGTATTAAAGTGCCTGCAATTAAGACAGTGTGGTATTGGTTCAAGGATAGAAAAACGAGTGAATGGAATAGAACAAAGGGCCCAGGACTAGACACTTTATTATATGGAAACTTGATATTGACCCACTGTAGTAGATAGACTAGTGTCCCCTCCGAAATTCATGTCTACCTGGAACCTCAGAATGTGTCCTTATTTGGAAATAGGGTCTTTGCAGATGTAATTCATTAAGGATCTAGAGAGGAAATCATCCTGGCCCTAAATCCAATACTGGTGTCCTTGCAAGAAGAGGAGAAGACATAGACACAGGGAAGAGGATGTTGTGAAGATGGAGGCAGAAATTGGAGTGATGCATCTAAAAGCCAAGGAACACCAATGGTTGTGGGAAACCACCTGAAGCTAAAAGAGGCAAAGGAAGATTTCTCCCTCAGAGCCTCCAGAAAGAACCAACCCTGTTGACACCTTGATTTTGGACTTCTAGCATCCAGAACTGTGAGACAATGCGTTTCTGTTGTTTTAAATCACCAAGTTTGTGGCAATTTGTTACAGCAGCCCTAAGAATCTAATACACTCATATTGCAAATCAATGAAGAGAGGAGAGCTATTTGATAAATGATGTTGAGATATATATTAAGAATATGGAAAAAATGGAATTAGATTTGTAAATTACACTATATATATTTTTAAGAGTTCCTGATGGATTAGACTCAAGTGTGATGGCCAAACTTTTATCAGAAATGCAGGAGATACTTTTTTACCTCAAGATAGAGAAAATGCTAACTAAAGAAATTGGTAAAGTTGACCATTTAAAATTTGAGAGCTTCTGTTCATCAAAACACAACATCAAAAAAGTGAAAAGATTAGCCCCAAACTTGGAAAAGATATTCACATAGCATATTACTGACAGTGTCATTTTCTAAAATATATAAAGACCTCTTACAAATCAGTAAGATTAGTAAGTCAAAACCTAGTAGAAAAATGAGCAAATCATATAAGCAGGATTTTATAGAATAGGAAACATAAGTGATGAATATATTGAAAGATACCCAACTTCATTCAAAAGTACAGAAATGCAAATTAAGATAGTGAAGTATCATTTTACCTTCATTGGAGACGAAAAAAATTAGGAAGTCTGACCGTACCAAGAGGCTGCAACTCAATGGAAAGTTTTATATTCTGCAAAGTGTTTATCATTTTGGAAAACAATTTGGTCTTATCATGTGAAATTGCACATTCTCATATGCTATGGCCCAGCAGTTCCACTCCTAGGCATAAGAATGTATGTTCTAGGGAAACTTTTGCACCCATGCACCAGGAAACAGGTATAAGAATTCTTATAGCGTCATAGATTTTAATAGCAAAAAAAAAAAAAAAGAAACAACCCAAATGTAGATTGATAGGAGAATGAAAAGGTAAAATACGGCATATTCTCATGATGTAATGTTGTGGCGGTAGAAGAAAATAATGAACTGCAGCTACATGCAACAAAATTGATGAATCTTAGAAACATAAAATTGGGTGAAACAAAAAGTCACAGAAAACAAAGTGCAGTACAACAGTGAAATGATCAATATCCATACAGCAGTTACTCTGTGCCCGGCTCATTCTAAGCATTGTACGTGTATTACTTCATTTGATCCTCATAACTACCGTCTGAAGGAGATATTATTATGTCCATTTTGCAGATGAGGGAACTGAGTCTCTACGAAGTATGTAACTTGTGTAAGCTCACCTTGCTTGGGAGGGGTAGAGTCAAGGTGTGAAATGGCAGTCCTGCCTTTAATCACTGCGCCTTGCTGCCTCTCAATCTAGCCTTAGGTCTAACTATCCCTCTTTATCAATCTGTCATTATGATGCCATTTTTGTTAGGTTGGAAAACAAATAAAACTATTTTTTAAGGATACATTCATATGTGCAAAACGTAAATTTTTTATTTTTATTTTTTGGTGAGAAAGAGTAGCCCTGAGCTAACATCTGTTGCCAATCCTCTTTTTGCTGAGGAAGATTGGCCCTGGGCTAACATCCGTTGCTAATCCTCCTCTTTTTGCTGAGGGAGATTGGCCCTGGGCTAACATCCATGCCCACCTACCTCTACTTTTTTTATATGTGGGACACCTGCCACAGCATGGCATGATAAGCAGTGCATAGGTCTTCCCCCAGGATCCGAATCTGTGAACTCTGGGCCACCTAAGTGGAGCGCACAAACTTAACCACTATGTCACCGGGCTGGCCCCCAAAAAGTAAATTTTTGAAAACAAGGTTGTAATTAACACAAAATTCACAGTTGCACTTATCTCTGGTTGGGTGGCAGGAGATGGGCACAGGGAGGGAGTGAGCAGATTGGTGATGCTCTGGTTCTTGAGTTGGGTGGGGGGCTTCATGACTCACAGCTATGTTGCATATTGTATGTGTCAGATATGATACAATACAAATTATAAAATGAATCTCTCTTGACTTTTTCCTCATGCTTTCAATTTCTCTTTTTGTTCTACTTTGTAGGAGATTTCTTTTTCTTCCAGTTATTCTATTTTGGCAATCCTATTTTTAATTTCCAAGATTTCTTTCTTGTTTCCTAGTTGCTCATTCAACATAGCAGCCTAAACTTACTTTGCAGCTGCAGCATCTTCTCAGATCTAAGAAACTTCACTGGGGTCTTTAAAAGCCCTCTGCTGTTCTCTGAATTGTTTCTGCTTTCTCTGAGACCGGTTGTTTGATTTCTCGTCTTGGTCCTCTTTCGTACATGCTGTTGATTTCCTCATCAGTCTGGTGGACTTTGGTGATGAATGAAAAATTAGGTGATGCATGAGGGAGCGGTTGTTGGCCATCCTTCTTAGGGGCATCTTGGTTATGGCAGAAACCTGGGGTCAGAGGAAGAGTGTCTCTGTTCAAGGACAGGACAGCTCTTTTCTGAGGCCTCTGGTTTAAACTCTTTCCCATGAAGGCCCAAAGCCCAGAACCAAGAGAGCATGGACTCCCATTTTCTTCTTCTTTATAATTGTAGAAATTTCCATTTTTTTCCTTTTCTTTTGAACTTTGCTATGTATTTTAAAGTACTTTTTTAACAAAAATTTCTATCTATATGTCTGTATTTGGAGTGGTGGTGGGGGTTCTCTTACATAAGCTCAAGAGACTATCTTGGCAGGAACTCTGCACTGTGATTTCTGTAATCCTTTTAGGAGACACCTCTGCTTGTATGGTATTTAGTCCATCTCCATGCACACGAAACTTTGGCACACATGGTGAGAGAACACATCAGAAAAAAGCATGATCCCTACCAGATCCTCTAGTTGCAAGTTCCAGAGTCATCTACTCAACCAGAAGCTGAGTTTTTCTCTTCTTCTAAAAGTAGCCCCTTACTGTCTAGAAGGTGGCTTGTCGTCCTCTTGTTGGTTCCTGACTCACAATCATATATGTTAGTATGTGGTTTTATACAAATAATACTGAAGCTCTAAGCATAGAGACTTTCCAACCCTCACTGTTGGCTTAGACCGGGCCCACACTTGGCTCCCCAGGCAAATAGAGAGTAGATATGGTTGTGCCACCTTTACCCCCTTGTCTGGTGATGCTGGTGGCAGATGCTAACAAGGCTATGGCCATTCTCCAATGTCCACCAGGCCAGTCCATCCACAGGTCTAAGCATCTGGTTTGGTTTCCTGGCCTCTCTGATTTGAACTCTGTCTCCTGTGATACCTGGCCTACATTTTCCAGCCCCTTCCTGAGGTTAAATATTGTACCTTATATCCTCAGCTCCTGAATAGGTTATTGTTGAAAACTCATCAGCTCTTATCTTCACTTTTTCAAAGATGACTCCCAAATTGGTATCTCCAGCCTGGCCTATTGGATTTCTCCACTAGGCTACCCAAGAGGCCATCAAAATCAACATGTCAAAAACAGAATAATAATCTTTTCCCAAGCAACAACTTTTATCTGGTGTTTCTTTATAATCATCAAATATGCCCAAGTGAGAAATGCGGGAAGCATCGCAGACCATCCTTTTATTCAGTTGTGACATCTAAGCAATCAAGTCCTGCTGAGCATAATTCCTAAATATTTCTCTCCATCCTTACTACTACAGCCCTTGCTGAGGTATCTTACTATGATAGAAATCTGCATCTCTTCTTGTATAAGGTCTGAGGGGCTCCCCACTGCCTACAGGTCAAGGCCTGAGTTCCCTGTAGTAGGTGAATGGTGGCCCCCCCAAAAGATATGTCCACCAGGAACCTGTGAATGTGAGTGGCCTTATTTGGCAAAAGGGTCTTTGTGAATATAACTAAGTTAAGGATCTTAAGAGGAGATCATCCTGGATTAGGGTGGGCCCTGAGTCCAACAACACGTCCTTAGATGAGAAGAGAAGACGACACAGAGAAGACAACGTGAAGATGGAGGTAGAGGTAGAGTGATGCCGTCTACAAGCCAAGGAGCACAAAGGGTTGCCAGCAGCCACCAGAGTCTAGGAGAGAGTCACAAAACTGACTCTCCCTCAGAGCCTCCAGAAACCCTGGATTTCAAGCTTCTGGTCTCCAAATTATGAGAGAATAAGTTTGTTGTTTTAAGTCACCCTGTTAGTGGTAATTTGTGCAGCAGTCTTAGCAAACTAATACACTCCCCAATGCGATGATCAAGGCCCTTCAGTTCAATTTCTACCCACTCTCAAGGCTCAGTCCTCCTTGTTTTATGTTTGAATTGATTGCATGATCCATGCAGTTTTCCTCTGCACAGACCATGTCCTTGCTTGTTTCCATGATTTCGCCCAGGTCTTCACTTCTGCCTGAAACTCTGCTGCCCTGATGATACCCAGACCCATTTTCCCGCCTCACATTCTTCTTCCAGGGTTTGGCTTGGGCACTTTCTCCATGAAGCCTGCTGTGACTCCCTCAGGAGAGTCAGGGGCTCCCTCTGTTCCCTGTGTGGGTCACTTTCCTACGTGGGACAGAAAGCATAAGGTACTAGAGGGAGCCATTGTTGGTGCGTCCGTCCCCTTCTCTTCTCATGCATGTTTGTAGCTGATTCTCATTTGAAAACTAATAATGAGAATTCATGAGGCAAAGGTGCATTTCATTTTTCCCTTTTGAAATGAATTGTGTGAAAGGCCAGAGTAGATTTCTGAAGGGAAGAAAACTAGCAGTCTTTTGGAAATTATTCCAGTGGCAGACAAGGGAGAGACAGAGTCTGTAGATAGCCACCACTGTGAAGAAGCCTCCGAAAACTTTAGCTTCCAAAGTGAAAAATAATATGATTGCAGGAGAAATAGATGAGGGAAAGATTCAAAGATTTGCCTCCCTTTGTCAAGAAGGGGAAAGAACAAAAGAAGGAGCAGTGAGTCAGAGCACTGATTGCCACTACATGTTTAATTTCTTTAAATGTTATTCTAAATTGTGTGTTATCCACTTCTGTGGTTTGTGGAATACTGTACTAATTGAAAACTATGCTTACCTGTCCTATTGGTTCTATTTATATAAGAAATACACAGTTGAGAAGAAAAGCATGCTCTTCTTTTAACTCAGTTTGCCACCCTTATGAGAAGAATGGTTGACTAAAAAGATACTATGCCCACCTGTTACCATATTCCAACTGTGTAAAGAGAATTTAGAAGGAAATATATTGACTTCTAAGTGTTTTCTTCCTGAACAGTACTCAGATCTGAGTTGTGGCAGATACTGTGATGGTCATACTTATAATAGCAAAGTTGGGAAATATAGAAAGGACCAATAGTTTGTTTGTTTAAGGTAGCCACATGATGGTGTAACTTTGGTATGCTGTCATTTGGCACTCAAAAACACAAGTAGACATATTATATGTCTTAATTATTTTGGAATTTCTATATTTTAATTGCTCCTTGTGCAAGATTACCTTAAAGCCACGTCCTGAAACAGGAGTGCCCTTTATGTTATGAATCCGTAAGACCTGAAATTAGACATGGCACACTTTGGGGCATCAACTTTCCTCATTTATTCATACCACAATTGAAGTAGAACCAACAAGATTTCCTGACAGGTTGTGTGTAGATTGTGAACGAAAGAGTAGAATCAAGGAGAACTCAAATCTTGGGAACATTGCTGGGAGGGGATGGTAAGAAGTCGAGGACTTGTTTTCTGCATTTTAAATCTGAGTTTCCTATTAGACATTTGAGCAAAGATGTCGAGTAGGCTGGTATAAGTCTGGAGTTCAAGGGAGCAGTTGGCCTGCAGATATATACTTGGGAGTCATCAGCATAGAGCTGGTTGTTAAGGTCAGGAGACAGGCTGAAATTACCTACAAAGAGTGTGAGAGCAGATAGTGGTGAGGACTGAGCTCTGAAGCATTTAGAGTAAAAGGAGAAGGATCTAGCAAAGGAGAATAAGGAGGGATCAGTGAGAAAAGAGGGAACACAGGAGTACGTGGTGTCTCCAAAGCCAAGTGGCAAAAGTGTCAAATGCTGCTGAGAGGTTCAGTTGAGACCGAACTTTATTTGGCCAGGTAGAGATTACTGGTGATATCAACAGGAGCAATTTCCATGAAGTGGGAAAATAAAAGCCTGATTGAAACGGGTTCAAGGGAATCTATGCAAAGAACTAATGGAGACAGTGAATATAGACAACTTTTTGAAGAAATTACTGTAAAGAAAAATGAGAAGTGGGGCAGAGGTGGAGCAGAATGTGGGGTTAAGGAACATAATGCAGCATGTTTGTCTGTTGATAGGGGTTTTGAGGCCACCTACAATAAAAAGAAAAAAAATAGATTAAAATCTTAAAACATCAAAGCAAGAATTCCAAAGAAATTCAAAGCATAAAACTTTCTTATGGTGAAAAGTTAGGCATATTTCCTTTAAACATACAAAGATGCTCCAATCCACAGTATAACAAGGAAGTCCTTGTTTGCAAACAGTATGATTATCTACATTCAAAATCTACAAATTTGCAAACTATTGGGCTTAAAAGACAGTTCAGTAAAGTTGTTGGATATCATAAGATCAGTACACACAAATTATTTGTATTCATATCTGTCAGTAACAAAAATACAAAATGGATTTTTCAAAATATAACATCTATAAAAATAACAATAAAAAACTTAGGAAATAATTCAGAATTTATACAATAAAATATGTATAGGGCCTGTATGTATAACATTATCAAATTTACTCCAAAGGGTCTAAACAAAAGAGAAAATCGTGTTCAGTCCATTAATGGAAAATTTCAGTTCTTGTAAAGATGGCAATTCTCGTGAAGTTAATCTATTAACTCAATGCAATTAAAGTAAATACTCCATCAGATATGTGTGTGTGTATATGTGTGTGTGTGTGTGTGTGTGTGTGTGAAACTTTACAAAAGGCCAATAGTAGCCAAGACAATTTTGAAGTAAAATAAGACTAGAGTAGGTTGTCTTGCCCTATTATAAAGCTATAATAATGAAAATAAGGCAATATTAGCACAGGGATGAACAAATAAATCCATGGAATAGAATAGATATCCCAGAAATGGTACTATGTATATGTGGAAAATTGATATATGGCAGAAGTGGCATTATGATTACAAATCTTTTGGGAAATATTTCACTATTTGATTTATGATGATAGTTATCCATGTGGAAAAATGATACATGCCTATCTCACACCATATATAAAAATAGATGTTGATTATAAACCTAAATGAGAAAGCAAAATATTAATAAAATATATATATAGTTATGCATCATTCCTGCCATAATCTGAATCTAATCATGAGAAAACGTCTGACAATTGAGAGACATTCTAAAAAATAAACGGCCCACATACTTAAAAAAAAAGTCAATATCAGTAAAGAGGAATAAAGGCTGAAGAAGTATTCCAAATTAAAGGTAACAAAATAGACATAAAATTAAATGTAATATATGATCCTAAACTGTATAGTATATAAGAAAAAAAATTCCCAAAATTACATTATTAGAAAAACTGACAAAATTTGAATATGATCTATAGATCATAGTTTTGTATCATTGTTAAAATTCCTGATTTTGATAATTATATTGTGGTTATGTGAGTGACTGTCTTTGTTCTTGGGAATTATATAGTGAAGTATTAAAGAGGCATGATGTCTGCAACTTTCTTTCAAATGATTTAGAAAAAAATATGCTAACAATAATGCATCCTAATTAATAAAATATGTAGTGATTAATATAATTATTACATAATGTGAATTAAACTTATAATACATAATTACAATATATAATTATATTATTATTTTCTATTATAAATGGTATGTAATATATAGCACTTTATGATTATATTAATATACAATAGTGTAATTATGTATAGAGAGGGAGAGAATAATAAAGCAAATGTGATAAAATGCTGATGATTGGTGAAGAGTATCCAGGACTTGTAAGTTCTCTATGTTTGAATTATTTTAAAATGAAAAGTTCAATAAAGTAAATATAGGAGAATATTGTACTTATAAATCCACACATCAAATATACAGACCATGAAGAGAATGATTCATAAATTTGACTATATTAAAATTTTCAAAAGGGATCTGTGTAAGAAAAGACCATAAACTAAGTGCAAAGACAAGTCCCACATTGAGGGATAGGTGCAAAACTTGTGACTAGTTAGGATCTAAAATATATTAACGATCCCAATAAATTAGCAAGAGAAAACAACAAGCTTAAGGATATAAACAGGCAATTCACAGAAGAGGAAAGCTTAATGGCTACTAAATACACACCATCATTCAACCTACGAGGAATCAGGAAAATGAAAATTAAAGCAACAATTTCACAGGTATAAACAATTTCGTACAGGTATAAAATTTAGAAATCAGCCCACACCAAATATTAACAAGGATACTGAGTAGTGTAAATTCTAGGACAGAGCTGGTGGGCATTTAATTTGTTATTACTAGTTCTGGAGAGCAATTTGGCAATATCTTCTAAAGACTGAAGATGCACAAATTCTGAAAACCCAATCCCCACATTCCTGTGTTTACACCTTGGACGAACATTCACACAGCTGCATAAGCAACATGTGTAAAGAAGTTTATTGCAGTACTTTTTGTGATAATGAAATAACAGAAACAACAAAAATGCCCCAAAAGGAAAATGGATAAGTAATTGTGGTACGTTCATACAATGGAGTACTAAACTATATTTTTGTTAAAATGAAAAAACTACAGTTACCAATGCTGAGACAGATTAATCTCAAAACTGTATGTAAAAGAAAATAAGCCAGTTGCAGAATGATATCATTTGTATAAGTTTTAAAACATCCAATCAATTCTAGGTGTTGTTTATAGATATTTCTATGGTTTGAATCGTTCCTCCCAAAAAGATTTGCTGAAGTCCTAACCTCTAGTACTCATAATGTGACCTTATTTGGAAATAGGGTTGTTGCAGATTTAATTAGTTAAGTTAAGATAAGGTCATTAGGGTGGGCCCTAATTCAACATGACCAGTGTCTTTGGAAGAAGAAAAGACAGAGACGCACAGGGAAAAGGTCATGTGAGGATGGAGGCGGAGACTGAAGTTAAGTGGCCACAAGTCATGGAACATCTGGGGCTACCAGAAGCTGGAAGAGGCAAGGAAGGATCCTTCTCTAGAGGGTTTGGAGGGAGCATGGCCCTGTGAGCACCTTGATTTTGGACTTCAAGCCAAACACTGAGAAAATAAATTTCTCTTATTTTAAGCCACCAAGTTTATGATACTGAATGCCAGCATTCAGAAACGAATACAGATATAATCATGTCTATGAATATAAAATGAAAAATGTGTATAGAGTCATACACGCAAGGGAATAGTCAGTATCAAATTCAGGATGGTGTTTAACTCTGGGGAGAGAGGAGAACAGGAAGAGGTTCACAGAAGGCTTTCACTGTATCCGTAACGTTACTTGAAAAAAAATATAGTGAAATAAGATTTGACCAGACTTGGTAGAGGGTCTAAGAGGGTGTGTTATAATTTCCTGTGTGTATACAATAATTTATAATACAAAAAGGAAAAACATAAATCCTAAGAAGTACAGTCATGTGCTGTATTAGCACATTTCGGTCAACGACAGACTGCTTCTATGATGGTGGTCACATAAGATCAGTACCATATACCCTAGGAGTGCAGTAGGCTGCACCATCTAGGTTTGTGTAAGTACACTCTATGATGTTTGCACAACAACAAATTTTCAGAATGTGTCCCTGTCGTTAAGTGACTGTATCTGGGATATGTGGGAGTTGGGCATGGTTTCTCCTGTGGTCAGTCTACCAGGGTTGATGCCCATTTGGATGAGGACAGCTGTTGGGAGGATGTAAGGGGAAGCAGTTATTGGACGTAGTGGTTTGGTGCCCATCGGTGGAGGCTGGGCAGAAACTAAATTATGCCGGTTACTCTCCAAGACCGGCATTCCCTTTAAGACACATGCAGCCCAAGTGAGTGAAGGTAAATCTGTCTCAAAAGAATTATCAGAAATTAATTTTTATTCATTACCTCAGGAGAGAGGCTGTCTCATTGTTGAGATGCTCTTAATAACTTTTAATTGTACAATTCGTTAAAGTTTAAAATGTAGTTAGAAACCATTTAAAATGTATTGAACTGGATTTCCTTGCCTGCAGTTTCAACTATCACTCCAGATTCTGTCTTCATAAGCAGCACGGAGCAAATCCATCTTCGCCATCACTTGGTCCCCCTAGGTCTTCCCTCCCCAGCCTCAGTACCCCTACTCACCTTCTCTTTACTGTGGATCTTTTATTATACTAGGCAGACTTTTTTTTTTTTTAAGACAGCCTATCATCAAGGAGACAAGAGACAACAGGTGCGGGACAGGGTGTGGTGAAAAGGGAACACTTATATATTGTTGGTGGGAATGTAAAATGGTCCAACCACTATGGAAAACAATATTGAGGTTCCTCAAAAAATTAAAAATAGGTCTACCATATGATCTAGCGATTCCATTTCTGGGTATACCCAAGGGAAATGAAAACAGTGTTTCAAAGAGATATATGCACTCCCATGTTTATTGCAGCATTATTCACAACAGCCAAGGTATGGAAACAACCTAAATGCCCATCAACACATGAATGGATAAAGAAAATATGGTATATACAGTCAGGCCTCTCTTGATGATGGGGATGTGTTCTGAGAAATGCTTCATTAGGTGATTTCATTGTTGTGTGGACATCATAGAGTGTACTTACACAAACGTAGATGGTATAGCCTACTACACACCTAGGCTCTATGGTACTGATCTTATGAGACTACTGTCATATATGCAGTCCATTTTTGACCAAAACGTCACTATGTGGCACATGACTGTACATACAATAGAAAATTACTCAACCATGAGAAAAGAGCACATCTTGCCTTTTACAACAACATGAATGGATCTTGCACATTATGCTAAGTGAGATAAGTCAGACAGAGAAAGACAAATACTGTATGATACCACATATGTGGAATCTAAAAATGCCAAACTCATAAAAACAGAGAATAAAATGGTGGTTACCAGTGGCTGGGGAATGGAGGGATAAGATAGATGTTGTTTAAGGGTACAAACTTCCAACAAGTAGTAAAAAAGCCATTGGAATCTAGAAAACAATATTGTACTATAATCATCAAACTTGCTAAGAGACTAGAACTTAATTATTCCAACCACCAAAAAGAAAGGATAATTATGTATTGTGATAGAGGTGCTAAATATCACTACAATGTCAATCATGTTACAATATATAAATGTATCAAATTAACATGTACACCTTAAATTTACACAACATGTCAAATATACTCAATGAAAAAAATTTCTGGAGATGGATAGTGATGATGGCAAAAAAAGACAGCCTCTAACTTGCAGACCCATCTTCAAACTAAGACTATAGGTGTGCTTGAACCTTTTCGGTGTGTAGCTCAGAAGCACAAAGCCTTTTCAGCTTACTTTCCGACTTCTGCTTGTTCGCCAAGGTGAGGACCCGGGAGTCTGAGCTGGCAGTGCTGTTGTGAAGAGCACTGGCCCTCAAGTCGTACGTGCTCTGTGGCCTCAGGCAAGTTAGTTCCTCAGATCATCGATTTCCTCATCTGTAAAATGAGAATAACTGTTAGTGAATAGGGCTGCTGTGTGGGTTGAATAAGATATAGTAAGTAAAGTGTCTGGTGTCCGGGAAGACTTCAGTAAATGTTAGCCACTGTTACTTATTTTATTGGCCCCTAGTTCCGCAGAAGTGGGTGTTCCTATAATGTTGGCAAGGTCCCTATTAACCCAAGTGAACAGTTCTAGGCAAATTATCATGAGAATCTTGGTCTCTACGAATATATTTACCACTTAATTTCATGATTCAAAATGTCTTTACAAAATGTTTTCCAGCTTTATTGAGATATAATTGACATAAAACGTTGTGTAAGTTTAAGGTGTACACCATGTTGATTTGATACATGTATATATTGCAAAATGATTACCGCCATAGCATTACCTAACACCTCCATTAGCACAAAATTTTCGTATAGTGAGGCCAATATTGAAATAGCATGATTTAGTTCTTGTTTCTGTTTCCTTCCTCTGAATTATCTCACCAGGTATTGGTTCTACACACAGATAACCAAGAGGGTATGAACACTGAGAGAAAGGGCCTGCATCTTCTAGTTTCTATGGGACTTTTCTTAGAGGCTCATCTTCCTGTCACCAATTTTGAAAAATTTGAAAAAAGTCCAAGATCTTGGGAAAAACTGCTCCATTTTACTTCAGGTTTAGTTTAAAATTATTTTTTATAATGAGAAAAATTCAGTGTCAGCAAGGTGGCATTGTGATGAAATATTCTCGTATACTGCTGGTGGGAATATGAGTTGGAAGAATCTTTCTGGAAAGCAATTTAATAACATGTGCCAAATGCCTCAAAAATGTTTTCACAATTTGGCCTAGCAATTTTACTTCCAGGAATTCTTCCTAGGGAAAGATAAAAAAGTACTGGAAAAGATTAATGAACAAGTATATTTTAAATAGCATTATTTATAACCGGGAAATCTAAAAAAAGAGTCCCCAAATATGGCAATTGTTAAATTATGTCATACCATCAGATGGACCGTAATGCAGCTAATAAAAATGTTTATGAAAAATGTTTAAAGATGTGAAACCCTCTGATTATAAAATATCAAGCAAAAAAAGATATAAAGTATATTCAGAGAATGGTTTCTGTTGTATAAAATAATACACATACGAATAGAGATTGGCTGGCAATAGATGACACTGGATGGATAGTTTTTAATTTCCTTTTCTAAATTATTTTATGTATCTTTCAAATCTTCAATGAGCCTGCATGTCTTTTGCAATCTGAAGAAGTCAATATAAAGGAGAGTAAAAAAAGTGTTTATCACCCAAACTTAGCTTTTATGTTTATCAATATATTGCATTAAGTAGTCAAATAGGGCTAAAAGTTTTATAACAAAAAATAGCAGTCACCTACCCTTCTTTTCCACCTTCCTCCTCCATCCTGGCAAGAAGCAACCACTTTAAAATTTCTAGCTTCTTTTTATTATAGTCAATCCATATATCTACAGACATTCCTTATTTTATCACATTTACACATTAAGTTTGTATTACAGTAGATGAAGATTTTAGCACTCTTAATTATCTCATTACCCACTCCTTTCCTTCCCTATGTATATGTATCACAATCTTTAGTTAAATACCTATTCAGTGTTTTCATTATTATAACTATGAAAATACTTTTCCTTGCTTTGCAAGGCAGGATATTATAGTGTATCATATATTACAGTGGTATAGTACATTATAGTATATAGTGTATACATTTCTTTTCTTGTATTACTTCTGGCTTTTCTTGAAATTAATTATTGTATTCTTTTTTCTTTTGCTTAATTTTCTTTGACCCTGTTACTGTGTTTTCCAACACCCTACAAGTGCTCAATAAACCACCTCTCAACACAACTCGTCACATGGTAAGAATTCTCAGATCATCTCTTTGCTCTGAGACATCCCACCTGAAACCCTCTCTTTTCCAGCTCACTCTTTTTTTTTTTTTTTTTTGAGAAATATTCACCCTGAGCTAACATCTGCACCAATCTTCCTCTATTTTTTAGTACGTGGGCTGCCAGCACAGCATGGCCATGAACAGAGTGGTTTAGCTCCCCACCCGGGAACTGAACCTGGGCCGCCAAAGCAGGGCACGCCGAACTTAACTGTAGGCCACCAGAGCTGGCCCTCCCGCTCACTCTTGTTTGGTTCCGCTCTAGTCCTGTTGTAGATCCTGGCAATTTCAATGCTATCATCATAGATGTTCATGCTCTTATATTAGATCATGTTTCCAGGATTTTGTCAGGATAGTCCACCAGAGAAAGGGTTTATGAAAGATAAAAATTTAATAGTTTGAATGTGTATAAATATACTTATTCTATCTTCATTCTTGATTGATACTTTGGCTAGGTATAGAATTCTGTGTTGAAAACCATATTCATTCAGTTGCTGTTGAGAAGGCCCATGGCTTCTTTTGCTTGATTTTTTTGTAGATAATCTGCTTTCCCTCTTTGGAAATTCTTTAGGTCTTCTTTCTTTTTTTTTCCAGTCTTACTGACAAATAACTGGCATACATCATTGTATAAGTTTAAGGTGTACAACATGATGGTTTGATTTACATGTATTGTGAAGTGATTACCACGCTAGTTTCAGCTAACATCCATCTTCTCATATGGATACAATAAAAAGAAAAGAAGAAAGGAAAAAAAAATTCTCCTTGTGGTGAGAACTCTTAGGATTTACTCTCTTAACAACTTTCTTACATATCATATAGCAGTGTTAACAATAGTCATTGTGTTGTACATTACATCCCTAGTACTTATTCATCTTATACTGGAAGTTTTTACCTTTTGACCACCTTCTTCCATTTCTCCCTCCTTCCACCCTCTGCCTCTGGTAACTACAAGTCTGATCTCTTTTTTCTACAAGTTGGTTTTATTTTTATTTTTTAGATTCTACATATAAATGAGATCATCATTTGTCTCTCTCTGTCTGACTTATTTCACTTAGCATAATGCCTTCAAGATCTATCCATGTGTTGTAGCAAATGGTAGGATTTTCTCATTTTTTATGGCTGAATAATATTCCATTGTATATATATATATACCACAGCCTCTTTATCCACTCATCCATTAGTGGACACTTAGGTTGTTTTCATGTTTTGGCTATTGTAAATAATGCTGCAATGAATGTGGGGGTGCAGATATCTTTTTGAGTTAGTGTTTTTATTTCCTTTAAAAATATTCCCGGAAGTGGAATTCCTAGATCGTATGGTAGTTCTATTTTTAATTTTTTGAGGTTCCTCCATACTATTTTCCATAGTGGCTGAAGCAATTTACAATCCCACCAATAGTGCACAAGCGTTCTTGGGTCTTCTCTTTATGTTCTTAAATTTTATGATAACGTGACCTGGCACAGGTCTTATTTTGTTCGTTAGCAAGTACTGAGTGAGCTCTTTGAATCTAAAAACTCATGTCCTTTAGTTCTTGGATACTTTCTGGTATTTTTAAAAAATAACTTCCTCTACACCATCTTATCTGTTTTCTCTTTCTGAAATTCTTCTTTGTTGTATATTGGACCTCCAGAAGTGATTTTCTCATTTTCTTATATTTTTCACTTCCATTTTCCCTGTTACCTCTTTTTTGTTCTACTTTTTATCATTTTACTAACTTTTTCATTTTGGCTAATCATATGTGTAATTTCTATGAGCTCTTTCCTTCTCTGATTATTCTTTTCTAAAATATGTTGGTTTTATCTCATGGATGTAATATTTTCTCTTCAAGGATGTTAATTATGGTTCCTTGGGAGTTTTCTTCTGTTCCTAGTATTGTCTCTATTTCCTTCAAATTCCTTTTTGTTTCTTTGTTTTTGATCCATTCTTTCATGGTAAAATGTTGTTATCCATTTATATTTAAGAGTGAGGTTCCAAAAAGTTTATTGAAAGTTCTATGTGTGTGGGTAAGGCCTTGTCTCTGGGTAGTTTACTTTCTCCAGAGAAGAGTCCTTCAGTCTTTTGCCTGCATGTATGAGCCTGGCTGATAGCATCCAGAACTGGATGAGAAAGAATGTTGGGGAGGGTTTCTCTATTCAGTGGTTTTTATTGAATCCTCCCTTCCCATTTTCAGTTTGGCATCTCACCCTCTACCTCCTCTGTTCTTGCTGCTCCAAGTCTAGAGTTATCTTGTTAAGTTTTTCCAGAGAATATACTTCCAGTACCCTAGGGGTGGGGGATTGATCACTTAACTATGCTATGAAGTGATATGAGCTTGGAGAGTCTAATTGTTTCTTATACAAACTCCCTCTCTTTTCAGGTCCTCTCCACCCTGTCATCTGAAGTACATGATACTTAACTGAGCTTTTCTCGGGTTCTGTGGTCGAATTGGCTGTCTTCTCACTGGTTACTCTCTGCAAGTAATTAGATTCACCTTTCTATTCCTCTAAGTAATTTATTTCACTTACCCATCTGCTTTCCCACTCCATATATTCTACTTCAAGAGTCAATGAAATTAAAGTTTGTTTGCTGATTTATTTTTTCTCCTTGGTATTTGGGAGTGATTTTCAGGCAGAGAGAGAAGTGAAAACATCTTAATCTCACTTTTAAAGATAAGAAAATGTATCCTCAAAATGGAGACCAAGGTGTCTTACACAGCCACAGTTAACCCTCTTTCCTCATGCCTCCTGCATTTTCATGGGGGCAGTAGAGGACCAGCTAGTTCAGGATAGAAAGGAAAGAACAGGGGCAAGCTCTGTTCTGGCATGTTCCTGAACATAGTGAGAATATGTGTCCAGTGTTGGACAAAACCCATCTCTCTTTCTCTTTCTCAGTTTTTAAACCCTCAAGTTGCATAAAGTGTAGATGGAATTTTTAAGGGAACGATTTTCCTTAAAGTATGCCTCATTCATGGAGGCACAGAAGAAGCACCCAATAGCTATTCTCTTTCATAACAAAATTCCAAGCTGGGATTTCTCTTTGGTCCTAAAGCAAAGAGTGTGCATTAATAGAATGTGCATTTGTGCTGCATGAGAGAAAACCTCCCTCAGGTAGACACTTCCCAGTGACTGTCCTATGTGGATGCTTCAGTCAAGGGTGTCCTGCATGAATTTCTCATGTGAATATTGAATAGCAGTCTCCTATCTGTGTTGGGGGTGGAGATTCTTTATTATGAATAATCTTAAAACAGTTTGTAATATGAGGTCAGCAGAACATATTACAGCTCCTAAGTACTGTCACATTTATCTGAAACTCAAAATATGAATGTTAAAATAGACCTCACTGTCTTAATTTACTTCTTATTTCTATACATGTGATTCTCAGCTCATGTCTCATATTTGCTTCTTTCTATCTTGAAAGGCCATTTAGGTATTTTGAAGATTCTGAGTTAAGAGAAAGTGTTAGGATCTTATATGTCTCTAAATAAAAAAAATGTATATTTTTTTTGTGTGTGAGGAAGATTGGCCCTGAGCTAACATCTGTTGCCAATCTTCCTCTTTTGTTTTCATTTGAGGGAAATTGTCCTGAGCTAACATCTGTGCCAAGCTTCCTCTGTTTTGTACGTGGGAAGCCACCACAGCATGGCTTGATGAGCGGTGCGTAGGTGCGGGGATCCGAACCGGTGAACCCTGAGCCGCTGAAGCGGAGCTCACGAACTTAACCACTATGACTACAGGCCAGCCCCCATAAATAAAATATTTTATTTAATGTCTATAAACAAAATCTCACATTCCAGCAGCAAAAAGTGAAGAGGATGGAGGCAGTTTACAAGTGAGGAAAATAAAGAACCAAGAGGATAAATAGCTTATCTGAAGTCACACAGTTTGCAAGTGGTAGAACCAGGACTCAAATCCATGCATTCTAGCTCTTAACTAGTATGCTCTGCTAGCTCTTTTATTCTTGTTCTTTTGTACACAATCTATTTTTTGTGAAAGCTTTTAGGATCTTCTCTTTTTCCGTGGCATTCTAAAATTTCACCGTGATGTAAATAGGTGTGTATGTGTGTGTGCGTGTGTTTAATCTTTATTCTACAGGATACTTGCTAAGATCTTTCAACTGGGTGGGCTTGTGTCATTTTTTTCAATTTTTGGAAATTTTATCTATACATTCATGTATTTTTACTCCTCTGTATTCTCTTTATTTTCTTTTCCTGAACTCCTTTTAATCAGATGATGAAACCTTTGGATCTTTTGGCCCTGTCTCTTCCGTTTGTTTTCATACTCTTACATCTTTATTCATTTCTTCTGGATTCTGGTAAGATTCCTCCACTTAAACTTCCAGCTCATTACTCATTCTTCTGCCAAGTACATTTTGCTTTGTAGAACATATACTGAATTTCTTCAACAATCTAATTTTTAATATCTATTACCTCTAATTAATTATTTCACATGCACACGTAAGTGTGTGGATACATATAAACATACACAAGCCCTATATTTTTAACATATTTTTGAGAAAATTAATTGAACTTAATCTACTGTCCTGCTCTATTAATTCTATTAATTATTCTTTCTTAGATAACATTTCCTCCATTTGTTGAGGTGACTTGCCCTCACAGTGTTGGGTTTCACCAGATGTTTGGTGATTCTTGTTTGAGAACACATTTTTCTATTGAAATAACATTTCAGTAGAGTATCTTCTAATAGCCATGCTGGAAAAAGTAAGAGATCCTTCGATATTTAAAAGCTGAGAAAGATTTCCTGAAAGGTGCAGGACCCACAAGATCATACTGAAAATGAAACCACAACTCCAAAAGTATGTACAGAAGAAAACAGCTGCAAAAGGTGAGAGTGTCAGGCACTAGGAGGGCTCCTCCTGCAGTGGGAGCAAGAGAGATTTCAGGGAAACTAGGAAGGTGAATTTCCTCCCAGGGGTTCTCACGCTCCCTGGAATCTTAGGATGACATTTTATTGATGACATCAGCACTGTCTGGTCTCCTGCCCTTGGACCCTGACTTAGTTCTTGATAATATTTATTGCTTCTTCTCTCTGAAGTTTCTGTTTCAAATCTCTGTTTCTCTTCTTGGTGCTTGCCCCACACCTCTCAGCCCACACCCTCAATGATGTGCACTTCACTATGCAGTAATTTTTAGGGCAGCTGCTGTGTAATCAGAGTAAAGATGCAGAAGCATGTGACAGCGAGGAGAGAGAATTGGGCTGAGACCCACAAGACCTAGTTCCTAGTCCCAGGACTGAATTGAATTTTTGTTAGGCTTTGAGTTTCTGATTTCTTTTTATTTGCATTGAATGTAATAAATATACTTGGAAGATGAGGGTTTATATAAATTTTATGTTCAGAAATTTTGAAAAATATAATTGTATGTTGTCAAAATTCCCTACTTCATTCCAGCAGTGCAAGACTTAAAATATATGTTCTGCTCAAATGAAACATTAATATCTTTAATCCAACACATATAATGAGATAAACGTAAGTGTGAAATTAGAAAAAAAATGAGTTGTGCATTAAAATTAATTATAGCTTCTTTAGAAATGTGTCAGTTAAACTGTCAAATTATCACTAAGGATTAATCACATCTGAGTTAAAAATTGCTAAAGAAAATCTAGGCATTACAAGTAAAGTTATGAAGATAATAAAAATACTAGTCTCTAAAGGGAAAAGTCACTCCAACTCCAGATTTTGTATTTACAAACTGAACAAATTCAAGTCAAGTCCTCTGAAGGGAATGATGAAAGGAATGATGAACTTTGGGAGAATCTGGTAGAGGGGAGAATGCAGAAAGCTGAAGGCCTTTAAAAAAGAATCTGCCCCTGACTCAGTGGAGTTTATTTCTGCCTCACTTTCCAGCCTCACACATAAAGGAAAGAAATTTCCTTGGAATGTGATACCAGGAAACGTGGTCCTGAAGAGCACTGGACACACATTCAGGATCCAGGATTCTAGTCCTTACTCCCCCACATGGTTGGAGAGGGAGCCTGAGTGCATCCTACCATCTTGGGACTTATGTTACCTTAAGCGTAGAACAAGAAGACAGGGCCGTGAGACTTTCCTTCTAGGCTTGAGATTCTGGAATGGAAAAGTCTGGGATTACCAAATAGAAGCATACTTAAACATTTTGAGAACTTATGGGATCTACGTTTTCTTTTTAGTTTAAGTGAAATTACAAATGAAAGAAGTCATATCCCAGATTTCAGAAAAGCAAAAATTATTTCAAGTCTCCTTCCACAGCTCTGTCAATGTGCTGTGTCATATTTCAAATCCCAGATCATTTTTGGCAACCCCTAGGAGAGAGGATTAAAAACTTCCCCCTAATCTAACACTGAGGGAGAAGGTAGAGTTTAAGCCTTCAATTATAGTAAGAAACCCTATCCAAAGTTGATTATATGTAGAGTGGTATGATATATAGAGGATGAAGGTGACTGCATGCTTTGGGTGATAATGATGACTATTTTTTCTTTCCACTGTTTTCAGGTCTTTCTCACGTCTCCACACTGATAATTCTCTGTCTTCCCCAAGACATATCTTTCCACCTCACCTCACCTTCATTTAAATCTACCTCCCTTTCTGACAGATCCCAAATTTCCAACAAACACGTTTTTGCCAGGATCAAAGGCAAATACATTTCCATACCAGTCAAACCCCGCTCAGTGAACTTCATAGTGTATCCAAGTTGTTTAGATGGAGTGGAGTTCTATAATGAGCATATTGCTGGAGAGCTCACTCTTGTTGTGCAAAAGCTACAGGAGACGGTGAGCTGACAGCTGTATAACTCTCATTGAAACGGCACGTTTTAAAGGATGCTTTGAAGCTAATAGAAGGAACGAAGGAACAGTACACACATGCTGCCTCTCCACATTTCACCTCAAAACGTTAGGCAGTATTATTTAGTTGGATTAGCAAGGAAACAAAGAGAGAGAGAGAAGTATCTAGGGGGAGGGATTTAAATATTCTATGTGTTAGGAGATGAGGGGAATTAGAGGGTCCTGAGACTCTGTTAGAGGACTATAGCTCTAACATAGCTTCCTAGCTTTCTCTCTATCTCCTTTCCTCCTTCCCCTGTGAAATGCAGTAAGCACACAGTTGGGCTCTTTTTTTTCCCTAGTAGGTTTGACTGAAAATGGCTAACAAACTTATGAAAAGAGAATCAACTTCAATTTACCATTTCACTAACCAGCTTGGCATAGATTTTTTACAATGTTACCCAGTGTGCATGAGGTACAAGAAAGAGACATTTTTCATACAGTGCTAGTGGAATTCCAAATTGTTATAACCTTTCTGAAGGACAATCTTACAGTTTATGTCAAAAGCCTTAAAAATACTCGTATACTTTGACTCAGCAGCTGTACTTTAATAAAAGTGTGAATGTGCACAAAGATTTAACTTTAAAGATGCTTATCGCAGTGTTGTTTATAAAATTTAAGCACTTGAAACAAACTGAATGTTTAGCAAAAGGGGAATGGTTAAGTAAAAATATCCCACCCACAAATGGAAACACTTTGCTGCCATTAAAACGATGTGATGATGAAGGGTTTCTGTTGGCTTTGAAAATATTCATGACACATGTGTAAGTTTGAACACAGCATAAGATGCCACTTTTTAAAAAAATTGAAAAGGCATGTGTTAAAAACATTGGAGGGATAATACATAAAAATATTAACAAAGGTTTTATCTGATGATAGGCTTATGAGTGGTACTTACTGTTTTTTTATATCTTTATTTTCTAAATTTCTAAAATAAAATGAATTAATTCAGCAATAAAATAAACTGTTTTATAAAACAAAGGTTGAGCTGGGCAGGAATATAGGATAAATCAGAGAGGACAGAAACAAGGGAATACAGTTAAGATGTTTCAAAATCAATATATATGGTGGCCTGCGCCAGTCTGGGAGTAGGGAGGAGGAGATGATGTGAGAGACATTTTTGAAAGGTAGACTCAACAATACTTGATGACAACAGGGGACGGTGATGAGGAATGGTGACTTTATGATATGTGGGTGTGTTTACATGTGTATGTACTATTGTGAGAAACAACAGTTTGATATATCAACTTGAGCTGGTAGAGAACATCTAAGGAGATGTCCTACAAATGGTGGAAGAAATGGGACTAGTTTCAGGTGCACTATCAAGGGAGGAGGAGGATTTATTTTATCAGCACACCTGGAACAGTGCGAGTTAATTAACAAAGGAAAAGACTGTAGTTATTAAAGACCTTTGAGTAGTGTGGAGATGAAGAAGGACCAGTAAAGGAAACAGAGGAATGTCTACAGATATAGAAGAAAACAAACTAAATAATCTAGCATACTGGAAAACTTGGGGAAGGGATCATAAGAAAAATGAGGTGGAAAACAGAGTACATTATTTCACAAAGATTAGGGAAAGTGATGACAGAGCAAAGGCCATTGAATTTGAGAAAAGACTCTTATTAGAGTCATTAGAGGAGAAATAATCCATTTCTGGAGACTGGAGGGAATAGAAATCAAGTTGTAGAGATTCTTTCACTCAAAAACTGTTGCTGGCAAAAGAAAGGAGAGAAGGAGGGAGATCTTTAGAAGGGTGAGCAGAGCCAGATAAAGCAGAGTTCTCCAAGATGGAGGAGACCTGCGTGTCTTTGACAGAAAGGAGCCTGCAAAGAGAGGCTGGAAATAATGAGTGAGGGTAATTTGGGAACAAGGTTCCTGAGGGGGAGGGAATATTTGGGCTGCAGAGCACAGATTTCACAGTTCAAATGATAGTAAACAGACCATCTCTTTCTCTTAGAGATCAAGAAAGATAAGAGAATGAATGTAGGCAACCACAAATGCTGAGGCATGAAAACAATGGGTGAATTAGAGCAACTTGGATATCCTCAAAGTAGGATTTGGGATCCTTTATGTTCCTGTAGTAGAGTTCTGAAATGTACACCCAGGAAAGCAAAAGGGGCTTAGAATGTTAATTTTAGGAAGTAGGGGAAAATGAAGAGATGAATAAAATTTTTACCGGCATCACATGTTAGGAGAGAGTGGCTGGTGTTGTTTGAATTCATTTTAATCCTACACAATCTAAGCGGACTTATTCTGTCTGGATCCAGCAGCATCATGTAGAGCAGAAGGAGGGGTGTCAACCATGGTTTGTGTTGGAGGAAATCTGAAAACCTGAGGTGGCTGAGGCCATGTTAAAATAACTGACCAAAGAGTCAAGGCTAAGTGTTGCCAGAAGGGGGTCCATGAAGTTGGTGAAGTCAGATAAGTCATAAGATGGTGAGTCAAATGAGTGGAGGTGTGGGAGGGACATAGGATGGAGGAGCTGGAGAGAGAGGTTTGATGGGAATGGGGAAGTAGGAAAGGTGAGAAGTCTGTGGTCAAAGATAGCACTAATTTAATAATTGAAGGATGGAGCAGTGGAAAGGAATATGCCTGGTGGGGTGCATAGGTGGGCAGAGATACAAAAGGGATGATTTGAGCAGAAGGTAGATATGAAACTTCTGCTCAAAGTGAGGGAAAGGGAGGTGAGGGATTTGAAGGGTCATGGAGGTGGATGTGGAAGTGGACCCATGTGGGTGTCAGGGGTCTAGCTCAGGGAATATTAGACCTCATGAGGACAAAATTCTCTGTCTAGAGATCCATAGGAGTAGGAGTAGTGTTGCTTAATGATAATGAGCATGGGTGTCCCCACCTCCATAATGTCTCAGTTATATGACCTGGTGGACGTTAAGAAACCTAAACGTCAGTTCTTTCATCTGCAAAATAATACTACTGATCTCCTAGTAGTGTCATGAGAATTGAATGAGATAATATAAGTAAAGTATCTGGTATAACTGTTGACTATGATGATAGAGATGATGGTGATGATAGTGGTGGTGAAAGTCCATTGATTAGTCCCCAATATTGACACCATTGAAGAATCTTCGTAGAGAATTGAAGTCATTTTGGAATTCCTAGGATGTGGGCCTGATTATCTTATTCCTCAGCCACTTATGAAAAAGTGGCCTTAGCACAGGTTTGAGTGGTGGTTGTGAATGGGGTGTAGAGGAGCTGTCCATTGTCCTGAGATAATCTTATCTTGAACTCTCACCACTCTCCAATTACTCTCTGTCCCGTTTCCCACTGCTTCTTCAACACAGCTAAACTTAACCTGGCTGAAGATTTCTAGTTCCTGCCCCCATTATGTCTTCAAAATTTGGCTTGTCTGACTTGCTGTATCAGTTTATCTCTAAACTATTGTCTTTGTTCTGGCCTTAATCCATGAGAAATTTTGAATGTACCCATCTCTCCTTTTTTTAAAAAGTAAAGTAAATACTGTAATAATTAATGATAATATTAGTAACCTTAAGTGTTTTAGAAGGTTCTATGTTCACTATTCTCTATTTTAGAAAAGCAAGGAAGTGTATAAGATACTATAGCTCTTTTTATTTCATTAAAATAGTTGAAATAAAATAAATGATTTGATACTGAAATTATTAGGATTCAATAATTTTTAAAACTGCTTAATAATTATAGATAGAAAAGGTATTGTACCAGTTTACTCATGTATTAGGCTCTTATTTTTAGTATTACTGTTTAATATATTATCTTAAGTAAGATCATCCATATTTTGTGAAAATTACCTGGAACAGCAACCGAGGTAGGAAATACAAATTCTGTGCCATTTGCACATAAATATAAATTTAAGCATCTTACTACTAATAATCATTATTGCCTGCCAGCAATAGATGATGAAGATCATACCTCAAAATACATGAGTATTTTCAGGAGTTAAAGTGTAAAGATGAGAAATAAAATTGCTTACAGTTTTTCTCGTTCACCATTGTGATTCTGGCCCCAAATACGTGTAATTTATCATTAGCCATGGTATGTGTATGCGCGTGTTGAGGGAGCTTAATCATAGGTGGGGCTTGGCATTGGGTTTGAGGCTACAAGACGAGTACTGGGTGCTTCTAAGTGTTGACACGACTGGACAGGAAGTAAAGATCAGAGTCAGATGGAAAAGCTCCCCAGGATTGAGATCAGGCTGGTTTATTAGATAGGGGAAGCCACAAAGACTGGACTTTCTCTCCCCTTCCCTTTCTCACTACCCAACATATTGGATAAATTATTTGCATAACTAAATAGCTAAGATCAGCTAATGTCCACGGAAATGAATAAAAATGTCGACACTGCTTATGCCTTTATATTCACTTTGATCTGCAACTCAGTTTCCTTAATGAATGCCTTCTTCTGAGTGGAGACATCACGGAAAAGTATCTGAGACCTGCTTCCTGATGTGAAATGAGCCACTTTAAAATGTGGGAACATAAATATAATTTGTGACTTGATTACCTCACTCTGATGGAGGGGCTCTATACTCAAGAGCATTACTGAAAAATGAGGCCTTAAATGTGTCCATGACTCCAAAAGTCCATGATTCAAGCACAAGGGAAAGTTGGAAAGCCATTACTAGAATAAGGCATTTGTGAAAAATGACAACGTTTTTATTCTGTGAATTTGAAATGCTTTTGGATTCAAATAAAAGGAAAGTTTGAGTCACCATTAGAACAAGAGCACCACTGATAAATGAAAATATAACCATTTAAAATCTTTTTGGTTCAAAGTCAATGAAAGTTTGCTACCTCCCTCCGAATTTGTGTGAAATTCCTGGAACTGAAAGAAAGTTATTAAAGAAATGAAAACGTATCTAACTTATTCCTTGATGTTTCAATTCTGTCAGCCCATTTGGGGTGTGTGTCGATTCTCTCTGGGGCCTATACAAATGGAAATGTACGTGTGCGCCAATGTGCTTTTGGCTGATTTGAAGTCTTTCAGATTTTGAATTCCCGTTACCGCACCACCCAAACATCCGTACTTACCTTTATCGTGTCTGCTGCCGTGTTTGGCTAACCCCTAACCGCTAACCATTTTCAACTGAAGTGCATCTGCTTGGTACTAAGCAGCTAGCTGAGAAGATTCTTCCCTCCCAATCAACACAACCATAGCATGAAATGAAGACAGGGAATGAGGTAGAAAGAGAGAGGAAGAGCAGGGGAGGGGGCACTATTTCTATTTAAAAAATCCTCTGCCTCCTTATGTGTTCTGGAAGGACTATTAATATTTCTTCCTCCTGCACCGCTAGGCTTCCCTTTCTCTCCCACCCTCACACAGCCCCATGCAGGCAAAGTCTTGAATCAGCAGATTCTGAGCTCGGAGCAGTAAAGAGCTATTGAGGGACAGACTCTGATAGCATTACGGCCAAACATGGAACCATTTTCTGTGGCGAATCGCTGAGTTCTACCTGGTTATCTCTTGCCTTGCACATCACTTCCAAATGACATGCTCTCAGTCTAGGCAAAAATGAGAGTTTTTTAAAGAACTGGGATTTCAATAATATGTGAGGAAAGGATGAGATTACTTTCTGAGGTAGGGGAAGGCAGGGAGGAATGAGGGAGGGAGAGGGAGAGGGAAAGAGGTGGGGAGGGGGCAGAGACAAAGAGGTAGAATTGTGTATCCCTTAGAGCACTTGATTACATGTCTTTCTCTAGTTCTTGCAACCAGTCTTTCTCTAACTTCAGGAGGTCAAAAAGAATGTCATTTTAATTTCCTTTGTCTTCTTTCTTTCTCCTGCTTCCCTCACTGATGGCAACTGAATGCTGTAGATAATTCCAATACTCTTGAGTTAGTTATAGGAATTACTGTAATTTGACTGCTACACGGTTAAGTAAGGCGGAGACTAACATTCTTAAGCATTCTTCAAAACATAGTGAAACAGGCAATGGAGGCCTTCAGGGAAATACATCCATCTGCACTGGGAAAGTTGGAAACCAGCAGTTTTTGAGGTAGAATTAGTAGCTACTCTCCTGTCTGCTTACAAGAAGGGAGGGCAGTTCTACAGTTCCCAACACCCTCCACAGCCTGCCACCTCATTCCAAGGGTTTCTAGAAGAATAATGGAGGCAAATTTGAATGCTTCATATCTGTAATTAGTCAGCATTATTATGGTGTGAAATTCTCTTCATTTTAATCAGGAAATATGAAGAGACGATGACTAGAAGAAACATTTTTTGTGTACCCTCGTGAAATTTTAAAAAAAAGTCAAACATGAAAAATGCAGTCTTTGACCATAAAATGTACATAGTTCCTTCCATGTATTTCCTGCAAGAGAAGACACATTTTCACTTGAATTTGATAGTGACATTTATTTTTCTCAGTTAGGGATATAAACTTATGGCCTGAGATGGGGCCTGCAGGGTCTAAACTCAGGCTCTCCCTAATGTCCTTCATAGCGGCAGCGAGGAACATAGGGACAAGTGGTGAAAAGGATTCCTAGGGCCTCTTCTAGAGTCTTCGATGGGCTCATCCCCTGGCAGATGTATACAACAACAATAAGAAGATCCAATAGGAGGATGAATAAGAAACAGGAGCAGAACCCTATCAAAAAGCATCACAGGAACAAAGGTCAGAAGGGGCCTTACCCTTTAATCTTAACAAATTTTGGCTAATGTGCATTGCTTAGGGTTGCTATTACAATGCTCACAGATGACAGAGAGAAGGAAAATCTATTTTTCTAAATATATATATATGCATGCCGATTGAAAAATAATTCAAAGTACAGTAAAATATAAAAGTTTTACTTCAGCAGATTCCTCACCTCCACCCCTAATCTAACATCTTTTCCTGGAAAAAAACTACAGATTTCTATGTATCCTTTCAAATTATTTTCTAGAAACTTACTACACAGTCATAGAGAATATTTTTTCTTTGTTTTTTCACATACATGGATTATACTTGGCATGTTGTTACATAGCTTGCTTTTTTTACTTTATCCATCTTGAAGAACTTTTCATGTCAGGAAGGAATGAATGAGATACACCTTATGCTTTTCAAAGCATGCAAGATATTTCTTAATATGGGTGTACATAATTTATTTACGACTTCCCTTAAAGATGCCCACTTAGGTCATATGAATTTTTGCTCATAAAAACACATATCACAATATCCTTTTCATAGATATTTGTGCTAAAATAATTTTCACCTTTTTATTTTGAAATAATTTGAAGCATACGGAAAAGTATAAGAATAGTACAAAGAGCTCCTACAGGCCCATCAAATCTGAACATTTTGCCACATTCTCTCTTTCCATGTATATTACACACACATACTATTATTATGGTATTTTTTTCCTGAACCATTTGAGAATAAGTTGCAATCATCACACCCTTTCATTCCCAAATTCTTCAGTGTGCATTTCCTAAGGACATTTATATTCTCTTAGATAGTTGCAGTACAATTGCCAAATTAAGAAAATTTAACATCGATATAATACTATTAACTAAATCATACCACTAAGATCTAATTTACAGTTTCACCAATTGTCCTAATAATGCCCTTTACATCAATTTTATTTTCTGGTCCAGAATCAAATTCAGAATCATGCATTACAATTAGGTGTCATCTTTCTCTCTCTCTTTTTACTTTATTCACCTTTATTGAGGTATAATTGACATACAATAAACTGCACATATTAAAGTGTACACTTGGATGAGTTTTGACGTGTGTATACGTCTAGGAAACTATCACCACAATTAAGATAATGAACGTATTCACCACTCCCCAGAGTTTCTTTGTACCCTTTTGTAATCGCTTTTCCCTCCCTTCCCTTCCTCCAGGTCCAACTTCAGGCAAAAACTGCTCTGATTCCTGTTACTATAGATGAGTTTGCATTTTCTAGAACTTTATATAAATATAAAAATATACTGTGTAATATTTTTTTTTAGCCTGGCTTTTTCATTCAGACTATTTTGAGATTATCCATGTATCGATAGTTCCTTCCATTCTAATGCTGAGTAGGATTCCACTGTATGGATATACCACAATTTGTTCATTTACCTGTTGAAGGATGTTTGGATAGTTTCCAATTAGGGGACATTACCAATAAAGCTGCTATGAATCTTCATGTACAAGTCTTTGTGTGGATGTGTGCTGTCATTTCTCTTGGGTAAATACCTAGGAGTAAAATGATGGGTCACGTGGTAGGTACATGTTTAACTTCTTACAACACTGCCAACCTCTTTCCCAAAAGGTTGTACCATTTTACATTTCCACCAGCAGTGTATGAGAATTCCAGTAGCTCCACATCATTGTCAACTCTTGGTATGATCTGTCTTTTTAATTTTAGACATTGTAATGGGTACAATGGTTTGAATCTTCATTTCCCTAATGACTAACAACTCTAAGCATCTTTTCATGTGTTTATTTGCCATTTGTGCATCTTCTTAGGTTAGGTGGCTGTTCAAACTATAGCTTATATTTTCATTGGACGTTTATGTTACTTTTGTGTGATTTGGATGATCATTTTTAATAGATTATTTTCTTATTGACTTGTAGGAATTTTTTAATGTATTATCAACAGTAATCTTTGTTCTGCTACATGCATTTCATATATTGTTTTCTGCTCTGCTGCTTATATTTTACTTTTTTATATACAGAAACTTTTGATCTTTATGTGGTCAGATTTGTTCCTTTTTCCTTTAGGCTTCTGGAATTACCTTCATATGCATAAAAATCTTGTCAATCCCAGGAGTTAAAATATATCCTTCTATATTTTCTTCTTGTACTTTTCTAATTTAAAAAAATTAGATCATTAATCCATCACTGGTATGTTTTTATCTAAGATTTAAGGTCTTATTTTCTTAAAGGCAATGTATTTTTTATATTTCCAATTACAGATAAATTTTATGTTCTAGAACTTAAAATTTTTTGTTGATTGATTGATTGATTTTGACTTTATGGATATTTATTGTCTCACAGTTCTGGAAGTTAGAAATCTAAAACAAAGATGTCCGGCAGGGTGGGTTCCTTCTGAGGGCTATGGCGGAAGGGCCTCAGATATGGGATCTTAAAACCACCACTTAGAGTTTTCAGAAGTTATCAACAATGGCAGATGACTAGGAGATGGGAAGCATGCCATAAAAATGATGACATGAAAGCAAGCTACGTTCAAGGGAGTATAAGCAGGAGAACCAGAAGGTTGACAAACTAAAGGATAAGATATATTAATCAGGATGCTTTTGGACTAACATTGGCTTAAATAAAGACGAGGTTATTTTTCTCACATAACAAGAAGTCCAGAGATGGGCAGTTACCAGCACATATTCAGCAGTGTAACCCTGGCATCAAGGCCCGGGCTCTCTGTGTATGTCTGCTCCTCCATCCTTAGCATCCTCACATCTAGTGCTTCATGGCTGCAGGATGACCACTGCAGCTTCAGGCATCCCACCGGAGTTAAAGGTAGGAAGAAAGGAGAAAGAGGACATGTAGGTGGGTGCATCTTTTTTACCGAAATATCAAAAGTCCCCAAGTGAACTTTCCTTGTGTTTTCTTGGCCAGAACTTAGCCACCTCTCTATACCTGGAGTCAAGGGAGGCTGGGAAAGTGAACATTTGGTGCGCTGGCACTGTAGTGGGAGGCAGCAAGGAAGAAAGTATGAGAGAGATTGGAATTAGCTGCTGGCTTAGCCAATACATTGAGTTGCCACATTTGACAAGTTTGAAGAAACGCATTTGTTCGGTGAGGAACAGTGTTTTAAGCAAGAAATCCTATACATGTCTTTTAATACCTAAAGGATTGTCATGTGGAAAAGTGAGTATTTTATATTGCCAAACTGGGCTAATATGTGAAATTTAAAAAGGAGGCTAACTTTAGCTGAATGTGAGGCAGAGAAGGGAGTCTGGTTGCCTTGTGTGATGGTAATTTTCTGCATTTATCTATTTCTTCTGTTTTTCAATATTGCTCATTCAACTTTGTGAGGTTGGGACAGTTATCCCCTTCAGATAGATGAGAAAACCAAGGTCAGAGACCTTAATATCTTGTCCGAGCTCACATAGTAAGAGTCAGACCCAGGGATTTGAACCCAGGCTGCCTGGCTCCAGAGTCCATGTTCTCACCACTTTACCAAACTGCCCTGGGAGAGGTCAGACCAGATCACTTTTCATGTCCCTTCACAACACTCTTAAAATCAGATCCCTCTTACTTAAGCGTTAGGTACATGTCCCACTAAGCCACATCTTTTACTTACCATCATTTCACAAATTACTTTCATTATTCAGCTCAAGAAAGAAACTTTTACTTTTAGCTCTTCTTTGCAGATGTTGAAGTTAGTATATTACTCTGTGTCATTATTTCAGGGTCTCATATATGCTTCATGTCAAAACTCCCTGACTTACCTCCTTATAATTTGGCAGTAGAAAGTGCTCATTTACCTCCTCTACTTCCTCTTGAAAGCTCCCTTTTAAACAATCATTGTCTCTTGTATAGGGAGTTGAACAAAACCATGCAGAACCAGGATATTTAGCAGTTTTTTCACAGGTAGGAGAAAAAGGCAGATCCAGAATAAAGGTTTTGGTGGATGCCACGCATTCTTCTGCCTGATATAAGAGTGCTGAATCCTTCACAGTCCTGCCTCTTTAAACCAGGGCTCTACAATTGGTCCCAGGTATCTGCATCAAAGAGACCACCTGCAAATCACTTCACTTATAAAACTTCTCCTAAAGAGATGCAATCAGGGGGATTATAGACTGGGGATTGATTTGCAGCTTCCAACTCAGGTTCGTGAAAGGCTGCAAATCCTGCATTTCCTACAGTCCGTTGAAATGAGTTCTTTCAGTGGCTACCTCTCCTCTGCCCACGGGAGAACAGGGCAACCCACAGGCCAGAAACAGTGCCTGGGGTGAGGATCTGGGCGGCAGCTGAGAAGACACGCAAAGTAGATCAAGGGTGGCAGCAGGCCAGGGCTCTGCAGGCCAGTGCTGGTGCCTTTGGAGGAAGGGTTAGGGATTGTCTGGTATCAGAAGGGCTGGAGAAGCTTGGCCACTGGACAGGGGCAAGGCCGTCCCAGGAGACTGTGGTTCTCAATGGCAGGAGTCAGTAACAGCCGAGCAGTATAGACCTCAGGGCTGGAATGAGCGTCTGGAAGAAGTGAGGCCTTCAAGGCCAGAGAATTGACTTCAGTTTTGGACTCATTTAGCAAGAGCAGCTTCCTGTGAGATTCAGAGTATGGAAAGATGGGCCTCCCAGACGTCAACCAGTATATCCCCTCCTCTCACAGTTTTCGAACCCCTTTTGCATTTATTTCCATTTTCTGTCAGCGCTGCTTCTTGGGGAATGAATCTTCCAAGTTTGTTATCTGCTGTATGATCTTTTTTTTTTTCCATTTGTTCCAAACTCTCCTTTTTCAAGTTTCACAAGTGCCTCTTTATCCTGATATTTGGGAGGAGGGTGTCTGGCAGGGGCAAGGACTAGCACTGCCACTACATCCATTAGTGGAGATGAGCCAGGCTGCCCACGTTTGCCAGTATCCTTGTTTCCTAACCTGGAAACAAGTGAACAACAACCCACCCCCCACTGCTTTCAGGGTGCGGTGAAATGCTGGGTCTGAACATGATTTATAAATGCTAAGCACTACACAACTACGCCCTACGCTGCCTCTGTGGAAGCAAACTGTGCCCTAAACAGGGCCAGCCTTTCGGCCTGGCAGCCCTGAGGCTTCATCCTGTGGAAGACAGGCTCCGCTCCTTGTGAACCGCCCCAGCGGGCAGGCGGGTTAGAAGGAAGGGATTCGGGTGCAAAGTTAGGAAGAGTGTTATTTTATTTGGAATACTTCTTAAATTGGAGCTCTTTCTTTGTTAGGAAAATATGGCTTATTTATACCTACAAGTGTTGTTCACCTACTATTTTTCTCTCTCCTCACACACTCTAATAAAACATTTGTAGAATCTTTCTTCATCAGTCCATCTCTTTAATAACCAGAATTACTAGAGACTTTGCTGTTTGCTCCCTCTCTCAAATCATTGACAAAAATGTTAAATTAAACCACTAGACCTGGAACCAATTCCTGACACACTGTGTTTTTATACTTCTTCTGCCTAAAATAGTCTCCCTGAAGTTCATTTTCCCCAATCTTAAATTAATTAAAAAAGGTATTCTTGGTTAACCATTTTTAATGTTTCTATTACTAACATACATATCTGACACCAAAAATGGCAGTATATTAATTTGTTTGTCCATTCATAAGCCATATTCTCTGTCCTGCTAGTAAGTTTTCTTAAAAAACAATGAAGTACCCGATGATCCTCTGTACAGTTATATATAGTTCCCTGTCTCATCAGAAGAGAAATGGGTCTCAAAATGTCTAGGACAGAGGCCATCTGTAATGACACCACAGGTACATTCTATATCTGAAAATTGCTTTTCTTTTTGAGTATTTTACCCCAAATTCTCCAAATTACCTACATTTGTTTTGGTACTTTAGCTTATTATTCTGCTTCATGATCACTATTTGCAGCAGTCTTAATTCTTACCTGGGTTTCAAGGGATATTTTAGAAGAGGGATCTGTCTGAAAATCGAGACAAAGACTTTCTCCGGCCTTTTGCTATCTCTTCCTCCTTCCGTTCAACTTTAGTGCCATTATGTTAAAGAGATTCCATTGTTTTTCAAGCTGTCTTCCTTCCTTTGATAGACTTAAAGGATCTCTTCTCAATCCTCTTGGAAACCTCTATAAGACGCATCATATTTTTTTGTTTGTTTATCGAATTTTGACGTTATTCTTAACCTGCTGCATCTTGTGGGTTTACATGTTCTCTTTCCTCGGTTCTTTTCCTGCTTTCTGAAAACATCTGCCTTCCGCTGCTCAGCAGTTACATTTCTGACTCTATCAACTAGCCACTGAGGATTATCATAACCTCTTGGATATTTTCCTGGATTGCTGATAAGTTGCTTTGAAAATATTCTCTAGGTTTCTTTCTTGTTTGTTATTGAGTTTTAAAATTCTAACTTTCATTTTTGTCATAGGACACTTTCTAATATTAAATAGACATGTAGTGGATTTTAATTTGCCCATGATGCTGTGGAATTAAATTGTGTGATGGTGTCTGTTAATGATTTTGCATCACCTTGCAGACCAGTTTCCATTCACTGTCAGAGCCCAGCCTGGTATACTTCCTTGCTGCACAGGCTCCTTCTCTACCTTTGCTGGGAAGCAGTAATTTCTCTTATCTAAAAATCTCACTTCCAACCCTTGTCCCAGTGAGGCACTTTGCCAATCTATGATTGAGTAATTAAAGTCTCCCATTATTACTACCTGGCCTAATTTCACAGCTTCCACAATCTCAATTAACATTTCTATTTCGGTTTCCTGGTCAGGTGGGCTGTAACGTATCCCTATTATGACTTTTTAATTATGTGAGAATGGAATTTCTACCCACAGAGATTCTACAGAAGTCCCTTTTTCTGATAAGATTTTTATCCTACTGCTTTGTAGAACTATCCTTCACACAGCACTATTACAGAAATATATTTATTTATATTCATCCTCTTTGTGAGATGCTTACAAAATACACACAAAGCAGCTTACAAAAATACACACAAAGATAAAAAACAAAACACTAGTCAGTGAGAAAATAGGGGCAAAGTAAAATAAGGGTAGAAAAATATCATGTAGCCACAATGAGCTCATGCATCATGTGAGTGATGGGTGCTTTTTAGAGTATGCTACAAACCTGCCTCAGAGTTTCCTCATGGCCAACATGAAGAAGGAAATAGGATCAATTGCATGGTTTAGAGCATCTTTGAGGTAGAATTAAACCAGTTGCTTAGGAAAGGCAGAAAAATTCTTATTCAGAGATTCAAACTTTCTTCTCTTTGTCCTGATAACATTCTCAATAATGTTCTTATAGTAAATGTAACATGTTTCACCATTTTGCTTCCCAGTGTGTTTCCCAATGTAAGACTACTGCAAAAAAGGCAATGAATAATTTGGTAAGAATAGTTCTGTGTGTGACGCAAATGAGCTTCTAATAAGTATTGAGCAGTGATGAGTTCAAGAGTATCCTCCCTGACAAATGACTGGCCTGCAGATATTCTATGTGGAGGCAAGGCTTTACACAGAAAGCAATTTGGGATCAGAGCCAATGTTTGGGTGGGTAGGTGATCACGGCCACACCAGTTTGGCTTGTGAATGTCTCCAAGTAGATGTTGATGAACACAAGCCTCAGACAGTAAAGCACTTCTAACTTTAAACAATGTACTTCCAGGTCAACTATCCAAGATAAGCTGGTAACAAAATATTTGCTCTAGCAGTTTACAAAATTATATACAAAAATGTTAAATGAAACCACTAGGCCTGGAATCAATCCCTGGTACAGGCTTTTTGTTTATGCATTTTAGTTATAGACCAGCTAAAAGATGAAAAATATTTACCAAAATCATTGATTTTTAATTTTGGAATAATTGATCTTGTTATTCTTCCTGGTAGTAGTTAGAAAGCAAGGGCAACAATCTATGGAGGACTTTCCTGTTGGTGGTAATAAAATAATGTCGCCTGTACATGGGCTTTTGCCAATTTTTCTGCTCCCTATAGTGGAGTGTTGGGTGGAGGTTGGGTAGGGGAGATTTACATGTAGCTGAGGAACTGTGGTCTCAAATCATTAAGATAAAAGTTAAAAATAAGATGGTGATGGAGGGGCAGAGTACAAACCTGTTTTATCCCACTGGATGTGATCAGCTCCACCAGGCAACTGTCTGACCCTCCCAGAGTCTTATGGGAATATTATGTGCAGATTCAATGTAAGTGTCCTTAACTAGGGTCAATATGGGCATATTAGCCCATAACTGATTTTTCCAACAGAGCCTGAGGAAAGATAAAAAAACCTGCACATCTAACTGATGAAAATGTCACAAGATGATTTTAAGTCTACAAAAGGCTGATAATGGAGCAGGCACCCCAAAGGCCCACCTACTTCTTACGGAGAACATTAGCTGGTGGTGAGCCTGGAAGGAAACTGTGCGCCAAAGAGGTCTAGAGTTTAAGGATATAAAGGACTGTGCTTTTAAGATATGAGATATTCTAAACTTTGGGTCACACCACAAGGGAGTATAGCTGAAGAGATAGCGACAAGGAAACACTGTCTGGAACTGGAGTCCTCCTTTAACATGGCCCTTGAGCAGTTATTGGAGGCAGCCTTATTCCCAGCAGGTGCTAAATTAGCCAAATATTTCTAATCCACTCTACTCTATAAGGAAGAGTCCTAGGTCTAACATACAGGCTCTATTAAATGTGTTGTTAGAAGAACGAAGGCCAGGTTTACCCAACTATTGGTGAAATAGTTCAGGTAAACTTAGCAAGAGATAAGGTTGGAAAATGTTTCTCGAAGTGCAATCAGAGAACAACTTCAAAACAACGTCTGATCACAAACAGCAGATGGTAAAGTTGGAGAGGTCATTTTGAAGCCATCAGTGTCAATACTTCATATATCATAAAGCCTGTCCTTGTGGTCCCCTCTGTGTCATTTCCTTTTATAAAAAATACTTTATTGAGATATAATTCACATACCATAAAGTTCACTTTTTAAAAGTGTACAATTCAGTGGTTTTTAGAATATCCAGAAAGTTGTGCATTGATCACTACTATCTAATTCCAGCGTATTTTCATCATCCCCAAAAGAAATCCCATACCCATTAGAAGTCATTCCCTGTTCCCATCCTCCAGCTTCTGGGAACAAGCAGTCTACTTTCTGTCTCTGCAGATTTGCTTATTTTAGACATTTCATATAAATAGAAGCATACAATATATAGTCTCTTGTCTCTGGCTTCTTTCTCTTTTCACATTGTTTTCATGGTTCATCCATGTTGTTTCATGTATCAAAATTGTGGATGAATTATATTCCATTGTATGGATATACCGTGTTTTGTTTATCAATTCATCAATTGACGGACATTTTGTTTCTAGTTTTTGCTGTTATGGATAATGCTGCTATGAACATTCAGGTACAAGTTTTTGTGTGGACGTATGTTTTCATTCTCTTGGATATGTACTGAGGAGTGGAATTGCTGAGTCACGTGGCAACTCTATGTTTAACTTTGTGAGGAACAGTCAAACTGTTTTTCAAAACAGCTATACCATTTTACATTCCCACCAACAATGTACAAGGGCTCAAATTTCTCTACATCCTTGACAACAATTGTTAGTATCCGTATTTTTTGTTATACCTTCCTAGTGAGTGTGAAGTGGTATCTTATTGTGATTTTGATTTCTATTTCCTTAATGATTAATGGTGTTGAATATATTTTTTTCGTGTGCTTATTGACCATTATTATACCTTCTTTGGAGAAATTCCATTCAAATCGTTTGCTTATTTTAAAAATTGGGTTATTTATCTTTTTATTGTTGAGTTGTGAGATTTCTTTGTATATTCTAGATACAAGTCTTTTGCCTGATATATGGTTTGCAAAAATTCTCTCCCATAATGTAGGGTGTCTTTTCACTTTCTTAGTGATGTTCTTTGAAGCACAAACATTTTTAATATTGATGAAGTCCAGTTTATCTATATTTTTCTTTAGTTACTTCTGCTTTTGGTGTTGTGTTTAAGAAACCATTGCCTAATTCAAGGTCATGATGGTTTATTTCTATATTTTCTTCTAAGAGTTTCAGAGTTTTAGCTCTTACATTTAGGCTTCTGATCTATTTTGAATTAATTTTTGTATATGATGTGAGGTAGGGACCAAATTTATTCTTTTTCATTAGATATCCAGCTGTCCTGGTAACATCTGTTGAAAGACTGTTTTTTCCCCATTGAATTATCTTAGCAGCTTTGTTCAAAATCAGTTGACCATAAACGTGTTTATTTCCAGACTCTCATTTGAATTCCATTGATCTATATTTCTATCCTTATGCCAGTAATATCACATGGTCTTGATTACTGTACTATATATATTTTTTTGCACCTTATTTTATTTGTTTTTTTTTTAATTTGTCCTCTCTATATTTTTTTAATTAAAATTTTATTTTTTTTAGAGCAGTTTTAGATTCACAGCAAAATTGAGGGGAAGGTACAGATATTTCCCATATATTCCTTGCCCCCACACATGCATGGCCTCCTCCATTATCAACATTCCTCATCAGAGTGCTACATTTGTTACAACTGGTGAACTTACATTGACACACCATAATCACCCAAAGTCCATAGTTTACATTATGGTTCACTCTTGGTGTTTGTTTGGACAAGTGTATAATGACATGTATCCACTATTATGGTATTATACCAAGTATTTTCACTGCCTTAAAGTCCTCTGTGCTCTGCCTATCATCACTCCCTACCCTCCAACCCCTGGCAACCACTGATCTTTTTACTGTCTCCAGAGTTTTGCTTTTTCTAGACTGTCATATAGTGAATCAGACAGTATATAGCCTTTTCAGAATGGCTTCTTTCACTCAGTAATATCAATTAAGTTTTCTCCATAACTTTTCATGGCTTGGTAGCTCATTTCTTTTTAGTCCTGAATAATATTCTATTGTCTGTATGTACCATGATTTATTTATCCATTTACCTACTGAAAGACCTTGTTAAGTGGTAAATCTTGGTTGCTTCCAAATTTTGGCTATTATAAATAAAGCTACCACAAACTTCCACGTGCAGGTTTTTGTGTGGACATAACTTTTGAATTCCTTTGGATGAATACCAAAGAGCACAATTGCTGGATCATGTGATAAGAGTATATTTATTTTGTAAGAAACCGCCAAACTGTCTTCTAAAGTGGCCGTATCATTTTGCATTTCCATTAGCAATGAATGAGAGTTCCTGTTCCACATCTTCATCAGCATTTGGTATGGTCAATATTTTGGATTTTGGCCATTTTAATAGGTGACTTTATAGTAACAGGTGACTTTGGTTTTCTTGAAATTGAAACTTGTGAGTCCTCCAACTTTGTTTTACTTTTTCAAGATTATTTTCGCTGTTCTGGATTTCTAACATTTCTTTATGAATTTTAGAATTAGTTTGTCAATTTCTGCTAGTGAGGGATTTTCTCAATTTTTGTTTATTTGGGAAAGTCTTAATTTCTCCTTAATTTTTGAAGAATAGTTTGGTGAATGTACAATTTTGGTTGATGATCTTTTTATTTCAGTATTGTCGTATGCCACATAATGACATTTCAGTCAGTGATGGACCACATATATGACAATGGTCCCATAAGATTACTACCATGTGGCCAGGTGTATAGTAGGCTATGCCATCTAGGTTTGTGTAAGTACACACTATGATGTTGCACAGTGATGAAATTGCCTAATGATGCATCTCTTAGAACATATCTCCGTCATTAAGCATGACTGTACTTTGAATATGTCATCTCATTGCCTTCTGGTCTCTGTATTTCCGATAAGAAGTCAGCTATTAATCTTATTAAGAATCCCTTCTGTGTGATGAGTCACTTTCCTCTTGCTGCTTTCAAGATTATCTATGTCTTTAGCTTTTTATGATTTTACTATGATATGTCTAGATGTGGATATCTCTGAGTTTATTCTACTTGGAATAGGTTGAGCTTTTTGGATGTGCAGATTAATATTTTCCATCAAATTTGGGAAGTTTTAGGCAATAATTTCTTGAAATATTTTTTATGCCTTTCTCTTTCTTCTCTCCTTTTGGGGCTCCCATTATGTGTCTGTTGGCATGCTTAATGGTGTCCCAGAGGTCTTTGAGCCTCCGTTCATTTTGCTTCATTCTTTTTCCTTTTTATTCCTCAGACCGGACATTCTCAGTTGGCCTGTATTCAAATTTGCTAATTCTTTCTTCTTTTTTGCTCAAATCTGCTGTTGAGCCCCTCTAGTCAATTTTTAAATTTCAGTTATTGCACTTTTCAACTCCAGAATTTCTATTTGGTTCTTCTTCTCCTCCTCCTCCTTCTCCTTCTTCTTTTTTAAAAAAAATTTCTATCTCCTTATCGATATTCTCTATTTGGTGAAACATCAATCTTATCTTTTCTTTAATTGTTTAGACATGGTTTCCTTTAGGTCTTTGAACATATTTATGATAGCTAATTTAAAATCTTTGTCTGGTAATTCCAACTTCTTATATTCCTTAGAGATAGTTTCTATTGATTGCTCCCCTCTCCCTCCAGGCCATAATTTCCAGTTTCTCTGCACATCTTGTACATCTTTTGTGGAAAACTGGACATTTTAAATAATATATGTCAAATCTGAAAATCAGATTCTCCTCCTGCCCAGGATGTTTTGTTGTTACTTTTTATCATTGTTGTTGTTTGCTTAGTGACTTTCCCAGACTAATTCTAAAAGTCTGGGTTATTCAGACTTTTATGGCCATCAGTTTGCTTAGTTGTCAACCTAGTGATTGGACAGAGATTTCCTTAAATATCTTGAAACAATAAGTTTCTTAGCCATTGCTAAGGAGTTCTGTGTGTGCGTTGGGGCATGCTTTCAATGTTCCAGTGGAGCTAGAACTTGTGCAGAGCCTCGAGACCAGCCAGAGGTGAGAATTTAGGGCCTCAGATTTTTCCTGTGCTTACACGCAGCCCTATCCATGCAGACAGCCCTCTGCATGCATGTCGTGGCCTCTGGCAGCCATGATATTAAACAATTCCAGCTGTTTGTTTTTTGCAAATGCCCTGTGGGTAGGGCTATTCACATAGAGTGAGCTCTAACTGAAGAAAAATAAAGACAAGTCCTGAGAATGGAAGTTTTCAACAAGTTGCTAGATGGGTCAAATAGTGACAATTCTCTGGGAATGGGACTTTTAGAGAGCTCCAAACCAATTTGTGCCCCCCTTCCCCAGTGGCTGCTAGGCTGCTGGTTCTCACAGCTGCTACTGTATTTGTGAGGCTGTTGGCTTCTTCAGCTACCACAGAGCTGGGGAGAAGGGCGTGGGAATAGTTAAAACATCACAAAGATTGCTGTTCTTGAAGAGACTCAGTCATTTTTCTTGAATTAACACTTCTCAGATTGTTGCAAGCTTTTAGTTCACTTTCAGAGTTCTGAAAAACTTGATTTGTCAGTTATTGCCAGTGTTCTCATTGCTTTTACGGAGGAGTAGATGTTAGGAGGTCCCTACTCCACCATTCCTGAGGTCAAGCTCTATATTATTTCTTTTTGATGTAGCCCATCAATATCACAATCAGCCAAGCACATTGTTGACTGGAATAATTTCATAAGTAATTCCCTATGTTTTCTTTTTTGTGGGGTAAACACAATTTTTTAAGCTACCTCTCCTTCTCTGAGGCTTAGAAAGAAGTCAGGGGACTATCAAGGGAGCTATTGTTGCCTTCAAGGCCATAGATACATTTGGAGAAACACATGCTTACGTGGTGATTGTAAGTAGTAAGATTTGAACACATCAAGAAGGTAGTCATTCTGGCTAAAAAGGAAAAATATTTTAAAAAATAGATTTATAAGCGCTTCATGATTTTGGATACTTTTCTCAAGTAGTTGCAGCATTATCAAATGACATGAATTTTTTTTCTTCTTCTGTGAGGAAGACTAGCCCTGAGCTAACATCCATTGCCAATCCTCCTCTTTTTGCTGAGGAAGACTGGCCCTGGGCTAACATCCGTGCCCATCCTCCTCTACTTTATATGGGATGCCTGCCACAGCATGGCTTGACAAGCGGTGCATCAGTGCCTGCGAACCCAGGCCACTGAAGTGGAGTGCATGAACCCAACTGCTATGCCACTGGGCCAGCCCCTCAAATGACATGAATTTTAAGACAAATTATTGAATGTCCCTACAACATTGAATATCAGCTAAAGAGTGGCTTCTGGATTCTACTCTCAGAAATATTTGCAAACTAAAAGAACTTTTTAAACATATAAGCTTACTATCAACAGAGTGAAAAGGCAACCCATGGAATGGAAGAAAATCCTTGGAAATAATATATCTGATAAGGGATAAATATCTATAACATAAAGAACTCCTATAACTCAACAATAAAACAAACAACCTGATTAAAATATAGGCAAAGGACTTGAATAGACATTTGTCCAAAGAAAATAGACAAATGTCCAGTAAGCATATAAAAAATGCTCATATTACTAATCATTAGGGAAATGCAAATCAAAATTACAAGGAGATACCATCTTGCGCTCATTAGAATAGCTAATATTATGGACTGAATTGTGTCGCCCCCTTCCCAAATCCATATGTTGAAGTCCCACAGTACCTTAAAATATGATTGTATTGGGAGATAGGGCCATTAATGAGATAATTAAGGTTAAATGAGGTCATAAGGGTGGGGCCCTAATCCAATAGAACTATTGTCCTTAGAAGAAGAAGAAGAGACATCAGAGGTGTGCACACACAGAGAAAAAGCCACGTGAAGTTGCAGTGAGAAGGCAGCCATCTGCAAGCCAAGGAGGGAGGCCTCAGGAGAAATCAAACCTGCTGATGCTTTGGTCTTGGACTTCCAGCCTCCAGAATTGTAAGAAAATAAATTTATGTTGGTTAAGCCTGTGGTATTTTGTTATAGCAACCCTAGGAAACTAACACAGGTACCTTAAAAAAAAAACGTAAAAAATGACAAGTGTTGGTGAGGATGTGGAGAAACTGGAATCCTTATGCACTGTGGTGGGAATGTAAAGTTGCACAGCCACTATGGAAAACAGTATGGTGGTTCCTCAAAAAATTAAAAGTAGAATTTCCATATGATCCAGCAATTCTACTTTTGGCTATATACACAAAAGAATTGAAAGCAGGGTCTCGAAGAGATATTTGTACACTCATGTTCATAGCAGCGTTATTCACAAGAGCCAAAAAAGTGGGAGCAACCAAATGTCCACTGACAGATGAGTAGGTAAACAAAATGTGGTACATACATACAATGAAATATTATTTATACTTAAAAAAGGAAGGAAATTTGACACAGCATGGATGAATCTTGAGGACATTATACTAAGAGAAATAAGCCAGTCACGAAAAGACAAATATTGTGTGATTCCACTTATATGAGGTACCTAGAGTAGTCAAACTCATAGAGACAGAAAGTAGAATGGTGGTTATCAGGGGCTGGGGGGAAGAAGAAATGGGTGGGTGGTTGATGGGTACAGAGTTTCAAATTTGCAAGATGAAAAGAATTTTGGAGATTGGTTGTACAAGAATGTGAATGTACTTAACACTACTGAACAGTACATCTTAAAAATGGTTAAGATGGTAAATTTTATGTTACATGTATTTTACCTATATGTCTGCGTGTGTGTGTGTGAGTGTGTGTGTGTGTGTAATTATAGAAGAGTTTAAATGCAAAAGTGCATTGGGGGCATACTTTTACTATTTAGTCAGGGACCAATGGCTAGGGTGAGTGGGAAGGCTTACTCACAGATGACTTTGAAGGGGGTGTGCAACCTTGACCTGTGGTTTAAAGAGGGAGCCTGTGCACATGGCTATGAAAATGGTGCAGTGTAGGGACTTAAGGGAGGAACTTCTGCATTGTGGGTGCATGGGTTCATGTGCACTGAGTAGCAGTGCCTTTTAGCAGAAGGGAGATGAGATAAGACAAAAGCAGACAGTACACTGGGGAGGGTGTTGGGTTTGGATTTCCCCAGTGAGCTCCCAGCTGGCTCCATGAGTCAGGGAACTAAAGGCCTGATCCTGGACAAGGTGGGCAGCACTTTAAAAATTGGTCATTTGTATTGTCAGTTTACTCTGGTTACTTGGGAAAAATATACAAAAAGATGAGACAATGTGAGCCCTTGTCTAGGCAGAGACCAAGCCTTAACGGAGGTTCTTTCATAGAGAGACTACTCCTTTCAGCAAGATTCTAATTACGTGAGTTTATTGATCACACACATTCTGCTATCCACATCTACTCATTTGCACACTTCAAATGAAGACAGTAGCCAGGGAACTCTGTCCAGGGCAATGAGAAAACTACCGCCATGACACTCAGATAGCATCTCACACTTGTCATCAGGAGTCTTCTGCCATCTGTCCAAGGGAACAATCTGACAGAGTGCACAGGATGAAATTTTGCTAGCCTCTGTCTTTAGATAAGGATGCTATCACTGGCTGAACATACTTTATGTATAACCCACCAGCTGCAAAGACCACTCAAGCATCATGTTTAAATATATTTGATAGTATCTGGAATTCCTGTTAACTCTTGCCAGTGTGTGTGGGCTTTAAAAAGCATATAATAATATTTAACAGCTGCTTAGATTAAAAACGAGAACATATGTGAAAAATCTCTGTGGTCCATTCCCAAATGGAAGGGATGTTGGGGGAGGAAGGAACCTGTATGTAAGCAGGAGGTGGGGTAGACAAGGGTGGGGTAGAGCACGCACAGAGACTGTTAAGGGAATATATTATAATTCACCTCTTTTCTCTGTCTCCTGATTCCTAATGGAACCTGATACGAGGATGCCTCAGTATGATAAATCTTTTCTTTCCTCTGTAGCTCAACTAGCCTCTTGCTGTTGGCTGATTTCAAGACTAGTTCTCATAGTTTAGACTATTTTTCATTAGGCCAAGATCAATGTTTAGAAAAATTAGAATGTCAATTCAGGCTTATCTGTAACATAATTGTTATTATCTTCAAGAATTTTTACAAATTAATGGTAATTTTTATGCCCCACGTATCTCAACCTAAAACCTTTGAAATGCCAGGATCCTCTCAAGGCAATAGCATGGTGTAACTTTGTCCTGAAATCACCTTAGGCATTTTATCAATAATAATAGCAACAGAATAGTGGTTCTTCACCATTGATTTGGTGTTTTTTCCCCTTTTACACCTAAACACTTCAGTGTGTATTTACTACGAACAAGAAAATTCTTTTATATAACTATAATAGAGTTATTAAAATCAGGAAATATAATACTGATACAACACTATTATATAATCCATAGTCCATATTCAAATGTAATCAGTTGTCCCAAAATGTTCTTTTGTCCAAAAATGTCCAATAGGAGATTTTTTTTTTCTGGTTCGGGTATTTGTCATGTTTTTTTAGATTCCTTTTATATGGAACAGTTCCTTGGATTTCCTTTGTTCTCTTGACCTTGACTTTGTTTCAAGAGTACTGTCAGTTATGTTTATAGAATATCACTCAATTTAGGCATGTCTGACGTTTTCTCATGATCAGATTCAGGCTGTGCACTTTTGGCAAGAATAGTACAGAAATGATGCTGTGTCCTTCTCAGTGCATCATATTAGGAGACACGTGATTCCAGCTTGTCCCAGTGTTGGGGAAGTTAGCCTTAATCACACTGTTCAGATTGTGTCTCCCAGATTTCTCTATGTAAAATTACCATTTTCTTTTTGTAAATAATATTTAATTTATGGGAAGATACTTGGAAATTATGTGAGTATCTTGTTCTCATCAAACTTTCACCCATTACTTTTGTTACCATCCATTGATAATTTCCTAACATCACTCATTATATAATTGTTAGTTGGAATTCTATTGAGAAAGAGTTTTCCCTTCCCCTTTTAGTATTTTTTTAATGTGTGAATTTATTTACATCACTATGATTCATGGATTCTTATGCTTTTCACTAAGTTATAATCCATCACTACCAGTATTTATTTTGATACTAAAATTTCTTCAGATTTGTCCAGTAAGTACTCCTTCAGAAGGGCTCCTATATCCTTTTGACGTATCCCAATGATTTTTTAGCATTACCCTTTGGTTCAATAAAACGTTCCAGGCTCATCTTATATTTTCCATGCTCTAGTATTGGAATTAACTATTTCTCCAAGAACATTTGGTTCATTATGGTGGAGAATGGTATTTAGAAACCAAGATCTGTGTGCTAGGTTTGTTCATTGCTTCTGAAGTATTAGAGCTTCTAGATCCCCTCAGAGGTGAGGGGTAGGAAATACATGTGCATACATATGTCTGTATTTACTTCTGTATCTACCTATCTATATATTTTTTAAAAATTTCATTGATACCTTTAATTCCAATCCGGCACCACAGGGTACATTCTAGTCTTCCTTCTTTCCATATTCCTTTATTCTCAGTACCTTTAGTAATTTGCTTAAGCCTAGAATTCAAAGAAGATAGTTTCAGAATTGGTAATATCTACTTGTGAGAAGTACAAGTCATCTAACCAATGTTTGTTTCCAGTGGATTTTTTTTTTGGGGGGTGGAGGGTGAGGGGAGTTTGGAGTAGAATTTATAGACAGTTAAATGCATAAATCTTAAGTGTATAATTTGGTGAATTTTGACCCATATAACCTACTCCCTACCAAGATATAAAACATGTCTATCACCTCACCTAAAGTTCCCTCTTCTCTTCACAGTCAATCCCACCCCTAAAGAGACAACCACATTTATGATGTTTTTGATCATAATTAGCTTTGCTGGTTCTAGAACTTTATGTAAATGGAATCATTCAGTATGTACTTTTGTGTGTGTGTCTGGCATCTTTCATTCAGCATGTTGGTGAGATTTTTTCATATTGTGTGTATCTATAGTTTATTCTTTTTAATTGCTGAGAAATATTACATTGAATAATATACCACAATTTGTTTTCTATTATCTACTGATTGACATTTGAATTGTTTGCAATTTTTTTACTATCATGAATAAAGTCATTATGAACATTTTTTGTACAACTGTTTTTGTAGACATGTAAGTTCATTTCTCTTAGGTACATATCTAGAAGTGGAAATGCTGGGTCATAAGGTAGGTGTTTATTAACTTTCTAAGAAACAGCTAGACTTCTTCCCAAAATAATTGGACCATTAAGCTCCCATCAGCAATGTGGGAAAGTTCTGGTTGTTCTATAACCTTACCAACATTTGGTGCTATCAGTCCTCTTAACTTGGGGATGAATAAATCAATTGGACATGAGTTCTGGACTCTCTATTCTGTTCTATTGATTTATATAACAATCCTTATGTCAAAACTACACTGTCTTCACTATTTGGGCTTTATATTGAATCTTGAAATCAGGTATTCTAAATCCTTAACATAATTCTTCACTTTCAAATTTGTTTTGGATGTCGTAGACCCATTTTATTTCCATATCAATTTTAGAGTCAGCTTGTACCTTTCTATAGAAAAAGAGCCAGGATTTTGATTGAGATTGCATTGGATCTATAGAGCACACTGGAGAGAAATGCCACTGAACAATCTTGAGTCTTCTAATCCATAGGCATGCTATATCTCTCCATTTATTTAACTCTTCCTTAATTTTGCTCAGAAATATATTTTAGTTTTTCACTATACAAGTGTCCCAAATATTTTCTTAAATTTATTCTTAAATATTTTAATGCTATTATAAATGATATTCTGTTCTTAATTTAATTTAAAATTTTTCTTTGCTGGAATATAAAAATATAATTGATTTTTTAATGTATTGACTATGTGTATTGTGACCTTGATAAATTCACTTATTAGTTCTAGTAGTTTCTTTTTTATGGATTCCTTAAGACGAAAATCATGTCGTCTATAAATTAAGAAAGTCTTACTGTCTTTCCAACCTGCAGAGCATTTATTTCTTTTTCTTGCCTTATTGCATTGGTTAGGGCCTCCTATGCAATGACAGTGACAGCAAACCTCTTTGCCTTGTAAGGTAATCCTGGCCTCATAAAATGTATTAGAAATGTTTCTTACTCTTATTTTCTGGAAGTGTTTGTGGGGGTTGGTAGTATTTCTTGCTTAAGTATATAATTTAGAATCCACCAGTAAAGCTACCTGAGACTGCAATTTTCTGTGTGGGAAAGTTTCCAATTATGAATTCAATTTCTTTAACAGATATGGTGCTGTTTTGATTTTCCATTACTTCTTATATCAGTATGGTAATTTGTTGTCAACTCCATGGGTACACATTTTTTCATAATATTCTTTTATTATTCTTAATAAATGTAGAACATATCATAGTGTCCTGTCTTTCCTTTCTGATATTGACAATTTGTGTTTTCTCTCTTTTTCCTTGATCAGTCCAGCTAAAGATAATTTTCATCAATCTTTTCCAAAAAAATCCGTTTTTTACTTAATTTATTTTTCTGTTGTTTACTGTTGTGTAATAAAGTATTTAACTCGCCTTTGTCCCTAGTTCCTGGGAAAGAGATTCTAAATCCTTGGAATTTCCTGAGTAATAGAACTTCTTTGTTATTCATGAACCCTTGGATCATACCTGAGTTTATGCCAATAAGATGACTCATGGTGGACCCCTAGATAGCTTCAGGATGGGGACTGGGCATGCTAGAATGACCAACCACGTGATTAGAGGGTTGGGGCTTTGAGTCAATCTAACCTTCAAGGAGGGAAGGAAGGCTGGAGACTGAGTTTAATCATGTCAATTATGCCTACATAATAAAGCCCAAATAAAACTCTGGACACCAAAGCTTGGTGGAGCCTCCTGGTTGGTGAACACACTGATGTGCCAGGATGGTGATGCACCCTGATTCCATGTGGAGAGGGCATGGAGGTTCTACATTCAAGACCCTCCCAGACCTTGCCCTATGTGTCTCTTCATTTGATTAGTCCTGATTTGTAGCCTTTGCAATAAAACTGTAATCATAAGCATAGCATTTTCCAGAGTTCTGTGAGTCATTCTAGAGAATTACTAACCTTAGGACATCAAGCAAATCTCTTGGATTTGTAGCCAGTTGGTAGGAAGTATGAGTGGCCTGAGGACCCTTGAAGTGTGGCTGGAATCTGAAGTAAGGGCAGTCTTGTTGTGGCCCATGCTCTTAAACCTATAGAGTCTGACACCAGCTCCAAGTGGTTAGTGTCAGAATTGTATTGCAGTGCACCGGTTGGTGTCAGAATATTTGTCATTTTATACTTATTGATTTCTGCTCTAATCTTGATTATTTCCTACTTTCTCCAAACTTACACTGATCATCTTTGTGCAGTTTCTCAAATTATTGATTTGAAACCTTTCTTTTCATACTAATATAAGCATTTAAAAGCATATTGTTCCTTCTAAGCATCATGTGCATTTTGATATATCACATTTTCATTATCATCCAATTCCAAACACTTTCAAATTCCCCTCATGATTTCTTCTTTGATTCATGGATTATTTATAAATTAGTTATTTATTTTCCAAATATTTGGGGATCTTCCAAATATTATTTTATTAACAATTTCTAATTTAATTGCATTTTGTAAGAAAATCTATTATATTAGATTGCAATCATTTACAATTTTTGAGGTTTGTTTTATGACCTAATGTGTCTATCATGGGTGAATTTTCCATGTGCACTTTAAAACAATGTGTATCTGATGTTGTTGGATGGAGTGTCCTATAAATGCCAATTAGGTCAATTGGTTGATAGTGTTGTTCAGTCTTCTATATCCTTATAGATTTATTTGTTCTATCAATTATTGAAAGAGGATTGTTGAAAACTTCAACTATAATTGTGACTTTATCTATTTTCCTTTCAGTTCTGTCAGTGTTTACATCTTGTATTTTGAAGCTTTGTTATTAGGTACATAAACATTTAGGATTGTTATGACCTCTTGATGAGTTGACATCACTATGAAATGATCCTGTTTATCTCTGGTAACATTATTTGTCTTGAACTTTGTCTGATATTAGTATAGCCAGTCCAACTTTCTTATGATCAGTGTTTGCATGATATATCTGCCTCCTCCCTTTTCTGAGATTCCAATTACATATATGTGAAACTGCTTAATGTTGTTCCACATGTCACTGAGGTTCCATTCACTTTTTTTTGTTTGTTTTAGTCTTATTTTCCCCTGCTTCAGTTTGGATAGTTTCTATTTCTGTGTCTTCAGGTTCACTGGTCTTTTCTTCTATATTGTCTAATCAGCTATTAATTGCATATATTTCATTTTATATTCCAGATACTGTATTTTGCAGCTCCAAAAGTTCCATTTGGTGCTTTTTAGCATCTTCCAATGATGTTCTCTTGTCATTATGTTCTTCCCCCCCTTTAAATCCTTGATCATATTTATATTTACAATAACTGCAGTAAAGTCTTTTTCTCTGTAATTTCAGGGGCCATTTATCGATTTTTTTTTCTCCTTCTTTTGGGTGATGTTTTCCTGCTTCTTCACACATCTAATATTTATTCATTAGATGTTGGACATTCGAAATGTTATTTTGTGGAAGTATGGATTTTGTTGTCTTTCTTTGAAGTGGGTTGATTTTTGTTTTAGCAGGCAGTTGATTTACTTGTGATTCAGCTTGATTTTTTGAGGTCTACTAAAGCATTTTGGGGTGGTTATAGAATGGTCTTCACTCTAGGACTGGTTTAGCCCTACTAATAAGATGTGATCTTTCTGTAGTCTGAACGCCCCATGTGTTCAACAAAGTCTCTTCACTTTGGCTCGTCAGAACTGGAAAAACTCCCAGCCCTAAGTAAGTGCTGGGAATTGTTCAGCTTACAGCTCCCTGGTAGTTTTTTGCTCAGCCTCATAGAGTTTCATTCTATGTATGACAGCCTAGTACTAAGCAACATTCAAGGAGACTCACTATGGTGATTTCTGGAGTTCTTTCTTTGTGTATTTCCAATACTCTACCTCACATATTCCAACTGCCTCAGCCTTTCCCAACTCCAATCTTTGTCTTCTTAACTCAGAGTGATTATTATGCCCTGCTGTGCTCTCTTTCCTAGAAGGCACTAGAAAGTGCCTCCAAGGGGATCATAGGGATCATATTGTGTCTTTTCTTTCAGGGACCAGAGTCCTGTACTACCTGTTGTGCAAAGTCTGAAGCAATTTATGTCCTTCCAGTTTTTCACTGCAAGAGGGCATGCCCTAAACTAATTAATCTATCATGTTCAGAAGCAGAAGAGTATACAAAAGTTTTTGATTATAAAATTAATTTCTTTAATAGAAATAGGTCTATTCAGATTTTCTATTTATGTTTATGCCAGTTTTGACAACAGTAGCTTCCTATGTGGCACTTTTACTTCTGATTTTTCCCTAAGTCAGTTTCTCCTATATATCTGTCCCAGATTATTCTTCTGAAAGCTTGATTTTCATTTGTTGCTGCCAAGACCTTTAGTGTCTCCTCTTTGCTCTCAGTGCAAACACCTAATCCTCAGCTGCCACTCAATGCCTTCTATAATCTGGTCCCAAACATTGGCTTAAGTATTACCATTTTCAGATTAAAAATTTTTTTAATAAAAATGAACCTGTCAGAATCATATCAATAAGTCCTTCCTTCTCTGTGTTTCAATAGCTTTTTAAACGTGCATCTATATTCTATATAAGATGCATTTACTTACTGCGCCTCCTCTAGAAAGATCAATCTTCCTTACTCTTTATGGAAACCTAGTGCGTTGCCCAATACCTGGACAGGTAGGTATTCCATGAATGTTTTCTTTTTCTCTCTGAGAGATGGGATCCTGGACTCTTGAAAGCATTAAAATGTTTGTAAGGATGAAGGCGTATTGGAAAGGTTAGAATGGAGGAAATAACTGCAAGCAAGGGATGAAGATACACCATTGTCTCTTCACAATTTTTCCAAAGGCCATTATTCTTGTCCCAGGCTATGCATCACTGATAGTTCATTGTATAATGCCGTCATACTATGCACTGAATCAGATAGTATGAAGAGGGTGAAAAAACCAATCATTTTGTAATCACTTACAGTCTGGTTGGGCATCTAAACACAGACAAATAAAGACAAATGTGCCATTTATTTTGTTCAACCTCCTTTCCTCCATCTCTTTCTTCCTCTTCTCATAGGTTGCTTTTAATTTTGGTAGAGTGCTGAGTAAAATGTCATCTACCTGACAACCCAAGACCATTTATCTTAGACGTTGAAAGAATGATGAGAAAGTTATTTAACCTTTCATAAGAAGGTTTTGGATAGAAAAGGAGTCATCTTACTTAATATGGAAACTTTTTCACTAAATTTAATAAATTGGTTTATAGTCTTAATAATTTAGGAAACTTCAGCAACAACATCCAAATCATTATAAAAAAGAGGCATTTTAGTGTTTTGTTGACTAAGTGCCATGAGCTGTATGATTTAAAACTCATATATCAAGCTCAATAACATGCAAGTGAAGTGTTAATCAATTTTGTGTAAATTTACTTCGATGGTGAGCACATATCATGCCTTGGAGACTCTGTGATGAGGAGTGGCCCTTACCATGGGATGAGAGAAAACCAAAGTCCTGCTATTGGCCCAAGTCAGTCTTCATGAAGAGCTATTTAAATTAAGCCATCTGCACAAATGAGATACTCTCTTCTATGACCTATATTGTCCTAAAGCAATTTAGGAGAGAAGCAGGGGAGTGCTCTTTGCACTTAATCCATTTCAAGTCAGAGCCTTTATTTAGTCTGCAGCCAGGAGCTCACCTCAGCCTGGAGCCAGAAGTTGAGGCTGAGATGGAAGAAAGATAATGCATTTGTTTGTTACCTAGTCTCATGTGCCAACCTACTTAGGCACACACCTTCCCTCTCCGATAGATTTTCTCAGTTCTGGGAGCTCAGGAAACAGCCTTGGGCCTTGCACAGAGAGGAAACATCTAGTCAATTCTTGTTAGACAACTTAGAGTTATCCAAAGTAGCATTTATGTTCAGTGGGTGTAACTGAAGCTCTATTCTCTCTATCTACTCGTAGACGTGAAGAAAGCTTTTAAAGCTCCAAGTAGCTGACTTTTTACACTGTCACTCACACATAAGCACCCTCATACAACTGCTTTGAAAATAATAATGAATTCAGTCAAGCAATTAATTCTTTAGTGATTGGCTCTCTGGAGGTCGACTTAATTAGATTATCACATTTTTAAATGAGCACTTGAACTAGGATGTTGAGTTTCTTTTTGATTTCATTGGTGAAATAGTTTGCACTATATGTATGTACTGTGCTAAAACAACCATCTTTGCAGATGTTTCATTGCAAAACAAGCAGATAAGGAGTCAAAGTGATTTTTTTGAATCCTTGACATCAAAGGTGAGTTTTAATTTTCAGTTCTTAAACATTAAACTTGATATCACTCCTAGATAATAAAATCTGTTTAATTGTTATCACAAATATGTATGTTTGAATTTAGAAATACCATGTCTCATAGAGGGACTCAGAGAGAGAGAAAGAGAGAGAGGCAGAATGTATATAATCATTGAGCAGGTCATCTAAGCTGTACCCATTCATCCAACAAAAAATGAATGGAGGGCCTACTGTGTTCCGGACACTGTTACAGTTCACTGCAATAAGCAAAACAAGTTCCTGCCATAGGGACTTTGGAGGTAGGGTGGGAGGGGAAGAGAAATTAGAAAGAAATAAACGAGTAACTATGTAGCATGTCATGTGGTGATAAATACTAAGGAGAAATCAAAGCAGGGCAGTAAGGATGAGGAGTGCTAGGTGACTTCGGGCATAGGTTCACCATATGGGATGGTCAGGTGGGCTTCATTGACAGTGTGACATCTGAGCAGAGACCTGAGGAAAGTGAAGAAGAGAGGTATGTGGATATCTGAAGGAAAAGCATTCCAGGTAAAGGAAACAGCAAGTATGAAAGCTAAGCTAGCAGCATGCCTGGTGTGTTCAGAGAATAGCAGGGTGGATTGGACTGGGGGTGGAAGACGCCCGTCTGAGAGATGAGTCAGAGAGGCAGTGGGGGCCAGACTGTAGGCATTCTGGCTTTCACTTTGAACGAAATGGAGAACCACTGGAGAGTTAGGGGCAAAGGAATGACTTGATGGAATTTACATATTAAAAGGGTAGAGAATTGGCAATAAATGTGGGTTTTTATGGTGGAAGTACTGTGTCATCTGTGATACAATGGCTGGAGTCCTGGACTCGCAGTTAGAACACCAAGATTGTAATCACAGCTCTCCCGGGGGCCTCAGGAAACTTCACATTTTCAGAATATCAGCATCCTCATCTATGAAACAAAGATGATAATACCAGTCACTCCAGGTCTCTGTAAGATCTACCTGAGAGTGTATGATATTAAGATATATATGAAAGGCAGCCTATGAAATAGGGTATAAAGTGTATTCTTGATTTTACGAAATACATTTTCAAGTATGTTGTAGCAAAGTAACCTAATAAGAAAAAATGGAAAATAACTTATCTCTGATTCATGACATTTACAAGTAATTTCCACTTTTTTTACACTTTTTTTGTGTTTTTCAGATTTTCTCATTAAACATGTACAATTTTTTTAAACAGCTAGATACAATTTTTAAAACAAGCATAAAGGTAGGAGATAAACATCCAAGTCCTTATTTCAATTAAAAATAATGAATGCAAAACTGTTGGGAATTCCAAGAATTCCCAATGCAAAGGGATATTGCTATGAGAAAAATGGCACCAATAATCCTTTCCTTCTCCATTTTCTCTTGAGAGTCAGCTTCAGGGAGATGACACTGCAGGTGATGACCAAAGGGAGAGTTTGAACAAAGGGTCCAGGATTCCTAATATGGAAGGAGCAGAGTTTCAGCTTAAAAAAAATTTTTTTAAGACAAAACAATAAGCTAAATTGGAATCAGCCTGGGATTTGCCAAAATCTGTGCTTAGAAAGGAAGTAGAAGGAAAGGCTTCTGGAAAGTCAAGCATCCATCCATTCTTTCTCCTCCTCCTTACTCTCCATCTCCAAAATGACTCTGAAAATAAAATTAATGCCTTTACCCTGGCCCATAAGGCTCCATGTGACCTGATGCCTGCCACCTCCCCGTCCCATTTTCCACTCACTCTCATCATGTTCCAGACACTCAAAAAGACTTCTGTTCTCTGGATTAAAGCTTGTTCCTGACGCAAGGTTTCTGCTGCAACTCTTCCCTTGGCCAGGACCACTGTTACCTTTATTTCCACATGGCCCACACTTTGTCATTCTGATCTCAGATTAAACATCACTTCCTTGTAAACGAATTCCATGACCATGCTCTCTCAAGTCCCACCCACTCCATCAGCACATCTTATCTTATCACCCTGATTATGTCTTTATACTGTCATCACCTAACATTTTTGGATACAGAATTTATCTTTTAGAGCAACTTCAGGTTCACAACAAAATTGAGTGGAAAGTGGAGGGTTCCCATATACCCCTCCACACTCACACACACACACACACACACACACAGAGCCTCCCCCACCACCATCCCACACCAGAGTGGTACATTTGTTACAATCAAAGAACCAATATTGACGCATCATTATCAAGCGAAGTCCACAGTTTACGTTACAGTTCACTCTTGGTGTTTTATATTTTACAGGTTTTAACAAATGTGTAATGTCACGTATCCATCATTATAGTATCATACAGAATAGTTTCACCGCCCTAAAAATCCTCCATCCTCCACCTATTCATTCTTTTCTCTCCCTAAACTCCTGGCACCCACTCATCTTTTTATTGTTTCCACAGTTTTGCCTTTTCCAGAATGCCATGTAGTTGGAATAATACACTATGTAGCATTTTCAGATTGGCTTCTTAAACTTAGTAATATACATTGAAGTTTCCTCTATGTCTTTTCGTGGCTTGATCATTTCTTTTTAGCACTGAATCATAGTTCATTGTCTGGATGCACCACAGTTTATTTATCCATTCACTTACTGAAGGACATTTTGGCTGCTCCCAAATTTTGGCAATTATGAATAAAGCTGCTATAAACATTCATGTGCAGGTTTTTGTGTGGGCATAAATTTTCTGTTCATTTGGGTAAATATCAAAGAGCATGATTATTAGACTGTATGGTAAGTGTATGTTTAGGCAAGAAACCACCAAACTGTCTTCCAAAGTGGCTGCACCATTTTGCATTCCCACCAGCAATGAATGAGAGTTCCTGTTGCTGTACATCCTCACCAGAATTTGGTATTGTCAGTGTTTTGGAGTTTTGCTATTCTAAAAGGTATGTAGTGGTATCTCATTGTTTTAATTTTCCGTTCTCTAATGACATATGATGTGGAACATTTTTTCATATCCTTATTTGCCATCTGTATTTGCCAAAGTATATTTTCTTTGGTGACATGTCTATTCAAATCTTTTGCCCATTTTTCCATCAGGTTGTTCATTTTATTGTTGTTAAGTTGTAAGCGTTCTTTGTATATTTTGGATAACAGTCCTTTATCAGATACGTCTTTTGCAAATATTTCTCCCAGTGTGTGGCTTATCTTCTCATTCTCTTGACAGTGTCTTTCATCATCTAATATTTTTGCGTCTAATATTTATGTACATATTTTATGTTTTCCCCAATTAGAATATAATCTCCATGACAACAAAGACTTGGTGCCTGGCAAATAGTAGGTGGTCAATAATATATGGTTGAGGGAAACGGAGGGTATTAGTCAAAGGGTACAAAGTTTCAGTTGTACAAGATGAATAAGACCTAGAGATCTACTGTACAGCACTGAGCCTATAATTCAAATACTGTATTGTATACTTAAAAATGTGCTAAGAGGGTGATGTTATGTTGTGTGTTCTTATCACACACACACAAAAATAATAATAAATAAAGAGGGCAAGTGGAAACTTTTAGAGGTGACAGATATGTGTATGGCATAGACTGGTGATGGTTTCATAGAGGCATATTTATCTCAAAACTCATGAAGTTGCATACATTAAATATGTACAGTTTTTTGTATGTCAATCACACCCCAATAAAGTGGTTTAAACAAATAAATAACGGTTGAATTGTTTAGATGAATTTGAGTTGTTTTTATTTTTTTCCTTTTTTAAAGACTAGCTTACAAAGAGACCCTTTTGGTTTTGTTCTACAGAGATAATAATAGCAATAAAAACAAGTCTATGTACATATACATAGAAAGTTATGTAGGGGCCAGCCCAGTGGTATAGTGGTTGGGTTCACACACTTTGCTTCAGTGGCCCAGGGTTTGTGGGTTTGGATCCTGGGTGTGGACCTACACACCGCTCATCAGGCCACGCTGTGGCGGCATCCCACGTACAGAGTGGAGGAAGATTGGCACAAATGTTAGTTCACAATCTTCCTCAAGTAAAAAGACGGAGGTTGGGTGCCTGGCCTGGTGGCGTAGTGGTTAAGTTTGTGCACTCCACTTTGATGGTCTGGGGTTCACAAGTTCAGATCCTGGGCATGGACCTATGCACTGCTTATCAAGCCATGCTGTGGCAGGTGTCCCACATATAATGTAGAGGAAGATGGGCACGGATGTTAGCCCAAGGCCAATCTTCTTCAGCAGAAAGAGAAGGATTAGCAATAGATGTTAGCTCAGGGCTAATCTTCCTCACCAAAAAAGAAAAAAAAAACAAAGAAAAAATTATGTAAACTATATTCCTGCAAATTAGTATTTTACTCAGCATTTCATTTTTTAGGACAGTTATTGTGCATGTAATTATTCATAAATTATCATTTTAAGAGCATTTCAATTCATTAAAATATAATTAACTATCTATAAAGATACTGATTAAAAAAATGAAAAAGCAAGCCACAGAGTTGGAGAAGATATTTGCACTACACATATTTGACAAAGGGGTCATATGCAGAATATAAAACAAACAAATGAATAATGAATAACAAAAATTCAGACAACCCAATAGAAAAATGGAGATAAAACCTCGAACAGGCACTTCACTGAAAAGATACTCAAATTTATTAGTCTTCAAAGAAATACAAATTAAAACTACAATGTGATAGCTTTGTACTCACCCACCAGAATGGCTAAAATATGAGATCAATCATACAAAATGAGTTTTTCTAACGAAGAATATGGTACACTTTTCTATTTGAGGGTTTTTTGTGTTCCTCAGTAGCATTTAATTTTATTTGTTTTGATCTTGCACATTTTCCTCTTTTATTTATTTATTCATAGATATTTTTTCTTTTTTTAGTGTTATTATAAAATGGGGCTCTTTTACCTCAAGATCTTCTAAATGGTTGTAGTTTGTATACATCATGACTTGATTTCTGGATACTAATTTTCTGCCCAGCTACTTCACTCAACTTTCTTTTTTTATTTGTAATAGTTTTGTTTAGATTCTCTTATTTTTTTATGTAAAAAAAGTATCTGCAAATAATGATCATTTTATCTGTTGCTTCCCAATTTCTTTCTTTCTATTTTTTTTCTCCCCAAAGCCCCAGTACATAGTTGCATATCCTAGTTATGGGTCCTTCTAGTTCTTCTGTGTGGGACACTGCCTCAGCACGGCTTGATGAGCCATGAGTAGGTCTGCACCTAGGATCCAAAGCGGCGAACCCAGGGCCACCAAAGTGGAAGGCACAAACTTAACTGCTACACCACCAGCCCAGCCCCTTCCTTTCCAATTTTTATATATTTTTAAATTTTTTCTCTTACCTAATTATACTGGCTAATACTCTCAGAACAATATCATATAATAGTGGTGCTAAAGGACATTTTTTTCTTGTTCCTTTAATAAGATGTGTTTAAATGTTTCTTTACTAAGAATAAGGTTTGTGGGGCTGGCCCAGCGGCATAGTGGTTGGGTTTGCACACTCTGCTTTGGTGGCCTGGGGTTTGCAGGTTCAAATCCCAGGGCAGACCTATACACCACTCGTCAAGCCATGCTGTGGCAACGTCCCACGTACAAAATGTAGGAAGATTGGCATGGATGTTAACTCAGGGACAATCTTCCTCAAGTAAAAAGAGGAAGACTGGCAACAGATGTTAGCTCAAGGCCAATCTTCCTCACCAAAAAAAAAAAATGTTTGCTTTTAGGTTGACTGTATATAAAAATACATAAATCCATATTTCTAATAATGTTAAAGAAGGATTTATCTACTACTATATTAAAGTTTTTTAAAATCAAGAATGGATAATGAATTTTATCAAATGCTTTCTCAGCAGCTAGCAATGCTCATATGGTTATCTTTTTTTATAGTGCATGGTTACACTGATTGTTTTTTAACTAATTATTTTAAACATATACAAAAATAGAGAGAATAGTTTAATTGAGCCCCACATAACCATCACCCAGCTTCAACAATTATCAGCTCATCAACAAGGTCATTTAATTTGGATTCTACCTAATCATCTTTCTCCCTTCAAATTATCTTGAAGCTAATCTCAGATATCATATCATTTCATCTGTAAAGATTTCCATATTATATGGTAGACTTTCTTTTTTTATAAACATAACCACAACACCATTATCCTGCCTAAAAAATTAACAATAATAATAACAACAATTAAACAATAAAATTAACAATAGTATTCAATGCCATCAAATATCTAGTACTGATGCATTTCCTTGACTCATAGCAGTTTGTTAGAATCAGGATCCAAATAAGATTTAATCATTGCAATTTTGTTTCTTAAATTTCTTTTGATCTGTGATTTCACTTCCATGTCTTTTTTTCTTATGACTTTTTGTTGAAATAATCAGGCCTGTAGAGTTCCCCATCGTCTGTATTTTGTTGATTGCATCTCCACAGTGTTGATGAATGTGCTCCTCTGTGCCCTGTTTTCTCTATAAATTTATAGTTAAGTGTTGTGGTTGATCAGACTTAGACTTCTTTTGTCAAGACCACTTCACAGGTTGTGTTGGGTACTCCAGGAGGTACACATTGTTTGGTTTTCTCCCTTTTAGGGATGTTAGCAACTACTGATGATTCTTTTCTAGACCCATTAATTCATAAGGGATTCACAAGGGGGATATTCTGTTTTTACTTCCTTTATTAGCGGGAATACTTCCAGCTAAAGAGAAGCTTTCCTTGAACAAGTACTAGGGTTCTCTGAGGTATAGTTCATGAAGGAAAGACAGGAGAGGTGCTTGACTCTTTCCTTTTATTGACCAGTTTTAAACATATGAAGTGATTCCCTAGCATGCTCCAATGATGACCAATGCTTCTTTTTGTATCATTATGAACTCATCATCATTATGAAGACATATGTGTGCTCCAAATCCACTGTCGTCCTTATCCTTGTTGGTGCCTTTGTTTTCCCAGATTTGGTTAGTGGGCACCTATTCAAGTTGGCTCCTGAGTCCTTTAGATACAACTCTTGTAGTGTTTGATAACTTCATTACTTTCTGGTATGACAAGTTGTTCTAGGCTCATCTTTCACATTTCCTGCTACAGGTCTTAATCTACCATTTCTTCAAGGAGCCCTGAAGTACTTAGAGACCATGATCTGGTGCTGTGGGTGCTTATTACTTCTGGCTTAGTTATTATTTCTAGGTCTTTTCAGTGGACAAAGACGGGAAACTTTTTCAAAGATAAAATACATCATGAATTTACACTAATACTTTAAATTCAAAGTCAGGACTACAGGGTTTTTACTTAATTTCATTGACTTTACATCCATGCCTCTTTTCCTCTACATCGAAATTTCTGTTCTTAAAAACACAAGTATAATTACTCATTTTCCTTCTACCACACTAAACACACAGTAGTCTGGGAGTAACATTAATGGTACTCTCCAAAATATGATTAGTTTAAAAGTTTAAAATTTTCTGCAGTTCTTTTTATAATTAGAGGATATTCCCAAAAGGAATGAACAGACACATTATGATGTTTTAAAGTCAGTTGGAGGATTTCTTTCTGGTGGTAATTTTTCTTTTCTGATCAACTTGTATCCACAATATACAAAGAGCTTTGAAACTAACAAGAAAATAAACAACCTAAAAATGGAACAAAGATATGAACAGTTATTTCACCAAAGAAGAAATACAAATGGAAAATAAACACATGAAAAGATAACTCAGCAACATTCATTATTAGGGAAATGAAAAATAAAACCACAATTAGATACCACTACAAACCTTTAGTTAATATAGTGAATATTTTTAGTTGCCCTAATATTGAGCTATCTTTGCATTTCTAAAATAACCCCATATGAAGAATCCTATGTAAGATTTTTGCATCAATATTAATAAGTGAAATTGGTCTGTGGAATGTTTTGTGGGCTGTATTTGTTGGTTTTGCTATCAATGTTATGATAAAATGAATTTGGGAATTGGAAGCTCTCCTTTGTCTATGCTTAAAAACAGTTTAAATAACATCAGACAAAGATGCAAAAGCAGTTCAGTGGAGAAAGGAGTCTTTTCAACAAATAGTGCTGAAAAAATTGAACATCAATATGCAAAAAAGAATGAACACACCACTGATCACGGTGATCATATCACTTATAAAAATTAACACGTAATGAACAATAGAACTAAATGTAAAACCTAAAACTACAAAATCTCTAGAAGAAAATATAGCAGAAAAATCTTAGCAAACTGGCACTAGGCAAAGATTTCTTAAAGACAGCCACAAAAGCATTATCCACAGAAGAGTAAAAATGATAAAATGGGCTTCTTCAAAATTTCAAAACTTCTGCTCTTTGAAAGACACTATTAAGAGAACGAAAAGATAAGCCATAGACTGGGAAAAAATATTTGTACAACACATATCTGATAAACAACTTGTATCCACAATATACAAAGAGCTTTGAAACTAACAAGAAAATAAACAACCTAAAAATGGAACAAAGATATGAACAGTTATTTCACCAAAGAAGAAATACAAATGGAAAATAAACACATGAAAAGACAACTCAGCAACATTCATTATTAGGGAAATGAAAAATAAAACCACAATTAGATACCACTACAAACCTTTTAGAAGGCCTAAAATTAAAGCAACAAAATTACGCCGAGAATACACAGTACTGTTGAGGGTGTTCAGCGATTGGAACTCTCTTCCATTGCAGTGGGAAAACAAAATGGTTCGGCCACTTCGGAAAGCAGCTGGGCAGTGTCTTAAAAGTTAAACATATCCTTACATATAATCCAGCCATCCTACTAGTAGATATTTACCAAAAAGAAATGAAAACTCATGTTCATGCAAAACCCCGTACACAAATGTTTATGGCAGCTTTATTCATAATCGCCAGAATTCTTGACTTCTCCTTCCCCATGAGTAAAAGTGTTGACTCTTTTATCTTCCCCCCAGCTACTATGGGTGTTCACCTGAAAGCAGGTAGGAAGGGTTCAGGTAGGGCTTTGTGTGCTTGCTGCAGAAGCAGCAGCTCCCCTCTTCCAGGCCTGCACCACCAAGGGAAGCTCTCCCCCAGCTTCTGCCCTGCTCCTCATTATTTTTTCATGAGACTCAGTGGAGGTCTGTGGAGAATAGCTAGTTAGTGGGTGTGAGCTCCATCCGCATTCACAGCTCCTGGGGGTTCTGTCCTCTCACACCAGCTCACACTGGGCCTTCACCTGCATGCTTTTTACCCTCTTGGATGGTTCCTGATGTACCTTGCTCCCGTGCTCTGCCAAAGTGGAGCTGGTGCCCATGTCCTGTTTTTCCTTGGATGGCCTCGTTTTTATTTGGATTTCTGGTTACTTTTTCCCCTGAGATCTCAGCTCTCTGTTGGATTAAAAAAAAAAGCTCTGTTTTTTGGCTTGTCTGGCTTTTTTGAGCTGCGATGGGAGACGGGCACTTATTCTATCTTTCTACATCCTAAGAAGTAGTGAAACTCTGGCTGTGTTGGTTTTAATCCATCTAAAAGCTATAGCTGTTTCTGAGAAAGCATTTATGATTTGTCTTTTTTTTGTTTTGTTTTTATTTCATACAATAGAGAGAAAGTTTCTTGATTAGAGTTACCTGCATCAATTTCAATACTAGCACATTTATATCTCATTTATTTTGAAAATCTTTGAACTAGAATAAGAATTTTCTTGCAATGAAAGCTTTTTCTTGCTGTCATATTATTTTACCTTTTGAGGAATATGAAAGTATAGAAGAATACTTTTTAAATGAATCTTCCTTTGTTTGATTTGAAATTCAAATACAGTGTAATCTTTCAGAGGAGAAGAGTATTTTTGCTCAGCATAAGATTTTTGAAATAAATACATAATTGTGTTTTAACGTTAATCTCAAGAATAAATGATTCCAATTTCAAAATTGTTTTAAAAATTCAAAGCAATGACCTCTTCCTTCTGGCCACTTCTGGCTAAGATGCTTCCCTCCAATTTGCCCCATTTGCTTTAGGGCCCTCAAAGTTGCCACTTCTGATGAGATTGGTCCAGTGGGGCTTCCCTCCCTTCCTGCCTCACGTGGCTCTGCTGAGTAGAGCTTTCAGAACCGTGGTCTTGACAGCCCTTCTCCTCGAGCCAGCTGAGTTTTGTTTTTTTTCCTTACCAAGTTCTAACAATCACATTCAATTTCATCCCTGAGCCCTTGCATCTTCATTTTGTGCTTTTGCTTTACAGAGCATCTAGTCTCTTTAAGATTTTAATTCTTGCCAACATGCTAGTCACCATTTTCCTACTACTCTGTGGCAAGATTTTACTGAGTTATTTTTCTTTGCTGTTGTTTTTATTCTTTTCTTTAGCCCCCCTTCCTCTTTGTACCATTTTTACTTAGGTCCTATTCAAGTTTCCTTATAGCATTACCCAAATGTGAAGACTCTTCCATATCAGCTATTTGCCAGAGGTTTAGATAAGGAAAGTTCCTGGGCTGTTTTCCAGGCTATTCCCCTGTGAGGCAAGATTGGGTCTGAGAGTTTTTTTGCCCTTTACTGCTCCCCAGCCAACTCAGGGTAGTGCTGCTAGGCTGCTGGTTGCGTTTCTTTCCTTCACCTCACTTCACTGACAATGTACATCTTGCAAATACAGCTTGCCTATGTGATCCTTTCCCTACTTCTTGAGAACTTGGGGCTAACCCTGACTTAGAAAAGTCCTGCCACCACTGTGTGCACTCATTCTCAATGTTCTGAGCAAGGGCTTGCAATATAGGGTGGGCCATCTCCTTTGGAGAAATGGGCTCTGGAAGTTTTGTCTGAGACTTGTACCCATCAGAATTCTCTCTTGGTGTCTTTCTACATCTGCGTTTGACTTTCACGGCTTTGGTATGATTTCTCCATATATCGTGATTGGAGATTTCAGTTGTTCTCTAATTTCATTGAAAATGGATTTGTGTTTCAATTACCTATTTTCCTGTTGCATCTGGGTGATTTCCTACATTTTAAAACTAGAATTTCTTTTTTTCTCATCTTATCCCTAATTTAATATCCCTAATATTATCCTTTTAATACAACTTGTTCTATTTAAGAATCCAGTAGGATTAGCAGACATTTGGTGCTGTCCAAAACAGACAAGACCAAATGTCCTGCAAGGATTCAGTATATGGAATATCTTTTGACGTTGAGTCACTCTTCTAATATAAACAACGTTGCATATTTGATAGGTTATGTTCCTGGAAAGTTGTTACCAATTACTTCATGACAAGGAGTCCCAGATCGTCCTACTGAAACTACTTTATGAATGTAGATTTCATTCCTAACCAAGCTCCTGCAGCTTAGCTTTTGTTGGGAATGTTCTTAGATATGACCATCTATGAATAATACCCTGTATAGTTAGATGGCTACATAACAGCAACAGCAAAGAAACACGTTTTAAGTGCAGATGAAGTGACAAAATAAGGATATGATAATGACTCTGCTTAGTAACTTTTGAGTGGATACATTAATGAAGGAATTGATATGAATTTATGAGAAAATTGGCGCTGGAGTTGATTGCCATCAGAGCCAAACTAATCAGCTGGCCAATGCATTTGACCAGTAGCCAGTAAGTGGTCAATGTATTTGACCAGTAACTAGTTAACCAGTAACTGATCCCACAAAAATGTTTTCTAAAACAATGGAGAAACCTGGAACAGTACACAAGAAGGAAATGAGGGTGCAGCTGCTGTCCAGGTAAAGAATGCAGTCTAACTTCCCTCTCTCCTGTAGGCGATCATCATGACTGTCCCATGGCTCTCACAGCAGCTTCCCTCAGTCATTGCCTGGGCAACTTTACCACCTGCCACCTTCCTCCTGGTTCCCTGTGCTCCAGCAACACCGATCTGCTCTCAGTTCCTCAAACTAGCCAAGTTCTTCTCCAGCTCAGGAACTTTGTATGTGCTGACCCCTGTCTCTGGCACTGTTCTTCCTCTGCTCCTTCTTACCAATTCTCATTCCTTTCTTCATTCCATGAGGCCGCCCTCAGTGCTCCATGGAACTTTCATTTGCCTTGTTAGTCTGCTTGAATATGCCTGTGCCCCTCAATCCAGGGCAAGTTTCCTAAGGCAAGGACCATGCCTTTGTTCTCTGCATATATGCTTAGCCTATGTTTATTTAGTTTTAATTGCTTACTTAAAAAATTTTTTTAGGAAGCATTAGATTCTGAAAATATTCCCATGAGTTATAAGTGTCATGGTTAAAATAAAGATAAAGGAAAGATCAGACAGCATATGGAATAGTGGAAATAATTGCACCTGGTATGAAATAATTCCTGAAAGTGAATGATCTCCCTTTGCCTCCAGTACAGCGTTGGCATAGGGTCTTACACCAACCGAACATTAATTAGTGAGAATTTAACTGAGTTGCCCATCTCCAAAAGCCAACTAAGAGCACCTAACTTACAACACAGATGGCTAGAGGTTGGGAAATCCCACCTGTGTTCATTGCCTGAAGTTTTTATCCTTTGTCTTCACATCCAGAAGCAGCTCCTGAGACAAAATGTGAGAAACCTGTGGTAAAAGGGTGGCCTTTGGAAAGGCCGCCCGGGGCTGCCTGGGCTGCGAACTCCCCACACCAGGCTCGTGGGTGCAGTGTGGGGGTTGCAGGGCTTCCTTTCCCGCTTCTCTGGGGGCTGCCAGCCGGCCCGGGCTCTGGCTGGTCTCGGTGGGGGACAGCCCCTGCCCTCCAAGTGGCGTGACCTTGCTTCTCGCCTCTAGTGAAATGGCTTTTCTACATTTCTTATCAGAACCATCATGGGAGCAGTGCTTTTCCTTTTATCTGCCACTTTTAAGTATTTTAAAAGATTGAATGAAATCCTTTTTCTGTCAGTCTGCCCTCTACTCCCCCACTTTCCCCTCACACAGGCTTTGTTCCACCCACTGTTTGCTGTTTCCTTCGCAGCAGGTGATCCAGCCAGAAAAGGCAGCCGCGATGCCACCTGCACGGGTGTGGTCACCCATAGGAAGCTGAAACCATCTAAACTGACCCCTTGTCCACCTGCAGCATATGACTGAGACGATAAAGGAAGGCTTATAAGGATAGAAAAAACCATTCAAAGTTATTTCTAATCCCCCTGCCTCGTGACCTAGGGTACTTTCTGTAATGAGGAGGGCCCTTTATAAGTTAAGTGCCCTCAACATGGAGGATGCAGGCTCAGAGGTAAACGTAGCAGAGAAGCTGGGCAAAGTTACATTGCTCTGCATGATAGGGAGTTGGGGTAAACGAAATGGGAATAGAGAAATCAGGAGAAAGGAGACAGGAATGACTGCGGCCAGACTCTGGGATGTATGGGGGACAAGAAAGAGAGAGAAAGGATAGGGCCCCTTCTGCAGCCCTCCCCCAGCAGAGGCATACGCCATGGGGAATTTTCCAGGGAAATGTTACATATTGTGCAACCATGTTCTGGGAATTTTCATCAAAATTATTGAAAGAATAGTGTGCTTATAGAGTTACATTTCTTGTGGAAGATAGTGGTGAAGAGCATGGGTTTTGTGTCAAGTTGGGAGAGTTGGGGCAGAACAAAATCAGCTTGATCAAACCTTGATTCTGACTTTAGCTAATAATGCTCATGTGTGTTGTTAACTCCAGCCACTACCCGTGTCTCATGGTCATGACTGTCCTACAAGGTGAAGTGCTGACTTCCCCAACCCAAGAAGCCTTTCCTTTGGAGAGAAACATTTTCTAGAACTTCTATGGCCAAAAGCCAAAAGATTGAAAATTATTTGTTTCAAGTGGAAACGTAAAATAATTAACAACTATTACTGTACTATTTTATAGTACTAAAGTAGGATTGCTAATTTATGAATGGTATATATTATAAGCTTTATATGGATAGAACTTGACATGCTCCTAAAATTATCAAATTTATAATCTTAAATTTGTTTATTCAGCTACTTATTCCAAAGGTATTTATTAGAGTTAAAGTTTTTGTTTGAAATGGAATTACAAGTTACTGAGCTCAAATACATATAGCATCTCTTTTTTCCAGTTTGTATAAAACACTATAGCAAGCATGGGAAGCTATTACAGTTTTCAAGACTGTATCCTCCATGATTTCCCTCATAGGACAATCATGACAGTATGGGAATGAAGAGTAGGGGGTACATCTGAGGGGCATGTAACCAAAGGGATGGTGAAATTTTGTGACAAATTGGTCACAGGGCTGAATGAAAAGACTAAAGTGAAAGATGTCTTCAAATTTTCTCAACTGGGAGACCAGAAGAGTTCTGGTGCCCTTGAGTGAAATGGTAAAGTTGGAATTCAATTTGAAAGAAAATGAATAAAAGGGATAAGGCTGTATTTTGGTCCCATTGAATTTGGTGTGACAGTTGAGTATCCAAGTGGAAAGTATTAAGAGGCCTTAAAATGGGGGTGTCCTGTGAAGGTGGGAGGTCAGGATAGAAGTTGTAGATCTAAAAGTCATCAACACTGAATCCAAACAGATAAAAGTGGATGAAATCTCAGAGTGAAAATAAAGGCATAAGTTCTGACTCTAAGAATTGGGAATCGGTGCTACATGAGTTTTTTATGTAGTTATTTTTGGCAGCCAGTACTACATTTCATTCAATTGATGATAACAGTAAGATTGGGGAAACATATTTCCTGTTTTTCTATAGGTTTTCCATTATTTCTCTAGTCAAATTTATCCATTACCATCAAGAAGCTATATTTGTTTTAGTGATGAACTTTCCTCTAGCAAGCGTTAAAAGAGTCCTGTCTGGCTGAAGATTTTTTAAAATGACACAAACACAACCCATTTTTCCTTTTAATTTTCAATTCTGAGCTTTCTGACGATGAACTGCTCTGTGGTAGAAGAGAGAGGAAGAAGGCGGTGGGTCGAGACAGATCTTTTTATAAAGATCAGCAATTCTTCATGCTTTTATCCCAGGCAAAGATTACATTTAACACCCAGGGGTCTCAGCTGCCTCAGATCCTTTTCAGAACAAGTAGCTGTGGCACTGCCGATAGTTTGGGGTGTCCTTTCATTTTTGGACAGTATTAAATATAGACTCCAGTGAGCCATAAGTCAGTGATTTATCTAAGAACAAATCATATCTCTAATAAGGGACCACTCTTTTAAATTGGACAGTGCATTATATTAAACAGACAGATTTTCTCAAAAATACAAAATGTGTCAGCCAGCCATTTTTAATGAATATGACTTAAAATTCCTCTTTCTTTAGGAGAAAGCGATTTCTCTTCAAAAGGGCAAAGCTAGGATATTTGCTAAGTTTTGTTGGCTATTGTGTATACTTTATTTAATCTTTCAGCAATGGGGAGAGTTAAAGTTCCTCCCAGATTTTTCCCTATCAATGTTGCTGATTAGGGAAGGGAAGGAGAGGAATAAAGGGCAGAATATTCAGGAGCTGAACTGGGTGGAAGCGCAGCAGGACAGGGTCCCACGTGGACTGATTTTGTTCGTGCATATGCTGGTATTTCCCACTGCACATGTTCAGTGTCATCTCAGCGGTCTGGCGGGCCTCAACTGCTGTGATATCCCTGGTGCATAGCCTCTGAAATGCCTGGTAGGTGCTCAGCAACTACCTTCTGAATAGGTATATGCTGAGTGCCAAAACGATTTGATTATTTCTTAAGTATCAGATTCCATCTTTGGCTATTCTGATTTACCAGAGATGTGATCTGTCCCTTTACCACTATTAGGCTGGAAGCAGAGCTGGAAAAGAGAAAAGATTTTAAATTTAAAGATGCATCCATTATTTTAATCCATAGCATAGGTGTTTTATAGACATTTACATCTCTGATGGAAAACATTGCTATGTTCTGTTTAGATTTGTTTTAATTAATAGGTTTCAGTGGTGGGCAGTGAAAAGAAGGAGAAGGGTGTGGGCATGAGCTGAGTCCTTCAAAGGGCTGTAATCTGAGAGACCTGGCCATCCATAAAAATGAATAAGTGGGGGCCAGCCTGGTGGCTAGTGGTTAAGTCCAGTGCACTCCACTTTGGCAGCCCAGGTTCACAGATTTGGATCCCGGGCACAGACCTACACCACTTGTCAAGCTGTGCTATGGCAGCAACCCACATACAAAGTAGAGGAAGATTGGCACAGATGTTAGCCCAGGGCTGATCTTCCTCAAGCAAAAAACAAAAAGAAAGAAAAGAGGAAGGTTGGCAACAGATGTTAGCTCTGAGTGAATCTTCCTCACCAAAAAAAAAAAAAAGAATAAGTGGATCAACTACATGCACATGTGAAATCTGAACAACAACTGGAGGTAGATATAAACGTGATGGAGACATCTGTTTCTGGCTGTATAGTAAACTAAAATATTCAGAAAACCCCTCTTGTGCAAAGTACCTGAAAATGCTGGATAAAATATTTAAATATATGTAGGTTTAGTCCTTAGCTAAGCTGGCAAAATGTAAGGAAAATACTTATGGCTAAAAATAATAATAAAGCAATAATCCAGAAAGGTAAGTGGACAATGACCCAGTGGCTCCCCTGGGATATCTGCCTATTCCAGACAAATTAGAGCTTCAATTTTCAGGGGTTGATCTGGGAACAGAGACAAAGCTTAAGGTCAGGACAACGTGGGAAGTCAGATCAGAGCTCCCTGCCTAAATCTGGGTCTCCTGGAGAATGGCACTCAGGGAGAAGGTAAATTGGACGGGAGGGGAACTTGCCCTACAAAGGCAGACAGAAAGGAAACTTTCCTTAGCTCTAAATGAAGAGGAAATGATGTCTTCCTTGGGAATTTATAATCATAAACTAGCCCTCTCATGGGCCAAAATTTACATTACATGTGTGAGCCCAAAAATCCAAACTAAGCACTTAACTGAAAGTGCTGTCTGGTTGGTAATCCTCCGAGACATTCTGTCAGAGAACACACCTTAAGCCCAAACCTCAGGTAATTCCCCATATAAAATTCAGTAAATCCAAACAAACAATTAAAAAATAAAACTCTTAGGAGAAAACCAGGCACCAGGAGTGAGCGATTCCTCCCTCAATCCACAAATAGCAAAATCAGACCACAGAGACCAGTTTTCCTAATTATCAAGCACAGAATATAAAATAAATGTGCATAAATATTTAAAGAAATGGAAGAGGAAATTTAGTCTATGACTTTGAAAGAAAAGACCAAGAAAGAGGCAGGTTTTAAAGAGAGTCAAATAGAACCTCCAGAAATTGAAATATAGTAATCGAGGTTAAAAAATAGTGAATGGCTTAAAAGGCCAGTTAGACATAGTTAGATAAAGAATTGATGAATTGGAAGATGAATCTGAAAAATTATCCAGAATACAGTGCAGAGAGGCAAAGAAGTGGAGTAACATACACTAAATCATAGTCCCAGGAGGAGACAGCTGAGCTAATAGAGAAGAAGCAGTATTTAAAGAGATAATAGGGAATTCTCCTGCACTGATGAGAGACAAGAATTATGGTATTCAGAATAAACAAAAATAAATCTCTGTTTAGACACGTTACAGTGAAACTACAGAATACCTAAGAAGAAGAGAGAATCTTTAATACAGCCAGAGAGAAAAGAACAGTTACAAAGGAATGACAATTAGACAAAGCTTGGACTAAGATGAGACAAGTGAAGTGCCTAGGGTATAAAATTAAGCAGACACTCACTCTCCAGTTCAACAGCAATAATGACTCAAAATACTTAATGGGAGAGGAGTGGCTTTCTCCTTTAAGAGCAAGAAATCACTCCTTTTTAATTTTAAAATGATACCTGTAGAAACTGGTATTGCCACAAAGCTATCATATTGTCCCTTATAACTTCTTCCAGGCTGTGCTTCAGAAAAAGGGGTTAAAATCCTGTAGAGAAATGCTTTTGTAATTCTAGGAATGAAAAGATAAAACATATAGCAACCACTATGAAGGAGGCTAAAAGGTTTATAGATTCAAATTTAATACAAAAGTTGTTAGATATCTCAGAGTCAGAAAAATTTCAGCAAGTCACAAAAAAAAAAAAAAGTCTCAGAGTAAAATAGAAAGATACACTCTACTCCAACCCAGAGGTAAAAAGAGGGCTATTTTAAGGCAGGAATAGCAAAAACCTGACACATATGCTGCCATGTTCGAATCCTCTGTCCACACCAGGTGCCATTTGTTAAGTGCAGCACAATCTTTCTCAGCTCAGGCTTGGTCCCCAAAGCTCTTTAATACAGGGTTCCTGACAGGACTTACTAAAAGATTCGGGTTCACAGATGTATCTCTAGCACCTCGGACAGTAACTGGAACCTCCTTTCTGCTCAGTAAACGTTTGTTGGCAGATGAATGAACTGGAGTTGACAAACAAGACTAAACCTATTTGCCATCACTATCAGCACAGTGACTAACAATTATGAATAATGGTATCTAGAAAGATAACTTTTTTGTCTAACCCATCTCCACAGAATAGGTGAGTTCTGAGAAGTTAAGACCTCCTGGTCTGGGAATGTGATGTCCCATTGGAACAAGCTGAGTATAAAGGAATGGCCTGGTGTATTTGTGGGTTGTGCATGGAACTGAGAGGTAATTCTTGAAGGTGACATCTGTGTATAATTTTGGCTGGCCCCTCTTCCTAACTCCAATTTGTCCACCAGTTTTCTCCTTTGAGAATCAGACTATAGGGCAAGCAGATACTTGGAGACTAGTGGATGTGAACCAGGTTTAGGTTCTACCAGGCCAATTGGAGTGCTCGAGTAGGACTTTCTCCTCTCTAGGATTAATAAGAGCCCAAGAACTAGTGATGAGGGAGTCATGAGTTGAGAATCAGAGGAGAGATCTGACCCTTGGAAATCTGTATACCCTCTCAAGGAAGGGCAGCACCAGCTTATGTGAGTATTTCTGGAAGGACCTACCCATCTCCATGGCAAAGATGGCTGAGGACCCCCTGAAAGCCCAGAAACTCCATCCTTTGAGCTGAGTTGATTGGAGAGAAAAAAGGTCGCATTTGGTACTTCACCCAGATACTGACCACTTGCTTTATGATAGACCACTAGTCCGTCAGTCCTGAGATTGCCACAACTTAAGGTCACCAGCTGGATCTCAGTTCCAAAGGAAAGACAAAGAAAACTAACAGTACATTTAGGTAGACTCAGTAGACAGAGGAGTAAAAGACAAGCCAAAAATCCAAAACAGGAAGTCCTAGTTAAATAGAACTGCTGAATGAGTCAGATGACACCTGCACAAAAAATATATGCCAATTAGAGAGATTTCATTACAAGGGTGAAATGAACTTCTAGATATTAATTAAAAGTCATAAGATGAACTTAGTTGAGAGTATGATCACTGTTAATACTCAGATTAATAGTCTGGAAGATCAAGTAGAAGGAATATCTCATACAGAGCAAAAATAGAGAGAGGGAACAAATAAAGAATCTGAGTACAGAACCAGTAGCCCTACATGGAATAAGAGTACAGGAGGAGGAAAAAGAACACATGGAGAAGCAATAATTAAATAAATAGTAGGGAAAAAAATCCCTGTGCTGAAAAATCCCTGAGCCATAGAATGAATCTAGAAATCCAAATTTCAGGCAAGATTGATGAGGAAGGATATTCTTAGGCACATTCTGGAAAAAGTCTTGAACTTCAAGGATAATGAGAAAATCTTTACAAATTTCCAAACAGAGCAGATTTCTTACAACGGAAAAAGAGTGGATCAGACTGGAAGACAAAGATAGTTATATTGCATCCGTAGATCATGAGAAAAAATGTCTGCAACCCAGGGATTCTATCCCCAACCAAGATATCCTTGACCTATCAACAGGTAAAAGAAAAATATTTGCATAAATGCAAGAATTCGGAGTATACACTGCCTGCAAACCAAAGTTTGAGGAAGAATTCCAGCCAAATAAATGAACAGAGCAGAGATTTACAAAAAGGGGAGATGAAGAAAGGAGGCAAGAGTGGTAAGCAATGAACCGTGTCTGTGTAAGCTTAACTTAAATAGGGAATAATAGACTGGTGATGTTGGTAATCTAAATACCAAATAAAGATTTTCAAAATGAAAAAGACATACTTCAAGAGAAAATATAATTAAAATCTGGAACTAAAAGTATTAAACTATCTCAGCAAAACCTAAGAATTGGAGTTGAAGTGTGGGAGGAAAAGCACTCCAATTTGACCTCATCTGGAAGGGGGAGGTGAAGAAGTAAAACTTATTCTAAGGGTCTCTTCATATTGAGGGGAGAGGACAGTGGTAGAAATGGTCACATTGTTGGTAGAAAGAGTTGATATCCATAAAACAGTAGGGAGAAAGATGTGTTTGATTATGAGTATCGGAGGATTGCAAAAGTGTATGATAGAACTTACAAAGAAACAGACAAAAAGTAATAAATGGTAATCTGACCAAATTAAAGCTAAAAACGAAAAGTAAAAAGAGAAAACAAGTAAATAAAGAATATATGTAAAGTTGGAAGGAATAAAATCAAGTAAATCAGTTTTTACCCCAAAAGTGAATAAGCAAAATTTTCCTGTTAGGAGATAGATACTACCAGATTGCGTTTAAAAAACAAAGCCCTAGATGGTTTTTGTTTTGTTTTATAATATTTTAAAAATAATACTACCTTATTCCATTTAAAGTAATAAAGAACACTTGGGGGAAAAGGTTGAAAACATCTCAAGACAAATGAAAACAAATATTAATAGCAGATAAGGTTGAATATAAGAATAATTACATTAAACAGGATAAAAAAGGATGTTACATAATGATAAAGGTAGAATTTTTGAAAACCATAAAGATTCATAAAGCTGTGTACACCAAACAATGCATCAGCTATATAAACATAAATATAATTTTTAACATTTTAATTTGAAAAAATTTAGACTTACAGAGCAATTACATAGTGTAGAAAGTTCCTGTCTACCCTTCATCCAGCATTCTCTGCATGACCGTGATACAACTATCAAAAATAAGAAGTTAACGAGCCAGCCCTTGTGGCCTAGTGGTTAAGGTTCAGCAGCCTGGGGTTCATTTCCCGGTCACGGAACCACGCCACCGATCTGTCAGTTGCCATCCTGTGGTGGCAGCTCACATAGAAGAACTAGAAGGACCTACAACTAGAATGTACAACCATGCACTGGGGCTTGGGGGAGAAAAAAAAAAAAGAGGAATATTGGCAACAGATGTTAGCTCAGGGTGAATGTTTCCCTGCCCCCCAAAATAAACGAATAGGAAGTTAACACTGGCACAGTACTATTAACTAAACCACACAATTTATTTAGATTCCACCAGTTTTTCCACCAATGTCCTTTTTGTTGTTTTATCATCTAATCCAGGATACCCCATTGTATTTAGTTGTTGGATTTCCTTAGTCTCCTCCAATCTGTGACAGTTTCTCAGTCATTCCTTGTCTTTTTTGACCTTGCTGCTTTTGAGGAGTACTGGTCAGCTATTCTGTAGAATGTCTCCAAATTTGAGTGTGTCTGATGTTTTCTCATGATTAGGTTGAAGTTATAGATTTTGGGGAAAACCACCACAAAGGTGATGTTCCTTTTCAGTGGATCACGTCATTGGGCATATGATGCTGATATGTCTTGTCACTGGTGATTTAACCTTGATCACTCGGTTAAAGTGATGTCTGACAAGTTTCTCCAATGTAATGTTACTGTTTTTCCCTTTAAAATTAAATACTTGGGCAGGGAGATACTTTGAGGCAATGCAAAAATCCTGTTTTGCCTTAAACTTTCACCCACTAATTTTAGCATTCATCGGAGGATCTTGCCTGCAGCAATTATTTCTGTGGTCTGGTGGGTGATTTTCCTTTGGAATTCTTCTGTAAAGAAAAGTTGTCCTTTATTCCCCATTTATTTATTTATTTATTTGACCAGTATGGACCCCTGGATATTTATTTTATTCTCTGAGTTATAATCCAGTACTATCATTTTTGCTCACATTGCTCCATCTTTGTCTCTTAGAAGCTCCTCCAGGTTGGCTTCTGTGTCCTTTTGACATGACTCCACTTTTTTTTTTTTTTTAATTCTAGCACTTTAATTTATGGCATAACAAGATATTCATCTTATATTTTCTCTGCCCAACCCCTGGTCTTTACCACTTCTCTAAGGAGCCCTGGTTCCTTTCATTGGAGAATGGTGTTTAAAAACCAAGATCTGGACACTAGGTGCTCTTGCTGCTACTGGGGTGTCTCTGCTTCTAGACAGAGCTAGAAAATAAGTAGCTTGTACTAACTAACCTACATACACACACACACACACACACACATGCACACACACCACTCTATTTAGATAGTTGATAGAGAGATAGATAGATAGATTCACTTGTTGAAGAACCCCTGGATTATTTACAGTTTTTAGCCATTATGAGTGAAGCTTTTATAAACATTTACATACAGTTTTTTGTGTGAACGTTTTCATTTCACTGTGTATATATATAGCATACATATATACACACACACATGCATACATACATATATATATATATATTTTTTGTGTGTGTGGGGAAGACAAGCCCTGAGCTAACATCTGTTGCCAATCCTCCTCTTTTTTGCTGAGGAAGACTGGCCCTGAGCTAACATCGTGCCCATCTTCCTCCACTTTATATGGGACGCCGCCACAGCATGGCTGACAGGCAGTGCGTCGGCGGGCGCCCGGGATCCGAACTCGTGAACCCCGGGCTGCCAAGCGCGGACTAAACCGCTGCGCCACCGGGCGGCCCCCATACATATATATTTTTTAAAAAAACATGAGTTCATTCTAAAACCTTCAACTCCAATCCAGCACCAGAAGGTTCATTCTAGCATTCCCAATTCACTTATAACTTCTTTCTCCAACAGTGAGAAACCTACCTTTCATTATCTGCAATATATTTACTTATTTGTTACACATGTGAAATAGTTCCAGAATTGCTCACCCACACTCCTGTGAGAAACAAATCCAATGTGTAGTCTTTTGGGTCTCACTTCTTTCACTTAATGAAATGCATTTAAGATTCATGCGTATTGTTAGATGAATCAATGGTTCATGACTTTTTATTACTGAATAATATTTTATCATATGGATATACCACAATTAGAGTACAATGTTGATGTACAGTTCTTTTTGTCTTTTGCCTTAAGTGTCCAGTGAAAACATCCTTTTGCAAAGCTACCTAGGTCAGTTCCTGGTTTGTCTTATCGCCTTCAGTGTGGCTAAGTCATTTATTTGTAATATGGTTAAATTCATTTGTCATAGTCTGCACTTTATCTTGGGTTTCCCTGACATCTTGGTTCATTTTTTAAAATTTGCATATAGAATTCACTCTTTGTGGTGTACAGTTCTATGGGATTTCACAAATGCTAGAGCCACACCTACAACCATAGTACCATACAAAACAATTCCATCGATCCAAAAATTCCCTTGTGCTGCCCCTTTGTATTCACTTTCATCACTCCCAATCCCTAGTGATGATTGATCTTTTTGTTGTCTCTATAATTTTGCCTTTTTGAGAACATCATATAGATGGAATATAATTCAATGTGTAGTCTTTTGGGTCTCACTTCTTTCACTTAACAAAATGCATTTAAGATTCATTCATGTTGTTAGATGAATCAATAATTTGTGTCTTCATATTGCTGAATAATGTTTTATTGTATGGATGTACTGCAATTTGTTTATCTATTCACCATTGAAGGACACCTGGGTGGTTTTCAGTTTTTGGCAATTATGAATAAAGCTGGTATAAACATTTGCATACAGGTTTTGTGTGAACATAAGTTTTGATTTCACTGGGTAAATACCTAGGAGTGCAATTGCTGGGACATGTGTTAGGCATATGTTTGACATTATGAGAAACAACTCAACTCTTTTCCATAGTGACAGTACCATTTTCCATGTCCACCAGCGATGTGTGTTTCAGTTGCTTTGAGTCTTTGCAAGCAATTTGTATTGTTAGCTTTTCTTTTCTTTTCTTTTTGTTTTTAGCTGTGCTATTAGATGTATAATAGTATCTCATTGTGGCTTTAATTTGCCTTTCCCCGATGGGTAATGATGTTGAACATCTTTTTATGTGCTTATTTGCCATCCATATATCTTTTCTGGTGAAGTGTATGTTCAGTTGTTTTACCTACTTTTCTTATTGGGTTATTTGTTCACTTACTGTTGAATTTTGAGAGTTCTTTATATAGTCTAGATATCAGTCCTTTGTGAGAAATACAATTTGAAAATATTTTCTCCCACTTTGTGGCTTGTCTCTTCAGTTCCTTAATACTGCCTTTTGCAGAACAAAAGTTTTTAATTTTGATAGTAAATTTTTCTTTTATATATCCTGCTTTTCATGTTGTATTTAAAAATTCTTTGCTAAACCAAGATCGTGAAGATTTTAGTCTATGATGTCTCCTAGAAGTTATAAAGTTTTACCATTTACCTTTGGGTCTAGATCCATTTTGAGTTAAGTTTTGTATAAGGTTTATAAGATTTAGGTCAAGGTTCATTGTTTTGCATGTGGATATCCAATTGTTTGGCACCATTTATTGAGACTGTTATTCTTTCTCCATTAAATTGCCTTTGTTCCTTTGTCAAAAATCAGTAGACTATATTTATATAGGTCTATTTTGGGGCTCTTTTTTCAGTTCCATCAATCTATATGTCTGTCTTTTCAACAATACTGTGCTAGTTTGATTACTAGAGCTCTCTTGAAGTTGAATAGCATGAGTTCTCCAACTTGTTCTTTTTCAAAATTATTTTGGCTATCCAAAATAATATCCATTGTTTTTTATATATACATTTTAAAATCACCTTGGCAATATCTATATAAAAGCCTACTGGGGTTTTGTTTGGGATTACATTGAAACTATAGACCAAACCGGGGGGAAAGTGACATTTTAACAACATCAAATCTTTCAATCCATGAACATGGTATATCTCTCCATTTAGTTAGATCTTTGATTTCTTTCAAAAATGTTTTCTAGTTTTCAGCATAGAGGTCCTGAATGTAATTTGTCACATTTGTACATAAGTATATTCTTAGTTTTTGGTCTATTATAAGTAGTAATTTTTTATTTCAAATTCCAATTATTCACTGTTAGTATATAGAAATATAATTGAGTTTTGTTTATTGACCTGTATCCTGAAAAAATCAATCACAGTTTTAAGAGGGTTTTTTGTGTGGATTCTTTGAGATTTTCTACATAAGAAATCTGGGATCTGTGATTATGGACAGTTTTCTTCCTTTTCAATCTGTATACTTTCCTCTTTCCTTTCTTTCCTTACTGGCTAAGACTTCCAGTACAGTGTTGAATAGGAGTGGTGAGAGAGGGCATGTTTGCCTTATTCCTGATTTTGAGGTGAAAATATCCAGTTTTTCACCATTACTGTAGGGTTATATATGTGTCCTTCATCACGTTATATAAGTGTTCTTCTTATCCAAGTCCAGTCTTTATCATGAATGGATGTTGAATTTTGTTCAATACTTTTTCTGCATCTATTGAGATAATGATGATTTTTTTTTCTTTAGTTAATGTGGTAAACCAGATTTGCATTCCAGAGATAAAACTCACTTAGTGTGATGTGTTATACCTTTTATAAATTGCAATACTTAATTTGTCAATATTTTGTTGATGGTTTTTGCATCTATGTTCATGAGGGAACATGGTCTCCAGTTTTCTTTGCTTGTAATGTCTTTGTCTAGTTTTAGCATTAGGGTAATGCTGGCCTCACAAAATAAGTTAAGAAATGTCCTCCTCTCATATTTTTCTGTATAATGTTGTGTAGAATGATATTATTTCATCCTCAAATATTTGGTTGAATTTACTAGTGACACTAACTGGGCCTGCAATTCTTTTTGTTTTTTTGCGGGGAAGACCAGCCCTGAGCTAACATCCGTTGCCAATTCTCTCCTTTTTTTTTTTGCTGAGGTAGACTGGCCCTGGGCTAACATCCGTGCCCATCTTCCTCCACTTTATATGGGACGCCACCACAGCATGGCTGACATGCAGTGCGTCCGCGGGTGCCCGGGATCCGAACTTGCGAACCCGGGGCTGCCAAGCGTGAGCTAAACCGCTGCGCCACCGGGCGGCCCCTGGAATTCCTTTGTTTATTGTTGTTGGAAGGATTTTAACTACAACTTTCATTCCTTTAATAGACATAGTACTCGTTCAGTTATTTATATTGTTATTGAGTTTTGGTAACACACCTCTTAAGAATTTGGTAAATTTTATCTTAGATGTCAAATTTATGAGCACAGGATTTTTCATAGTATTCCCTTCGTGTTGTGGGGTTTTTGTTTTTTTGCTTTTTAGTGTCCACATGGTCTGCAGTGATGTTCCATCTTTCATTCCCGGAATCAATTACTTCTGCCTTCTTTCTTTGTTCTTGGTCAGACTGGCTAAATGTTTATCAATTTCACTGATATTTTAAAAAACAGCTTTTGATTGATTGCATTGATTTTTCCCTATTCTTTTACTGTGTTCAAATTCATTGTTTTCTGCTCTTTATTATTTCCTTTCCCCTGTTTGCTTTGAGTTGGTATTTGCTCATATTTCTCTAGTTTCTGAAGGTGGAAGCTTAGATTAATACTTTGAGACTTTTATTCTTTCCTAATAAAAGCTTTTAATGGAATAAATTTCCCTTTGAGCGCTAGTTTAGCTGCATTCCATAAATTCTGAGAAGTTTATTTTCATTTTCATTCAGCTCAAAATAAGTGATTCATGGCAAAATATAAACTACCAATTCTGACCCAAGAAGAATTTGAAGAAGACTCAAGCAGAAGTAGGAAATTTACGCCAATTACAAAAGAAGGGATTCTAAAGTTGATAAGAGATCTCCCAGATAGTTTCAAAGCTGAACATTAGCTAATAAGTTTTAATAATCAGATAATTCCAGTATTATTAAAAGTATTCTGGACTATTTAGAGAGAGAAAGAGGTAAAGCTCTTACAATTAGTTTTATAAGATGAATATAACTTTAGCACAAAAACTTAATAAAATGATAGATGGAAAAAATAAACATGCTAAGGACCAAATCTCATTTGTCTCAAGATAAATATAAAAATATTATGTTAAATATTACCTATTAGAGTCCATCAATATATAGAAAGAATAATATATTATGACCAAGTAAGGTTTATTCTAGGAATGCAAAGGTGGTCTTCTATTGGATATTGATGAATGTAATTGATTAATAAATAAATTAAAGGAGAAAAATGGTATGATAATTTTAATAAATTTCAAAAAATCAGTTGAGAAAATCTAGCTGCTGTTGCTATTTAAAACTATAGTGAAATCAAGGAATATAAGGAAACACCTTAAATATAATAAAAATTATTTACCAAATATTAACACCAACATTGACTCTTACAGTATAACACTAAACCCATTTCCATTAAAATCAATATTGTTTTGGAAATTCTAATAAAGGATAAAAGAAAATGAAATAAATATTACAAAAATAAAATTTACTTTCATTGATTATATTATTGCATATATAAAAACCAAAGAGGTTAGTAAAAGAACTATTATTAGTAATAGGGTTGGGAGAGTAGCCTAATACAAGGTAAATACACAAAGTTAATAGATTTTTCTATATTCTAGCTATAGCCAACTAGAAGAAATGAGAAACTATTCCATCTATGCAGTGACAAAAAGTATCAAGTTCCTAGAAATAAATTTAACATGAAAGGTATAGGATATATGTTCAGAGAAGTATCAAATCTTAATAAAAGACATGAAATCTGATCAAACTGAAAGATATATCATGTTCTTGGAAGAGAAGACTTAATACCATTCCAAAATATCAATTCAACCAATACCAATTTGTTTTTGTTTTTGAGGGGGGTGGTATGGGGATCATCTTAACATTTTTATAGAAGAATAAATATCTGAGAATGGCAAGATTATTATGAAATTTGATCATCTTCAGAGAGTTGTCCCATATTGGCTTAAAAAATAAAAAGCAAATAAATAATTGAGAGATAATTAAGAGCCCAGAAATAGATCCTGATATGTGAGAGAATTTAGTGTATAAAAACAGTGACATTCTAATCTACTGGAAAAAGAATGGTCTCTGAAATAAATAGTGCTGGCACAGCTGTCAATCCAATGAGAAAAAAAATTAAAGTTGGACTTCTTATTTACACAATAAAAAAATATCAAATGGATGAAGGACAAAGGTAAAAAATAAAATTTAAAAATCTTAAAAGAAAATATGGGAGATTACATATATAACCTTGGGTTGGGGATACCATTTTAAATAAGACAGCAAACTCAGAAATTATAAAAAATAATAGAAAAACATATTTTATTATATAAAGAATTTTTTAAATTATGGCAAAAATATAAATAGATTAGGTTTATATTTAAATATTTACATATATTTATACAAATACAAACTATATTTATAGATAAACAGTGGATAGGAAAGTGCAGAAAGGCAAGAATTTTGTTTAAAAATTACCAAAGAAACTCCAGTGTCTATACGTCTGAATATGATCATACATGCATGCAGAAAGTTCTGGAAAATACATATGCAGTTGTTTCCATTGGTTATGTGGGGTGATAGCAGAGAGAGAGTTTGTAGGGAGGGAAAAGATAATGCAAAAGTAAAAGACTACATAAAATGTGGTCATGATAAAAAATATTACGTAGGACACCAAGTTATTAAAATTATTTACTTGTATGTAAATGCATAAAGATATGTATTAAGAGGGCCCACAAAATTTTGTTAATGGTGAATACCTCAGAAGTTGGGATTTCGTGTGATTTTTTTCATGTGATTTTCACCTACTACCTCATACTTTTGTACATTGCTCAATCTTTTCAAAATGAAGATATTTATTTAATCAGGAATGTAAAGCCGTTTCATTGTGAGAAATAAAAACAAAGCAAAATGTATTCACCAATCTTATCCAAAAATTTGAAATCCAGGTGAGAAGGTAGAGACTTGGGGTTACTGAGCATAGAGAAGGCTCCAAGGAGACAGGGGGAGAAGGACCTGAAGCAGGTTCCGAGCCAAAAAGAAGACACACCTGCAACTGGACCTGGAAGCAGTGAAAAACGATTTTTGTTCTAATCTTACTCTTGGCACTGGGGTCAAGGAAATGCTATGAGAGGGGAAAGTGTTCTCTAAGCCCCAAATTAGATTTAAGTCATTGTTTGCTTTCTCCATTTTCAACAGGAAAAAAAAACCCAACAAGCCCAAACTTTATAAGAGTCCCAATTCTGAGGCTGAAGACTTAAGAAATAACTTAAAGAGCCAAAGTTTTCAATTTACTCTCTAGTTTTTTAGATAAAAGCGATTCAGAAGAAACCAGAAAATAGAATATTTTGTCCCCATTCAAGGAGGAAAGAAAGGTTTAAACTAGTTATCATCTTGCTGCAGAATGAAATAACTGATTTCAGACTGTTTTTCCAATAGGACCAGTGCCTCAGTGAGAAAGACGTGATCACTTCCCCAGAGATTGTGTCAAAGAAAAGTTATACTCTTACATTGTGTGAGAATTGTTGTGCTGAGATGATTTCCAAAGAAATTCCCAAGAAGGGAAAATTACAGCATTCTGTCCTCCAGGTGATAAAGACCTGCATCGCCAGCCTGAACCCTGGCCTTGGAATCAGGTACTCAGAAAGCACTAAAAGTTTTTGTCTAAAACCTATTTTCACTTATCGAGTTGGGTTATGCAAGCTTTTCATTCTCTTTGACTCTTAGTTTTTTCATCTATAAAATGGGAACTGACGATAATATAGTGTAGAAAAGAGTACTTAGATTTACTTTGTGTCAGTAGCATAATTCAAATGTGTGCATAATCATGAAAATGTTCATTTGAATAGGTGAAGCATACAAGTGCCACAACCAAAGTAGCTTAAATAAATGCGGTGGTTTTTTGCCCTCCAAAGCCATAATTGTAAGCTGCTTGAGATCACTGCGGGCCTGTTAGAGTAAATGGCAGCAGAGATTTTAAATGTGGAGTCTTAAATCATGAAACACAGAGCAACGTCAGAGGTCATCTGGTCCAATGTGCTTCTTCCAGGTGAGAAAACTAAGGCTCCAAGTGGTGATGGAAGTGGATCGAGGTTGCAGGACTTCTCTGAGATAGCTTTGGGACTAAAATTCCCTTGACTCTCCATCTTCACAAGTAAATGAGGACTCACTCTTTCGTAGAGACCCCCACTTGCGATGACAGCTTATAAAAGCTTTCTTGACCACTCCTGACTACCTCCCTGTCCATGGAAATGACCTGTTTTGTGATCTGCTTTTCTCTGTATACACCTTTAACATTGTACCTCAATGACTGTGATGCGTGGGTCTGTCTCCTCTAGTAGTCTAATAGTTCTGTGAGGGCAGGAGCCCTGATGTTTTCTTTCTTCCTTCCTCCCTCCCTCCCTCCCTCCCTTCCTTCCTTCTTTCCTTTACTTCTCTTTTGGTACCTCAGTCTTCACTGCTAAGGCCTTCCACTGTTTGGATGAGGCTCACCCACATTATGGAGGGTAATGTGCTTTACTCAATGTCTACTGATTTAAATGTTAATCACATCTAAAAAAATTCTTTCACAGCAACATCTAGACTGGGTTTTGACCAAACAACTGGGTATCATAGCCTAGCCAAATTGACACATAAACTTGACTATCACAAATGGTGATGAAAGGAGAGGGAATTGTGGTCAGAAAGCCAGGTGCTTGAATTAGTGAATTTGGAGGTAGAGCATTATGACAGAGTCTGTGGAGTGATCATGCATGGGGATAACGAGGGTAGAGAGAAGAAGGTCATCGGAGATGTGAAGGTCAAGGAATTGAGAGTCCAGCATAAGGACTAGATTCATCTGCTTGGACAATGAATTCATTTAGGATGCTCTCGGACGAGATAGAGAGGAATAATTTGAATCATGAGCTAAAGTATTTATTGAATTATGGGTAATGATCAGGAGGGAGAAAGATGACCAAGAAAGGGAGAGATGGTGATGTAGTCAAATGGCATGAACCTCAATGAAGAGAATTCTAACCCTCAGCTCCACCACTGGGTGGCCTTAAGTATATTACTTAATCCCCATGTGCCTGTGCTTTTTCATTTCTCAAGCAGAAATTCTAATCCTACTTTTATAGTCAAGGACTGTTGTAGGAATCAAGCATGGTGGTAAATGGAAAAGTAGCTTGAAAAACTAAAAGGCAGCAAAACTGATTAGAGAGAAGATAGACAGGATTTCTTGATAATGATAGTTATTAACACTAGAGTATGTCTCCAAAGTTAAGCAATTTCTGGTTTTGATTCGAAGGAGTTGTGATAGCCAGTCCCCGTGATGGCCCCCAAATAATCCCCACCTCCTGGGATTCACACTCTTGTGTAGGACCCTCCCACATTTAATTGGACTGACTTGTATAACAAAAAGAATGTGACAGAAGTGATGGTATGTGGTTTCCAAGACTAGATCATAAAAAGCACTATGGTTTCCACCTTGCTCTTGGGTCACTTACTCTGGCAGAATCCAGTCGCCGTGTGGTGAAACATGACAGCCCCATGTAGGGGCCTATGTACAAGGAACTGAGGCCTCCTGCCAAGAGCCATGTGAGTGAGTTACCTACGAGGTAATTCCTGTAGTCCCAGTCAAGCTTTCAAAAGACTGCAACCCCAGCCAATATCTTGACTGCCGTAGGAGAGACCCTGAGCCAGGAACACCCACCTAAGCTCGTCCTAAATTCCTGACCAACAGAAATTGTGGGTGAAAAATATTTATTGTTTTAAGCTACTAAGCTTTAGGGTAATTTGTTATACAGCAGTAAATAACCTAAGAGTATTTGTTTCAATTGAATCTTAAACATTTTCTTTATTCATGCTTCCTACCTGTGTGTAGAAATGAAAGTAGACGTTTAAAAACGTATACTGAGAGAAGTCAGGAGGCATTGCTTTCTGTTAGGCATTGGGAGAGTCTCTTTCATTCCTTAGGCTTTGGCTTACCCAGGTGTAAAATGAAAGGTTTCCCTGACAATCTCCAGGCCCTGTGCAGCTGCCAACTCCGTGAGCCACCCCTTGAATGAGAGTTGGCTCACAAAACACACGTGATCCTACTATGATGCCAAGAGTTCAACAGAGCAAGTTCATTGACTGAATTTTCATAAAACTATTTTTCAGAGAGAAGGCAGACTAGAGCCAGGCCAAGGAAAGATTGCCAGAGTGCGGGCCTCAGGTGCAGAGGCAGGAAGAATGGCCAGAAAGAACTGGAGGGGATGTAGGCAGCTCTCAATTCAGTCTTCATAAAGAGTTTTCTCATGACACACACCACAAACGTGTTGCATTCAGTTCTGCCTTCGTGATATACCTGGTTGTATATTTATATGTTTCCGTTCCTTCTAGATTTGTTTCGCTTTAGAAATAATATTACATTTCACTAAATTAAATTTTTGGTGTTTCTTCTGTGACTATGTCTCTCCAATAACTAAATGATTTGAAAATTGAAAAAATATATAGCAGAATAGGTTATCTAGCTTTTAGATACCTATAATATTCACACAGTGACTTCTTTCAGCCATGATTAAATCCATCAACTTCCCCCACTGGCTAATTTTAAAAAGTAGGAGATTTAGTCATAGTAAGTCAGTTAAATTGGTTTGATTTTTTTTTCAATCCTCTGACCTAGGTTTCCATACTCTCCCACTGGCTTTAACTTCTGTGGGACACTCTTAGAGTCAAAACTGACCTGGGTAGGGTAACCTAATGTAGCTTGTGGGTGTTCCCAAGACAGTAGCAGATCCACGCCATTCTCTATTATTTTTTCTTAGTTACAGCTTAGTTGATTCTTCTCCTAATCTATCTTTCCTCTCTCCTCTTGTCACAAAACATATATATACATCATTAATTTCCTATACAATTTATCCCAAGCTTAGGGGAAATGCGGTTTCTGTCTCATTTGTTTTCCGGGTTGTGTAAGCATTTTTTCTTGATAAACATTGCTATTTACTGACTGTATTGGATACAGATCTGCCTCCTCAGATCCCCTCAGCATTGGCACCTCCAGGCCCTCAGCCACTTGCTCTCTCAGCTGCTGCTCCTACCTACCAACCCCGCTCAGACCCCCCCATCTCCCACTCTCTGGGGCCAACCAGTTGCTTGCCTAGGAATGCTGGGCCCATCCCCTTGGCAGCTGCTGTGCAGCCAGGCTAACCAGGTACAGGTTTGGTCTTTGTCTCCTCCCACCACATGTGGACTTTACTGAGATGTCATGCCACGGGCGTGGGGACAAGGCAGCCAGGTTTCACAACCTGGAAGTCCCAGGTGGGGGGATGCGTGGTGGGGAGTGCTAATTATCTACCTGCAGGATGAAATTTGACCAATGGGAAACAGGTGATGGCAGGGAGCCCACCAATAACATTTCCTCTCTTTTCTCCCTCCCATGGACTGGGCCAAACACATCTGGAGCTGCCCTGCACAGCCCTGCAGATGGCCCTGCAAGGTCTCCTGCTTGTCTCTTCCAGGTTCCCTATGGGGCAGTGACCAGAGAAGTCATGTGCCATCTTGCCCTGCTTCCCCTCCTCCCTGCCTCACTTACCTTTATGCTCTCTCTGTCCTGGGATTTGACCTCCCAGGTAAAGACCCAGCTCTTAATCCTCATCTCAGATTTTGTTTGCTGGTGAACCTAAGCATAAACACTGACTATTCCGGTATTGTTTTTCATAGTAACACATTATACTCCTTTCCTATCTCTCTGCTCAAAATCCATATGTGGACTTTGGTGATCTGTCTGCCCATGTGGGTCTATATTCAACTTTTACCAACGTTTGCATACATATATACTCAGGCAATGTAATTTCTCTTCTATAATGAGAGGTAACAAACTACCCTGACCTCCTCGCTGGTTCTTAAACATTTCAGGTGCATTCTCACCTTTGTACTATTTACTTCTCCTCTGCCTGGACTAGTCTTGACCAGATATCCACATTCCTTCACCTCCTTCCAGTCTATGCTCAATGAGGTTTTCCCTGATCATCCTATCTAAAGTTGTAGCCCCTTCCCCTCTGCTACCGACTCCCTATCTCCTCTCCACCTTCATTTTTCTGTTTAGCTTTATTGCCATCTAACATATGATATGTTTTACTTATTTATTTTGTTTATCCATCTCCCCCAATTAGAATATGGGCAACACAATGGGGTGTGAATTTTCTGTGTATTGTCTTTACTGCTGCATTCCCCTGTGCCTAGGACAGTGTCTGACACATACAAGTGTTCAATAAGTGTTTGTTAAATGAATGATTCAATCAATCAATCAATTGATCAGTTGATAACATGTGTTATATAGCAACTTTCTAGTGTGCCTGTATTGAACTCATTTAGTTCAGTTTTGAAGAAAAGCAGGATGATGTGCATCTCTAGAAGACCTAAGTTGGGTTTACATGGTGATCTAGTGCATGCGTTGAAAATGATCAAGTTCATAGGGAAATCCAGACCTTTATCATCAGTAGGCACTGAGATTCTACTGTGTACCTATCCCAGATGAGATCCGGGGATGATGCAAACAAATATAAGATATGGTTGTCCTCTTCACAAAGCTTATCACTTTGCTTAAGAAAATTGACATTGTCATATGAAATAATTAGAGAACTTCAAATTATTAGATCATGTGGGTTTGACTTTAAGTGCATTAGCAGTTCAGGGACAAGAGAGGAAGCAGATGTTAGACCCTCCCTCCAGCTTTCCCACTTAAGGGTCATCTGACCTTTGACAATTGACTTACCCTTTTCTAGTCCCAGGCCTCACCTATGAAACTGGGATAATCTTCTAGGGATTACTGAGAGGATTAAATGATACAATGCAAGCAAATTGCCTAGCATGCTGGAATTGCTTGATAAATATTCACAGTTATAATGTTGCATTATTATTATAATTTCCAAGAAGCTACATAGAGATACTTTCATAGAGAAGGTGGGACTTGCAGAATCAATAGGACTTGAGGAAAGAAGAGAAAGTAGAGGTAGAGGAAATGAAGGAAAAACAAGCCCAGAAACGCAGAGGCAGGGATGCACACGGGGTGTTGAAGGAAGCAGTGCCCCCAGGTGATGGAAAGGGGAAGAAAGTGAGGTAGGGGGAGATGTGGGAAGCTTGGACGTTAAATATAGCTCTCATTGCTGGGCTTTAAAGATCTTGGGAATGGAGAAAAGAGGGGAGAGAAGACAGGCAGAATAAAGGGAAGGAAGGAGGAAAGATGGGAAAAAGTTGAGAAGTAAAGCCCGGCCATGGGCCAGAAATAGCCTTCTCATGTGTAATATTCTCTTAGAATTTATTTAAAGCATTAAGATGAGAGGACAGTTCAGAGCACTGGATTAATTCCCTTTTCTCTCTCTCCCTCTCTTTCTCTAACCCTTTTATTAAGAAAATAAAAGAGACTTTAAAATATTAAGAGATAGTGGGATTAGAACCTTCTCCTGCCAGCCCCAGTCTTTCCTCCCCTATTAATTTCCACTTGATTAGAATTCTTTTTGAAGTATTTAAATATGGACAATAGGAAAAAGAAGGATGAGTTATTGAATATCAGTTAGACAGTATTAATATAATCGCGTCTTCCCATTTTTTATATAGACACTTCATCTATATGTATAGTTTCCATTAGGAATAAAGTAGACACCCCTTCTCCCCTACCTCAAGTAATTATGATTTTTTAAAACTATAATGAAACTCTTAAAAGTTAATAGCTGATTTGTAAATCCTCAGCTTAAAATTTTTAATTTAAAAAATGTTTTAGAACTCGAGAAAATTGAGAAATTTTTTTCTTTCTTGCTTTTTTTTTAAAGACATGAGAAACTCCCTTAACACTTGAATCAGTGAGGGCTGTTAGCACATGCACACTTCTGAAAAGAGCCATGGCTCTTTGGATGGAAGCTGTGGAACTCTGAGAAACCCTCTTCAGTTAGGGGCTGCGTGGAGAGAGGAGGATATTGGTATTCAAAAGTTCTTCAGGAACACACAGAAAAATGTCTCCATGGGAGAAGCAGCTGCTTATTCTTCCTTTAATAACACAGGCCTCGCCACTGTCTAGTCCTGACATTGGCTTTCATCCTGAAGGCTTGATCTAAAGACCCTCGAGGAACAAAACAGGGGTCTCAGAGTGTATTTTGTGCATGGAGTTGGGGCTTTCTGAGAGGATCATTATGGAATCCTGGGGTTTTCTAGTACAAAGGACCCACGGCTCTTTAAAAATAAGTTCTTTGATAAACAGCAATTCATAAATCTTTTTTGAAAACTGAGAAATATCATTGGATTTATAAATCTTATCTTCTAACGTTAACATTAACTACTTGAGGTCTCAAGTGTTGAATTGACTTGCAAGTAAAATGTTCTTTACAAATCCTTCCACGTAAACACAAACAATGCTAACAAATTCTGTTATTTTAAACATGCTGATTTGTATATTTCCTTTGGTACATATGAAAACTGAGTCCCTGTCACCACTGTGGAAAAGGACACAGGGCTTATGCTGGAAGAGTTCAGATTCCTTAGGAATGTTAGAAATAGTGGGAAAATCTAAACCAATGGGTGAGATGGAGAGCCAGGGCGTAAAATAGAGATACGGAAGGAGAAATTCGCAAAAGTTCTCTATGTCTGACTAATTAAGAGATTACCAGTCTGAATAAGTAAAAAGTTTGACTCACATTCATCCCTTAGCATTTTAGAGGAGTCAATTCTAAGTCCCCACCTTGTAAATACTGCTGCACTATAGAATTAGTCCCGTGAACTCATAGGTAATGATGAGTGAAGAGATCCAAAGCCACAATGAAAGGCAGATGTGAGCAAGTGGCCAGAATAAGTGCCTGGCTCCTCCACCCCAGCCTGCAGCCCCTGATTCAAATTGGTGCCTCAGCAAAAGCTTTAACTAAAACATTTTAGGCATCTTTGGGTCACTGTTAAATTACCAAACTCCTAAATGCTAAGCCTGCAAATGTCATGGGTCTGATCCACAGACTATTGTTAAGGAGGTACATTTTGTTGTGTCCAATATGTAAAGTTGCACTTTCTGATGACTGACAAAGTTTCCCTATGGTGAGGTACTTCTGGGTCTGCTTTGATGAATGGATGAGCATCATCATTCCTTGAAGGCCAGGGCAATGTTTGCACCCCTCACATCTTCTAGTACAGCAAAGAATATAAACCCAATACACACTTTTTGTATTGAAGTTAAGGGACCAAAAATTTATGAACTTATTTTGTGTATATTTGATGTCTGCACTCTCTGAGCAACAAAACAAACAAAAATACTGAAACATAGTCAGACAATGGGCAATAATACCAGAGAATTGCTCTAAATTAGAATCACCTGGAAACTTTCAGTCTCGCCCTGTGTCTAGATCCCAGTCAACACCCATGTTGGAGTCTTAATTGTATAGAGCAGATCTGACATTACTCCACTGCTAATGAGGAGTGGATCAGAAAGCATCAGTACTGAAGTAATGTCAGATCCAATGCCTGCTGTTCTGGCAAGTATTCGTGGAGATTCGAAATAGGACCTGGAAGCTAGAATCAAAGAAACATGCATGTTCACCTTACTATGCAGCAGGCTCCAGGCATTACCTAATCATGGAGACAGTCCTTGAGGGAGGACTGGAGATAGATAGCTTCTCTCTGGAAGCCCATGGTCAAGAAGAGATCTTTTCATCCTTCGAGGCCCGGATAAATCCCACTTTGTCCTCAGTGATGGCCCCAACTACCCAAGTCCTCACAATTTTCCTGGTACTGTGTGTTCCACCTGTACCTGGTATCCATACCACATGGCCCAGAACCTATTAACATCTTTTGTATTATTAATCCATTGTTAATACACCTATGTTAATTCTGGCCCAATCTTATATTCAAGGTCAGCAATCAGTTCTTGTATACCTTCTGGGTCCGAGCAAGTATTCTTGTTAACTTGATTTACCCACAGCAACAGCTTCACACAGTGGGTGAGAGAAGGGCGTGACTGAAAAACAGCCTGGGGTGACCGATGCTGCCACCCTACACACACACATACACACTTGGGAGGAATTAGACAGGTCTCTGATTCACAATCAGAGCCCTTAGGCCTTATCTACGTTACATCTCCTGGAGTCCAAAAGTGAGAGAGAAAAAAATGGGTGAATTATAACTGTGTTGACACAGCCCCCAAAAGATTGCACTGTGCCTATTCTCCTGGTTTTGCCTCAACCAGGTGGGAATCTAGCCTTCTGGCCACACTGAGAAAGGCAAACTAGTAGTCCCTCCCATATTCCTGCTCCCTGTTGCCACCAGTTTGCTTTAAGATAACTCATCTTTGGACCGAATTCACATCTTTTGCTTTTAAACTGTGTTTGCTGAAGTGGCCTGAATTTCTAAATTTGGTTAACCCTGGGAAATTTGCTTTTATCAAATCCTAGCTGAAAGAGAGAGAGAAAGGGAGAGATCCCAAAGACAACAAGCCACGGGCAGGAAAATGAAGAGAGAAAAAGAAAATACAGTCCTGTGTCACATAACAACATTTCAGTCAACAACGGATTGCATATATGGTGGTGGTCCCATAAGATTAGAACCATATAGCCTGGGTGTATAGTAGGCTGTACCATCAAAGTTTATGTAAGTACTGTAGGGTAGGAAGAAATTTTCCTCTACACTTCTAGGTTCTTCCGGCTGGTCTAAGAATTAAATTGACATGAGACAGATTAACAGAAGAAAAACAAACAAAAGTATAATAACCTGTATACATGGGAGAAACCCAGGAAAACTGAGTAACTTGCCAAAATGGCCAATGCCCTCACCTTAAATACCATCCTCAGCTAAAGACAAAAGAAGATGCTGGGGGTGGGGAGAGTCAGGGACTTCAAAGGAAAGGACGGCAATTCACAGGTAGGTGAAAAGGAGCAAATGTTTGGAAAACAAGTGTTTGGCCACACAGAAACAGAAGAACACAGAGGGGAGCCCAACGAACAGGCTTTTCTAGGTTCTTCCCTGTCTAACCCTAGTTCATGTGATGCTAAGGTGATAGCTCACTTTCTGAGACAGGTTTATTTATCTGAATTCTTTTAGGCAGTTAAGGGGGCCATAACAAGAAAAACTTTATAAGTCTTTTGTTTCTTAAAAATAATCAATCTAAAATAATCCTTAGGTTAAAGAGACACAGTTCAGTGTGGTAAATTTTGTTCCCTTTCAGTACCCTCTATGATGTTCACACAACAATGAAATCACCTGAGGACACGTTTCTCAGAATGTCTCCCCGTCATTAAGTGACACATGAATGTACCATAAAAGAACGGCTGTGGGTTTTTTGTTTTTGTAAAAGATTTTTAAAGCCGAAGAATATGGTAGTGTAGAAAATTATACAGAACAACCACACGACCAAAAAAGGGAAGGGACAAAATACAATTGTCCCCTCTCTGGTTTTCTCAATACAAAACGGGAAAAAAAACCTGAAGGAGAAAAGCAGAATTATTCTCAAAACCTCTCGTGATATAAAATCAGCTGGTGAGGAGTATTACTAGCTTGGAGCTAGGAAAAAAATTATTTCTGAAGTGCATGTTTAGAAAGTGTTTTTTTTAATGCAATAAAAATGGAAAAGAATTTGGGGGTGGGGTAGGGGGAGGCCTTCCCGCAACAGTGGCTGCTTCTGTCTTCGGGCTCTGGGCAAAGATGCCTCCTCCCATCCTTTCAGCAACCCATTATCGGGCCTCTCTCCTCCGCATTATTCTCCAGCAACCTTATCAGACACAAGCATCGCCTCAGATGCTGCGACTGGAGTCTTGTAATTGTCCCCGGTTAGAGCTCAATAGCACCTTGAACCATCAGAGCAATCTCAGCTTTTAAGAAAAGGTCTCCACAAGGAGATGCGGTAAGAGAATTTGCCTGTGGCTATGTGAGTTCTTTAATAGCGAACTCTCCTCCGCCAGCCCTCGCTGCAGAGCCTGTGGAGAGATGAGAAGTCTCTTTATTTATCACAGGGCTCTCCTGAGTGCCTGTTAGGCAATGATCATATTATTTATTACCAGGTGTGTGGTGCTGTTGGGGGCAGGGTGGGAAATGATTTCTGTAATGGACCTTCGGCAGAAGCCAGGGCTTGGGAGATCAAGGTGGGGAAGGGGAGGAAGAAAATGTGAAGACTTGGGAGGATCGGAAGGGGTTTGCTGTGCTGCTTAAAGGTAATACATAACAGCTTGCAGAGAAAAACATAGTTTATAGCAAATATATGTTATTCGTGATTAATTATGTTAATTCAGGAGTACAGGGGAGGATAAATGTGTTCTTCAAATATGCATCTGTCTGCAATCGTGTCACCCAGCGCCTGCAGAAGTGTTGAGGAAGGCTTTTAACTTTTAAAGCTCTACTCTGTTTCCCTCCCTCATCCCTGAACCCCACAAAAGCAGGACTTTTCCTGCGAGAGAAGTAGCAGGGCTAGATTGAGGGCCGAGAGCTAAATGTCCCAAAGTTGAGAAGACCCAGATCTAGGGACATGATCAGGAAGTATCGGGCCCTCAGGGGCTCATACTCCCCAGACCAGGAGTTCTTCACTGAAAAAAATCAGCCAGTTTTTCTCCCCCCCAACACATAAACAATATCAAGAGACTGACTACGCAACACAGACTTTAGAGTCTTGGAGAAAAAGACTTTGTCAGAATTCCTTCAGAGTGGGAAAGTTCATTGGGTTCAATGGGCAACGGGAGCCCAGATCAGTGGTCCCTGGATCAGCAGACTTCCCTGGGCAAACCAAGAGATGGGCAGCAGGGAGATGGTAAGTTCTGGATGGAGCTGCCAGGGCAGTGCCTGCTTCTGCTTATTCTATGCTGGTTGTCTGCTGCTTCAGATACTGTTTCTCCCAAATGCCCACTTCCTCCCAGCCCCCCGGCTGGAGAGAACACCTGAGTCAAGGAAGTCCTCACTGAAAATCATGTCATCCATTCATGGGGACTAAATGCAACCGATCTCCTAAAGTGAAGGAGACTCTTCCTCCCTCCATCCAACCTCCCGGCCTTCCATCCTTCCAGCTCCAGCTGGAAGATATGTGCACTAATCAGGATTAGGTTCAGCTGCCAAGTACAGATGCCCAACTACAGTGACTTGAGTAAGATAAGGATTTAGTCTCTCACGTCAAGTCTGGAGGTTGGCATCTGGGACTGTTGTTGCTGATGCTCTGCATGCCTTAGAGCGTGGTTTCTGTCCTCAGGCTTGCCTCATGCTTGCAAATTCTTACTGTAGCTCTGGCGGTCACATCAGCGTTATAGGCAGGAAGCAAGAAGCAGGAAGGAAAAGGTTAAGGGGCAAAGAGGGTCTTGGAAAAGGGCAGATACCCAGCGAGTCAGCCCCCCTCATTAGGCACTTGCCTAGAAGCACAGTACTCAACAATTTCCAGGGCTCAGGGAATCGTCCCACAGTCAACTTCTGCTTATACCCCATTCCCCAGAACATCCCACGGCCACTCCTATCCATCAAGGACCTTGGAATTGTATTTTGCTTTATTTTTAAGCTGGGCACACCATCAGCCCCAACAAAATCAGAGTTTGCTATTAAGTTAGAAGGGGAGAGTGGACACCAGGAACACCAAGCCATTGGCCATAAGACAGAGATCCTGGCCCTGAGGAATAAGCCTAGGACCCTGATATCTGGAAACTAAAGTCTCCTGGATGGATGAGGAAGATCATCTCTTCCAGGAGATTCAGAGCATCTTCAGTTACCCCAGGCCTAAGGTAACTGAAGGAAGGTCCCCTGTGGGCAAGGCCAGAACTCTATGACAGAAACAAAAACCTCAGACCCCAGTGAGTCCTTCTTGGCACCCAGTTGGGCGCAGCGGGAACCCTGCCTTGCCCTCTCTGACAAGTCTAACTAAACTGAACCTGCCCAGATTCACTCCGCATTGTTATCCTGGCCCTGACCATCCAGTCACTGTAGGGCCTGCCCCTGCTACACCAGCCTGGGCTCATGCTCTGTGCTCATTTCTCCAGAAACAAGTGATGCTTGAAAGCCCACCCTTGGCTAAATTCTCCTCCCAGCTCTCTTTCAACTAATTCCTGCTAAGGCTCAGGCCTATATTTGCTCTGCACCTATCAGACTCCAGAAGGCCCCTAGATTTCACAGTCTTGTGAGACTTGCTGCTGTTTACACTCTGGCCTGGAATCCAGGTTCCAGAACTGTGACTCTAACCTTGTTTTCTGTTTCTGAACCCTCATCTTGTACCTGAGGGCCCTAATCTTGTTTCATGGGGCCTGGGTCTTCATCTGACCTTTCTTCCCGGTGCCTACCCCTTTCCCCAATCCAGTCACACCCAGTCCCTGAGGCAGGTCTCTCTGGCATCAGAACATGAGTGTCCGTGTGTGTCCCTTCTTACTGCCTATCTCCAGACTCCAAATACCACGCCTTCCCAATGGTGACACATTGAACTCTCTGGTGTTTGTCCTGGCCTGGGTAGCCACTGCTGCTGCCTTTCATCTCCCCTAATGCCACACTCTGGTCAAACGCTTCTATATTACTTACCGAGGGACCCTTTCCTGCCTGTCTGCCCCTTGGTGACAAGTCCCCAGGACCTAGCCCATCCCAGCCTGGTGACTCATTTCTGATGGAAAATCAGGCTCTGATGGTTGGGGCTTTGATGATCTCCTGAGACAGGACAGTAGCTGCTGATCTGGGCCATTCTTGGCTGCATCCCCTTACAGCCAGCTGTGCATATCCTAGTACCACCAAGTGCCTGTAAAGTCCTGTGAATTAAGGGACTTTGCCTCTGAATTCTAATGTATAGATGGTTGAACAGTTGACAAACTTCACAGCTGACATCTCATTGTAACCATCCCAATTGCCTTGTAAAAGAGTGGACGTAAAATCCTTTCCTTCATTTTTAGAGGAGGAAAGAGATTTAGGGACAGAGACATTCCAGTGTTTAGAGATCATCAAAAAAATGTGAGAATAATAATATAATAATAACAGTATCATAGGCACTAGTGCCAGAGAGGGCAAGGCAGGTGCCCCACTGAGCTGGAATTGGTACCAACAATCCTTTTGTATATTATAATTTTAAAAGCCCTTTCCCATGTATCGTCCTCACAATAGCCCTTGTGAAGACGGTGGGACAGTTTTTGTTACCCCTTTAGAGCGGAGTTGCCTGGACTCCCAGAGGAGTTACAAGATCTGCCTAAGATCACCCAGCTATAAAGTGGCAGGCCAGCACTCAAGTGTAGGCTGTGGCCTCCGAGCCCAGGGTTCTTTTCGCTCTTCTGGGGTCAACGGGTGGGCCCTCAGAAGCTTCGACTCTGGGGTAACGGTGCTCCGGGTCTTGCATCTCTTCCTGAGGTGAGAAGTGAGTGTTTTCAAGTCACTGCCAAGGGCTGCCCACAGATCCTCCAGCATTTGGTTTGGAGTGTTCTGGACCATCCTCATCAGGAAAGGGCCTGTTGGCTTTGGGCTCCTAGGAAGGGGGTCTGTTCTGATGTGATGGATATCTGGCTTGATACCTACTTGGAAGAATACTAGGTGAGAACCACTTAATGGACTCAAAACTGATAAATGGCCACATATAAATATGTGTGTGAAAGATGTTCAGAGGACTAGTATTATGTATAATAATATAACTTTGCATTTCTATCAATAACAATAGAAGTTATTTTTTCCCCAAGCCCATCATCCCTATATTATAAACTGAAAAAAAGTCTACCACATCTGAGATTTTGTATGATTACACCTGATTTAAGCTCTCTATAAGAAGTTAATACTTGAGACAAGTCTTTGAACTTGAAATATTCAAATTGTGCCTTTATATCTGTTACATTGTTCACTAGATTTCCTGAGGAGACCAAGATTCTCTCTTTTGGCTGACAAAGTAGATAACATAGAATTGAGGATTAACTTGTCTAACACAGAAATCTGGAAAATGCTAAGGAAACTTAAGTATCAAATAACATTGTTATCTTTGTGTAAAATTAGTTATTAAGCACTTACTTAAATATAATACCTTGCATGTGTGTAGTACTTTACAAGACTCCTTTGCATCACATTATCTTACTCGATCCTCAGCACAATCCTAAAACACAGGTCAGTCTCATTAGCTCCATCTCCCTCGTAGGGAGGAAACTGAAACTCTGGGAGGTTATGAGTTATGCCTCTAAAACTGGGAATGAGCAAAAGTTAGGGACCAAACTAGGGGGAGGTACAGAGAGAGTGTGTTCAGCAACCACTGTGCCCTCCCCTTAACACTAGCCCTGCCTCCTGCACTGTCAAGTGCGGTTTGGAAAGGTGACATTAGGTCATTTAGCTGGGCACTGTAGAGTGTGGTGTGAAAAGGTGACATCAGGGTCATTAATTTGGGCACCATCCAGTGCGGCATGAAAAGGTGACAGCTCCAGTGGAATCTGGGGACACACAAAAAAAGCTCACCAATGTGGCCCAGATTTAGAAGTGTCATCTTAAGTCACCCACTCATCTGAGCTCTCGGATCATGAGATGTACAGATTCCAAAGGCATGGGTGACAGTCCTGCATCCATTGGTGACAACAAAGATTTCCCTGATTACTGCTAAGATCTACCTGGTGTGACCCCAGTGTTCTCTTTCTACCTGGAAAGCACCCATAAGAATTCAGCAGTGTAGACCCCCAGAATGGTACAATCTGATTTATAATTGATGATGCAGAAAATCAGCAATTTGGGAAAGCCCCCACCACCTCCTTCAATTGCCTTCTGATGAAAGTGGCCCCCACACGGCTTGAGAGTTGTGACTTGGAGATAGAAACACGTGAACATAAGGACAGCTCCTTGTATCTTGACATGCCACTTCTCTAACAAATGTGCAAAGTTTCAAACAACGGAGCCTCAGAATGGAGCCCCATGATCCCAGTGAACAAGGAGAGTCTCAGCGTTTGCTGCCCAATAATGCAAACCCCTACAATGCCTGCTCTTGGTGGTTAAGAGGGTGGAATCCTGGGAGAGGGCTGATTCCATCGATAGCATCAGCTCAGTCCGGGGCCCAGCTACAGCTGGGAAAAGCGTCACAACCCCAGAACCCAAGAATGCAGGTTCCGGCAGCATGGTCGGGGTCCTGAAGTGGAATGGTGATTCTGTTCTGTTTGAATCCATCCTGGCACAGATGACTACTCACAGAACACAGGGCTATGGGTGTGTCCAAGCCCAGTGCCTGTCACAGCTCGTCCTCTTCCACGGGTGAGGGCGACCCAAAAATACCCCCTGCCTGCCCCTGCCTCTAGCTTAGCCCCTTCCCATGGGTAGATTATGTGCTTTGTTTTCATTTTGAATTTCACCCCAGACACAGTCTCTCAGATTCCCATTGGCTCCATGCCCACAGTTAGGGCCCGATAACCCCAGGTCAGCCTAGCCCGGGCCCCTGGGATTCAAGACCCCAGCCTCACAGACTTAGATGGGAGTTTAAGAAGAGTAGAGTTTCAAAGCAGATGACCAAAATCAGAAACTAAAATTAAGAAAAGTCAAATTGTGAAGTGAAGGAAGTCTGAGAACAAAGGCAGATGAGGTAAATTGGAAATTGAAGTCGGGAGGCCCAGAATGGATGCAGGTGGCCCTGGACGTCCTAGCATCAGGGGATGTGGGAAAGCTGATGGTGCAGCAGCAAGAGCCACGGGCTCTCAGAGGGAGTCACGGGGAGCATCCTGGGGGCTGGGCTGGAAGCAGCTGCAGACCATCAGCCTGTCTACTCTCTTCTGTCTTGGTCCCTACTGTTAATGGCCCTGAAACACCCCCATGACAGCACCTGTAGTCCCTGCGTGGCCTTCTCGCACCTGAGTCACTACTGACATTGTGGCATTGCAGTCTCTAACTCACTCTTGGTGGGATTCCTCCCATCTTTCACCCCTCCAATCCTGTCCCATGGACACACACCCTGGGGGCAGAGGGCTGAGTGGTAGAGGCCACTGCAGACCTTGCATCCTCGACTCTGGGATCCACCCTCTCTTGACAGAAGAGACCTGCCACCTCCTGATTCAGCCCCTCCCCAGCTTGGAGCAGCACACCTGCCATCTCTGTCGGACTCTCGCAGGCCCACATCCTGAAGCACAGGTTTCTGTAAAGTCAAGCAAAGATTGAGTATAAAACTAAATTCTGGGGAGCCCTACAAGAAACACCCCAATTCCTCACACCATAGCTCACAATAAACTTACATTTCTGAACACTTACATTTGTTCATACATTTACATAATGTGAATGTAAACACTTACATTTCTGACATAGAGCTCAGGTAAAATAAGCAATTTATACAAATAACATTGACACTTATTTGAAAGAGACAGAACAAACTTTTATTGGGCTTCCAGCAAGCTCCAGGCAGTGTGCTAGACACACTGGTGAGAGTTTATGATTTAATCTTTATAACCACCTGTGACTTTGGACAGTGCTCTTCCATCTGACAGGTGAGGGAATTGAGGCTCAGAGAGGTTAAATAATTTGCACCAGCTCACAAAGCTAGGAAGTAGCAAGGCCAGGATTCAATTTCAGCTTACCTTAAAAACCTACGTTCGTCCCATGATTCTCTGTATTCTGTCATGACTATGTATCACTTCCAGGTTGATGTATGCCAGTGACACCCACCCATGTTAGTCTCCTGCCTGTCTCACACATTAGACTGTAAACCACTGGAGGGCAGACCTCCGCCCCATCTGCCTCTAGGCAATCCACTTCCAGATGAGGCTCTGGCACCAGTGGAGCTTGGTAAATATCGATTGATGTATGACTATCCACTGGAGGCCACATCTGTGTCTAGGAAATGATGTATCTTATCCTTACTGTCAAGGAACCCCAAATCAGATCAAGAGCAGGTCCAGAAGCTTATCAATTGCAATTTAATCCCAAAGATCTATAAAAGCCACCACAGAAAACATCTTTAGAAAGAACTTATTCTTTTTGTGCAAATGGCTTGCTTTTGAAAGATAATGACTCTTGTGTGCTGATGGTGGTTACCAACACACTTCTTTCCCTTTTGCTAAATTCATGAAAGATAAAAATCTGACTAATGTTCCAGTGCTGTTCTTCTGATTTTCCAGATTAAAGCAGAATAAACATGGTCAGCATTTAAGAAGTCCCTGCTTGCCTCAAGCACAGGAATATAGATATTTTGAATCTTCTCGCTTTTCAAAGGAGAACAATTCTCAAGTCCTGCTCTAGAAAGTGAGATGTGGCTTTCATCTTGGCTTCCTGAACAAAGAATCTTCTTGCCTATAATAACGTCACCCTCTACTGAAAGTTTAGGATGTTGCTGCTCCTATTTCTTAAAGGCAAGGTGCAAAGAAAATGCAATTACTCACATTCATACCTAGGACCAAGTCTTCTCTGTTTTTCTTAATCTCTCTCCACGGTGTTTAGAATAGGACTGTGCCCATGGTGGTGTTTCATAAATGCAGTTAGCAGATTAATTCAGCAACTCTGTGTCCCCAGGAAAACTGCTGCCTGGCCTGTGAATGGGCATCTCACAGCCTCTGAGCTCCATGCAGAGCCAGCACCCACTGTCCCACCCATCCAATTCAGGAAAGTGGAAGCAGAGCTGGATTTTCTTCTACTCTATGTGCCCAAAGCCCAGAACAGCACCTGGTATACAGGAGATTGCTCTCAAATGTTTTTGAAGCAGATTTGTAAGTAAATGAGAAATCAGGCTTATAAGCATAGAAGAACTTTTCTAAAATGAAATGATTTCCATGTATATATCAATTTGAATTGCCATAACAAAGCATCATGGACTGGGTGGCCTAAATAGATTGATTTTCTGGAAGTCTGAGATCAGGGTGCCATCACTGTCATTCTGGTGAGGACTGTCTTGCTGGCTTGCAGATAGTTACTTTCTCTCTGTGTGTTCACATGGCCTTTCCATGGCCTCTTCCGCTTCATACAAAGCCACCAATCCTATCAGAGTAGGACTCCAGCCTTATGACATCATGCAACCTTAATTATCTCATAAAAGCCCTATCTCCAAATACAGTCACATTTAGGGCTTCAACATGTGAACTGGGGTGGGGGTGGGCTGTCACAATTTAATCCATAGCACCATCTCTTCTGTTTTCCGGCTCTGAGCCTTTGTCTCTACATAATCAGTAATTATCTAACCATAATCATTCTAAGGCATGGGTCAGCAAGCAATGGTCCAAAAGCCACATCTGGCCTGCCACCTGTTTTTGTATGGCCTGCAAGCTAAGAATGGGTTTACATTTTTAAATGTTTGCCAAAAAATCTGAATTAGAATATTTCACAACGTGTGAAAATCACATGATATTCACATCTCAGCGCCATGCTCATTCATTTAAATATTGTCTGTAGCTGCTTTTGCACTACAATAGCAGAGTTGAGTAGTTGGGACAAATCTTATGACCCACAAAGCCTAGAATATTTACTATCTGGCCCTTTACACAAAAATTTATGGACCCCATTTTCCAATGGTTCCCTGGGGAACTTGTTAGAAATGTAAATTATCTGGCCTCATCTACTGAATCAGAAACCGGATGTAAAGCCCAGCAATTTGAGCTTTAATAACCTTCCAGGTGATTCTGATGTAGACTGGAGTTTGAGGACCACTGGTCTAGACTAATGAACCACATTCTGAGAAAGGCAGAAACCGGTCTTTATTAAGCACCTAATGTGTGCCTGGTCGCTCACAGGCTGTGCATTGGTTCCGCCAGCCAGAGATGGGAAAAAAGACAATGCTAGGGAAATCCCTCCCGAGTAGCTGTTGTTTCCATTGCAAAGTAGCCGCCTGTCATGAAAGAAGCAGCATAAAGCGATCCCGTGCGCGATAGACCAGCATCCCAGGGGGGTTTCAAGCAAAATGAGTTCTTAAATATTTGATTTTCTCTCCAGTCACTGACCACCTTTCTATTTGGTTTGGGGCTGAAATAAGACAGCTTGTAAGTAACTGGAGAGGGTGTTTACCCAGTGAATTAGTTCGGCTTTCATTGTGCAAGGGATTAGCGCTGAGCAGTGGATGAGGCTCCGTTTCAGGTTAGAGGGGCTCGCTGTTCGCTAGCTCGGGGCCAGGACTAATTATCATAGGACTGAGGCCATTAAAGGGCTTAACTACCAGTGCCCCCTTCCAGGACTGGATTAGCTGTTCGCCTGCAGCTTTTGGCCGATAACCATTCCCAGGTCTGTCTGCTCTCCGCCGTGATGTGAGCCGGAACACGCGGCCGACTCGCAGCTCGGAAGTGCCAAGCACGTGGGCGCCCGGCCTGGAAAGCGCTGCGGCTTTAAAGGGGCCGAGAATACGCTCCCCCTTGGGAGGGACTGGAGACCGCCTGAGGTCTCTCTCCTAACGGGATGTTTCTGGGAAGATGGACGGGAGAGCCTGGGCGAGAGAGCTCTGGGAATGGGTCTCCCGCCCCGCTCCAGGAAAGCCCAGGGGCTGTCCTGGGTCCCCGGGCGCCCTGCGGGACTGGGCGAGCCCGGACGGGCAGGGTGTCTGGCTGGCCCTGCCACTGCGGACTCTCAGGACCCCGGGACAAACGGATCTGGGCGTTCCCGTGCGCTACCCCGCGCCACTCCTCCTTTCTGAGACAGAGGTGGAGTCTGCACAGTTGTGGGAGGAACAGAGGGGTTTTTTTTTCCTCCTGTGGAATGGGGCGGGTAAGTTACCTCATCTCCCCAAATCTCGGTTCCTCGTGTATAAAATCAAAATAAAGTGGTGCCTAGTCAAAGGGCTGTTGTGTGGATTAAAGCATGGGTAGCGCTGGTTCATTTCAGGGCTCAAAATGCGACGAGAGCTCTTATGCTGATGAGCACCCAGCAAGTAAGGAAGAAACCCGCTCTCTCCTAAGCCTGCGGAGAGGAAGGGCCCTTCAAGACTGTCTGGTTTTTCTACTTCCTAAATTTACAAAATGAGGACCACTTTTAATGTTAGTTACACTTGTAAAATTCACTGGAAAAGTAAATAAAAAATATGTATGGATCTCACCAAAAGGAGAGAGATAAATATGTGAGGTGATGGATGTGTTAATTAACTAGATGGGAGGAATCTTTTCACAATATATACATATATCAAATCATCACAATGTATACTTTAAATATCTTACAACTTTATTTGTCAATTATACCTTAATAAAGCTGAAAAAAAGTTTGTAAAAGGAGAGACCATCCGTCTGAAAGTAATAAAACCGGTGAATGAAAAAAATATATGTATATACATATATGGATCTGAAGACCCCTCACAATCACTGTGTGGGCCCCCAGGGGTCCAAAGCCCATAGGTTTAGAAGGGCTTATGTGTTCAATTCGCCGCCCAAAGCCTTGGCAGAGAGGTCAGCTGCTGTTTGCACACCTCCAAACATGGGATGCCCTGACTTTCCATACAGCTCAATACATTTCAGAGTTGTTCTGATGAGAGAAAAATTCTTTTTTAAAACGGTACATATATGATAGCCACCAAAGAGCAGTGATTTTTTTTCTGGTTGATGGGATTATGAGTGACTTTTTTTTCCCCTATTTTCCATATTCCTACAAAAAGTCCTACATTTACATTAGAAAAAAAGTCTATGAGCATAATTAAAATTTTTTGTAATTATATAATTTTTAATAATTAAATGTCTTGTAACATATTACACCAAAAACCATGTCATTGCAGCTTTTACCAATTTGGTTCTAGTTTTAGCCCTTGGCCTGCACAGACAAGTCTTATATTGCCCATGACAACGCTTCAAGTATGAAATCAGCAGCCAGGGAGGAGCCTCACAGAGAATGTGTTAGTGAAAAAATGGAATCAGAAGTGACTGCATTCTTCAGGTGTACATTGCGGCTTCATTTCTCAATGGGGGCATCCACACTGCTTGTGCAAACACTGTAAGTCATAGCCAAATCTACCCAAGCCACTTGGCCATAATCATTCCCAAATACATCAGTTGAGATTTTTAAAAAAAAATCAATTTCAGTAATTATTTGGAAGCCAAATAAATACCAAGAATCTTTTCAGTTGCCTAATTATTATTTTTTTAATTTTTAAAATGTTTGAACCTCACTTGGATGTAGAAGGAATTTCACAATATGTGGAAAATATGGATCTAAATTCTAGCAGAACAGAACAATGGCAATATGTTTAATTTGCAGTTTTAAAGAAAACTTCTCAGACCCTGCATTTGACATGGTCTTGGTCACAAATTAGGAGCCCTCTCTGGCTCTCTGCTGAGTGATTAACTCTTTATCATAGAGCTTCCTAAGACACACTAGTTTGGATTCTGGTAAATGAGTCCAGGAACTAAGAGTAATTCAATGCAATTCATTAAATACTAATTGAGTGCCTACTACATGGCACACTGTGCCAAGGGCTGATAAGGCAAGGAATTTCCAGAGATCACAGTGAGCAAGAGAAAGCTCATCATGGGAGATTTGGAGCATTTATAAGTCAGTAATCTCCACAAGTTTACCAAACTCTGCTCACCTCTCAGCCCTGGACTTTGTGGAGGGTTAGGTTGATTGAGCTCAATGCAACTAAAAAAAGCAAAGCAACTATTGGTATATTTGGAAAGATGCCAAGCTCTGAAATTTGTTTTAATTGTGTGTGTATTGGTACCAAAAAAATAGAAATGGAAAGAATGGAATGTTCTCAGCCTATTTCAAAAAGCTAACTGTAATAATCAGGTCATGATACAGAAATCGAAATTGGAATAGGAGGAGCCAGTGTTCAATATTGAACATATTTGGGTCACTTCAACAAATATTTGTTGAACAAATTCTGTATACAAAGAATGGTGCTGGGTGCCATGAGGGGCCAAAAGAAGAGTAAGAGGGGGTCTCTACACACAAGGAACTCATGATTTAGGTGGGAGGGGAGCACATAAATAATTTTAATAGAAAACAGACTATGATAAGTACTAAACTACAAGCAAAGTGCTATGGGAATTGGAAGGAAGGAAGGAGAAATAAGGGAATCTGAGGCTTCCTGGAGGTGGAATAATCTGCACTTGGCCTTAAAGACTTGTTACTACAACGTTATAAACCTAAACTAATATATGTTTCTACAGCACAGTTGTTTGTATCCCAATTCCCCCTTTTCTGGGAGGTACACGCAAAGTAAAATGAATGACATCAGAATTTCTCACTAATCACCTGACAAAAAATGTTATTTGATCCAGAAAAATTGGCCAGGGATAATTTCTGAAGCTATATTGAAGACAGACTCAAAGTGTATGTCATTTTATTAAGAGCTAATTCAATTACAGTTTAGGTTATAGCAGGCAGATTGAGTCACAGGTTTAAGAAGAGAAATGGAAATTCTGCCAAACTATTTGAATAGCCAAGAGGTGCATGAACACTCGTTTATCTCTACAACGTCCTTAGAGGTGCCTGGGAACTCAGACTCCGTGACTTGTAGTCTCACCTGGAAAATGCAGGAGCCCCAGATAGTCTTAAACGCACCTCCGGGCAGGGCCCCTCCCTTATAGTTCCGCAGCCTCTTTGAGGCTGTTGAGTGACAGTGAAGAAACTGTTCTTGACTGTGATTCAAATATAGTTCTCTCATTTACTGGTTGCGTAGACTTGGCCATGTCACTTAGCCTCGCTGAGGCACAGTTTCTTCTTTAAAGTGCCTACCTTGCAAGCTGTTTGTTATGAGGATTAAGGGCGAAGATGTTTGTATAAAGCACCTAGCACTGTGTGTTGTGTATACTGCACACTCAAGTTTTTACCTACTTGGACTATTATTATATTTTGACCACATTCATTCAACCATTGATATTTATTGAGTCCCTCCAAAGTGGAAGGCCCTTTACTAGGTATGAGATGGAGATACTGGTAACTGGCAAGTTGAATCCGTCTCTACCCACCCATTCGGACCTCTGCTCAGCTGGGTGAGAGGTCATAAAGGTTAGATCAATTCCAGATAGATGGATGCTACCTTTTCATTACACAAGCAAGTGGTAGTGGGTTCAAATTTTGATAGCGTGGGGATTTGAATAGGATTTTGTGTTAAGTAGGATTGTGTGAGGCTTAAGTGAGGTAACATACATAAAATGTTTAGCATGGTGGCTGGAAAGAGTAAGTACCAAACAAATGTCAGCTGTTCTTGTTGTAGGAGTATAATTTCATACTTGTGGTTTGTGTACATATGTACACGTTTCCTTGAGCAGCTCTTATTGGCTTATTTTGTTTTTATTAGAAAGTGGTACTGACTTCCAGCTACAGTAAGAGAACATATTACCGTATTTTATTGATTCTAAGTGGCATATTTTTCACATTTTCACATTGACATCTGAAAATGATGGTGTTCTCATTGCCTATGCATGTTCAAACTTGGTGAATATTTCTCATGATAGGACTGGATAACTGTAGCCCCTTAACATTTTAATCAGCAAATAATTTGAGGAAGGAAAATGAGTCCTTGTCTTCTGAAAACCTTCCTTTAACACATTATGGTAAGATCAGGAAAACGTCAGCATCAAAATTTGCACAGTGGAAAGCAGAAACTTGGAATACAAAAAGAAGTAATGAAGTACGTACTAAAAACTGTTGCATCACCAACTCTCTTAATAAAATAAAATAATGGTATGGGGAAAAACACAAATATCAGTAATTCTGAGTCAAAAGGTGATTTGGTAGCATCAGACTCTGAGAGTAAAGCAGTTTTAAGACTACTTGACTGATTTTATTTTACATTTATTTTCCTTTTTATGTATACACATGAGTGATAGATTGTAAAATTCTATATCTAAATAAATCTAAATATTAAAAAAGTCTAAGAAATATGATAACTTTGTGTTATAGTTTAATTGGCAGTGTTGTTATTATCATCCCATCCCTATGGTGGTATCAAAATAACAGTGCACCTTATAATCAGTGGTATTTTGAATTCAATAAAAACCTTTCCATGACAAACATCAAGAAATGGTGGATAAAATATTCATTTCATTGTGCAGACGAGTTTGGAATAAAGAAAGAGAAATATCCAAGTGCAAGAAACTTGAAATGAGAGGGATTAGCAGGTGAATTTTTGTTGAGTTTGTCTTACGTTGAGGGAGTGAGGTATTGATCTTATGAACCTTAAAACTTGAGTTTGACCCAATAAGGGAACATGAGATGGGACTGTGGTGCTGTATCCGGTAGAGAGTCAGACCTAAGAACCTGCCATAAATTCAGGATCCAGGAGGGGTCATATCTGAAGGAAGTCAGGAAAATAACCCACCCACTGGCACAGGAATAGGATAAAGGTTTTTTCTCTCTACTTGGGCTCATGTAGGGACTCAGGGACATGAAAATTCCAAAGCATGGGCTTAACCTCATGTGGGATTTGAATTTATACTGTCAGCATTTTCTTGGAACTGAGCCTAGAAATTGGTCCTCTGAGATTCTTGAAAAAAGCAAATGAAAAACTACTCTGGAGGAAAGTTCCCGTAATGCAGGCCACATTTCTCACAGGAAAAAAGAGGGCCTCGTGTTGTAGATTACATTATTGTTTTCAGTTCTTTACCTCTCCCTATTACAATCCCCTTTGCCATGTGACTTTGCACTTCCTCCCATTAGAGGTAGAATATGTTTCTCCACTTCATTGATGTGGGGCTTGGCCATGTGGCTTGCTTTGGCCAATGGATTATTAATGGACACAAATCAAGCAAAGGCGTGAAACATGCTTGGCCAGCTGGGCTTGCCCTATTGCACTTTTGCCATCACCATGAGGAGACCATCACTTGGGTATCTGCTACCGCTTTAGCTTGAACTTCAAAATAAACAGATATTGAACAGACCTGAGCCCAGCCTACAGCTAGACCCTGAAGCACATCTGGACCCAACCTGCAGCTTAGAGCCAAACCTACCAAGAGCCCAGCCGAGATCAGCCAAACCTCAAACGACTCACAGATCTGTGAGTATGCTTAACAATAACCATTATTAAGTTTGCTTTGGACTGAATTCTAAAATGGTTTACTATGAAGCATTAATGTGACAATAGCTAACTGATTATGACCCAATAATAAAAGAGCTTATAATTTAAAACAATTAAGAGCATGAATAAAGAATCTACCATGAATAAGAATAAGCAGAAATAACACAAAATATAATTAGATCACTGAGAATCTGAGATAATAAAATAATCTGAAAAATAATGCAAGATAAGTATGTTTTAAATGGTCAAGGATATAAGATAATGACTCATTCCAAAATAATAGCAAGTTGCTATGAAAAATGTCAGGTAAATTTGAAAGAGGACCAAATATAACTTTTAGAAACTCCATAGAATGTTGAACATAAAGTAGACATAGCCAAAGAGAAAATTAGAACTAGAAGGTAGAGCTGAGGAAATTATCTGGAATTCAGTACTAAGACACAAAAAGAGATGGGAAATGTGAAAGAGATGAAGATACTTATAGGATACAACAGGTAGATTCATCACTGTCTAAGAGCAATAGTACAATGAAATAGGAAGAGGCAATATTTCAACATAATGGGAAGATCAAAGATGAAATTTTTCCAGAATTATGAAAGACATACATCCTCTGATTGAAGAAATGCTATGGATCCCAATCAGGATAAATACAAAGAAATTCTCACCTAGATAAATAGAGTGAAATTATGGAATTCTATACATAAAGAGAAAAGTATAAGAGCAACCTAAGAAAAAAGACAAAATACCTGAAGAGGTGTAACCATCAGACTGTCATGAACATTCCATAATAATGAGAGCTTGAAGAGAGGAAATTAATAATTTCAAAGCAATGATATTATACCCAGATAAATTATTATTCAATAGGGAGGGCAAATTGAAGAACTATTTTAGAAAAACAAAGATGGAGAAAATCTATCATTTCCAGGCTCCCTGTGAAAGAATGAGTAAAGACTATATATCAGGAAGAAGGAACTTAAGCCCAGAAAAAATGAGCATGATGCAAGAAACAATGATGTTTGAAGGAAATGGTAAGTATTGGGGGAAATATAAACAGCATTGACTAAATAAAACAATAATAATTATACAGATTAACTTGAAAATTTTACAAAAAAAAGATGGAACCAAAATACTAAATAATAATAATAAGGTGGGGAAAATTGAAATAAGTGCATTTTTAGCAGACTTGTATTGCTTAGAGAGAACTAGAGGTATTGTGTAGTTCTGTCTTTGTTAATTCACATGTACAGTAAAAGAGCAGGAACAGAAGGCAAACCTTTCAAAACAGCAGAAGGAAAAAGGAATTTAAAAAGCTCAATATAGGAAAGTAGAAAAAAGAAACAAAGGAAATTAAGTAAATATAAAGGACAAAATAAGGTTGTAAAAAAATTCAGGTATTTCAACAAATAGCAATAAATTTATACAGATTAGACACACTAGTTAAAGGAGAGAGTCTCAGATTGGATAATGTTTCTTAAGTCCATAAATGCAGTTTCAAAAGACACCCTAAAACATAGTGACAGAAATGTTGCCAATATTGGGATGGAAATAGATATTCCAAGTTAAATGCTGGACAAATGAAAGCTGATATAATTTTATTAATGTCAGCAAAATAGTCTTTATGGGAAAAAAAATGAGATAAAATGTCAATAACAAATAATAAAAGGAACTGTTCACTATGAAGATAAAACAAGGCTGAACCTGCATTCAACTCACATAGCCTTAAATATATAAAGCAAATTAACAGAACTAAAAGGAGAGATTCAAAATTTCCACCATTATAACTCTCTCAGTAATTTATAGATCAACTAGACAAAAAAAATAAAGACATTGAAGATTTAATAATACAAATAAAAGCCAGATTTAATTGATATATAGAGTTTCATATCCAACAATTGGAAAACATATCATCTTTTCATACACACAGAACATTTATAAAAATTGTACATAGGCTACAAAGTAAATCTCAACACATTTCAAATAATCAATATTACATAGAAAATGCACTCTGACTAAAATAAGAAATCAATAAAAAGATATAATCAATCCTCAAATACTTTGAAATTTATACAGGAAACAAAAATAACTAATGTAAAATGAATAAATTATAATAAATTTTAAAATGTTTAGAACTAGTAAATGATAAAAAATACTACATCTTGAAACTTATGGGATGCAGCTAGAGTAATATTTAGGCAGAGATTTATAGCCTTAAATACATCTATATTTTTATAAAGGAGTTAAAATTAATTAAGAATTTCTGAGCAGTGATGGTGGATTGACCATGACACTCTCTAAAAACTCACTAAATCTGACCCATGAGGTCAAAGAGGAAAAGAAAGCAGAAAGCAGCAATATAAAGTTACTAGCTGAAAAGCAGATGAACAAGTGTAATAACTTAGCTAAGCCAAGAAATTTAAATTAAAAACTATCAATGAGGAAAACAGAGAAGAAATTTCATTTATACCCCAAATGCACAGAAAGCTCAGGAATGGGAAGAACAAGAACCTCTGGAAATGGAGCTGAAGATGAGGTTAAAACAAAATTGCTTATAAATGTGTTTAAGAAATAGTTTGAGACTGAGAGAGGTTTTTACAATTGAAAAGATAGACAAAATGGACTAGCTAGTTTGGGACCATCACTCTCATGGAGAAAAAACAGAAATGCTAGTCTCTCTCTCTCTCTCATCCATCCATCCATCCATCATCTAGCTAATCAGTATGAAGGCATCATAAAGCTATAAAGGCAGAGAAACAGTGAAGATTTGTGGGGCCAATATCTCAAATTGAAGGAAAGTCCAGGGAAGTAAGCCTTATCAAGGCTTTTTTTCTTTGTGACATTTGCTAATTTGAAAATGGTAGCTGAAAGTTTGAAAAGATAAACAGAGATAAGTAGCTGAGAACGTGAGCAGAGCTTTTAGCAGTTTTGTGGGGTCTCAAGAGACAAAAATTGTAGTTCACCAAAGAAGAGGGACCCTAGTAAATATTCCACGTTTTCTGTTGGAACCTGAAGGGTTACTCCATAGGAGTAAGGATGAATCAGAAATATATGAGCACTTATAGGAACTGAACACAAAGGAAAAAATGCCGCAAAATTCTGAAGGAAATTTATTTACAATTTGAGAATTGTTTACCTTTTCAAACTATACATTAAATATAAAGTTAGGCTAAAAATATTTCTAGACATTGAAGATCTCAAAATACTTACCTACCCACACCAGAAAAGGTTAATGGAAGATGTGTCCCACCAAAATGAGGAGCATGAAATTAGGAAACAGAAGATTCATACAGGATTGAGGCAAAAGAGAGTCCTCTGGGTGATGATAAAGAGAGTCCCTAGGAGGACAACTGGGCAGCCAGGGCAAGCTGCTCAGCTTGCAAGAGGTTGGAAGTCTCTAGGAACTATTACTCAAGAAGATGAAATTAGTATCTGATGTGTCTGAATGTATTGAGAGTAGATTTAGACAATTGGTTGAGAGTATGAATTAGTGATAAGTACATAGACAATCAAGCAATACAAAGACAATCACAAAATCCAGATAAAAAAAGTTTTGCGAGAGAAGTTTATCTTGGTATACTGCAAAATAAATACTTGGTTCATTTATTAAGAAAATGTATGTGATCATAATGATGTAAACACTGACTAATGATTTAACCAAATTACAATAGAACTACATATGGAAGATTGCGTGTGGACAGCAGGAAAGGGTGTGTATTAAAAAATAACAAATTCTCAATTTTCATAGAGGGAAATCATAGGTAATGTCTGAAATTAAAAAAACCAAAAAGTAACAATATAAGCATGTCATTTAGAGAAATGGAGGTCAAAAAACAAAATAAACATCTAAAAGAGCTGAAAGGGGTTGCCTTTAGGGAGGAAGACATGGACATGTCTGCTGTTTTTTTACAATGACCCTGAAAAAATTCAATTTTTTTGACAGAGTGCATTTTTATTTGATAAAAATTTAAAAGAAAGCAGAAGGCCAAGTAGGACTTTACAAAAATTAGCTGAAAATTAACAGTTTTATAAAACCACAGAAAGTAGAATGAAGGCAGTAATAAAAAGGCAAAAAAGAATGAAATCAAAAACAAAAAAATAGTCAGGACCAATAAAACTGTGAGCAGATTCTTTAAAAAGTCTAAAGAAACACAAAAAAAACTGTAGCAATATTGATAAATTAGGAGAGGAGAGAGAATAAAACAACTATATTAGAAATAACTATGGATACACAACCACAGCTACTTGAACTTCATAGTGTTCTCTTATGGCTTTTAAAATTATTAACTTCATACCAATAAATTTGAAAACAAATAAAATGGGTAATTCTAGAAAAATATGACAATAAAACTGACTCAAGAAGAACTAAAAATCATTAAAAAACTGAATCTGTCAAAAGAAACACACACCTCAAACGTGAATATAATTCTAAATATAATATTAGCAAACCAAATCTAGTATTGTACGTAAAAATCATAAAATGTGCTCGGGGCCGCCCAGTGGCGCAGTGGTTTAGTCTGTGCTTGGCAGGCTGGGGTTCGCAGGTTCGGATCCCGGGCACCTGCCAATGCACTGCTCGTCAGCCATGCCGTGGCGGTGTCCCATATAAAAATAAAAGAGGAAGACGGGCACGGATGTTAGCCCAGGGCCAGTCTTCCTCAGCAAAAAGAGGAGGATTGGCGATGGATGTTAGCTCAGGGCTGGTCTTCCTCACACACAAAAATAAATAAATTAATTAAATGTGCTCAAGTAGGAAAGAAATAAAGAATAGTTTAATATCAGAAAATGTACTAATTTAGTTCATTATAATAAGAATAAAGGAAGGAAAACCATATGATCATCTCAACAGATGTAGACAAAGCATTCAATGAAATTCAATAGTCATTTGTGAAATTTTAAAAAGTAAAAAATGTTTTTGGCAAACTAGGAGAAGAAGGATATCTTCTTAACCTCTTAAAGCATGTCTACCATGGTAGGCTGAAAAATGTCCCCTCAAGGATATCAGGTCCTAACTCCAGGAACCTGTAAATGTTACCTTCTTTGAGCAAAGGGTCTTTGCAGGTGTGATTAAATTAAGGCTCTTAGGATGGGAAGATTATCCTGGGTTGTCGAGATGGGCCCTAAATGCCATCTCAAGTGCTCTTATAGGAGAAAATCAGAAGGAGATTACTCATAGAAGAAGACACACACAAAAACACACAGGTTTTTGAAGACGAGAAGATGAGGTGAAGATGGAGGCAGAGGTTGGAGTGATATGGCCATGAACCAAGCGATGCCTGCAGTCACCAGAAGCTGGACTATTCAAGAAACAGATTCTCCCCAGATCCTTCAGAGGGATTACGTCCCTGCTGACATCTTGATTTTAGCCCAGTGATACTGATTTCAGATTTCTGGCAATCAGAACTGTGGGAGAATAAGTTTCTCTTGTTTTAAGTCATCCAGCTTGTGGTAATTTGTTACAGCAGCCTCAAGAAACTGATATATCTACCAAAGAAATCTATGGAAAACTTCATATTTAATGATGAAATGTTAGAAGCATTCCTTTAAGGAGCAAAACAAAGATGCCCTCTTTTTCAATATTCTTCTGGAGGTTTTGACCAAGATAATAAGACAAGAAGAGAAAGAAAAGATATAAAGATCAGAAAGAAAGAAAATTTATTAGTCACTGGGGAAATGATTGTCCACATAGAAAATCCAAGAGCATCTGAAACTATTAGAACCAATAAAGAGGTCAGCAAGGTTGGTTAACTCAAGAACAGTAATATTGTTACACAATGTCCACTTATACCAGCATCAAAAACTGTAGAGGGGCCGGCTTGGTGGCATAGTGGTTAAGCTTGCGCACTCTGCTGCAGCAGCCCGGGGTTCACAGGTTCTGATCCCGGGCATGGACCTATGCACCGCTTGTCAACCCATGTTGTGGCAGGCATCCCACATAAAGTGGAGGAGGATGGGCACAGATGTTAGCTCAGGGCCAGTCTTCTTCAGCAAAAAGAGGGGGATTGGCAGCGGATGTTAGCTAAGGGCTAATCTTCCTCACAAAAAAAACAAAAACAAAACTGTCGAGTACCCAGGAATAGACCTAATCAATATGTATAAGACCTATACAAAGAAAGTTATAAACCTTTGTTGAAGAGTGTAAGAGAAGACCTTAGTAAATGGAAGCATTTACCATGTTCATGAATGGGATGACCTAATATTGGAAAGATGATACTTCTCCCAAATTAATCGACAATCAAGATCCTAGTAGGATTTTTCACAAATCTATTCTAAAATACACATTTTTATTTAACAAACACACACACACATATAGCACTATATGTATTGCTTGCTATATGTCATGCACTGTTTTAAGTAATTGACAAATATTATTCATTTAATCCTTAGAACAATCCTGTGAGGCAAGTACTATTATTATCTGTGATGGTTAATTTTACGTGTCAACTTGACTGAGCTAAAAGATGCCCAGATAGCTGGTAAACCATTGTTTCTGGATGTATCTGTGAGGTCATTCCAGAAGAGATAAGCATTTGAATCAGTAGACTGAACAAAAAAGATCCACCCTCTTTTATAAACAGGTAAATGAGAGAGGAAGAAACCCAAATAGGTAATAAATATGCTGGTAATAGACATTTAAGTTGTTTCCTTTTGTGTTTTTTTGCTTTTACTAACAATGCTGAATAAACATTCTTGTACATACATATTTGCACAATGTGCAAGTACACCTGAAAGTCAAATTCTTACACGTGGGACTGCTGGGTTGAAATTGCCGAACTTCCCTCTAAAAAGCTTCCATTCATTTGCGATCTCACCAATAGGTGTGAAAATATCTATTTTGCAACTATAGAGTGTATTTTTAAATTTTGATCTGATAGAACATGATATCTTGGTTTCATTTCAATGCATATTTTCATAATCATTAGTGAGGTTGCACAAGTATTACCAATAAATTTCCTCCTGTTTATTATTTTTTATGATTTTATTTTTTATGTTTAAATTTTTGATGCAAGTAATTCATTTTTGATGTAATAAATAAGGCAGTGACCAAGGTTTATTTTGTTCCAAATGTCTAGCCAGTCGCCACAACATCATTTACTTACTAATCCTTCATTTTTCCACTGAATTGTAATGCCACATTTCGTAAATTAAACTCCAAAATGGGCTTGGATCTATTTCTGAACTCCCTTTTCCAATGGTCTCTTTGTCCATGTGCCAGTACCAGGCTGTTTTCGTTACTGTAAGTTTATCACGTTTTGCTATTTGGTATAGTGCCCCCTCATAATTCTTCTTTTACAGATTTGCTCTGGCTATCCTCAAGTATTAATTTTTCATCTGGAATTTGGAATACTCTTGTCTGAAAGAAAAATCTTTTTTCTTGAAATTATAGATTAATTTAGAAAGAATTAACATTTTTATCATATCAAGTCCTTCTAAGCCAGAACACAGTAGATCTTCTCGTTTAGTCAGCTCTTCTTTATCTTTCAACAAAACTTAAAAGTTTTCTTCATATAAGTATGGCATATTTCCCAAAGTTTTTATTTAGTAATTAATATTTCTTGTTGCTATTTTAAGTAACATATTTTTTCATCAATGTTTAGAGCTTGCTTGTCCACTGAAAAGCTATTTTTTGTCTTTAATATGTAACTAGGCAACTTACTGAATTCTCTTTTCTTTAAAATATTTTTCAGTTGATCCTCTTGAATTTTCCAGGTTAAAAAGCATGTCGTATGCTAAAAATAATTATTTTGCTTCCTTTTTTCTAAATCTTATATCACTCATCCCTTCTCTTGCTGAATTGCATTAGCCTGAATTTCCAGAGCAATGCTAAATCAGTCTTGATGGGGGCATCCTTTTCTTGTTTCCTACTCTAATGGAAATGCTTCCAGTGAAATTAACCATAACACATTTTATATATAAAATGAACCATATTGTTGTATATATAAAATTATAATAAGAAAGTTTCTGTTAATTTTATTGTAGTAAGAGATTGCAAATCAGGAACGTATGTTTTGTTTAAAAAATACTTTGATCATCTCAAATTTTCTCCTTTTGTCTACTACAATAGATAAATCTTTTACAATGTTTCCTGGTAGCAAAATAGTCTTGTGTTGTGGTACATTCTACTTGTATTTTGCTGCTAAATTATATTTGCAAGTAGGCAAATATTTTATTTATGATTTTTACAATGATATTCTGAGTAAATTGATATGTAGTTCTCTATTTTTGTGCCATCTTGGTCAAGTTCTATTGTCAAAAGTATTCACATTTTACAGACAGAATTTGGAAGAGTTATTTCTCTCTTTATGGCTTAGGACAGTTTGCACAGTATTGGAATTTTATTTGTCTTGATGATTTGATTACATTCACCTCTGAAACCATTTCAGTTATACACTTTCTTTGAGGTAGATTTTAGAAAAGTATATTTTCATAGAAAAGCCATCATTTCATTCAGGTGTCATTTATTTGCATAGAGTCAGAGAAAGCACATGCTTATGTCGTTGAGTTCCTTCATTATTTGAGGTTACTTCCTCACACGCATTTCTAATTTTGTGCTGGCTCCTGTTTACCTGACTACATTACCTAGCTTCATCGATTTCATAGCCCTTTTAAAAAGACTGGCTTTTACGTATCATTTAATTAGGGTAAAAGCTAAGCTAATATAACAAAGAGACCCCAAAATACAGTGACCTAAACCAGATAGAAGTTGAGTTCTCTTTCACACAACTGTCCAGCTGGTCCGGAGTGGTCAGAGCTCTGTTTCACAAAGTCATCCAAGAACCCAGTTTCTCCCCCTGCAGTTCCACTTACCCCGAGGCAACTTTCTCCACCTTTACAGCCAAAGCAGGTAGATCTCAGCCAGTTTGGTTTCCTTCTTTCAGGGTCATACTTCCTTCAGTTTCTATCTACTTTTTGTCACTTTCCATTATCTTCAAATAGTATTTTAAATATTTGTTAAAATTTTTTCCAGAGTTTATCATTTTTATCACCAGAAGTTTTAAGTTCTGCTTAAGTTAAGCAGAGAGTTCATGACTTTGCTTTCAATGTACCTTTTAATTCCAAAGACTTTTGTTTTGCTCATATCTTAGAGTATTTTTCCTATTAGATGACTTTTTCCTTATGTTTATTGATGTAATAGATATGTTTGGTTTTGTTTCTTTGTTTAACTTTACATTATGTTTTCTGCTTTTAATAATCCCTCTGTTTGGCTTTTTGTTGTAGCTGTTCTGTGGCATTTGTGTGACGGTGTCTGTATTTACTTGCTTTAATGTATGTGTGCAGAGAATGCCACTTTATTTACTGCCCATAGCTGATTTCATTGTCTTCAGTCCCCCATTCCCTATGACTATGAGGCAAACTTTTGCTTTATCAATTAGCTATAACTCAGTCTCTTTCAGGTAGTTAATCAGATGATTCTAGATTTAAGCTCAGTCAGTTGGGAAATTCTTCTGCCTCCTACTCATCCCTTCTTCCCAGAGGTGATCTAGGTCCTGTGGCTATGTGATGAGCGAGAGGGTGGGGAGAGTGCGTCTTATTCTTCTGCCATTCTTTGGTCCTCAGTGCATCATGGTGCCAAAGTGTTCCTGGCTAGTGTTCCTTGTGGTCTGCTCTGCTGACACAGTAAAGGCCCAGTGCTGCCCATTTGTTTACTCAGCCCTCAGGTCAGCTCTCACTCTGCTGATCCTCTGAGAAACAGCCAGGATTCCTGACTGATCACTGGCTTGGCTTGTCTCATTCTAGCTCATATTCTGTGACATCATTATTCATCCTGGTGGGCTCACTAGTCAACACCTTTAGTTATTCTCCGAACTCTTCCACTCCCATCCACCAGGGAAGGGAACTTCTGGATCATCTACCTGACACTTGCAGGCATGGCTGTAGGACTAGAAGGAGTAAGTGCATCATCTTAAGCCTGTCTACCAGCGTGTCCCTTAACAGTTGTATTCTATTGCTCAGCACGATGTGTGATGTAACTTTATGTAGAATATGGTGATTCTCGGAGAAGACCGCAGTCTTTCCAGGCCATGCCAAAAAACCAAATATTTCATTCTCTTGGAGGTTGGCATCACATACCTCTCTAGATATTTTAATAAACTCTTATCTTAGAGAAGCCATAGTTGTTGTTTTGTTTTCCTGTTTGTATTTTACTTTCATGAAAAATTGTATCTGATTTCATTTCTTCTCATATAATTTTTTGGCGAATATTTTACTTTTATGTTTTTTGTATGGAGAGATTTTGAATTTGAGACCTGATATTTACTGGAGAAAAGTGTGAAAGAGGGTCAGGAGAGTGAGCTGGGGCAGTGGCAGTGTGGATTTCATTCTGTGGTCTGGGGATAGGTTCAAGTGAAATTCTGAACATGAAGAACCTCGTGAGTGATGAATGACAGCAGTGGTTCTCACATTTGAGTTGCATCAGAACCCTGGTGGACTTATTAGAGCCCAGATCATTAAGGTTTCACCCTTCGGATTCAGTTAGGTCTGTGGTGGGGCTCAAGGACTTGCCTTTCTAACACGTTCCCAGGGGATGCTGGGGATGCTGGTCCAGGGATCATAGCTGGAGAACCACTGACCTAAAGTTTCTCTTCAGCTGACCAAGATCAGCTGCCACAATCTCAGCATCACCAGCTATTTCTCAGCATACTTCCTGCAAATGTGGTGTGTGTGTTTCTTTCCTTCAGTTCTTCCTGCCTCTCAAACCATGCATCAGACAGGGCCCAGGGATGCCACTGCAGACTGCCTGCACAACTGAGCTAAACATTCCAAGGAAGGGAGTGGATTTTGGTTTTGTGGGAGGGGCAACCTCTTTTAAAGAGCCTCGAGTACTGCCTGAGATCTGCAGAGGTATGTGTTTATTTTCCTTTACCCGGGTACAAATTTTAAGACATTTAAGACTTTTTATGCTTTGCTTCAGAGTTGTATCTCCTTCCAAGTTTCATCTAATTTGGAAAGTTTTACTTTTTTTTCATTTCTGGTGTTATTTCAACTGACTTCATACAGAAGAGTAAGCCAGAAATTCCTTTCCTAACAGAAAATGAAGTCCTGAATATCTCATTCCCAAGGCCTATTTTAATTCCAAATATATATTATGGTTAAATATTTCAATCATTTGGCTCTCCTGATGTTTCAGTCAGGGTAGGTTAGGGTATACACAGTAACAAACATCCCCCCAAATCTCAGTGACTTCAAACAACAGAGAGTTTTTCTCATTTACTTTACCTGTCCATTGTAGATTGGCAGGGACCCAGGCTTATGGGGCAGCCACACCTTAAATATTGCTGCTCACCGTGTCGATGGAAAAGCAGAAGTACACACTGATTCTTAAAGTTTCTGCTTACATCTCACTTAACAAAGCAAATCCCATGGCTACAGCTAACTTCAAGTGGCTAAGGAAATACAATCCTATAATATTTCCCAGAGGAACAGCTCTAATGATATCCACATGCAGATTTCCCTAAGGTAGATGTTGGGTTCACAGCCTGGGTTTACCTAAGGATCTGGCCTCATGTCTGTTTCCATTCTGGAGTTCCTTTAACCCATCATTACTTTCTTCCAGGTTCTCAAGAAGTCCCACACATTTCCACAGTTCTGTTCTATCCCACCTCCCACCCAAGCCCATAGTGACCTGATGCACATCCATATCTCTAGGTCTCATTTTTTTTCTTAGACAAAACCCGTTTTTTTAGAAGTGAATCCAAGCAGTTGTCACGTGGTAAGCAGAGAAGATTTAGAAGCTTTAAAACAGTTCTTTCAGATCTTCTGAGTTTTGCTGCTTCTTGGACAAGTTTAAGAGCATGTTCTATGCTACAGTCTTGCTCTTGCTGAGATAGGTCTAGAAAACATGAATTTACATCAAAGTAAAAAATATTCTGAATTTAGAATTCTTGAAAATGACTCTGGTGGGGAGGGATGTGAGTGGGGTGGTAAATTGTATCCCAAATGTGAGGTTTTGTCTGAAGGAGACCATCTAAGGGGCCAGCTCATCAAGAAATGATTTATCATGTGCATTGCTGCCTCAGGGATCGATCTGCCAGTCTAGACCGTAACCAGGAGATGTTTCAGTCAGATAAAGTCAGTCCCAGATTCCTTATCCTCCACTATTCAAAATATATTCTCAGCCTGGTTTTACTTTCCATTCACATTTAACTTTGCTACATTTAGGCTCTTGTGTTGCAAATACTCAGTAAACTTAAATATGATGCCTATAAATCCCATTTCATATTCTGCACAAAACCCCTAATTCAAATGCCGGCTTCCCCTTAAAGTCGAGGATAAGTCCACTGTGGAGGTTCTGTGTGGTCGACTTGATAAAGGAATGAAAATCAGGCCAATAAAGCTGTCTACACGTCTCTTAACCTGAGGCCAGTTCGGGAGCATGAATTAATCTTGACCTTGGGTGAAGCAGTATTTCAGCTGAGACCAAAGGAGCTTCTTGTCAATGTGTTTATGTATCTAAGCGTTCTTGGCTATTACAAAAGTCAATCCTTGGCACTATTGGAGAAAAAGAGCATGCAGACCCAGGAAGCTTACCGAAGAGTGTGGATCTTCCCGACCCTGGAAATCCTTATGGCAGCAGCAAAGATGTCGCTGTGTCTTTTATATATTCACCTGGGCTGCAGGGGCTTGTTTGGAGGCACATCTGGGCCTTTACCGGTCGCTGTGGACGGGAATCACAGTGGTCAGTCTGGCCCATACTACTGTCAGATCAATTCTCTGAGCCATGCTACCAATGATGGAGAAACTGTCTCAGGCTTCTGTTATTAATGGACAATAAACTCAGAGTTTGTATAAACACCCAGCTTTGAGAATATTAGCTGTTTAAATTGCAATATTTTCTAATAGAAAACCAAAGAAAGCTTTAGATGGAGGAAAAATGTTCAGTTCTAGGATCTCAAAAGACAGTGTTGTGTGGCGGCCATAAGCATAGGCCTTGGAATAAGAGTGCCTGGATTCAAACCACAGCTGTGCTCTGCAATCGGAAATTCACTTAACTCTCTGTGCCTCAGTGTTCTCATCTGTAAAATGAGCGTAATAACCCTACTTATCTCATAAGTTGTGAGACTTAAATGAGTTAACACATAGAAAAACACTTAAACTAGTGCCTGACACAGTGTTTAATACATGTTAGCCATTACTGTGATGAGGATTACTACTATTATTTACCACAGGCAAGACAAGAAGCAGACTAATGATATGGTTTACAGTTTGCTTTCCTGCTGGGCACTACCGATAGTCTCTCTTATTTAATCCTTTCAACAATACCATGACATAAGTATTGTTCATGTGCTCATTTATTCTAGTTTGTCTCAGTCGCTTATTCAGCACGTATTTATTGAGTATCTGTTATATGCCAGGCACTATACTCAGTGCTGAGGATAGAGCAGAAAGGACAACAGGAAAAAAAAATGGGCTTTGTCTTCATGGAGCTTACACTCAAGGAAAGGGACACAGAGACCAACTGAAAAATAAACGGGTAAAGTATAGAGTGTGTCAGATCATAACAAGTGCCACGAAGAATCATTGCACAGGGGAGATGAATTGAAAGAGCTAAGGGTGCGGGTGTTGCAATTTCAAGTAGAGTGGTGAGTGAGGACTGGAAGGTGAGGTTAGAGCAGAGGTGAGAAGGATGTGAGGGCGTGAGGCACAAATCTGTCAGTGGTGCTGGCATCCCAGCCAGACAGAATGCAGAAACCAGAGGGACAGTGGGCTTGGAGTATTCGAGAAAAACTCCAAAATCAGTGTTGCCGGTGTGAAGTGAATGCAGTAAATGTGCACGTGATGGGGGCACAGGAGGAGTGACAGATTTTGTAAGGCCTTGAAAGACTTCGTAAAGACTTTGGCTTTTGTTCTGAGCAGCTAGAAAACCATTGCCTTTTTTTAAGGGACCAGATTTGTTTTGATAAAGATTCAAAAACATTGTGCAAAAAGGTTTGCTTATCAGTTATGAAACTGTCATTTCATGTATTTTATCTGTTGTGTTTTCTTTTATTATTGTTTTAGGCAGGAGGGTAAACCCGGAGCCTATTGCTCCCTCTTGGTTGGAAGCAGATGTTTGCCATTATGGTTCTGCCTTTCCTAACATTTCATGTAAATGAAATCATATATCTTGTAGTCTTTTGTGTTTTGCGTCTTTCGTTTGGCATAATGCTTTTGAGATTCATCCATGTCATTGTGTGTATCAGTAGTTTGTTCCTTATTGTTGCTGAGTAGAATTCCATTGGATGGATGCACCACAGTTTTTTTTTTAATTAATTCTGAGAGACCAACATTTTAAAAGCTTCACTGAGGTATAGTTGACATTCCATAAACTGGACATGATTAAAGTTACAAATTAAATGTTTTGACGTACGTGCATACCTGTGAAACCATTGCCACAATCAGGATAATAAACATAGCCATCACCCCCCAAAATTTCCTCATAATAAAGTATGATCTCTCCTTCCCAACCCTCTCCACCTCCATCCTCAGATAACCATTGATTAGCTTTCTGCATTTTCCAGAATTTTATATAATGCAGTCATGCAGTGTGATTATCTTTTTTGTCTGGCTTCTTTTACTCAGAATGAAAGCATATGTCCATTCAAAGACTTGTACATGAATTTCCATACCTGCTATATCTTCAATAGCCAAAAACTGAAAACAATTCAAATGTCCGTCAACAGGTGAATGGATAAACACATTGTGGTATGTCCATATAATGGAATATTACTCAGCATTTAAAAGGAATGAACTCTAAAAACACCAAAAACATGGATAAATCTCAAAATAATTATGCTGAGTGAAAGAACCCAGATCAAAAACAGTATCTACTTTATGATTCCATTTATATAATATTGCAAACATATTACAGAAAGCAGTATAATAGTTGCCTGGGGATAGGGAGTGGTGAGGAGGGGTGGGAGGGGGTGATCACAAAGGACATGAGGAATCTTTCAGGAGTGATAGACACATTCACTATCTCCCTAGTGGTGATGGTTTCATGGGTGTAGACCTATGTTAAAACTTACTAAATTTTACATTTTAAATATGCATGTTTTACTGTATGTCAATTGTATCTCAATAAATCTGTTTAAACAAAACAAGAAACCAACTAGGGAGCATTTACTCAATAAAATTGATTGAATGAAGAGACCTACTAAAATATTTCAAAATTGTGTTCAGAAATTTTATACACACACACACAATATACAACCCATGATTGCCAGGGACCAGGGGGAGAAGTGCGATTGTCTGCAAAAGGGCATGAGGAAAGTTTGGGGAGATGGAAATATTCCATATCATGACTGTGGTAATGGTTACATGACTGGTAATGGTAATGGTATACATTTGTCAAAACTCACTATACGCTTAAAACAAGTGAATTTCTTTGTATGTAAATTATACCCCCCAAAAAGGCTGATTAAAAAGCAATCAAATCACTCAATAATAATGCCAGGCACTAATTGGGTTGTGGGAACACAGTCAACATATGTCCACGGGTATACATTCAGTGGAGGAGACAGATGATAAACATGTAAACAAAGAAGATCAGGTAATTTCAACAGAAGATAGATAAAACTGACGTGTGTGTGTGTGTAGAAGGTCTACTTCAGCCTCAGAGTTCAGGGAAGTCTTTTCTGAGGAGGAGATATTGGAGCTGACATCTGAGGGACACGAAGGGAGGACATATTAAGAATATAGGACAGAGGCTTCCAGACGGAGGAAGCAGCTAGTACAAAAGGTCTCAGGTGGCATCTACTCGTCACATTCAAGGAATTGGAGGACGGTCATTGGGGTTGGAGCAAGAGAGTGAGGGGGAGAGGTCGGCAGTGCTACCATCATGCTGGGCCTTGAGGCCCATGCAAGGAAGGCTAGATGGTCCTGTGGTCCTTTCCTCTTCCGAGATTCTACTGCATTCACTTTGTCACTGTAATTATATTGCAAAATGTTTGAGGTCAGTGACCATTGCTTTTGTTTTTTTCTAGGTCCCAGATGAGTTCATGTTGAATTCTTGGTTTAGCGGTTGTTAATTAATTTATTTGCTCATCATGTGAATTATACCTAAAATACACTGGGTTTACTCTCCTTGAAAACTATTCTATGCCCTTTCTTAAATCAGACTCATTATTCCTCTCCATCACAATAAGAGATCCTTTGACTTTAAAGATTTGATGTTTCCTGCATCACTGCCACCCTCGAATTCTGGAAGTTTTGCTTTTTACCATCTGACAGGCAGAATAATGTTGAGCAAGGAAAGCTGAGAGTTTTGGGAAAGATCCCCTTGGATAAGCAGATCCCTGGAAAATATATCATCCATCTCATTGAAATTCACCAGACATATATTGGGCGCCAGCTGTGTGCCAGGCCCTGTGCTAACCACTGGTGGCATCATGTTGTTGGGTTATAAGCATAGGATCTGGAGTCAGACTGTTGGGGTTCAGATCCTGGCTCTATCAATGATAAGCTGCAGGATTTGGGAGAAGTTAGCTAACCAGTCTTACCTTTCATTTCCTTTTCTGTAAAATGGGGATAATAATAAAACCTGCTTTATAAGTAGTAGTGAGGGTCAGAAGAGATGATATCTGTAAAGCTCTTGGAGCAATGCCTAAAACTATTTTGCATAAGCACTCAAAAATTTGGCCAGGGTGTAAGCATCTGAGATATTTACATTGAACTCAAGGATCCTAGATAATGTCAGCAGCCCTCCAACAGGCAAGGGCCTGGGGCCCGGGGGCAGGGGGTGGGCAGGCTTTGCAGAATGTCAGCATGAGCTATAGCTGCACAGAAACAGCTCTGCATGGTGGGACATCTCGGAGTTGTATTGACCTCGGCCCTCATTACTTGCCCATCTTTTCGTTTGACATCCGATGAAAATCATGGCAGGAAAGAACCGGAGGTGAGGCTCGTGTCAGTCCCTACTCCTCTGGCATCACATTATACTAGCTCCCTGGGACTGGGGCAATAGAAAGACAATTTTTATCAGACCAGTAAATAACCTTCAAGCAGATAAAGAATTATTACATAAGGAATGGTGTATCGTTAATTATTCCCCTCCTCTACAGGGGACAGACAATGGAAGTAGGTTTGGCGTTCCACAGGAGAGAGAGAAGTTAGCTAATGGGAAGACCTTCCTGACAAGGGGGTTATTAAACGCTGTAAAGTGTTACTAAGGATAGTGGAGAATTCTCTTACTAGAAAAAATTTTTAAATAGCAGAGCTAGTTGCCTATCTGGAATGGGTAAGTCAGTCCTGCTTGGCGGCAGCGGACAGAGAAAGGTTTCTGGCAGTCCTACTAGATGGATGCAGTGAAATGGACAGTGGTACTCTTGGATGTTTCCTGAGCTCTCATTCTGCGCTGGAAGCGCTGGGTGCTGGGAATCAGAGCTGAACCAGAAACAGGCCCTGCCCTCAGCGGGCTCAGGGTGTGGAGCCAAGCGTCCTGGGAGACTGCGGGCTTCTGGGGTGCATGGAGTTTGAAGACCATGGGGAACCGCAGGTGACTGACCACATGTTTCCATTACCTGACCTTGGACACCTGATAGATGCTCTCCAAGGCTGAAGGGCTATGCAGGAGTCTGTCCATTCAGCACGCTCAAATGAAGGAAGCAAATCTTCCTGGCTCCTGTTGAATAGGTGGCCACGAGGGTGACCTTTAGGCTGGTCAGCCCTGGTCTCTGGCCTGCGGACTTGTGGACTTAATCACAACCACAGGCCTGTCCAGCCATCTCTCTCTCTCCCTCCCATAGCTCACAGTCATGAGAGTCTAAGATCTAAGATTTCTCACCCCTGTAAGAGTTTAATGAACCTAGGTAAGATTCATTGAAAAGAATTTGCTATGGCAATCTACTTGGCTCTGAGAATGAACAGTCCTGAAGACACCAGTCTTCATCTTGCTGGGGCAGTTCAGTCCTTGTTAGGAGCACAGGCTTAGGAAACAAGAAAAAGAGCTGTCACTTTCTAAGTGACTGGGCCTGCTCATTTAACTCGTCCAAGCATCAGCTTCTGTAAGGAAATGAGAGAGAATATGGTGGTGCTTATTATAGAATCTGGCAAATAATAATAACTCAATAAATTGCAATTATGTTTATACTATTATTATTCCATTGGCTAACCAAGTGAGGCCCATAGAATCCTTCCTTCTATCTGATTTGTCTGTGATGGCAGCTGACTGAGTCTTGGTGTAGGAGGAATGTGACCAGTTGCCCTTAATTTGCCCTGGGACACAGGATCCATTCTCTTCATAGCCTCCAAAAAAACAGGGAGGTTTTGTGGGCACACTCCTCAGTGGCCCCTGAGACGTCTGGCCCCCAGGGGAATGAACCCACAGAATGGAAGACCCAGTGAGTGAGTGGAAGGAGAGAAAAAAACAGTGTGGAGCCCCAGGGATGCCAAGATTTTATGGACAAGTTTGATAATGAAAAATATGTTTTCTCATGTTGATATGTGTTTTGCTAATAACACTTAGTACCAATTAGTTTTTTTATCTGTACTACAAACCCTGTAATTATTAGAAATACTTCACACCAATAGCCCTCTATGGGGGTGTGTGTGTGTGTGTGTGTGTGTGTGTGTATACCCTTTGACCATTTGGGGATGCCTTGCTAAGGCCACATTTGGAAAGTGGAACAGTGTTTAAAATTACAAATGTAATTTTTGGGCTCCCACAGTAGAGTTATTATCTGTTCTTAGCACTCCATGAGCCGTGCAATGCCTAGTTGCAACTTTCCCACTGCCCTAGGTGCACAGGGAACTTCTCAGACAGACAGACTGAGAGACACTCCTCGGGATTCCAGCACATATTTAAAACCACTTCCAGCTGCGGAGAGGTTGTCCCACTTTCCCTCTGGAGATTTGGCCACAGGCTCCTCCCTGCCTCTCCCTCCTGTTTGGCCCCCTCTCCTCTCTCTTTCTCTCATACAACCCTTTCAATCCTGCGGCCACACGCAGGGCCAGCCCGTCCTTCTGGTCATTACGCTTTCCTCCTGTGTCCCACCAGTTCTTGTTCTCAGTACCCTGAAAATCCGTGGTTTGGGAGAGCATGGAAAATCAGGACTATTTTATCCCAGGATATGTGCATGTGGAGGGGGGTGTGGAAAAGAGATTGGGGGGTGATAAACGGAGCTCGGCGCCAACCCAGGCAGCGGGCTGAGCTTCATGTGCTCAGCCACAGATGGGCGACGCAGGGCATTTTGTTCTCTATCCAGCCACTCCTTCCGGTAACATGTGGAACAAATGTCTCTTTTGGACCATGATGAGGCAGCGTGGATAGGTCTGTAGCATCATTGCATTTCAACTCTCAGCTGGTTTTATTTCCTATTGAACCTTTAATGGAAACGCATACACAGCAAGTCAAGGCCTGTCCCTTTTCCCTTTTTTCTTTTTTTTCTTTTTTTTTATTTCTTCCAGGAGTGCTGATGATAAGGAAAGCGATGTCTAAATCTTCTTAATGGTGTTTATGCAAGCAGTTTTGCTTAGCTGCAGACTGCACAGCCCCCTCCCCGTCTCCCCTCCCCTCGCATCCCTCTGCTAATATTGCTGCTTCATTCCTTTCCCTGTTGGCTATTACTATGGACTACAGCAAATCTAAAACTAAATAATCCCCTTAGTGTCAAGTTTTCGGGGCTGAGCAAATAAATCTAACGAAATGCATTATCTAGGCGGAGGAGGCTGTTGTAAGAGGGAAAAGATGAAAGCTATTTTATTTTAAGGCAGAGAATAAATTGTCGATCGTTTGGGGCTCAATTGTAATTTTAAGTATTGTTACTTTATTTTACTTCACTACTGTACATGCCCTTTTTTGATTGTAATTAAAAACCCTGCAAAGCTTCTAAAGGCCAGAATTAAAGGGAGGTAGAGGGAATGAGGATCTAGGGAGGGAACTTATGTAAATTCCTTCCAGTACAGTTAGTTCTAGTATTCAGATCAGGCCAGGGGTGCTGTGAACAACAATGGCTTCTCCTTTCCTTCTCTTTTGTGCCGTCTCACGTTTAGGATGTGGACAGGGCAAGAGCGAAGGCAATCAGAACAGAGAAATGGAAGCTTCATATATTTAGGAGAAGAAATCGCACTCTCTGAATCGTCTGCAGGTGAAGCAGCTTTCCATCCAGAAAGAAAGCAGGTGTTCCCACTCCCCGTTTCCCCGCATCCAGACCCCCTTCAAGGTCTGGCAGGACCATGATGAGCCCCCGGGTGAGCTGAGCTGAGGCCTTGTCTACCAGGTCACTCCTGGTTCTTCTGTTGGCGCCTACTAGCTTGGCTTTTCCTTCAACACCACCCGAGAGGCCCAGTTCTGTGGAGCTTCACAACTCTAGGACCAGTGTTGTACTGTCTATTTGTTCACTTACCCATTTATTTATGAATTCACTCTTCAAAAAATTTGATTGAACATTAACCTAGTTCCAGACATTATTCTGGGCACAGGGGTCGTGTAGCAGTAAAGAAAACAAAATCCGTGCCCTGATGGAGAGCGGAGACAGAGAGCAAACAAAAGAATAGATAAATACAGAGTTTGTCAACTGGTGACAAGTGTTATGAAGTAAAAATCAAATGGAGTAAGGGTGCTGGAAAGAGACAAGGAGATCAAGAAAGGCCTCCCGTCTCATTCGTTCATTCATTCACTCATTCATTCAACAAATGTTAATTGGGCATCTAGTAGAAGCAGGCCCTCTTCTAGGCTCCGGGGATGCAACAGTGAACAAAATAGACAAGTTTCATGTCCTCGTTAAGACTATATTCTACTAGGGGAAAATATCAATAAAAAGGCAAGTAAAATATGTGCTAAGAAAAAAATAAAGTCTGAAGAGAAAGGGATGGGGCATTGAGAAAATTGAAATTTTAGCCAGGATGACATTTGAGCTGAAACCTGAAGCAAGTGAGGGAGTGAACAGCATGAATACCTGGGAGTAAAATGTTCTGGATCAGGAGAACAGCCAGCACAAAGGCCCTGAGGTGGAGCCCGAACTTGGCATGTTGGAAGAATAGCAGAGGCCAGTGTGTCTGCAGCAGACTGAGTGAGGGCAAGACAGTGGGCACTGGCATGGCGCTCGGCAAAGGGAGGCTCTCCAACCCCCATACCCCCAAGGTCTCTGTGCTTTCTTCTCTCCTTGTGGCCATCGCTGTTTTTCCTGACTGTTTACACATCTGTCTCCTGCATCACAAAGAGAGAGAGCTTTTTTTTTTTTTTTTTGCGGGGAAGACCAGCCCTGAGCTAACATCCGTTGCCAATCTTCCCCTTTTTGCTGAGGAAGACTGGCCCTGGGCTAACATCGTGCCCACCTTCCTCTACTTTATATGGGACGCCGCCACAGCACGGCTGACAGGCAGTGCGTCGGCGGGCGCCCGGGATCCGAACTCGCGAACCCAGGGCTGCCAAGCACGGACTAAACCGCTGCGCCACCAGGCGGCCCCGAGAGAGAGCTTTTTATCCTCTGAATCCTCAGTACTTGGCACATTTAGATGAAAAATGAAATGGGTGAATGACATCTAACCTTTTTTCCTGCCTCAAATTTATAATCTATCCTTTTTATGAGAAAAATCCTTCTCTGCAACCCCCCCTAAAAATCCCTCTATACAGCAAAGCTTCAATTTCCATCTCCCTCACTCTTCGCTGTGGAAAGGCCCCTCCTCAAAGGAAGAAACTTGGAACGAGGTAAGCAAACAAAGTTTTATTGACTTACTGCAGCAATAGAGAATAACACCATACAGGCAATTCCAAAATAGTGTCTCCTTGGGAAAATGGGGTGCGTGGTTTTTATTGTTTATGGGTTGGGCTTGGAAGTTCTTAGGGTGGGATATTAAAAGAGGGTGAGTCTTTGGGTTAGTCGTTTTCTTAAGATAAGGATTGATGCAAGCAAAGTGAGGTTCTGAGCAAAGAAGGAAGAGTTACAAGAGTCACAAGACATTCTGCAATGGTAATGGCCTGGAGGGAGTGGTTGTTCTGGTTCTCATCTCTTTTACAAGGTAAGTGACCCCCAATTGCTGTAGTTTTTCCTCATTTCTGTTTATTATTCCTTCAGACAGGGCCACTGAGAGCCTTGTAGAGAAGTCTTAGAAGTTCTCTCCAATCGCTAGTGCAGAGTTCTGAGATGGACATAGCCCAGGCAGAGATTTAGAATCCGCATTTCCTGTATAAGGCAATGCCACTGCAAGACTTCTGGGGGATTTAAACAAGTTGTTTGGCCCAACAGAACTGCACACAACTGCCTATGACAATTTTCCATGAGAAAGATTGCATTCTGCAGATACAACCTCCGAGACAAAAGAGAACAAGGCATAGAGAAAAAGACTTGTTTGTTTCTTATTCTGAAATAATTTTAGACTTACATGTAAGTTGCAAAAAGTAGTTCAGAGAGTTCAATTATATCCTTCATCCAGCCTAATGTTAACACTTTATATAACCATCACACAATTATCAAAACTAGGAAATTCACATTGGTACAACACTATTAACTGAACTACAGACCTTAGTTGAAGGAAATTTCTTTTTAAAGCAGATTTTAGCTTCCCTGTGATAAGTGTTAAATTCTGATAACAGTAAAATTCAGCATCACAGTAAAGTTCTATCAGCGCCTATTGTGCATAACAAACTACTGGAAGGGTAGTGGCTTAAAACAACAGTTCTTTGTTGTTTCATCCCACGATTCTGTGGGTAAGAAATTTGGACAGGGTATAATGGGGATAGCTTAGCTCCGCTCCATGATTTCTAGGGCCTTAGGTGGGAAGACTCAAATGGTAGGGAGCTAAAGCAACTGTGACTGGCTGTGGATCAGTTTCTCTATTTCCACACGGCTACCTTGGGCTTCCTCACAACATGGTGGCCTTGGGGTAGTTGAGCTTCTCCCAGGGTGGCTCAGGGAACGAAAGCAAGGAAGCAGAAACTGATAGTCCTCTTCAAAGTTGGGCCTGGGACTGGCATTTCTGCCATACTCTGTGGATCAAAGCAGACACAGGTGAGCCCAGAGTCAGGAAGAGTGTACATGTATCCCCCTGTGATCAGAAGAACGTCAAAGAATTTGCTGTCGATTTTAATGTGCTGCAGGAAACAATTGTATCAGCTAATTTCAGATTTTGGAGATGAGCAAATTACCTTAAAGAAGATTCCCTTTGTTCTGATAAGAGTCACTTAGGAGGTCATCATCTCTTACTCTGGGAAAAGAAATGTAAGAAGATTTTTCTTCCTCCACATGGTTTAGCAAAATCTATCTCACCCCTTGATATCCAGAGCTCTGAAGAAGGACCAGGCAAATCTGTGTAAAGAACTTGGTACCCTTCCTGGGAAGTAAGGTTCACAGTTAAGGAAGACTGTGGGGATGGATGATGGTGATTCTGGTCAGAGTCTACGGACAGAAAAGGACACCAAGATCCCTAGAGAGAAACTTAGGCATCTGGACTAGTGACCAGACCACACATGAGCCTACAGGTTTGGGGTAAAGAGGTGGTTCTGGCAGCCCCTCTGGATCCAGCCATTCTAGCATAACAGCTTTGCTCTGAAAATAAAGGTTAACTATGTACATATGACATGGAGAGGGCACTGTCCTGGCTTGTGTGGCATCTGTACCAGCAAGAGCATCAGAGCAGCCGTGGACAAGGATCTAGCAGGGACAGCAGCAATGGATAGACTACTGAGTTCTCCTCCGCCTGGAGATTAGAAGTAGAGTTACCCCTCAGGGTTTTTAGATAATTCTGGGGAAGGGAGAAAGGTCTTAGGAAGGAAATACCAAACTTCCTGCTCATAAGAGCCCAAAGATACATGTGTAACTATCAGGAAAATTTGAAAAGGTGTGGTCTTTCTCTGCCCTAAGAAAGTAAAGTGGGTCAATCAATTATGGCAAGGATAAGCAGACTTTTTCTGTAAAGGACTAGATCGTAAGTATTTTAAGCTTGTGGGTCATATGGTCTCTATCACACCTACTCAACTCTGCCATGGTAGCATGAAAGCAACCATGGAAAAAACATAAACAAATGAGCGACTATGTTCCAATAAAATTTTATTTATAAACACTGAAATATGAATTTCATATACTTTTCACTTGTCACAAAATATTGTTCCTATTTTAATTTTTTTCCCGACCATTTAAACATGTAAAAACCATTCTTCGCTTAGGAGCCGTATGAAAATGAGGAATGGACTGGCTTTAGCCTGTGGGTCATAGTTTACCAATTCTGAGTTACAATAATAATATATTATTCATTTGGATTTTTTTTTACTTAATAGGAAATTAAACAATAATATAATAATATAATCTCATTCCAGAAGTATAAATGTAGGCAATTCCTGGGTTGGTTAATTAAGAAACCTAAGGATTCCGGCTCTAAATCACTCAGTGCCGCCATCACTATGGAGGTCCCGGGCCAAGGAGCCTGCAGTAGCTCCAAACATCACCTCCTTTCCAGTGATGCTCATACTTCAGCATGTATCAGAATCATTAGGAGGGTTTGCTAAAATACAGGAACTGGGTCCTACCTCCAGAATTTGTGTTTTGGTAAATCTGGGGTGTGACCTGAGAATTCACTTTTTTTCAGTACTCCTGGCTAAGATTTATTACAGCAAAAAGATACAAAGCAAAATCAGCAAAGGGAAAAGGCATATGGGGTGAAGTCTGGAGGAAACCAGGGACAAACTTCCAAGAGCCCTTTCCCAGTAGAGTCACGCAGGACGCATTGAATTCCTCCCGCAATGAGGTGTGACAACACATGTGAAATGTTGTCTACCAGGGAAGCTCACGAGAGACTCAGTGCCCAAGGTTTCCACAGAGGGCTAGTCACATAAGCATCCTCTGCCTAGCATGTACCAAAATTCCAGAAAGAAGGTGTTCAGCATAAATGACATTATTTATACAAGTAGTTTAGGCACAGTGAACCATTTTGATCAGCAGTGGTGGGAACCCTCCTGAAATCCAGTTTTCAGACACCAGCAAGCACCAACCTTGCAAGCAAGACCTTCTAAGGATAGCAGTCTCAGGCCTGCTACAGCAACTTTTGAGAATTTACTTTTTTAACAAGTTTCCAAGTGGTGCTGATGGTGCTGTTTAGGGACCACACTTTGAGAACCACTGGTCTAATGTAAGCCCCCTGTCAGGAAGCAGGTATGTGTGGGGCAGGGGCTTTCTCCTGTGGCCTTTTCCTTCTCACAGGGGAGGGAAATCTTTCCTGAAATCCCCTGTAGACTTCTCTTTATGTTTATTTGTCCAGAACTGGTCACATGCCCACCTCAAAGCTAATCATTGGCCTAAGCAACCATGATTCATCTCCTGAAGCTGGACAAATGACCATCCAACCAAAATTAAATTTCTGTCACAGGATCAATGCATAGGGTTTCTGTCTCCAGAGCTTAGCCAAGAATGTCTTCTTTCCTCAACCCCACAACCTGTGAGGTAAACAGAAGCCGGAGTAGGTTGAGAGCCCTGTCCAGTGTCAGCTGTGATCTCATGAGATGTGGCAAAGTATTCTTTCCTGGTCTCATAGCTCCTCAGCTACTTCCCGGGGTAGAAGGAGGAGGTCAGATCTGAACCATCTGAGCAATTTGATCAGCCTTTCTTTAATACTTTGTCTAACAGGAGCTAATTTAATGATGGAGCTCCTTACCTAAGTTTTATTATTCTCCATAAAGTCTTCTGTGAATACATAGGAACAGTTGAGTAGTTGATCTCCCCAAATATTAAAATTGGAATGAGTATAGTCCAAAAAATCTCAGCTTCCAAATTAAGGGAGTAATCTGAAATAACTGATGACAAATTATCTCATTCTGATATTTTTATCTTTCTTCAACAGGCTCCAAATGCTTCACTAACATTTTTATCAACATTTTTCATATCCTACCTCAGTTACATTATATTGGGTCAGGTAATTTCCTCAAGGCCACACCATGAAGCAAGAGTCATGAAGTTTTGAAATGTCTACCCAAGAAATATTCTATAAAGAATAAACTATGAGAGTCGTTACTCAAAGAACCTGAAGCTCACTTCCCTAAGAAATAACCACTCCATAAATTAAGAATCAATACCACAGTAGCTCTAGCCTTTATACTGTGATTCCAAATATGAACTGAACTCCAAAGAAATAACCCAGAAAAAATATAAAATCCTAGAAAGGCTGACTCTACTAAATTATCCTGGCTGCCCTTCCAGTCTCATTCTCTTGGCCTCCTTGAACTTGAAGACAAACATCATCCATTATCTCTAGTAAACTGGACTTGGGAAGATGAGTTTTAAAAATGTCAAAGATTATGCCATGACTTTCCTCAAAGACAAAGAGATTAAAGAGATAGCCAGCAAGGAAGGTGACAATGACTGCTCACATTGTGAAAAATAGTTCTAGCTGTACTGTATTATAATAAAACAGGCAAAAATTAACCCTTGACACCTCTGAAAAAGGGAAAGATTATATAGTTACACACTCAGATAAAGGTTTAGATAACTGGGAAGATGCTTTGGTTACTAAAGATGTACTTCTTTTTAAAGAGAATCTGATTAATCCCTTTAAATCTCTTTCTAGCTTAGAACAAGACGCCACAATAATCAACTTAGAGGTGTAAGCAAGAATAAGAATACATCCTAAGTCAACTTACTTTTCTTCCATTTGAACTTCCAAATATAAAACCGAAGGCTGGGTTGGTGTCTGTCTGTCTGTCCTCACAGTGAAGTAGCCTGCTAAGTCAAACAACAGAGAAGACAGGTGGACTTCAGTTCCTAGGAGGGATTCTTCTAAGACAGAGAAACTTTCCTCCAAAGGTAAGAAGTTGAATCTGCTGAGGAAAAACTACTCCAATTGCCCAAATCCCTAAACCCATTATATTTTCATTGAAAACAGATCTTTTTGAAAGCATCTCAGCAAAAAGACCCAAACTTGAAATTAGGGTAAAATGGTAGCCTAGTCACAGCCTGGTTGTGGCCTAAGCCAGGCTGACAAATACAGAATGGCATGCTTACAGGTGTACTCCTAAAGTTTATCCATTGCAGACATGGCTAATCAATCAAAGACCTCACAGTCCTTCTCAACACAATATGCGTGTGCTATTCAGCTTGGTAGCCACTAGCCACATGTGGCCATTGAGCATTTGAAATATGGCTAGTTTGAATTCAGATATGCTTAAATATAAAATAAACATTGGATTTTGAAGATTTAGTTTAAAAAAGTGCAAAATGTTCCATTAATAATTTTATGTCTTGAAGATTTAGGATATATTGAGTATAGATATAAAATTAATAGTACCTGGATTATTTTTACCTTTTTAAAAAATATGACTTCTAGAAACTTTAAAATTATGTATGAGAAATAAACACTCATATATATAGTCAACTGATCCTTGAGAAGGGTGCCAAGGCTATACAATAGGGAAAGGACAGTCTCTTCAGCAAATGATGATGCTGGGAAAACTGGATATCCACATGCCAAAACAGAATGAAATTGGACCCTTACCTTACACCATATCCAAAAATTAACTGAAAATGGATTAAAGACCTAAACATGAGACTTGGAACTGTAAAACTCCTAGAAGAAAATAGAGAGGGAAAGCTTCATGACGTTGGATTTGCCAATGATTTCTTGGATGTGACACTAAAAGGCAACAAAAGCCAAAAATAGACAAATGAGACTATATCAAACTTAAAAATTTTGCACAGCAAAGGAAACAACAGAGTGAAAAGGCCACCTACAAAATGGAAGAAAATATTCTCAAATCATATATCTGATAAAGGGTTAATATCCAGAATATATAAAGAACTCCTACAACTCAACAACCACATAACAAATATTCCAATTAAAAAATGGGAAAAGGGTTTGAATAGACATTTCTCCAAAGAATATATGCAGATGGCCAACAAGCAAATGAATAGATGCTCAACTTCCCTAATCATCAGGGAAATACGAATCAAAACCACGAGATGTCACCTCACACCTGGTAGAATAGTCACTGTAACAGATATTGAAGATGATGTGGAGAAACTGGAACCCTTGTGCACAGTTGATAGGAGTGTAAAATTGTGTAGCCACTATGGAAAACAACATGGAACTTCCCAAAAGATCCAGCAATCCCACTTCTGGGCATATATTCAAAAGAATTGAAAATAGGATCTTGAAGAGATATTTGCACACTCATGTTCATTGCAGCATTATTCACAATAGCCAAGATGTGGAAGCAACCTAAGTGTCCATCAATGGATGAATGGATAAAGAAAATGTAGTATTTACACAAAATGAAATATTATGCAGCCTTAAGAAAGAAAGAAGTCTTGTCACATGCTACAGTATGCATGAAACCGAAAGTCATTATACAAAGTGAAATAAGCCAGTTACAAAAGGACAAATACTGTACGATTCCACTCATATGAAGTATCTAAAGTAGTCAAAATCATAGAAACAGAAAGTAGAAAAGAGGTTGCCAAGGACTGGAAGAGGGGGAAGGAAGAATTAGTGTTTAATCGGTAGAAGTTTCAGTTTTCCAAGATAAAAAAGTCCTAGAGATCTGTTGCATAACAAGGTACGTATAGTTAACACTACTGTACTGTCTGCTTAAAATGGTTAAGATGGTAAATTTTATGTTATGTGTTTTTTACCATAACTTAAAAAAAATTACATATGTGTCTCCCGTTTATGTCTCTCCTTATTTCTATCAGACCGCACTGCTCCAGATAGCCACTGCCTGCCAGTCAGAGTTGGCACACAAGACAAAACCTATTGGCCATGCCAGGTCATGAGCACTAGTGCCATGTTTTTCCAGATATGGAGCTAAATTGAGATTTTCCACTTGACTTTTTAAAGAATGCTCTATTAGAACAGTTGGATGCAAAGCATTTCTAAAATTTAAAACCAAAGGATAGTAACCAGCAAATAACTTTGTAATTTGGGGATCAAATTACAGATTATGGGGACAATAAAAGGATCATTTGGCAGAGACTTCATAGTTATCAACTAGAGGGCTTAGGCCCAGGCAATGAGAAGCTTTCCTAAAGTCGCCCAGGGCTCTTGGAACCCAGAACCCCACCTCCCATTCCCCCGCACTGCTACCCCAGCAATGCATCATTGTTCTGACTCCTTCTAATTCCTCATGTTACTTACAGCCCTTGACCAGGAGGTCTTGTAACATGCTGTGCTTTTCTCAACTTAGAGCCGGAAGTCCTTCCTGTGGTCTTTGTTTAATCATCCTGTAGCCCTTTCATTCTCTGGGTCCTTCCCAGGGAGCAGAGAACAGATGCTATTTATCCTTCCACCATCTCTTGACCCTCCTGCCTCCCTGGTCACAGTGAGAGAATGAAGTTCACACAGGTGTGTCCCTCCCGGGGCTCAGAGTGTGATCCACCAGGACTGATTTCCCATTACAGGTTTTCCTATGAGTAAACCATCTTAAATGAAAGGAGAAATACACTTCTCATTCCTTAACTTTTTCCTCTTCTGTCAGGATAAGTTTCTACCCATGGAAATTAAGGACCAGCTGCAGTGTTTCCAGTGGTTCCCTTGGCAACGACTCTGTCAAAACTTTCTTCAAACACAAACTTCTTTCTATTAAAGGGACTGTGTCCATTTCTATCAAACTTTTTATAGTAACATTTTAAACAGGTTTGGGACCAATTTTTTTTTTTTTACTAGTTTCATCCCATTTATTTTGTCAGGACCCGGAGCCCTGAAGATCTGTATTCCTTAGAGGAATAAAGACGTTTCTCTCACCTTGTTTCCCTTTGGACTAATTATCTAGGAGGGTCCCTTCTGTGCCAAAGAAGGCTCAATAGGTTTGGCAGGAGGCATCTGTGACTCTGTCAGCTGGGGCTCAGAAATGGAGTTGGGAATAAGGGGCAAATTTTTTTTAAAGGGACAAAGCTTAGGTATTTTTTAAGATGCTGATTTAGTGGGTTATTGAAAATGCTGCCCACATAGCCTTTTAACCCTCAAAGATATCAGATAACTTTTTTCTTGCAGTGAGATGAAGTGGCTGTCATTATCTCTGAAGGTCTGTATCATATTGGAATCTGTCAGTGCAGGTCAGGGAGTCCGCTGTGCTCTGGGCCCAGCTCGGGGACTGAATTACATTTCCCCAGCACAATGGCTGCAGAATGGGTGGGTGCTTTGTCATTTAAACTGCATAAAGAGGCAGAAATTGATTTTTATTGTGGATCTTCATATCTAATAAAGCTCCAAGGGGCTCTTTTCTTCTCCGATTGAATAGCCATTGAATGCTTTCAATCTAGTTCTGTGTTTCATGCCTAAACTGAATAGCGGGAAGGCAGAAAATAGATGGGGGAAAAGAGGCCAAGTCACTTTCCAGATTGAAAAGGATATGGCAGAGAAATAAATAAAAAAAATAAAATAAAATAAGACTATTTGGAAAAGCATTTAAGTGGAAAGGGGAACTTTCTTGATGCTCTGGGGGGAAAATTGCTTTTTGAGGGTGTGTGTGTGTGTATGTCTGCATACACACGGGTACACGTGCAAATCCACTTGTCAATCAGAGTACCTTATGTGCACCTGTAAAAATCTATTTATGGTCAACTGGACCAGAGCCAAATGCCAACCACAAACTCACCTCTGAAAGCCCACCGTGCCTGTCTTCAGGCTCCGGGCCCAAAGAAATCTCGGCCAGACAGGCTTCTGGAGCGGAGGCTCAGGAAAGGAGGAGTGTGCTACTGTTCCTTCTGTGGACGCCCAGGAAGATCCTGGGCTCCAGATTCTTATCCAATGCATGTAGAAGTCTGGTAATCTCTCGACGATCTAGAAAAGCATTAAAACTCTTTTAGATACCTCCATCTGCTAAATCCTGATCTTCCTCCCTGAATGGGGCTTCCTAGTTATTAGGGCTTTTGAATTTTCACCCCAGTCAATCTTCTAAAAGGAGCACAGAATTAAGAGCTCTATAAACATTTGTGCCTTCAACCATGGCCCTCGGATGTCCAGCTCAACAAAAGTATACTCGACACCTTCTCTACACAGCCTGACACTAAAGATATAATCCTCTCTGGTGTAGACATCTGGACTTTTGATGTTTGCCTCCCCAGTTCCATCCTACCTTCTTCTGGCAATAGCCCCCAGTGTTCATTCAGGGGTCCTCCTCCCCATCTCTCAGGCCAGTGATCTGAATGGGATTCCACCCGTTCAGAGTCTCCAACTCTTAGCAAATTAGTCGATCATTTTCCCCCGGCCACCTTGATTGGCCCAAGGGGAGGCTGTGACCTAAACTCATCTAATCAGAATAACACACTGCGGGAACTAGGAGAAGACACTCTCTTGTCCTGGACTGGAGACTGGAAGACTGGGAAGCTGGAGTCGCTACCACCAATTGGACCCCACAAGGGGAAAGCCTCCCTGAGAATAGAACCACCAGAGAGAAGACCCCAGCTGAGAGCTGGAGCAAATTCAGGAACCCCTGGATCCAGCTCTACCTAAAGCCAGACCTGTCTCCACACTTTCTAGTTAAATGAGCTGATATGTTCCCTCTGTCCTCAATTCAGTTTGCTTTGGGTTTTTATCCCTTGCAAAGAAAATAGACTTTTCTTATATATAAGATAACTATTATTTGCAGAAAGATTTTTAAGATTCAGTTTAGAAAGTCCTTTTCACATACATGATCTTATTTAATGTAATCATATGAATACATTCATGAGGTAGAATCTTCGTATCTAATAGGTCTCAAAAAAAATCTCTTTTCAGATAAAAATGCCACATTTCAGAAATGACGAAATTGAGATTTAGAGAGAGGTTAAGTGACATCCCAAACTGGAGCACCAAAAATCAGCATTTCTAAGACCAGACTCAGTCCCCTCAGATCCGTTCCTGCTCCTGTGAGCTCTATCTATCAGATAGGCTTGTCCATCCACCTAGGGGCCTAAATCAGAACCCCAGGATTGAACCAAGACTCCTTCCTGTACAGCATCTCCCACATCCAGTGGATCACCAAGTCCCTGGGTTCTACGTCCTTATCAGCCCTGGAGTCTGCATCCTCCCCTCTGTTTTCACCATCACACAGACACTCTTCCTCCAATTCCATGGTGACCTTCTAACCGCTGCCCTCTCTCTTCCCTACTCTGGTCCATCCTCCTGGCTGTTGGAGGAAGGTTTCTGCGAGTGAACCCTAGTCAGGTGCCTCCTGCACTTAAAATCCTTCCCTGGAGTTCTGGGAGGTTTAAGAATTTTTCGCTAACTATTTTGCCTATTTTCACATCATGACCCAGCACGCACGCACACGCACACATATACACACAGTCATTGAAACAAAATATTCAATATAATACTTATTCCCATGTGAGCTATTTTCTGATATTTTCCACTTTATTCTATTCCATTCCACTCTTTTCTATATTTCTCTTTAAAATGTTGGTCATGACTCTCAATCCAGAGTTCTTCACACAGGGTCAATAGGTACTTTGACAAGGGGTGTGACTATATTTCAGAGGGTTCCTAAATTTTAATGGGAAAACTTACATCTTCATTTTCACTAGCTGAAACTGAAATTTAATGTTTCCTTCTATTATTAATGTAGGCAACAAACTCCACTGGTATAACAGTAGCTGTGACTTCCTCACTCATAGAGCTCATGGATGTGTTTAGGTCATTGAATGTATCTTGAAGCAGTGCTCATGCCCATCACTACCTTAAAATCACGCTCCAGTCTTCCCAGAGATCCTCCCCTCCCCTGTTTATCTATCATGTTTCTCCTTAGCCTTGCCCCCTCCCATCCTCCAGGTTCTCTGTGTTTCTGGCCTGTGACACATCCGTACACATACTCAGACTCACACACAAACACACAGTGAAGCTCGTATATATGTGTAGTTTTGAGCACAGCACAATATACACTTGCTCATATTTTCAAGCTCACACATACACACTTATTCACACATGGTCACACACCCCCTTGTGAGTGTATATACACATAAACGTACCCATACCTCTGCATACACATAATTTCCTAGATGTGCTTCTGAGGAATAATCCTCAGCTAGTTCTCCTCTCTTCGATATGCCTCAGGTACTTGGGGCCTTCCCAAAGTCATTTCTCCTTTGAGGCCTTGTTGGGGGGACAACAGCCTGAAAGCACCACCATCCCAATGACCATGAATAATGAATGATCCAGAGAGACACATGACAAGGTCAGGGAGAAGGGACCTTGGTCCCAACCAACCAGATCAGCTGAACCAACCCTCATTTTTAATGCTTGCTCCTAATTTATTATAACGTCTATGTTGTGGATGTCTTTGTGAATAATCTTAATTTTTCTGGAACAAGATGAAGTAAAAATATGTACAGTTCACTAACAGTCATTAACTCTTTTGGAACACAGACTATTTTGAGAATCTAATGAAAGTTATCAACTGTCTCCTCAGCAAAAAGAAACCCCCAAAACACATCCTCTTATTCACATAGGATTTTGCATGGCACCAACCAAATCTGAGATTCTGTCTGTAACAGTCAACAGTGATCTGTGCGAAGGTGGCCTTGGCCAGTCACTGACCCTGTGATCACTCAGCTGTGCCCGCATCCACATATCAACAGTCCTCAGCTGGTCTCTACTTCACGTCCAGGACATGGTAACCCTCAAAGAGTAATTACACACTTTATTTCATATGAAAGTGGCTCTGAAAAGAGAGCCAACTGCTAGAGCTGATGATGGAAATGAAGAGATGGGAGGAGGTGATGGCTCCTAACTGAAACGTGGCAATGTGCAGGGAGAAATATGCTGTCTTGGTGTATCCCATCCTGGTTTGGTTAATTCCCACAGAGCTCAGGCTGTTGACCATATACATGCCTAGACTTGCAGAGATACAGAAATAGGCCCACAAGGGCCGGCAAGTACCAGAAATGAGTGGAGAGTGCTGATGAAGCACGCAGTCCTTGTGGTCTCTTGTTTCTCCCAAGACAGATGTAGGAACAAGTAAGAGTCCACTTCTTCTTTACTGCTAGAGGAGCAACAGCGCAAGCAGAGTCAGCAATGGCAGCGACAGTCAGCCTCAGTGAGGGGCGGGAACTAGGGGTGGTGTGGCCTGCCATCAGCAGCGTGTGCACCCACTTAACCTAACGGGAACGGCTGCCCCTGCTCTCCCAAGGATTGTCACCAGGTGGAACGCAGCCCAGAGTTACCACAGCTCTCAAATTTGTCACGAGCAGGAATCTGGTTATGTGAAGTGTACGCTCTTCTCCCCATCCCCCGCACACCGTCTGAGCTAACTCTGCTGAACTAACAAAACACGTATGTGAGCAGGACCCCACCCATGGATGTCTGTGGAGAGTCAGTTCTCTGCGCCGTCTCCACCTCCCAGTCAGTGCCCAGGGAAGAGAGGGTCCATGTGCATCCCCCGGGAAAAAGGAGCTGTGCACAACCAAATCTAAAGCAAGGCTGAAGGAAATGTGGACGAGTTCACACAGAAAGTACACTTGGAAAGTGATTCGTTCTCACAGACAGGTGCTCCCCAGGGCCCTCCCAGGGGTTCAGGGGAGCAGGCTGCCTCATACCCTGACTGCCGCTGTCTTGGCACCACCAGCAGCCCAGTTTCTAGAAATGAGAAAAGAGGCAGCCGCTGGAGGCCCTCCCTGGAGCTGCAGACTGTTTAGAGAAGCAGGCTCAGCACAGTCTAGCGGGGCTGTCTCCTTCAGGCCTTCACAGACGCACCAGGTATGTGATGCTGTGCCAGCTGAGTCCTGTGTGCAGAGCAGACGGGTCAGGACAGCTCATTCTCCCTGCCTGGCCCGGGAAATGCGTGTCTGCATAGCTGATGCCACTCTCCCTTAGGTGGGGGGAACCTGGGCCAGCACACCTGGGTCTGAACTCAACACACACTACGTGGGTCTCAGCACACTCACCATCACCCTCAATGTCAACACTGTTTGGGGTCATCTTTCTGATTTGGATTAGCCTGTTTGATAAAAATGGAGAATATTTTCCTCATCGAACCATTCTCTTCTCCTCTCTTGCCTCTCTTCCCTGAGGTTTCTAGCAGTCATTTTATCATTGGAACGCTTTATTTTATTTTTATTTTATTTATTTTTTTTTGTGGGGAAGACCAGCCCTGAGCTAACATCCGTCGCCAATCCTCCCCTTTTTGCTGAGGAAGACTGGCCCTGGGCTAACATCGTGCCCATCTTCCTCCACTTTACATGGGACGCCGCCACGGCATGGCTGACAGGCAGTGCGTCGGCGGGCACCCGGGATCCGAACTCGCGAACCCCGGGCTGCCAAGCGCGGACTAAACCGCTGCGCCACCGGGCGGCCCCTATCATTGGAACTCTTAATTTTCCTGAACTACTTCTTCAAGGGTGCAGTGAATTTAAAACATACTGTATTTCATCTGTGTATTTTTAGAACCATATAATGTATGTAATAGAAATCGAAGATAATTGCAAACTCTTCTTGATTTTACTAGTGTTTTATTAACAAATCTGCCTTAATCCAGGATTAAGACTGAGTGAGATTAGAGGATTTCTCTCATCTGCAGCTGGAAGCAAGAGACTCTGTAATAAACGTGCCTCCTTGCTTGCCATAAAGCTGTCCTATTATAGTCACAGCAGTGCGAAGTACAGACCGGGTCCCACCTGCCCTTGTGATGCACATGTGCAGTGACAGGCAAGAGGGGCGTCCAGCATGGTTAAAGGGCTAGGCCTCCCTCTATACCTCAAAAAGGTATCAGGATGAAGTCCACATTCTCTTAACCTCTATGTTCTGAGTTGCCTTTTCACACCACATGGCCCTTCCTCTGAATTTGGCATTTAATTTCAGCATTACATCACAGGGCACATTACTCCAGGAAAACAGGTAGTGATTAGAGTGTAAAGCACACTCTGCCAGGTGTGGCTGGTTTGCTCCATTGATTAGAGCACCATTAACAAGGTGAAGGTCACAGGGCCTGCATTTTCACGAGGTCCATTCAGTTTCCTTCTGCTTCAAGGTCTCCAGCTGCACCTGAAGTCTGGACCAGCTGCCGCTGTGAAAATGTCATCATTCCAGAGATGATGGGGATACAGAGGGCTTCTCTTCTGGGCCAGGGGTAGTGGCATTATATCCATAGACACAGGATGTCACTTTATCTATAGAAGGTCACCATTGCAGGAAAAAGGTCATGTCAATCAGAGACGACTGAAGACAAAGCAGATCTAGGTCATCCCACAACCTAGTGACTGTGCACATAGTTTCTTTCCTGGCCCTAATCTCCATCTGAACCTTCCTGGGAAGATGCATCCTTCCTTTATATTTATTTCAAGCACCCATACAACCCCCTTTGTCCCTTTTGAGTCTGTGTTTCCTGTTTTAATGTCAATAATTATTAATGGGTGAATGGTGTGCACGCACACGTGTGCACAGGTGTATGCAATGAGCACGTCTGGGTGTACCTAAATCCATTCTTTCACCCCTACCTCCAGGTAGAATCCAGAAATTATTCCACCATCCAGCAATCTACTCAAGTAGGCACACTGGCTGTCACTTTCTGTACTACTTTCTGTTCTCAGTCCTCTGTACAATCAAAATCCTGTCAAATCTGCCATTAAAAAAATCTCCTAACACCTCCTCTCCTTTCTCCCTTCCACTGTTCCATCCAGTCCACAACCATCTCTCTCCTAGATATCTCCAACAGTTTCCAGTTGGTCTTGCTTTTGAAATGTCCCCCATGCCTTATCTACTGTCACTATTGGAGCCTCATTGAACCCTCTGAACACAAATCTGACCCTTTTACTGCTTTACTCAAAAGACTTCAGTGACTTCCACTGTCCTCAGAAAGGATTCTAGGCTCCGCAGCATGGACCATAAGAACCATTAAGATCTGCCCCTGGCCTCCACTCTGGCCTCAGCTCCTGCCTCCCCATTACCAAGCATTCCATGCTCAGCCATATCAGACTACTCGCCATTCCCAGGACACTCTGAGATCTCTCAAGCCTCCAGATGCTTACATGTGTCATGTCCTTACCTAGAATGCCCTTTCCCATCTTGTCCACAGGTGGTTTTCTAATTCTCCTCCGAGACCTGTCTCCACATGCCAACTGTGCCAACGTGCTCTGTGTTCCGACTGCAGGTGGGGTATCTACTCGCATGTGAAGTATTGAGAGGCTGTGGTCTGTGATGGATCTAAATCCTCACGACAAGGACCTAATGGAATTTTAAAATAAAGCAGAGAAAAAAAATTTTAAGTATCTGTAAAACTATTGGGATGGAAAACAAATCAGTGGTTGCCAGAGATTGGTAGTGGGCGGACTGACTACGAAGGGCCACACAAGGGCATTTCAGCTCTGTGTACTACTGGGTGGTGGATGCATTTATCAAAACTCATAAAACTGTACACCACAAAGCGTGAACTTCACTGTATGCTAATTAGAAAACAGTAAGCCAGGATGTTGGGGGAATCCCAGGGTAGAATGCAGACTGAGATACATGGATGTAACTGTATGATTGGTGTTTGACGTGAGCTCACTGAAGCGGGTGGAGTAAGAAGGAGCTGAACTAAGAAGCTTTGGAAAATGGTGCCCGGGCTGGATAAGGCTAGAGAGAAAAGAACTATACATAAACCCTATAGTTGATAAATTCATTTCTCATAGGCTTAGCAATAGGGTTAGCAATCCTGAAACTACATGTATGCTAAGAATGAATAAATAAGTAAATAAATTGTAGATAACAGGTGCCAGTTTTCTCACCATCATTGAAAGGAGTCACAAATAAGTGGGAAGAAAAGGCTGGAATAAATCCTGTGGTATTGGGTTGAAGTCAGAGATATCAGTGTGGACTCCTATTTATTTTGAGAGAGAGAGAGGTAGATTTGTGTATATGTGGGTTAGTATTCATACATATATTTCCTAGCTCTGTCCACCTAGAAGGCCTAGGGAAAAAAAGGCAAAGGATGGGCTCGTTTCAGAATGACAAGGGAGCCGACCAGAAAGAGCTTCCAGTAGCCTAAGCTGGAACAACAAGCTTTGCTTTTTGCTGTGTTTGAGCAAGAAAATTAATTACAATAATATTGGATTATAACTCAAAGAATCAAATAAATATCTGTAAGTCCATATTGATATAAACAAATGATTGAAAAAATAAATAAACGGAGGATAAGGGACAAATTTTCCTTTCAAAAGCATTCCAAGTAATTACTTGGAGAGATAGTCGCCTCCCCAGGAGGCAGAATTAATTCCCTTCTCCCAGAGTGTGGGGCTGGACTTCATGACCCATGTCCAAAGGACAGAGTACGGAAAGGAAAAACAATAAGTTGGCAGAGGAGAAACCTGAAAGACGACAGACGCTCCCTTAACCAAGTGCTCAGCATTAACGATCGTGTGCGACCCGATACGACGCAGTGAGAATGCTCTGCATCTCTGTGGTTTTCTTCCCCCCAAACCCACAACCCTAGTTTAATCATAAGAAAAACATCAGGCAGACCCCAACTGAAGGACATTCTACAACATTTCTAACTAGTAGTCTTCAAAACCGTCAAGGTCATGGCAAACAAGGAGCTTCTGAGAACACAGATCAGAGGAAATTAGAGAGAAATGACAACTAGATGCCATGTCATATTCTGGCTTGGATCCTGAAACAGACAAAAGGACATTAGTGGGAACACTGGTGAAATCTGAATGAAGTCTGTATTTAGGCAATAGCATTGGTACCAATGTCAATTTCTTTATTTTGACGAACGTGCCGTGGTTATATGAGATGTTAACATGAGGACAAGCTGAGTGAACAGTATGTAGGAACTCTCTACGCTGTTTCCAAATCTTCTATAAATCTAAAATTATTCCAAAATAAAAGGTATCTGAAATTGTTATTGTTTCAGACACAGACATATATTGTTTTGATTTTGAAAACGTAAAAATATTACCTATTCAAAAAATCAAATTAAAAAATAAAATAAGCACTGCATTCATTATCACATGCTTCTGAAAGTGGCAGGGTTATAGATTTGCTGCCTTTCTTATTCTGCGTTATTTTAATGAGTTGTTTTTGTTTCCATAATAATTTGGATTTAAATTTGGGAAAACGTCAGTTTGAGATTTGTACAAACGTTAAGTTTCCCTATTTCTCTTTTCTGGTCTTGAGGATTGAACTCCAATTTGGGCTAGATTCAGAAATAATAGAAATGAATCCACTCGTTGAAATTCGTTTGCAATGCCTGAATTAGGCCCCCTCCTGGGGTTTAACTGAGCCAAGCGGGAGGGTTGCTTCCTGCCAGGGAGAAGGGAATAGAAACAGCAAACAAATGCCCCAGGTAAACTTGCCACACAGAAACTTTCAGCAAAGAGGCCTGTTTTCATTGTAAAATGTTGGTCAGAGAACTAATTTGGATATCTACTTCCTTCCAGATTTGGTTCATGCCCATTTCAGCTGAAACATACAAATCACTGATGGCAGATCGAGGCATGAACTGCTTTGTCATAATAGGTAATTCTAGGTATACAATCAGGTGTTTTGTGACTGTCACTTAAGCAGCCCCTGACAAACGTCACTGCTGATGAAGCCAGACACAAATATATGAGGCGCCTTCTGCCCACCTCTTGTGCCAAAGCGTCAGGCGAAACACATCATCTGTGACAGGGCAGCATTAAGCAAATTAATGTTCAGGAGTTTTTAAAATAATAATTTTTTTAAAAAGCAAGAAATTTATTTTTCAGGCATGATTAGGGAGAAAAATTGTGGCAATCAAATGTGGGGATGGCTCCCAGCCGTGGTAAACAGGGCTCGGCTCACTCCTTAGCAGCCATGTCTTCTATATTCTAGAATCAGGGAGAGAGATCTGGAGTCTGAGAGCCATTCTTCCCTGCAATTCCGCGATGTGCTGTAGGAGGAAGACACACATCCCTTAGGAAGAATGCCCCAAGGCAGGCCTCACCTGTCTAGATGGCCCAGTAAGGCCAAGGAGAGTGGCCCCGAGGATCAGAAAGGTCTGAACCATCCACACTTGTCTCTGGGCTCCCAGGGCAAGAGAAGAGGACACTAGACTGATGCGGTCACTTCCTGAGTGGTGTCCCTGATCACTCCTTTGCCAGCTACAGTCCCTTCTCCTCAGAACAGCCAAATGATCTTTTAAAAAACGTGATCAAATCTCATCACTCCTTTGTTTAAAAGTCCTCTGATGGCTTTCCATCACACTTGAATTAAAATTCAAAATCCTGATCACGCCCTACGAGGCTCTTGTGATCTGGCTCCTCCTTCCCCTTGTCCACAAGTCCCCTTCCCTTCCATCGCTACACTCCAACCAACTGTCTTCCTGGCTGTTCTAACATGTGAAGCCATTCCCATCTCAGGACCTTTGCACTTGCTGTTCCCTTCTTCCCAAAATGTTCTTTCCCTAGATCTTTTTGTGGCTCATTTCTTCACTTCAATTATGGGCTCAGATGTTGTGTTGTCAGAGAGGTCTTTCCTGACCACCTTATCTATAAAAGCTTCCTCTACCCACTGCCTCCATCACTCTCCACTCTTCCACTGCTTTAATTTTCCATGGTACTTAATTCTGCTTCAAATTGTTCATTAACTGCCTGCCTCGCTAGAATAAAGACTTTCCACAGTATCATAGTGCCTAGAAGAGTGTCATGGTCATCAAGTCTACTCACAAATACTCCAGTTCTTTTCCCTCCAGATATATTTGGCACGTGATTGGCTTTAGCCAATGAGATGTAAGTAGAAGCGACATGTGTCACTTCCAAATAGAACCTTGAAGAGCCAGCCCATGATCCATCATGTTCCCTTCCCCTGTTGTGGAGGTCGGGGAAGCACATGTCGAGATGGAGCCTGAGCAAAAGCCTCCTGACAACTCACGTTGGACATATATCAGAGAAAATCAAATATTAAACCCCTGAGCTTTGGGGAGTTGTTAGTTATTTCAGTAGAATCTAATCTATCCTGACTAGAATAGTGCCTGAATGAATAAGTGAATGAATGAACACAGTCAATAGTCAGATGACCGCTCGGCCTGGCAGTGCGTCTCTCTGGCATCAGCAACCACAGGCCAATCAGATTTGCCCACAGCCAACAGGATAATAAGACCAGGGCCAAGGCCAGGACAACGAGCCCAGGAAGGGGGTTGCAGGGCAAAGGACTAACTGACGGTATTACAGGTCCAGCCTCGCCCCATAGGCGGGGGTCACATGCAGCATGCTCCCTTTCAGTCTAGGTCATTTGCTTAGAAAATAGATTTCCCACCAGAGCCGTGGTAGAGGGGAATCTCTGGGGCAGGAGCCTGGGGGAGGCGATGTCAGGCCCCTTTGATGATTCTGAAAGCACAGCTTTTGGCATCTGCTGGCCTTGGGCTCAAATCTCTACTGCCTCCTAGCTATGTGACCCCCGGCAGCTTCCTAACCTCTCTGAGCTTCAGTTTTCTTATCTGTAAAATGCGGACGATAATAATCTGTACCTCACAGGGCAGTGAGAATTAAATAACAAAATGCATTTACAACACTTGACTAAGTGTTTGGCTCAGAGTATGTGCTTAATAAATGCTAGCTTCTGAAAATACGGGTATTTTCCAAAACTCCAGAAATCTCTCAGGTAGGAGCTACAAGACAGAAAGGAAAAGCCACTGTCTGAGAATGGATCAAACATGGGAGAAACGAGGGAATATTCTCCTAAAACAACCAAAATGACCCAGAGGTGAAAATAATTGGAATTCAAATGAAAGCCCAGAAGGACACAAGGGAAGCCCAGCCACAGCCCCTCCACGCGATTCGGCGCGACTCCAAGGAACATCTATGTGGGTCATGTTTGTGCTATTAGTGTTATCGTATTTTTGCACAGACCTTTTAATCTCAGAAATTAAACAACTACTCTAGAAGGTTACAGGACTTTTTACCCTCCCTCCCCCTGGTTGTATTTCCTTTTGAGACATTTTAAAAGTTTTCAGTAAAAAAAAATATGCTGTAAAAGGCTAGGTTGAATTATATGATACATTGAAATTAAAATGAAATTTTAAATTATCATGCGGTTCGGGGTGATGTAGAATGAGTGATAATAAATAAGGGTTAAAAGGATGATGGCAGATCCTTTTTCATGGTTTTTATTTTTTTCCCTTTCTGTTGTTTATAAAAACCTTCTCAGAAGATTAAAAATAATATTTCTTTCCCTATTGATTTTTTCTTTTCCCATTTGGCAAACATTAATTTATTTCCTGTGTTTCTAATGGAGCTGATATTAATACAGCTTTATTTATTTATTTCATCCCTGGACGTCAGCATTACTGATGACAGCCCCTGCCTGAGGACAGCAGCCAGGCAGCTCTGGAGGTGACAGGACATTCCTCGGGGCAAGAGTGCAGCATCCTCTTCCCCCCAGCCCCCTCCAGGGTCTGCATGGAAAGGCCTCTGGCCCACACCACTCGAGACTCAAGGGACTTCTAGCCCACCCCGCTGTCCTATGGAGGCTGTTCCAGAACCCGTCCAGGGCCCTGCTCACATGGTCCCCTCTGCATGAAGAGGAACAATTTCTCTTCCCCCCTCCTACCTTTCTTCATGCCCCAACTCAGATTCTGTCTTTTGAGATGAAGATTGTCCTGATCCTTTCTTTATGTGGGACACAAAGCTCCCAGCAGAATGCTTCTAATGTACTCAACACACCTTTGATATGCTAGACCCTGGGCCATGTGCTGGGAATCCAACAGTGAGTAAGACATAGTTCCTGCCCTCAAGAACACCCAGTCCGGTCAGGGAGACACTCAGTGCTATGGTGCAATGCTCCTCTGTGACAGCATGGTGGAGGGGCGCACCTTACCGGGGTACTTAACCCAGGCTGGGGTCAGGGAAGACTCCTGGGAGCAGGTGACTTCTGAGCTGAGTCTTGAAAGAAACAAAAGAATGAAAGGAGGAAGTTGGAGAACAGCGTGCCAAGGACTTGCTCAAAGTAACACGTTAGGTTGGCCAGGCCAGGACTGAAACGGGTTCCCAGGTACATTGGCTGTTCCCAGCCTCCTCCCAGTTCATATCTAGTTTTCTCATGTTGTGGACATTGCCTGTTAGTTAAACCATGCTTCTGGGCTTATCAGTTATGCTGTTTGAAACTTTGTATACAATTTCAAGCTCAAAGGAACTACTCTAATAGTGGAGAGTTCCAGCATGTGGCAGAGAGAATGTTGAAGGCACAAATGCCTCACATCAGGCATGGCTGTTATCCACCTGTACGCTCCCCTCAGCTCGCCATGACTAAGGCACTGAGGTTCTCCAGAGAGCCTATGACTCTCTGTTCCCACAGAAGTGAGGAGCATCAGCTCTCTCCAAAGGGGTGGAGTTGGGTCAGTGTCTGGGTAGCCAGAAGAGAACTTCTGCTCTTCTTCTAGCCCTCCTGTCCTACCATCTTTTTCTCATAGAAACTTCTGCCAAAATCTGCATGCAAATCATCTCCTCAGAGGGCCTCTTCACCAGTTCACCAAGACCTGGTCAAAGACTTCTGTATTTGGTAAGGAAATGCTGGCTGCTGTAATTATCAAACCAAAAAGAATAATGGCTCAAACATATTAGACGTTTCTTTTTTGCTCGAGTAAAGTCCAAAATGACTGTTTCTGATTGGCAAATGGCTCTCCGATGAGCAGTGGTTTAAGGTTCCTTCCATCTTGTGGTTCTGCTGTCCTCGACACACGGCTTCTGGAGTTGTTATGCTTGCCTGTGTTAAGTTTGTAGAAGGAGACTGAACACAGAGGGTATAACAGTCCAGCCTGGATATGGCGCACAACACTTCCACTCTAATTTTAATTCTAAAACTTAGTCACGTGGCCACATATAACTGTGTATAGTCTGACTGTGTGCCCAAGAAAAAGAGAAAACAGTCATACTAACAACTAGCAATCTCTGTCAAAACATATGAATTCCAGTCTTAGACTCCATGGGGGCTCAGTGAAAAATAGCTATTATTCCCTGGATACAACTGTGGGCTTTGGGAGATTGCTAGGTGGTGGCTTGATCCATTTTTTCCCCAGTAAGAGCAATGGAGCCGACTCTGATTCCAAAGTTACTAGGCTATGTCGTGTCAATGAGAAGATTTAGATAAAATCCTTACTCTCAAGGAGCTTACAGGGGAAAAGTAATGGGAAACAAATTAGGTGCTTACTGCATCAGAGTTTACTATTAATTTCTAACTTGAAAAAGATCATCACTTTCACTTTTTCACCAATGTAAGACCCTTTGCACTCTCCGTGGGGATTAGCTCTTACCCAAGCCCCTAGTGGTAGTTATTGGTGCTTATCACCAAATATTTCTGGTTCTCTCCACTTCCAGGCACTTGGTAGAATGCACTTCCCTGACCCCCTGAAGTTAGTCGTGGCCATGTGACTTCCTTTGAGTAACAAAATATGAATGGAAGTGACATGTCACACTTTTAGGAGGAAATTTTAAGAACCAGAGCACAATTTTCCAGAGCCCTCTTTCCCTCTGAGGTGACTACCAGCAACATTCAAGATGGTGGATGCTCCATCAGCCTGGGCCCTGAAGTGAGGAAATGTGGTACAGAGCCCCCAGCCAACCCGCACTGGACCTGCAGCATGAGCGTGAAAAAGACATTTCCTATTAGGAACCACTAAGTTTTTGCTGTTTTTGTTACTGCTCCATAAACTTGCCTATCCTAATATACCCCTCCTTGGGTAATATGACACCCAGAAATTTAAATGCATAATCATTTATTTAGTGGAACTCTTGGCTTAAGAGAAAACAGAGTCCCTTTAAGGCAAATAGATTATTCTTAGACTTACCATAGACGTACAAACAGAGCCCAGATTTATTAATTTTCTCCCTGGTGGGCTGATGGTCTCTCCTTCCATCTTATAGCAATCAGAGAACTCCAAAGCTTAGGATAATTCTGGTGATGTTCTGGTTTGTGCTATTAAAAAGGCCAAGGAAGAAAGACAAACTTTAAGCTCTAGACGGTAGCAGACTGCAAAAAACAGAAACATACGAGGCTCAAAGCAGTGGGAGCCCAATTCTGATGAACTGTATGTAAGAGAGGAAAGTGAGAAGATGGAGGGGCTTAGCAGTCAGTGCAAGGCGGGCGGCCCTTATAAAGTTCTGGTCGCAACAGCCAGGTCCAAATGGGAAGTGTAGGATGTGGCAGGATTCCAGGAGGCAGCAGGCAGAAGTTTTCTCTTTTGCTTTCTGTGTGGATCAGGCAGAAGCAGCAGGGTGAAGACAATCTAAGTGAGTTGAAGAAACCAAGGTGAGGGGGCTAGGTGCTCCTGCTAAAAGCAGCACTGAAAACAGATCAACTGAGACAGCTCATCCAGCAGGGGTGAGAGGCCCTGAGGGAATTCTGTTTAAGAAAAGAGTCACAAAATCTCAAGTTCTGCCACACAGCAGGAGCAGCTCAACCAGAGACTGCCCCTCTCAGACCAGAGGCAGGCAAGTTGAAGTTTGAGTCCCAGGAATCAATGATGAGGAAATAATCATAAATGGCGACCAGATACTGCTTAAGTTAATCACTTTTAACTTCAGTGTTAAATTGATAATTGCTAAATTGAGAAAGCTCAATGTTTCTACCTTTTTTTGGAAGGGGGGAAAATAGTGTGCAGAATTGGATTTTGGAGTCTGCTCTCCCTGGGTTAGAAGCCTGCTCTGCTGGTAAACTTGAGCAACTTTCCCAACCTCTCTGATCCCCAGTTTCCTTTTCTGTAAAATGAGCATAATTATACCTTCCTCATGTGCTTGGTGGCCAGAAGTGAGACTCAGTACCTTTAGATGGATGATGACATCCCCTCCTGCAGAATCTGTTTGCAGGAAGTGGGCCTCTGCACTTGGTTGTCAGAGAAAGGAGGAGGACGAAGGGGTTTCTCAGTGCAGAGAATCCTAGGGGGAAAAGACGATGGGGATGATGGCCGGGGTGGGTGGGTTGAGATATGGTCTGTTCTCTTGCTGGTCTAAAGGGTGGTGAGAGAAGGGAACTGAAGGAACTGCATGTAAGAAATCTGTACAAAGCTGGACAGCCCCAAGTCTGCTTCTGGGCTTGGGTGACCCAGTGAAGTCTAGAGGGGAGGCAGAGGGGATCATTCTCTTCCTGATGCCCCCCACACCCACTCTGCCACATGTGTATTCACAGAATGGGAAACTTCAGAAGGTCAGATCACAGAGACAACATTTGTAAATTGCTAGGACTGTGGCTGCTATGGTATCTCCTCAGTAATTATGCGTTCTATCTCATTAAATCTTCCTTCAAGAAGTATTCCTTTTGAGATGTGGGCTTGGTATCTCACAAACAGATTCTAATTTCTTAAAAATCATTTATATTTACGTAGAAAAAAATATGAGTGGATCTTGAGGGCATCCCTAACTACTTCCAGTTGTCTCATCTGCAGCAATTCTAACAGCAGAGAATTGCTACCACAACCTGGTGTTCTCCAAAAGTCAGGCTAAGGTTTACTTGCTAGGCTGGCTGCCTAAGAATTACTTGGGGAACTTGTCAAACATGGAGATTTCCAAGCTCTATCTTGACAAATTCAGATTCGACAGATCTAAAAGATTCTACAGGTGATTCTGATATTGATTCTGGCTTGAGAACCAGTATCTCAAGGAATTCCCTTGTCCACCTACGACAACTAATAGAATTGCAGACATAGAAACATAAAAAGAATCCAATCCCGGGGACATAATTTGCAAATCCAATCCATTTCAACAAAATAAAGGACATAAATGAAACTTCAAGTAAATGAAAGAGAAAGAAGTTGCCCATACATAGATATTTTGTTGACTCTTGATCTTGTTTCTGTCCTTCTTGAGGTTTATTGAATGGAACGAAACTCAACAGTATGTAACAATGCAAGTGTTGGCACCAGGGAACCACATGGAAGGTATATTCTTCTGATGAGAAATTAGACCAGCTTATATAGAGATAACTCTAAATTCCAAGGTAGTTTAAAGAAAAACTATTGCACATCAAGTTCCGGGCTGTTTCATAATTAATCAACCATCACATATTCTTTCAGAAAGTGTTTAGGGAGCACCTGTTATGCACCAAGCACTGTTCTAAGCCCTGGATGTACAATAGTGGATGAGATAGACAAAACTCCCTGCTCACAGAGCTCACATTCTAGGGGAGGGAGACACACAATAAACAAATAAGTACAATAAATAGCATATTAGATAGCACTGAGTGCTATGGGGAAAAATAAAGGAAGGACAATGGGGCATTCAGGGAAAAGGGTTGCAATTTTCATTGAGGTGGTCAAGAATGGCCCACACTGAAAAGGTGACATTTGAGTAAAATAAAACCTAAAGGAGGCCAGGAAGTAAGCATTTTGGTGTCTGGGGGATGGTATTTAGCAGAAGTTTGTCTGGAGTCTTTGAGAGAGAGCAAAGAGATCAGTGCGCCTGAAGAGAAATATGTAAGGAGAAGAATAACAGAAGATGAAATCAGAGAGGTGACAGAGGAGACAGATCATGTCGGGTCTTATAGGACATGATGAGGACTTTGGCTTGTACTCAAAATACGGTGGGAAGTCCTTGGAGTGTTTCGTGCACAGATGTGACATGATTGCTTCGGCTGGTCTCTAGAAAATTGACTACATAGAAGTGGGGAGAGGGAGAGCAGAGGAGGAGTAATTTGGAAAACACTTTGGGAAGAGATTGTGAAGATCGAGGTAAAAAAGAATAATGATGGCTTGGACTAGGTAGTGGGAGTGGAAAAGGTGAAAAGTGATCAGATTCTGGATGTATTTAAAGGTAGAGTTAACAAGGTGTGCTGATGGGGCATCTAAAAGGAGGAGTCAAGATGATCACTAGATGTCTGGCCTAACCAGTTGGAAGGATTGATTGCCAATAACTGAGATGCGAAAGAATGGAAAGTAGAGTATGTTAGGAAATATCAGTGTGTCTCTCTATTATTATGCAAATTAATCAAGCATTTATTCTATTCCTGAAAAGAATAAGGAAAATAAGCATTAGTCAGGTGTCCAGGGTTGTTGCAAGGATTAGATATAGTCTATGCATGTAGGGAAAATATCTAGATAAATGACTGTAAATAATGGTTTCTTGTGAAAAGTAGAAAGGGAAGAGCTCACAAAATTTTCTTTTTACTTTTGTACCTCTTAAATGTCTTACTATAGACATGTTTTAATTTTTAATTATATATCAACTCTGCTCATCAATAAAAAATAAAGAACTATTGATACATGCAACAACATGGATGAATCCCAAAAACACGTTAAATGAAAGAAGTCAGATACAAAAGAGTATACAATGTATAATTCTATCTATATGCGTTTAAAGGACAGACAAAACTAATTTATAGTGACAGAAGTCAGAATGGTGGTTGATTCTGCAAAGCAGGGGGTGAGAGATTGACAGGAAAGAGCAGAAGAGAATTTTAAACTGCACTCGAAGTTAATGTTCTTAAACGTTGCCTTTTAAGTATTCCCTGGGTAATTACATGAAGTACAAACATAGCGGCTGCTCTTTAGTCCACAAATTACTACATAATATACATCACTTTTTTCAATATCTGTCTGTTTGGTCACTGCACTGTTCTCATAGACAGCAAAGCATTAGTTGTGTTGCTTCCTCGCTTCCCAGTGATAAACCCATGACATTTTACAAAAATGAATAATCAGAGAGGAATTGACCAACAAAGACAAAAGTGAAACCAAGGAATGAAAAGTAGTAACGTTGGAAATGGAATTCACATCAAATGTAAACAGACTTATAGAAGAAATAGCTGACCGTGGGAATGTTGCCACTGCTGCCATTCAAGAAACTCCAGATATGCCACCAGAGGAATTTAATGAAGGCAAACTTGTGGATATAAATGGGTGTTTGTGATGAAAAGGATGAAGATGTCCCAGAAGATCCCAGCAAAAACTTCACACTAAAGGAACTCTCAGAGATATTTCATGACATCAAAATCAAAAAGGATAAAATCTTAGAAGCTGATCTGAACTTAGAAAGGAGTATGGCAATTTGTCAAGACACAGAAAAGATTCGCACTTCATATTGTAAAAAGGCAATCACCAGTCAAACTTCTCTTGATGATTTTTTAAAACACTTTAATTCTCCATATTTTTAATGTTTGAAATTATAGTATCTAAATAAATATTAGTTTCACTATTTTTTATTTCCCAATACATTTATAAACAATGATAAGAGAGAGTTTAATGGTTTGACAAAAACTTTTAGAGGTCATGGAACAAATGTAATTTTTCCAATTGATAATTAAAATCACTGTCTATGATTTCAGCTTGCACAGTTGTTTTTGTTTTGGTTCCAAACTACCATACAAAGCAAGAAATGTCTATAATTGTATAATTTTAAAAAGATATACATTAAATTATATTTCTTGTTTTATTGACTTTAGACAGTATCTCTTAATATCCCCTAGGTTGGATAATGAAATTAGTGTTCCTTCACTACCCTCAGCTTCTATTCCCCATTTCTTCTCTGATAGATTCTAAAAATTGAAAACCAATAAATAATACTTAGAGTTTTTAAATTATTTGGTTTTTTTTTTTTTGAGAAAAGAGATATGACTTCTACACATTATGAGAATCCTCCAGCTTCTTAATCATAGTGTTTGTTGAATAGAATTCACTTCCGTATTAAAGACAATCTTTTTGGAGTCTTCTGACTTCCTATTCTAATTTGAATCAGTTGATTTCTGATCTACTGAATGCCAATAATTCTGGAACATTTATCTTAAGATAGTTCCAATTTATTGGAACTAATGTCTCACTTTCTTTTACTGGGCTATATCATTTTTTTTTTTTAAGAAAAGTTGCATGAATGATTGTTTTGCTGGGTATAAAATTCTGATTTAATATTACTTTCTCTCAAAGTGTTAACATATTGTTCTACTGCCTTGTAAATCCAATATCACTGATGGAAATAAGATTTTTATAGATAATTCTCTAAATTATAAAGATTTATTGTCTTTAAAAGCTTTTAGGGTCTTTATCCTTGATGTCCTGAAATATAATCAGGGTATGTGTGGTCATCATGTTCAGCAATCAGGTATCCTCTTAATGAAAATTCATGTTTTTCTTCAACTCTGTTTTTTATTATTTCTTTGAATATTTCCTCCTGTATATATTCCCTCTTTTTTCTTTATGGAATTCCTAATAAATAAATATTGCCATTCCTAGACTGGTCTTTTTGTCATTTAACTTTTCCCTAATACTTTTAGCTGTCTGTATCTTACAAGTACTTTTAGCTATTCTATATTCTATAAGATTTAATCTATTTTTATTCCATACTCTCTACTAATTTATTTTTATTTTTATCAGGCATATCTTATATACGATAAAGTGCAAAAGTCTTAATAATACATAAGGACATACATATGTAATCATGTAAACACTACTCAGGTCAAGCTATAACATTTCTAGGACGCTAGTAGAGTCCTTTATGGTCTTACCAGTTGATGCCTCTAAAGGTAACCACTATTCCGACCTCTATCACCATAGATTAATTTTGCCTGTTTTGAACATCATATAAATTGAGTCACTCAGTGTGGTAGGCAAAATAACCTCCCTAAGATGGACACGTCCTAATCTCTGAAACCTGTGAATATATTTCCTTACACAGAAAAAGGGACTTTGCAGATGGAATTAAGTTAAGGATCTTGAGATGCAGAGATTATCCTGGGTTTTCTGGGTGGGCCCAATGTAATCACAAGAGTCCATATAAAGGAAATAGGGAAGGAGGTGAGTTAGAGAAGGAGATGTGACAACAGAAGCAGAAGTCAGAGACAGAGAGAGAAATTAGAAGATGCTATGCTACTGGCTTTGAAGATGGAGGAAGGAGCCAGGAGCCAAGAAATGCAGACAGCTTCTAGAAACTGGGAAAGGTAAGGGAACGGATTCTCCCCTAGAGTCTCCAGAAGCAACACAGCCCTGTCAACACATTGATTTTAGTTCAGTGAAACTTATTTGGACTTCTGACTCCAGAACTGTAAGATAATAAATTTATGTTGCTTTAAACCATGAAGTTTGTGGTAATTTGTTACAGTGGCAATAGAAAACTATTATACATGGTATGTACTCTTGGTATCCAGCTTCTTTTGCTTAATATTATATCTGTGAGATTCATTGATGTCATTACATATATTAGTAGATTCCATTGTTGTGAATATGCCACAATTTGCTTATCAATTTTATGGATCATAGACATTAAGTTGCTTTCAGTCATTAATTATTTTGAATAAGAATGTTATAAACATTCCTGTACATGTCTTTTGGTGGAAAAAATAGTTACTAATTTTCTTGGTCATATATGCTCAGGAGTAAAACTGATGGGTTATAGTGTATATAGTATGTAGGTGGGGTATGTACCATTTCATAGTATGTAGATAGTGATAGAGAGTTTTCCAAAATGATTTTATCAGTTTACACTACATCTAGCAGTGTATAAGGGTTCCAATTGCCATACATCCTCCCAACCTTGGGTTTTGTCACTCTTTCCATTTTATTCATCCTGACCTGTGGCAGTCTTAGCTCATTGGGGCTTTATTTTCATTTCTCTGATGACTAATAATGTTGAGCTACTTTTAATGCACTATTGCCCATTTGGATATCCTCTTTTGTAAGGTGACCATTCAAGTTTTTACTCTTTTTTTTCCCCTTGGGTTGTCTTCTCTCTTATTGATTTATAGAATGAATGAATGAACTGATTCATTCAATTATTCATATATTGCAGTTATGAGCCCTCAGTTGATATGTATTGAAAATATCTTCTTCCATCTGTGGCTTGCCTCTCTACACTCTTCATATTGTCTTCTTATAAATAGAAGTTCTTTTTTTGTGTGTGAGGAAGACTAGCCCCGAGCTAACATCCATTGCCAATCCTCCTCTTTTTTGCTGAGGAAGACTGGCCCTGGGCTAACATCCATGCCCATGCTCCTCCACTTTATATGGGACGTCGCCACAGCATGGCTTAACAAGTGGTGCATCGGTCCACACCTGAGATCCGAACCTGTGAACCCCAGGCTGTCGAAGTGGAGCATGTGAACTTAACCGCTATGCCACTGGGCCAGCCCAAAATAGAAGTTCTTAATTTTAATAACATCCAATTAATCAACCTTTTATTTGTGGTTATGGTCTTTTGTGTCTTATTTTAAGAACTATTTGCCTTCCTCTATATTCTGAAGATATGCTTCTCTGTTTTCTTTTAGAAGCTTTATTTTTTTCCCTTTCACATTTAGATCTATGATCTATCTTGAATTAAGTTTTGGGCATGACATGAGGTAAGAGAAAAGATTCATTTATTCCCATGTAGATATCTAATTGATTCAGCACCATTTATTGGAAAGATCATCCTAATCCACCAAACTGTAATGGTGCCTTTGTTGTAAATCAAATGGCCATGTATCTGTGGGAGAGTTTCTGGATTCTATACTATTTTATTAGTCTATTTCTCTATCCTTGCACCAACATCACACTATCTTAACTACTGTAGCTTTACAGTAAATCTTGATATATGTTCATGTAAGTGTTTCAGCCTTGTTCTAGTTCAAGATTGCCCTGGCTATTCTAGGTCCTTTGCCTCTTCATATACATTTTAGAATCAGATTGTCAATTTTCATTCAAAAAACTGCTGAAATTTTGATTGAGATTCTGTTGACTCTATAGATTGATTTAAGAGGAACTGATCTCTTAACAATATTAAACCCTTTAATCCATTAATATGATTTTTTCTGTATCTATTTTGGCCTTCTTTAGTTTCTCTCTCCAATATTTTATAGTTTTCAATGTAGAGGTCTTGCCCATATTTTCTTCGATTTGTTTCATTTGATGTCTACTGTTGCTCATATGGTATTTTTTCTTTCATTTTCCAGGATTTTTTTTTTTTTTTTTTACCAAAAAAAGCCTGCTGCAATTTTGATTGAGATTGCATTGAATCTTTGGATGAACTTGGGGAAAACTGACATCTTAACAATATCAAGTCTTTCAACCCATAAACACAGTATATCTCTCCATTTATTTATGGAAGTAATTATTCATTTCTTTCAGAAATGTTTTGTAGTTCCAGTGCACAGGCTTTGAACATCTTTTGTCAGATTTATCCTTAAGTATTTCATACATGTTCATGCTATTGTAAATGGTATTTTTAAATACAATTTCTGATTGTTGATTGCTAATATATAAAAACACAATTGATTTTTGTATATAGATCTTGTATCATGCAGTCTTGATTCACTCACTTATTAGTTTTAGTAGTTTTTTTCTTTAGAATCAATCATATTTTCTATATGGATGATAATGTTATCTGTGAATAAAAACAGCTTTATTTCTTCCTTTCCCATCTGGATGACTCATTTCTTTTTCTTGCCTTATTGCAAGCCTCCTGTAGTGTTGAGTAGAAGTGGCAAGAATGGACATCCTTGACTTTTCCTAACCTTAGGTGGGGGAAGCATTCAGTATTTATTCATAAAGAATAATGTTAGCTGTGAGGTTTTGGTAGAGTTTGAAGAAGTTTCCTTCTATTCCTACTTTGCTAGAAATTTTTATCACAAATGATTTTAGATACTATCAAAGGCTTTTTCTGTGACTACTGAGATAATCTTATGGCTTTTCTCTTTTACTTTTTTGATATGGTAAATTACATTGATTCATTTTCAAATGTTAAACCAACTTTGCATTCCTAGGGTATACTGCACTCGGTCATGGTGTATTTTGATTTTTGTGTATTTTTGGATTCAATTTGCTAAAATTTTGTTTAGAATCATTGCCTCATGTTCATGAGGTATATTTGGCCATAGTTCTCTTTTCTTGTAATGTCTTTTTCACATTTTGGGGGCAGGATAATGCTGGCCTTATAGAAAAAGTTGGAAAGTATTTCCTACTTTTTAATTTTCTGGAAGAGTTTATATAAAATAGGTATTATATGTTTTGCATAATTCACCAGTGAAATCATCTGAGTCTGAAGTTTTCTTTTAGGGAGGTTTTTAACTAAAAATTCAACTTAGTTAATAGGTATAGGACTATTTATGTTATCTATTTTTTCTTGATTGAACTTTGGTAGTTTGTGTCTTTCAAGGAATTTATCTATTTCACCTAAGTTGTTGAATTTATTGGCAAAGTTGCTCATATTGGCCCTTATTATCCTTTTACCTGTAGAATTTGTAATGATATTATCCCTTCTCATTCCTGATAGTCTTTATTTCTTTGCCTTTTCTTCCTGATCAGTCTAGCTACACATTTACAATTTTTTTATCTTCTCAAAAAATCAGCTTTTGGTTTTATTGATTTTCTCTATGTTTTTCCTCTTTCCTATTTCATTTGATTTCTGCTCTGATCTTTTTCTTTTGTTTCTTTTACTTTGGATTTAATTTTCCTAGTGTCTTAAGAGGGAAACTGAGCCATTGATTTGAGACCTTTCTCCTGCTTACTTTGGGTTTAATTTGCTCTTCATTTACCACTTTAAGGTGAGAGATGAAGTTATTGATTTGATACATTTCTTCTTTTCTACTATAGGTATTTATTGCTATAAGTATTCCCCCAAGTACTGCTTTAGCAGCATTCTCCAGATTTTAATACGTTGTGCTTTCATTTTTATTCAGTTCAAAACACTTTCTGATTTCCCTTTTTATTCCATCTTTGACCCATGGATTATATAGGAGTGTGTTATTTAATTTCCAAATATGTAGGTATGTGCTTTCTGTTGTTGGGTGGAGTATTCTATAAAGGTCAATTATTTCAAATTGGCTAATAGTCGTATTCAAATCTTCCATAGTAATATTTCCAACTATAATTGTTTATTGCCTATTTTTCCTTGTAGTTCTCAGTTTTTGCTTCACATATTTCGAAGCTCTGTTGTAAGATCTATAAACATTTAAGATCGTTATGTCCTCTTGATGAATTGAGCACTTTATTGCTTGAAATGATCTTTTTTTATTCCTGGTGATCTTCTTTTCTCTGAAGTCTACTTTGTCTGATATTCACACAGCAATTCCCGCGTTCTTTCAACTACTGTTAGCATGGTATATCTTTTTCTATCCTTTTACTTTATTTGTGTCTATATTTAAAGTGCATTTTTCATAGGCAGCATGTGATTAATTGATTTAATGTGATTATTGATATGATTGTCTTTGTAATTATTTTCTATTTGTCCCATCTGTTCTACCCTTTTTTCTCCTCTTTTTCTGCTTTTAAAAAATTAGTTGAATATTTTTTATGAGTCAATCTTTCCCTTGTTGGCTTATATTTTAGGGGTTGTTTTAGGGCAGAGTTTCTCAATCTTGGCATTATTGACCTACCCATTGGACCAGAAAATTCCTTGTTGTCAGGGGCTGTCCCATGCATTGCAGGATATTTAACAGCATCTCTGGCCTCTATTCACTAGATGCCAGTAGCACTCCCTCATTCGTGACAATCAAAGATGTCTGCAGACATTGCCAAATATTCCCCAGGGAAGGAGGGAGTCAAAATCGTCCCACTTGAAAACCACCTGGGTTTACAGTATACATCTTTAACTTATTGCAGTCTACCTTCACGTGATATTATACCACTTCACATTTAGTGTAAGAACCTTATGAAAGTATACTTCCCTTTTTCCCTCCCAAACTTTGTCCTGTTGTTTTCATACAGTTACTTTTACAAATGTTATATTCCCCACAGTTCATTTTTTTGTTTAAATGGTCAATTATTTTTTAAAGAGCTTTAAATAATAAGACAAAATCTATTATATTTACCCAGATAGTTACCATTTCATTTTTTTGTGTAGATCCAGATTTTCACCTGACATCATTTTCTTTCTGCCTAAAAGACTTCAACAGTTTCAACAGTTCTTATAATGCAAGTCTACTGTTGACAAACTCTTTGAGCTTTTGTACATGCAAAAAAATCATTTCACCATCATTTTTGAAAGACGTTTTGACGAGGTAAGAGGTAAAGAATTCCAGGTGCAGGAGAAACAATAGTAAACAACACCATGTTCCTGCCTTCAGAAAACTTATATTCTAACAGAGGTGGATAGAAGACAACACATAAGAAAAAGTAAATAAGAATGATGCCAGCTAGTAATAATAAGTATGCAGAACATTAAAATACGGGTGGTGTAATAGAAGTGACCAGGTGGCTGTTTTAGATAAGATTAGCCAGGGAAGGTGGCATTTGGGCTGCAAATTTGAGAGGAGGGAAGTCAGCTATGTGATCTATGACCAGAGGAAGCACATTGCAGACAGAGGGAACCACGTGGATTGCTTGCTTTTCTCATCAGTGTGTAGGATCTTGATGTAATCAGCCACGTTAACCCTTTGTCAGTGCCATATGTTTGAAAAATAATTTTACCTTGCACTTAATCTCTTATATGTTGTATTTTGCCATTCACAATTAAAAAATTTTTTTTTACTTATTCAAATAAATATTATTTCCATTGTGGTGACTCCTATCCTCTCTTTCCCTCTCACTAACTTCTGCACAGGAGGAGGGTGTGCCTATCTGACTGGGGAGATTGGAAGTAAAGGCAGGCACAAGCTCACGCAGTGCCTCAGGGCTCCTACCTCCCTTCTTGCCCTGAATTTGCCTCAGGACACACGTGCTCTTCTCTGGCAGGTCACATGCTACAGCTGCGCTCCCCTGCTTCTTTCTCCAGCCTCAATACCCACTCCTGACGTTTACAGTGGAAAATCTCCCACATTGTTTAAAGAACTTCACTCACGGATCTAACCAAGTGCCAGAGGCTACAATCAGACACTCCAGGAACAAAGAGAAGCCTTTCATAACTCTGAAATTGAACATCCTGCCTTCTGTTTCTGGCAGGATCCCACTATCTCAGATCTGGGAATTTTTCTAGAAATATTCACTATTTTGGAAATCTTTTTCTCTTGCATTTCATGTGGACTGCCCAGCTCTGTTGCATATCACCATCAGTCTGAATTTATTGTGTTATAGTCATTTCTTAATTTTCAAATGTGCTCTTATAGCTTTGGTGACTTGTACAGCTTTGTAGGATTCCAGAAAAATTCCCCTGTTATTTCAATGAAGCATTAGGAGGAAAGAGAGGTAAATGCCTCTGAGCAGTTACCTGAACCTAAGTTCTCATGTGAACATTAGGATCTTTTTTTTCAAATTAAAATTATAATTTGGAGAGAAGTGGCATCTTTCACGGAGGAGTTTTTGGTACTGTCTGGTCCATATGGTACTGTGTAGATTGTCATTTATTAAAATTATAGTTTACCCTCTGTTTCCCTCATACAATCTAACAATAAGTTACATCACATTTCCAACAAAATATATCCTGAGTCCAATTACTTATCAACATGTTCTCTGCTACTATCCTACCCAAGGGCCATTTTAAATTCTACCTTCAGTTGGTCACTGTGGAGTTATAGGAAAGTTATTGATGTTTTTGTAAGTTTAGAAATAAGAGCTCTGCAAAGAACTAAAGTTCAAAAAGTCCTTTTTTTGAATTTGTAATAGTTCTAACTGCTTTTTTATTTTATTCTTTTGGGTTTTCCAAAGAAACAATCATCACCTACAAATAATGAAAATGTTGCCTCTTCTTTCATAGTTATTGATCTATTAAGGTCTTCTACCTCTAACCAGGTAAATTGTAATCACTTAATATTGTTCTCAAAAAGTATCCAGCTTATTGAGTGTTTCAAATGCATTTGCATCTCCTGATTTATTCCTCATGAATAATGTACATTTCTCTCTTTCCTTAATTAACTAAGGTATGTGAATTGTAAGACTGAAGCATTCTGAGTGGCCTCCAAGACTTAATTTAAATAACACTCTTCTTCATGTTAAGAAAAAAACTTCCTAACTTTTCTTACTTTTAATACAAAATTTATGCTGAGTATCTTTTAAGATGACTGTATAATTTTTTAAATCCTCAAAAAGCCCTTTGAGGGAGTTCCTATCTTTGTTCCCATTTTTAAAGTCAGGACACTAAGGCCCAGAGAGGTCAAGTAATTTTCCCAAGTTCACACAACAAGCAATGCCAAAACCAGAATTCCAATTCAAATCTGAGAACTTGCCCTCTTAACCACAACATTGCATTGTAGTTTTAAGTATGTATGTACACAGACATATATGGGGTTTTTTTTTTTTTTTTACATTTTATCTCCATCTTGATGCAAATAAGCCTGCAGACAGGAAGCAGTTGAGGATTCAGGAGACTGAGACGATAGTGCCCATATTGAGGTCTTGAGTTGGCAGAAAGAAATGGAACACAGAGTAATTGTAAATCCCTACTTGCCCACCATAACTATTGTTCTCTGGGAGTAGGGACGCATCTGACCGTCCTGGCTTCTCCTACTGGAGTGTCCTCACTCCTTGCCTTGCCTGTTGCTCATGGCTTCATCCCCCAGGGGGCACGGAGTACCCCCGGTGCTGCTCCCATGTGGGTAGAATTCATTCAGATTCTTCCAAAATCTCTCAAGAGGAGTGTAGTACCGAGTTGAATAATGTCCCCTCAAAATTAATGTCCTCCCAGAACCTGTGAATGGGACACTATTTGGAAATAGGATCTTTGCAGATGTAATCAAGTTAAGATGAAATCATTCTGGATCCAGTGGGGGACCTTAGTCCAAGGATTGGTGTCCTGTAAGAAGACGGAAATTTAGACACAGACACACACACAGAGGATAGATGGCCATGTGAGGATGGAGGCAAAAATTGAAGCTATGCTGTTACAAGGAAAGGAGTGCCAACGATTGCTGGCCACCACCAAAAGCTAGAACTGGAATGCAAGGGTTCTCCCCTAGAGCCTTCAGAAAGAGCACACCCTGCCGACACCTTGATTTCAGACTTCTAGCCTCCAGAAATGCAAGAGAATAAATTTCTGTTGTTTTAAGCCCCCCGGTTTGTGATGATTTGCTAAGAAACTAACACAAGCAGGAATCCTCCCGGAACCACCACGCCAGTACCCCCACCCACCTAGCACAGCTACACAAATCATTTTTCTTTCTAAATGTGGGAAAGAGTAAGTACAAGACTCCGTTTTTATTTGGAGCTTACATGTGAAGTACTATTCTTCAGCCCTCAGAAGGAGACATTAAATGGGTGATTGGGGAGATAACTACATTTCGATAATTCTACATTTGGCTTTATATAGACTTTTCAAACCAGGTGCACACACCTGCCTGAGCACACACAGACACACACACCATTTTGAGGTCATTCTCTTTTTCAAAATCTGAGGGTTGCAGTAATAAAGTCATGCTTATTCTTACACCATTAAACGTCAGTTCTCAGAATAAACATACAAGTCGCCTTGCCATTTCTTTCATTTTCCTTCTTGATAACTTGTCTTTGGCTGTAACGTTTCAAAGAAAGATCCCTCTTTTTTTTTCCTTTTTTTGGTGAGGAAAATTGGCCCTGAGGTAACATCTGTGGACAATCCTCCTTTTTTTGCTTGAGGAAGATTGTCCCTGAGCTAACATCTGTGCCCATCTTCCTCTATTTTGCATGTGGGATGCTGCCACAGCATGGCTTGATGAGCAATGTGGGTCTGCGTCTGGGATCCGAACCCACAAACCCCAGGCCACAGAAGCGCAATGTGCAAACTTAACCACTATGCCACTAGGCTGCCCCCAAGATCCCTCTTTCTTTGAGGACTATTCTTAAATGGAACTCTCTGGACCTGTACAGCTTGTACGATGAAATTTCTCTCACGTAATGAACTTGTTGTTTCCTTGGAGCTCTAATTTTCAGTATCCACAAGACTCAGCTTTCCCATTTCTTCCATTGCCCCTTTGATGTATGAATTTCCTCTATTTGCATGGTTTTCTGCCTCTCTTCATAGGATATTTAGACATCCTTATGTTTCTGGGCTTCTGTACTTGATTTTGATCTTCGCCTCCTGTGACTCTTTTTTACTCTTCACAGTATTTCCACATTTTTTGGAGTCCTTCAGTTTTGTAACTTGTTTCATTTTTAGCAATCCTTGTTTATTTCTTTTAAACTCATCAACTCATTCAAGCCTCCTTCAGGAGTTGATCCTGCCTCTCTGGGAGCTTCTTCAGCTGGTGTTGCAGAATTGCTTAACTGAATCAGGTCACTGCATTTACTTGGATTTCTTCATTGTTTCCTAAGCCTACACTGGGGGTTACCGATTTTTTTCTCCTGATGCTATAGTTCTTCTGTTACAGTAGCCAAGAGGAGGAATTTGGGCCTGTTTTTAATCCACCATCTTCCAAAAAGTTCCCTATTATCTTTAAACCCTTTGTGCCAAACAAAATTCTTGCTCTTGACATCTCTTCATTTCCCTAAGTTCCTTTTCACATGTCAAATGTCTCACTTGCAAGTTTAACCTTGCATAAATTTTGATATCAATTCTTTGTTCTAAATAAATCATTCAGTGTGATACTAACAAAAATAACATATTTACTTCTTATAATAGCTAGTGCAAGACCAACTCACCTACTTATATCTAATGTTTTAAAATTTTCCTTGTTTAAGTACCATCTTTCTTAAAGAATATCTGGAAAACGATCTTGTATACACTTTTCTATCAACGTTATTATAAACATTTCTACATGTTATTACAGAGATGTGCATAAACACACTTTTAATGGCTGGATAATATGCCATGAAGAGGCGGCACCATTCCCCCAAAGTCAGACATTTAATTTGTTGAGCTGGTGTGTATTGTTTTGGTCTGTTAAGCATCAGATAATTACACTCTCTTATTCCACCTTCCCTTTGGAGAATTGTCCTTCCTTTCCCTCACATGTGGTTCTGGTGGTATTACTCTCAGTATTTTGCCTCCAGCCTCCCCCAGCCTCCAGTCCCAGTGACAGGTGGGCACATGTCTCAGGCCTGATTAATCCTAATTCTTGCAGTAGTTTGGACCTAGTCCCAAGTGCACTCTTGTGACTCCAATCCTTCTAAAGTTATATCACTTGGAATGTGTTTGCTGCTAGTAACAGAAAACCTAACTAACAATGGCTTAAACCTTAGGGACATTTATCATTTTACTTACTTAAGAAGTCTAAAGGTAGTGATTATTATGGGTTGATTTGTGTTCCCCAAAAAGTGTCACCATTTATTGAACATGCCCAGTCCTTCGCTTGGTGCTTTGGAGACATTATCTCATTCAGTCATCTCAACAGCCCCGTGAAATAGTACTGTTATCCTGATCTTCTCCATTTCTAACAAAGAGAAAACTGAAGCTCTCAACCAATGATGCATTTTGGGGACTGTTGTGTTAGAGGTACGCATGCAAGAGAACCTAGTGAGAGCCATCCGCTCCTCAGTCTTTGGAAAAAGCCCAAATAGTTCTCCCTGTTGTAAATGCATCAAAGACTCACACCAAACTTGCCTGGATGCTGCGGGCACGGCCCAGGACTTTTGGCTTCTGCATGACCCCACAGCGTGGGATCATAGTCTGTGTCGAGAGTCGTCATTCTCACAGCAGATTCCCTTTATAGGTCACCATGAGGTCCCAGCCTCCACCACCCGCCAGTCAGTTTGTGTTTCTGAAGATCCCATGGTTTATACTGGCATTTCTAATAGAGTCTGAAACTTTCCAGTCCTCTGAGACTGCATAACCCAATGCAGGTTGTGGTCAACATTGTTTCATATATGAAAGCACCAATTAGAAATACACTTTGAGGTGGAAAATGAGTCAAAGATGTCTATGCTTAAGAATTGAAGAATGCTTCAAACCAAACTCTGGACAGGCACAGTATTTTAGATGTTAGTTGGAGCCTTTCCAAAATGTGCTCGCTATTTTAATAAATAAATATGTGAAACACTGCAAATAGAGGCTCTGTGAAGTATTGCTCTCAAGAAACCAATTTAAACAGCATTTTCTGTGCTTGTTTGTCCTTGTATGTATCTCTCTCTCTCTCTCTCTCAATTACCTATTCCTATAGAAGAGTCTATGCAGCACATCAGTTATGAAATCCTGAGTTAAGCACATTGTAAAAGCATCCCGGAGATGCTCACATGAAAGTGAGGAGCAGGATAATGGTACGGAGCATTTTAGGAAGAGAGTTCTGATCACACACTGCAAAGTCTGGGTAAAGTCTCATTGGCAGAAGTTTGGGTCTTGAAGGATGCCAAACAGGTGTGACCATATTCTTTTTGTTACAGAATTATAAATAAAAATCATCTTGCATTGAGATATTTTTTGTAACTTCTAGTTAGGAATTTCAGCAACTCTAAAAATTTTTGAAAGGATACCATGCCTCCCTCAGAAAAGGAACTGGTAAACCAGGCGCAGCACCACCACCTGGTGCAGGCGTCTCACAGCCATGGGGTTCAAGTGCTGAGGTGGAAACCAGAGGCTTGATGTAGACACAAGCACATCTTCCCCTTTAAAAGTGAAGATATGAGTCTTAATTGGTACATTTTAGGCACTTAGACAAGCACAGTACTGGCACCAGAAATAGAGGGAGGCAAAAACATGGTCTCTGCCCTTGAGAGGCTCATAAACTACAAGGGAAAGACAATGGGATGAATGGGGAGTAAAGAAATACCAAGAAGGGAGCAAACCACGCACATGGAGGTTCAAGGGGGATTCACTGAGGAGGTGTTAACGGAGCTGAGCCGTGAAGAATGAGTGAGATTTGCCCAATAGGAGATGAAGACAGAACACGTTCAAAGGCACAGAGGCCTGAAAGGTGACGGCAAGCTCAGAGACCAACAGTTAGCTCTGTGGGGCTGAGGCACAGTGGTAGGTGTACAGGGTGGGGGCGGAGACTGAGAATGAGGCTGAAGGGGTAGGTTGAGGCAGGCTTAACAAGCCTAGTATAGGATTCAGATCCGCCATCAAATTGGCTGTGTGACCTTTGTTAATATGGCATCTGCCCTTTCCAGGCCTCATGTATTTTGTTAAAAGCACAGTTTCTGGAGGCAGATTCTCAGGCTCTAACACTTACTTGCACGATCTTAGTAAATTACTCAACCTCTCTTTGCTCCAGTTTCTTCATCTATAAGATAGTACCGTCCTTAAAGGGTTGTTGAAAGGATTAAGTGTAATGATATATGTGCTTGACACAAAATGAACATACCCCAGTGTCTGTGAGTATTGTTCTTATGGGTGATGTTATCATCATCATCTTCATCATCGGGAAGGATATGCTAGGATAATGTACGTGAAAGTGCTTGGTACAATGAACAGCCAAATATAATAGCTATTGTTACCATGTCAGATAATCTGCTCGTTACCTGTACGCCAGCATCTCTTCACCAGGGCTGCCTGCTGGGCCACCACATGTCTCCACAGATGGTGCAGTGCGGGGCTACAGGGACACCATTCATTGAGATCAGGGTTGATGGAGATGTTCTGAGTGTTGATTCGAGAGTTGGTCACACAGGCATATACTACATCGAAGTCAATAAAACTGTTCACTTAAGACCTACACATTTACTTCTTAAATCACAGCTTAGAGTCAAAAGCACTTCCTGGCAGTTCAGGCTTATTTCAGGTCAAGGCAGCCTCTAGACCGCTCGTGCCTCCGATTCGGTCCTGGCAGAGGCATTTCACTACAGGATGGAAAGACCTCAAATGACCTTTCTCTCTCCATTTCTACCAGTCCTCTGTCTCTTCAGGTAAAGAAATGAGGCAGGAAAATCCACTCTTAGCCCCCAGGTCAGATGTTTGACTCAGTCTATTCCTCAGAATCTCCCTTTTCTCACAGCTGGCTGGAGGTTCTTAGCCTGGCGGACTTGCCTTAGGACAAGTTTTAAGTTCCCAAACTGCCCCAGGTTTCAGAATGCTTTTTTGAAAAGCCAGTTTCTTTTATACAAAACCACACCTTGGAAAATCCAAACAATTTATTTGTAACAGATTCTTAAAGTGCTCTAAATCACCAATACTCACTAGCAGGGCACAATGTAAGACTCGGCCATCATTATCAATCAAGGTACCAGGTCTGCGGTGAGCAGGGCCCCGAACAAAGTGAGAGGCACAAATTAAGGATGTTTTCTGTGCTAAGCCCCTGGTGGGCAGGGCCCTGTCTGCCTAAATTGCTTTGTGCCACACAGAAGAGAAGAAACGAGCAGTTTCTTATATTAGTGATGGTTCTGTGCTTGCTGTGAGCCTACAGAAGTGAGCAAAGGCCAGAGCTGTCTGGGGTGTTTGACAGAAGATTTTCTTAGAGGGAAAACAAGATCTAAATCCTCAAGCAGGTTGAAATCTCCTGGTAAAGGAATCATGGAAAAAAACACTAGAATTGCCTCTGAGCTCCAAAGGCCTCACAGAACTGACATTGATTTGTTTGTGATTCTTGAAAGACACGCCATCAATCACTAATGGTTCCAGAAAAACTGGGGAACAAGTGTCTGTTTCGGAGGGGTGTGCATAAGCAACTTCCCATACCCAAAGCCCCAGAGGAGCCCACCGTCCCTCTGGTCACTTTCCCAAGCCTCTTCCATCCAAACTGCATTTTCTTGACTATGCTTGAGTGTGTTTGAAGAGAGATCACGAAGCAGAACGGCTGTGTGGGTCTTCCTTTCTCCTTCTTTTCTTCTCTCCCTCTTCCTTTCTCCCTCCCTCCCTCTATTCCTCTCTCTCTCTCTCCTCTCCTCTCTCTCTAAACCTTTTACACTGCAGTTGAACAAGCCCCTGGATAAAGACTTTATCCAAAAACCCCCTCTTTAAAGTTATTTCAAATTTCTCTGCAAGGCTTTCAGAAATCTGTTTGTTTGAGGGCAGAATTAGATGTGACCGGCGTTTTATTGTGACATAAAACCATATTTCTTCCCTGGAAGATTAAAAAATAAAATCGGTTAATAAGAAAAGCTGTCAGCAACAGAAAATGGCTGACATAATCCGTTTATCCTCCGAGCAATAAAGATATTGGTCCTTGGGAGTCTATCCTCTCTCTCATGTTATTTCGCCCAAAACATTATCTTCCCAGCATTCTGATGGATTAAGAAGTCATATGGGAGATAGCAGGGAAATGACAGATACAAAAAAATATATAATATCCTTTCATTTCCCCTCCTCCCTCCACACTCAGTCATATTCTCCCTCTCCTTCTCCCTCCCCCCACCCAAAACACACACACACTTTATTTTCTCTCTTTTCCCTCTCCCTGACATCCTCCCATTTTTCTCACCCTTTGGAAAAGAAACAGATCTTCTTTTACCCACAATTCCAACACTCTGATAATCCTAATAGGGGTGATGATGCAAAGTGGCACCGAAGTCAGTTTCTGCTCTGCGGGTGTGTGTGTGTGTGTGTGTGTGTGTGTGTGTGTGACTCACACACATCTACATAGACACAGATCACCAGATGAAGAGATGGACCCTTGATAAGGGTGTTGAACACCTAGAGAGAAAGAGAGTTAAGTGTATCTAGCCACACTCCTAGATTTTTAATCTAGGATTTCTGACAATAGCATAAATTTCAGGAACAAGGCTGAAGGCAGCACAAGCTAACGGATCCAATAAAAGGAGCTTTGGAGAGGCTACAATTAAAACACTCTTTGAGTTTTAGGGGATTGAGAAAACCATTAAAAAAAGAAAAGAAAAGAAAGCATAGTGTGGTTGAACTTGTCTTCCTCTTTTCTCAACGAATGGTACCAATCACCATCTTTTCTCACAGGCATGCAGACTGTTCTGGGGTAAAGATTCTTGAGGTCGCCAGTCAGAACCCTCAGGATACTTTTAAACTGCTTTACAAATAATACTGAGAAACCCTTTAAAGGAGGGATTTAAAGGAGGGATAACAGGAATGCAAATAGAAATTAGGCAATGTCTCTAAAATGTATTCTTCTCTTTAGAAGGTTACTCTCTTTTCTAACTCACCATTTCTCTCGTGTAAAAACCTGGCACTTTGGTCAGTCATATGAATTTTTTTTTTCAAACAGCTAAATGTTTAGAGTCCTACTGATGAAGCCTTAGTTGTGTTTGTGGGAATTTGACTAAATGAGTTTACTGCTAACATGTGTGTTCTCTTAGGCAAGGAAACTGCAGAAGGAATAATAAATACCAGGAGGAGACGGTGAGCCCAATAGATGGTTGTAGAATGGAGGATTTCTGGAAATGATTTTCAGTGTGTCCAGGCAAGTGGACATATGCATATATGTACATATACACATTTATTTCAATATCTAAGAATCACCTAAAATTACTACTCATAATTATTCTTTAAATTTACCAGCCCATCCTCACCTAAATCACCAGAAATGGAAAATAATAAAATTTACCATTTCTCCAATAGCTAATCCTCAAGAGTGTCTGTGACTACAATATTCTCATGTGGGTACAGGGATGAGAATGGACCAGGTTAAGGGTAAGAGAGGAGGTGAGATGAGGGAGGAAGATGTCCCACTCCATAAACTACCTTTTTTTCCCCCAAAGCATTTGACAGTTTGCAAATGATATAATAGAAAGACCATCAGGGTTCCAAGGAGAAAATAATTTTGATTTCTTTCAATTCATATACTTCTATCTATTCACATATTTCTATAGCAAGTGTCCTTTGGGATTATGACTTTATATACATTTTAAAAGCCAGTTGCTATAGAAGCCTTTAATTGCATTGTACAAGATACACTCCCATAAAAAATAATGTTATCCACTCAAGACAAATGTACACATTTTTTTTATAGCAAAACCTCTTTATTTAAATGGCTGTAAAACCAGATGTTGAGCAAATGTCTACAGCAATTAAAAACAGGGAGTAAATTCATAAAACACATTTACTGAAGCTAAATGTTTAATTGAAGAAAGGGTTATTCCTCAATTAAAGGCCTTTAGTAAATAAAAGCTGCTTGAATTGCAAGTGCGTTTGAATTCTATAGCATGAAGCCAAGCTTCTCAAATATTTCCATATGTGATAGTATTAACGAGTAAAACAAAAACTCTGAATTAAATTAATTTCTAGTTTGACAATTGACCATGCCCAAAACACAATTCATTTATTACTTCATTGAGTATGTTATTGTCGTTGTCTTAAACCAAGCCTCACAAATCATTCTAATGCAAGGTTTAATGTGGCCATAAGCCACTTCTAGGAATTGACTAGGAATTAGCTTGGAGTTGATTACAATCCCTGGATTATACACTTTGCCTATAACGTTTGTTTATTTTTCTTTCAACAAACATTTACGTATTGAATGCCCACCGTGCGCCAGGTGCTATGCCAGCTGGGGATGTGCAGGTAAACAGGACAAGGTCACTGCCCTCTGGAATGCCACGGTCCGGCAATGGAGGCAGACCAGAGGTAGGCAGCAACACCTCAGCGAGGTGGGTGCTCTGACAGAGGAGGCGGAGGGCCGGGGGCATGCTGGTCATCTTGCAGAGGTGGAGGCTCAGCGCAGCCTAGGGGCAGTGCCATGGAAGCCCCTTCTTCACATGCCACCGGCTTGCTCAGGTGCCCCACACCATCCTGATTCCGAGAGACAGATGCCAATGTCTTGTCCTCAGAGTCCTTCCAGGACTTTCCTGCACTGGACTCACGGTGGTAAACATACACTGTACCTCTGTTGTGGGTTACCTGCCCATCACTTATCTAGTGGCCCTGAAATGATCACAAACTGTAAAATGGAACAGGTTAAAAATAAATATGGATATTTTCTCCAAAAGCACTTTAAAAATTGAAGACTTGCCAGATTATTTTTATTACAAAAATTGCAAAAGTCAGGCCATTTCTAATGCTTGTGTTGTCTCCATCACAGCACTGATAACGCTGTATGGAAATTCCAAATGACCTGTCTGTCTCCCTCATGACATTATGAGATCCCTGAGTACTGCAATGGCTCATGGTGGGTGGTCTATAAATCTCTGTCAAATTTAACCAAATAGAAACATTTTTCAGTTAATGGAAAGTATGAGTCATCAACGTTGAAAATAATTTCTTTGGTCAATAACAAAGAGTTACTTTTTTCCCAACGGTTGTCATAGCGAGATTTCCTGGCAGTTGGTCTATATAACTCTTTGACCTGGTCATGGAATGGGTTCTATTTAACTAAAGTATTCAATTTTACAGATGATTGCTCAAAATACTTATTTGGATTACCAATTTAGAAAAGAAATCTTAGAATACAATATAATTCACTCAACACTAAAGCTAAATAGACAGGATTAAATTGATGATGATTCAGGAGGCAGGTCCCTGTGAAGAGCAAGTATCACTCACTTAAAGAGTGCGCAAATATCTGCCAATTAACAGTATTCCTTCAGTAGGTTATCAGTGAGTGGAGTGAGAGGCTATTTTAAAAATGAGACCCCAGAGTTGTTCAGGTCTACTTGTACTCTCTGGGAGCTGGTTGGCGATTTCTTTTCTTAGGAAATTTCCTGGTCATGTGAATTTGATTGAGCAGGCCTAGTAGCGTAGGGTATGTATATGTTTGTGTGATTTATAAAGGAATTACTATGTCTGGAAACTCTACTAAGTGCTCATTTAGTCCTTGCAACAATGCTCTGAGCTAGGTACTATCATTATAGACAATTTACAAATAAAGAAACTGTGACTTAGAGTTTACTCGCCCAAGGTTATAAAACTAGGACTTCTCAGAGCCAGAGCTGGGATGCCTTTCTGCCTGATTTCAATGTTCTTACTCTTAATTACTATTCCATACAAACTCCACTAAGCTGCTTTACAAAAATGTTAGGTAAACCACACAGAATTTAATAGCTTCTTCCTGATTGAATAAAACTTGAGAGGAAAAATGTGAATGCAATCCTGAGAGTCATCTCTCAGTGATTCGGCCTCAGGTTTTCCTCATCTGGACCTTTCCGGATCTTTGTTGTCCACTTTCCTAGCTAACCTGCCAGTGTTCTTTTTCGCCCCTGATATGCCTAAGTCTAGGGTCAGGCAAAGATCAGTCCTTACCTCCCAGTCAATAGATAAGGATCTGCCATGTGTTTAGCTCTGTGCTAAGTGGTATAGGGAGTAAATATAAGTGTTTAGAAAAAGTCTAAGTGAGGTGCAGTTCTAGAAAAAAACTCCAAATCATGGATATAAAGCTAAAATGAGGAAACATGTAAATTAGGTGGGTTTCCAAAATTGAGGCCAGGCCTTCTACACGTGCCTTTCTCTTCTCCTTCATTCCTCCCAGGAATATGGAAAGAATAGCCAGATGAGATCTCCATTCTGCAAGGACAGTTCTTGGAAAGTTCCTTCCCTATCTCTTGCCTCCTAGTGAAACAGCTGAATATCTCATATAGAAAGAGTTTATTGTGTATAGATTTAAGTAATTAAAGAGTAAGTTTCCAGTTTGGAAACAGATGTGTAGGTAAAGCGAAAGTCAACTCCTGATTGAGAAAAGTGAAAGTTCTTCTTGCTGCTATGCACATACGCATTAATGTCCCAAACAGAAAAATCTCTTTCTGATTGAGAGGGACCACTTGGAGCATAGAAAATCTTCTTGCAGAGAAAGTAGTTCCCTCATGTGCAAAGAAGGTACAGGGAATGTAAATCCCTCAGATTAGTTTAAGAAGGCTAAAGATAAGGCTCCTGTATAACAGCAATTAGAGGCCAGCACATGGCAATTAATACTGACAGGGAAGATAGTTGTCAACCTAACATGACTTTAGACAAGTTTTTGATATCTAATATGTACATGAAAGTAAGAAAGAGATACTCTTTAAAGCAGAACAAGAAAATCTAGGATTAGATCAATAAATAATGACATTTTCAGTTGATAATGAGAAAAACCTGTTGCTTACATTTCTTTAAATCTTGTTCTACCCTTGGGGCCGGCCCCATGGCATAGTGGTTAAGTTCACACACTGAGCTTTGGCAACCTGGGGTCGTGGGTTCAGATTCTGGGCACAGACCTACACCACTCGTCAGCCATGCTGTGGCAGCAACTCACATACAAAATAGAGGAAGATTGGCACAGATGTTAGCTCAGGGCGAATCTTTATTTAGCAAAATAAATAAATAAGTGGCATCTTCCTTAAATGTGTGCATTTAAATTCCTTACATGGTGTGCAAACCAATATTCAGAAATAGCTAAATAGTTAGCAAAATTTATCTTTTATTTGCAACAGTACAGTATCTATTTACAACATATAGACAATATCTTTTTTGTAAGAAGAGCTCCTACAAACTAGAAAGAAAAAATCTCTATAGAGATATAGATTAAGGATAAAAAAAATAGGCAATCCACAAAAGAAAAATCCAAACAGCCAAAATATATACAAGTAACAGAATGTTAAAATGGAATGAGTAAAAAAGCAGGTGCCAAGGATCCTCAGAGTCCGACAATGCTAGACATGCTGAGTGATTGTGAAACCCATTCTCCCAGCTCTGATGACTACTCACCTCTGTAACTGGAAGAGTCCAGTTGAAGAGTTGTCAGTGCCCTGTGCTTTTCCCCCCTTCTTTCTCCCACTCTTCCTCCTCATCTCCAGTCATTTAGGAGGGCCTTTAAGGGAATCTCTCAGAGACTATGACCTGTGGTGTCCTAAGTCTGCAGTAACACAGGGACTGGATTTTATTTGTCTGAGAAGACTAAGGGCAGAGAGCTCTTTACAGAGCTCACAGGATGAAAAAAGTTATATCAGGAGTTAGTTCCTTCCAGCAATGGTAGGGTGTGCCTGTGGGTTAAATAAATCCAAGGAAAAGAGCAGGGGTATTTTTGGAAAAGACCCCATCCAAGTGGGCTTCTTGCCAGGAGCTGGACAACCTCAGCAGAAGGTTCTGGATGCAGAGGCAGATGTGGTGCATAAGAAGCCAGCCAATGAAGAAGCACTGTCCATGAGAAGGGAGCCCAGCAGGGCATCTCTGAGGAGACCAGGAAAGAATCAGCACTCAGGTCTGGCTCCTCTGGAGTTGTGGTGAAATCTAGTTTGAGGCAAACTACTTTTTACTCATTCATAAATTAAACAGCAACAACAAAAAACTGTACTTTTTACTAAAAACTTTACTTTTAACTAATTTACTAATTTGTATAAGGTGGGAAACCAGTCACACTCTCCTCCTTATTGCAGGCTTTCCAGCCTAGAGCAATTCCAAAATGGGGAAGATGAAGTTTTAGAATGGAAGGGAATATAGAATTATATGATATGACACTGGACTGGATATTTTAATTTGTTCTTTGAAGCTGTTTTTTGGAACAGGAAGTGACAGAAGGACTATTTGAAAAGTTATGGAACCTGCTAGAGGAGTCTTCCAAGATTCATGGGAGAATGAGTCTGCAGAGTGGGTTGAATGGACAATGGAAAAATGAATAAAATTGCTTTTACTTATACCCTATTGGGGCTAATTGCACAATAAGTTGGTTGCACAGATAAAAATTTTCAACCTTGGAAGAAAGAAAGGAGGGAGAGAGGGAAGGAAAAAGAAAGGAAAGAAAAGAGAAAAGAGAGGAAGAAAGGGATAGATGGAGAGAGGAAGGAGAAAAAAAGAAGTAAGGGAAGAAAAGAATGGAAGAAGGAAAGGAGGGAGGGAATGAAGGAGGAGGAGGAAAATATATCTTAATAGAAACAACCAGATATCCATTTTCATGGACCAATTTGGCAAAGATGTTTTCTAATGCCAATAACCAGTGAGGGTGTCAATGAAAAGAACCAGCCACTCTTGTACACTGTTGGCGGGAGAGTTAATACAACTTTCTGGAGGGCTTTTTGAACATATGTATCAAAAGCTTCAAAAAAAACTCCTACTCTTTGATATAGATATAACTCTACTCCTAGGAATTTATTCCTAGAAAATAATTATGGGTGTGCACAAAGATTTTGCTAGACAGATATTCATTGTGGTGTGTTTTATAATAATAATAAAAAAAATAAAATAGCAGGGTAATGATCAAATAAACCTGCACATAGAATATTTATACCCTTGGAAATATCTTTTTAGTTTTAAAAGGCACCTTATAGAATGTCTACAGAATACACACATACACACATATCACATATATAGGATGGGGAGGATCTACATCAAAATGTTAAAAGTAGCTAAACTCTAGATAATGAAATTATGGGTTTTTATTTTCTTCCTTTTGCTTACATTAATTTTCTATAGTAAGCATGCATTAGTTTATAATAAGAAAAAACAAACATTATGTTTTTAAGAGTATTTTTATAGAAAATGATGCATAATTACCTGAATTACATGCTACCCTTCTGCTCCTTAGGTACCCAAGGCTGAAGAAAGCCTGGCATTTTGGTCTATGCAATCATAACCTAACCTTTGCCCATCAAAATGACTGGAATTTAGTCAGGGTGCTTCGGAGTTGATGATGAGCTAATCAGGTCTGGTGTTATATCAAACGAGGCAGCAGCAAACGTCAAGAGAGATTAGAAGGTTGGGGTTCAAGAATGAAGTACCAGCTTCATGCCAGCTAATGGCCAAGTCCAGAGTATGGCCGTATGTTATGAACTGAATGTTTGTGTGCCCCCAAATTTCATAATTTGAAGCCTTAACCCCCAGTGTGGCTGTATTTGGAGTAAGGAAGTAATTCAGGTTAAATGATTTTTATCTGAAGGATAGGGCGGGGCCCTGATCTAATAGGATTAGTGTTCCTTATAAGAAGAGACACCAGAGAATTAACTAATACTCTCTCACTTTCACTTTCACTTTCACTCTCACTCTCCCCCACCCCCACGCCCTCCACCTGCATGCACTGAAAAAAGGTCATGTGAAGACGCAGGGAGAAGGCAGCTGTCTGCAAGCCAGGAAGAGAGCTCCCACCAGAAACTGATCTGCCAGATCTTGATCTTGGACTTCTAGCCTCCAGAACTGTGAGAAAATACATTTCTGTTGTTTAAGCCACTCAGTCTATGGTATTTTGTTATGGCAGCCTGAACTAATACAGATTTTGGTACTGAGAAGTGGGGTGCTTCTGTAACAAATATTTTAAAATGTGGAAGTGGCCTTGGAACTGGGTGATGGGATAGAGGCCAGAAGAGTTTTGAAGGGAATGTTAGAAAAAGCCTAGATTGCCTTGAATTGCCTTGAATTGACTGTTGGTAGATATATGGACATTAAAGGCAATTCTGGTGAGGCTCAGGAAGAAAAGAGGAGAGCTGGAGAGAAAACCTCTGTTGTCTTAGAGAATACATATATCATCATGAATAGAAAGGTTGGTAGAAATATGGACATTAAAGGCCATTCTGGTGAGGTGTCAGATGAAAATGAGGAACAGGGTATTAGAATCTGGAGGAATGGCAGTCCTAGTTATAGAATGGCAAAGAACTTGGCTGAATTGTGTTCTAATGTTTTGCGGAAGGTAGAATTTGAGTGCAATGAAAGTGGGTATTTAGCTGAGGAGATTTCTAAGCAAAGTGTTGAAGGAGCAGCTTGGTTTATCCTTACCACTTATAGTAAAAGGTGAGAGGAGAAGAGATAAATTGAAGGAATTGTTAAGCAAAAAAGAACCAGAAGTTGGAGTTTTGGAAAATTCTCATCTTATCCATGTTGCAAAAAATGAGAAAGTGTGGGGTCCGGCCTGGTGGTGTAGTGGTTAAGTTCATGTGCTCTGCTTTGGTGGCCCAGGGTTCACAGGTTTGGATTCCGGGCACAGACCTACGCACTGCTCATCAAGCCATGCTGGGGTGGCATCCCATATACAATATAGAGGAAGATGGGCACAGATGTTAGCTCAGGGCCAATCTTCCTCAGCAAAAAGAGGAAGATTGGCAACAGATGTTAGCTCATGGCCAGTCTCCCTCACCAAAATTTAAAAAAAAGAGAGAGAAAGTGTGTTTTGGAGAGAAAGCTAAGGATGTGGCTGAATAACCATTTGACAAAATTAGTATGGATATAAACTACGAACTTAATCAGCCATCTCAGCAGAAGCCAGGAATAAAGATGAGATTACACCATCAGAAACACGCCAGTTTGAACCAAAGAGAATAGAATGAGACAATAGAGCTACTTGTCTGAGAACACACTTTATACTTGAAGGAAAGGGAAGAATAACCCCAAAGGTAATACAGAGATCATCAGAGATGCCACTCCCACCACAGGCCCAGGGGGCAAGGCTGTTACCTCCTCAGTCTCAGAGAGTGGGACTCCCTCCTTGGTTTCAGAAGGCCAGGCTTAAAAAAAGGGAGGAAAGAAATAGCTTATCTTCAAAAGTAAGAGGAAAATAACTGTAGACCCACAACCAAGTAGATGTAACAAATACCTCTCGAAATGAAGAGGAAACTTGCAGATCAAAAAAATGAGGAAACTCTTAGCAAGTAATTGGCCACAAAATGCATACCCACCACAAATGGAGGCTCTGATGGACCCACCCACCAATTAGAGGTTTCCAGCAGCAGGAGCAGTGAGCCACCTGCCCACAACCCGGGAAGGAGCGCTGTGTATGGACCCAGGTCCAGAACTACTTTATCCACACGGGACTGGGCTCCAGCCTTAACCTAAGACAGTTCAGAGCCATGATTCTCACATCCCCTGAGGCATTTCGTAGAACTTTTAATGCCAATTTATACTGTGAATCTCCAAGAGGGGGTCATAGAGTGTAATTTCCCACTTACCTGACCGCAGGACTCTTGGGGGACCGGTATTTATTGGAACATGTTAGTTAATGCTGTCTTGTTGTGTTAGCCCATTCAGGAATGTGATTGGTTGTGAGGGAAAAGAGGGTTCGCTTCTCCTTTGAGTCACCTGGTGTAGTCCACCAGCTGTGGTGTTCACCATTTATCCTCAGTGCTTGGCTGAGGATAATGTAATAGATCTCAGTAAATAGTCATTGAATGAATGAATACAAAATGAATAAGTGATAAAAGGGAAGAGATCAAGGACCAAAGGAAGAAGACAAGAAAGAGATCCGTGGTATATGGACTGAAGGGAAGAACCAAGACATCTAGTTTGGACCTAAGCTCCACCACAGTCTAGATACATAAGAGGAAATTTCTCAACCTCCTCATCTGTTAAATGGGATTTCCTTACAGTGCTGGCATAGTAGGTGGCATATATGCAATAAGGTATGTAAAGCACAATTCCTGCCACGCTGAAGATGCTCAATTAAATTTCTTTTCTTAAAATTATGATTTCCAATGAGTGGGAGAAGAAAGAACAACTGTGGCTAGAAAGTCACCTGCAAGATAAAGAGAGAGCCAACTTCTTGGAGCCAGAAAGGAGGGCGTTAAAGCAGCAATTAGATGCTCCAGAGAACAGGAAGCCCACATTCATGGAATGGGAAGATATTTTATCTCTCTACTTAAAAGCTCAGCTACGTTCTGTTCAATGTGAGCTCAAAGTTATATTCTGGTGCAAGGAGGAATTTCTTTGGTAACCTCAACTCTCTTATCAGACAGCAGTTTCATGCCTAATCTTTTGAATGTGAGTATTTGCCAGAGAACGATTAACATGAAAAATAACTAGCAAACACCCAGCATCTACAGTCCTAAAATAATACGGAATTTAGTACATCTCAGAAGGTAGATGGTCAAGAAAACTGTTTTGGTGGGGTGTCTAGAGCAGCAGAAGATACTGTGCCTTGCTCTGTGGTCTCCACTATTTTCTATCTGGCAGCAAGGGCTTGTAATGGCCTCTTAGGCCCACCCCTACTCTAAGCCCACAGTTTCTGAATGTCCTGGAGCAGGAAGCTATGCAGAAGGGTTTCTTCCACATCAGCTGGCTTGCTGAGGGAGTCCCTTCCCTGTTACTAGTCCCTGGGTCTACCTTCTGAGCATTGTTGCCTGGAGTCTTGTACATTGGCGTGTTGCCCTATCAGTGATGTCCTGCCTCCTCTGATTATCATCATGTTCACTTGCCTTGTAAGTTACTTATCAGAGAGCTGCTTAGGGAGCTTTGGTTCACCATTAATAGGAAATAAATTAGTATTAGTAGATAAGACAGCAGAATGCATTTAGGGCTGTATGGGGTGTGGCTTTAGAGTACCAAGAAGGATTTTCTCACGGATAAACCCGGAACTGTCAGTTGCCATCTTCCCCAGCCCTGGAGGAATCACACACACTGAGAAGAAAGAAGATCTGAGGGATGGGAAGGGGGAAAGACCCATTGATATTGCTTGAGCCCTGGATCCCACTTATCGGAATTCAAATTCACTGGGTTAGAGAGAAGTGAGTGTCTGTGGCATGAAACTTAAAGAGTCCAAAGTAATAAGATTCTGGAGCTTTTTCTTGTATTTAAATATGTACATATATCAAATATGTAAAATAAACAGATGCATACACATACAAGAATAATACTGTATTATTATTCAGTGGTTTTTTTCATTTAACAATAGCTTGGATTTTCCAAGTCAAAATATACAGATCTACCTCATTTGTTTTAAAGACCATATAATATTTCACAGTATGTGTGATGGTTAATCTTATGTGTCAACTTGACTGGGCCATGGGGTATCCAGATATTTGGTCAAATGTTATTCTAAGTGTTTCTGTAAGGGTGTATCTGGATAAGATTAACATCTGAATCTGTAGATTACTCATAAAGCAGATTGCCCTCCCCAATGTGGGTGGGCCCCATCCAGTCAGTTGAAGGCCTGAATAAAACAAAATGGCAGAGTAAGAGAGAATCCCTTCTGCCTGACTGCCTTCAAGCTTGAACATTGCTTTTTTCCCACCTATTCTGAGTTTCCAGACTAGAACTATGCCCTTGGCTCTCCCTGGTTCTTCAGCATGCTGACTATAGATCTTGGGACCTGTCAGCCTCCTTAATCACATGAGCCAATTCCTTATAATAAACCTATATATAAATTCATATTTCGAGATTTATATGACTGTTTCTCTGGAGAACTCTGACCAGTACACTATGGATGGGCTATCACTTCTTTGACCACGCCCCAATTATAGGTCATTTATATTGTTTTCAATTTGCCTATTTTAAATAATGCTAAATCCACGTTGCTGGAATGGGTTTATTTCTGCAGGAGAGATTCCCAGGAACATAATAGCCAGGACAAAGTCGAAACATTTCAAATTTTACCTTTTGATCTATATTGCAAATTTCCCTCCAATAAAGGGTTTTCTAGCTTTTATTTTCACCAGCAACATATCACAGTGGCTATTTGTCTATATCCACGTGCACACTGGATATTAAATATATATATATATATTTATTTTTGGTGAGGAATATTGGCCCTGAGCTAACATCTGTTGCCAATCTTCCTCTTTTTTGCTTGAGGGAGATTGTCCCTAAGCTAACATCTGCACCAATCTTCCTCTATTTTGTATGTGTGATTCTGCCACAGTGTGGCTTGATGAGTGGTGTGTAGGTCTGTGCTCAGGACCTGAACCCACAAACCCCAGGCAGCCAAAGTGGAGTGGGCAAACTTAACCACTACACCACCAGGCCAGCCCCCAAAATATTTTAAATTTAACAATCTGAAGAGTAAAAGATTGCCATGTCATTATTACTATGAATTGCATTTACTTACTTTATTTGTATTTATTGAATTACTAATGATTTTGAGGGTTTTTCCATGTCTTTATTGGGGATTTGTATTTATTGTTCCGTGAAATACTTTATTCATTTTTCTATCAGTTAATTTGCCTTTTTCCTGCTGATTGGTAGTTGTTCCTTATATATTATTGATATTAAATCTTGTATTTATTATATAGGTTGCAAATATTTGCTTCCAATCTGTCACTTGTTTTTATTATTCCTTATGATATCTTCATAGTGGGAAGGTCACAGAATAGTGGTTGTTTTTTCTCTGGAATCAGACAGCCCAGGTTCAAACCTTCGTTCGACAACCTTCTAGCTATATAACCTTGGGAAAATCACTTAAGCTTTTTAAGACTTAGTTTGCCCTCTTAAGGTAGGGATTACGGTAAAACCTAGATCATTGAATTAAATGAGATAATATATGAAAAGGGCACATTGAAAGTGCTCAATTAATGGCAACTATTATGAGTTTTATGATTGCCATGTCATGCTAAAGAGTACATTTCAATGTAGTCACATCTGTCAAATGTGAGTTAGATAACATTTAGAAAATTTTTGATTGCAAGAAACAGATAACCAAACTAAAAAATGGCCTCAAAATAACCAAGACGTATTATTACAAATAACAAGAAGTCCATAAGTAAGGCAGCTCCAGGGTTGGCCAATGCAGTGGCTCAACAATATCAGCAAAAGCTTGGGGTTTTTTCCTCTTTGCCATCCTCAGCATGCTGTATGGGTCCATAGGTAAGCTTCCACTGTAGTTACAAGTCAGCTATCACATTTATAGGCATCACATTTGGGTACAACCTCCAGCTGAGGAAGAGGAACAGTTTCTTCCTCATCAAAGAGTGAGGAAACCTTTCTCAGAATGCCTCCCAACTCACATATAATTGGCCAGAACTTGGTCACATGTCCATGTCCAAAACAATTACTAATGAAGTGAATGGGATTACATTATTGACAGATAAATTAGGACTTATCTCTGAAACACGTGGAGGAGGAATGGACAGACAGCAAAATCAGGAGTCAGCTACCGCGTCACTATTAGGATTAGTTGCATAAAATAAAACACCTAAATAAAGAGCATTTTTTAAAAAAAGATAGAAGTGTAGTTCTCTCTCATATAAAAGAGAGCCAGAGGCAGGCACTGCAGCACTGGTAAAGTGACTCCATGATCATTAGAGATTCAGGCTCCTTCTAGGTTCCTACTCTACCATCCTTGGTCCTGAGTTCTATTCCCAAAGTTGCCACATGTCCAGAATGGCTGCTGGAGATCTAGTCCTTATGTCCAAGGGGAGAAGGGAAAAATGATGCCACTTGCAATCGAGTCAGTCTCTTTCAAGAGATTTTTCCGAAAGCTCCACATAACAATATCAACATTGAATTGTTTACCTCTAGCTCCAAGGGAGGCTGAAAATTAGTCTTTTAACTGGGCACATGGCTGCTGAGACTAATATCTGGATTCTATACAAAAGGGGAATGAGAAGAATGGACATAGGATAAACAATTATCAAAGTCTGCCATAACCAGCAAAGAAGAAGGGCACAATGGCTTTTGGGTGGGTAATGAAAACATTCAGCTTTACTTTTGTTTAGGAAGTCTTTCCACATCTATATATTAACCATTTCATCCTCTTTCTAGTGTGCCTTCCTTTATTGTAGAGGCTGAGAAGCTAAAAACTACATTTCTTAAACTCCTCTGCAACTTGAATTCCAGAAGTGATCTAGGTTCTGCCAATTAGATGTCCTCATAGATGATTTGGAAGCTGGGCTGTCAGGTCACTACATTAATAAGTACCAATAGATAGGCACAGGCATCCAGCTACTCACAGATACACTAAAGGCAGTTTCCTTCACTATAGGTCACAGCTGAAATGGTGAATTCCTGGAGTGGAGTCCCCATTTTCCCGAGTGTGACAGATATAGAAGCTTCCCTGGAGGACCAGTTCTGGGTGTTGTTCCAGGAGAACCAACTTAGACCCCACCTACCCAGACATTCTGTAGACTTTGTAAGCAACGAATTCTCTACATTAAATCATTTTCTGCTTAAAATAACTAGTGCGGATTCCATTTTCTACAATTGTACCCTGTGCTACACCATTCAAAGATTGTAAAAATGTCTTCCTATGTTTTTGAAACCTTAAATTTTTGTTTTTGATATGTATTTCTTTAGTCCATCTAGAATTAATTTTTATTATTGTGTGAGGGAGTAATATAACTATTAAAAAAGTAATAATTGGGCTGGCCCAGTGGCATAGTGGTTAAGTTTGCACACTCCACTTTGGCAGCCCAGGGTTCACAGGTTCAAATCCCAGGTGTGGGCATACACACTGCTCATCAAGCCATGTGTGGTGGCATCCCACATATAAAATAGAGGAAGATGGACACAGATGTTAGCTCAGGACTAATCTTCCTCAGCAAAAAGAGGAGGATTGGCAACAGATTTTAGCTCAGAGACAATCTTCCTCACACACACACAATAATAATAATAATAATAATCAATTCTCTTAACACCATTTATTAAACAGTCTATCCTTTCTCTACTACTTTTTAAATGGAATATTAATCATATACTAACTTCTCTTATGAAGGGGATCTGATAAATTGAAGGAGTATTACTGTATTAGAATAAAAACTATGGTAGTATGTACTGAAATGTGTATGATTGCATTTGGATAAAAAGCCATTCAAAAAGGGAAAGTATATTTTTTAGGACAGAGTTGCTTTCAATCACTCTGTGTAGTTGTCCTGGTATCAAGATATAGTTGACTGACAGAAATAAGATAAGGAGGGAGAAGACCACATGATGTCATATACTTTCAAATACAGAAGACTAAGCTGAAAGCAGACACTATCAAGGGAAAATGTCCACTCTTAAGTATCCTGATTAGAGGACTCCTTCTTCATGTTAATTATATAAGGAAGCCAGAAAAAAATTAAATGAACACTAATGAAAGACAAATTTCCATGCAGTTTAGTCACTTTTACCTTGGGGAAAGTACTGAACACATTTGGGTTGGACAGTAAACAAAGAAAGAATTTAGAAGTAGATGGGACTTTGGTGGTTTTAAAAGTCTGGGATACTGTACATACCTACTATTTTCCCTCTGACTTGGTCAAGATTTTCAAATTCACATGTTGCCTCATCTGTTCTCTCTACCAGTATTTCTTCAAGGAAGAACACAAATCTCATTCTCCCCACAGCCTGTATGCACTGACAAGGGATTGCAGCAGTTGCAACCTGCTTAAGTTACTCTCTGTCTTTCCTGCTGCTAACAAGGGGGTCAGTTCAATCCAAGGCTCTTAGAAGGGGTACAAAAGGCTGTTAATTGTAATGTCCCTTGGTTTGTTGCTATATTCTTTTATTAAACTATTTTAGTACCACCACCAAAGTGGTTAAATTTCTATGGCATAATAAAATGTGTTAATATCTGGTAAGCAAAGCTCCTTCATTGTTCTCCTTCTTATAATTCTTTTCTTAGTTCTTCCATATGCATTTCCTCTGCTAGGTAAACTTTAGAATCATCCTTTCAAGTTTCATAAAATATCATTTTGGGCTTTTGATTAACATTTATTTGCATTTACAAATTAAATTTCTGGAGAATTACCATGCTTACAATTTCAAGTTTTTCCTTTCAAATCATGGTATGTCTTTATTCAATGTTTCCTTCAAGTTTTTCAACAAAGTTTTATCCTCTTTTATATGAATCTTATACATTTTTCATTAGGTCTATTGCTAAGTATTTTCTTGCTATTGTGAATGGCACTTTTTTGCACTGCATCTTCTGTGTGGTTATTGTTAATCTGTAATAAAGTTGTTGGGTTTTGTATGTTGATTTTGTATTCAGATGGCTTACTGAACTATTTTAATAGTTCTAATGATTTTTATGTTGTTTTTCTTGAATTTTTTTAGGTAGATAATCATTCTATTTCCAAATAATAACAGTTTTATCTCTCCTTTTCCAATAATTGTACCCATTTTTCATATCTTATCGCATTATCTAGTATCTCCAGAATAATGTTGAAAGGTGGCAGTAATAATCCTACCTTCTCTTGTTCTTACTTTAAAAAGAATATTTCTAAATCTTCACCATATTATGGCCATTATTTCTATGAGTATTATACTGACTAGTTTTTTCTTTATGTTTTTTAAATAAGAAATATGTGCTGAATTTTATCAAATGTTTATTTTGGCAGCTACTGGAATGATCATATGGTTTTTATTCTTTAATTTCTTAAGAAAATGATCATCATTAATAATTTCATAAAGAAAATTTAGGTTTACATTCCTGGAATAAACTCTACTTGGTCACAATTGATTATTTTGCACAGCAGCTTGGTTTGGGATTTATAGATGTAAGGTTCTCATGCATCTCTGTTAGAACAGAGCTTCAGGGACCTATGGGACTATAACAAGAGTATTAGTATTTGTGTCATCAGAGTCCCAGAAGAAGAGGAGAAAGAGGGGCAAGTTGAAAAAAATACTTGAAGAAATAAGAACTAAAAACTTCCTAAATTTGGCAAGGGACACAAACCTACAGATTTGAGAAGTTGAGTGAACTCCAAATACAGTAAAACCAAAAAAGTCCACACCAAGACTTATCATAATTAAACTTCTGAAACAAAAGACAAAGAAAAAATCTTGAAAGCAGCCAGAAAGACACATTACCTAAAGGGAGGTAACAATTAGAATGACTATTTCTCATCAGAAACCATGGAGTCCAGAAGGAAGTAGCATAATACTTTTCAAGTGTTGAAAGAAAATAACTGCCAACCCAGAATCTCATATTCAGTGAAAATATCCTTCAGGAATAAAGGAAAAATCAAGATGTTCTCAAAGGAAGGAAAACTAAGAGAGTTTGTCACCACCAAATCTACCCCAAAGGAGTGGTTAAACAAAGTTCTCTAAACAGAAAGGAAATGATAAAAGAAGGAAACTTGGAACATCAGAAGGGAAGAAAGAACACAATAAGCAAAATTATGGATAAATAGAATAGGCTTTCCTTCTGCTCTTGAGTTTTCTAAATTATGTTTGAAGGCTGAAGCAAAAATTGTAACACTAATGTAGTTCTAAATGTATAGAGAGAAAATATTAAAGACAATTATTTTATAAACAGAGAAGGGTAATAGGATGTAAAATGGGGTCACATTATTATATTTCACTTAAACTGGTGAAATGACAACACCAATAGACTATGATAAGATATATATTTATGTGTGATAAGATATATATTATATATATAAAGATATATAATCTGACACCCAGAAAAAAACACAAAAAAGCTATACAAAGTGATATAGTCAAGAATACTATCAATAAATCAAAGTGGATTTTAAAAAATTGTTCAACTAGCCCATGGAATGCAGAAAAAGAAAAACAAAAACACAGAGAACAAATACAAAACAAAAAACTAAAACAGCAGACTTAAGCCCTAACTTATCAATAATTACACTAAATGTAAATGGCTTAAATACACCAACTAAAAGAGATTGTCAGAGTGGATTAAAAAATAATATAGCAATATATTATCTATAAGAAACTAACTTCAAATATCATGATATAGGAAGGTTAACAGCAAAAGGATATAAAGAGATATATTATGAAAACATTATCAAAGGAAAGCAAGAATGGATAAAATAGACTTCACAGCAAATAAAATTACCAGAGGTAGCGGAGGACATAATATAATGATAAGAGTCATTCGTCAAGAATACATAGCAATCCTAAATCTGTATGAACCAAACAACAGAGCCAAAATCTATGAAACAAAACTTGACTGAAATTAAAAGAGAAAAATATAAATCCACAACTATATTTGGAGACTTCAAAAACCCTCTCTCAGTTGATAGAACATCTATACAGAAAATGAGCAAGGATATAGAAAAACTCAATAACATCATCAACCAACAGGACCTAACTGACGTTTATAGAACACTCCACCCAACAAGAGCAGAATACACATTCTTTTCAAGTGCCTGTAGAACATAAACCATGATACACCATATCCTAGGCCATAATACAAATCTCGACAGATTTAAAGGAATTGGAACCATATAGAGGATGTTTTCCCACATGGAATCAAACTTGAAATCAAAAACAGAAAAATAATAGTAAAATCTCCAAATACTTGGAAACTAAATAACACACTTCTAAACAATCCATGGATCAAAGAGGACATCTCAAGAGAAATACAAAAGTACACTGTACTGAATGAAAATGAAATACAACATATCAATATTTGTGGAATACAGCTAGAACAGTGCTGAGAGGAAAACTTATAGCACTAAGTTCACACATTAGAAAATAGGACACATTGCAAATTAATAATCTAAGCTCCCACCTAAAGAAACTAAAAAATATTAAGAGCCAATAAACCCAAAATGAGCAGAAGGAAAGAAATAACAAATATAAGAGCAGAAATCAATGAAACCAAAAATGGAAAAGCAATAGAAAAATCAATGAAATAAAAATATACTTCTTTGAAAAGATCAATAAAATTCATAAACCTTAGCAAGATTGCCAAAGGGAAAAAAAAAGAGAGATGACACAAATTACTAATATCAGCAATGGAATAGGGGATATCACTACAGACTTTGCAGGCATCAAAACACATTAAGGTTTTGAACAACTCTACACCCATGAATTTGACAACCTAGATGAAATGGATTAATGCCTCAAAAATACAAACTACCACAACTCACTCAATATAAAATAGATAATTCACATACAACTCATCTATTTAAAGTGTACAATTCAATAGCTCTTAGTATAGAGTTGTACATTCATTGCCACAGTCAATTTTAGTACATTTTTATTACCCCAAAAAAGAAGACCTATTCCCTTTAGCCATTACCCCACAATCTCCCAATCCTACCTAGCCCTAGGAAATTACTAATCTACTCTTTGTATTTATAGGTTTGCCTATTCTGGACATTTCATATAAATAGAATCATACAAGTGGTCCTTTGTGACTGGCTTCTTTCACTTAGCATAATACTTTCAAGGTTTATTAATTTCTTTTTATTGCTGAATATTATTTTATTGTATGGATACAGCACATTTTACTTATCCATGTATCAGTTGTGAACGTTTGGATCTTTTCTACTTTTTTAGATATTATTAACAATGCTGCTATGAACATTCATGCACAAGTTTTTGTGTAAATAAGTTTCATTTCTTTCATCTCTTCACCTTTTCTATTCTTTGGAAAAGTTAGGGAACATTTGCTATTAGTTCTTCTTTAAATGTTTGGTATAATTCTGCTGTGAAGCCATCTGGTACTGCACTTTTCTTTGTGAGAAGTTTTTTGATTACTAATTCAATCTCTTTGCTTGTTATAGGTCTATTGAGATTTTCTATTTCTTCTTGAGTCAGTTTCAGTAGTCTATGTCTTTCTAGGAATTTGTCCACTTCGTCTAAGTTAGATAATTTGTGCCATACAGTTGTTCAGAGTATTCTCTTATAATTATTTTTATTTCTGTAAGGTCAATAGTAATATCTCCTCTTTTATTCCTGATTTTAGTGATTTGAAACTTCTCTTTTTTTTCTTGGTTAGTTTAGCTAGAAGTTTGTCAATTTTGTTGATTTCTTCAAAGTAACAACTTTTGGCTTCACTAATTTTCTCTATTGTTATTCTATTCTCAATTTTTTAAATTCTGTTCTATTCCTTAGTATTCCCATCCTTCTGCCTGCTTTGGGCTTACTTTGCTCTTCTCTTTTCTATGTCTTAAGGTGGAAGGGTAAGTTGTTGATTTGAGATCTTTCCTCTTTTTCAATGTAGGCATATAATTTTAATCATGATTTCATTTTTTATTCATGGATTATTCAGAAGTATATGTCTTAATTCCCAAGTACTGAAAGTGGACATCTTTGGGACAGCCATGGATTTTCTAGTTACATTTTTGTTATTCATTTTAATTCCACTGTTATCAGAAAACTGATTCTGTATGATTTCAATTCTTCAAAATTTTTTGAGGCTTGCTTTATGGCCCAATATACAGTTAATTTTTATAAATGTTCAATGGGTGATTTAAAAGAATATCTAGTCAAAGCAATCCTGAGAAAAAAGAGCAAAGCTGGAGGTATTACACTCCCTGAATTAAAAATATACTATAAAGCTACTGTGATCAAAACAGCATGGTACTGGTAGAAAAACAGACACACAGATCAATGGAACAGAATTGAGAGCCCAGAAATAAAACCACACATCTATAGACAGTTAATCTTCAACATAGGAGCCGAGAACATGCAATGGAGAAAGGAAAGTCTCTTCAATAAATGATGTTCAGAAAACTGGACAGCCACATGCAAAAGAATGAAAGTAGACCATCATCTTACAGCATACATGAAAAATTAACGCAAAATGGATTAAAGACTTGAATGTAAGACCTGAAACCATAAAACTTCTAGAAGAAAACATAGGCAGTACACTCCTTGACATCAGTCTTAGCAGTATCTTTTTGAATACCATGTCTCTTCAGGCAAGGGAAGCAAAGAAAAAATAAACAATTCAGAATACGTCAGACTAAAAAGCTTCTGCCTGGCAAAGGAAACCATCAATAAAATGAAAGACAACCCACCAAGTGGGAGAAAATTGTTGCAATCATATATCTGACAAGAGGTTGATTTTCAAAATATATAAACAACTCACACAACTCAACCACAAAAAAGTGAACAACCTGATCAAAAAAGGAACAGAGGATACAAACAGATATTTTTCCAAAGAAGATATACAGATGGCCAACAGGCACTTGAAAAGATATTCAACATAACTAATTATTAGGGAAATGCAAATCAAAACTACAGTGAAATATAACCTCATACCCAGAATGGCTATTATTAGAAAGACAAGAAATAACAAGTGTTGGACAGGATATGGAGAAAAGGGAACCCTCATACACTGCTGGTGGGATTGCAAACTGACGCAGTCACTATGGAAAACGGTATGGAGATTTCTCAAAAAATTAAAAATAGAAATGCTATATGATCCAGCTATTCCACTTCTGGGTATTTACCCAAAGAACACGAAAACACTAATTCAAAAAGATATATGCCCCCACGCCACGTTCATCACAGCATTATTCATGATAGCCAAGACTTGGAAACAACTCAAGTGCCAATCAACAGATGAATGAATAAAGAAGATGTGGTATATACATATAATGGAATACTACTCAGCCATAAAAAAAGATGAAATCGTGCCATTTATGACAACATGGATGGACCTTGAGGGTATTATGCTAATGAAATAAGTCAGACAGAGAAAGACAAATACCATATGATTTCACTCTTATGTGGAAGATAAGCAAACAAACACACACATAGATAAGGAGAACAGATGAGTGGTTACCAGAGGGGAAGGAGGAGGGGGGAGGGCAAAAGGGGTAAAGGGGCACATGTGTATGGTGACAGATAAAAACTAGACTATTGGTGGTGAACACGATGCAGTCTATACAGAAGCTGAAATATAATAATGTACACCTCAAATTATAACACAAGGTTATAAACCAATGTGACCACAATAAAAGAATATCCTCCCATAGGTGGTGGGTAGAATGCCCATAGATGTTCATATTTCCTGAAACTTTATAGACTTTTTGGTTTGTTTTTTGAAATCAGTCATTTGAAGATATGTCATAATCACCCATTGTGATCATGGACTTATCCAATTCTCCTTATAGCTCTATAAATTTTTGCATATTTTGATTCCATAAATTAAGTGCATATAAATTTAGAATTACTATATGAATTAAACATTTTATTATTATAAAGTGATCTTTATCTTTAGCAATGATTTCTTTTTTAAAGTCTATTTTGTCTGATAATAATACTGCATTAGCTCTCTTTTGATTGTTTTCTTTTATCCTCAACATTTTTTATCCTTATGTTTTACATGTGTCTTTTATAAATGTAATATGGATGAGTTTTATTTTATTATTTAGTCTGAAAATCTTTTTATTAAAGCATTTAGTCTATTAGAATTTGACATAATTACTGATATGTTTGAGCTGAATTTACCAAACCTGTTCTATTTCCTCCTTCTCTCCTTTTCTGCTTTTAAAAAATAGTTTCTTAGTGGTTTTTATGATTCCATTTCTCACTATTATCTTGGAAATTATGCATCACTATACTATTATAATGATAATACTAGAAATAACCACATGCACCCTTAAGTTATAATATCTAATATTAATTGATATTATACTCTTTACTCAGGCAATACAAGGTCATTAGAACTATTTAGCTACATGTACATACCCTCCCTGAATTTTACACCATTGGTGTCATGCATTTTAACGTTCTATATATTTTAAACCTAACAATGCATTACAATTGTGTTATACAGTCCATGTCCATTTTTATTCATCTACATCATTTTCACTGCACTTCATTCTTCCTTTTTCTGCATGCTTCCATCTAGGATCATTTTCTTTCTGCTTGAAGAGCATCTTTACTGCTGGGTCTCCTGGTGAGAAATTCTCCACTTTTGTTTATCTGAAAATGTCTTTAGTTTCCTTTCATTCTTGAAAGATATTTTTACTAGTTATAGAATTATAAGTTGGCATTTATTTTCTTTCACAGTTAGACATTATTTCACTGTCTTCTGGTTTCAATTGTTTCTACCAAGTGGTTAGTTGTCAGTCTAATCTTTGTTCCTTTGAAAATAATCCATCTTTTTCTCCCTCTGGCAGCTTGTGTATTTTTATTTATTTTTGGTATTGAGCAGTTTTACTATATGCCTAGGTATGGATTTCTCTTCTGGTTCATGGTTTGCAGGGCATCTTAAATCTGTGGCTCAATGTCATTCACCAGTTTTTGGCAAGCTCTTTTTCTGACCTAGTCTCTCCTTCTCCTTAAACATATGTTAGAATCTCTAACTATATTGTCTCTCTCTCATAATCTTCTGTATTTCCTATATTCTTGTCCCTCTATATTTCAATGTTTCACTAGTGCTGCTTTCTTCTGATCCATCTTCCGATCCACTGATTCTTAGATGTGTGTAGCCTGATATTGAACCTGTCCAATGAGTTCTTTATATGATTATTTGATTGTTAAATTTTTTCGGTTCTATAAATTTCATACGGAATGGTTTTCAGTTATTTGTGAAAAAACATCTCAGTCTTGCTTTTTATCTTCTTGAGCTTACTAAACAGTTACTTTAAGGCCTGTGTCTGGTAAATCCAATTATAAGCCAGGCACTGTACCACATTCTCTATAAACGTTATCTCATAACAATAACCCTAATGGATTATTTTTTACAGAAGAAGAAACTGAGGCTCATACACACAGTTTTTAAATAGTGAAGCCAAGGACCAAACTCAAGTCTTCCAAACTTCAAAATTCATGCTTTTAACCATCTCATTACAAGGCTATAGAAATCTCAAATATCTGGCTAGAGTCCAAAAATTGTAAAGTTAATTTGTTTCCCTGCCAGAGCAAGATTTCTCTGTCCTTGTGATTGGTTCTCCATCAAATGCCATCATAACATTCATCCTCAATTTGTTTTCTTTTTCATATACCTTCCCACATTTATTCATTCACTCAGTCATCACTCAATAAGTATTTTTTGAGCATCTATCACACTGTTCTAGGCCCTAGAGATACATGGTAAATAAGGCAGACATGGTTCCCACCTCATGGAACTTTCATTCTCATGGGAGATGAACAGTAAACATATAAGCAAATACATAAGATAATTTCAGGTGGTGATGAAGTCAATGAGGAAATAAAATAGTCTGATATGGTAGTTTGGGATATTTGAGGTTGACTTTAGCTTAGTGGTCAGGGTAGACCTTCAGAGGAGGTGACATTTGAGCTGGAACCTGAGTAAGAAGAGCATTCTAGGCAGAAAGAAAAGTCACTGCAATGCCCCCCATTTGAATGATGTTTTATATTTAAGGGACAGGAGAAAATTGGGTTTTGGCTGGAACCTCACAAATGAAGAGGAGAGTGGTAAAACATGAGATAGAAAAGTTTGCATGTATGGACATCTATCTGGACACCATTGCAGTACCTGAGATAAAAAGTGATGGCAGAAACTTTCACTTTGAGCTATAAGTGAGTAACTATGGCCAGATTTACCATTCCACCATAAGCTTCTAGAAACAAAGGGACAAAATATATGAAATGACTATTTTCAGACATTGGGGAACAAGCAGCACACAACTGTGATCCATGTAAGAAAGAAAACAAATAAGGTGAGCTCTATGATCACCTGAGTTCTTTGCCTGAAAATGCATTCCAGACCTCAAAGCAGCAAAGGGGATCCCATGCTGAGCCTGTGGTCTCATGGAGTTGAGGAGATATATAGTTCAGGGAAGTTGAAGTGGCTGGAAGTTACGGGGCACAGTATCAGAAAGGAGAGAGCTATTCAGCAAAAGAATTTCAGAAAACTTCATAGGAGCCCTGTCTTAGAAACCATTTTTAACAACTCCTTCCCTCCGCTAGTTGAACTTGTGTGCACTAAAATTTGAGATTCATGACTCTTAGAGACCTAAGAAATCAGAACACCGAAGAAATGGGTGCAATGTCCTTAGGAGAATAGACTGCATTTCTTATTACTGCCTGAGGTGGTGATGAATTTCACTACTGCAGATATACACTGACCTCTCTGTTTTAGCTGAAGATAAAAGGAGTCAGGAGAATCTCTTAACTTATAAGTGAGACCGAAGATTTCACAGGGTGACAGTTTTCACAGTCTGACGAAGAGGTTCTTCTTGACTCTCTCTGGTTCCATTCTTGAAGCCATCACACTGATTCGGGTTTTTATCTCCTCAGACTGGAACACGTGTTTATTGGGGCCGATTTTTGCACTTCCCAGCTGTGAGTGCATGTTTGTTTGCTTGTTGGTTGGATGAGTGATTGAATAAATGAATTCATTAAACCAATGAGACCAGGATCTCTGAGGAAGTCATTTCCATCTCCACTTCAATAATGTTGGGTAAGGAAGTCAGTCTTCTCAACTTCTGGTCTTTGGGAACTCCCCAAGGGTCCCTAAATGGTTCATCATTCACTCTCTCCAGCCAGCCTTGGTCAAGGTAGACAATGACCCTCCATTCTCCATGGCCTGGCTAATTCCACACGCTAGGGCTGGGGACTGTAGTTGAGAAAATTTGCTTTGATTGTCACTATACCAGGGACCCAGCATCCTGTCAAGGTTTGAGATCAAGTCTGGTTTTGAAAAGAGCAAAGAGAACGACATAATTTAAAAATCAAAGAAATTCATTTTAGTAGTAAAAGGTTAACAGCCTTTAGGAGGAACAATTTTTAATCACCCTCGTCTAGACTCTATCACTAGAATCACCAGCCACCGAGTGAAATATGGCCCAACTGCCACCACCAAACAGCTTCTAAAGACTGTTGTATTTAATCATGTCTGTGCACTACTTATGGATTTTCATTATGATTCCCGATGCTGTTGCGCTGGGTAAAATATTAATATCCATAGTAATGATGCATGAAGCTTGGAGTGTAATTTCTTCACTCTTCTTGTCTGATATTAAATTGTTACCACTTTATCATTTGTGTAGAACTGCACGTTTCAATTAATCTTTCCATATCAGCAGCCCTGATTAATATAGATCATGATTCATAAGCTTATCGTCACTATAGTTTTAACAGATCATTTATAAAGATCTTAAATTTCAGGGTCTGGGAGGTGCAGCTGCTGTGTCCAATGTGCCTCTTTATTCTCTGTTCCAACAGTGCTGCTATACACCGGCTGTCACCTCCTGTTGAATAATTAATTTCAGGAAACCAATTTTGCTCAAGAAAAAAAAAAAAACAGAATGAGGGGACTGGCGATTGGCAGGGCACTGGGCAATGTTTGTTCACCTTTCCATGCCCAGCCACGACATCGCCTGCTCTTCATCGGTCAGAACTATTGCTCTAGGGGATTAACCACAGGTGTATCTGGGCTTCTGCTGGCTGCAGAGGGCAATCCCAGCCAGCACAGCCATCCCAGGACAGTTGTTAAGGTTTGATGGAGCATTGGATAACTTCCCAGGCAGCTGCTGCTGCTCGCATGAATCTACAGACCTCATCAGGCTTGGCACGGCGCCTGGGGCCTTCCGTTCATCCTGGAACACACAGCCTAAGCCGTGTGCTAGGGTAGGGTTGGGGTGAACTGGGGAATTAGTGAGAGGTTTTTCAAACACTTTTATGAACACCAGAACTACTCAGGGCTTGGGCTTTTCAATCAGAAGAGGCTACCGAGCCTCAGAGAGAGTTCTTTGGCCCACAGACATGTGGCCCATCATGGGGAGCCTGGGGAGCCACTGCAGGGACCTGCCTCTCAACCAGCCCGAGGCTCGAGCAGGCCAATGCAGAACACCCGAGAGAACAGGACAAAGGAGAGCAGGAAATAAAGCAAAGCTTACTGACTTTCTCAAGTCTGCATCTGAAGCTTAATCCCTCAGGCTTGAACTTCTCAAAGGCTGCAGGCACCCAGAAAAACAACTGAATTTAAAAAAATATTCTGGTTACTAGCCTGGTAACTAAAATGGTAACATTTTGTTGACTTAAAAATTTGAATATTTTGTTTCAACCTCAATCAAACCAGGTGATTTTTTTAACCTGTTCTGAGTAAAGTTGTGCTCTTTGGTTTGATCAAACTGGTACATCTTCTATTGTACATCTTCTCTGTGAAAGGCAGTGACGTAGGCTGTAAGATTTGGACAAACGTCTTAGTTTGGGTTCCCCCTAAAGCAGAAACCAAGACAAGAATTCAAGAGCAAGTAGTTTATTTGGGAGATGATCCTAGGAAACATCATCAAGGGAGTGAGGAAGTGAAGCAGAGAAGGGGAGGCAGCCAGCAGAGGCTGCATCATCCAGTAAGTTATCACTGTGGGCAATTAGGGACCTCTGGGAGACCGTAGAATATGCCTCAGAGATGACTCAATGGTGGGGCAAGGAAGCTGAGTCATTTATTTACCAAGTCCCTGTCTGTTATTGGAAGGGCTGATTTCTGGGTATTAACTCCCCCACACTCACTCCTGACTTGCCCTGTGTGTGAGCAGAGTGATTCCCACAGCCAGAAATAAGAGCTCTCGATGGAAAGTGTGACATATTCCTAGTAAGCAGGCGTGATGTATGGAGGTGAGGGCTGAGAGAAAATGACCAGAGCCTACAGAATTTTCTAGAGCCACCCTCTAATCCCATGCATTTGTTCCCTCAATTCAAAAAGTATTCAGAGGGCCCGCCCAGTGGCGCAGCGGTTTAGTCCGCGCTTGGCAGCCCGGGGTTCGCGGGTTCGGATCCCGGTCGCCCGCCGACGCACTGTCTGTCAGCCACGCCGTGGGGGCGTCCCATATAAAGTAGAGGAAGATGGGCACGGATGTTAGCCCAGGGCCAGTCTTCCTCAGCAAAAAGGGGAGGATTGGCAACGGATGTTAGCTCAGGGCTGGTCTTCCTCACAAAAAAAAAAAAAAAAAAAAAAAGTATTCAGAGATGTCTATCTAACATTCTCCACACAGGAGATAGTGGTTACTGAAAAAATTCACTAAAGCTGTGAATCTCTAAAAAAAGACAGTTTCATAAACATACCTTCCATGTTTTATTTTAGCTAAAACACACAAATGTACATTTATTCACCATTATTTCAATGTTGGGCTAAGATCTTTTCTTTTAATGTACATGCAATAATGAAGTTCTGCCTTCCCTTTCTTGTACAAACCACATCCATAGAAATGCATCACCCCCAATTTCCAGTTTCAGTTGCTCTTTAGAGCAAGAACTTAAAGTACAGCAAGAACTTAAAGTCACTTTTGAAGCAATCTAAGTGCAGAAACTTTCTACACGTTTATGATTTCCCCCCAATCTTTTATAGTGCTTTTCCCACATCTAATTCAACCGTTATTTTTTGGTGACTCACCTTTATTGAGTCCAAAGCATTCAATTTAATGTTCAAAGAAGCAACAATTCTTCTTTTCACACTATCATCAGTTTATGTAACATTTAATTCAATTTCATGGTTACAATATTAAACAAACTGTCACACACAGATTTATGAACAAAGACAATTAACACTTGGTATGGGACAGCTTGACTAGTGGATGCACAAACACACGGGCCTCCTGTTGGTGAGCGCTAGTATTGCACAGCAGGCAAGTCTACATGATTAACTCATCTGATTCTCCTAGCATCCTAGAATGAGGGACTGTTGGTATACCCACTGCACAGAAGGTTCCAAGGCATACCTCCTCAGGGTCACACAGCCAGTAAGTAGTAGACCTTGGTTTCTAACCCAGAGAATCTGACACCAGAGCCCAAACTCTTAACCACAGTGCCACTCTGCCCTGTCTAGAGAGTGGCCTTTAGCAGGGTAACTGTGATTTATCTTCCACACTGTGACACTCAAAGTCAGAGTTGTGTTTTTAAACAGCACAGTCCTGAGCTAGCCAGGACATTTGACTCTTAGCCACGAGTGTGCCTTGTGTCATGGGCCCCAGCCAAATGAAAGTGAGTGTTAGTCAGGGGTGGGGGGTACTTAAATGGGGACCAGTTAAGGGAGCTTCAATGAGTGGGGGCGGGGGGGAGTAGAGAGGAGAGGCCTCATGAAACTCACAAATCAAGTGAAAACAAACCATGTATATTAGCATGTAAATTAGCTATATCATAAAGTACCACAAGTTTCTGTAATATAAGGGTGTCAAGAAACGTATGAATTTAAAAATGTTATGAGTGTTCAGAGGAGGGAGAGCATCTTTTCAGTTCAGGAATCAAGGAAATCTTTAGAGAGAACATGGCACTTTAGTTGGCTATTGAGTATGGGTAGGATTTGGAGTTGTAAAGGACATTGTGGGTGGAGGGGAAAAAAGCAACGGCAAAGAGGTAAGAAGCCAAGAGAGTCAACAGACATTAAAGTATTCTGTTTGCCTGCCAGAGCGCAGTGACTGAGCACTGTGGGCAGTGGGAGGCAGGGCTACAGGTTGCAGCCAGGTTACCAGCTAAAGTTTATATTTACTGATAATAAAGAGTGAACCGGGGTATGTTTTTGAGCTAGAGGATGACAAGAGGCAGCAGAGCTGGGCCTGGCTACTTAGTGCAGACTCTGGAGCCAGACTGCCTGGTTTCAATTCCTCCTTCCCCTTTCCCATCCCCCATGACCTGAGAAAGGCACATCCCAGGGTCTCAGTTGTCACATTTATAACATGGGGATAATAATGGTACCTACCTCTTAGGGTTGTGCGGATTAAATTAGTTTATACATCTGTAAAGAGCTTAGAATGGTACACAGAATAAGGGCTTTGTAAGTATAAGCTATTATTAGTGTGATTGAAGTTGAGCTTTAGACAGTTTAAGCTGGTGGCAGAGAGGACGGTGGCTGGCAAGGGAAGAAAGGGAGAGAAACGATGAGGGTCTGAACTGGTGAGGAAGACGGTGGAGACAAAGACGTGTGCTGCTCACAACCATTAGGGGATTTTGAACCTTCTCCTTCCCCACAACCACCCTCCCTGCTCACTCAGCCTCCAGGTCCCCCTGTGTGCCTCCCAGGCAGCCCTCGGCAGGTGGCCCACCTGAGACTCTCACCCATGAAGCTTCTTCACCTGACAGGGAATTTGGCCTCCCCACGCCCATTCATGCCCTCACCACTCCTGTGAAAATGGGAACTAATGCTGCCCCAGTAGTTCTTCAGTCAAGATCCTTCCTTCCCAGAGCCGCCCATCAGAATCACACGCCACAGAGTCTTTAACCTTGTAATGCCATTTTACGATTCACAACACATTTCTTTGTTGAATGTCGACTTTGCCCTATTCCCTTTCATGTCTTCAGTGCTTACTACAGCGCTTGGAAGAGAGTGGCTGGTTTGGGAATGTTTGTGAATGAATAAATGAGCTAATTAATGTGTGTTTTCTTATCTCTCTTCCTCATACTTCTCTCTTTGTCCCACAAAGTGATCTAGTCAAAAGACTTAGAAAAAAGTTCAATACATAGCAATTACTCAATAAATGATGGATAGAATATTATTACTTAATCCTACTGTACCACTACTCACAACCTGCCTTGATTAGGGCCTGGTGTGGGTGCAGGCGGAGGGGGAGCTATCAGGGGTAAGACCTGGGTCCTCTTCCCGGGTAAGTCCCCTGCTCAATCCAGAGGATGGACTTGATCCATGTCCATCCAGTCAAATTGAGCTTTTAAATCCAACTAATCTGGCTTCAGTGGAGGTTAACAAACTTGTTGGTAATTGATGGTCCCCTCCTACCCCATCTATGCACTGAATCTTTTACCTTTCAACCAGACACACCACAGCTCTGACCTCACAGTGTGGAGTGTGACCAGATGGGCCCCAGGGTTTTTCTGCCCCTGAGGATCAATGACCTGAACATCCTGCTTTGCAATTGCACACACCCTTCATTGGCTTAATGGGGCTGTAGAGACAGCCTTACGGGTGATCCACCATCTTACTGCAGAATGGCCCTCATCTTGGGAATAACAGAACTGCTTTAAGAATTGGTTTGTCCATTTATAAAATGGGGGAAATTATACCTGTTTCTAATTTATAGGGATGGCAAATAAGCTAATTAGATAATTAGAAGTCTTGCTTGGTTCTCTCAAAAGTAAAACATTGAGAATGAAACCCCAGATATTGAAAGTATTATTCAAATCCACTTCTAAATAACTCTAGTCTCTCCCCTCTTTGGTCATTTCCCTGAGTGTGATATTGTAGTTTTCATTAGTTAGCATTTTACTAATCCAGAATTGCCAAAGCTGAATTAGTAAAAATTCTGAATTCTGGAGGTTTAGGAAGGAAATACAACGTTATTGTTCAAATGAAGACTAAAAGAGCCGAAGAAGAAGAGTGGCGCTAGCAATAATCAGTGTAGGATATGATTTGGGTTTAGGGAGATCTGAGGTCTCAATTCTGGCCAACTCCTCTGGGCCTCAGTTTCTTCATCGTGTGAGAAGAATGGACTAGTCATCTCTGGGTTCTCCTTCCTCTGTGATTAAGATAGTAATTCTTGCCTTGCAAGTGTGTTGGAAACTGGGAGTTTTTAAATCTTTGTTTCAACTTATTTTCTTATGTGATTTAAGCATTTGTCTGAGATTTGATTACACTATTGTTGATGTGATAAACCCTTTTTTCATGGAGAAGTATTTCTAGACCTTAACCTAGCTGACACATCACATACCATAAAACCTACATCCCATTACTGTGAAATGCAAATAGCCACTGATGTTCAAAGTAACGGTCCAGGATGCTCATCCCTGTCCTACATCTGGACTCCCATTATTTATATCTCCATCCAACTCTGAATATTGCCTGACTCCATATTTATATTTGCTCTTTGTCTTATGGATCAGAGGTAAGATGTTGGATTTAGTATGACATGGCCAGAGTCCTAGGAATATCAAAACCCTGCCCTGCCTTTTCACTCTTGCCACAGGGTCAGAACAGGAATCATAGTACCTCCTTCTTAATAACTAAGCTAGCACCAATACTGCTGAACACAAGTCTCCCCTGCGAAGCTCAGTTGAAGACAGCAGCTTTTCGGCTGGAGATGTGGGGAGAGAGAGGGGCACCAAGCCCCAAGATGGGCCTTGGATCCCCTCCCTACCCAACCAACAGTTTAAATGCAAAGGATAGACTCACAAGGAGGCTGGCTTGCCCAAGGAGGCCCTGCTTCATTCTGAGGAAGGGTTGAGCATGGGCACTGGACTTTGAAGCACAGAAATCCCACGTACTGGGAAGCAGGGCCCAATCAGATATACCTATCCGACCTATTGGGTTGGCAATTTCCTCTCTTCTTTGGGGGAGCTGGTAAAACAGTGAGCCAAGGGGCAGAAGTCAGGCGGGAGGGGATTGAAGAGTCCCTTCCCCAGTGTTTGTTTTTGACCCTCCAGTTTCCCTAATGGCCTTTAACTGGCTCTTACCTCTGACTCTCAGGGCCTCCTGTTGGAGTTTCCTTCCTAGTTGCACTTCCCACTAGCCCCTTGGTTAGTGGGAACCCCAAGCACTGAGGTTGTTTTAATTATGCATCCCCCAGTTTCGAGATATGCAACATAAAAGTGAAGATTCCTTGGTGCCCAGGAAAAGGAATTTAAGAGAGGTTTAATAGCTACAAAGCACTTCGGGAAAATTTAACCAAAAGTAAAAATATGTGTGTGCGTGTGTGCATGTGGAAAGAGAGAATATTTACTTTTAAAAAAATGAGAGTATCACTTAACACAAATAAGAACACTACAGCGACCACGAAAGTTTCATGATTGAGAGAACAATTCTCATTTGTTTTCAGTGCCCCAGGATAAATCAGAGCCAATTTATCTACATTCCAGGCAGGTCTGAATTTCTTCACCCTCTCTCCTCCTACTTAAAAGATACCCAACCTCAAGCCCATCAAACTCCAGACCATTTGGGTCTTTTAGAGTTATAATTTTGCTTCTTTATGTCTTTATTGCTCCTTTGATAGAGAAATTGAAAAAAAGAAAAAGATATGAAGGAGAACAACAAAAAGCTATAATTATGAAGATTCAATTTAATTTTAAAGCTTGTGGACAGAAAAGAAGAAGCCAGAAAAGAAGGAACCAAATTAATTTAGCAGGAAAGCATTGCATGAAATATTGTTGAAGTTTAATAACCATGCAAAGACAGATGATATGTGTGGAAAAATTAGTTGTAGGACCTCATAATAGTCTATTAATATTTCCTACAGGCGCAAAACCCTTTCCTGAATAATTGTGACAAAGTAATCTTTTGAAAAAGAGAGAGTTGAAAAAAGAATCTTCAAAAGGAGGCAGTGATGATGAAGGCGCTAGAAGGAGAAGGAGACTCTATGTCAGCCAGGGAACCTGAGGGTGTGTTTGCTATAACTCACCATGGCCAGACAAGAGAGATAAAGCTCACAGATGATGAGAAGCCATGTGGAGGGCATACACACACAACCACATCTGCACTGTTAAGAGCTGTGAAAACAAATAGCATGGTTTTAAGGTTAACCTGTCTTGTTTTCATGTCTTTATGAAAATTAGTATTCCTGCCCATGAGGTCAACATTATTGACTTCTCAATCATGCAGATGAAAAAACAGAGATGCACAACAATGGAGTGACTGGTGCCAGGGGCCCCAGGAGATGCAGGTGGAGAGGAAAAACGGAGGGCCCTGCCTTGAGCAGTGTGATGGGCTGCCTCCCCTTGGCCTAGAGAAACGGAATGGCTCCTTCCAGCTTTGTCTTCCCTGCAGAGGCCCAATCCTGCTTCTGATTTTACAAAGTCTGAGCTCCCAAGAGCAAAGCACCTGAGTTCCTTTACTCTAATAGTAAGGTAATTATTCTATATACCCAAATTCCAGAGATTATTGTTCTAGTGGGGAATCAATCAATACCTGTTGATTGAATTAGGGTTAGTTTGGTGAAGGGGGAGGAGAAAAGGAAAGGGAACTAATATGTGTTAATAACCTATTATGTTCCAGTGCATTAAAAATAAATTATTTTCTCTAATCCCCACAACAAACTTGCAAAGCAGTTGATATTATGCCCATTTTACAGAAGTTTCCATTTTTGCATGCAGCTGGGAACTGGCAGAGCAGAAGGATCAAACCAAACACACTGGCTCTAGAAAGGTCTTTGCCTGTGGAAGGACTGATTAGGTTTGCTCCCATTCCTTCTCTCCAGAGGTCTCTCCCACCCTTCACTGACTTGAAGAGGCTGCCTCTATTGCTGGAATCTTGGTATTAGTTGTTAAAATTACCTCTGTCCAGAGAAATGGTTCATGGTGAAGGACCCTATTCCTGCCCCTGGTCTTGCCTTAATTCAGGCTCTCTGCCACAGAGGTACTGATGACTTGGGTTATCTAGGACAGGGGCCATGATCAATGACAAGTTCAGCCGTGAAAAGTGTGCAGGACTTCCATGGTCAACTGAGAACTCATTTCTTCCAGAGTAAAATAATCATGGAGCATCCAGGACGTGAACACATGAGATGAAATAGATGAAAATCTGGCAGGAAGAATTTTGAAAGGCATAATGGATGAGGTCAGCTTCCATTAGGTTATAGCTCTCATCTTTTAGACAAGCACCATCTGGATGCTTTTAGGGAGCAAAATTCTTCCTCCAGGTTTCCATCTTGGGGGTAGGTTAATGTTCTATTCTGGTGTAGACATACTGAACTAAAGTATGCACGTGTGGCTGAAACAATGGCACAATATCAGCATGTTCTCAGGGGCCACAGTGGCCGTGGCTCATGAAGCATTGGACTGTGGAGGGTGATTCACAGAATATGGATTTGTATGATGTGATCAAAGCCAGCACAAAATTTTATTTTTTACTTCTTTTGCTCCCCATGACGGGCCACACCAAGACCCACCTTGACCACCTTGAGCTCTTCAGTAAGTTATTCTTGGTTCAAAACATCAGAGAATGGTTGTCATTAGAATTAATCCTGGGCAGGACAGGACTGTACTTGCAGTTCAGGAGTCACCAAAAGCCTCATTTGAGGCTTCTCTTCCCATCCCCCAATTCCTCCCCTTCACAGAAATATTGAGGCCCTTCCTAAGAATGTAGACAGCAAGGCGAGCCCCCATTTCAGAGGTGTCCCTACAAATCAAGGACTCCCCATTTCAGGCCAGGTAAAGAGAATGAGCACACTACACACAAGCACTCCCAGAAGCCAATTGAAAGCCCCATAGTGTGGAGTTGGGGGAGGGCAGGGGGTGGGGTGATTAGCCTAAATCTGAGAGGCTTATCATAGAAGCTCAAGGATTTCTCCTACTGAGAAATTTTCCTATATTCCACCTCTTCATAAAAATTATTTTAGCAATGCCATATCACCATTAGGGAATAATATTTGACCATACTCCCAGTTTCATTTACAGAATTCTATAGAATTCATTCATTCCACAAACACTGATTAAGCACCTATATTCTGTGCCTGCTGAAAGTTGAAAAATGAATAACACAGTTTCTGGGTTTCAGGATTATCTGCTTGGGGACCTAAGACTATATTCAGAAAATTAGACATGAGTAAACTAAAGATTTTCTAACCCTAAAATTCTTTGTGACTTGGTAATAATGTAGAACCATACATGTTAACAAATGTAATAAACTTTCTCTTGTTTTCCTTATTTTCATTTGTTAGTCAGTTGGAAAATCCATAACCATTTTTAATTTTTGTAAAATTGGAGGCCAGATAGTTTAGGAAACATCTGTATTTTACAGACCTCTCCCTAAATCATAGGCGCATAGCCTGCAATAGCCCATACCTCACAAATTTCTGAATGCACATAGGCGCACTTTCCTTGTCTTAGCCATTGTGAGCCGCAACCAAGCTGTCATGAGCTAATGACGCCACCTGGTGTTTGGAGCCAGGAACAGTAGCTCTAACCCAGTAGTTTTAATCCAGCCTCTCTACCCTACTTCCTCCCTCCTCTTACCCAACCCAGAGATTGTACAAGGCTGAATCCACTCTTTTCTCTGTCTCTCACAACTCCTGTGTTTTTCACTATTTAGTTTGTTTGTTTTTTCTTTCACACTTTCAGAATTGAAAATATCTTCCTTACTATGAGGAAACTACCTTGAAATAGCCTACATGTGTGTGTCCTCCCAGAATAAGCCAGTCTAAACTAGTCACTGTCACTGAGACTCAGAGACTGACCACATCTTGGAGGATCTCCCAGTTTCCATCCCCTGAGCCTGTAACATTCCCTTATTCCATTGCTATGACCCTCATCCCCACCTAACTGACCCTTCTCACGCAATCCTTGATGGTAATGAAGACTAAGGCAATGCTGTGCTCCTTCTCTCTCTGGGACACACTAAGATTTTTTGAGCTGAGGCACCAAACTAGAATGTCACACCAGCTCGGCCTTTCTAACTCCCACTTGTCCTCGAAGACTCAGTTCAAAAGCCCATCTCTTTTGTAAACACTCCCTGGTTCATGCAGATGGAAGTCATCTCTTCCTCCTCTGTCACCCTCTTGTATATGTATTTGTGCCCCTAGCATTCAATATACACCCTCTGTTGATAGGCCATTGTGTCCATGTCTGTCTTTCCCACCAGTCTCTAAGATCCATGAAGGCAGAGGTCATATCTTACGATCACCTCCTCAACCTGCATAGCTAGTGTTCACTACATGCAGAAAGGTGGTGATTGGAGCTTTGTATCTATTTGGATATCTTTATATGTAATTCCCCAAGCATGTTAGTAATGGTAACTATTACTTATAGTTCATAGCCAAGTCATGGCTGAGCATGACCCTAAACAGATGATCATCCCTATGCTTTGGAGGCTATGATAAACTAAATCAAATAATTACCTCTAAACACATTTGAAAAGGCAAAAAAAGAAGAGAAATGTAGAATGAAGAAACCAGTGAATATATAGACCCAAGAGTGAGAAGGAGATCAATACAGAGAGACTGTGCCTCAACTTGGAAGTTACCCCCCATCCCCCAGGAGCACTATGCAAATATGGAAAGGTCTACAGAGTACGAGAGCCCTGTGTTCAAATCATTTCTTGGGTACTTGTGTGAACTTGAGCTTAACTTCTCTGAGCCTCAATGTCTTCATCTGTAAAATGAATATAATAATCACTTCAAAGGGCTATTCTGAGGATTAAACTAAATGAGATAATGTTTATACAATGACAAGCACAGTGCCTGGCTGCTATAGACTGAATGCTTGCATCCTCCCCAAAATTCATATGTTGAAATCCTAACCCTCAGTGTGATGGTATTTGGAGGTGAAGCTTGTAAGGGTGATTAGGTTGTAAGGGTGGAGCCCTCATGAATCAAACTGATGCCCTCATAAAAGAGACCCCAGAAAGCTCTCTCACCCCTTCAGCCATGTGAGAACACAATGAGAAGACAGCTGTCTATGAATCAGGAAGCAAACCCTCACCAAACACCAAATCTGCTGGTGCCTTGATCTTGCACTTCCCAATCTCTGGAACTGTGAGGAATAAATTCTTGTTTTTTAAGCCACCCAATCTATGGTACTTTTGTTATAGTAATCCAAATGGTTTAAGATACTGGCTCATGGTAGATGCTTAACAAATGGTAGCCATGGATGTCTCATCAGTGATGAACAAAGAGTAGACTCCATTTCTGCAGGTAGAACAGATGAAATTGTGTTGTGAGCACTGCTAGAAGTATTTCCTTTCTATGAGATGGTTTAGTCCTGAATTTTATCAGAACTATTGCTGGGGCATGGTACCAAATTTGCATTTTTATGTAGCACATGGAAGATTTTTTCAGGAATATCCTCAGAGTTCTAAGGTTTAATGGTAAGTCAATGATAAATTGTTAGGTCTTATGCGCTCACAAGTTAGAATTATGGTAGGATAACATCTCATATAGTTACTCATTTCACTAAGATTAACTGAAGATTTCACTAAGATTAACTCATTTCACTAAGATTAACTAGTTTCTGCTAGTCACTGGAGGAGATGAACCATATCTGACACCGCCTTAAGGAGCTCACTGTCAAGTCGGAAGGAAAAGAGAATGCAGTAGTTGCATGTGAAGCACCTGAAAATGGTTGTACCTGCCCTCCATGGTTTTGCCTGCCCAGAACACAACTTTCCCGCTTCTGGGAAATATTCTTCTACTCTAAACTATATGGTTCCAAGGGGAGCAGCTGTCATTACAGATTCTACCTTTGTGCCAATTGGATTTGTTATATAACAAAACATTTCAAAACTCAGTGGCTTAAAGCAACAACATTTATGTAGTTCATGACTTTGTGGGTTGGCATTTTGGTCTGGGCTCATCTAGATGGTTCTTTTGCTCTCCACTGGGCACACTGATGGTACTGATGACTCACTAGGCAGCTCTGTTTCTTGTGGTTGGCTGGTTGTCAGTTGGGGTGACAGGGATGACTGGGCCACATGTCTCTCATTATCATACAGGCTAGCCCAGACTTGTTCACATGGTGATGGCAGGTTTCCAAGAGAGTGTGTGGAAGTGTACACAGCCTCTTGAGGCCTAGGCTTGGAACTGGCACAGCATCACTTGCACTGCATTCTATTGACACCAAAGCAAGGCCCAAGGCCAGCCCAGATTCAAGAGATGGGGAAAGAGACTCTACCTCTTGATGGAAGGAATAAGAAAGTTACAGGGAGGAGTGAAAGATCATGGCCACTTCTGCAATCAACCACAACCTCCCTGGCCAAATTGGAGGGCATGTGCCTAGGCTGGGCCAATCGTAGTACCTTCCTCCCCCACTCCCAGCCTCATTTTCTTGGCCCAGGGATGGACATCTGATAACAGCTGGGGTAATCGGATATCTTGTTCAGGACTCTTCCCTGTGGGGAAAGAGAGCCCAAGTATCAGTTTGTCTCTGCTGAGAAAAATATGAGACTAGAGCCATCAGCAGTGTGTTTACCCACCCTACAAGCCTACCTTTGATGTGGAAGAATCCTGCCACCATCTGGAGAGAATGAACTCAACATTTACAAAGAAGCAGAGTCAAAACAAAGAGAGTTCTAAGGATATACCAATCTTCTGGTAGGATTCCTTGAGACCCAGAGGTTCCCTGCCTTTTCCATGATCACCAAGACTTCTAATCAGTTGCCTTTCTGAGCCAAGGTAGGTTCTGTCACTTATAACCAAGTGTGTTCTGCCAACATGAGGCACAGTATCACAGACGAGGCAAAAACCACATCCAACTGAGGGAAGACAAGGACAGCCACATGGAAACAAAGGAGAGTGAGCTGGGAGGTACAGCCTTTGGATAGGCGGACGTATCCAGGAAGGAAATTTCAAAACAAGGAATAATAGCATATAAGCAGAAATGAGTAAATGATAACCATGTCTGAAGCATGTGAACTACTTTGCTAAAGAATAGGTTTTAAAGGAGGAAGAGAAAAACATAAGGCTGGATCCGATTCTGGAGAGTCCTAACGTTATAATAAGGAATTAGAACTTTGTTTTTTAGACGGTGGGAGATTTTGAGCAGGGAATGTCATGGTCAAAGAAGAGTTTGGGGAAGATCAATTTGGTGACAGCTGGCATGATGTATTTGAAGGACAGAGACTGAATTGGGAGATAAAGCCTGGGACAAAGTAGCCTTGAACTGGGGCTGAAGAAAGGGGTGAGGAAGGAACAAGGGACATGCAAGAGGGGAAAGGAAGAAAAGGCCAGGACTTGGAAACAGATGGAACGTATTGACCCTGGATGATGAGATGAACAGCCAGAGAAAGCCAAGTGTTTAATTGGAAACAGGAGAAGTTTGATGGCAGAATTTATATGCAACATTTTTTATCAGGAGCTTGGAAAAGAGGATGGGGTCAGAGATAGGGGTTTGGGAGTTAACAGTCAGTTACCAGCATCTGTGTGTTCCACCATGGAGGATGCTAGGAACACCAGGATGCACAAAAATGTCTCATGGACTTGGATTCTAATTGTTGAAGCACTGGGAGCAAAAGAGGTCTAAGAGGAAAGTGGCCCTTCTATCCTCACAAACATGGCGCAGCCTATGGGGGCGAGGTTGGTTTTATTTGGGGCTGCTGTTCTCTACACAACTGGAGAAAATTCACACTTGTATTTGTCAACTCAGGAGCCATATTCAAATCACTATCAGAAGACAGAAAAATCTTTAATACCTCCAACCAGACCAATGGTAGCAGTGTGAAGGAAACCCTTCGGCGGGGATGGAAGAACATGATTCTCTAAGATTTAGAACGGAGCACTGTCTCTTAACAAGATTTATGTCAGCACTCCCAGCCTGGGGACGGAGCCCATTCCTGGAGCAGCTAGACGCCAACTGGGAGCCGTCTGCATGGGAGACGCTGGGAGTCAGGTGGGGGGACCAGAGGCCACACAGACCAGACAGAAATGGAATTCTTGGCTTTCATGTCCCTTTGCCTGCCTATTTTCATCTTTATAGAACAGCCCCTTCCCTGTCCTTCCCAATTCCCTATTTTCTTTTCTTTTTTCCTTTCTTTAAATGCAGTCTAATCCCGAGTATGAACTGATGTAGTTTGTGTGTTAGGGGGAGAAAAATCTCTCTCTTTTTCTGCCTTTTTTTTCCTTCTTCTTCCCCTGGCCCAGTTCATTATTTTTCTTTCTTGTCACTCAGTGTGATAGGTTGAACAGAAGTGCACAGATGAGCACTGAAAACGGTGTCACAAGGCCTTAATCTAGTCTTTAATGCCTGACTTCAGAGATGTCATTTATCTTCTAACTGCAGCAGGCATCCACCAACTTTATCTCTAATAATATATTGATGGATTAAAAGGGTCGGGCAGGAGACCGGGCTGGAAAAATTGCTTATTGACATCAAAATACAGTGCCCTCAACCTGATAAACATGGAGGGCTCGTGTATCTCCCAGAATAGTTGGCGTAGCTATAATTTTTTTTTCTAACATGTTTCCCCAGGTTCATGGGGTGGTCCAGTAAAATAAACAAATACTAAACATTATTTCTATGCTGACATGGCCGGGGAACACACGAGATATTTTAGGAACACATTTTTAATGTCAGATTTATAAATATACCTCCCTTATTTATGACACGTTACAGCATGTTCTATGACAACTTGAAAGAGCCACCTATAGTCTCGGCAGCATTCAAATAGTCTTCGCGCAGTTTCTGGAGCAAAAGCTCCCGCTAGCACCTGATTATGCTTTTGGACGGCTGGTAACGCCAGGCTATTTCAGCAGAGAGATGAGCCAGTAATCTCAGAATGTAAATGAAGAGAGCCTTTGGAAAGGTTTCCTTTGTTTATTGTTCTCTTCATATCATTGTTTGGTCGGCAGCGGCGTGGTTCAAACCGTGGTTCCCTTTCCCTGCCGAGGCTCTGTCTACACGAGTCGGTTTTAGAATAAACCAAAAAACAATCGTAGCCTCCTAACCCCTGCTTAGTGGGTAGTTCCTAAACTGACTCTCTTCAAAATTACCTGTTGTGGCACTGAATTTTGTCCAATTTTTTTTTACCTTGGAAATTAGTTTACATGTAAAGATACTCTCCTGGGGAAAAATTGTTTTTTTAATTTTTATCAGCGGCAGTGTTGTTGACTTTTACCTGCTTTTCAAGTGAAAGTGACTTCTTCAGCTCAACTTCCTTTGTTTGGAAAGCAAGCTCTAAAAATACCTTCTCAGCACTGTGTAAAGAGGAGAGAAGTAACCTTATTTTAGCATTTTTTCTTTTTACTACTTCATAATATTATTTTTTCTGAGTACAAAGGTAATGTCATAAAGGTTGTCTGGCAGGCTTGCTTTTAAAGGGATTTGTAGAAGTGACACATTATTCCAGCATTTTGTAAATTTTGTAGGAAATGTTTTTACCTTGTTTTCTTGCTGATGATGAGCTCACCTTATTCAGGACTGTCTGAGCCGGGATCCTGGACGTCAATGTCCAGAGTCCAGAGGAGCCCACAGAGGAGGTTCTCCACAGTCAGCTCCCGAAGACCAGGCAGCTCCAGGCAGACCTGTGACCAAGCTAACTGTTGTCTACTCGTTGCAGCTGTACAAGGTACTGACCCTCCCTTGCAGCAGTTTCCCCATCTGTAAGATGAACATAATTGTATCTATTTCAGTTGTGACTGTTAAATGTGTTCCTATACATAAAGTGGTTACAATAGCGTCTAATATATGGTGAATGCTCAGTATATCTTAGCCATTACTATTATCATCATCTTTAAAATTATTTCAGGGCTGGTAATGACATCTCATCCTAAAGGAAGGATAACTTGACATATGGCCAGGAAAGGAGGGTGTCCACCAAGAGAAAACATGACAGAGGGAAGAAAAGGAAACTTCTGAGGAGGGTGCCAAAATGAAACAACACGAAAGCTGGCAAAAATCCTGAGTCTTTAGCTATAGAGTGGCAAAGCTCTGATCAACAGATGTGAAGAGAAGATAATGTACATTTTCGAAACCAGGCATCAGAGTCCCTTGACCCCTTCCTATAAGATTCCCAGCCAAATTGGGGAATATATAGGGGGAGGGAGATTGTTACATAAAACCCCACTACTAAAGTGAGGGTCTTTAAATTGACAGATTCTGGAACAGGTTGAGAAGAAAACCTAAATTTGGCAAGTAGAATGGAGCCCATCCCAGAATGACCTGTCAATCCTCCTTGAATGCTCTGGAATAGACCCTGTATCTAAGAAACGTCCTCTGTATTGAGAGTGCAGCAATTAGCACGGCTAGGTTGGCTACATGGACAGAATTCAAAATGCAGAATATAAAAGCTAAGAATCCAAAACTAATCACTTAAAGGCTCCTCTACACAGAAACATTCAAAGGAAGATTAAGGATCATTGTGACTAAAGTACAAAAGCTGAATTGGGAGCAAAAATAATAATAGACACAATTTACAGGGCAGTGACCATAGCAGGATCAAGTCCAGGTCTGTCTTACTCTAAAGCCATGCTCTAAATTCCAATGTTTTCATTCTAAACCACATTCAGACTCTGCTGCAGGAAGCAAGGGGAAGACAGGAAGGTTCCCAAGATTCTGAGCTGGTGGGAGGAGGGAACTCAACGTTTCAAGTTTCCACTATTTGGCCTTTTATATGTCCACCCAGGAAGACAACCCTGAGAAGATGGTCCCCAAACTTAAAAGCTCTAATCTAGAGATCGAGTCCTTCCTCCTCTGTCTTCAGTTGCTCTGTGGATAACGAAATCATCATTCTTAGTGCTGTCATCAAATGGGGTCGGCCCGAGGTAAGACAATAAATAGAGGGCCCGTGACCTAGAAACCCTGTTAAAATGGGAAAGGGTCCATCCATCCCCATGATTCACTGTTTACACAGAAGATGGCCTTCTTGACACTTCTGTTTCAATTTCTATTTTTAATATTTATAAAGCTTAGAAATCACACCTTTGTCCAACAATTTAACTTGCATGACTTTCTCTCTAGTCAGTGGAAACAAAAAAGCAAAGAAAAAAGAAATATAAATCCAAGTTCATTCCAATGTGGGTTTTGTTCTCATGGTCCAAAGAGAAGCCAATCATGTGGGTTTACAGGTCAGGTGCCAAGTGTTTCTGTGCATTGATTTTCACATTTAATCCTCACCACAACTCTGTAAGATAGATATTTTATGAGGAAACTAAAACTCAGAAAGGGTGAGTGACTTGCCCAAGGTCACACAACAAGTAAACAGCAATGCCAAGATTCAAACCCAAGCCTCTCTGATTGTCAAGTCCAATGCTCCTAACTACTTGTTGTGCTGCACAGCATTGCAATGGTCGGTGATGTGTATCTCTATTTTGAGATGTTATAATTAGACCACAGGAGAGGAGAGCACATTATCTCTCCTAACAAGCTCTTTCTATAGGAAGAAACACAAAGAATGTGGGGTTAACACCAAGGTTCAAGGTTACCTCTTTGGCTTTGCCCATGACCTTTTTTAAAACTCAGTTTTCATTAGCAGAATTTTCCTTGAATATAGAATATTTCTTTGTTTTAAATTCACATATACTGCCCAGGGGCCCCTGATGATGCTAGAATTTTATTTTGATATCCAGATGGTCCTATCACCATTTTCAGATGCTTCCAAGGACTGAGCTCTTCCTGTAACTAAAAGGTGCTGCTTTCTTTTGCGTGCTCAGCAGTGTCACCGGTGATAGCTCAATTATCAGAGGGTATAAATCACTCGGGAAAAATCGATCTTTTCCTACCTGATTGCACCAAGTGGCCCCTTCATTGGAGCGCAAAGTGCATGTGAGGGCTGGTGATGAGGAGCATCAGGACACACAGTGGCTACAGCTGCAAAGGAGGGCTCAATCAGTGTAGAAGGAGAGGGTGGTGACCAGGCACCTGAATATAGAGGAGGAAGCCGGCAACAGATGCTGGATGGACTGAAGCAGCCTCGCTTTAGTGTGAAGTATGAAGGATCACATCAAACACCAGGGAGCTGTATGTCAAAATATACCTAATGAGGTTAAAAGGCCAGTGTTGAGATTAATAGGGCAAACAAAATAAATAAAAAATAGTGAAGACCAGCAAACAGCAATGAATGTATTCACCCACAGCGAAAAACAAGAAAAGGGGTCTACCCTAATGCAGTAACATTAAAACTACTGATCAAAGAAAGAAACAAAAGATTCTGGAGAGGAACAGAGAGGCAAAAAACAGGTGGACCCCCTTGCAAGTTCTCCAGAACACCCTGTGGGGCTCCTTACCCTCTGTAGGAGAACAGGTGGTGGTGACTCATCCATCATCTTTCAACACTCGTCTTAGCTTCTGTCTTGGGAGGTCCATCTCACAGCCTCTTGCCACTGCCACCACCTCACCCAGTGGCTTTCCCTCTCAGGTGGCATCTGGCAAAATATTCAGTCAAGACTGCTTTCCACAGTGTCTACTTGACCCAAATGAATTTGACCCACCATATAGCAGAGAGGGCTCCTGCTCCTCCTGGAGTCCCCATGCTGCTCCATCCTGCCATCTTTCCTAGGTTCTCTTCACTTGCTGCTCAGGTAGGCACAGAGGCACATCAGCAAGTCTGTTACTCAACTGGGGAATGAGATGCCAATGTTGCTTGGTGCTTCCCCCCATCACCTGGTTTTGAGGGGCAGGGAAAGCACTCTCTACTAGACTGTTGACTCATGGTTTCCATGATTTCCTTTTCTCCTTCCTGCTCTGATTGTATAGTTAAGCTCCTGAGTATTTCTGGAGATAGAAGAGCCAGTTAGACTGTCCTTAATAAGCCCCAGTTGCTGGGTTCTCTCTTTAGAATGTGAGGTACTTGATGCCTCCTTTTCCTCCTTTTCATCCTCTAGTGGCCATTTCAGGGCAAGCACAAATCCCAGTGAACATCCTATTACACACACAATTACTTTGCACTATAAAACAACATAATAAGAACATGAATGTAACTTTTAAAAAATGTGAACATGAATAAATATTTAATTAAATTACCCAAACTGCTAAACTGAGAGATAAGAAATTTTTTAAATATGAAAAAGACATTAAGAGACATAGAAAGTAGAATGAGAAAGTACAAATAGACCTAATAGGAGCATGAGAAGGAAAAGGAGGTAGGTAAGGAGATGGAGTGGAGGAGAGGTAATAATCAAAAAGAAAATGGTTAAGAATTTTTTCCATAATTGATGAAAAATAAGACTCTTCAGATTAAGGTATCATGATGAAAACCAAACAAGACAAATAAAAATATATCCAAACGAGGCACACCTTAGTGAAACTGTAGAAAATCTGAAACTAAAGGAATAGCTATATATTTTAACAGCAAACTGCTCACTAGCAACAATAGAGGCCAATGGAATATTGTCTTCAATGTGCTGAGAGAAAATAACCATTAACTTAAATTCTTTGCCCACCAAAACTATTAGTTAAGTAAAGGCAAAAAATATATCTTTTAGAAAATAAAATGAGGGAATTTACCCTTCCCATATCCTTGCTAAAAGAACTATTAAAGGATAGTCCTAAATAAAGATACACTGGCAAAAATAAAAGATATATATTCAAGGTCACTCTGACAAAAATAATAAAAATATGCATGTACAAGGTTCTTAACTGCAACATTATTTCAAAGAGTAAAAGACTGGGAACAATCCAAATATCTATCAATAGAAACTCATTGAATAAATTATGGTACAGCCATGCAATGGAGTACTACGCAGTCATAAAAGGGAACGGGGAATATCTTAATATACTATTATAGAGAAATCTTCAAGATATATTGTTAAGTGAAAAAAAAAGCAAGATGAGGAAAATATTTATAATGGATTCTGTTTAAGAGGAAAGATATAAATATATATTTGCTGATATTTAAAAAGCAAGAAAGTCTAAATCATAAATTTTTAAAAAATAGTTACCTCTAGAAGACAGAAAAGAATTGAGTAGAAGACAAAGATAGAAGCTGGACTCCTTTGAATATAACTTGTTTTGTAGATTTAACCTTGGAACCATGTAAATATTTTTACATAATTATAAGACAAAATTAAAGAAAGAAATAAAGCAATCCCCAAGAAGTAAAAGGTTTTAGCATAAAAACTCAAAAGAGTTATTCCAAATAACCTTACAACAATAGTAATTTGACTATATATCCCTAAATGAATATAGTCTAAGAACACTCATAAGAAAAAAAAAACTGAGAAAAATTTATGGGTTTTAGTAAGTAAATATATTGTTGGTAGTAATGCTAATATTGTTAATATGAGACCATTGTATAGTATTATGGGATAAATAAAATGAATAATTGTACCAGTATTGTTTAAAGGAAACAGAAATGTAAGTTGACCGAAATAAAAACTCTGAAGGCCTGAAAATTCTGAATTTGAATACGAAGTATTCACATGAACTTATGGTGTATTCTGTCTTTTAAAGTAACACATGTCCTCTAACTCTAGCATTGAAAAGGCCTCGAAATAATGACCAACTCAGTAGCAATGAACACCATTAACACCTAGATTATGGTTTCTAAAACTCATTTCCCACTAAAAGGAACCAAATTTCCCTAGAGAAATGGTCAATTCCAGGTTTGGGGAGGAAATGTAAAAGATGAACTTAAAACATTTTGTCAAACCTGACAGCAAGAAAACTCTCAGAATTCGTCAGGACTATGCCCAAGGATCCCAGGAGCCCAGCTGAAGAGACTCCCGCTAGTCAAGACTGGGACAACGTGAGCATGCAGATGTACCTCCAGCAGGTTAAATGTATCAAATATGTTTATTCGTATGTGATATGTCTTCATAATAAAACTAAAAAACACAAAATCACACAATCACATAACTTAACAAACTCCTTTGTGGAGGATGCTAGGGAGCCAACTGACTATTTTAAAAACTGTAAATAAAGGAAAAAAATTTTTGACCTAATTTGCTATGTGACTTGTACCTCAGGGTAACAAAATGGTTGATAAAGGGAAGTATCCTTTTTTAGACATTCCAGCTAAAAAACAAAGAAGAAACTATAGAATTAAACTATTACAGTTTTGTAACCCCTCATGAATTGATGGATCTGGTATGTGATCATCAATGCCACTAACCAGAGATTACCTGCCTCCTGATGAATGAATTTACCACCAACTACAAAGTAGTCTTTCCAAAAATAAATAAATAATTTTTTTAAAGGAACCTGAAAAAATCTCTAGATCTAAATATAATTGACAGGAAAATCAGAGATCAGAGGATAGGAAACTCTAAAGGACAAATGACCCCTTTCTTCAACAAAAAAGAAAAAGATTGCAAGAAAAAAAATGGAGTGAGAATCTATAGGTCAAAAGAGACTTAAAGGCAGATTTTACTTTTTTACCATTCAATACCATGTCTAAAATATAAAAAGTCATCATAAGAAAGAAAATTTAAAAACAATTCAACCAATAGCAATACATGAACCTTAGTTAGATTCAATTCAAATACTATAAAAATAATTATATGACAGTCAGAGAAATGTGATCACATTAGATATTTGAGATCAAATTATTTTTAAATGATTAGATCATGGTTTTGTAGCTATGTTGAAAATGAGTTTTTATCTCTTAGGCATAATGAAACATTACAAGTGAAATAATATGATGGGATTTGCTTCAAAAGAATCTGGTAGACAGACATAGACAGTCTGATACCCAAAGTCTAGCCCATAGCAGACTTTACCTCCTCGTCACTTCCTATCAAATGAAGAAGTGTCTACATCACTTGCTTTGATAAGCCAATGGGTGAGGAGAAGCAAATATTTTGATTGACAACTTCCCTGTGAACAAACTATAAAATTGCATATGGGGGAAAATTATCTTGGAGCTCCAGCTGGGGAACTGACATCTATAAGTACTCTACTGACAGAGACCTGAACACTGCTTCCTTCTAGGCATCATTCTGGGAGGATGAATGATCCAGAGCCATGTGCAATTGTTATGCAATGGCCTAAAAGGAACACTCAGAGGCCAAGAGAGCCAAAGTAATCACTTACCATATTATATCCTTTCTATTAAATCTAGTATATATTCTCTTCCTATGAGGGAGAAAATTATTATTATTATTATTATTTTTTTGGTGAGGAAGACTGGCCCTGAGCTAACATCTGTTGCCAAAATTCCTCTTTTTGCTGAGGAAGATAGCCCTGAGCTAACATCTGTGCCCATCTTCCTCCATTTTATACATGGGACACTGCCACGACGATCGGTGCATAGGTCCACGCCCGGAATCCAAACCTGCCAACCCCAGGCCACCAAAGTGGAGGGTGCAAACTTAACCACTATGCCACTGGGCCGGTCTGTATTTCATATTTTTAAATCACTTTTTTCAATTAGTCACACATTACTGAAAACTTTATCAAGAATAGCAACTGGAAGTCATTGTGGATAGGAACGTAGGCTTTCCCATCACACTAACAGCGTTTGCATTTCCTCTTACTAATGTAAATTAGTATCTACCTTATAGGGTTGGGGGATTATAATTTGTATACCTTATAAGTATCTACCTTATAATTTGGAGGATTAAATGTGTTCATACCAGTAAAGCACTTAGAAAGTGGTGCCTAGCACATAGTATGCACTCAATATAGATTTTTTTTAGTGCATAAAACATCCAGATGATTGCTTGGTTTGGGGTCTAAATCATGACTATTTTTGCATTCTAGGCTAGCGATCTCAATTGTGGGAGATTTTGCCCCCCAGAGGACAATTGGCAATGTCTGAAGGCATTTTTTTTTTTCACTGTTACAACTGAGGGGATGGTGCTGCTGTTGTCCAGTGGATAGAGCCCAGGGATGCTAGTAAACATCCTACAATGCACAGGACAGCCTCCCACAACAATTATCTAGCCCAAAATGTCAATAGTGCCAAGGCTAAGAAATCCCGTCCTATGCCCTCTCACCTTAGGAAAACACATTCTGCAGGAGTTAGCAAATGCCTTTTCATGTCAGTTTTACATCAATTGCTTTGATTATTTCTCTGTCACTAGAAGTACAAATCCATTTGTAACAGATCTATTTTACATAAACACTGGAACATATAGTAAATATTTATATTAGTATATTTTATTTTTAAAAACAGAAAAAAAAATATGGGCAGAAGAGTGTTTAAGAAGATGAGCTCCACAGTCAATTTGGATTCGATTTTAACACACTGAATTCCAGCCCTGACGTTTACTAGCTGTGTAACCTTAGACTAGTTATTTAGCTGAGACTTAGGTCTCCACTTGTTAACAGGATGAAATAACAGTTCCTAACTTATAGAATTATTGTGAGTATTAAATGAGATAATCCATGTAAACCACTCAATACCATGTCTAACAAGAAGTAATGCTCAGTAAATATTGTTATCAACATAGAACTTCAAATGCTGGTTACATAAAGAAAATAACAGATATATCTTTGGCTTTAAAAAAATAATTTATATATACTTAATACTACTGAACCATACACTTAGAAACAGTTAAGATAGTACATTTTATGTTATGTGTTTTTTACCACAGTTAAAAGAGAATTTGCATTGCCTTCATAGAAAGCACCATAGTATTTTATAATGATGAGGAAAACTGTATAATGGCATACAAGAAAATCACACTTCCTTGCCAAATAAGTATATATTAATGGGCACATACAATCTTGCTATGAACTGAACTGTGTCCCCCAAATTCATATGAAGCCTTAATCCTCAATGTGGCTGTATTTGAAGATGGGGCCTATGAGGGGGTAATAAAGGCTAAATGAGGTCATGGGGGGGGGGCCTAATCCAATAGGGCTGGTGCCCTTATAAGAAGAGGAAGAGACACCAGAGTCTCTCTCTTTGCCATGTGAGGACACAGGAAGAAGACAGCCACCTGTAAGCCAGGAAGAGTCCTTATTAGGAACCAAATTGGCCAGCACCTTGATCTTGGACTTCCAAGACTCCAGAACTGTGAAAAACAAATTTCTGTTGTGTAAGCTGCCCAATCTGTGGTATTTTGGTATAGCAGCCTGAGCAGACTAAGATAATTCCTATTAAATGTAGTTTATGGGAAAGAAACTTGAAAAGAAAACTTGGATGACACTTGGTGTGGCTGGAAAGAGCATGGTAAGATTTTGAGGGAAGAATGAGTGAAAAAGGAATCAGACAGAGAAACCAAGCTGGGAATAAGTGTGGAGATGAAGGACAGATAAGAAATACTGAAGGAAAAATATTAAATTGAAAGGGGAGAAAGAATCCTATAAGAAAAATGTTGTGAAGAAAGATGAAAAAAGAATGGCCTTGAAAAAAATAACTCCTCCCCCTGCCCAGGTATTAGGCATCACAGAAAATTTAGAGGGGAGAAAATAAACCTGAAAAGTTATCACAGTAGTAAAAGGAAGACCTAAGAGGGACAGTAGTAGGAATAGCGGAGAGAGAGGAGAAAGACAAATGCTATACTATTTGGAGAAGCTATACTTTTTAATTATTGGAACTGCTTCCATTGTGGCTGGAAGGCTTCCAAACATAAGATCACTTACTTATGATTCTCTGGGGGCTTTTCTACTATTGTTTCATTTTGTGTTTACTGATTATTACCACATCTTCATGGGTAAGTTTGAAAATCCACCATCTGGCCAAAGCCTGATTGACTGGTGGTGCACTTACCAATTCAGTTCAACCTCTCACCCTTCTTTCAAATTCCTTTACAGCTGGATTAAAACATGCACGCATACACACACAGCTGCTTACGAACAGAATGGCCAAGTTGTGTCTATACAAGGAAACTGAACCAATGTGTCAAAGCAATTTTCTTGCACTTGAGAGAAATATTTCACTTCTGGTATAAATATGGCTACGTAGATCAGTATTTCTTCCTTCTCTCCTGGAACTCATACAAAGCCAAAAGGAAACAATAACAAAAAAATCTGAAAACTCCATTTTCATGTGTAAATGTAATCTGCAGCCTCCAAAATATGTCTAAGGGTTGCCCAAAACAAAGTCTCATAAACACAAGTGAAGAGAAGAAGTGTGGAGAGTAGCAAGAAGGTCCAGGAGCAACAGATCTCAGAAAATTCCAGCAAAAGTGCACTTCCTAGAGGAGACGGGCTTAGGCTGAAGAGCAATATCTACATTCTTTGTTTGCAAAAAATGAGTACAGAAAGTAGGGTGAGTAGTGCAGAGGCCAAGTAAGCTTCAGTCCAAGTTGCTTCACAGATGTACAACACATCACACAGACAAGCCATATTATCAGGAAACTGCTTGTCTCTGTGGCAGTAGAAAAGAAGAGCCTTTCATGGGTTGTGAAACCCAGAAAGTGACTCTGGCCTCTCCCCACCCTGCATAACCTGCACCCCTGGAACATAGCTGGTCCACGAAAACCCAACTCTTTCAGTGGTGAACAACTAAAAAGGGACTTGATACAGCATTAAGAGAAAGAGAGTTGATGTAGCATTAAGAATCTGACAAACTGTGAGTAAAAAAGAATAACAAAATAAACCAAAGGAAAAGAGAGTCAGTTAAAAACAAAGGAATTAATGAGTTTGGAAACAATAAAACGTAGTACTAATAAATACAAAAGCTGATTGTTTTAAAGAAAAATGCTTTAAAAATTAGATAAATTGCTAGCAGACCTAATCAAGATAAAAAATAAAATCACAGAAATAAGAAAATATATAATGGAAACAAATAGCAAAACAAAGGAAATTAAAAGAATCTTAAAGAATACTCAACCTTTTGAAAATGAATTAGAAAATCTGGCTGGATTAAATAGCTAATTTTTAGGAAAATATAATTTACCAAAATGTACCCAACAAGAAAGAGAAAATTTAAACTGACCTCTATCAAAGAAAAAGACCTGTCAAAGCACTGCCTGCCCAACCCTCACCCCACCACACACACGGGAAAGCATGAGGCCCAGCAGCTTCCGGAGAAATTCAGCCAAACTTTAAAGAAGAAATCCATTCCAACACCAGTTTAAGCCATTTTAAATCATAGTTAAAGTTCCAAATTCTTTTTATAATGTGAGCATAACATTGACGTCAGTTACTTCCCACACTCAAAATAAACAGTGTGTCAATCTTACTTATGACTATGAATGTAAAAAAATCTTCAGTTCAATCTTAAATAGGACATTAAGAGAATAATACTTTGATACCCAGTGAGTTTTATTCAAGAAATGCAAGGATGGTTCAATATTAAGAAATTCACTAACATAATTCATGATATTAATATAGTGGTACTAAAATTATAATTCATTAAATTAACAGTTCTATGGAGAAAAATCATGATCATCATATTCAACAAAATTTAGGAATTATTTTTTAATTAAAAATCTCAATAAAATAAAACACATGGATAATTTCTTAAAATGAAAAAATATATATTTTAGTCTAAAAGCAAGCACTACAATTAAAGGGAAAAAACACATTAAAAACATTAGTTTGCAGGGCTGGCCCAGTGGCATAGTGGTTAAGTTTGTGCCTTCTGCTTCAGCAGCCTGGGATTTGTGGGTTCAGATCCCAGGTACAGACCTGCACACCACTCATCAAGCCACATTGTGGTGCATCCTACATACAAAATAGAAGAAGACTGGCACAGATGTTAGCTCAGAGCCAATCTTCCTCAAGCAAAAAGAGGAATATTGGCAACAGATGTTAGCTCAGGGCCAATCTCCCTCACACACGTGCACACACACACACACAAACACATTAGTTTGCAATCTTGCTGCAAACATGATATCACTTGGAAGCTCTAAACAGTTAAAAATACTAATACTGTCTCCCAGAGATTCTGATTAATCAGTCTGGGGTAAGGCCTGGACATTGGGATTTTTGAAAGCTCCTAAGTGATTCTAATGTGCAGTCAAAGTTGAGAACCACAACACAAAAGTCATTCCCTTTGTATTCAGAAACAAAGTCAGAGATGCCCACTGTTAGCAGCACTTACTATTATACTCAAGGTGCAATTGTACAATTAATGTTGTATTCGAGGTCAATGCAATTATATAGGAGAGAATTATAAATTTTATAAAATCATAAAACCAAAGGACAAATGGAAAAAATACCTTACCAAAATATTTGTAATAAAGGCCTAAACTATTAACATATAGAGTACTCATACAAATCAACGAGAAAAAGATCATTAACATAGAAATGGGCAAAGGATAAGAACAGACAATCCCCAGAAAAGGAATCCAAACGACTCTTAGCTGTATGATGAAAAAAAATACTAAATCCTACTCATAATAAGAAATATACAAATGGAAGCTACACTGAGAATTCTGACCTAGAGGAAAAGAAATTTTATAAGGGGAAGATATAAAGATAGACTTGGAAAGATTCTAAAAGTAAATGTGGGTTAGGAGCTGGCCCGGTGGAGCAGCAGTTTAGTTCGCGCTTGGCAGCCCGGGGTTCGCCTGTTCGGATCCCGGGAGCCTGTCGACACACCGCTGTCAGCCATGCCATGGTGGCGTCCCATATAAAGTAGAGGAAGATGGGCACGGATGTTAGCCCAGGGCCAGTCTTCCTCAATCAAAACGAGGAAGATTAGCAACAGATGTTAGCTCAGGGCTGGTCTTCCTCACACACACACAAAAAAAGTTAAAAGTAAATGTGGGTTAATTTTGAAAGCTTAAATATTCATATTTCTGTAAAATTTTACTTTTGTACCTTATAGTTCTTCCTTTTCTTGGATGGAAGTTGCTCTTTGGGGTGATTTTGAACAGACTATGAAAAGAAAGAAGGAATAGATAAAAGAGAGGAAAGTCTTAATATTATTCTGCAATGATTGGAAAATAAATGAAAAGAAGGAAATATGTATGCATGCAGCTGGGATGCAGGGGTATGGTTCATGATTATAGAACATATGTCAGTATGTAAGGGAAAGATATTGCCTGGGGCTAAGTTGTCAGCAGTGAATCGCAGAAGAAAGATGCTCATCTGGCCTTAGAGAGGAGACAGGAAGAGGTAGGAAGCAAGCCCACAAAGCCACAATGCTGCCTGCCAGAAGGGGGCACTGGTAGTCTGAGACAGCTTGGTTGCTGTCTTTAGGGAGAGAGGGAATTAAAGTAGCTTCAGAGAGCAAGAGGGAGTAGCAGGCAGAATGTTAGGTGTTATGGCACCTCTAAAGTCAGGGTTCAATCCTCAAAGGGTATCTCCATTTGCATTAATAATTTAAATTACTTAAAAGGCATATTATATTTCTTTACTAATAAAACTGAACATGTGGATAAATATGTATTCTACATGAGAGAGAAAAGACAAAGTCTCACCAGTCAAAACAAATCGCAGCTTGATTTTAATTGCATTGCCTCACACCATGCTGACAGGGAAAAGGCAGAACATTGCTGTCAAATTATGCCAGGAACTGCCTGATTTCTGTCATAAAAGACAGATTATTTTTAAAATGTGCAATTCAATTATTCAAAGTTCAACATACCTACTATAGTACTCAATAAATGTTGGTTGACAATTATGATTTTCTGCGTTTCCAGTTTGGAATTTGGAGTTATTTTAAAATAAACCTTTTAAAGTATAGGATTTTTGTTTCATTGTGATCTTTTGCTTCCTTAATTTCAATTTAATTATAGCCCCTTGATTTTAAGCTGGGGTTATTTTGTAGGGTTTTTTCCAAGCTCCCTTAACAGTTTTAGAATATTACACTTTTATTTATTTACCTAAATCAGTGTTTCTTATATATATCCTCAATTCAAAAAGTTGACAGTCTTCAAAGATACACCACAGATCACTTAACCAGCAACTTAAATGAAAATAAAGGTGATTTTAGCAGCATACAATAATTACACATCTATATTTATCCCACAATATGTTAATGGGAAACTGATTAAGTTACAGATATCCTAGGAGTCCTCAGTATTATTTATATATGAATCTCCGTGAATTACAACTTCAGCTATTCCTCACTTTCAACATAATGTTCCTCTATGCATGTTCATATATAAGTGAAGCACACGGCCATTTCATACTATATGTATCTTCTAGATTTATCTCTTGTCACTCTACAATTAGGTTGCAGTAAAATTGGTGTTATATTTGCGATGTCTAAATGACGCCACATAGAACTGAACCAGAGACATAAATTACTCTGAACCAGCTGAAAATAGAGTCTGGCAGAGGAAAGGGAAGGATAGGATTATCTTTGAAATTCTTCACATGCTATCTCTGACCTTTCCTATGTTAACATATTGAAGGTACTTTCTCTGATTCCTCAAGATAAGTCGCTTCACGAAGACAGGGTGATGATCTGAGGCAGATCGGAATGTAGAGAAACATTTGAAACTCAAAGGGGATCATATTTAAGGATTAATAATTTTCTGGGTTATATAATATTAAAATAGCTTCACATAGTAAATACTTACTTGTGACATCCACAGTATTTGAGCTTTATTAGCATCGTCTCCAATTCTTGGAATACTGGGAGGTAGACAATTGACAGATGGGGAAACTGAGACTCAGAGAGTTACATAATTTCCCCCAGGTGTGACTGCTGTAATGGGTGGTAGAGATGGAAATCCAGGCATTTCCTATTCCAAATCCTGGGGTGTTGGCAGTCAAACAGTGTTGTATGAATATTGAAGGCAAAGATATATTGAGTTCAAAATTTGGGAAGAAGTTTTCATTCCTCTGAAACAGCTTTGATATCCTTGACCTCCCATCACCACTCTCAGGACCACCATCAGCCTAATCTATTTCCCTTTTACCTTACTTATAAATAGTGGCATTGTGAGAAAGCCAGGAGCTTAAGACTCTGGTGTATCTGCATTAAATATAGTCTCTATTACTTTGGACAGAGTAGTTACCCCCTCAGAGCCTCATTTGCAAAGTGTGGATGAAAGCAAAGTGATCAGGGAGATTAAGTGAAATCACATTTGTGGACTGTAGTCCATTTTCAACAATGGTTTCCAGCTTTCCTTCATTTCTACCAAAATTGTCTTGCTGGTTTCTTGGACTCCAGCTTATCTTCTGCCTCTAGCCTCCACTCAACTTGCATTATCGTGCAATTAGGTTCTGTAATGGAAAGAGCCCTTGATCAGGAGTTGTAAATTGGAGTTTACTTCACTTCTCTATGCACCAGGTACAGAAACTCCTCTGCAGCAAATAAATTCATAAAGTGACCATGGGCCACTTCCAGCAACCAAGGATACCACGAATGAGGCAGGCCAACAGCAGGGCAGGAATTGGGGAGTGGAGATGCAGAAAGACCTGTAGCTTCCTCTACTATTCAGGACTGTCAAGGTTACAAGAGGCGGAAAATCCAAACCAACTGGAAAACACAAACTAACGAAAGGGGAATTTATTTGCTCATTAACTAAAAGCCCTTGTGTTGCTGGATTGGCGCTCAAGAGAGATTGTTATGACTTGGTTTCTCTCTCCCAGGTTAACTCTCTGTTGGCACAGACCTCAGGCAGATTATTTCCCATTGGTGCCAAGTAGCCACAGCAGTTCTATTTTTACCCTTTCAATTCAGTGGAAATAGAACACCTGTCTCTGCCCTAGCATTCTCAAAAGTCTCATTATATTATAATGTGTTATATATTATAATGAGAGTAAGACTTTGATTGGGACATATGTTCATCCTCGAACTAACTGTTGTGGCCAGGAAAATGGGATGCACTCACTGGTTTAGGCCCGGGTTACATACTCAACCCTGCTACCAGTCGTTGAGGCCAGAGCAACATTTTACATTGACTATCTTCTTCTGCCCTGGAGACAAGGACAGAGCCCCATTCAGAACGGGGAGGCAGGGATTTTCACCAAAAATTAGAAATACTAGATGCTGCCCCCAGTGCTCTCCACAGGTTAGAGGCCAGAGAGAACTTCGTGGTACCTTGCCAACTCCTTCATTAAGAACAAAAGTCTTTTACATAAGAGGACCACACACTAAGGAAATCGTACATGCAGAACTGACCTCAGGAGGGTAAGGACTTGTGTATTCAAGGACCTCAGAGAAGGCCAGTGGACCAGAGCAGGCTTAGGGTTTGGAGAATGGCTTGAAATTATGTTGGGAAGATAAGAGCAGCAAGATTATGAAAGCCTTATAGATTATTAAGGAGTTTTGCCTTTATTTTAAGGACAATGGGAAGTCATCGGAGAGTAAAAACATTAATCCAGGGGTATATGTTTTTTAAAGTCATTCTAGTGACTTTATAAAATTAAAGCAAGAAGATATTTATTTCACTCAAAATTATGTCTATTAAACTACTTTAATAGACAGCTTTCCTGACGTATGACTCTAGGCGCGTTACTTTTCTTAGGACAAGAGAAAATAATTCTTAAAGTCACTGTATTCATATTCCTTTCTAAAGTATATATTTCTTAATCATAACAAACATGGAAATACTTGAATGTGTCAATACATAATGTCCATGAATTATTTTCAATTATATTTGAGTGCAAACATTATATTACCCAATTATTCTAAAATAAAGCAAATTAAACTGGAAAAAAAAGTCCTTCCTATGACATCATCCCTGCCCTCTAACTTCCACACCCAAAGAAGGCACCCTGCCTGCCTGAATCTCTGTCCAGCTTGTGTCCACATGGAGTTCACTTGGAGAAAAGTACATGGGGATGTGGCTTCCCAAGTTACCTCAGGTGCTCCTGGTCCCCAAAGCCTATGAGAACCTATTGCACAGCCATCTGCAGGGACACAGTAGCAGGCAGATCTGCGCAGCCCAGACACCAAGAGACATCAGACAGGAAAGAAAAGAGCCCTGTCTCACCAACTATTTCAGGTTGGTGGAGCCTCAGGGTAGTGGAAACGAGCCAGCACTAATGGCTTCACTAATCGGAAACAGTGACCAAGATCAGATCGTAATTTTCTATTCCCTAGACCTTGCAGTACCATAGCATATATTCATGAACGAATAATTTCATAGAATCGTAGAACCAGGGAAAGCTAGAGCTAAAATGACCCCTCCTTTACCTAATGAAGAAGCAAAGGCCCAGAGAGGGGTAGATCCTTGATCAGGCTCACACAGCAAGTTGAATCACTGATTCAAAACCAAAAAAAAAATTTCAAATTCTATATTCCCAGTCTCCTGGGACAAGAAAAGTATGTTTATTCATATATTTGCATGATTCTTTCACAGTCATAATCCCATGTATCATTACAATTTTAGAAGAATAATATACCAATCTAGGACCATTTGAAGCTAATTTCTCAACTAGGGGTTTCCTAGACCTTGTAGGAAGTATAAATTTAAACCCAAAACCAATCTCAAAACTTGATGGCTTAAAACAGGTTATTTGTTTGCTGGTCCTTATGAATGCTTAGGGGAGACTTTTTCCCCACTTAGCACCTCGGTCAAAATTAACAAGTTTCCTGGTTGTCTCCCTTGGACATGGAAAGATTTCTTTTTTCTAGTCTTCCCTTTGAGCAAGCAGGTAGCATTTTGAGGAACCCTCAAGCTTTGTAAGCTTCTCAGCTGTTACCCCCCACCCCCACCCCCCACATAGACCCAAAGAGTTGCTCCCACATAGTGCCCAGCACTACTCTGGTTTCTATTTTCTTCTTAATTTTTGACCTGGGCAATTATCTTTTACCTTTTTTTCCTTATTTTTTTTTTACCTTATTTTAACCTCAAGTATGCATTTGAAAGGCTATTATATTTAATTGAATAAGTTTTGTACTGGAAGGATTTATCAGAAGTTCAAGTCTCCCCACAGACAGCATCTATTTTCACTCCACCTGTGTTATTAAAGCAATTATAAACCAGAACCTTCTGGGCATACTTGTAATGGGCATACTTGTAATTGACTTTGTCTTTCCTTTGGAAGGAAAAAATGGACACAGAAAAGTCGTGACTGACATCCTCATGTTCATCTGGATTTAGAAAAGCTTAGAAGGCCAAGGAGGAATCCTGAAGAGTTTTGAAGAACCCTTGAGAATGTGGGATTGGCTATTCTAAAGATGACAGGAAACAATGGTCTCCTACTGGAAGAGTATCTAAGCAGCAAAACTCCACAAGCCTTATTGTGTTATACTTTCCTGCTTCTCCACCCACCCCACAGAAATGGATCTGTATCAGATATCTATTGCTGTGTAGCTAAACACCCCAAAACTCAGTGGCTGAAAACAATTATTTATTTGCTCACATTTCCATGGGTCACAATTTTGGTTCAACGGTGCAGTTATGCTGGTCTAACCTGGAGTCACTCAGCAGCCTGCTGTCATTGAGAAATAGACTCAGACTGGGTGATCTAGGATGGCCTCACCTGCATGACTGGGGGATGGTGCTGGGCCTGTGTCTCCAGCTGACTTACCTGAGCTCTTCACATGTGGGTGGGCTCCAAAAAGAGCAAGAGAGAGGGGCAAGCTTCACTGGATGAGTGCTTTTTCAAGCTTCCGCTTGCATCACGTTTGCTAATGTCCCATTGGCCAAAGCAATTCACTCAGCCAAGCTCAGCTAATGTGGGAGGGGACTTCACAAAAGCTCAGATACAGGCAGGTGTGGTTCAGTGGGGGCCGTTACTGTAACAATCTACCTGGGGCCCAAGAGCTGAGCAAGGCGTAATAGCCAGCTTTGCTTTATAGAAGAAGCAAGGGCTTGGTATCAGACACTGCGGTGAAATCCTGGCTCCACCTGTGTGTGATCTTAGATAAATAACTTACCCTCTCAGAGATTCGGTTTCATCATGGGGGAAATAATGACTACTTCACAGGTTGTTGTCAAGTTTAAATAATGTATATAAGTTTAAAAAATGTAAAGTTTATATAATGTGTAGCATACATAAATCTTATATACATTACATTTACCTCTCTTTGCCTAAACATGTTTTAGTTGACCCCATCCAAAAAATTTTTTTTGTCTTGACCCTGCCTCTGCCTCAAGATTTCACATTGTTGGGGCTGTGCAGTGGCGCAGCGGTTTAGTCCGCGCTTGGCAGCCCGGGGTTCGCAAGTTTGGATCCCGGGCGCCCGCAGACGCACTGCCTGTTAGCCATGCCGTGGTGGCGTCCCATATAAAGTAGAGGAAGATGGGCACGATGTTAGCCCAGGCCCAGTCTTCCTCAGCAAAAAGGGGAGGATTGGCAACAGATGTTAGCTCAGGGCTGGTCTTCCCCACAAAAAAAAAGATTTCACATTGTTGCATTCTCTCTCCTTTTGCTGCCTTGAAAAATTTCATAAAAAGGGCATTCTGATTTAAAAATCAAATATCCCTAATGTAAAAAAAAAAATCAATATAGGTCTCTATAGAGCTAGAAATAGTGGATCCTCTTCCACTGTTCAGCCCTCCCATTTAATTCTGTATTAACCTCCTAAGTGAGGCTGCAGACCTCATGTCAAATGCAACACACCGATGACTCTCAAATCTGTATGTTCAGTCCTGTCCTCTCCCATTCAGACTCATTCACCCACTACTTGATGTTCAGCTCCACTTGGATGTCCTAGAGCAGAGGTTCTCAATTTTTAGCATTCACCAGAATCACCTGGAAGACATGTTAAAACCCTGATTGCTGGGCCCCATCCCCAGAGTTTATGATTGAGTAGATCTTGGGCAGGCGCCCCAAATTTTGAATTTCTACTACATTCTCAGGTGATGCTGATGCTGCTGGTCTGAGGACCACACATCAGAACCACTGGCCTAGAGTCACTTCAGTTCAACTTCTCCAAAAAGCAACCATTCCTCTTCCAAGACCCTCCTCTTCCTGAATTTCATATAATGGGTAATGGCCTTGATCCAGTTGACCAAACTAGAAACCTATTGAAATTAAGGATGCTAAGCAGTCGTCTGGTTACTATTTCTTCCTTCCTGTTTTCCTGGATGGCTTCAGTCTTCATCGATTTCATTATCTTTTAAACAGAGCACCTGATGATAACCTTGAATACCTTTTGCCTTAAAATACTTTATCTCCTCCTTTCCCATGATTGATGCAGAGCATTATGTAATTTTATCACTCACTTGGCCTATTGATAAGACAGAGGAAACAAGTTTTACCACTGGAATCAAGATGTCTAATAAAATCTGCATTCCCTTGGAGCTGGCCTGGTGGCTTAGTGGTTAAGTTCGTGCACTCCACTTCAGCAGCCTGGGATTCGTGGGTTTGGATCCTGGGTGCAGACCTACACCACTCATCAAGTCATGCTGTGGCGGTGACCCCCATACAAAATAGAAGAAGATTGGCACAGATGTTAGCTCAGGGACAATCTTCCTCATCAAAAAAAGAAAAATCTACATTCTCTGGTACTTATGGGCGAACTGTCATAAGATGCCAATATCTCACAAGGAAAAGATAGGAAGGCTTTTCCAAGCTTAAAGGTGAAGGTCACACTAGGGAACCAATTTCTCCTGTCATTCCTTATAATGGTACTCCATCTTCGACCATGTCGCAAGGGTCGCTACAGTGTTGAGAAGGGGCTAAACCTTGTATAAAGCTGATTCAGACTTACCTTTGCAAAGCTAGGCTAGAGATTCACGCCCCAGTTCCCATGCTGTATAACCAAGAAAAAGTATACAAATTTCTCAGATTTCATGAGCCAGATTTTTCTATAAGTTTTCCAGCTATATAAAAGGGAGTCTTGGGTCTCTCTCAACCGGGCTATTTCACCAGTTTCTACTTAACTACTCTCCCTATCTCTACTTTGCCCCCTCCAATCTGTCTTTTACTGTGTTCATCAGAGTGCTCCATCTAAAACCCAGGTCTGACCATGTCACTCCCTTTCTTTGGAATTTAAAAGGCTATTCACTACCTACAAGAAAACACAGGCAACAGTTTGTCCTATTGTTGAATGGAAGAGAAGTTGGGGCCAGAGTATGAAGACCCATTAATGCCATTCAAAGAATTCTGGCTTTTATCCTGCAGGCCACGGGAAGCCATAGAAGGTTTAAAACAACAACTAACATAGGATTTGTTGTTATCGTTTTCATGTTATTTTCACTCTGTTATTAGTACGGAAGGGAGACTTAGAGTGGAAAGATGAGGCAGAAGACTGGAGACAGGGAAACTAGAGAGCTGTTTTTACAGTGAAAGTAAGAGACAATGATGAGGAACTGAGTAGTATCTAATCTTCAAGAAATATTTCTGTTTGGGTTTTGGTGGTCGTGGTGGTGGTGATGGTGGGTAAACGAATGATCCAGGTTAGCAACTTTGAAACTGTAAATCCCAGCTGGTACTATGGTTGCAGTGATGAAGATATAATAGTCTGGGTCTTCTCTGCACTCTTGACTGAGATGAGATCACCCAACGTTGCTAACTATATTAGCATTTCATAAGCCGTTGGGAAAGCTTGGGCCATGAGCTGAAGCTGAGCTTCCTAAATCTCCCAACATCCAGGATTAAATCAAATGCATCCAGTGATCAGCATGGCCTTTGGGCTTGTCACACTTAACAGCATTTCCTACCTCTCTTCCCTGAGAATTAGATCTTCCCCATGGAGGCAATCATATGCATTTAACACTGGTATGATAAATTCTTTCTTATTTGGTTTTTAAAATTAAGAGAACTGAGTAAGGCAGCAATTCCAGATTGTGTGAGGAAATGTGATAATGATTGGCCTTGTGGGCTCTGGCTCATTTTCTCCCGCCCCTGACTCCCAACGCAGAGTTCTCTCTACTCCATCACATTAGGGCTGAGGTGGTAGGCACCTAAAATCGGTACAGCTGGGCAGAAGAAACTGAAGTAACAAGTCCCATGGGGCAATCTTTTGTTTTCTAGCACTTAAATTCTTAAGATAATTTTATAATATAAAATAAGTTAGATTTAAAATATTAGCCCTAAAGCACACATAAAATGTACAAGAGAATAAAATATTTTAGCAGCAGAGCCCACAGAGGGCTCACCTGTAGGACATGCCTATTAAATATTAAACAATCAAAATCAGGAATAGTAAACTCATAATAAATAATGAGGAATATACCTGAATAAATTCCATAGTCCCGTGTGGTTCACTCTTTGTACTACAAAAACTATTTTAAATTTTACTGGGTGTCTCAAAAAATGTCCAAGGGAAATGGGCAGTTTATTTAAAGTAGAAAAATCTTAAAAATGTCTCTCTCCAGGGCAGCCGCTTGCAGTGTCCTCCACAAAGAACATAGCTTGTCCTCAAATATTTCTCTTTCCTATTCTCAACACCCAACCCTCAAACATGTTCACTGATATTATGTAACCAATCTCTCTCTCTCTTTCTCTCTAATTACCATTTGTTTCAGCTTATTATGCATTTCCTCTAGCTTCTCTGGTTTCCTTAATTTAAAAGGATCTTCTGCTTTATTTTTTACCTGGATTCTGTACAACAAAGAAGAAAGTCCTTTCTTCTCGGAAGCAAAAGGCAGAAGAGTGATTTCAAGAACTGATACAGTGATCATTTTTGTCCCTGTTATACATTAATATTTTTATCCCTGTGATGAGAGAAACCAAGAATAATATGAAATATATACTAACCTCGACTAACATCAGAATTAGGCAGTGGTTAGAAACATGAGCTTCAGATTTGGAAACACCTACGTTCAGGTTCTCATTCTGCCACTTACTCCTTCCCTAGGTTTCAGTATCCACATTTGCAGAATGGTAGTAGGGTAGATTAGAACTGAATTGGATTAAATTCATGAAAACCATTCAGTATAGTTCCCGGAAACTTTTATTATATTTATTCATTCTTATCTTGGGAGAAAATAGTCCATGAGGAACAGGAATTCAGTCCAGAACAATCCTCCCCATTGGCACAAGACATTTCACAATCCAGGAAACAAGTTACATTCCATCTTCTCCACTAGAGGAGTAAAGGCCAGCTTCCCCATATGTCATAAAGTATTCCTGCCTTCTCATGGTCACATGCTCAGTATAGTTCCTGGCAAATCAATACACATCAATGGATTGATTAACGGACTGTTGAAGCAATAAATATCTCAGGGACAACAGATGCTAACCAAGTAGTAAAGAGCCTGAAAGTATGCCTAGTGATGCACTTCTTCGGTCACTCTTGGACCAACTATGTCGCTGTTGATGAATGTGAGTAGCCCACATGAGTTGTCCTTTCCCATCAATTGGCAAAGTAGGTGGTTCATTTGTTCATTCATTTGTTGAACATTTTTTGAGCTCCCATTGTGTTCTAAGCATTGTGCTGGGTTCAGGACTCACAGAGGAAAAGATAGGGTTCTAACATTAGGGAGGTTTTCTTCAGCAAGACAGAGCGTATCATAGACCAATGCTTCTCAAACTTGAATGTACATACAAATCACCTAGGGATCTTGTCAAAATGCAGGTTTTGATATAGAAGCTCTGGGGTGGGGCCTGGAATTCTACATTTCTAATAAGCTCTCAGGTGATATCCACACTGCTCGTCTCTAAGTTTGCTACCCAAAGTGTAATCCTCAGACCAGCAGCATGCGTAGGTTGTCAATTTAAGAACGCTGGTGCCTATTAATCCAGTTGAATTAGCTCCCTCCTGTTATTTTGTAAAGATTCCCAAGCACACATAGCTGTGTCCCTCTACCATACAAGTGGATCAGAGGGAGGAATGAGAGATGCATATGTGAGATGCATTGTAAGAGGGAGAAACCCAAAGGTGTCAGCTTTGTTTGACGTTCTGAAAAACTTCCTGAAAGTTTTAGGAAATAGCAAATTCCCAACTTTAGATGTTTCCGTGTCACTTCCCAGGCTGCCCTGGGAAGGTGGAGGAGGAGTGGGAAGAGCGTGGGTATCATATGGTGGCCAACTGGATGCAGAACCAGACTGCACCTCTCCCTACCTAGGTCACTGGGCACAAATGAGGAAACTTGATGTTTTAATCTATAAATCTCTAAAATGGGAATGCTTATCATACCTCCCTCAGAGGCTTGTTGTATCTCATAAGATGATCCACAGAAAGCACTCATCACAATGCCTGCAGTGACCATTAAAAGGTATGTGTCATTATTATTGTTATTAATAAAATTTTGTTATTGTTATTAATAAATATTCTTTATCACTGCTTTGCCAAGGCACGTTGGAGAAAGATAAATCCAAATTAGAAGCCATACTCTGACTCATGTGGTTTGAAATCAGACCCATAATGTTGTGCGAGCACGGGTGTTTTGTAGTTCGGTTTCTTGGCTAACATGAGAAAAAAAGGATGATCAAAAAGAAGAGAAACAATCACTGTTTGAAAGTGAATGAAGGACGCCCCCCTCCTCCCCAGCCCTTTTTTTTTTTTCTTACTTTGACATCTCAGTGTGTTTTTTTCTTTTAGCTGTGAGTTCTGGGATAGGTGATAACTGCCAGTAATAGGATTAGCATTGATTTCTTTAGCAAGAACAGAGATGTGGCAGTCCCAGCCATTTCCTGAACTGCCAGCTTTGAAATATCAAAAAAAGAGAGAGAGAGAAGAGGAAAAAAGAAAGAAAGAAATGAAAAGAAAGAAATCTGTAGGGGGCAAAATACAGCTTTTAGAGAAAAGGAAGCACGTGTGAATCCGACCATGCGTGTCTGTGTGCGGGCATATGGACACACGTGTGCACATAGAGGGATAGTATAGGAACACTCAGACACGTGTAGATCGTGTGAATGTTTTGTTGTTCGGTGATAAAGGATCAAAAGCTCTGTTTCTGTTCTGCTTCGTAAAAGGGTTTTAACATTCATTTGGCTTCCTTTTTCTTTCACTTGGGAACACATTTACTAGCCGATCTTTCATAGTTATTCTTGAATCCTGACTTTTGTAACCTTGAAATTCAAACAAAGAAAAGAAATGCCTCAGAGAAATACTGTACAGTGGGCTCTGCTAGACTCACACGCCCCAGAATTCCATTTCTCTGAGACTAAGTCCACAGGAGAACAAAATACAGGGTCAAGTTTTCCAAATCTCAACCAAAGTGTCTCCTTAAAAACAGCTGGTGGACCTCCTGCAGCGGGGGACCCAAGTCTTCATGTCCCAGCCAGGGGGTTAGGGGTCTGCCCTCTTTCCTTCCCAAATGTGCTAAATGCAAAGCCAAGCAGAGGATGAGGCACTGCCCACCAGTTTCTGGTGCTAAAACCAAAGAAGAAGAAGCCTGGGGCGAAAGAGTGGGTTCTATCCATAGCCTTTGAGCTACTTTGAAAGCAAAACCAGTACAAAGCAGGGTGTGAGGTCAAGATGTCAAGTCAATCACATAAGTCAGAACTTGAGGCTCAAAAATTTAGAAATAGGGAATTTTCTGGAGGAAACAAGTAGAGAAAGGGGCAATGAGAGGTAGTTCTCTGATATATCCAAATCAACAGTGGTGAATTGAAAAAAAAGGAAACAAATCACTTTAAGGAAGAAATCCATTAAACCAGTTAATTAAGGATTTTACTTAGCAAATTATTTTATAAATTATGATCTCATTTATGATGATAATCATTATTAGCTACTATTAATTGAGTAGGAATTTGTACCAGGAACTGTAGGAAGTCTTCTGTATGCACTGGTTAGCTCTTAATCTTCATGATAGACAATAAATAACAGATCAGGAAACTTAAGCTCAGATAAATTAAGTGACTTGCCCAAAATCACACAGCAATGAAGAAATAAAGCCTGTATTTAACCCCAAAGCTGGATGATTCCAATGTCTAGTATCTCTTTAATTACACTGAGTCAACAGTGTAATTAAACACCACCTTTCCTTTAAGGTTATTGCATTTGCATTTGCAGAGATATTATCTAATGAGAGCCATTTTCCCCCACACACTTATTCATTCACTCACCATCCAATCAGTGTTGTTTGGGCACCTGCTATATATCTTCAGCAGAGCTAGGCCACTGAATTCAGGGATGACTCAGTCAAGGTCCCTGACACAAAGTGCTCGGAGCCACATGGAGCAGACTGACCCAAGGATGGCACAGAAGAGAAAAGAACTTGGGCAATATCTTCACAATGATGGAGTGCTACCTGAACTTGGAGGTTGAGCAGGAGTTCATAGAATATACACATCATAGTAAGTAATTTCTTAGCTGGCTCTAACCAGCAGCTTCAAAACTCCCAGAGACAAAAATCTTATTGAACCATATATACACAACACCTTAGTAACTAGTCGAAAAATCAAACATTAACTTCCGAGTAGTTATTTTATCAACACAAGTTGTTAAATAATTATTTTACTTGTTGCTTATTCTCACTGAAATAACGTTTGATGGTATAGATATTCTTTTAAATAGCATTTATTCCTTTCTTTCTCATTTGTAATGCTTGTTCTTTGAAAACAGAATGGAAAATTAATATAGGTTAATATAATTAACAAACGTTTATACATATATGAAAATTTAAATCACTCATAATCCTAGTACTCAGTTATCCATGATTAACATCTTGGAGTATATTTCCTTCAAGTATATTTCTATACACTTGCCTATTTGGTTCACAAAATTAGATTTACAATATATATACTGCTTTTTGTGTGCGTGTGTGTGAGGAAGATTGGCCCTAAGCTAACATTCATTGCCAATCCTCTTCTTTTTGCTAAGAAAGATTGGCCCTGGGCTAACTTCTGTGCCCATCTTCCTCTACTTTATATGTGGGACGCCTGCATAGCATGGCTTGATGAGCAGTGTGTAGGTCTGCTCCCGGGATCCAAGCCTGAGAACCCCAGGCCACCAAAGCAGAGTGTACAAACTTAACCACTATGTCACAGGGCCAGCCCCCTGTATACTGCTTTTTAATGTTTTCACCCACATTTCTATCTTTATAATGAACCCTCAGCATTTTCCTGTGTGATCAAACATTCTCTGACAGTATAAATTCTAATGGTTCCCTGGCATTCATCCTCTGTATGCCCCATTCCATCTCTGCTCTATAGAACATTTAGGTGGTTTCCTTTCTGCTGTTGTTGTACCATAAATTACACTGCAAAGAATATCCTTGTATATGGATCCTTGTGTGCATCTATAATCCTTTCCTAAAGATAAATTCCCAGAGGTATTATTATCTCATCAAAAGTTTAAAACCATTTTGAAGTTTTTAGTGTGTATTTCTAAATATATCTTCAGAAATATAGAATCAATTTGCCCTCCCAAAAGCAGTATGTAAGGGTGCCCATTTCTGCATTTTCACAAATACTGGATATTTCCATTTAAACCACTTTAAAAGTATTTCTCAATTGAGTAGGCAGAAAATTGTATCTTGTTTTTATTTGCTTATCACTGAATACTGATGAGATTAGACATTTTTCACACATTTATTATTCACTTGTATTTCTTCTTTTGCCATTTATTCATGTCCTTTGCCCATTTTCAGTTGCTGGGCTTATCTTTTCCTTATTGATTAGTAGGCGTTCCTTATAGATTAAGGATATTAACCCTTTGTCTGTCAGAGGTGCTGACACAGCCTTAAACACTAGCTCAGACACATCATATTTTCCATTCTTTAAAGTTCTGCTCAGACTTCCCCAAACCTAAAAAAACCAGCCACACTCTGTGCCCTGGCTCCCAAGCACACAAAGCCTGTACATACAGCTGCGGAGCATATAATGATTTGCATCTTAGTTTGCTAATTGTTTCATTTGTGCTAAGTTAGTCCACATCCTGCCCCTCCCAAACTGCTTGGAAAGTTCATTGAAAATAATAAAGCTATCTAAAGCTCCTCTATCTCCTTGCTATCTCTATTATTTACCAAACAGCCAATTATTTCTTTGTCTTCACACTGTTCCCTCTCGAGCCTAGATATCAGAGACCATGACTGCCAAACACTCCCCTAGAAACTTGGCTCTGATTTTTGCTTAATCTACAATTTTAAAGAAGGATTTTTTTAAGAATGACATCAAGGCCATAAATATGTAAGAATGATCAATGTGAATGAAGCCTAACACTTATTTATCTATTAGCATAAATTAGACCACCTGTGCCTTCTCAGAAAAGAAATTTTTCTCTCTTACAGAGAAGGAGACAGAAAGATATGATACATCCTGGAGATTGTGACTTTTCATGAGCTCTCTCGGATCCTCTTGTTAGGGAGATAAGTAGAAGTAATGGGAGATGATTCTACTTCATTCTAACCCAATTGGATTATGGTTGCCAAATAAAATACAGGTCATCCGGTTAAATTGGAACTTCAGTTAAAGAATGAATAATTTTTTAATAGAAGTATGTCCTATACTTCTGAAATTCAAATATAACTGGGTTTACTCTATTTCTATTTTCTAAGTCTGGCAACTCTACCCTGGATAAAAGCCCACTGGGCACTAGGAACTTGAATGAAACGTTATCTACAACAACTTGCCCTCTGGTGCAGACTTAAGAAGGGAATTTGACTGAAGAGTAGAGACAAAGGTCATTTGGAACTTAGGTATTGTATTTATTGGCAACACTAGATTTGAAACAATCTCTTCTTATTAAAGGAGGAAACTGAAAAAAAGAAAGAAAAGCAGCATCCTGAAGATCCAAAGCAAGAAAACACTATGAAAATGATTTCCTGTAGAACCTAGAATACACTCCTAGAAAGTTGTTCAGCATTCTTAATTGGATACAAGAAGATTGGACCTCTATAGAACAGGAACATAAACACATGAGGTACAAGTAAACCAGGAAGAGATAAAAAGGGAGATAGGTGGGGTGAGGAATTATTGAAGAGACCAAAAGTTAATTAACAGCATTAAAATCTCCTTTGACACAATAAAAAGTAGAACTACTTTTAAAATATGAAATATTTTATGTAGAAGAAAAACTTAAGGAGCTCTCTTAGAATGTAGAGGAAACAGATAAAAATAAAGGAGAAAATGATTATTGCTTTGAAGCCAGGGACAGGATAAACAACATTAGAATTACAGGTGTTTTAGAAATTATAGGACCAGATCACATAAAAATAGGGTTGAAGGTTCTGGTTTGGGATAAGAGGAAGTAAGCACACTCTGTCTTGCTCTCCCACTGAATGCAGCTTTAAAACCTGGACGGAATACATGACACAGCTATTTGGAAACTAAATAGTAGCAGGCAGACCAGAATTTGGAATATCACTGAAATAGCGGTAAAGTTACCCTTTTTTCCCACCAATATCCCCCAACCTGATCTCAATGCAGCCCAAAACCCAGAAGTTGTCACCTGGGTACAGAGAATGCTCCAGGAGTGGCTCTCTAATTCTGGCTCCAGGAGTGGAAAATGGAATTCCCAATGCTCAGATAGAATGTGGAGATCCCCATTGTATTTCCTTGCTCCATTCTTGAGCATCCCAGCCTCCAAGCAAGCCCACAGTGGTAGCAGCAGCAGAAGTCCTCAGGAGCCAAAATTCTGAGGGGAGGGTAAATTTCTTCTATCAATGGAGCTGTGTTCCCAAGAGGATGAGGCAAACTCCATCTCTCTCTCTCTTTCTCTCCTGCTCTTGTCACTTGATTTTGGACATAAGAGCAGTAGCAGAGGCAGGCAGCAGGCAGGTAACTAAAGCCCCAGCTTTCTGGATGAAAGACTGAACAGGGGAGCCCCAGAAAACAAAAAAGTACCAGAAAGATGACAAACAGGGAGAAGCTTGGGAAAGCCAACTCATGAAGTTGTTCACAAACTCCTGAGCTTGAATCTACTCCTAAACAGCATACCAAATAACTTGAGAACCAGATAGATAAACCATCACTCCGCTTCCAGATTGGCCACTGGGTGGCACACATGTGGGCCAGATCCAAATAATACTGCTAAGGCTCTAAAAATTTTAAAGATATTGGAAACACAGCCCACAGAAGATGAGATTGAAACTAGCAGCCTCAACTAACCAGGTCAGTTATTATTATTATTATTTAATAATAATAAAAGAACTTCAGGATCAGTGTGCTGAAGGACAAATTCAAGAGCCTATTTATATGTGTAACTGGAATCCCTAAAGGTGGGGGATGGGAGGAAAAAAATGTTTAAATGTATAATGAAAATTTGTCAGATTTGATGAAAACTATAAAACCACAGATGCAAAAGCTCAATGAATCCAAACACAAGAAATGTGAAGAAAACTACACCAAGGCACCTCATAATCAAATTGCTGAAAATCAATAATAAAGAGAAGCCATAAAAACATCCAGAGGAGAAAAGGGATGTACAGAGGAATAAAGATAAGGATGACGGTAAATTTCTTAGCAGAAACAATACAAACAAGAAGACAGTGGATCAATTTTTAAAGTGCTAAAGAAAAAAAAATCAACCTAGAATTCTATACCCAGCAAAAATATCTTTCAAAAACAAAGTGGCTTTGTAAAGGAGAAAATTGATTTTTTTGAGAAAAACTTGAAAGGCTGATCACTAACAGATCTGCATTACAAAAGAAAAAATTAAAAGAGATCCTTCATACAGAAGAAAAATGCTACCAGGTGGAAATGTGAATCTACACTAAAAAATAAAGAGCATATGTCCATTCAAATACTTGTGTATAAATGTTCATAGTAGCTTTATTTGTAATAGCTAAAAACTAGAAACAACCCAAATGTCCATTGGCAGGTGAATGAATAAACATATTCTGATATATCCATACAGTAAAATACTACTGAGCAATAAAATGAAATGAACTGGTAATACATGCAACAATATGGACTGATCTCGAAACAATCACACTAAATGAAAGAAGCAAGACAATAAAAGAGTAAGTACTATGTGATTACATTTATATAAAATTCTAGACAATACAACTAATCTATAGGGACAGAAAGAAGATCAATAGTTTACTAGAGATGGGGGTGAGATGGGGTGAGGTCAAATAGAAGAATTACAAAGAAGCAAAAAGAAACCTATGGGGGCAGTGGATATATTCATTATTTTAATCATGGTGATGGTTTTATGGGTGTACACATGTGTCTAACTTATGAAATTGTAAACTTTAAATATGTACAGTTTATTGTATGTAAGTTAAACCTTGATAAGGCTATTTTTCAAAAGAGAGAGGTCTGATATTTCCCACTGAGGGGTGGCTTTTTCAGTCTCCAGTTAACAAAACACTGACATTGAGATAATTAAAACTGGCATTAAAGATATAAACATATCATCATGCAGGGTCCCTAACAAATGGCTCTTCTAAGCAGTCCTGCTTTTTTTGAAAAGTAGAGGAAAAAACTTTTATTCAGTAATTTTTAGGCATAGAATCTTAATTTTATAAACATAGTACTCATTTTTTACCAAGTTGTTGGCTGAAATAGACTACCAGATAAGTTTTACATAATTAGGAAGCATAACAAATACGTATATACTCTGGAACAAATTCATGATTAGGATATTATTAGACCCATGCTACCTATGAGGAAAGAGAGGTTCAGAGAGGTTGAGTTGGCAAGTTAGCCCAGATCACATAGGGAATAAGAGTCAGAACCCTCATACAGCCTCCCAACTCCAGAACTATTACTTCCTACACAACAAATATCTGACTCTGCCTATTGGTTAGAAACCTTCGTCCCTGACCTGGGATGGCAAGGCCATCACCTATGGCTAAGTATTTTAGTATACTCACTGAATTTTTACGTTCCTGGCATTCATAGGGGAACAGTTAATCCACTACTTCTTAACATCATTTTTTCTTTTATTTGTAGAGTTGCCTTTTTTCCAACAAGTTTCCTAGAATTCATCCCTTATTTGCTTTCCCCCTCAAGTCCTAACTCCAATCCATCAGTAAGTCCTGTTGGCTCCACTTCCACAGGATACCCCAAGTCAGTTCCCTTCTCTCTGTCTCGCCACACCACCCCAGTTCCGGCACTGACACTCTTGCCTAATGACTGCCCTCTGTCTGTGATATGAGTTGCATGTTTTCCCCTAATGTGTCATTTGTCTTTAAAATGGTTTATGTTTTGAAGTTTTCTTTCCTTTGGTAGACAAATATTTTATTTTTATGTACTCAAATTTATCACTCTGTTCATTTATGGCTTCTGGACTTTGAGTCATATTTAGGAAGGCCTTCCCTAAATATTGATTTTGAATAAACAAACTTTCAAGCCTGAGAAGGATCTAGAATGGGTATTACATCTGTGCTACCACCCCCAACACATGCTACAAGTTATCCCCAAACTTGGAAGTTTATGTACAGCTATAGTCGAAGGCCATTTAATGCACAGAGCTGCTCCAAAGGAATACGCCTACTTTCCCATCTCTCAACCTTCAAGCTAGACTTTAGGAAGCAATACTCAAAATCTACTGGACCCTGTAGAATATGATTCCTTGTGTACAAGTGGTCAAACCTTGAACTGCCACAATAAATCTTTGCCTTTCATAAGTATTTCAAAATACTTGAGTGCATATACATTTGTCTATAACAAGAAAAAACTACTATTAAATATATCAACTTAAAAATTTTCTAAAATCATGAACAGAATAATAGCTAATTCTATAGAGAAAAGGCAATATTATATCTTGATTCAAACAAACTGTAAAAAATGGCAAGATAATTGGAAAAATGTGAATACAAACTAAATATTTCATAATATTAAGGAATTTTTGTTAATTTAACTTTGGGATAATACTGGTAATATGCTTATGTTTTCTTTTTAAATAGTCCTTACCTGTTGGAGACATATACTGAAAAATTTATGGATAAAATAATATAACGTCTAGGATTTGCTTTAAAATATTCATAGATAGTTTATATGGTAGGGACATATATGAGATAATATTGACCATGAGTTAATATTTATTGAAGATGGGTGATAGGTTCATGGGGATTTATAATATCATTGTCTCTACTTTTGGATGTGTTTGAAACTTTCCATAATATATTTTAGAAACAATATGTTAATTATACAGACTAACTCCTTTGGGCATAAGATTTGTGAGTGCATCTCTGAGACCTCACTGGAGGCTGAATGACTCAACACCTACTCCCAACCCCTTCTCCCTTGACTCTGTGTGGAGACTAGAACAAGTGAATGCTCATTTTCCCAGCATTCTTTGCAGCTAGGAGTGGCCACGTGACACAACTTTGGACAGTGAGATGAAGCTGAAGTCTGCTGGGATTTCTTAGGAAACTTTTGCTTTTTTCTGTAAGAGTAGACAGTGTGGCTGCTTCCACCTCTCTTTTCCCATCTTTGAATGGGACCTAGGTTCCGACTCAGTGAAGCCATATTGCAACTAGGAGAGCTAAATTGAAATACAAACACCAGGCCTGTTTCCACCGAAACAATGAAGCAAAACCTTCAACCACCTATCTCCAGACATCTATTTATAACATATTCTGAGACATCTATTTATGTTAAATGTAAATATATTTTTTAATCCCAGTTATTGAAATCACTGTAAGTCAGATTTTCTGTTACTTGCAACTAAACACCTTCCTAGCTGATCTAATCTGTTATAGGGAATTTCTTCTATAAGAAAATTTCTGGTCTCCACTCTGAAACAATGCTAAGACCTGTTGCTAACTGAAAAGTTTCATTATTTGAAATGGATACTAAAGTGCCATTTAAAAATTCTATTCATATTCTCTAAGCCCAGTTGGATCATCTCACCAAAGAATCTGAAAGCTATTTAAAACTGTTTTTAATGTAATCATTATAAAAGTGAAATGAATTATTGTTTAATTAATAAATGCATTAATTAATGATATATTCTTTTCCTGGCCCTACTTTCATCCCTGCCAACTGTACTTTTAGTTAAGCTCCTGACTTCAGGGTGTCATGGGTCCCAGCTTTCCTCAGTAAGATGGCAAATGTGCATGTGTCAAGGGCTTTAAGGAGTTGCTAGACACAGGACACAGTCCCACAGCTGAAACTGCTCTTCTTCCTCCGAGGCCAGCTAAACTCTGTCGCCGAATCTTCACCCCCTCCAAGAAGTACCCCCAAACTAGGCAAGATGAAAGATTTCACATCTGTCCTAAATTCAACCAGTTCTAGTGTGTGTTTAAACAGAATCTTAGCTACAGGTCAAAAGTAAATATCACCCAACAGTTATAGGAGTGAAGGGCAACCACCAATTCCTTGGTATTTATTTTCATTTAAAGGCTCAACATCTGTCTGTTTCAGGTAAGGTGGTCTGACTTAATTAAAGGCAACAGTACTATGAGAAATGAACACCTATCGGAGTATCTAGCACATTAGTAGGCCTTTGACAAATGTTCAATAATTAATTCATCAAACGTATTAATTAGCTAGTTAATAGATATTTAGAGTTCACAATAAATCGTATTTCATGTCAGCAGCTCCAACTTTGCCAACACTGCTATACAAATCTAACTTGTTTTCAAAATACAAAATATTATGCAAATGTGTATGATTATCCTTCATGAGATTAGCAATACTTCATTCTTTAGTGATAGCATATACTTAGAATGAACTTCATTCATTCATTCACGCCCACACAACAGAGCAATTATTTTTCCTTATGTTAGGTCATGCCCCACCTCCATAAACTATCTCTTAGCACAGCACCCTATCTCCAGTAATAGGGAAGACACCCAGCCCCATCAACACAAGCTAGATGAATAAACGATGTCCTGTTATCTCCAAGTAGCAAGCTCTGGAGTTAGACTGTCTAGATTAGAATCCTGACCCCAGTATGTTCACCTGTGTAACCTCAGGCAAATTTCTTAATCTCTCTGTGCCTTGGTTCCTTCATCTATAAAATAGGGATGATGATAATAGTACCTGCCCTGAAGGGTTGCAGTGAGGACTGAAAGAGATTATAATGTGCTAACGAGCATTAAGTGCCCTACAAATGTTATGCATTATTACCTGTCTCTAGCATTGCATCATGATCAAAGCTTTCTGTTCATCTGATCTGTTATGGTCAATCCATAGGACATCACAGCAGCAATTATTAATCACCACAGTTCACAGGCAACCGTGTCCAAGTCCTCTGGTTCTACTACAGAGGCTGGGAGTCAGCCATGACAACACAACTTGTTGTCACAGCCCTCCCAGGGGCCCAACACATGACTCATCCACACCAAGTTCTGTGCACATGCATCTCACACAACCCAGCTAGTGTAGAACAGGGATGATCTGGATTCAGTCCAGCCCGATACATACTTAGGGGAAAACCACTTTCCCTCACAGAGTCTGTTTCTTCATGTAAAGTTGAAATAATACCTACCTCATTATAAGGGATTAAATGATATAACCTAAGGAAGAATACCTTTCAAATGTAAAGTGTGTTGCATGCGGGCTTTTATTATTCATCTTTGTATCACTAGCTCGCTAATTCAAAATGTAGTCAGTTCATTTCTGACTCTTCCAGGCACTGTGCTAAGCTCTTGGGGCATGGAAATGAATAACAAACAGTAGGCAGAGTTTAATACATATTTGTTTAGTATATTATTTGTTAACTGATCAATTAATATTGCTGAAAGTATTTGGACTGGAGAACTTAGACCCAATTTGAAAGAGATATAAGATGCCACATTCCATGTTATCATGACAGACACGTGGCTTCCTCTCCCCTGTGCACTCCCAGGGAGCATTTACATCTATCATAGCATTGAACACACTCGACCGTAACCATGAGTTTACTTCCTATAAAGTCCCCCCTCTAGACTGTGAGCTTCTGGAAGGTAGAACTCTGTGGGGGGGGGGGGGGTTCTTTGAATCTTCAGTACATACTTCATAGATTTGCATAAAGTAGACCCTGAGTAAACCTTTTTTTTTTGGTAGCTAAAAATGACCAACTGCATGGAGGGTATCAGGGAGAAGCAATGTCACAATTCAGTTAAATCATTTCAACCAGAAACCTTGTGAACAGTGTTCTCTTTTGTACTAGCTGTTAGGTGTGTACCACTTCCCTCCATGTACACAAGTATATACGTCTGTACATGGGCTAATGGATCAGCCTTTGCTGGGGACATTACATTTCAGAATTCTCAGCAGCCATTGAGTAAATGACAACTTCTGATGTCCTAAGCTTCCAGGAAGAGTTAATGTCCCTCAAAGAAATAATCAGTATAATTTTCCAAGCAGTAAAATCAAGCCCCTTATATTCTATTTAATTTCCTAGGAGTTTTTATATACATATATATGTCCAACATACATAGCCCCTCACACACATACCAGCACTATATATTTTTTTTACAGCATAGGGGTTTCTAGGATTGAGTAGTTTTAAACAACAGTATTTTATTATGTTAAGCACACCCACTGTGGAAACATTCTCAGGACTCACTGCTTCTGCTATTGGAACATTTGTTTTTTATTCTGAATATTTCAGCACATCTATTTACCTGGCACTATATTTAGTACCACAGTGCCAAGATGGCATATATAAAGATTCAATTGCAATTCCCACCTGATGTCCCTTCCCTCTCCTTTTTACCCCCTTTTTTATGTCCACACTCTGAATTCAGCACAAAGTTGGTGTGTTTAATTTAAAAAGAAGTAAAACGCTCCAGGAGACGCCTCAGACCACTGCAAATCACCTACTTTATAGAGGCAGTAAAATTGTGTATCGGATTAGAAGTGATGCTGATCTGAAATTTATGATAACTTTTAATGGCATTATAATTTTTTTCCCTGTGCGCTCCATAACTGCGTCGTTTCGATGCACAGTGCAGTGAGATGAAATTTGTAAGGGAAGAACATTACCCAGGCAAGCCCAGGAAAAAAAAAGTCAGTGGAATAATGCAACAGCCCCATTCTTTCTGTGCACCATGTAGAGGCACAAACTCCAAAAAGACCCTTTGAAATTAAAGGCAGCCCAGGGTACAGAATTTGTTGATAAAACTAGAAAATCTGGTAGAAGCAACCTCTTAAGAAATCTGGTGTAGGTGGCTTCCTCACACCACCCACCGCTCTTGGGACTCTTCATGTCTCTCTGCTGAGAGAAGCACACTTGCGTGTCCTAAAATAGTTTTCTGGAGCAAACAGCTCTTCCCTGTGCTAGGTCTATTGTCTGCTTTTCCCTGGGAAAGCTCAACACCCCACGGTTCCAAGAGAGCATGAGGGGGCATTCTTGGTATCACAGGCTGAAGAAACTTGTAAAGTCCTGAGAAGTTTGCAACCAAGAAAATGATGGTGACAGAGAGAAAGGAGGAACGCAATGACCGAGGGAGAAAGAAAGAGAGGGAGATGTGGAAGAACTTCTTAAAATTCCAACCGTAATGATCATATTAAGTTCCAATTAGAAATATGAGAGAAAAACTCTCCAGAAAAGCCACCAGAGTCAAAGGAGAAGACTTCCTCTCAATGCCAAATCCCCTCTTCAACTCTTTTTTTCAGGGCTAATCCAGCCTCTGCTTGAATACTTCTAAGGACAAGAGGCTCATTATCAATTGAGGTAATTTATGAATTCACTTATAAATTCATTGAACAATGTATTAGGCATAGTGTCAGGCATCAAATGCTATGCTATCGTTGAAATATTTTTGAAAGCTTTTTTTTAAACAATAACATGTATTATTATGTTTTCTGATTAGAGAAACAATACAGGTTCAGTATAGAAAACTAAATCTCCAAAATACACAAAGCATCACCTATGCAGTATTCTTGCCAAAAATGTTTAACATGAATCTAATGGTGACTACAAAATCTGAAAATTATTCAAAGATGACTGGCCTGAACACCCCAAAAATGTAAGTGTCGTGAAAGACAAAAAAAAAAAAAAACAAAAATAGTAGGAGGACTGTTCTTATTTAAAGCATACTAAAGAGATACCAACCAGTGCAACACAGGAAACTCAATTGGATCTTTGATCAAAATTAAAAGGTTGCAAAGGACATTTGGGGAACTACTGGGGAATTTGAATATAGACTCTTAGATGATGTTATTCAACCAATATAAATTTTTGCCCCCCCCTTTTCTGTCACACAACCTTCCATGTTTCAATAAAGGGGATGCGGGTGGTAAAAAATATATATATTAAATTTTTTGCTGTGATAATGTTATTGTGGCTTTGTAGGGAAATAAACTTGTTCTTATGATACATATGCTGAAATATGCAGTGGTGAAAAGTCATGATGTCTGCAAATTACTTCCATGTAGTACGGCAAAGACGGAGAACACCAACATGGCAAAATGTTAACAATTGGTGAATCTGGGTGAAGGGTTGACAGAGCTTCATTATTTTTCAACTTTTTGTAGCTTAGATTTTTTTCACAATGAGAAGTTGGGGCAAAATATCTAAAAAATAATGCTGGTTATCTCTGGATGGAGTATTTAAAATTTTCTTCTTTATCTTTTTCTGTATTATGCAAATATTTCTGCAATGACAGAAAGTCCTTGTTTTACATTGGATAAAAATCTGTGTATCGGTGCAATTTCCTCCAGCTGTGGGTGGGGCAGCAGGATGATGCCCCAGAGAGGGTGGGACATGGAGCGTCCAAGACCCAGGTTCTTGCCAGGCACTGTGGCATCTGGGCTTGTTTCTTCATCTGCAAAGTCAACTCTCCCTGTAGGGTTTTGGTGAGGCTCAAAGTGAGAAAACAAATGGGAGTCAACTCTCATTTGAAAAAGTTGTTCTAAAAAGACTATTGCATCAATTTGCCCCGGTAATGGGGCTATCCATCTCTTGAACTTTTTGCTCTACAAAAAATTTTAAAAATAACAAAAAACTTTTTTTCCTGTCGCCTTGAGCATTTTTTTCTGGACCTTTTGGGTCAGAATTGAGTTCAGAGGAGCAGATCTTCTCACAGCTTTCTCTACTTTCTCAGAGATTAAATATCAGATCAAGCCAAGAATTTATCAGACATCCAGTTCTTAGCGGATTTATCGGAGTTGGTAAAGCCCCCATCCCCAGCCTCAGGACCTATACTTCAAGCCTTGCCCTGACGACTCCCTTTGTCTGACCAAGCTGCATGCTTGCTGGTGAAAGCAGCGCCCTGCTCCTCCCTCCTGAGAAACTCACCTGGAAGTTCCTCTTCAGTTTGCCCTGGATTTCATGGAGAAGCAGGCTTTCTTATGAGACTGCAAGGCTCCTCCCCTTCCTCTGCTCCCAGGTCATGTGAACCCTGTTGGGCCAAGCCGGGGGTCTCACTATGCCTAGTGAATACCCTTTTTTTTTTTAGGAAGCTTGGACCTGAGCTAACGTCTGTTGCTAATCTTCCTCTTTTTTTCTTTTTTTTTTCCTCCCCAAAGCCCCAGTATGTAGTTGTATATCCTAGTTGTAGGTCCTTCTAGTTCTTCTATGTGGGACGCCTGCCACAGCATGGCTTGATCAGCGGTGAGTAGATCTGCAGCCAGGATCCCAACTGGTGAACCCCAGGCCACCAAAGCGGATCCCTCAAACTTAACTGCAGCACCACCAGGCCGGCCCGTGAATGCCTTTACTTCTCCGTTAAATTTTTGACTGTGCTCGCCCTCTTTCCCACACCCTAGGGAGGCCATGTTATCCCTGATCCATTTCCCAGAGAATTAGAATAAAAGAAAATTAGAGTATGTCACAACAAAGAAACTTGGAGGGCATCTAGTCCAACCCCTTCATTTTAGCGAAACTGAGGCCCAGAGAGGGGAAGTCAGTTATCCAAGGTCACATAACTAATTCGTTGCAAAACCTGAGTGAAAACTCTATGTCTGATTCCCTATCATCTACTCCTTCCATTGAACCGTGATGCTTTTTCTTCACAGATCACACACATGGTCCTTCCCAGCATCCAACTTCCCAAGCTTGTCGAGGTGTTTCTCTCTCCTACTCAGACTGAATGCTCAAGATCAAGCTTGTGGGTCTTTAATCAAATGCAGCCTTAGAATGTGTCCTCGGTCATTATCCATTAGTTCTTAAGTGGGTTGGAAAAACAAATCCTTCTCTTCAATACCATCTATAATCTACTCTTCACTGACCGTGGCCTCTTTCTTTTTTTTGTTTGTTTTTTTTTGGGGGGGGGATTGTTTGTGTGTTTGTTTTTGCTGAGGAAGTTTCACCCTGAGCTAACATCTGTGCCAATCTTCCTCTATTTTTTTTGTGTGAGGAAGATTAGCCCTGAGCTAACATCTGTTGCCAATCCTCCTCTTTTTGCTGAGGAAGGTTGGCCCTGGGCTAACATCTGTGCCCGTCTTCCTCTACTTTATTTGTGGGACACCTGCCACAGCATGGCTTGATCAGCGGTGCATAGTCCGCACCCAAAATCCGAACCTGAGAACCCCGGGCCACTGAAGCAGAGCACGCAAACTTAACCACTACGCCACAAGGCCAGCCCCTCTAATTTTTTTTTTTTTTTTTTGTGGGTAGCCATAGCATGGCTGATGAGTGGTGTAGGTTCACACCCTCTGAACCCACGAACCGAGACTGCTGAAGCAGAGTGCGCCAAACTTAACCACTAGGCCACAGGGCCAGCTCTTGACCTCCTTTCTTTTAACAGACAAATGGAAGAAGAATATTCTCCCTCTACTTCCAAGATTTTCAACTTCCTACCCAGAATTACAAATCCTTTAGAGGACTCTATTTCTCCTTTTTTCTTCCCAAAATGCCCTCCCTTCTTCCCTACTTCTATCTGGTGTTTCTCTTCATTCATAAATATTACATGTTCTGAGGGACTTCAAACACCACCCCACATGGAGCTGACCTCTGCTTCTTCTGGGTCTGAACTGTGACATTTCTATGCCTCCAGTGTACCATCAGTCACAGGTTTCCTTCTGGTGCAATTTTTGGTTTTATAACTTTTCGAACTTGAGTTCCTTGAAGGCAAAGTTGCTACCTTATTTACTTTTGTCTCCCCAGCTCCTAACGCACAGTGGGGGCTAAATTATTATATTTGAATGACAGCATGCAAATCAGCAGAATTGGGAGGTCATGTGTGTTTTCAGAGTCTTGCAGGCTATTTTGTCATGTTTTGGGTTTATGATCACAGAAGGCAACCCATCTCCAACTGAACCATACTCAGTTGAATATGGCACTGTCCTCACATCTTTCCCCAACCCACAAGACACACCTCTTTCCTGGGGTACTATCTAGATTCCTGCCTAGGGTTCCACAGGCCTCTGGAGAGGTCTTATTAGAGAGGCCAGATTCACCCTCTTTGTGAAGAGTCTCACACTGTGTAGCTCTAATGATGCAGAAATTCTCCTTCCTCCACTGTGTCATGTGTCACCACCACTGATGCTGATTTCCCTTCATCTTTATGGACTCTTGTTCTTTCTAGCTTTCTTACTCAGTCTTGTCTACCATCCCCTCTAGGAAGCCGTCATTCACCACTTTAATACTCTACCATAGACAGACGTTCTCTAGCAGTGAAGCCGACCTGCGCTATTCACAACAGATGTCATTAGTGCGCTCCACACTGGCTTCATTCACTTGCCAACTGTGTGACCTTCACTAAGTTCCTTAAACCCTCTGTGACTCAGTCCCACTTCTGTGAAGTGTCTTGTGGGCACTTACTGTGAGCAGTAAAGAAAAATAGCATGTGTAAAATGCTTAGCACAGTACCTGGTACATTTTTGTTGTTAACACCATCAAGTCGATTCTGACTCCTAGGGGCCTTGATTCCAACTCCTAGCACCCCTGTGTACAGCAGAGCTGAACCCTGCCTAGTTTTATTGCGCCACCCTCTCACCTCCCAGCGCTATATCAGACAGCAGTCCATTGCTGTTGATAAGTTTTTCATGGTCAGCTTTTCCAGAAGTGGTGGCCAGGTCCTTCTTCCTATTCTGTCTTAATCTGGAAGCTCCGCTGAAACCTGTCCAAATACCAATGGCATAGCTTTCAGCAACACAGCAACACGCAGCCACTACAGTATGACAACCAATGGACAGATGCTGTGGTTCCCTGATGGGGAAACAAACCTGGGCCATGGCGGTGAGAGCACAGAATCTTAACCACCAGACCACCAGGGCTGACTACCCTGAACATAATGATTGAAAAATAGATGTTTGCTCTCATTACTGTTACAACTCTAAACAGGAACACAAGGCAGTGTACCCCCTGCTGATGCCCATGACCGTTTCCTTGCTGCCCCCATGTTCTAAGGCTCCATATCAATCTTAGGTACTTTTATTTTTGGCCATGACTCTTTTTTTTTGTCTTTTTAAGTTTTCTTTTCTTCTCCTTGTTCACTTGGCTGCTATCATCTCCCAATCTGCTGGAAGAACACTTGCCCAACAGAAAGTGTCCTTCTGAATTTGCCCAAGAGGGAAAGCAAAGTCCCAAGAGCAGGAGAAAGGGGATTCACGTTGGAAAAGACAATTCAAAAGAGAGCAGTCCTGTTGTGTTCAGGGATCCCACCATGTTCAGCCTCCACGACCCCCGACAGGCCCTGTGGGGCCTCAGCAGAAGTGACCTGCCAGGCTGCTCAGCATTTCTTCCAGGTGACACGCAGTCCCAATGCTGAAAACCTCGGTATCCAGGCCCTGCAGTCTCCCCTGAGACTCAGGTTAATGATGAGCTGGCACCTTAGCTTTACTCTAAATCACTCCTTTTGACCTAATTATGTGCCGAGGGGAAATCCAATGTATTTGATCAAGTCTTGCTAGTATTTTCCTTGTCTAATTCCATTAGTCTCATTGATACGAAGGGTTCCTAAAGCAATTAAAGCAAGTGCTATTCCCTGAGGGCTGTGGGCTGAATATCACTTCCCTACTCTTCTCAGAACTTGTTTATCCCTGGTGAATGGCACAGGCAGGGCTGTGCAGAGGACCCCTCACAGAGGAATGGTGTCCTTTGGTGCCAGCAAATTGGGATCTGACTTCACCTTGGTTAAAGGTGTTCAGAAACGGAAGCATCTCCGCAGGGAAACAGGAAGAGAGGGATGCTGTATTCTTGGTGAGATTGTTCTTCACAAGTCTTTCTCCCAGATGTTTACTTAGCATACTATATACGTTTTATTCAGTCTTATTACTATCTCTATCCACCTAGAACGCCAGTGACCCACAAAATGCCTTCAAAGTCATTGGCTCATTCTAGAAGCCTCTGGTAGCCCATTAGAAACGCCAGCGCACACTCAACAGGCAGCTAGATCCAAATACGCCGAGGCTGGACCTCATTAAAATGTTTCCACGACACAAGGTCAAACTTATCTTGCCGTGGACTCCCTTCCTTTCGCCAATCGCTGAGAAACCATTTTCTTTCTAATGAATTTCATCTAGGAAACCTGCACAAATGTCAGTGCAACAAATTAAGACTTATTGATTATTGGCTTTTTGAAAATAGTTAATGGTTCTGTCCAAAGATGGAATATTTTAGGGACATCAGCAAGACATTTTAGCTTAGGCTGATTTTGGTTTTTTGAACAATAAAAATAATGTTGTAAGCATCTTCCATAGCCTCATCACTCATTTTTCGTCTGAAACTTTATTCTTTTTTTTATAGTCACAAAATATAAATAGCTAGAAAGCCACATCTTAGAATTTGTTGGAAGAGCACGTGCTACTCAGGCATTTATATTTCATACATGGTGCTCTGGAGGTTGACTATCTTGTTTCCCCTTTTCTCTCTCCCTTCAAACATCGGTAGAATGTTAAGTTTGTTCACCATGATTGTTGATGGCAAAAAGGAAAAAAAATTTTTAATGAGATAAAACTCAAGTTTTGTATCAGAAACCTTGTTTGTTTGTTTGTTTTAAGGCTGATATTGGAAAAGGGTGAATGACTTAGCCCATGGTTTCTGGCATACTGTCGACCAATCACAAAGCCTTACTGAATCCATCTGTGTACTATGGTAAACGTCAGAGGGGAATGCTAGTGTTAACTGCTACTCTCAGGAGGATGTAGTCTAGTTCAGAACATCTACACACACATAAACAAACTGGGACCTAAAAGCTTTCTAACTATACATGTAGTAGAATTCAAATCCAGTCCCTCATTTTCTTACAAATTTTCTGTCCAGTAGCATGGGATCCCTATCTACTGGTAGAAAAACAGGCAAAGAGAAATGAATTACATCAAAGACAACATTAACAGTAGGAACTGAAATCAAGCTTTCAGTCACAAAATACTTAAATTAGACCTATTTTTAACATGCTATCCAGCTCATCAAGAGCTTTTATTTTACCAATTAAGTATATCCAAAGTGTACAAGTAAGGTTTCCTAAAAGAGTGGAACTCAGATTCATAATCTACACAGGCAAATTGCTTCAGGGAAGAGATTTATAACAAACCTTTTATTTTCTTCCATCCTACTCAAATGTTTCAATTTGTCAGGGAATATCTGAGTACAATTGCTTTTCTATGTTCATTCTGAGAGCGTAAGTAGTCAGTCTTCATCTATCAGGACAGATCCATGAAAGGTTCACAGAGATTATCTAGTCTAACCCATCATTTTATAGAAAATAATTGAAGCTCAGAGAAGTTGTTAGTTGTGCAAGGTCACACACATATTGAAGGAGTATATGTATGTGCATTTGCATTAGTATGTATATTTGTGAAAGGATTTTCATCTTGCTATTCAATACAGTTATTTGCTATCATTCTGTCCAGCACTATATATCAACTAAAGGGAAGCATGGATGTTTTAGAGAAGGCGCCCAGCTAAGTGATGTCCATGGCCAGAGAACCAGCAAACTCAACATAGGAAAAGAGCTGAGGAGAACTCATCACATTCAGCCTGGGCCTCAGAAGACCAGAGGGTGTGAGATCCAAAGGGAGACATGCCCACAGCCTGAAACAGAGTGGTCTCAGCTGAGGTATAATATAGTTAAGGCAAGACGGAGGACACATTGTCTCTTGAGTCAGAGGAAAGGATAAGAGCTAGCGAGCCCCTCACAGAGGTCTTTCATCTTAAAGGAGATTTTAGAAATGAAGACATGGGGACAGAGGTAAAGAATCTGGTGGCTACATCACTTCAACAGGGGATTGGACCAGTTGACCTTGAAGTCCCAGGAAACTCTAGCGGACTTTGATTGTACGATTTATTTTTATGTTTGTATTTATGTTCTGTCAACAACCCCATAAGCTCTGGGATCACTTTAATGAATAAATGATAAGTTTAAAAATGATAATGGTGTCATCAGGAGCAGAAACCAGTGCTGGTTTATGGCTAGGTCTTAATCCATGCCACAGAATTGGACACAAAGTACAGGTTCTCTCATTCTGATTTGTCATGACTGGCGAATGTGGGAGCCCCAGCCTCCACCTCAGGCAAAGCCAGCTTCATTAGTTGTGCTGGGTCAGAACAGCCAAACTCTTGTTCACACTCTTATTTTTCTCCTTTTAGAGATTATCGGCATCATACAAATTGCATGTCTTTTTAGCAAGTGCGTAGTGGGTGTAGGAGTGGAATTAGTGGCACAGGGAAGGGAATTGATGTCAAACATCTTGACAAAACATTCACTATAATTTCTCGAAAAGTTTTAAGACCAAAATCAGATTCAAATTCACTTGCTCTAGGTGAGTAACTACTGGCAAAAAGACAATAGGTTTACCATAAACAGAAATTCATTTAATCTTCAAGGAGTATGCTCTGGTGTGATGCTAAGCTCAGCTGGACCAACATGTTGACTAGTCACAACGAACTCTACTTTTCAGAAAAGGTGTTTGCCATCAGTTTCCTTCCCTGAGCCAATAATTTCATTCCTACACCTACAATACTCTTGCTAAAAAGACATGCAATTTGTATAATGCCCATAATCTCTAAAAAGAGACAAATAAGCATCTGAACAAGAGATTTGGCCATTCTGACCCAACACAGCTAATCAGTGGCACTAACAAGATATGGTCCATACGAATAACGATAGAGAAATGTGTTCTTTGGTGTTTAGTTCTCTAAATTGTGCCTAATAGATAGCATCTAGGCATGTAAGCAGGAAAGGAGGATTCACTAATTAAACTCAATACTACCAGATCTTTGCTACAACAAAAGACCCCAAATAGCCAAGGCTCCTGAGAAAAAAGAACAAAGCTGGTGGGATCACACTCCCTGATTTCAAAATATACTCCAAAGCTATAGTAACCAAAACAGCATGGTACTGGCACAAAAACAGACACACAGAACAATGGAACAGAATTGAGAGCCCAGAAGTAAATCCACACATCTATTGACAGCTAATTTTCAACAAGGGAGCCAAGAACTCACAATGGCGAGAGGAAAGTCTCTTCAATAAATGGTGTTGGGAAAACTGGACAGCTACATGCAAAAAATTGAAAGTAGACCATTATCTTACACCATACACAAAAATTAACTCAAAATGGATTAAGGACTTGAATGTAAGACCTGAAACCATGAAACTTCTAGAAGAAAACATAGGCAGTGTGCTCTTTGACATCAGTCTTAGCAACATATTTTCAAGAACTGGGTCTAACCGAGCAAGGGAAACAATAGAAAAAGTAAACAAATGGGATTACATCAGACTAAATGGCTTCTGCACAGCAAAGAAAACCATCAACAAAACGAAAAGACAACCTAACTACTGGGAGAAGATATATATTTGCAAACCATATATCTGATAAGGGGTTAATCTCCAAAATATATAAAGAACTCATACATCTCAACAACAAAAAAACTAACAACCCAATTAAAAAATGGGCAAAAGACCTGAACAGACGTTTCTCCAAAGAAGATATACAGATGGCCAACAGGTACGTGAAAAGATGTTCAACATCACTAACTATTAGAGAAATGCAAATCAAAACTACAATGAGATATCACCTCACTCCTGTCAGAATGGCTATAATAACAAGACAGGAAACAATTGCTGGAGATGATGTGGAGAGAAGCGAACTCTCATACACTGCTGGTGGGAGTGCAAACTGGTACAGCCACTATGGAAAACAGTATGGAGGTTCCTCAATAAGTTAAGAATAGAACTGCCATACGATCCAGCTATTCCACTGCTGGATGTTTATCCAAAGAAATGAAAACACAAATGCGTAAAGATACATGCACCCCTGTGTTCATTGCAGCATTATTCACAATAGCCAAGACTTGGAAACAACCTAAGTGCCCATCAAAGGACTACTGGATAAAGAAGATGTGGAATATATACACAATGGAATACCACTCAGCCATAAGAAATGATGAAATCCAGCCATTTGTGACAACATGGATGGATATTGAGGATATTATGCTAAGTGAAATAAGTCAGAGAGAGAAGGTCAAATACTGTATGATCTCACCCATAAGTAGAAGATAAAAAAAACAACAAACAGACACATAGAGACAGAGATTGGATTGGTGTTACAGAGGGGAAGGGGTGAGAGAGGAGGGCAAAAGAGATGATTAGGCACATGTGTGTGGTGATGGATTGTAATTAGTCTTGGGGTGGTGAACACGATGTAATCTATGCAGAAATAGAAGTATAAGGACGTACACCTGAAATTTATATAATGTTATAAACCAATGTTACCACAATAAAAAAGAAAAAGCAGGGAAAACTAAGACAAACTTGTGTGAGGGATCTTGAAATGAAGATGAGGTACCAATTGTACTTCATAAGTCTTCTCAAGGTGATGTATTGATATCTAGCAAATTTAAAAGTTTTAATAGGCCAATGGCTACATTTTGTCCCCAGTATGAATTAATAATTTAGGTCTTTATGCTGAATAGAACCAAAAGTCCCTTCATTGGAAACAAAGTGGAGTATGTATTTTGCAAGGTCTTTTGCTCTTCCTGTGTAGTCTGCCAAAGAACACTGGGAGAGTTGTGCACAAGGCTGATGTCAAACAACATAAGCCGATAGGAGATCAGACTAGGACATATTTAGAGAAAAGAAGTCAGAGAGTGGTGGAGGCTGAGCAAAACACTTCACCTTATATGACTGCATTTTAAGCCAACATTAAATTATGTTTGGATTGTCCATACTCTAGATAGTCTGGATCAATGTCCCTCCCATTGGTAAAGAAAGGCATCTGAGAGCTGGCATGAGCCTTATGTGACAAACAACCTGGCTCCTGAAGCTGTGTGCAGACCTTCATGCCAGTTACAAGGGTCAATGGCAGCTGCACAGGAAGAAAAAGCTAGAGGAGCTGCCTCCTATAGCCCCCAATTCCTGGAGCAGGGACCTCCCCCTTTGTCTGCTCACAATCGTTGTTGGTATCCACACAGCTCATTAGCCAACCATGACAGATTCCTGTTTGAAATTTATCAGAGTTTTATTTAGACGGGTCGGGTAGGGGGAGAGATTGTTTGTTTTTGGTGACCTGCCTTTTCATGAATTAATATTAAGTGCATGAATTAGGACGCTGTGGTGTCACAAGGAACAGAAATCGAACCCAAACTGACTTAAGCAAGAAGGGAATTTATTGGCCCAATAACTGAAAAATCTGAGTTCAAATATGGTTTGGTTCCATAGCTCAGATAATCACTAGGATATTTTTCTCTCTCTCTCCCTCTCTTTGCTCTGTAATTGGGTTCCATTTTCAGAATGGCTTTTCTCTGTGGCAGCAAGATGTTGACTACAACTTCAGCCTTACCTCCTCTTTGGTTCAAGTCAAGTGGGAAAAACAGCAGGCCCAACAAGTCTCATCGAGTCTCACTGGCTCTGACTGGGTCATGTGCCCATCCCGGAACTAACCACAGTGGCCAGGGAATGACAGTGCTCTGACTGGCTGAGGCTGAGTCATAGGTCCACCGAGGACCTGGAGTGGGATTGGTGCCAACACCACACAAACTATCCCGGACAAAGAGGGGGACAGGGTGATTTCTCACAAAAAAAACCCAGATACTGTTACTAGAAGGATAAATGGACACTGAGCTGCACAACAATGGATGCCCATTATATCGAGTCTTATCTACCAGATTCTGGGCTCCCTGGGGACAAAGACCATGTCTTTTATTTCTCTAGGTTGCCCACATTGCCTAATTTACAAATAACAGGTATTCAATAAGCATATAATGGTTGATGCCTTGATTGATTTAGTCAAATTGGGAAATCTAACACTAGAAATCACTCTGGCTTTTACTCAAACCGTTCTGCTGCTTGACAATGGCTACACTTCGTTCCAGAAAACTAGAGTTTCCAATGCTGTCTTCATTCATGGAAGTATCTTTTATTTGATAAATGAACTATGCTGTGACCGAACTGTGAAATATTATTAATAATAACAGTCCTCGACAGCACTGTACTAGGGCTTTACATATAATATCTCAAGTAAACCTCATGACAACCCTGTGAGGAAATGATTATTATTATCCCTAATTTACAGACATAGAAAATGAGGCTCAGAAGTCAAATGACTTGCCCAATGTAACACAGCTAGAAAATGGTAGAGCTAGGACTTGAACCCAAGCCAGTCTTCTCACAGTTCATGCTTGATCAAACCAGATCACACTGCAAAGCCCAGGACAGATGCCACCACCTTCCAGAACCACTCCAGCTGGAATCAGTCAGCCCTTCCACACCATTTGGTGGTTTTCTTACAGCACTTATTTTGTTCTGACTTGGGTGATTGTCTACATACCTCTCTCTCCCACTCAGTTCTGATGTTCTCAGTGTCCCTGGGAACAGCAGACTGCAGAAGCCAGTGTGATAGGAAAAAAATAGCAAGATGAGCTGGGAGCAGGCGGACGGGCATTTCCTGGACCACTTGCTGCCCCAGCTCCGGGGCGTCCCACTTCCCCTTTCGCTGAGGCAGAGACAGGATCTGGGCTCAAACCAGGCTTCCAGATGAGCGCTCCACTGCCAGGTCAACCTTCCAAAATGGCTCTTTCATCATGTCATTCGCCAACTCAAACCCTTCAGGTAAAACATTACAAAGAGGCTGGCTGTAGTTCGTCAATTTGTTTTGTTTAATATTGCACTAAAGTATTATTGTTCTTGATTACTGAGTTCTTTGGCACCCCCCTTAAGCTTTACACCTGAGGCAGCTGCCTCCCTTCCTTGGCCCTAGTCCTGACCCTGCTTCTGAAGCTCCCTATACCTACAGAACAAAGCCTGAAACACTTAGCATGACATTCAAGGCCTCCACAAAATGACTTCCTTTTATCTCCTAACTTGGTCTTCAGTCTCCACTCCAACAAACTAATCATCTCACTCCTTGCCCCTCTTTCTTCCCCTTTCCTGCCTCTGTGCAAAGTTTCCCCAACACAGAAAGCTTTAGTCCACCCCTTCCTTTCAAGGCGACCTCCTAAACCTTCACTGGCTCCCTCTCGTTGGGCCAGGTCCCACGTAGGCTCAGGTGTCCTGTAGGCCAGCCTGGACTCACCACCCACATTTTAAATCCATACGGCCCAAGGCTGTCGTAATCATTCTGTTTCTTCCATGCTTTCCGCCACCCCCACACCTACTGTCAGGCAACCGAGTTAATGCCAACAAATCAGTTCCTTTGATGTTTCAACAAACTCCAGTTTATTCCCACCTGACGGCCAGCTTACTCCTTAGACCATGGTTCACTGAACCAGGGAAGTTCTCCTCCTGGACTTCACATAGAAGCTCCTGAGAAGACAGGAAAATGGGCTTGGGAGGGGGCAAAACCAGGGGGCACCTCTCTCAGAACCAGGGCCCTGGGGCTCAGGGCCCCACGGGAGCGGCAGGGCAGTTATGGGACTGGAACTCATTCTGCCTCCCATATAGCCTCGAGTCTTAGAGACTACTCAGCCCGAAGGGAGCTCCGATGGTTCTGGTTTCAGCTCAAAATAGAGAAAGAAAACACTTCTCAGGGAAGACCTGACTTTGTCAGACTGAAAAAAAAAATTTTTTTTAATAAATAAATATTTGGGCCTTAAAAAAATCATTCTTTAAATATAAATGGCTAAGGTTTTTTATTTTAAACTGTGTGACCAGAACTGAAAATGAATATTTTTGCACAGAAATATTGGTTACCAAGTTTAGTCCCATTGATGAATTCACTCGATGAATATTTATTGCCTACCATGGGCTAAGTGCTATGGATAGAGTGATACCCAAGACAGACATACTTCCTGGCCTCTTAGGGCTTTCACAATACATTTTTTATTATTTATGAGAATTTTTACAAGTTACTTTGGAGCAAAAGTACTTATTGAGTTCATAATAAGTGCCTTGTCTAGATGCATGAGGGACGTTGGTGAATGAAACAAAGATCCCTTCCCTCGGGGAGTTTACAGTCTAGCTGGGTGCAATAGACAATAAACATAATAAAAAAAAGTACTTCGTGGGGCCAGCCTGGTGGTGTAATGGTTAAGTTCGTGCTTTGGCAGCCCAGGGTTCGCGGGTTCAGATCCCAGGTGCAGGCCAATGCACTGCTTGTCAGCCACGCTGTGGTGATGTCCCATATAAAGTAGAGGATGTTAGCCCAGGGCCAGTCTTCCTCAGCAAAAAAAAAAACAAAAACAAAAAAGAGGAGGATTGGCAAAGGATGTTAGCTCAGGGCTGGGCTTCCTCACACACACATAAAAAAAGTACCTCGTAAACAATATTAGAAGAAATAAGTGCTATGGAAGAAAGAAAAAATAAAGCAAGATAGAAACGTGTCTGGAGCTTCTGAGGAAACCCCGAGGAGCCTGTGTGGCTAGAGTGGAGTGAGAGGGAGGGGCAATAAGGTGAGGGAAGTAACAGGGCAGATTGTGTAGCCATGTGGACCACTGAAAGGACTTTGGCCTTTACTCCAAGGGAAAAAGGGAGCTACTGAGGGTTCTGAGCAGAAGGATGATACGATGTGACTCTACTATGAAAGCATCCCTCTGCCTGCTGTCCTTAGAATCGACTGGACAGATGGGAGGAGCAAGAGTAGAAGCAAGGAACCAGTGAGGAAAAATACTGCAGGATCCAAATTAGCAAAGGCAGTGGCTTGAACCAGCAGGCTAGCAGTATAGAAGCTAAGAAGGGGTCAGATTATTCTGGATTTATTTTGTCCCATACTGAGGACAGGAGTTGTCTTACCTCCTATATTTGTGGTGGGGATCAAACGAGATTTAACAGGAAAAGAGTTTATAATAGTGCATAGCACATAGTAATTGCTTAATAAACAACAGTAATAATTATGCCTATTATCCATAGGCCATTAGTCAGTGGGTGGTCCTGGAAGTGAAAATAATACTCTCATATACTAATAGAAATGTTGAAAGTGGGATACGGATTTGGACCCAAAGCAGGGAAGTCCCTCTCCTTCCTTTTCCCCACAATGCCTTTGCTTCAAGGCCAAGGACAGCCATGACCACCCAACTCTTATCAAGTGTCTGTGTCTGTATAGGTCCGTCCTGATCTCCCTTCCCCTTCTAACTCACTCCACCCTTCCTTGCTTCATAAAACCAAGGCTCTGGAGTGAGCAAGTGCTTGGGTGACAAGTGCCTTTTCATTTGTCTTCAGCCTGGGGAGGGGGATGTTCATCTTGGGGGAGAATCTGGAGTCCTGGTAGCCCCTTGGGTCATTGCTAAGGGACCCATTTGGCTCCACAGGGGTTCTGAGAAACTCCTAGAGAAAGAAACCGGGAAAGAACTTCAGCTTGGCATGACTGGGATGCAGCATCTTCCTCACTCACAGAAAGAGGCTGCACGAGAGTGTGCAGTCAAGTGGAATGGTTGGAGTATACTTTAGAGAAATTTCGCCAAAAGCGAAAGTAGAGATGATGGTCTCTTTTTTTAATTCCCTACCTAAAAAAAAAAAAATTCTCCAGAACTTAAAACTATTTTAATCAGCTGAAAAACATACGTGGGCTTTACAGCTCCGAGACAGCTTGCACAGGCCCCGATAAATGCCTATCGCTCATTTGCATACGCTAACAGCTACACTTTAATCAGCCTCCTAATCCCTGATGGTATTAATGAATTTTTTTATGCTTTTTTTTTTAGTATCATGTTTGCTAATTCAAAAATGATCAGCGGCTTCTGTGTGCCTTTTTTTATGCAGGAAATAATGGGTGAGCTGGGTACTCCTGTTATCCCGCTCTCACAAATAATTAAGACTACAAAGGGTACAAATCAGTTTGAATACCATGCACAAAGGCATGGGCTCAGCAAAGGCCTTTCTCTACTTCTGTTTCTCCCTCCCCCACCCCCGACTTTCTCCCTTTTTATTTGTTCCTTTCCTTTGACAAGAGGTGGTTCCCAAAGACACCTGGGCAGGCAGGGAGCTGACAGATCCAAAATACTAATTCGCCACCTCCCTCCACCCTTCCCCACCACCAGGACCTGCAGAATTTTCATCTCAGAGGGTTTGGATGCTCTCAAGACTGGTTTTCAAAGCACAAACTGCAGTGGAAGAAAAAAAGAGAACTTTCTGACTGGTGCCTCTCCCATATTTCACACCCTCCTCAGTTGTTCATTTTCCCGGTGAGAACCTGCCCAGCCTGGTGCTGCCAGGAGCAGGGAGATGAGAAAAAGCTCTGCCCCTGCCAAAGGCTGCACTCCAGTGTGGCTCACAGGAGGCCAGGCCAGTCAGAGACACGGGAGCTGAGGACAGGATCCCAGTGGTTCATGCAGCTATAGCACCTCTAGTTTAGACATTTTAGGCCTACTGGGGAAAAAAACAAAAGAGAGGTCAGTGATTAGTCCTCAAGAGAGTGGGAGAGACCAGCATGGACAACGGAAATTCACAAATAAGCCAAGATGCTTTAGCCAGCATGGCTCCCTAACAAAGAAGAGTTCCCTGATTTGCATTTCATCATCTCAGCCTGCCTGCTCAGTCACTAGTGCTGGACCGGTCAGGGCCCAAAATTGTCAGCCAGAGAAAGGAGGAGAAGGAGCCCTGGACAACCTTCCGCCTGGATAGTGAACTCTCAACCAGTGAATAACTGGCAAGAAAATATAGATACAATCCAGTGCAGGTACGTCACAAGTAAATTAGATGGTAAATTTACTACATATTTTAACAATTTAAAAAATTGCTACATGTAAAGATAAAGTGTTCTAAGCACCTTAAGATATAGAGTTATTTTTAAAAAGTTGGGGAGGAGTCATGCCATTCATCTATTTGGGTGTATATGAATATATATATATATATATATATACACGATTTTTAAAATTTCCTTATTCAGGGGAATCCTGGGAGAAGTGAAGAGACAACCAAATTTGCAGTCATCTGCACTACAAGAACGAAGTGATACATGAATATGTAATGATCATCAAATCAATGGCCTCCCGTCCTCGTGCAGCGACCATGTCATCACTTGGCAACTTCTCACTAACCTGTAGTCATTGGAGAATGGCTTAGACTTCCAGACAACTGAAAGTTACAGACACTTTAATTTTGACCTCTTGTCTGTCTTCTTCTAGTTAAGTTCTTTTCTGTATTCCTAGTAGAACACCCTTTCACATACAATAGGCACTCGATAAATGTTACATTGAGTTACTTTGGGGTGCCATGACTCTAAAACACTATCATTGGGGAGCTATTGCTGACAGTGAGCTTATCTAATGGTGTAATACTGCTTTCATTGTATGAACAAGGTTTGGTCTACAGATATAATTTGAGTTTAAACTTACCAGAAACCTAATAATACATTTTTAAAAACGGAATTATATTCTACTTTTTAACCCATGAGGATTCAGATATTCTTTATCCAACTTCATTCCATTTACCTCATTCTCCCTTACCTTGACCCACCCTCAGGCCATTTTAACGCCCATCAAGCCACTCACCTATCAATTTTTTCAACAGATCTGTGCTGAGTGTCCGTTGGGCCAGCCACCTTGGGCATCTCAACCAGCAGGTAAGTGGAGAGAAGGGAACACCAGTGATGCTTCTGGTTGGCCATTCCGGAGGAAAATTTAAGATATCTGGGGAGCATTGTTTAACATTTGTTCTTTTTTCTATATATATAGACCTTATTTACTTATGCCACTGTTTCCTTCAACAGCAATGCTTGACCCCGATTGCTTATTAGGATCACCTGAAAAGCTGCCATGTGGTACTCACAGAAATTCTGATTTAATTAGTCTAGGGTAGGCCACCTGACATCGGTATATTTAAAATCTGACCAGGTGATTCTCATGTGCAGCCAACCAGTGTTCCACAGCAAGGAAGGCCTGTGGAGTTTGCTACCTGTACTGTGTTCCAACCACTAACCAAACATAGCAATTGAAGGAGCATTGTCCCAAAAGGAGAAGCGATTAAAACACCCACCCAACAAATCTCAGTGGATATTTTTAGTTATAGATAGTCCCAACTCCATCACTTTTCTATGTCTGAAAGTTTGCCCCAAATCATCCAGTTATACTTGTAAAGTATTGGAGGAGCTTCAAGGAGGCATCCATGATTTCAACATTATTGCTCATACCTTCAGGTCACGTTCCTCTCAGGAGCCCACACCAACACAACTTCTGTTTATGCTCCTTCATATCTGAAAACTAAAGCTCTCCAAAGAAGAGTTTTGGTCTCTACATCAAATCAAGGGCAATGACTGCTGAGCTGCTACAGCCTCAGGAGGACAGACGCAGTGGCCTGTTTTTCAGTTTCATGGCCAAGGGTTTCTGTTCTTTCCCTCATTACTGAGGTTATTTCTGGGGTTGGTTCCATAACAGAAGGTCTCAGGGAAGGAGTTTAGGCATCTTTAACTTCACCAGAGTGATCTGTAAGCTGAGAAGTTGGGCGTGATGGAGTTCAGGGCAGGCGACCCCAAGATGCACCACTCTGGTATGCGGATTATTTCTAGCTGAAGACAATAAAGGTTCAGAAGAATCTTGAAGGACATTTGACCTTCCCCCTCCCAACTGTCTAAAGGAATTTGGGATGGGCCCAAAGACAGGCCTCACCTTGGAAGACTCTGGGTATCAGTAAACCGGGAGGGTCTTTGCTATACCCATTCTTATCAAAGTTCTGTGTACCAAACATTTACATTTGTAAAGATATCTCCTTCTCTGTAGGGGGAAGAGAGGTGAATGACCTTATCTCTAGAAACTGGTCAGTGTGGAAGGAGAGGTTTTAAATCTGCATAATAACTTTATTGTACTTTTATGGTAATCCCTCGTGTCTGACACTCCCAACTCCCCCCCAAAATCCTCGTTTGTCTATATAAGAGGAGAATCTCCACCATTTCAGGGAGACACTCGTTTTTTTCTGGGTCTCTCCCATGTATACATGCTATTAAACTTTGTTTTATTTTCTCCTACTAACCTGCCTTTTTGATTATTCGGCCAGCCATAAGAACCTTGAGGGAAAGAGTAGGGGGGATTCTGCCTCTTCCCCAACAGGCACCAAAGGGATGGAGGTATATTGTGAAAATGTGATTTGCTCCTGTTCTTGGCAACACAAAGCCACACCATTGATGGAGGAGTATCTCGATGCTGGCCAAATGGCTTATAGATTTACAGCAGTTTATGGGAGGGTGTCCCTGGCTTGTTAGCTTTTAAATATCTCTCAGGGAAAAAAATTGAAGGTAAATGCAAATAAGAGACAATTGGACTAACAGTTCCTCTGAGCACACGTGGATAGCAGAGTTGCTGAAGAAAGTCCGGGGATGGCGGGTCCCAAACACCGCAGTGTGTTGCTCTTGATAATGACACCAGCTCGCCTAGGTTTAATTCAAAGCCAAGCCCTGGGTTCTCTGTGAAATATAGCTTTGAAAGCAGCCATTTTCTCCCAAACACGGGAACTCGCCCATCTTTCTTCAGAAGATGACTGTTTTTTAACATCTTCCTTCAAGGAAGAAGTCATCAGTTTGTTTTCATTGTAAACGGTGTTTACAAGCTATATATTTTTACTATTCCTTTCCTAACATCAAACAGGCCAAAACAATGTTCCCATAAGTACTTCATCATAGAGAAGCTTTTTCTAAACTCATTCATTCGTTCATTCACTCATTAATAAACATTAGGGCTTATTATGTGCAAAGCTCTGTACCACAGGACTCCAGGTTTTCTCTTTGCCTTTTTTTCCTTCCGACTTTGCTTTAAAAACTTGTCTATCCAGTTGGTTCCTCACTTGAATTTAATAGGTGTATCTGCATCCGCTTTCCTATTGCCTCAGAGATTTATACCCAACATCATGATTTTTGTTCTTCCTTTTGCTCCTTTCTTTAATCAAGGCCCTGATAGTTATTCTTTTTT